>CM037031.1:57348354-59848354 GCA_020882235.1 Schizaphis graminum | reverse complement strand
TTAAGACGGAAGCGTTAACGCGATCACTCTAAAAACGATATAGCTGGCTCCGGGGACTGTCCGACCATCTTTCTATATCAAAAAATTGCCGAAAAAACCAAATTCTAATCACCTAAGTACGGTAAAAACCACTTTTTTGAAAAAAACTAGTATGCAAGTTTTCGCAGTGAAGGATTTATTTTTCGACTCTGAAACTTTACACGTATCGTGAGACGGGTTGCCACAACGGTTTGCGCGCAAAAAAGCACGAAAAAATCGAGATTTTTATTTTATATTACGGCGGCCCACGGCCCCTGTACATTTTCGACGTTTTTCACCAAAAAAACTAAAAAGACGTCATTTTAAGACGGAAGCGTTAACGCGATCACTCTAAAAACGTTATAGCTGGCTCCGAGGACCGTCCGACCATCTTTCTATATCAAAAAATTGCCGAAAATCCAAATTCTAATCACCTAAGTACGGTAAAAACCACTTTTTTGAAAAAAACTATTATGCAAGTTTTCGCAGTGAAGGATTTATTTTTCGACTCTGAAACATTACACGTATCGTGAGACGGGTTGCCTTAACGGTTGGCGCGCAAAAAAACACGAAAAAATCGAGATTTTTATTTTATATTACGGCGGCCCACGGCCCCTGTACATTTTCGACGTTTTTCACCTTAAAAACTAAAAAGACGTCATTTTAATACGGAAGCGTTAACGCGATCACTTTAAAAACGTTATAGCTGGCTCCGGGGACCGTCCGACCATCTTTCTATTTCAAAAAATTGCCGAAAATCCAAATTCTTATCACCTAAGTACGGTAAAAACCACTTTTTTGAAAAAAACTAGTATGCAAGTTTTCGCAGTGAAGGATTTATTTTTCGACTCTGAAACTTTACACGTATCGTGAGACGGGTTGCCACAACGGTTTGCGCGCAAAAAAACACGAAAAATCGAGATTTTTATTTTATATTACGGCGGCCCACGGCCCCTGTACATTTTCGACGTTTTTCACCAAAAAAACTAAAAAGACGTCATTTTAAGACGGAAGCGTTAACGCGATCACTCTAAAAACGTTATAGCTGGCTCCGGGGACCGTCCGACCATCTTTCTATATCAAAAAATTGCCGAAAATCCAAATTCTAATCACCTAAGTACGGTAAAAACCACTTTTTTGAACAAAGCTAGTATGCAAGTTTTCGCAGTGAAGGATTTATTTTTCGACTCTGAAACTTTACACGTATCGTGAGACGGGTTGCCACAACGGTTTGCGCGCAAAAAAACACGAGAAAATCGAGATTTTTATTTTAAATTACGGCGGCCCACGGCCCCTGTACATTTTCGACGTTTTTCACCAAAAAAACTAAAAAGACGTCATTTTAAGACGGAAGCGTTAACGCGATCACTCTAAAAACGTTATAGCTGGCTCCGGGGACCGTCCGACCATCTTTCTATATAAAAAAAATTGCCGAAAATCCAAATTCTAATCACCTAAGTACGGTAAAAACCAATTTTATGAAAAAAACTAGTATGCAAGTTTTCGCAGTGAAGGATTTATTTTTCGACTCTGAATCTTTACACGTATCGTGAGACGGGTTGCCACAACGGTTTGCGCGCAAAAAAAAACGAAAAAATCGAGATTTTTATTTTATATTACGGCGGCCCACGGCCCCTGTACATTTTTGACGTTTTTCACCTTAAAAACTAAAAAGACGTCATTTTAATACGGAAGCGTTAACGCGATCACTTTAAAAACGTTATAGCTGGCTCCGGGGACCGTCCGACCATCTTTCTATTTCAAAAAATTGCCGAAAATCCAAATTCTTATCACCTAAGTACGGTAAAAACCACTTTTTTGAAAAAAACTAGTATGCAAGTTTTCGCAGTGAAGGATTTATTTTTCGACTCTGAAACTTTACACGTATCGTGAGACGGGTTGCCACAACGGTTTGCGCGCAAAAAAGCACGAAAAAATCGAGATTTTTATTTTATATTACGGCGGCCCACGGCCCCTGTACATTTTCGACGTTTTTCACCAAAAAAACTAAAAAGACGTCATTTTAAGACGGAAGCGTTAACGCGATCACTCTAAAAACGTTATAGCTGGCTCCGGGGACCGTCCGACCATCTTTCTATATCAAAAAATTGCCGAAAATCCAAATTCTAATCACCTAAGTACGGTAAAAACCACTTTTTTGAAAAAAACTATTATGCAAGTTTTCGCAGTGAAGGATTTATTTTTCGACTCTGAAACATTACACGTATCGTGAGACGGGTTGCCTTAACGGTTGGCGCGCAAAAAAACACGAAAAAATCGAGATTTTTATTTTATATTACGGCGGCCCACGGCCCCTGTACATTTTCGACGTTTTTCACCAAAAAAACTAAAAAGACGTCATTTTAAGACGGAAGCGTTAACGCGATCACTCTAAAAACGTTATAGCTGGCTCCGGGGACCGTCCGACCATCTTTCTATATCAAAAAATTGTCGAAAATCTAAATTCTAATCACCTAAGTACGGTAAAAACCACTTTTTTGAAAAAAACTAGTATGCAAGTTTTCGCAGTGAAGGATTTATTATTCGACTCTGAAACTTTACACGTATCGTGAGACGGGTTGCCACAACGGTTTGCGCGCAAAAAAGCACGAAAAAATCGTGATTTTTATTTTATATTACGGCGGCCCACGGCCCCTGTACATTTTCGACGTTTTTCACCAAAAAAACTAAAAAAACGTCATTTTAAGACGGAAGCGTTAACGCGATCACTCTAAAAACGATATAGCTGGCTCCGGGGACTGTCCGACCATCTTTCTATATCAAAAAATTGCCGAAAAACCAAATTCTAATCACCTAAGTACGGTAAAAACCACTTTTTTGAAAAAAACTAGTATGCAAGTTTTCGCAGTGAAGGATTTATTTTTCGACTCTGAAACTTTACACGTATCGTGAGACGGGTTGCCACAACGGTTTGCGCGCAAAAAAGCACGAAAAAATCGAGATTTTTATTTTATATTACGGCGGCCCACGGCCCCTGTACATTTTCGACGTTTTTCACCAAAAAAACTAAAAAGACGTCATTTTAAGACGGAAGCGTTAACGCGATCACTCTAAAAACGTTATAGCTGGCTCCGAGGACCGTCCGACCATCTTTCTATATCAAAAAATTGCCGAAAATCCAAATTCTAATCACCTAAGTACGGTAAAAACCACTTTTTTGAAAAAAACTATTATGCAAGTTTTCGCAGTGAAGGATTTATTTTTCGACTCTGAAACATTACACGTATCGTGAGACGGGTTGCCTTAACGGTTGGCGCGCAAAAAAACACGAAAAAATCGAGATTTTTATTTTATATTACGGCGGCCCACGGCCCCTGTACATTTTCGACGTTTTTCACCTTAAAAACTAAAAAGACGTCATTTTAATACGGAAGCGTTAACGCGATCACTTTAAAAACGTTATAGCTGGCTCCGGGGACCGTCCGACCATCTTTCTATTTCAAAAAATTGCCGAAAATCCAAATTCTTATCACCTAAGTACGGTAAAAACCACTTTTTTGAAAAAAACTAGTATGCAAGTTTTCGCAGTGAAGGATTTATTTTTCGACTCTGAAACTTTACACGTATCGTGAGACGGGTTGCCACAACGGTTTGCGCGCAAAAAAACACGAAAAATCGAGATTTTTATTTTATATTACGGCGGCCCACGGCCCCTGTACATTTTCGACGTTTTTCACCAAAAAAACTAAAAAGACGTCATTTTAAGACGGAAGCGTTAACGCGATCACTCTAAAAACGTTATAGCTGGCTCCGGGGACCGTCCGACCATCTTTCTATATCAAAAAATTGCCGAAAATCCAAATTCTAATCACCTAAGTACGGTAAAAACCACTTTTTTGAACAAAGCTAGTATGCAAGTTTTCGCAGTGAAGGATTTATTTTTCGACTCTGAAACTTTACACGTATCGTGAGACGGGTTGCCACAACGGTTTGCGCGCAAAAAAACACGAGAAAATCGAGATTTTTATTTTAAATTACGGCGGCCCACGGCCCCTGTACATTTTCGACGTTTTTCACCAAAAAAACTAAAAAGACGTCATTTTAAGACGGAAGCGTTAACGCGATCACTCTAAAAACGTTATAGCTGGCTCCGGGGACCGTCCGACCATCTTTCTATATAAAAAAAATTGCCGAAAATCCAAATTCTAATCACCTAAGTACGGTAAAAACCAATTTTATGAAAAAAACTAGTATGCAAGTTTTCGCAGTGAAGGATTTATTTTTCGACTCTGAATCTTTACACGTATCGTGAGACGGGTTGCCACAACGGTTTGCGCGCAAAAAAAAACGAAAAAATCGAGATTTTTATTTTATATTACGGCGGCCCACGGCCCCTGTACATTTTTGACGTTTTTCACCTTAAAAACTAAAAAGACGTCATTTTAATACGGAAGCGTTAACGCGATCACTTTAAAAACGTTATAGCTGGCTCCGGGGACCGTCCGACCATCTTTCTATTTCAAAAAATTGCCGAAAATCCAAATTCTTATCACCTAAGTACGGTAAAAACCACTTTTTTGAAAAAAACTAGTATGCAAGTTTTCGCAGTGAAGGATTTATTTTTCGACTCTGAAACTTTACACGTATCGTGAGACGGGTTGCCACAACGGTTTGCGCGCAAAAAAGCACGAAAAAATCGAGATTTTTATTTTATATTACGGCGGCCCACGGCCCCTGTACATTTTCGACGTTTTTCACCAAAAAAACTAAAAAGACGTCATTTTAAGACGGAAGCGTTAACGCGATCACTCTAAAAACGTTATAGCTGGCTCCGGGGACCGTCCGACCATCTTTCTATATCAAAAAATTGCCGAAAATCCAAATTCTAATCACCTAAGTACGGTAAAAACCACTTTTTTGAAAAAAACTATTATGCAAGTTTTCGCAGTGAAGGATTTATTTTTCGACTCTGAAACATTACACGTATCGTGAGACGGGTTGCCTTAACGGTTGGCGCGCAAAAAAACACGAAAAAATCGAGATTTTTATTTTATATTACGGCGGCCCACGGCCCCTGTACATTTTCGACGTTTTTCACCAAAAAAACTAAAAAGACGTCATTTTAAGACGGAAGCGTTAACGCGATCACTCTAAAAACGTTATAGCTGGCTCCGGGGACCGTCCGACCATCTTTCTATAACAAAATATTGCAGAAAATCCAAATTCTAATCACCTAAGTACGGTAAAAACCACTTTTTTGAACAAAACTAGTATGCAAGTTTTCACAGTGAAGGATTTATTTTTCGACTCTGAAACTTTACACGTATCGTGAGACGGGTTGCCACAACGGTTTGCGCGCAAAAAAACACGAGAAAATCGAGATTTTTATTTTAAATTACGGCGGCCCACGGCCCCTGTACATTTTCGACGTTTTTCACCAAAAAAACTAAAAAGACGTCATTTTAAGACGGAAGCGTTAACGCGATCACTCTAAAAACGATATAGCTGGCTCCGGGGACCGTCCGACCATCTTTCTATTTCAAAAAATTGCCGAAAATCCAAATTCTTATCACCGAAGTACGGTAAAAACCACTTTTTTGAAAAAAACTAGTATGCAAGTTTTCGCAGTGAAGGATTTATTTTTCGACTCTGAAACTTTACACGTATCGTGAGACGGGTTGCCACAACGGTTTGCGCGCAAAAAAACACGAAAAAATCGAGATTTTTATTTTATGTTATGGCGGCCCACGGCCCCTGTACATTTTCGACGTTTTTCATCAAAAAAACTAAAAAGACGTCATTTTAAGACGGAAGCGTTATCGCGATCACTCTAAAAACGTTATAGCTGGCTCCGATGATCGTCCGACCATCTTTCTATATCAAAAAATTGTCGAAAATCCAAATTCTAATCACCTAAGTACGGTAATAACCACTTTTTTGAAAAAAACTAGTATGCAAGTTTTCGCAGTGAAGGATTTATTTTTCGACTCTGAAACTTTACACGTATCGTGAGACGGGTTGCCACAACGGTTTGCGCGCAAAAAAACAGGAAAAAATCGAGATTTTTATTTTATATTATGGCGGCCCACGGCCCCTGTACATTTTCGACGTTTTTCACCAAAAAAACTAAAAAGACGTCATTTTAAGACGGAAGCGTTAACGTGATCACTCTAAAAACGTTATAGCTGGCTCCGGGGACCGTCCGACCATCTTTCTATATCAAAAAATTGTCGAAAATCCAAATTCTAATCACCTAAGTACGGTAAAAACCACTTTTTTGAAAAAAACTAGTATGCAAGTTTTCGCAGTGAAGGATTTATTTTTCGACTCTGAAACTTTACACGTATCGTGAGACGGGTTGCCACAACGGTTTGCGCGCAAAAAAACACGAAAAAATCGACATTTTTATTTTATATTATGGCGGCCCACGGCCCCTGTACATTTTCGACGTTTTTCACCAAAAAAACTAAAAAGACGTCATTTTAAGACGGAAGCGTTATCGCGATCACTCTAAAAACGTTATAGCTGGCTCCGATGATCGTCCGACCATCTTTCTATATCAAAAAATTGTCGAAAATCCAAATTCTAATCACCTAAGTACGGTAATAACCACTTTTTTGAAAAAAACTAGTATGCAAGTTTTCGCAGTGAAGGATTTATTTTTCGACTCTGAAACTTTACACGTATCGTTAGACGGGTTGCCACAACGGTTTGCGCGCAAAAAAACAGGAAAAAATCGAGATTTTTATTTTATATTATGGCGGCCCACGGCCCCTGTACATTTTCGACGTTTTTCACCAAAAAAACTAAAAAGACGTCATTTTAAGACGGAAGCGTTAACGTGATCACTCTAAAAACGTTATAGCTGGCTCCGGGGACCGTCCGACCATCTTTCTATATCAAAAAATTGTCGAAAATCCAAATTCTAATCACCTAAGTACGGTAAAAACCACTTTTTTGAAAAAAACTAGTATGCAAGTTTTCGCAGTGAAGGATTTATTTTTTGACTCTGAAACTTTACACGTATCGTGAGACGGGTTGCCACAACGGTTTGCGCGCAAAAAAACACGAAAAAATCGAGATTTTTATTTTATATTACGGCGGCCCACGGCCCCTGTACATTTTCGACGTTTTTCACCAAAAAAACTAAAAATACGTCATTTTAAGACGGAAGCGTTAACGCGATCACTCTAAAAACGATATAGCTGGCTCCGGGGACCGTCCGACCATCTTTCTATGTCAAAAAATTGCCGAAAATCCAAATTCTAATCACCTAAGTACGGTAAAAACCACTTTTTTGAACAAAGCTAGTATGCAACTTTTCGCAGTGAAGGATTTGTTTTTCGACTCTGAAACTTTACACGTATCGTGAGACGGGTTGCCACAACGGTTTGCGCGCAAAAAAACACGAAAAAATCGAGATTTTTATTTTAAATTACGGCGGCCCACGGCCCCTGTACATTTTCGACGTTTTTCACCAAAAAAACTAAAAAGACGTCATTTTAAGACGGAAGCGTTAACGCGATCACTCTAAAAACGTTATAGCTGGCTCCGGGGACCGTCCGACCATCTTTCTATATCAAAAAATTGTCGAAAATCCAAATTCTAATCACCTAAGTACGGTAAAAACCACTTTTTTGAAAAAAACTAGTATGCAAGTTTTCGCAGTGAAGGATTTATTTTTCGACTCTGAAACTTTACACGTATCGTGAGACGGGTTGCCACAACGGTTTGCGCGCAAAAAAACACGAAAAAATCGAGATTTTTATTTTATATTACGGCGGCCCACGGCCCCTGTACATTTTCGACGTTTTTCACCAAAAAAACTAAAAAAACGTCATTTTAAGACGGAAGCGTTAACGCGATCACTCTAAAAACGTTATAGCTGGCTCCGGGGACCGTCCGACCATCTTTCTATATCAAAAAATTGTCGAAAATCCAAATTCTAATCACCTAAGTACGGTAAAAACCACTTTTTTGAAAAAAACTAGTATGCAAGTTTTCGCAGTGAAGGATTTATTTTTCGACTCTGAAACTTTACACGTATCGTGAGACGGGTTGCCACAACGGTTTGCGCGCAAAAAAACACGAAAAAATCGAGATTTTTATTTTATATTACGGCGGACCACGGCCCCTGTACATTTTCGACGTTTTTCACCAAAAAAACTAAAAAAACGTCATTTTAAGACGGAAGCGTTAACGCGATCACAATAAAAATGTTATAGCTGGCTCCGGGGATCGTCCGACCATCTTTCTATATCAAAAAATTGCCGAAAATCCAAATTCTAATCACCTAAGTACGGTAAAAACCACTTTTTTGAACAAAGCTAGTACGCAAGTTTTCGCAGTGAAGGATTTATTTTTCGACTCTGAAACTTTACACGTATCGTGAGACGGGTTGCCACAACGGTTTGCGCGCAAAAAAACACGAAAAAATCGAGATTTTTATTTTAAATTACGGCGGCCCACGGCCCCTGTACATTTTCGACGTTTTTCACCAAAAAAATAAAAAGACGTCATTTTAAGACGGAAGCGTTAACGCGATCACTCTAAAGACGTTATAGCTGGCTCTGGGGACCGTCCGACCATCTTTCTATTTCAAAAAATTGCCGAAAATCCAAATTCTTATCACCGAAGTACGGTAAAAACAACTTTTTTGAAAAAAACTAGTATGCAAGTTTTCGCAGTGAAGGATTTATTTTTCGACTCTGAAACTTTACACGTATCGTGAGACGGGTTGCCACAACGGTTTGCGCGCAAAAAAACACAAAAAATCGAGATTTTTATTTTATATTACGGCGGCCCACGGCCCCTGTACATTTTCGACGTTTTTCACCAAAAAAACTAAAAATACGTCATTTTAAGACGGAAGCGTTAACGCGATCACTCTAAAAACGATATAGCTGGCTCCGGGGACCGTCCGACCATCTTTCTATATCAAAAAATTGCCGAAAATCCAAATTCTAATCACCTAAGTACGGTAAAAATCACTTTTTTGAACAAAGTTAGTATGCAAGTTTTCGCAGTGAAGGATTTATTTTTCGACTCTGAAACTTTACACGTATCGTGAGACGGGTTGCCACAACGGTTTGCGCGCAAAAAAACAGGAAAAAATCGAGATTTTTATTTTATATTATGGCGGCCCACGGCCCCTGTACATTTTCGACGTTTTTCACCAAAAAAACTAAAAAGACGTCATTTTAAGACGGAAGCGTTAACGTGATCACTCTAAAAACGTTATAGCTGGCTCCGGGGACCGTCCGACCATCTTTCTATATCAAAAAATTGTCGAAAATCCAAATTCTAATCCCCTAAGTACGGTAAAAACCACTTTTTTGAAAAAAACTAGTATGCAAGTTTTCGCAGTGAAGGATTTATTTTTCGACTCTGAAACTTTACACGTATCGTGAGACGGGTTGCCACAACGGTTTGCGCGCAAAAAAACACGAAAAAATCGACATTTTTATTTTATATTATGGCGGCCCACGGCCCCTGTACATTTTCGACGTTTTTCACCAAAAAAACTAAAAAGACGTCATTTTAAGACGGAAGCGTTATCGCGATCACTCTAAAAACGTTATAGCTGGCTCCGATGATCGTCCGACCATCTTTCTATATCAAAAAATTGTCGAAAATCCAAATTCTAATCACCTAAGTACGGTAATAACCACTTTTTTGAAAAAAACTAGTATGCAAGTTTTCGCAGTGAAGGATTTATTTTTCGACTCTGAAACTTTACACGTATCGTGAGACGGGTTGCCACAACGGTTTGCGCGCAAAAAAACAGGAAAAAATCGAGATTTTTATTTTATATTATGGCGGCCCACGGCCCCTGTACATTTTCGACGTTTTTCACCAAAAAAACTAAAAAGACGTCATTTTAAGACGGAAGCGTTAACGTGATCACTCTAAAAACGTTATAGCTGGCTCCAGGGACCGTCCGACCATCTTTCTATATCAAAAAATTGTCGAAAATCCAAATTCTAATCACCTAAGTACGGTAAAAACCACTTTTTTGAAAAAAACTAGTATGCAAGTTTTCGCAGTGAAGGATTTATTTTTTGACTCTGAAACTTTACACGTATCGTGAGACGGGTTGCCACAACGGTTTGCGCGCAAAAAAACACGAAAAAATCGAGATTTTTATTTTATATTACGGCGGCCCACGGCCCCTGTACATTTTCGACGTTTTTCACCAAAAAAACTAAAAATACGTCATTTTAAGACGGAAGCGTTAACGCGATCACTCTAAAAACGATATAGCTGGCTCCGGGGACCGTCCGACCATCTTTCTATGTCAAAAAATTGCCGAAAATCCAAATTCTAATCACCTAAGTACGGTAAAAACCACTTTTTTGAACAAAGCTAGTATGCAACTTTTCGCAGTGAAGGATTTGTTTATCGACTCTGAAACTTTACACGTATCGTGAGACGGGTTGCCACAACGGTTTGCGCGCAAAAAAACACGAAAAAATCGAGATTTTTATTTTAAATTACGGCGGCCCACGGCCCCTGTACATTTTCGACGTTTTTCACCAAAAAAACTAAAAAGACGTCATTTTAAGACGGAAGCGTTAACGCGATCACTCTAAAAACGTTATAGCTGGCTCCGGGGACCGTCCGACCATCTTTCTATATCAAAAAATTGTCGAAAATCCAAATTCTAATCACCTAAGTACGGTAAAAACCACTTTTTTGAAAAAAACTAGTATGCAAGTTTTCGCAGTGAAGGATTTATTTTTCGACTCTGAAACTTTACACGTATCGTGAGACGGGTTGCCACAACGGTTTGCGCGCAAAAAAACACGAAAAAATCGAGATTTTTATTTTATATTACGGCGGCCCACGGCCCCTGTACATTTTCGACGTTTTTCACCAAAAAAACTAAAAAAACGTCATTTTAAGACGGAAGCGTTAACGCGATCACTCTAAAAACGTTATAGCTGGCTCCGGGGACCGTCCGACCATCTTTCTATATCAAAAAATTGTCGAAAATCCAAATTCTAATCACCTAAGTACGGTAAAAACCACTTTTTTGAAAAAAACTAGTATGCAAGTTTTCGCAGTGAAGGATTTATTTTTCGACTCTGAAACTTTACACGTCTCGTGAGACGGGTTGCCACAACGGTTTGCGCGCAAAAAAACACGAAAAAATCGAGATTTTTATTTTATATTACGGCGGACCACGGCCCCTGTACATTTTCGACGTTTTTCACCAAAAAAACTAAAAAAACGTCATTTTAAGACGGAAGCGTTAACGCGATCACAATAAAAATGTTATAGCTGGCTCCGGGGATCGTCCGACCATCTTTCTATATCAAAAAATTGCCGAAAATCCAAATTCTAATCACCTAAGTACGGTAAAAACCACTTTTTTGAACAAAGCTAGTATGCAAGTTTTCGCAGTGAAGGATTTATTTTTCGACTCTGAAACTTTACACGTATCGTGAGACGGGTTGCCACAACGGTTTGCGCGCAAAAAAACACGAAAAAATCGAGATTTTTATTTTAAATTACGGCGGCCCACGGCCCCTGTACATTTTCGACGTTTTTCACCAAAAAAATAAAAAGACGTCATTTTAAGACGGAAGCGTTAACGCGATCACTCTAAAGACGTTATAGCTGGCTCTGGGGACCGTCCGACCATCTTTCTATTTCAAAAAATTGCCGAAAATCCAAATTCTTATCACCGAAGTACGGTAAAAACAACTTTTTTGAAAAAAACTAGTATGCAAGTTTTCGCAGTGAAGGATTTATTTTTCGACTCTGAAACTTTACACGTATCGTGAGACGGGTTGCCACAACGGTTTGCGCGCAAAAAAACACAAAAAATCGAGATTTTTATTTTATATTACGGCGGCCCACGGCCCCTGTACATTTTCGACGTTTTTCACCAAAAAAATAAAAAGACGTCATTTTAAGACGGAAGCGTTAACGCGATCACTCTAAAGACGTTATAGCTGGCTCTGGGGACCGTCCGACCATCTTTCTATTTCAAAAAATTGCCGAAAATCCAAATTCTTATCACCGAAGTACGGTAAAAACAACTTTTTTGAAAAAAACTAGTATGCAAGTTTTCGCAGTGAAGGATTTATTTTTCGACTCTGAAACTTTACACGTATCGTGAGACGGGTTGCCACAACGGTTTGCGCGCAAAAAAACACAAAAAATCGAGATTTTTATTTTATATTACGGCGGCCCACGGCCCCTGTACATTTTCGACGTTTTTCACCAAAAAAACTAAAAATACGTCATTTTAAGACGGAAGCGTTAACGCGATCACTCTAAAAACGATATAGCTGGCTCCGGGGACCGTCCGACCATCTTTCTATATCAAAAAATTGCCGAAAATCCAAATTCTAATCACCTAAGTACGGTAAAAATCACTTTTTTGAACAAAGTTAGTATGCAAGTTTTCGCAGTGAAGGATTTATTTTTCGACTCTGAAACTTTACACGTATCGTGAGACGGGTTGCCACAACGGTTTGCGCGCAAAAAAACAGGAAAAATCGAGATTTTTATTTTATATTATGGCGGCCCACGGCCCCTGTACATTTTCGACGTTTTTCACCAAAAAAACTAAAAAGACGTCATTTTAAGACGGAAGCGTTAACGTGATCACTCTAAAAACGTGATAGCTGGCTCCGGGGACCGTCCGACCATCTTTCTATATCAAAAAATTGTCGAAAATCCAAATTCTAATCACCTAAGTACGGTAAAAACCACTTTTTTGAAAAAAACTAGTATGCAAGTTTTCGCAGTGAAGGATTTATTTTTCGACTCTGAAACTTTACATGTATCGTGAGACGGGTTGCCACAACGGTTTGCGCGCAAAAAAACACGAAAAAATCGACATTTTTATTTTATATTATGGCGGCCCACGGCCCCTGTACATTTTCGACGTTTTTCACCAAAAAAACTAAAAAGACGTCATTTTAAGACGGAAGCGTTATCGCGATCACTCTAAAAACGTTATAGCTGGCTCCGATGATCGTCCGACCATCTTTCTATATCAAAAAATTGTCGAAAATCCAAATTCTAATCACCTAAGTACGGTAATAACCACTTTTTTGAAAAAAACTAGTATGCAAGTTTTCGCAGTGAAGGATTTATTTTTCGACTCTGAAACTTTACACGTATCGTGAGACGGGTTGCCACAACGGTTTGCGCGCAAAAAAACAGGAAAAAATCGAGATTTTTATTTTATATTATGGCGGCCCACGGCCCCTGTACATTTTCGACGTTTTTCACCAAAAAAACTAAAAAGACGTCATTTTAAGACGGAAGCGTTAACGTGATCACTCTAAAAACGTTATAGCTGGCTCCGGGGACCGTCCGACCATCTTTCTATATCAAAAAATTGTCGAAAATCCAAATTCTAATCACCTAAGTACGGTAAAAACCACTTTTTTGAAAAAAACTAGTATGCAAGTTTTCGCAGTGAAGGATTTATTTTTTGACTCTGAAACTTTACACGTATCGTGAGACGGGTCGCCACAACGGTTTGCGCGCAAAAAAACACGAAAAAATCGAGATTTTTATTTTATATTACGGCGGCCCACGGCCCCTGTACATTTTCGACGTTTTTCACCAAAAAAACTAAAAATACGTCATTTTAAGACGGAAGCGTTAACGCGATCACTCTAAAAACGATATAGCTGGCTCCGGGGACCGTCCGACCATCTTTCTATGTCAAAAAATTGCCGAAAATCCAAATTCTAATCACCTAAGTACGGTAAAAACCACTTTTTTGAACAAAGCTAGTATGCAACTTTTCGCAGTGAAGGATTTGTTTATCGACTCTGAAACTTTACACGTATCGTGAGACGGGTTGCCACAACGGTTTGCGCGCAAAAAAACACGAAAAAATCGAGATTTTTATTTTAAATTACGGCGGCCCACGGCCCCTGTACATTTTCGACGTTTTTCACCAAAAAAACTAAAAAGACGTCATTTTAAGACGGAAGCGTTAACGCGATCACTCTAAAAACGTTATAGCTGGCTCCGGGGACCGTCCGACCATCTTTCTATATCAAAAAATTGTCGAAAATCCAAATTCTAATCACCTAAGTACGGTAAAAACCACTTTTTTGAAAAAAACTAGTATGCAAGTTTTCGCAGTGAAGGATTTATTTTTCGACTCTGAAACTTTACACGTATCGTGAGACGGGTTGCCACAACGGTTTGCGCGCAAAAAAACACGAAAAAATCGAGATTTTTATTTTATATTACGGCGGCCCACGGCCCCTGTACATTTTCGACGTTTTTCACCAAAAAAACTAAAAAAACGTCATTTTAAGACGGAAGCGTTAACGCGATCACTCTAAAAACGTTATAGCTGGCTCCGGGGACCGTCCGACCATCTTTCTATATCAAAAAATTGTCGAAAATCCAAATTCTAATCACCTAAGTACGGTAAAAACCACTTTTTTGAAAAAAACTAGTATGCAAGTTTTCGCAGTGAAGGATTTATTTTTCGACTCTGAAACTTTACACGTATCGTGAGACGGGTTGCCACAACGGTTTGCGCGCAAAAAAACACGAAAAAATCGAGATTTTTATTTTATATTACGGCGGACCACGGCCCCTGTACATTTTCGACGTTTTTCACCAAAAAAACTAAAAAAACGTCATTTTAAGACGGAAGCGTTAACGCGATCACAATAAAAATGTTATAGCTGGCTCCGGGGATCGTCCGACCATCTTTCTATATCAAAAAATTGCCGAAAATCCAAATTCTAATCACCTAAGTACGGTAAAAACCACTTTTTTGAACAAAGCTAGTATGCAAGTTTTCGCAGTGAAGGATTTATTTTTCGACTCTGAAACTTTACACGTATCGTGAGACGGGTTGCCACAACGGTTTGCGCGCAAAAAAACACGAAAAAATCGAGATTTTTATTTTAAATTACGGCGGCCCACGGCCCCTGTACATTTTCGACGTTTTTCACCAAAAAAATAAAAAGACGTCATTTTAAGACGGAAGCGTTAACGTGATCACTCTAAAAACGTGATAGCTGGCTCCGGGGACCGTCCGACCATCTTTCTATATCAAAAAATTGTCGAAAATCCAAATTCTAATCACCTAAGTACGGTAAAAACCACTTTTTTGAAAAAAACTAGTATGCAAGTTTTCGCAGTGAAGGATTTATTTTTCGACTCTGAAACTTTACACGTATCGTGAGACGGGTTGCCACAACGGTTTGCGCGCAAAAAAACACGAAAAAATCGACATTTTTATTTTATATTATGGCGGCCCACGGCCCCTGTACATTTTCGACGTTTTTCACCAAAAAAACTAAAAAGACGTCATTTTAAGACGGAAGCGTTATCGCGATCACTCTAAAAACGTTATAGCTGGCTCCGATGATCGTCCGACCATCTTTCTATATCAAAAAATTGTCGAAAATCCAAATTCTAATCACCTAAGTACGGTAATAACCACTTTTTTGAAAAAAACTAGTATGCAAGTTTTCGCAGTGAAGGATTTATTTTTCGACTCTGAAACTTTACACGTATCGTGAGACGGGTTGCCACAACGGTTTGCGCGCAAAAAAACAGGAAAAAATCGAGATTTTTATTTTATATTATGGCGGCCCACGGCCCCTGTACATTTTCGACGTTTTTCACCAAAAAAACTAAAAAGACGTCATTTTAAGACGGAAGCGTTAACGTGATCACTCTAAAAACGTTATAGCTGGCTCCGGGGACCGTCCGACCATCTTTCTATATCAAAAAATTGTCGAAAATCCAAATTCTAATCACCTAAGTACGGTAAAAACCACTTTTTTGAAAAAAACTAGTATGCAAGTTTTCGCAGTGAAGGATTTATTTTTTGACTCTGAAACTTTACACGTATCGTGAGACGGGTCGCCACAACGGTTTGCGCGCAAAAAAACACGAAAAAATCGAGATTTTTATTTTATATTACGGCGGCCCACGGCCCCTGTACATTTTCGACGTTTTTCACCAAAAAAACTAAAAATACGTCATTTTAAGACGGAAGCGTTAACGCGATCACTCTAAAAACGATATAGCTGGCTCCGGGGACCGTCCGACCATCTTTCTATGTCAAAAAATTGCCGAAAATCCAAATTCTAATCACCTAAGTACGGTAAAAACCACTTTTTTGAACAAAGCTAGTATGCAACTTTTCGCAGTGAAGGATTTGTTTATCGACTCTGAAACTTTACACGTATCGTGAGACGGGTTGCCACAACGGTTTGCGCGCAAAAAAACACGAAAAAATCGAGATTTTTATTTTAAATTACGGCGGCCCACGGCCCCTGTACATTTTCGACGTTTTTCACCAAAAAAACTAAAAAGACGTCATTTTAAGACGGAAGCGTTAACGCGATCACTCTAAAAACGTTATAGCTGGCTCTGGGGACCGTCCGACCATCTTTCTATTTCAAAAAATTGCCGAAAATCCAAATTCTTATCACCGAAGTACGGTAAAAACAACTTTTTTGAAAAAAACTAGTATGCAAGTTTTCGCAGTGAAGGATTTATTTTTCGACTCTGAAACTTTACACGTATCGTGAGACGGGTTGCCACAACGGTTTGCGCGCAAAAAAAACACAAAAAATCGAGATTTTTATTTTATATTACGGCGGCCCACGGCCCCTGTACATTTTCGACGTTTTTCACCAAAAAAACTAAAAAGACGTCATTTTAAGACGGCAGCGTTAACGCGATCACTCTAAAAACGTTATAGCTGGCTCCGGGGACCGTCCGACCATCTTTCTATATCAAAAAATTGTCGAAAATCCAAATTCTAATCACCTAAGTACGGTAAAAACCACTTTTTTGAAAAAAACTAGTATGCAAGTTTTCGCAGTGAAGGATTTATTTTTCGACTCTGAAACTTTACACGTATCGTGAGACGGGTTGCCACAACGGTTTGCGCGCAAAAAAACACGAAAAAATCGAGATTTTTATTTTATATTATGGCGGCCCACGGCCCCTGTACATTTTCGACGTTTTTCACCAAAAAAACTAAAAAGACGTCATTTTAAGACGGAAGCGTTAACGCGATCACTCTAACAACATTATAGCTGGCTCCGGGGATCGTCCGACCATCTTTCTATATCAAAAAATTGTCGAAAATCCAAATTCTAATCACCTAAGTACGGTAATAACCACTTTTTTGAAAAAAACTAGTATGCAAGTTTTCGCAGTGAAGGATTTATTTTTCGACTCTGAAACTTTACACGTATCGTGAGACGGGTTGCCACAACGGTTTGCGCGCAAAAAAACAGGAAAAAATCGAGATTTTTATTTTATATTATGGCGGCCCACGGCCCCTGTACATTTTCGACGTTTTTCACCAAAAAAACTAAAAAGACGTCATTTTAAGACGGAAGCGTTAACGTGATCACTCTAAAAACGTTATAGCTGGCTCCGGGGACCGTCCGACCATCTTTCTATATCAAAAAATTGTCGAAAATCCAAATTCTAATCACCTAAGTACGGTAAAAACCACTTTTTTGAAAAAAACTAGTATGCAAGTTTTCGCAGTGAAGGATTTATTTTTTGACTCTGAAACTTTACACGTATCGTGAGACGGGTTGCCACAACGGTTTGCGCGCAAAAAAACACGAAAAAATCGAGATTTTTATTTTATATTACGGCGGCCCACGGCCCCTGTACATTTTCGACGTTTTTCACCAAAAAAACTAAAAATACGTCATTTTAAGACGGAAGCGTTAACGCGATCACTCTAAAAACGATATAGCTGGCTCCGGGGACCGTCCGACCATCTTTCTATGTCAAAAAATTGCCGAAAATCCAAATTCTAATCACCTAAGTACGGTAAAAACCACTTTTTTGAACAAAGCTAGTATGCAACTTTTCGCAGTGAAGGATTTGTTTTTCGACTCTGAAACTTTACACGTATCGTGAGACGGGTTGCCACAACGGTTTGCGCGCAAAAAAACACGAAAAAATCGAGATTTTTATTTTAAATTACGGCGGCCCACGGCCCCTGTACATTTTCGACGTTTTTCACCAAAAAAACTAAAAAGACGTCATTTTAAGACGGAAGCGTTAACGCGATCACTCTAAAAACGTTATAGCTGGCTCCGGGGACCGTCCGACCATCTTTCTATATCAAAAAATTGTCGAAAATCCAAATTCTAATCACCTAAGTACGGTAAAAACCACTTTTTTGAAAAAAACTAGTATGCAAGTTTTCGCAGTGAAGGATTTATTTTTCGACTCTGAAACTTTACACGTATCGTGAGACGGGTTGCCACAACGGTTTGCGCGCAAAAAAACACGAAAAAATCGAGATTTTTATTTTATATTACGGCGGCCCACGGCCCCTGTACATTTTCGACGTTTTTCACCAAAAAAACTAAAAAAACGTCATTTTAAGACGGAAGCGTTAACGCGATCACTCTAAAAACGTTATAGCTGGCTCCGGGGACCGTCCGACCATCTTTCTATATCAAAAAATTGTCGAAAATCCAAATTCTAATCACCTAAGTACGGTAAAAACCACTTTTTTGAAAAAAACTAGTATGCAAGTTTTCGCAGTGAAGGATTTATTTTTCGACTCTGAAACTTTACACGTATCGTGAGACGGGTTGCCACAACGGTTTGCGCGCAAAAAAACACGAAAAAATCGAGATTTTTATTTTATATTACGGCGGACCACGGCCCCTGTACATTTTCGACGTTTTTCACCAAAAAAACTAAAAAAACGTCATTTTAAGACGGAAGCGTTAACGCGATCACAATAAAAATGTTATAGCTGGCTCCGGGGATCGTCCGACCATCTTTCTATATCAAAAAATTGCCGAAAATCCAAATTCTAATCACCTAAGTACGGTAAAAACCACTTTTTTGAACAAAGCTAGTATGCAAGTTTTCGCAGTGAAGGATTTATTTTTCGACTCTGAAACTTTACACGTATCGTGAGACGGGTTGCCACAACGGTTTGCGCGCAAAAAAACACGAAAAAATCGAGATTTTTATTTTAAATTACGGCGGCCCACGGCCCCTGTACATTTTCGACGTTTTTCACCAAAAAAATAAAAAGACGTCATTTTAAGACGGAAGCGTTAACGCGATCACTCTAAAGACGTTATAGCTGGCTCTGGGGACCGTCCGACCATCTTTCTATTTCAAAAAATTGCCGAAAATCCAAATTCTTATCACCGAAGTACGGTAAAAACAACTTTTTTGAAAAAAACTAGTATGCAAGTTTTCGCAGTGAAGGATTTATTTTTCGACTCTGAAACTTTACACGTATCGTGAGACGGGTTGCCACAACGGTTTGCGCGCAAAAAAACACAAAAAATCGAGATTTTTATTTTATATTACGGCGGCCCACGGCCCCTGTACATTTTCGACGTTTTTCACCAAAAAAACTAAAAATACGTCATTTTAAGACGGAAGCGTTAACGCGATCACTCTAAAAACGATATAGCTGGCTCCGGGGACCGTCCGACCATCTTTCTATATCAAAAAATTGCCGAAAATCCAAATTCTAATCACCTAAGTACGGTAAAAATCACTTTTTTGAACAAAGTTAGTATGCAAGTTTTCGCAGTGAAGGATTTATTTTTCGACTCTGAAACTTTACACGTATCGTGAGACGGGTTGCCACAACGGTTTGCGCGCAAAAAAACAGGAAAAAATCGAGATTTTTATTTTATATTATGGCGGCCCACGGCCCCTGTACATTTTCGACGTTTTTCACCAAAAAAACTAAAAAGACGTCATTTTAAGACGGAAGCGTTAACGTGATCACTCTAAAAACGTTATAGCTGGCTCCGGGGACCGTCCGACCATCTTTCTATATCAAAAAATTGTCGAAAATCCAAATTCTAATCACCTAAGTACGGTAAAAACCACTTTTTTGAAAAAAACTAGTATGCAAGTTTTCGCAGTGAAGGATTTATTTTTCGACTCTGAAACTTTACACGTATCGTGAGACGGGTTGCCACAACGGTTTGCGCGCAAAAAAACACGAAAAAATCGACATTTTTATTTTATATTATGGCGGCCCACGGCCCCTGTACATTTTCGACGTTTTTCACCAAAAAAACTAAAAAGACGTCATTTTAAGACGGAAGCGTTATCGCGATCACTCTAAAAACGTTATAGCTGGCTCCGATGATCGTCCGACCATCTTTCTATATCAAAAAATTGTCGAAAATCCAAATTCTAATCACCTAAGTACGGTAATAACCACTTTTTTGAAAAAAACTAGTATGCAAGTTTTCGCAGTGAAGGATTTATTTTTCGACTCTGAAACTTTACACGTATCGTGAGACGGGTTGCCACAACGGTTTGCGCGCAAAAAAACACGAAAAAATCGAGATTTTTATTTTATATTATGGCGGCCCACGGCCCCTGTACATTTTCGACGTTTTTCACCAAAAAAACTAAAAAGACGTCATTTTAAGACGGAAGCGTTAACGTGATCACTCTAAAAACGTTATAGCTGGCTCCAGGGACCGTCCGACCATCTTTCTATATCAAAAAATTGTCGAAAATCCAAATTCTAATCACCTAAGTACGGTAAAAACCACTTTTTTGAAAAAAACTAGTATGCAAGTTTTCGCAGTGAAGGATTTATTTTTTGACTCTGAAACTTTACACGTATCGTGAGACGGGTTGCCACAACGGTTTGCGCGCAAAAAAACACGAAAAAATCGAGATTTTTATTTTATATTACGGCGGCCCACGGCCCCTGTACATTTTCGACGTTTTTCACCAAAAAAACTAAAAATACGTCATTTTAAGACGGAAGCGTTAACGCGATCACTCTAAAAACGATATAGCTGGCTCCGGGGACCGTCCGACCATCTTTCTATGTCAAAAAATTGCCGAAAATCCAAATTCTAATCACCTAAGTACGGTAAAAACCACTTTTTTGAACAAAGCTAGTATGCAACTTTTCGCAGTGAAGGATTTGTTTATCGACTCTGAAACTTTACACGTATCGTGAGACGGGTTGCCACAACGGTTTGCGCGCAAAAAAACACGAAAAAATCGAGATTTTTATTTTAAATTACGGCGGCCCACGGCCCCTGTACATTTTCGACGTTTTTCACCAAAAAAACTAAAAAGACGTCATTTTAAGACGGAAGCGTTAACGCGATCACTCTAAAAACGTTATAGCTGGCTCCGGGGACCGTCCGACCATCTTTCTATATCAAAAAATTGTCGAAAATCCAAATTCTAATCACCTAAGTACGGTAAAAACCACTTTTTTGAAAAAAACTAGTATGCAAGTTTTCGCAGTGAAGGATTTATTTTTCGACTCTGAAACTTTACACGTATCGTGAGACGGGTTGCCACAACGGTTTGCGCGCAAAAAAACACGAAAAAATCGAGATTTTTATTTTATATTACGGCGGCCCACGGCCCCTGTACATTTTCGACGTTTTTCACCAAAAAAACTAAAAAAACGTCATTTTAAGACGGAAGCGTTAACGCGATCACTCTAAAAACGTTATAGCTGGCTCCGGGGACCGTCCGACCATCTTTCTATATCAAAAAATTGTCGAAAATCCAAATTCTAATCACCTAAGTACGGTAAAAACCACTTTTTTGAAAAAAACTAGTATGCAAGTTTTCGCAGTGAAGGATTTATTTTTCGACTCTGAAACTTTACACGTATCGTGAGACGGGTTGCCACAACGGTTTGCGCGCAAAAAAACACGAAAAAATCGAGATTTTTATTTTATATTACGGCGGACCACGGCCCCTGTACATTTTCGACGTTTTTCACCAAAAAAACTAAAAAAACGTCATTTTAAGACGGAAGCGTTAACGCGATCACAATAAAAATGTTATAGCTGGCTCCGGGGATCGTCCGACCATCTTTCTATATCAAAAAATTGCCGAAAATCCAAATTCTAATCACCTAAGTACGGTAAAAACCACTTTTTTGAACAAAGCTAGTATGCAAGTTTTCGCAGTGAAGGATTTATTTTTCGACTCTGAAACTTTACACGTATCGTGAGACGGGTTGCCACAACGGTTTGCGCGCAAAAAAACACGAAAAAATCGAGATTTTTATTTTAAATTACGGCGGCCCACGGCCCCTGTACATTTTCGACGTTTTTCACCAAAAAAACTAAAAAGACGTCATTTTAAGACGGAAGCGTTAACGCGATCACTCTAAAAACGATATAGCTGGCTCCGGGGACCGTCCGACCATCTTTCTATATCAAAAAATTGCCGAAAATCCAAATTCTAATCACCTAAGTACGGTAAAAATCACTTTTTTGAACAAAGTTAGTATGCAAGTTTTCGCAGTGAAGGATTTATTTTTCGACTCTGAAACTTTACACGTATCGTGAGACGGGTTGCCACAACGGTTTGCGCGCAAAAAAACAGGAAAAATCGAGATTTTTATTTTATATTATGGCGGCCCACGGCCCCTGTACATTTTCGACGTTTTTCACCAAAAAAACTAAAAAGACGTCATTTTAAGACGGAAGCGTTAACGTGATCACTCTAAAAACGTTATAGCTGGCTCCGGGGACCGTCCGACCATCTTTCTATATCAAAAAATTGTCGAAAATCCAAATTCTAATCACCTAAGTACGGTAAAAACCACTTTTTTGAAAAAAACTAGTATGCAAGTTTTCGCAGTGAAGGATTTATTTTTCGACTCTGAAACTTTACACGTATCGTGAGACGGGTTGCCACAACGGTTTGCGCGCAAAAAAACACGAAAAAATCGACATTTTTATTTTATATTATGGCGGCCCACGGCCCCTGTACATTTTCGACGTTTTTCACCAAAAAAACTAAAAAGACGTCATTTTAAGACGGAAGCGTTATCGCGATCACTCTAAAAACGTTATAGCTGGCTCCGATGATCGTCCGACCATCTTTCTATATCAAAAAATTGTCGAAAATCCAAATTCTAATCACCTAAGTACGGTAATAACCACTTTTTTGAAAAAAACTAGTATGCAAGTTTTCGCAGTGAAGGATTTATTTTTCGACTCTGAAACTTTACACGTATCGTGAGACGGGTTGCCACAACGGTTTGCGCGCAAAAAAACAGGAAAAAATCGAGATTTTTATTTTATATTATGGCGGCCCACGGCCCCTGTACATTTTCGACGTTTTTCACCAAAAAAACTAAAAAGACGTCATTTTAAGACGGAAGCGTTAACGTGATCACTCTAAAAACGTTATAGCTGGCTCCGGGGACCGTCCGACCATCTTTCTATATCAAAAAATTGTCGAAAATCCAAATTCTAATCACCTAAGTACGGTAAAAACCACTTTTTTGAAAAAAACTAGTATGCAAGTTTTCGCAGTGAAGGATTTATTTTTTGACTCTGAAACTTTACACGTATCGTGAGACGGGTTGCCACAACGGTTTGCGCGCAAAAAAACACGAAAAAATCGAGATTTTTATTTTATATTACGGCGGCCCACGGCCCCTGTACATTTTCGACGTTTTTCACCAAAAAAACTAAAAATACGTCATTTTAAGACGGAAGCGTTAACGCGATCACTCTAAAAACGATATAGCTGGCTCCGGGGACCGTCCGACCATCTTTCTATGTCAAAAAATTGCCGAAAATCCAAATTCTAATCACCTAAGTACGGTAAAAACCACTTTTTTGAACAAAGCTAGTATGCAACTTTTCGCAGTGAAGGATTTGTTTATCGACTCTGAAACTTTACACGTATCGTGAGACGGGTTGCCACAACGGTTTGCGCGCAAAAAAACACGAAAAAATCGAGATTTTTATTTTAAATTACGGCGGCCCACGGCCCCTGTACATTTTCGACGTTTTTCACCAAAAAAACTAAAAAGACGTCATTTTAAGACGGAAGCGTTAACGCGATCACTCTAAAAACGTTATAGCTGGCTCCGGGGACCGTCCGACCATCTTTCTATATCAAAAAATTGTCGAAAATCCAAATTCTAATCACCTAAGTACGGTAAAAACCACTTTTTTGAAAAAAACTAGTATGCAAGTTTTCGCAGTGAAGGATTTATTTTTCGACTCTGAAACTTTACACGTATCGTGAGACGGGTTGCCACAACGGTTTGCGCGCAAAAAAACACGAAAAAATCGAGATTTTTATTTTATATTACGGCGGCCCACGGCCCCTGTACATTTTCGACGTTTTTCACCAAAAAAACTAAAAAAACGTCATTTTAAGACGGAAGCGTTAACGCGATCACTCTAAAAACGTTATAGCTGGCTCCGGGGACCGTCCGACCATCTTTCTATATCAAAAAATTGTCGAAAATCCAAATTCTAATCACCTAAGTACGGTAAAAACCACTTTTTTGAAAAAAACTAGTATGCAAGTTTTCGCAGTGAAGGATTTATTTTTCGACTCTGAAACTTTACACGTATCGTGAGACGGGTTGCCACAACGGTTTGCGCGCAAAAAAACACGAAAAAATCGAGATTTTTATTTTATATTACGGCGGACCACGGCCCCTGTACATTTTCGACGTTTTTCACCAAAAAAACTAAAAAAACGTCATTTTAAGACGGAAGCGTTAACGCGATCACAATAAAAATGTTATAGCTGGCTCCGGGGATCGTCCGACCATCTTTCTATATCAAAAAATTGCCGAAAATCCAAATTCTAATCACCTAAGTACGGTAAAAACCACTTTTTTGAACAAAGCTAGTATGCAAGTTTTCGCAGTGAAGGATTTATTTTTCGACTCTGAAACTTTACACGTATCGTGAGACGGGTTGCCACAACGGTTTGCGCGCAAAAAAACACGAAAAAATCGAGATTTTTATTTTAAATTACGGCGGCCCACGGCCCCTGTACATTTTCGACGTTTTTCACCAAAAAAATAAAAAGACGTCATTTTAAGACGGAAGCGTTAACGCGATCACTCTAAAGACGTTATAGCTGGCTCTGGGGACCGTCCGACCATCTTTCTATTTCAAAAAATTGCCGAAAATCCAAATTCTTATCACCGAAGTACGGTAAAAACAACTTTTTTGAAAAAAACTAGTATGCAAGTTTTCGCAGTGAAGGATTTATTTTTCGACTCTGAAACTTTACACGTATCGTGAGACGGGTTGCCACAACGGTTTGCGCGCAAAAAAACACAAAAAATCGAGATTTTTATTTTATATTACGGCGGCCCACGGCCCCTGTACATTTTCGACGTTTTTCACCAAAAAAACTAAAAAGACGTCATTTTAAGACGGCAGCGTTAACGCGATCACTCTAAAAACGTTATAGCTGGCTCCGGGGACCGTCCGACCATCTTTCTATATCAAAAAATTGTCGAAAATCCAAATTCTAATCACCTAAGTACGGTAAAAACCACTTTTTTGAAAAAAACTAGTATGCAAGTTTTCGCAGTGAAGGATTTATTTTTCGACTCTGAAACTTTACACGTATCGTGAGACGGGTTGCCACAACGGTTTGCGCGCAAAAAAACACGAAAAAATCGAGATTTTTATTTTATATTATGGCGGCCCACGGCCCCTGTACATTTTCGACGTTTTTCACCAAAAAAACTAAAAAGACGTCATTTTAAGACGGAAGCGTTAACGCGATCACTCTAACAACATTATAGCTGGCTCCGGGGATCGTCCGACCATCTTTCTATATCAAAAAATTGTCGAAAATCCAAATTCTAATCACCTAAGTACGGTAAAAACCACTTTTTTGAAAAAAACTAGTATGCAAGTTTTCGCAGTGAAGGATTTATTTTTCGACTCTGAAACTTTACACGTATCGTGAGACGGGTTGCCACAACGGTTTGCGCGCAAAAAAACACGAAAAAATCGAGATTTTTATTTTATATTACGGCGGACAACGGCCCCTGTACATTTTCGACGTTTTTCACCAAAAAAACGAAAAGACGTCATTTTAAGACGGAAGCGTTAACGCGATCACTCTAAAAACGTTATAGCTGGCTCCGGGGACCGTCCGACCATCTTTGTATATCAAAAAATTGCCGAAAATCCAAATTCTAATCACCAAAGTACGGTAAAAACCACTTTTTTGAAAAAAACTAGTATGCAAGTTTTCGCAGTGAAGGATTTATTTTTCGACTCTGAAACTTTACACGTATCGTGAGACGGGTTGCCAAAACGGTTTGCGCGCAAAAAAACACGAAAAAATCATCGAGATTTTTATTTTATATTATAGCGGCCCACGGCCCCTGTACATTTTCGACGTTTTTCACCAAAAAAACTAAAAAGACGTCATTTTAAGACGGAAGCGTTATCGCGATCACTCTAAAAACGTTATAGCTGGCTCCGGGGATCGTCCGACCATCTTTCTATATCAAAAAATTGTCGAAAATCCAAATTCTAATCACCTAAGTACGGTAATAACCACTTTTTTGAAAAAAACTAGTATGCAAGTTTTCGCAGTGAAGGATTTATTTTTCGACTCTGAAACTTTACACGTATCGTGAGACGGGTTGCCACAACGGTTTGCGCGCAAAAAAACACGAAAAAATCGAGATTTCTATTTTATATTACGGCGGCCCACGGCCCCTGTACATTTTCGACGTTTTTCACCAAAAAAACTAAAAAGACGTCATTTTAAGACGGAAGCGTTAACGCGATCACTCTAAAAACGTTATAGCTGGCTCCGGGGATCGTCCGACCATCTTTCTATATCAAAAAATTGTCGAAAATCCAAATTCTAATCACCTAAGTACGGTAAAAACCACTTTTTTGAAAAAAACTAGTATGCAAGTTTTAGCAGTGAAGGATTTATTTTTCGACTCTGAAACTTTACACGTATCGTGAGACGGGTTGCCACAACGGTTTGCGCGCAAAAAAACACGATAAAATCGAGATTTTTATTTTATATTACGGCGGCCCACGGCCCCTGTACATTTTCGACGTTTTCACCAAAAAAACTAAAAAGACGTCATTTTATGACGGAAGCGTTAACGCGATCACTCTAAAAACGTTATAGCTGGCTCCGGGGATCGTCCGACCATCTTTCTATATCAAAAAATTGCCGAAAATCCAAATTCTAATCACCTAAGTACGGTAAAAACCACTTTTTTGAAAAAAACTAGTATGCAAGTTTTCGCAGTGAAGGATTTATTTTTCGACTCTGAAACTTTACGCGTATCGTGAGACGGGTTGCCACAACGGTTTGCGCGCAAAAAAACACGAAAAAATCGAGATTTTTATTTTATATTATGGCGGCCCACGGCCCCTGTACACTTTCAACGTTTTTCACCAAAAAAACTAAAAAGACGTCATTTTAAGACGGAAGCGTTAACGCGATCACTCTAAAAACGTTATAGCTGGCTCCGGGGACCGTCTGACCATCTTTCTATACCAAAAAATTGTCGAAAATCCAAATTCTAATCACCTAAGTACGGTAAAAACCACTTTTTTGAAAAAAACTAGTATGCAAGTTTTCGCGTTGAAGGATTTATTTTTCGACTCTGAAACTTTACACGTATCGTGAGACGGGTTGCCACAACGGTTTGCGCGCAAAAAAACACGAAAAAATCGAGATTTTTATTTTATATTACGGCGGCCCACGACCCCTGTACATTTTCGACGTTTTTCACCAAAAAAACTAAAAAGACGTCATTTTAAGACGGAAGCGTTAACGCGATCACTCTAAAAACGTTATAGCTGGCTTCGGGGACCGTCCGACCATCTTTCTATTTCAAAAAATTGCCGAAAATCCAAATTCTAATCACCTAAGTACGGTAAAAACCACTTTTTTGAAAAAAACTAGTATGCAAGTTTTCGCAGTGAAGGATTTATTTTTCGACTCTGAAACTTTACACGTATCGTGAGACGGGTTGCCACAACGGTTTGCGCGCAAAAAAACACGAAAAAATCGAGATTTCTATTTTATATTACGGCGGCCCACGGCCCCTGTACATTTTCGACGTTTTTCACCAAAAAAACTAAAAAGACGTCATTTTAAGACGGAAGCGTTAACGCGATCACTCTAAAAACGTTATAGCTGGCTCCGGGGACCGTCCGACCATCTTTCTATTTCAAAAAATTGCAGAAAATCCAAATTCTAATCACCTAAGTACGGTAAAAACCACTTTTTTGAAAAAAACTAGTATGCAAGTTTTCGCAGTGAAGGATTTATTTTTCGACTCTGAAACTTTACACGTATCGTGAGACGGGTTGCCACAACGGTTTGCGCGCAAAAAAACACGAAAAAATCGAGATTTTTATTTTATATTATGGCGGCCCACGGCCCCTGTACACTTTCAACGTTTTTCACCAAAAAAACTAAAAAGACGTCATTTTAAGACGGAAGCGTTAACGCGATCACTCTAAAAACGTTATAGCTGGCTCCGGGGACCGTCCGACCATCTTTCTATATCAAAAAATTGCCGAAAATCCAAATTCTAATCACCTAAGTACGGTAAAAACCACTTTTTTGAAAAAAACTAGTATGCAAGTTTTCGCGTTGAAGGATTTATTTTTCGACTCTGAAACTTTACACGTATCGTGAGACGGGTTGCCACAACGGTTTGCGCGCAAAAAAACACGAAAAAATCGAGATTTTTATTTTATATTACGGCGGCCCACGGCCCCTGTACATTTTCGACGTTTTTCACCAAAAAAACTAAAAAGACGTCATTTTAAGACGGAAGCGTTAACGCGATCACTCTAAAAACGTTATAGCTGGCTCCGGGACCGTCCGACCATCTTTCTATATCAAAAAATTGCCGAAAATCCAAATTCTAATCACCTAAGTACGGTAAAAACCACTTTTTTGAAAAAAACTAGTATGCAAGTTTACGCAGTGAAGGATTTATTTTTCGACTCTGAAACTTTACACGTATCGTGAGACGGGTTGCCACAACGGTTTGCGCGCAAAAAAACACGAAATAATCGAGATTTTTATTTTATATTATGGCGGCCCACGGCCCCTGTACACTTTCAACGTTTTTCACCAAAAAAACTAAAAATACGTCATTTTAAGACGGAAGCGTTAACGCGATCACTCTAAAAACGTTATAGCTGGCTCCGGGGAACGTCCGACCATCTTTCTATATCAAAAAATTGTCGAAAATCCAAATTCTAATCACCTAAGTACGGTAAAAACCACTTTTTTGAAAAAAACTAGTATGCAAGTTTTCGCAGTGAAGGATTCATTTTTCGACTCTGAAACTTTACACGTATCGTGAGACGGGTTGCCACAACGGTTTGCGCGCAAAAAAACACGAAAAAATCGAGATTTTTATTTTATATTACGGCGGCCCACGGCCCCTGTACATTTTCGACGTTTTTCACCAAAAAAACTAAAAAGACGTCATTTTAAGACGGAAGCGTTAACGCGATCACTCTAAAAACGTTATAGCTGGCTCCGGGGACCGTCCGACCATCTTTCTATATCAAAAAATTGTCGAAAATCCAAATTCTAATCACCTAAGTACGGTAAAAACCACTTTTTTGAAAAAAACTAGTATGCAAGTTTTCGCAGTGAAGGATTTTTTTTTCGACTCTGAAACTTTACGCGTATCGTGAGACAGGTTGCCACAACGGTTTGCGCGCAAAAAAACACGAAAAAATCGAGATTTTTATTTTATATTACGGCGGCCCACGGCCCCTGTACATTTTCGACGTTTTTCACCAAAAAAATTAGAAAGACGTCATTTTAAGACGGAAGCGTTAACGCGATCACTCTAAAAACGTTATAGCTGGCTCCGGGGACCGTCCGACCATCTTTCTATATCAAAAAATTGCCGAAAATCCAAATTCTAATCACCTAAGTACGGTAAAAACCACTTTTTTGAAAAAAACTAGTATGCAAGTTTTCGCAGTGAAGGATTTATTTTTCGACTCTGAAACTTTACGCGTATCGTGAGACAGGTTGCCACAACGGTTTGCGCGCAAAAAAACACGAAAAAATCGAGATTTTTATTTTATATTACGGCGGCCCACGGCCCCTGTACATTTTCGACGTTTTTCACCAAAAAAATTAGAAAGACGTCATTTTAAGACGGAAGCGTTAACGCGATCACTCTAAAAACGTTATAGCTGGCTCCGGGGACCGTCCGACCATCTTTCTATATCAAAAAATTGCCGAAAATCCAAATTCTAATCACCTAAGTACGGTAAAAAACACTTTTTTGAAAAAAACTAGTATGCAAGTTTTCGCAGTGAAGGATTTATTTTTCGACTCTGAAACTTTACACGTATCGTGAGACGGGTTGCCACAACGGTTTGCGCGCAAAAAAACACGAAAAAATCGAGATTTTTATTTTATATTATGGCGGCCCACGGCCCCTGTACATTTTCGACGTTTTTCACCAAAAAAACTAAAAAGACGTCATTTTAAGACGGAAGCGTTATCGCGATCACTCTAAAAACGTTATAGCTGGCTCCGGGGATCGTCCGACCATCTTTATATATCAAAAAATTGTCGAAAATCCAAATTCTAATCACCTAAGTACGGTAAAAACCACTTTTTTGAAAAAAACTAGTATGCAAGTTTTCGCAGTGAAGGATTTATTTTTCGACTCTGAAACTTTACACGTATCGTGAGACGGGTTGCCACAACGGTTTGCGCGCAAAAAAACACGAAAAAATCGAGATTTTTATTTTATATTACGGCGGCCCACGGCCCCTGTACATTTTCGACGTTTTTCACCAAAAAAACTAAAAAGACGTCATTTTAAGACGGAAGCGTTATCGCGATCACTCTAAAAACGTTATAGCTGGCTCCGGGTATCGTCCGACCATCTTTCTATATCAAAAAATTGTCGAAAATCCAAATTCTAATCACCTAAGTACGGTAAAAATCACTTTTTTGAAAAAAACTAGTATGCAAGTTTTCGCAGTGAAGGATTTATTTTTCGACTCTGAAACTTTACACGTATCGTGAGACGGGTTGCCACAACGGTTTGCGCGCAAAAAAACACGAAAAAATCGAGATTTTTATTTTATATTACGGCGGCCCACGGCCCCTGTACATTTTCGACGTTTTTCACCAAAAAAACTAAAAAGACGTCATTTTAAGACGGAAGCGTTAACGCGATCACTCTAAAAACGTTAAAGCTGGCTCCGGGGACCGTCCGACCATCTTTCTATTTCAAAAAATTGCCGAAAATCCAAATTCTAATCACCTAAGTACGGTAAAAACCACTTTTTTGAAAAAAACTAGTATGCAAGTTTTCGCAGTGAAGGATTTATTTTTCGACTCTGAAACTTTACGCGTATCGTGAGACAGGTTGCCACAACGGTTTGCGCGCAAAAAAACACGAAAAAATCGAGATTTTTATTTTATATTACGGCGGCCCACGGCCCCTGTATATTTTCGACGTTTTTCACCAAAAAAACTAAAAAGACCTCATTTTAAGACGGAAGCGTTAACGCGATCACTCTAAAAACGTTATAGCTGGCTCCGGCGACCGTCCGACCATCTTTCTATATCAAAAAATTGTCGAAAATCCAAATTCTAATCACCTAAGTACGGTAAAAACCACTTTTTTGAAAAAAACTAGTATGCAAGTTTTCGCAGTGAAGGATTTATTTTTCGACTCTGAAACTTTACACGTATCGTGAGACGGGTTGCCACAACGGTTTGCGCGCAAAAAAACACGAAAAAATCGAGATTTTTATTTTATATTACGGCGGCCCACGGCCCCTGTACATTTTCGACGTTTTTCACCAAAAAAACTATAAAGACGTCATTTTAAGACGGATGCGTTATCGAGATCACTCTAAAAACGTTATAGCTGGCTCCGAGGACCGTCCGACCATCTTTCTATATCAAAAAATTGCCGAAAATCCAAATTCTAATTACCTATATATCTACCATCTACTACAGTTCTATTTAAATCTATTTCTGTTTCAAGTTATGAGGCCAAGTCCCGCGTAAAAGTTAGGTCATTCTTATTTGTTGATTAATTACTACTCATTATATTATTTATATCATTATGTAGTGTCGTTGCCGGTCATTTCCTGCTCTATTACATATGTTAATCTTTATATTATCTATTTTCTTGTTCGGCTGATTAGTGATGTTATAATATTCGGGATAGACGAATTGCACTTTTTACTTAAATAAAATGGTGGAATTGCACTTAAATAAAAAATATGTATAATTATAGAACTGCAATCGGGTTAAGAGCAGATGTGAAAAAAATGAATGTTAATTTAAATTTTGTAAATCACTATTATTTTCCCTTCCGCTTTAAATACTGTCATTGGCATACTAATTGTAATTTTAATACTTTTTAATTTTCTATGATATAATGTATATTACAAGTATATATTATTTAGTGAAATTATAAGAAATTGTGTTATAACATAACATAATATTATATAGAACTGCAATGCTTTTTGAACTTAAATGTAGTTCGATCTTTACCTTTTTTTTTAAATGAGTACAGTTCAACTATTACCATTTTATTAACCTTAGTGCAATCAGGCCCGGCTCAAGTATTTAAACACACCTATCAAACTTGAGTTTTTCCGCACCTTACATACTTACATGTAAATAATTCATAAAATCTATAATACAACAATTTTAAATGCCGCTCTATGCATGGGCGATGGCATATGTCACCTAACCTTAGAGTGCAATCGAATTAAAATGAGTAAAAATTAACTTTACCCATAATACTAATATAAGATAATCACTAACCTAACCTTTTAAGTATATTATCATATTATTGTAAATTGTTATTATCATTTAGTATTGAATAATTTTCATTATTCATTATCAATACATCGTATCACGACTAGGTACTTATTTTTATTTTTATTTTACTGTTGGAATTGTTTATCTATCCCGCTATTCTCGATATATTTTTTTTATTTTTGTATACTGTTTATAATATTTTCTATACTTATTCTCTTTCCATCCCGTGTCTCATAAAAACTATATAAATTACACTCCACTATCACCACACAGCTAGTACTAGTACTGTTCCAAGACGAGCAGTAACCGCTAACAACAATCGATGGGCCGTGAGCGGACAATATTACCTAGTGATAAAAACTACGCCATCAACCCACCACGGCTCTTTATACCGGGTTGCCCCTCACACATATCTATTGTATCGATATTTATAGATAAAATTAAAATAAATTGAAAATAATTTTATTATATTATTATTATTATTATTTGTATTTTGTTTTTAATTTAATGTGTACGAATAATAAATTTAAAAATGTTAAGACACGTGTCATTTATCACATGTCATATATGCACCTGGTACTAAACTCGGTGTAGAAACTTTACGCGTATCGTGAGACGGGTTGCCACAACGGTTTGCGCGCAAACAAACACGAAAAAATGGAGATTTTTATTTTATATTACAGCGGCCAACGGCCCCTGTACATTTTCGACGTTTTTCACCAAAAAAACTAAAATGACGTCATTTTAAGACGGAAGCGTTAACGCGATCACTCTAAAAACGTTATAGCTGGCTCCGGGGACCGTCCGACCATCTTTCTATATCAAAAAATTGTCGAAAATCCAAATTCTAATCACCTAAGTACGGTAAAAACCACTTTTTTGAAAAAAACCAGTATGCAAGTTTTCGCAGTGAAGGATTTATTTTTCGACTCTGAAACTTTACGCGTATCGTGAGACGGGTTGCCACAACGGTTTGCGCGCAAAAAAACACGAAAAAATGGAGATTTTTATTTTATATTACGGCGGCCAACGGCCCCTGTACATTTTCGACGTTTTTCACCAAAAAAACTAAAAAGACGTCATTTTAAGACGGAAGCGTTAACGCGATCACTCTAAAAACGTTATAGCTGGCTCCGGCGACCGTCCGACCATCTTTCTATATCAAAAAATTGTCGAAAATCCAAATTCTAATCACCTAAGTACGTTAAAAACCACTTTTTTGAAAAAAACTACTATGCAAGTTTTCGCAGTGAAGGATTTATTTTTCGACTCTGAAACTTTACACGTATCGTGAGACGGGTTGCCACAACGGTTTGCGGCAAAAAAACACGAAAAAATCGAGATTTTTATTTTATATTACGGCGGCCCACGGCCCCTGCACATTTTCGACGTTTTTCACCAAAAAAACTAAACAGACGTCATTTTAAGACGGAAGCGTTAACGCGATCACTCTAAAAACGTTATAGCTGGCTCCGGGGATCATCCGACCATCTTTCTATATCAAAAAATTGTCGAAATTCCAAATTCTAATCACCTAAGTACGGTAAAAACCACTTTTTTGAAAAAAACTAGTATGCAAGTTTTCGCAATGAAGGATTTATTTTTCAACTCTGAAACTTTACGCGTATCGTGAGACGGGTTGCCACAACGGTTTGCGCGCAAACAAACACGAAAAAATGGAGATTTTTATTTTATATTACAGCGGCCAACGGCCCCTGTACATTTTCGACGTTTTTCACCAAAAAAACTAAAAAGACGTCATTTTAAGACGGAAGCGTTAACGCGATCACTCTAAAAACATTATAGCTGGCTCCGGGGATCGTCCGACCATCTTTCTATATCAAAAAATTGTCGAAAATCCAAATTCTAATCACCTAAGTACGGTAAAAACCACTTTTTTGAAAAAAACTAGTATGCAAGTTTTCGCAGTGAAGGATTTATTTTTCGACTCTGAAACTTTACACGTATCGTGAGACGGGTTGCCACAACGGTTTGCGCGCAAAAAAACACGAAAAAATCGAGATTTTTATTTTATATTATGGCGGCCCACGGCCCCTGTACACTTTCAACGTTTTTCACCAAAAAAACTAAAAAGACGTCATTTTAAGACGGAAGCGTTAACGCGATCACTCTAAAAACGTTATAGCTGGCTCCGGGGACCATCCGACCATCTTTCTATATCAAAAAATTGCCGAAAATCCAAATTCTAATCACCTAAGTACGGTAAAAACCACTTTTTTGAAAAAAACTAGTATGCAAGTTTTCGCGTTGAAGGATTTATTTTTCGACTCTGAAACTTTACACGTATCGTGAGACGGGTTGCCACAACGGTTTGCGCGCAAAAAAACACGAAAAAATCGAGATTTTTATTTTATATTACGGCGGCCCACGGCCCCTGTACATTTTCGACGTTTTTCACCAAAAAAACTAAAAAGACGTCATTTTAAGACGGAAGCGTTAACGCGATCACTCTAAAAACGTTATAGCTGGCTCCGGGACCGTCCGACCATCTTTCTATATCAAAAAATTGCCGAAAATCCAAATTCTAATCACCTAAGTACGGTAAAAACCACTTTTTTGAAAAAAACTAGTATGCAAGTTTACGCAGTGAAGGATTTATTTTTCGACTCTGAAACTTTACACGTATCGTGAGACGGGTTGCCACAACGGTTTGCGCGCAAAAAAACACGAAAAAATCGAGATTTTTATTTTATATTATGGCGGCCCACGGCCCCTGTACACTTTCAACGTTTTTCACCAAAAAAACTAAAAATACGTCATTTTAAGACGGAAGCGTTAACGCGATCACTCTAAAAACGTTATAGCTGGCTCCGGGGAACGTCCGACCATCTTTCTATATCAAAAAATTGTCGAAAATCCAAATTCTAATCACCTAAGTACGGTAAAAACCACTTTTTTGAAAAAAACTAGTATGCAAGTTTTCGCAGTGAAGGATTCATTTTTCGACTCTGAAACTTTACACGTATCGTGAGACGGGTTGCCACAACGGTTTGCGCGCAAAAAAACACGAAAAAATCGAGATTTTTATTTTATATTACGGCGGCCCACGGCCCCTGTACATTTTCGACGTTTTTCACCAAAAAAACTAAAAAGACGTCATTTTAAGACGGAAGCGTTAACGCGATCACTCTAAAAACGTTATAGCTGGCTCCGGGGACCGTCCGACCATCTTTCTATTTCAAAAAATTGCCGAAAATCCAAATTCTAATCACCTAAGTACGGTAAAAACCACTTTTTTGAAAAAAACTAGTATGCAAGTTTTCGCAGTGAAGGATTCATTTTTCGACTCTGAAACTTTACACGTATCGTGAGACGGGTTGCCACAACGGTTTGCGCGCAAAAAAACACGAAAAAATCGAGATTTTTATTTTATATTACGGCGGCCCACGGCCCCTGTACATTTTCGACGTTTTTCACCAAAAAAACTAAAAATACGTCATTTCAAGACGGAAGCGTTAACGCGATCACTCTAAAAACGTTATAGCTGGCTCCGGGGACCGTCCGACCATCTTTCTATTTCAAAAAATTGCCGAAAATCCAAATTCTAATCACCTAAGTACGGTAAAAACCACTTTTTTGAAAAAAACTAGTATGCAAGTTTTCGCAGTGAAGGATTTATTTTTCGACTCTGAAACTTTACGCGTATCGTGAGACAGGTTGCCACAACGGTTTGCGCGCAAAAAAACACGAAAAAATCGAGATTTTTATTTTATATTACGGCGGCCCACGGCCCCTGTACATTTTCGCCGTTTTTCACCAAAAAAATTAGAAAGACGTCATTTTAAGACGGAAGCGTTATCGCGATCACTCTAAAAACGTTATAGCTGGCTCCGGGGATCGTCCGACCATCTTTCTATATCAAAAAATTGTCGAAAATCCAAATTCTAATCACCTAAGTACGGTAAAAACCACTTTTTTGAAAAAAACTAGTATGCAAGTTTTCGCAGTGAAGGATTTATTTTTCGACTCTGAAACTTTACGCGTATCGTGAGACAGGTTGCCACAACGGTTTGCGCGCAAAAAAACACGAAAAAATCGAGATTTTTATTTTATATTACGGCGGCCCACGGCCCCTGTACATTTTCGACGTTTTTCACCAAAAAAATTAGAAAGACGTCATTTTAAGACGGAAGCGTTAACGCGATCACTCTAAAAACGTTATAGCTGGCTCCGGGGACCGTCCGACCATCTTTCTATATCAAAAAATTGCCGAAAATCCAAATTCTAATCACCTAAGTACGGTAAAAACCACTTTTTTGAAAAAAACTAGTATGCAAGTTTTCGCAGTGAAGGATTTATTTTTCGACTCTGAAACTTTACGCGTATCGTGAGACAGGTTGCCACAACGGTTTGTGCGCAAAAAAACACGAAAAAATCGAGATTTTTATTTTATATTACGGCGGCCCACGGCCCCTGTACATTTTCGACGTTTTTCACCAAAAAAATTAGAAAGACGTCATTTTAAGACGGAAGCGTTAACGCGATCACTCTAAAAACGTTATAGCTGGCTCCGGGGACCGTCCGACCATCTTTCTATATCAAAAAATTGCCGAAAATCCAAATTCTAATCACCTAAGTACGGTAAAAACCACTTTTTTGAAAAAAACTAGTATGCAAGTTTTCGCAGTGAAGGATTTATTTTTCGACTCTGAAACTTTACACGTATCGTGAGACGGGTTGCCACAACGGTTTGCGCGCAAAAAAACACGAAAAAATCGAGATTTTTATTTTATATTATGGCGGCCCACGGCCCCTGTACATTTTCGACGTTTTTCACCAAAAAAACTAAAAAGACGTCATTTTAAGACGGAAGCGTTATCGCGATCACTCTAAAAACGTTATAGCTGGCTCCGGGGATCGTCCGACCATCTTTATATATCAAAAAATTGTCGAAAATCCAAATTCTAATCACCTAAGTACGGTAAAAACCACTTTTTTGAAAAAAACTAGTATGCAAGTTTTCGCAGTGAAGGATTTATTTTTCGACTCTGAAACTTTACACGTATCGTGAGACGGGTTGCCACAACGGTTTGCGCGCAAAAAAACACGAAAAAATCGAGATTTTTATTTTATATTACGGCGGCCCACGGCCCCTGTACATTTTCGACGTTTTTCACCAAAAAAACTAAAAAGACGTCATTTTAAGACGGAAGCGTTATCGCGATCACTCTAAAAACGTTATAGCTGGCTCCGGGTATCGTCCGACCATCTTTCTATATCAAAAAATTGTCGAAAATCCAAATTCTAATCACCTAAGTACGGTAAAAATCACTTTTTTGAAAAAAACTAGTATGCAAGTTTTCGCAGTGAAGGATTTATTTTTCGACTCTGAAACTTTACACGTATCGTGAGACGGGTTGCCACAACGGTTTGCGCGCAAAAAAACACGAAAAAATCGAGATTTTTATTTTATATTACGGCGGCCCACGGCCCCTGTACATTTTCGACGTTTTTCACCAAAAAAACTAAAAAGACGTCATTTTAAGACGGAAGCGTTAACGCGATCACTCTAAAAACGTTAAAGCTGGCTCCGGGGACCGTCCGACCATCTTTCTATTTCAAAAAATTGCCGAAAATCCAAATTCTAATCACCTAAGTACGGTAAAAACCACTTTTTTGAAAAAAACTAGTATGCAAGTTTTCGCAGTGAAGGATTTATTTTTCGACTCTGAAACTTTACGCGTATCGTGAGACAGGTTGCCACAACGGTTTGCGCGCAAAAAAACACGAAAAAATCGAGATTTTTATTTTATATTACGGCGGCCCACGGCCCCTGTATATTTTCGACGTTTTTCACCAAAAAAACTAAAAAGACCTCATTTTAAGACGGAAGCGTTAACGCGATCACTCTAAAAACGTTATAGCTGGCTCCGGCGACCGTCCGACCATCTTTCTATATCAAAAAATTGTCGAAAATCCAAATTCTAATCACCTAAGTACGGTAAAAACCACTTTTTTGAAAAAAACTAGTATGCAAGTTTTCGCAGTGAAGGATTTATTTTTCGACTCTGAAACTTTACACGTATCGTGAGACGGGTTGCCACAACGGTTTGCGCGCAAAAAAACACGAAAAAATCGAGATTTTTATTTTATATTACGGCGGCCCACGGCCCCTGTACATTTTCGACGTTTTTCACCAAAAAAACTATAAAGACGTCATTTTAAGACGGATGCGTTATCGAGATCACTCTAAAAACGTTATAGCTGGCTCCGAGGACCGTCCGACCATCTTTCTATATCAAAAAATTGCCGAAAATCCAAATTCTAATTACCTATATATCTACCATCTACTACAGTTCTATTTAAATCTATTTCTGTTTCAAGTTATGAGGCCAAGTCCCGCGTAAAAGTTAGGTCATTCTTATTTGTTGATTAATTACTACTCATTATATTATTTATATCATTATGTAGTGTCGTTGCCGGTCATTTCCTGCTCTATTACATATGTTAATCTTTATATTATCTATTTTCTTGTTCGGCTGATTAGTGATGTTATAATATTCGGGATAGACGAATTGCACTTTTTACTTAAATAAAATGGTGGAATTGCACTTAAATAAAAAATATGTATAATTATAGAACTGCAATCGGGTTAAGAGCAGATGTGAAAAAAATGAATGTTAATTTAAATTTTGTAAATCACTATTATTTTCCCTTCCGCTTTAAATACTGTCATTGGCATACTAATTGTAATTTTAATACTTTTTAATTTTCTATGATATAATGTATATTACAAGTATATATTATTTAGTGAAATTATAAGAAATTGTGTTATAACATAACATAATATTATATAGAACTGCAATGCTTTTTGAACTTAAATGTAGTTCGATCTTTACCTTTTTTTTTAAATGAGTACAGTTCAACTATTACCATTTTATTAACCTTAGTGCAATCAGGCCCGGCTCAAGTATTTAAACACACCTATCAAACTTGAGTTTTTCCGCACCTTACATACTTACATGTAAATAATTCATAAAATCTATAATACAACAATTTTAAATGCCGCTCTATGCATGGGCGATGGCATATGTCACCTAACCTTAGAGTGCAATCGAATTAAAATGAGTAAAAATTAACTTTACCCATAATACTAATATAAGATAATCACTAACCTAACCTTTTAAGTATATTATCATATTATTGTAAATTGTTATTATCATTTAGTATTGAATAATTTTCATTATTCATTATCAATACATCGTATCACGACTAGGTACTTATTTTTATTTTTATTTTACTGTTGGAATTGTTTATCTATCCCGCTATTCTCGATATATTTTTTTTATTTTTGTATACTGTTTATAATATTTTCTATACTTATTCTCTTTCCATCCCGTGTCTCATAAAAACTATATAAATTACACTCCACTATCACCACACAGCTAGTACTAGTACTGTTCCAAGACGAGCAGTAACCGCTAACAACAATCGATGGGCCGTGAGCGGACAATATTACCTAGTGATAAAAACTACGCCATCAACCCACCACGGCTCTTTATACCGGGTTGCCCCTCACACATATCTATTGTATCGATATTTATAGATAAAATTAAAATAAATTGAAAATAATTTTATTATATTATTATTATTATTATTTGTATTTTGTTTTTAATTTAATGTGTACGAATAATAAATTTAAAAATGTTAAGACACGTGTCATTTATCACATGTCATATATGCACCTGGTACTAAACTCGGTGTAAAAACTTTACGCGTATCGTGAGACGGGTTGCCACAACGGTTTGCGCGCAAACAAACACGAAAAAATGGAGATTTTTATTTTATATTACAGCGGCCAACGGCCCCTGTACATTTTCGACGTTTTTCACCAAAAAAACTAAAATGACGTCATTTTAAGACGGAAGCGTTAACGCGATCACTCTAAAAACGTTATAGCTGGCTCCGGGGACCGTCCGACCATCTTTCTATATCAAAAAATTGTCGAAAATCCAAATTCTAATCACCTAAGTACGGTAAAAACCACTTTTTTGAAAAAAACCAGTATGCAAGTTTTCGCAGTGAAGGATTTATTTTTCGACTCTGAAACTTTACGCGTATCGTGAGACGGGTTGCCACAACGGTTTGCGCGCAAAAAAACACGAAAAAATGGAGATTTTTATTTTATATTACGGCGGCCAACGGCCCCTGTACATTTTCGACGTTTTTCACCAAAAAAACTAAAAAGACGTCATTTTAAGACGGAAGCGTTAACGCGATCACTCTAAAAACGTTATAGCTGGCTCCGGCGACCGTCCGACCATCTTTCTATATCAAAAAATTGTCGAAAATCCAAATTCTAATCACCTAAGTACGTTAAAAACCACTTTTTTGAAAAAAACTACTATGCAAGTTTTCGCAGTGAAGGATTTATTTTTCGACTCTGAAACTTTACACGTATCGTGAGACGGGTTGCCACAACGGTTTGCGGCAAAAAAACACGAAAAAATCGAGATTTTTATTTTATATTACGGCGGCCCACGGCCCCTGCACATTTTCGACGTTTTTCACCAAAAAAACTAAACAGACGTCATTTTAAGACGGAAGCGTTAACGCGATCACTCTAAAAACGTTATAGCTGGCTCCGGGGATCGTCCGACCATCTTTCTATATCAAAAAATTGTCGAAATTCCAAATTCTAATCACCTAAGTACGGTAAAAACCACTTTTTTGAAAAAAACTAGTATGCAAGTTTTCGCAATGAAGGATTTATTTTTCAACTCTGAAACTTTACGCGTATCGTGAGACGGGTTGCCACAACGGTTTGCGCGCAAACAAACACGAAAAAATGGAGATTTTTATTTTATATTACAGCGGCCAACGGCCCCTGTACATTTTCGACGTTTTTCACCAAAAAAACTAAAATGACGTCATTTTAAGACGGAAGCGTTAACGCGATCACTCTAAAAACGTTATAGCTGGCTCCGGGGACCGTCCGACCATCTTTCTATATCAAAAAATTGTCGAAAATCCAAATTCTAATCACCTAAGTACGGTAAAAACCACTTTTTTGAAAAAAACCAGTATGCAAGTTTTCGCAGTGAAGGATTTATTTTTCGACTCTGAAACTTTACGCGTATCGTGAGACGGGTTGCCACAACGGTTTGCGCGCAAAAAAACACGAAAAAATGGAGATTTTTATTTTATATTACGGCGGCCAACGGCCCCTGTACATTTTCGACGTTTTTCACCAAAAAAACTAAAAAGACGTCATTTTAAGACGGAAGCGTTAACGCGATCACTCTAAAAACGTTATAGCTGGCTCCGGCGACCGTCCGACCATCTTTCTATATCAAAAAATTGTCGAAAATCCAAATTCTAATCACCTAAGTACGTTAAAAACCACTTTTTTGAAAAAAACTACTATGCAAGTTTTCGCAGTGAAGGATTTATTTTTCGACTCTGAAACTTTACACGTATCGTGAGACGGGTTGCCACAACGGTTTGCGGCAAAAAAACACGAAAAAATCGAGATTTTTATTTTATATTACGGCGGCCCACGGCCCCTGCACATTTTCGACGTTTTTCACCAAAAAAACTAAACAGACGTCATTTTAAGACGGAAGCGTTAACGCGATCACTCTAAAAACGTTATAGCTGGCTCCGGGGATCGTCCGACCATCTTTCTATATCAAAAAATTGTCGAAATTCCAAATTCTAATCACCTAAGTACGGAAAAAACCACTTTTTTGAAAAAAACTAGTATGCAAGTTTTCGCAATGAAGGATTTATTTTTCAACTCTGAAACTTTACGCGTATCGTGAGACGGGTTGCCACAACGGTTTGCGCGCAAAAAAAAAAAAAAATAGAGATTTTTATTTTATATTACGGCGGCCCACGGCCCCTGTACATTTTTGACGTTTTTCACCAAAAAAATTAGAAAGACGTCATTTTAAGACGGAAGCGTTAACGCGATCACTCTAAAAACGTTATAGCTGGCTCCGGGGACCGTCCGACCATCTTTCTATATCAAAAAATTGCCGAAAATCCAAATTCTAATCACCTAAGTACGGTAAAAACCACTTTTTTGAAAAAAACTAGTATGCAAGTTTTCGCAGTGAAGGATTTATTTTTCGACTCTGAAACTTTACACGTATCGTGAGACGGGTTGCCACAACGGTTTGCGCGCAAAAAAACACGAAAAAATCGAGATTTTTATTTTATATTACGGCGGCCCACGGCCCCTGTACATTTTCGACGTTTTTCACCAAAAAAACTAAAAAGACGTCATTTTAAGACGGAAGCGTTATCGCGATCACTCTAAAAACGTTATAGCTGGCTCCGGGTATCGTCCGACCATCTTTCTATATCAAAAAATTGTCGAAAATCCAAATTCTAATCACCTAAGTACGGTAAAAACCACTTTTTTGAAAAAAACTAGTATGCAAGTTTTCGCAGTGAAGGATTTATTTTTCGACTCTGAAACTTTACACGTATCGTGAGACGGGTTGCCACAACGGTTTGCGCGCAAAAAAACACGAAAAAATCGAGATTTTTATTTTATATTACGGCGGCCCACGGCCCCTGTACATTTTCGACGTTTTTCACCAAAAAAACTAAAAAGACGTCATTTTAAGACGGAAGCGTTAACGCGATCACTCTAAAAACGTTAAAGCTGGCTCCGGGGACCGTCCGACCATCTTTCTATTTCAAAAAATTGCCGAAAATCCAAATTCTAATCACCTAAGTACGGTAAAAACCACTTTTTTGAAAAAAACTAGTATGCAAGTTTTCGCAGTGAAGGATTTATTTTTCGACTCTGAAACTTTACGCGTATCGTGAGACAGGTTGCCACAACGGTTTGCGCGCAAAAAAACACGAAAAAATCGAGATTTTTATTTTATATTACGGCGGCCCACGGCCCCTGTACATTTTTGACGTTTTTCACCAAAAAAATTAGAAAGACGTCATTTTAAGACGGAAGCGTTAACGCGATCACTCTAAAAACGTTATAGCTGGCTCCGGGGACCGTCCGACCATCTTTCTATATCAAAAAATTGCCGAAAATCCAAATTCTAATCACCTAAGTACGGTAAAAACCACTTTTTTGAAAAAAACTAGTATGCAAGTTTTCGCAGTGAAGGATTTATTTTTCGACTCTGAAACTTTACACGTATCGTGAGACGGGTTGCCACAACGGTTTGCGCGCAAAAAAACACGAAAAAATCGAGATTTTTATTTTATATTACGGCGGCCCACGGCCCCTGTATATTTTCGACGTTTTTCACCAAAAAAACTAAAAAGACCTCATTTTAAGACGGAAGCGTTAACGCGATCACTCTAAAAACGTTATAGCTGGCTCCGGCGACCGTCCGACCATCTTTCTATATCAAAAAATTGTCGAAAATCCAAATTCTAATCACCTAAGTACGGTAAAAACCACTTTTTTGAAAAAAACTAGTATGCAAGTTTTCGCAGTGAAGGATTTATTTTTCGACTCTGAAACTTTACACGTATCGTGAGACGGGTTGCCACAACGGTTTGCGCGCAAAAAAACACGAAAAAATCGAGATTTTTATTTTATATTACGGCGGCCCACGGCCCCTGTACATTTTCGACGTTTTTCACCAAAAAAACTATAAAGACGTCATTTTAAGACGGATGCGTTATCGAGATCACTCTAAAAACGTTATAGCTGGCTCCGAGGACCGTCCGACCATCTTTCTATATCAAAAAATTGCCGAAAATCCAAATTCTAATTACCTATATATCTACCATCTACTACAGTTCTATTTAAATCTATTTCTGTTTCAAGTTATGAGGCCAAGTCCCGCGTAAAAGTTAGGTCATTCTTATTTGTTGATTAATTACTACTCATTATATTATTTATATCATTATGTAGTGTCGTTGCCGGTCATTTCCTGCTCTATTACATATGTTAATCTTTATATTATCTATTTTCTTGTTCGGCTGATTAGTGATGTTATAATATTCGGGATAGACGAATTGCACTTTTTACTTAAATAAAATGGTGGAATTGCACTTAAATAAAAAATATGTATAATTATAGAACTGCAATCGGGTTAAGAGCAGATGTGCAAAAAAAGAATGTTAATTTAAATTTTGTAAATCACTATTATTTTCCCTTCCGCTTTAAATACTGTCATTGGCATACTAATTGTAATTTTAATACTTTTTAATTTTCTATGATATAATGTATATTACAAGTATATATTATTTAGTGAAATTATAAGAAATTGTGTTATAACATAACATAATATTATATAGAACTGCAATGCTTTTTGAACTTAAATGTAGTTCGATCTTTACCTTTTTTTTTAAATGAGTACAGTTCAACTATTACCATTTTATTAACCTTAGTGCAATCAGGCCCGGCTCAAGTATTTAAACACACCTATCAAACTTGAGTTTTTCCGCACCTTACATACTTACATGTAAATAATTCATAAAATCTATAATACAACAATTTTAAATGCCGCTCTATGCATGGGCGATGGCATATGTCACCTAACCTTAGAGTGCAATCGAAATAAAATGAGTAAAAATTAACTTTACCCATAATACTAATATAAGATAATCACTAACCTAACCTTTTAAGTATATTATCATATTATTGTAAATTGTTATTATCATTTAGTATTGAATAATTTTCATTATTCATTATCAATACATCGTATCACGACTAGGTACTTATTTTTATTTTTATTTTACTGTTGGAATTGTTTATCTATCCCGCTATTCTCGATATATTTTTTTTATTTTTGTATACTGTTTATAATATTTTCTATACTTATTCTCTTTCCATCCCGTGTCTCATAAAAACTATATAAATTACACTCCACTATCACCACACAGCTAGTACTAGTACTGTTCCAAGACGAGCAGTAACCGCTAACAACAATCGATGGGCCGTGAGCGGACAATATTACCTAGTGATAAAAACTACGCCATCAACCCACCACGGATCTTTATACCGGGTTGCCCCTCACACATATCTATTGTATCGATATTTATAGATAAAATTAAAATAAATTGAAAATAATTTTATTATATTATTATTATTATTATTTGTATTTTGTTTTTAATTTAATGTGTACGAATAATAAATTTAAAAATGTTAAGACACGTGTCATTTATCACATGTCATATATGCACCTGGTACTAAACTCGGTGTAGAAACTTTACGCGTATCGTGAGACGGGTTGCCACAACGGTTTGCGCGCAAACAAACACGAAAAAATGGAGATTTTTATTTTATATTACGGCGGCCAACGGCCCCTGTACATTTTCGACGTTTTTCACCAAAAAAACTAAAATGACGTCATTTTAAGACGGAAGCGTTAACGCGATCACTCTAAAAACGTTATAGCTGGCTCCGGGGACCGTCCGACCATCTTTCTATATCAAAAAATTGTCGAAAATCCAAATTCTAATCACCTAAGTACGGTAAAAACCACTTTTTTGAAAAAAACCAGTATGCAAGTTTTCGCAGTGAAGGATTTATTTTTCGACTCTGAAACTTTACGCGTATCGTGAGACGGGTTGCCACAACGGTTTGCGCGCAAAAAAACACGAAAAAATGGAGATTTTTATTTTATATTACGGCGGCCAACGGCCCCTGTACATTTTCGACGTTTTTCACCAAAAAAACTAAAAAGACGTCATTTTAAGACGGAAGCGTTAACGCGATCACTCTAAAAACGTTATAGCTGGCTCCGGCGACCGTCCGACCATCTTTCTATATCAAAAAATTGTCGAAAATCCAAATTCTAATCACCTAAGTACGTTAAAAACCACTTTTTTGAAAAAAACTACTATGCAAGTTTTCGCAGTGAAGGATTTATTTTTCGACTCTGAAACTTTACACGTATCGTGAGACGGGTTGCCACAACGGTTTGCGGCAAAAAAATACGAAAAAATCGAGATTTTTATTTTATATTACGGCGGCCCACGGCCCCTGCACATTTTCGACGTTTTTCACCAAAAAAACTAAACAGACGTCATTTTAAGACGGAAGCGTTAACGCGATCACTCTAAAAACGTTATAGCTGGCTCCGGGGATCGTCCGACCATCTTTCTATATCAAAAAATTGTCGAAATTCCAAATTCTAATCACCTAAGTACGGTAAAAACCACTTTTTTGAAAAAAACTAGTATGCAAGTTTTCGCAATGAAGGATTTATTTTTCAACTCTGAAACTTTACGCGTATCGTGAGACGGGTTGCCACAACGGTTTGCGCGCAAAAAAACACAAAAAATCGAGATTTTTATTTTATATTACGGCGGCCCACGGCCCCTTTACATTTTCGACGTTTTTCACCAAAAAAACTAAAAAGACGTCATTTTAAGACGGAAGCGTTAACGCGATCACTCTAAAAACATTATAGCTGGCTCCGGGGACCGTCAGACCATCTTTCTATATCAAAAAATTGCCGAAAATCCAAATTCTAATCACCTAAGTACGGTAAAAACCACTTTTTTGAAAAAAACTAATATGCAAGTTTACGCAGTGAAGGATTTGTTTTTCGACTCTGAAACTTTACACGTATCGTGAGACGGGTTGCCACAACGGTTTGCGGCAAAAAAACACGAAAAAATCGAGATTTTTATTTTATATTACGGCGGCCCACGGCCCCTGTACATTTTCGACGTTTTTCACCAAAAAAACTAAAAAGACGTCATTTTAAGACGGAAGCGTTAACGCGATCACTCTAAAAACGTTATAGCTGGCTCCGGGGACCGTCCGACCATCTTTCTATATCAAAAAATTGTCGAAAATCCAAATTCTAATCACCTAAGTACGGTAAAAACCACTTTTTTGAAAAAAACTAGTATGCAAGTTTTCGCAGTGAAGGATTTATTTTTCGACTCTGAAACTTTACACGTATCGTGAGACGGGTTGCCACAACGGTTTGCGCGCAAAAAAACACGAAAAAATCGAGATTTTTATTTTATATTACGGCGGCCCACGGCCCCTGTACATTTTCGACGTTTTTCACCAAAAAAACTAAAAAGACGTCATTTTAAGACGGAAGCGTTAACGCGATCACTCTAAAAACGTTATAGCTGGCTCCGTGGACAGTCCGACCATCTTTCTATATCAAAAAATTGTCGAAAATCCAAATTCTAATCACCTAAGTACGGTAAATACCACTTTTTTGAAAAAAACTAATATGCAAGTTTACGCAGTGAAGGATTTATTTTTCGACTCTGAAACCTCACACGTATCGTGAGACGGGTTGCCACAACGAATTGCGCGCAAAAAAACACAAAAAATCGAGATTTTTATTTTATATTACGGCGGCCCACGGCCCCTTTACATTTTCGACGTTTTTCACCAAAAAAACTAAAAAGACGTCATTTTAAGACGGAAGCGTTAACGCGATCACTCTAAAAACATTATAGCTGGCTCCGGGGACCGTCAGACCATCTTTCTATATCAAAAAATTGCCGAAAATCCAAATTCTAATCACATAAGTACGGTAAAAACCACTTTTTTGAAAAAAACTAATATGCAAGTTTACGCAGTGAAGGATTTGTTTTTCGACTCTGAAACTTTACACGTATCGTGAGACGGGTTGCCACAACGGTTTGCGGCAAAAAAACACGAAAAAATCGAGATTTTTATTTTATATTACGGCGGCCCACGGCCCCTGTACATTTTCGACGTTTCTCACCAAAAAAACTAAAAAGACCTCATTTTAAGACGGAAGCGTTAACGCGATCACTCTAAAAACGTTATAGCTGGCTCCGGGGACCGTCCGACCATCTTTCTATATCAAAAAATTGTCGAAAATCTAAATTCTAATCACCTAAGTACGTTAAAAACCACTTTTTTGAAAAAAACTAGTATGCAAGTTTTCGCAGTGAAGGATTTATTTTTCGACTCTGAAACTTTACACGTATCGTGAGACGGGTTGCCACAACGGTTTGCGGCAAAAAAACACGAAAAAATCGAGATTTTTATTTTATATTACGGCGGCCCACGGCCCCTGTACATTTTCGACGTTTTTCACCAAAAAAACTAAAAAGACGTCATTTTAAGACGGAAGCGTTAACGCGATCACTCTAAAAACGTTATAGCTGGCTCCGTGGACAGTCCGACCATCTTTCTATATCAAAAAATTGTCGAAAATCCAAATTCTAATCACCTAAGTACGGTAAAAACCACTTTTTTGAAAAAAACTAGTATGCAAGTTTTCGCAGTGAAGGATTTATTTTTCGACTCTGAAACTTTACACGTATCGTGAGACGGGTTGCACAACGGTTTGCGGCAAAAAAACACGAAAAAATCGAGATTTTTATTTTATATTACGGCGGCCCACGGCCCCTGTACATTTTCGACGTTTTTCACTAAAAAAACTAAAAAGACGTCATTTTAAGAAGGAAGCGTTAACGCGATCACTCTAAAAACGTTATAGCTGGCTCTGGGGACCGTCCGACCATCTTTCTATATCAAAAAATTGTCGAAAATCCAAATTCTAATCTCCTAAGTACGGTAAAAACCACATTTTTGAAAAAAAATAGTATGCAAGTTTTCGCAATGAAGGATTTATTTTTCGACTCTGAAACTTTACACGTATCGTGAGACGGGTTGCCACAACGGTTTGCGCGCAAAAAAACACGAAAAAATCGAGATTTTTATTTTATATTACGGCGGCCCACGGCCCCTGTACATTTTCGACGTTTTTCACCAAAAAAACTATAAAGACGTCATTTTAAGACGGATGCGTTATCGAGATCACTCTAAAAACGTTATAGCTGGCTCCGAGGACCGTCCGACCATCTTTCTATATCAAAAAATTGCCGAAAATCCAAATTCTAATTACCTATATATCTACCATCTACTACAGTTCTATTTAAATCTATTTCTGTTTCAAGTTATGAGGCCAAGTCCCGCGTAAAAGTTAGGTCATTCTTATTTGTTGATTAATTACTACTCATTATATTATTTATATCATTATGTAGTGTCGTTGCCGGTCATTTCCTGCTCTATTACATATGTTAATCTTTATATTATCTATTTTCTTGTTCGGCTGATTAGTGATGTTATAATATTCGGGATAGACGAATTGCACTTTTTACTTAAATAAAATGGTGGAATTGCACTTAAATAAAAAATATGTATAATTATAGAACTGATATCGGGTTAAGAGCAGATGTGCAAAAAAAGAATGTTAATTTAAATTTTGTAAATCACTATTATTTTCCCTTCCGCTTTAAATACTGTCATTGGCATACTAATTGTAATTTTAATACTTTTTAATTTTCTATGATATAATGTATATTACAAGTATATATTATTTAGTGAAATTATAAGAAATTGTGTTATAACATAACATAATATTATATAGAACTGCAATGCTTTTTGAACTTAAATGTAGTTCGATCTTTACCTTTTTTTTTAAATGAGTACAGTTCAACTATTACCATTTTATTAACCTTAGTGCAATCAGGCCCGGCTCAAGTATTTAAACACACCTATCAAACTTGAGTTTTTCCGCACCTTACATACTTACATGTAAATAATTCATAAAATCTATAATACAACAATTTTAAATGCCGCTCTATGCATGGGCGATGGCATATGTCACCTAACCTTAGAGTGCAATCGAATTAAAATGAGTAAAAATTAACTTTACCCATAATACTAATATAAGATAATCACTAACCTAACCTTTTAAGTATATTATCATATTATTGTAAATTGTTATTATCATTTAGTATTGAATAATTTTCATTATTCATTATCAATACATCGTATCACGACTAGGTACTTATTTTTATTTTTATTTTACTGTTGGAATTGTTTATCTATCCCGCTATTCTCGATATATTTTTTTTATTTTTGTATACTGTTTATAATATTTTCTATACTTATTCTCTTTCCATCCCGTGTCTCATAAAAACTATATAAATTACACTCCACTATCACCACACAGCTAGTACTAGTACTGTTCCAAGACGAGCAGTAACCGCTAACAACAATCGATGGGCCGTGAGCAGACAATATTACCTAGTGATAAAAACTACGCCATCAACCCACCACGGCTCTTTATACCGGGTTGCCCCTCACACATATCTATTGTATCGATATTTATAGATAAAATTAAAATAAATTGAAAATAATTTTATTATATTATTATTATTATTATTTGTATTTTGTTTTTAATTTAATGTGTACGAATAATAAATTTAAAAATGTTAAGACACGTGTCATTTATCACATGTCATATATGCACCTGGTACTAAACTCGGTGTAGAAACTTTACGCGTATCGTGAGACGGGTTGCCACAACGGTTTGCGCGCAAACAAACACGAAAAAATGGAGGTTTTTATTTTTTATTACGGCGGCCAACGGCCCCTGTACATTTTCGACGTTTTTCACCAAAAAAACTAAAATGACGTCATTTTAAGACGGAAGCGTTAACGCGATCACTCTAAAAACGTTATAGCTGGCTCCGGGGACCGTCCGACCATCTTTCTATATCAAAAAATTGTCGAAAATCCAAATTCTAATCACCTAAGTACGGTAAAAACCACTTTTTTGAAAAAAACCAGTATGCAAGTTTTCGCAGTGAAGGATTTATTTTTCGACTCTGAAACTTTACGCGTATCGTGAGACGGGTTGCCACAACGGTTTGCGCGCAAAAAAACACGAAAAAATCGAGATTTTTATTTTATATTACGGCGGCCAACGGCCCCTGTACATTTTCGACGTTTTTCACCAAAAAAACTAAAAAGACGTCATTTTAAGACGGAAGCGTTAACGCGATCACTCTAAAAACATTATAGCTGGCTCCGGGGACCGTCCGACCATCTTTCTATATCAAAAAATTGTCGAAAATCCAAATTCTAATCACCTAAGTACGGTAAAAACCACTTTTTTGAAAAAAACTAGTATGCAAGTTTTCACAGTGAAGGATTTATTTTTCGACTCTGAAACTTTACGCGTATCGTGAGACGGGTTGCCTAAACGGTTTGCGCGCAAAAAATAACGAAAAAATCGAGATTTTTATTTTATATTACGGCGGCCCACGGCCCCTGTACATTTTCGACGTTTTTCACCAACAATCTAAAAAGACGTCATTTTAAGACGGATGCGTTATCGAGATCACTCTAAAAACGTTATAGCTGGCTCCGAGGACCGTCCGACCATCTTTCTATATCAAAAAATTGCCGAAAATCCAAATTCTAATTACCTATATATCTACCATCTACTACAGTTCTATTTAAATCTATTTCTGTTTCAAGTTATGAGGCCAAGTCCCGCGTAAAAGTTAGGTCATTCTTATTTGTTGATTAATTACTACTCATTATATTATTTATATCATTATGTACCTAGTGTCGTTGCCGGTCATTTCCTGCTCTATTACATATGTTAATCTTTATATTATCTATTTTCTTGTTCGGCTGATTAGTGATGTTATAATATTCGGGATAGACGAATTGCACTTTTTACTTAAATAAAATGGTGGAATTGCACTTAAATAAAAAATATGTATAATTATAGAACTGCAATCGGGTTAAGAGCAGATGTGCAAAAAAAGAATGTTAATTTAAATTTTGTAAATCACTATTATTTTCCCTTCCGCTTTAAATACTGTCATTGGCATACTAATTGTAATTTTAATACTTTTTAATTTTCTATGATATAATGTATATTACAAGTATATATTATTTAGTGAAATTATAAGAAATTGTGTTATAACATAACATAATATTATATAGAACTGCAATGCTTTTTGAACTTAAATGTAGTTCGATCTTTACCTTTTTTTTTTAAATGAGTACAGTTCAACTATTACCATTTTATTAACCTTAGTGCAATCAGGCCCGGCTCAAGTATTTAAACACACCTATCAAACTTGAGTTTTTCCGCACCTTACATACTTACATGTAAATAATTCATAAAATCTATAATACAACAATTTTAAATGCCGCTCTATGCATGGGCGATGGCATATGTCACCTAACCTTAGAGTGCAATCGAATTAAAATGAGTAAAAATTAACTTTACCCATAATACTAATATAAGATAATCACTAACCTAACCTTTTAAGTATATTATCATATTATTGTAAATTGTTATTATCATTTAGTATTGAATAATTTTCATTATTCATTATCAATACATCGTATCACGACTAGGTACTTATTTTTATTTTTATTTTACTGTTGGAATTGTTTATCTATCCCGCTATTCTCGATATATTTTTTTTATTTTTGTATACTGTTTATAATATTTTCTATACTTATTCTCTTTCCATCCCGTGTCTCATAAAAACTATATAAATTACACTCCACTATCACCACACAGCTAGTACTAGTACTGTTCCAAGACGAGCAGTAACCGCTAACAACAATCGATGGGCCGTGAGCGGACAATATTACCTAGTGATAAAAACTACGCCATCAACCCACCACGGCTCTTTATACCGGGTTGCCCCTCACACATATCTATTGTATCGATATTTATAGATAAAATTAAAATAAATTGAAAATAATTTTATTATATTATTATTATTATTATTTGTATTTTGTTTTTAATTTAATGTGTACGAATAATAAATTTAAAAATGTTAAGACACGTGTCATTTATCACATGTCATATATGCACCTGGTACTAAACTCGGTGTAGAAACTTTACGCGTATCGTGAGACGGGTTGCCACAACGGTTTGCGCGCAAACAAACACGAAAAAATGGAGATTTTTATTTTATATTACGGCGGCCAACGGCCCCTGTACATTTTCGACGTTTTTCACCAAAAAAACTAAAATGACGTCATTTTAAGACGGATGCGTTATCGAGATCACTCTAAAAACGTTATAGCTGGCTCCGAGGACCGTCCGACCATCTTTCTATATCAAAAAATTGTCGAAAATCCAAATTCTAATCACCTAAGTACGGTAAAAACCACTTTTTTGAAAAAATATAGTATGCAAGTTTTCGCAGTGAAGGATTTATTTTTCGACTCTGAAACTTTACACTTATCGTGAGACGGGTTGCCACAACGGTTTGCGCGCAAAAAAACACGAAAAAATCGAGATTTTTATTTTATATTACGGCGGCCTACGGCCCCTGTACATTTTCGACGTTTTTCACCAAAAAAACTAAAAAGACGTCATTTTAAGACGGAAGCGTTAACGCGATCACTCTTAAAACGTTATAGCTGGCTCCGGGGACCGTCCGACCATCTTTGTATATCAAAAAATTGCCGAAAATCCAAATTCTAATCACCTAAGTACGGTAAAAACCACTTTTTTGAAAAAAACTAGTATGCAAGTTTTCGCAGTGAAGGATTTATTTTTCGACTCTGAAACTTTACACGTATCGTGAGACGGGTTGCCACAACGGTTTGCGGCAAAAAAACACGAAAAAATCGAGATTTTTATTTATATTACGGCGGCCCACGGCCCCTGTACATTTTCGACGTTTTTCACCAAAAAAACTAAAAAGACCTCATTTTAAGACGGAAGCGTTAACGCGATCACTCTAAAAACGTTATAGCTGGCTCCGGGGATCGTCCGACCATCTTTCTATATCAAAAAATTGTCGAAATTCCAAATTCTAATCACCTAAGTACGGTAAAAACCACTTTTTTGAAAAAAACTAGTATGCAAGTTTTCGCAATGAAGGATTTATTTTTCAACTCTGAAACTTTACGCGTATCGTGAGACGGGTTGCCACAACGGTTTGCGCGCAAAAAAACACAAAAAATCGAGATTTTTATTTTATATTACGGCGGCCAACGGCCCCTGTACATTTTCGACGTTTTTCACCAAAAAAAACTAAAAAGACGTCATTTTAAGACGGAAGCGTTAACGCGATCACTCTAAAAACGTTATAGCTGGCTCCGGGGACCGTCAGACCATCTTTCTATATCAAAAAATTGCCGAAAATCCAAATTCTAATCACCTAAGTACGGTAAAAACCACTTTTTTGAAAAAAAATAGTATGCAAGTTTTCGCAGTGAAGGATTTATTTTTCGACTCTGAAACTTTACGCGTATCGTGAGACGGGTTGCCACAACGGTTTGCGCGCAAAAAAACACAAAAAATCGAGATTTTTATTTTATATTACGGCGGCCCACGGCCCCTGTACATTTTCGACGTTTTTCACCAAAAAAACTAAAAAGACGTCATTTTAAGACGGAAGCGTTAACGCGATCACTCTAAAAACGTTATAGCTGGCTCCGGGGACCGTCAGACCATCTTTCTATAACAAAAAATTGCCGAAAATCCAAATTCTAATCACCTAAGTACGGTAAAAACCACTTTTTTGAAAAAAACTAGTATGCAAGTTTTCGCAGTGAAGGATTGATTTTTCGACTCTGAAACTTTACACGTATCGTGAGACGGATTGCCACAACGGTTTGCGCGCAAAAAAACACGAAAAAATCGAGATTTTTATTTTATATTACGGCAGCCCACGGCCCCTGTACATTTTCGACGTTTTTCACCAAAAAAACTAAAAAGACGTCATTTTAAGACGGAAGCGTTAACGCGATCACTCTAAAAACGTTATAGCTGGCTCCGGGGACCGTCCGACCATCTTTGTATATCAAAAAATTGCCGAAAATCCAAATTCTAATCACCTAAGTACGGTAAAAACCACTTTTTTGAAAAAAACTAGTATGCAAGTTTTCGCAGTGAAAGATTTATTTTTCGACTCTGAAACTTTACACGTATCGTGAGACGGGTTGCCATAACGGTTTGCGGCAAAAAAACACGAAAAAATCGAGATTTTTATTTTATATTACGGCGGCCCACGGCCCCTGTACATTTTCGTCGTTTTTCACCAAAAAAACTAAAAAGACGTCATTTTAAGACGGAAGCGTTAACGCGATCACTCTAAAAACGTTATAGCTGGCTCTGGGGACGTCCGACCATCATTCTATATCAAAAAATTGCGAAAATCCAAATTCTAATCTCCTAAGTACGGTAAAAACCACTTTTTTGAAAAAAAATAGTATGCAAGTTTTCGCAATGAAGGATTTATTTTTCGACTCTGAAACTTTACACGTATCGTGAGACGGGTTGCCACAACGGTTTGCGGTAAAAAAACACGAAAAAATCGAGATTTTTATTTATATTACGGCGGCCCAGGGCCCCTGTACATTTTCGACGTTTTTCACCAAAAAAACTAAAAAGACCTCATTTTAAGACGGAAGCGTTAACGCGATCACTCTAAAAACGTTATAGCTGGCTCCGGGGATCGTCCGACCATCTTTCTATATCAAAAAATTGTCGAAATTCCAAATTCTAATCACCTAAGTACGGTAAAAACCACTTTTTTGAAAAAAACTAGTATGCAAGTTTTCGCAGTGAAAGATTTATTTTTCGACTCTGAAACTTTACACGTATCGTGAGACGGGTTGCCATAACGGTTTGCGGCAAAAAAACACGAAAAAATCGAGATTTTTATTTTATATTACGGCGGCCCACGGCCCCTGTACATTTTCGTCGTTTTTCACCAAAAAAACTAAAAAGACGTCATTTTAAGACGGAAGCGTTAACGCGATCACTCTAAAAACGTTATAGCTGGCTCTGGGGACGTCCGACCATCATTCTATATCAAAAAATTGCGAAAATCCAAATTCTAATCTCCTAAGTACGGTAAAAACCACTTTTTTGAAAAAAAATAGTATGCAAGTTTTCGCAATGAAGGATTTATTTTTCGACTCTGAAACTTTACACGTATCGTGAGACGGGTTGCCACAACGGTTTGCGGCAAAAAAACACGAAAAAATCGAGATTTTTATTTATATTACGGCGGCCCACGGCCCCTGTACATTTTCGACGTTTTTCACCAAAAAAACTAAAAAGACCTCATTTTAAGACGGAAGCGTTAACGCGATCACTCTAAAAACGTTATAGCTGGCTCCGGGGATCGTCCGACCATCTTTCTATATCAAAAAATTGTCGAAATTCCAAATTCTAATCACCTAAGTACGGTAAAAACCACTTTTTTGAAAAAAACTAGTATGCAAGTTTTCGCAATGAAGGATTTATTTTTCAACTCTGAAACTTTACGCGTATCGTGAGACGGGTTGCCACAACGGTTTGCGCGCAAAAAAACACAAAAAATCGAGATTTTTATTTTATATTACGGCGGCCCACGGCCCCTGTACATTTTCGACGTTTTTCACCAAAAAAACTAAAAAGACATCATTTTAAGACGGAAGCGTTAACGCGATCACTCTAAAAACGTTATAGCTGGCTCCGGGGATCGTCCGACCATCTTTGTATATCAAAAAATTGCCGAAAATCCAAATTCTAATCACCTAAGTACGGTAAAAACCACTTTTTTGAAAAAAACTAGTATGCAAGTTTTCGCAGTGAAGGATTGATTTTTCGACTCTGAAACTTTACACGTATCGTGAGACGGGTTGCCACAACGGTTTGCGCGCAAAAAAACACGAAAAAATCGAGATTTTTATTTTATATTACGGCAGCCCACGGCCCCTGTACATTTTCGACGTTTTTCACCAAAAAAACTAAAAAGACGTCATTTTAAGACGGAAGCGTTATCGCGATCACTCTAAAAACGTTATAGCTGGCTCCGGGGATCGTCCGACCATCTTTCTATATCAAAAAATTGTCGAAAATCCAAATTCTAATCACCTAAGTACGGTAAAAACCACTTTTTTGAAAAAAACTAGTATGCAAGTTTTCGCAGTGAAGGATTTATTTTTCGACTCTGAAACTTTACACGTATCGTGAGACGGGTTGCCACAACGGTTTGCGCGCAAAAAAACACGAAAAAATCGAGATTTTTATTTTATATTACGGCGGCCCACGGCCCCTGTACATTTTCGACGTTTTTCACCAAAAAAACTAAAAAGACGTCATTTTAAGACGGAAGCGTTAACGTGATCACTCTAAAAACGTTATAGCTGGCTCCGGGGACCGTCAGACCATCTTTCTATATCAAAAAATTGTCGAAAATCCAAATTCTAATAACCTAAGTACGGTAAAAACCACTTTTTTGAAAAAAACTAGTATGCAAGTTTTCGCAGTGAAGGATTTATTTTTCGAATCTGAAACTTTACACGTATCGTGAGACGGGTTGCCACAACGGTTTGCGCGCAAAAAAACACGAAAAAATCGAGATTTTTATTTTATATTACGGCAGCCCACGGCCCCTGTACATTTTCGACGTTTTTCACCAAAAAAACTAAAAAGACGTCATTTTAAGACGGAAGCGTTAACGTGATCACTCTAAAAACGTTATAGCTGGCTCCGGGGACCGTCCGACCATCTTTCTATATCAAAAAATTGCCGAAAATCCAAATTCTAATCACCTAAGTACGGTAAAAACCACTTTTTTGAAAAAAACTAGTATGCAAGTTTTCGCAGTGAAGGATTTATTTTTCGACTCTGAAACTTTACACGTATCGTGAGACGGGTTGCCACAACGGTTTGCGCGCAAAAAAACACGAAAAAATCGAGATTTTTATTTTATATTACGGCGGCCCACGGCCCCTGTACATTTTCGACGTTTTTCACCAAAAAAACTAAAAAGACGTCATTTTAAGACGGAAGCGTTAACGCGATCACTCTAAAAACGTTATAGCTGGCTCCGGGGACCGTCCGACCATCTTTGTATATCAAAAAATTGCCGAAAATCCAAATTCTAATCACCTAAGTACGGTAAAAACCACTTTTTTGAAAAAAACTAGTATGCAAGTTTTCGCAGTGAAAGATTTATTTTTCGACTCTGAAACTTTACACGTATCGTGAGACGGGTTGCCATAACGGTTTGCGGCAAAAAAACACGAAAAAATCGAGATTTTTATTTTATATTACGGCGGCCCACGGCCCCTGTACATTTTCGACGTTTTTCACCAAAAAAACTAAAAAGACGTCATTTTAAGACGGAAGCGTTAACGCGATCACTCTAAAAACGTTATAGCTGGCTCTGGGGACGTCCGACCATCATTCTATATCAAAAAATTGCGAAAATCCAAATTCTAATCTCCTAAGTACGGTAAAAACCACTTTTTTGAAAAAAACTAGTATGCAAGTTTTCGCAGTGAAAGATTTATTTTTCGACTCTGAAACTTTACACGTATCGTGAGACGGGTTGCCATAACGGTTTGCGGCAAAAAAACACGAAAAAATCGAGATTTTTATTTTATATTACGGCGGCCCACGGCCCCTGTACATTTTCGACGTTTTTCACCAAAAAAACTAAAAAGACGTCATTTTAAGACGGAAGCGTTAACGCGATCACTCTAAAAACGTTATAGCTGGCTCTGGGGACGTCCGACCATCATTCTATATCAAAAAATTGCGAAAATCCAAATTCTAATCTCCTAAGTACGGTAAAAACCACTTTTTTGAAAAAAAATAGTATGCAAGTTTTCGCAATGAAGGATTTATTTTTCGACTCTGAAACTTTACACGTATCGTGAGACGGGTTGCCACAACGGTTTGCGGCAAAAAAACACGAAAAAATCGAGATTTTTATTTATATTACGGCGGCCCACGGCCCCTGTACATTTTCGACGTTTTTCACCAAAAAAACTAAAAAGACCTCATTTTAAGACGGAAGCGTTAACGCGATCACTCTAAAAACGTTATAGCTGGCTCCGGGGATCGTCCGACCATCTTTCTATATCAAAAAATTTTCGAAAATCCAAATTCTAATCACCTAAGTACGGTAAAAACCACTTTTTTGAAAAAAAATAGTATGCAAGTTTTCGCAGTGAAGGATTTATTTTTCGACTCTGAAACTTTACGCGTATCGTGAGACGGGTTGCCACAACGGTTTGCGCGCAAAAAAACACAAAAAATCGAGATTTTTATTTATTTTATATTACGGCGGCCCACGGCCCCTGTACATTTTCGACGTTTTTCACCAAAAAAACTAAAAAGACGTCATTTTAAGACGGAAGCGTTAACGCGATCACTCTAAAAACGTTATAGCTGGCTCCGGGGACCGTCCGACCATCTTTGTATATCAAAAAATTGCCGAAAATCCAAATTCTAATCACCTAAGTACGGTAAAAACCACTTTTTTGAAAAAAACTAGTATGCAAGTTTTCGCAGTGAAAGATTTATTTTTCGACTCTGAAACTTTACACGTATCGTGAGACGGGTTGCCATAACGGTTTGCGGCAAAAAAACACGAAAAAATCGAGATTTTTATTTTATATTACGGCGGCCCACGGCCCCTGTACATTTTCGACGTTTTTCACCAAAAAAACTAAAAAGACGTCATTTTAAGACGGAAGCGTTAACGCGATCACTCTAAAAACGTTATAGCTGGCTCCGGGGATCGTCCGACCATCTTTCTATATCAAAAAATTGTCGAAAATCCAAATTCTAATCACCTAAGTACGGTAAAAACCACTTTTTTGAAAAAAAATAGTATGCAAGTTTTCGCAGTGAAGGATTTATTTTTCGACTCTGAAACTTTACGCGTATCGTGAGACGGGTTGCCACAACGGTTTGCGCGCAAAAAAACACAAAAAATCGAGATTTTTATTTTATATTACGGCGGCCCACGGCCCCTGTACATTTTCGACGTTTTTCACCAAAAAAACTAAAAAGACGTCATTTTAAGACGGAAGCGTTAACGCGATCACTCTAAAAACGTTATAGCTGGCTCCGGGGACCGTCAGACCATCTTTCTATAACAAAAAATTGCCGAAAATCCAAATTCTAATCACCTAAGTACGGTAAAAACCACTTTTTTGAAAAAAAATAGTATGCAAGTTTTCGCAGTGAAGGATTTATTTTTCGACTCTGAAACTTTACGCGTATCGTGAGACGGGTTGCCACAACGGTTTGCGCGCAAAAAAACACGAAAAAATCGAGATTTTTATTTTATATTACGGCGGCCCACGGCCCCTGTACATTTTCGACGTTTTTCACCAAAAAAACTAAAAAGACGTCATTTTAAGACGGCAGCGTTAACGCGATCACTCTAAAAACGTTATAGCTGGCTCCGGGGACCGTCCGACCATCTTTCTATATCAAAAAATTGTCGAAAATCCAAATTCTAATCACCTAAGTACGGTAAAAACCACTTTTTTGAAAAAAACTAGTATGCAAGTTTTCGCGTTGAAGGATTTATTTTTCGACTCTGAAACTTTACGCGTATCGTGAGACGGGTTGCAACAACGGTTTGCGCGCAAAAAAACACGAAAAAATCGAGATTTTTATTTATATTACGGCGGCCCACGGCCCCTGTACATTTTCGACGTTTTTCACCAAAAAAACTAAAAAGACCTCATTTTAAGACGGAAGCGTTAACGCGATCACTCTAAAAACGTTATAGCTGGCTCCGGGGATCCTCCGACCATCTTTCTATATCAAAAAACTGTCGAAAATCCAAATTCTAATCACCTAAGTACGGTAAAAACCACTTTTTTGAAAAAAAATAGTATGCAAGTTTTCGCAGTGAAGGATTTATTTTTCGACTCTGAAACTTTACGCGTATCGTGAGACGGGTTGCCACAACGGTTTGCGCGCAAAAAAACACGAAAAATCGAGATTTTTATTTTATATTACGGCGGCCCACGGCCCCTGTACATTTTCGACGTTTTTCACCAAAAAAACTAAAAAGACGTCATTTTAAGACGGAAGCGTTAACGCGATCACTCTAAAAACGTTATAGCTGGCTCCGGGGACCGTCAGACCATCTTTCTATAACAAAAAATTGCCGAAAATCCAAATTCTAATCACCTAAGTACGGTAAAAACAATTTTTTTGAAAAAATATAGTATGCAAGTTTTCGCAGTGAAGGATTTATTTTTCGAATCTGAAACTTTACACTTATCGTGAGACGGTTTGCCACAACGGTTTGCACGCAAAAAAACACGAAAAAATCGAGATTTTTATTTTATATTACGGCGGCCCATGGCCCCTGTACATTTTCGACGTTTTTCACCAAAAAAATTAGAAAGACGTCATTATAAGACGGAAGCGTTAACGCGATCACTCTAAAAACGTTATAGCTGGCTCCGGGGACCGTTCGACCATCTTTCTATATCAAAAAATTGTCGAAAATCCAAATTCTCATCACCTAAGTACGGTAAAAACCACTTTTTTGAAAAAAACTAGTATGCAAGTTTTCGCAGTGAAGGATTTATTTTTCGACTCTGAAACTTTACACGTATCGTGAGACGAGTTGCCACAACGGTTTGCGCGCAAAAAAACACGAAAAAATCGAGATTTTTATTTTATATTACGGCGGCCCACGGCCCCTGTACATTTTCGACGTTTTTCACCAAAAAAACTAAAAAAAACGTCATTTTAAGACGGAAGCGTTAACGCGATCACAATAAAAATGTTATAGCTGGCTCCGGGGATCGTCCGACCATCTTTGTATATCAAAAAATTGCCGAAAATCCAAATTCTAATCACCTAAGTACGGTAAAAACCACTTTTTTGAAAAAAACTAGTATGCAAGTTTTCGCAGTGAAGGATTGATTTTTCGACTCTGAAACTTTACACGTATCGTGAGACGGGTTGCCACAACGGTTTGCGCGCAAAAAAACACGAAAAAATCGAGATTTTTATTTTATATTACGGCAGCCCACGGCCCCTGTACATTTTCGACGTTTTTCACCAAAAAAACTAAAAAGACGTCATTTTAAGACGGAAGCGTTAACGCGATCACTCTAAAAACGTTATAGCTGGCTCCTGGGACCGTCCGACCATCTTTCTATTTCAAAAAATTGCCGAAAATCCAAATTCTAATCACCTAAGTACGGTAAAAACCACTTTTTTGAAAAAAACTAGTATGCAAGTTTACGCAGTGAAGGATTTATTTTTCGACTCTGAAACTTTACACGTATCGTGAGACGGGTTGCCACAACGGTTTGCGCGCAAAAAAACACGAAAAAATCGAGATTTTTATTTTATATTACGGCGGCCCACGGCCCCTGTACATTTTCGACGTTTTTCACCAAAAAAACTAAAAAGACGTCATTTTAAGACGGAAGCGTTAACGCGATCACTCTAAAAACGTTATAGCTGGCTCCGGGGATCGTCCGACCATCTTTCTATATCAAAAAATTGTCGAAAATCCAAATTCTAATCACCTAAGTACGGTAAAAACCACTTTTTTGAAAAAAAATAGTATGCAAGTTTTAGCAGTGAAGGATTTATTTTTCGACTCTGAAACTTTACACGTATCGTGAGACGGGTTGCCACAACGGTTTGCGCGCAAAAAAACACGAAAAAATCGAGATTTTTATTTTATATTACGGCGGCCCACGGCCCCTGTACATTTTCGACGTTTTTCACCAAAAAAATTAGAAAGACGTCATTTTAAGACGGAAGCGTTAACGCGATCACTCTAAAAACGTTATAGCTGGCTCCGGGGACCGTTCGACCATCTTTCTATATCAAAAAATTGTCGAAAATCCAAATTCTCATCACCTAAGTACGGTAAAAACCACTTTTTTGAAAAAAACTAGTATGCAAGTTTTCGCAGTGAAGGATTTATTTTTCGACTCTGAAACTTTACGCGTATCGTGAGACGGGTTGCAACAACGGTTTGCGCGCAAAAAAACACGAAAAAATCGAGATTTTTATTTTATATTACGGCGGCCCACGGCCCCTGTACATTTTCGACGTTTTTCACCAAAAAAACTAAAAAAAAACGTCATTTTAAGACGGAAGCGTTAACGCGATCACAATAAAAATGTTATAGCTGGCTCCGGGGATCGTCCGACCATCTTTGTATATCAAAAAATTGCCGAAAATCCAAATTCTAATCACCTAAGTACGGTAAAAACCACTTTTTTGAAAAAAACTAGTATGCAAGTTTTCGCAGTGAAGGATTGATTTTTCGACTCTGAAACTTTACACGTATCGTGAGACGGGTTGCCACAACGGTTTGCTCGCAAAAAAACACGAAAAAATCGAGATTTTTATTTTATATTACGGCAGCCCACGGCCCCTGTACATTTTCGACGTTTTTCACCAAAAAAACTAAAAAGACGTCATTTTAAGACGGAAGCGTTAACGCGATCACTCTAAAAACGTTATAGCTGGCTCCTGGGACCGTCCGACCATCTTTCTATTTCAAAAAATTGCCGAAAATCCAAATTCTAATCACCTAAGTACGGTAAAAACCACTTTTTTGAAAAAAACTAGTATGCAAGTTTACGCAGTGAAGGATTTATTTTTCGACTCTGAAACTTTACACGTATCGTGAGACGGGTTGCCACAACGGTTTGCGCGCAAAAAAACACGAAAAAATCGAGATTTTTATTTTATATTACGGCGGCCCACGGCCCCTGTACATTTTCGACGTTTTTCACCAAAAAAACTAAAAAGACGTCATTTTAAGACGGAAGCGTTAACGCGATCACTCTAAAAACGTTATAGCTGGCTCCGGGGATCGTCCGACCATCTTTCTATATCAAAAAATTGTCGAAAATCCAAATTCTAATCACCTAAGTACGGTAAAAACCACTTTTTTGAAAAAAAATAGTATGCAAGTTTTAGCAGTGAAGGATTTATTTTTCGACTCTGAAACTTTACACGTATCGTGAGACGGGTTGCCACAACGGTTTGCGCGCAAAAAAACACGAAAAAATCGAGATTTTTATTTTATATTACGGCGGCCCACGGCCCCTGTACATTTTCGACGTTTTTCACCAAAAAAACTAAAAAGACGTCATTTTAAGACGGCAGCGTTAACGCGATCACTCTAAAAACGTTATAGCTGGCTCCGGGGACCGTCAGACCATCTTTCTATATCAAAAAATTGTCGAAAATCCAAATTCTAATCACCTAAGTACGGTAAAAACCACTTTTTTGAAAAAAACTAGTATGCAAGTTTTCGCAGTGAAGGATTTATTTTTCGACTCTGAAACTTTACGCGTATCGTGAGACGGGTTGCAACAACGGTTTGCGCGCAAAAAAACACGAAAAAATCGAGATTTTTATTTTATATTATGGCGGCCCACGGCCCCTGTACATTTTCGACATTTTTCACCAAAAAAACTAAAAAGACCTCAATTTAAGACGGAAGCGTTAACGCGATCACTCTAAAAACGTTATAGCTGGCTCCGGCGATCGTCCGACCATCTTTCTATATCAAAAAATTGTCGAAAATCCAAATTCTAATCACCTAAGTACGGTAAAAACCACTTTTTTGAAAAAATATAGTATGCAAGTTTTCGCAGTGAAGGATTTATTTTTCGAATCTGAAACTTTACACTTATCGTGAGACGGTTTGCCACAACGGTTTGCACGCAAAAAAACACGAAAAAATCGAGATTTTTATTTTATATTACGGCGGCCCATGGCCCCTGTACATTTTCGACGTTTTTCACCAAAAAAATTAGAAAGACGTCATTTTAAGACGGAAGCGTTAACGCGATCACTCTAAAAACGTTATAGCTGGCTCCGGGGACCGTTCGACCATCTTTCTATATCAAAAAATTGTCGAAAATCCAAATTCTCATCACCTAAGTACGGTAAAAACCACTTTTTTGAAAAAAACTAGTATGCAAGTTTTCGCAGTGAAGGATTTATTTTTCGACTCTGAAACTTTACACGTATCGTGAGACGAGTTGCCACAACGGTTTGCGCGCAAAAAAACACGAAAAAATCGAGATTTTTATTTTATATTACGGCGGCCCACGGCCCCTGTACATTTTCGACGTTTTTCACCAAAAAAACTAAAAAAAAACGTCATTTTAAGACGGAAGCGTTAACGCGATCACAATAAAAATGTTATAGCTGGCTCCGGGGATCGTCCGACCATCTTTGTATATCAAAAAATTGCCGAAAATCCAAATTCTAATCACCTAAGTACGGTAAAAACCACTTTTTTGAAAAAAACTAGTATGCAAGTTTTCGCAGTGAAGGATTGATTTTTCGACTCTGAAACTTTACACGCATCGTGAGACGGGTTGCCACAACGGTTTGCGCGCAAAAAAACACGAAAAAATCGAGATTTTTATTTTATATTACGGCAGCCCACGGCCCCTGTACATTTTCGACGTTTTTCACCAAAAAAACTAAATAGATGTCATTTTAAGACGGAAGCGTTAACGCGATCACTCTAAAAACGTTATAGCTGGCTCCTGGGACCGTCCGACCATCTTTCTATATCAAAAAATTGCCGAAAATCCAAATTCTAATCACCTAAGTACGGTAAAAACCACTTTTTTGAAAAAAACTAGTATGCAAGTTTTCGCAGTGAAGGATTTATTTTTCGACTCTGAAACTTTACACGTATCGTGAGACGGGTTGCCACAACGGTTTGCGCGCAAAAAAACACGAAAAAATCGAGATTTTTATTTTATATTACGGCGGCCCACGGCCCCTGTACATTTTCGACGTTTTTCACCAAAAAAACTAAAAAGACGTCATTTTAAGACGGAAGCGTTAACGCGATCACTCTAAAAACGTTATAGCTGGCTCCGGGGACCGTCCGACCATCTTTCTATATCAAAAAATTGCCGAAAATCCAAATTCTAATCACCTAAGTACGGTAAAAACCACTTTTTTGAAAAAAACTAGTATGCAAGTTTTCGCAGTGAAAGATTTATTTTTCGACTCTGAAACTTTACACGTATCGTGAGACGGGTTGCCACAACGGTTTGCGCGCAAAAAAACACGAAAAAATCGAGATTTTTATTTTATATTATGGCGGCCCACGGCCCCTGTACATTTTCGACGTTTTTCACCAAAAAAACTAAAAAGACGTCATTTTAAGACGGAAGCGTTATCGCGATCACTCTAAAAACGTTATAGCTGGCTCCGGGGATCGTCCGACCATCTTTCTATATCAAAAAATTGTCGAAAATCCAAATTCTAATCACCTAAGTACGGTAAAAACCACTTTTTTGAAAAAAACTAGTATGCAAGTTTTCGCAGTGAAGGATTTATTTTTCGACTCTGAAACTTTACACGTATCGTGAGACGGGTTGCCACAACGGTTTGCGCGCAAAAAAACACGAAAAAATCGAGATTTTTATTTTATATTACGGCGGCCCACGGCCCCTGTACATTTTCGACGTTTTTCACCAAAAAAACTAAAAAGACGTCATTTTAAGACGGAAGCGTTAACGCGATCACTCTAAAAACATTATAGCTGGCTCCGGGGATCGTCCGACCATCTTTCTATATCAAAAAATTGTCGAAAATCCAAATTCTAATCACCTAAGTACGGTAAAAACCACTTTTTTGAAAAAAACTAGTATGCAAGTTTTCGCAGTGAAGGATTTATTTTTCGACTCTGAAACTTTACACGTATCGTGAGACGGGTTGCCACAACGGTTTGCGCGCAAAAAAACACGAAAAAATCGAGATTTTTATTTTATATTACGGCGGCCCACGGCCCCTGTACATTTTCGACGTTTTTCACCAAAAAAACTAAAAAGACGTCATTTTAAGACGGCAGCGTTAACGCGATCACTCTAAAAACGTTATAGCTGGCTCCGGGGACCGTCAGACCATCTTTCTATAACAAAAAATTGCCGAAAATCCAAATTCTAATCACCTAAGTACGGTAAAAACCACTTTTTTGAAAAAAAATAGTATGCAAGTTTTCGCAGTGAAGGATTTATTTTTCGACTCTGAAACTTTACGCGTATCGTGAGACGGGTTGCCACAACGGTTTGCGCGCAAAAAAACACGAAAAAATCGAGATTTTTATTTTATATTACGGCGGCCCACGGCCCCTGTACATTTTCGACGTTTTTCACCAAAAAAACTAAAAATACGTCAATTTAAGACGGAAGCGTTAACGTGATCACTCTAAAAACGTTATAGCTGGCTCCGGGGACCGTCAGACCATCTTTCTATATCAAAAAATTGTCGAAAATCCAAATTCTAATCACCTAAGTACGGTAAAAACCACTTTTTTGAAAAAAACTAGTATGCAAGTTTTCGCAGTGAAGGATTTATTTTTCGACTCTGAAACTTTACGCGTATCGTGAGACGGGTTGCAACAACGGTTTGCGCGCAAAAAAACACGAAAAAATCGAGATTTTTATTTTATATTATGGCGGCCCACGGCCCCTGTACATTTTCGACATTTTTCACCAAAAAAACTAAAAAGACCTCAATTTAAGACGGAAGCGTTAACGCGATCACTCTAAAAACGTTATAGCTGGCTCCGGCGATCGTCCGACCATCTTTCTATATCAAAAAATTGTCGAAAATCCAAATTCTAATCACCTAAGTACGGTAAAAACCACTTTTTTGAAAAAATATAGTATGCAAGTTTTCGCAGTGAAGGATTTATTTTTCGAATCTGAAACTTTACACTTATCGTGAGACGGTTTGCCACAACGGTTTGCACGCAAAAAAACACGAAAAAATCGAGATTTTTATTTTATATTACGGCGGCCCATGGCCCCTGTACATTTTCGACGTTTTTCACCAAAAAAATTAGAAAGACGTCATTTTAAGACGGAAGCGTTAACGCGATCACTCTAAAAACGTTATAGCTGGCTCCGGGGACCGTTCGACCATCTTTCTATATCAAAAAATTGTCGAAAATCCAAATTCTCATCACCTAAGTACGGTAAAAACCACTTTTTTGAAAAAAACTAGTATGCAAGTTTTCGCAGTGAAGGATTTATTTTTCGACTCTGAAACTTTACACGTATCGTGAGACGAGTTGCCACAACGGTTTGCGCGCAAAAAAACACGAAAAAATCGAGATTTTTATTTTATATTACGGCGGCCCACGGCCCCTGTACATTTTCGACGTTTTTCACCAAAAAAACTAAAAAAAAACGTCATTTTAAGACGGAAGCGTTAACGCGATCACAATAAAAATGTTATAGCTGGCTCCGGGGATCGTCCGACCATCTTTGTATATCAAAAAATTGCCGAAAATCCAAATTCTAATCACCTAAGTACGGTAAAAACCACTTTTTTGAAAAAAACTAGTATGCAAGTTTTCGCAGTGAAGGATTGATTTTTCGACTCTGAAACTTTACACGTATCGTGAGACGGGTTGCCACAACGGTTTGCGCGCAAAAAAACACGAAAAAATCGAGATTTTTATTTTATATTACGGCAGCCCACGGCCCCTGTACATTTTCGACGTTTTTCACCAAAAAAACTAAAAAGACGTCATTTTAAGACGGAAGCGTTAACGCGATCACTCTAAAAACGTTATAGCTGGCTCCTGGGACCGTCCGACCATCTTTCTATATCAAAAAATTGCCGAAAATCCAAATTCTAATCACCTAAGTACGGTAAAAACCACTTTTTTGAAAAAAACTAGTATGCAAGTTTTCGCAGTGAAGGATTTATTTTTCGACTCTGAAACTTTACACGTATCGTGAGACGGGTTGCCACAACGGTTTGCGCGCAAAAAAACACGAAAAAATCGAGATTTTTATTTTATATTACGGCGGCCCACGGCCCCTGTACATTTTCGACGTTTTTCACCAAAAAAACTAAAAAGACGTCATTTTAAGACGGAAGCGTTAACGCGATCACTCTAAAAACATTATAGCTGGCTCCGGGGACCGTCCGACCATCTTTCTATTTCAAAAAATTGCCGAAAATCCAAATTCTAATCACCTAAGTACGGTAAAAACCACTTTTTTGAAAAAAACTAGTATGCAAGTTTTCGCAGTGAAGGATTTATTTTTCGACTCTGAAACTTTACACGTATCGTGAGACGGGTTGCCACAACGGTTTGCGCGCAAAAAAACACGAAAAAATCGAGATTTTTATTTTATATTACGGCGGCCCATGGCCCCTGTACATTTTCGACTTTTTTCACCAAAAAAACTAAAAAGACGTCATTTTAAGACGGAAGCGTTAACGCGATCACTCTAAAAACGTTATAGCTGGCTCCGGGGACCGTCCGACCATCTTTCTATTTCAAAAAATTGCCGAAAATCCAAATTCTAATCACCTAAGTACGGTAAAAACCACTTTTTTGAAAAAAACTAGTATGCAAGTTTACGCAGTGAAGGATTTATTTTTCGACTCTGAAACTTTACACGTATCGTGAGACGGGTTGCCACAACGGTTTGCGCGCAAAAAAACACGAAAAAATCGAGATTTTTATTTTATATTACGGCGGCCCACGGCCCCTGTACATTTTCGACGTTTTTCACCAAAAAAACTAAAAAGACGTCATTTTAAGACGGAAGCGTTAACGCGATCACTCTAAAAACGTTATAGCTGGCTCCGGGGATCGTCCGACCATCTTTCTATATCAAAAAATTGTCGAAAATCCAAATTCTAATCACCTAAGTACGGTAAAAACCACTTTTTTGAAAAAAAATAGTATGCAAGTTTTAGCAGTGAAGGATTTATTTTTCGACTCTGAAACTTTACACGTATCGTGAGACGGGTTGCCACAACGGTTTGCGCGCAAAAAAACACGAAAAAATCGAGATTTTTATTTTATATTACGGCGGCCCACGGCCCCTGTACATTTTCGACGTTTTTCACCAAAAAAACTAAAAAGACGTCATTTTAAGACGGCAGCGTTAACGCGATCACTCTAAAAACGTTATAGCTGGCTCCGGGGACCGTCCGACCATCTTTCTATATCAAAAAATTGTCGAAAATCCAAATTCAAATCACCTAAGTACGGTAAAAACCACTTTTTTGAAAAAAACTAGTATGCAAGTTTTCGCAGTGAAGGATTTATTTTTCGACTCTGAAACTTTACACGTATCGTGAGACGGGTTGCCACAACGGTTTGCGCGCAAAAAAACACGAAAAAATCGAGATTTTTATTTTATATTATGGCGGCCCACGGCCCCTGTACATTTTCGACGTTTTTCACCAAAAAAACTAAAAAGACGTCATTTTAAGACGGAAGCGTTAACGCGATCACTCTAAAAACATTATAGCTGGCTCCGGGGATCGTCCGACCATCTTTCTATATCAAAAAATTGTCGAAAATCCAAATTCTAATCACCTAAGTACGGTAAAAACCACTTTTTTGAAAAAAACTAGTATGCAAGTTTTCGCAGTGAAGGATTTATTTTTCGACTCTGAAACTTTACACGTATCGTGAGACGGGTTGCCACAACGGTTTGCGCGCAAAAAAACACGAAAAAATCGAGATTTTTATTTTATATTACGGCGGCCCACGGCCCCTGTACATTTTCGACGTTTTTCACCAAAAAAACTAAAAAGACGTCATTTTAAGACGGCAGCGTTAACGCGATCACTCTAAAAACGTTATAGCTGGCTCCGGGGACCGTCCGACCATCTTTCTATATCAAAAAATTGTCGAAAATCCAAATTCTAATCACCTAAGTACGGTAAAAACCACTTTTATGAAAAAAACTAGTATGCAAGTTTTCGCGTTGAAGGATTTATTTTTCGACTCTGAAACTTTACACGTATCGTGAGACGGGTTGCCACAACGGTTTGCGCGCAAAAAAACACGAAAAAATCGAGATTTTTATTTTATATTACGGCGGCCCACGGCCCCTGTACATTTTCGACGTTTTTCACCAAAAAAACTAAAAAGACGTCATTTTAAGACGGAAGCGTTAACGCGATCACTCTAAAAACGTTATAGCTGGCTCCGGGGACCGTCCGACCATCTTTCTATTTCAAAAATTTGCCGAAAATCCAAATTCTAATCACCTAAGTACGGTAAAAACCACTTTTTTGAAAAAAACTAGTATGCAAGTTTTCGCAGTGAAGGATTTATTTTTCGACTCTGAAACTTTACACGTATCGTGAGACGGGTTGCCACAACGGTTTGCGCGCAAAAAAACACGAAAAAATCGAGATTTTTATTTTATATTACGGCGGCCCACGGCCCCTGTACATTTTCGACGTTTTTCACCAAAAAAATTAAAAAGACGTCATTTTAAGACGGAAGCGTTAACGCGATCACTCTAAAAACGTTATAGCTGGCTCCGGGGACCGTCCGACCATCTTTCTATATCAAAAAATTGCCGAAAATCCAAATTCTAATCACCTAAGTACGGTAAAAACCACTTTTTTGAAAAAAACTAGTATGCAAGTTTTCGCAGTGAAAGATTTATTTTTCGACTCTGAAACTTTACACGTATCGTGAGACGGGTTGCCACAACGGTTTGCGCGCAAAAAAACACGAAAAAATCGAGATTTTTATTTTATATTATGGCGGCCCACGGCCCCTGTACATTTTCGACGTTTTTCACCAAAAAAACTAAAAAGACGTCATTTTAAGACGGAAGCGTTATCGCGATCACTCTAAAAACGTTATAGCTGGCTCCGGGGATCGTCCGACCATCTTTCTATATCAAAAAATTGTCGAAAATCCAAATTCTAATCACCTAAGTACGGTAAAAACCACTTTTTTGAAAAAAACTAGTATGCAAGTTTTCGCAGTGAAGGATTTATTTTTCGACTCTGAAACTTTACACGTATCGTGAGACGGGTTGCCACAACGGTTTGCGCGCAAAAAAACACGAAAATATCGAGATTTTTATTTTATATTATGGCGGCCCACGGCCCCTGTACATTTTCGACGTTTTTCACCAAAAAAACTAAAAAGACGTCATTTTAAGACGGAAGCGTTAACGCGATCACTCTAAAAACGTTATAGCTGGCTCCGGGGATCGTCCGACCATCTTTCTATATCAAAAAATTGTCGAAAATCCAAATTCTAATCACCTAAGTACGGTAAAAACCACTTTTTTGAAAAAAACTAGTATGCAAGTTTTAGCAGTGAAGGATTTATTTTTCGACTCTGAAACTTTACACGTATCGTGAGACGGGTTGCCACAACGGTTTGCGCGCAAAAAAACACGAAAAAATCGAGATTTTTATTTTATATTACGGCGGCCCACGGCCCCTGTACATTTTCGACGTTTTTCACCAAAAAAACTAAAAAGACGTCATTTTAAGACGGCAGCGTTAACGCGATCACTCTAAAAACGTTATAGCTGGCTCCGGGGACCGTCCGACCATCTTTCTATTTCAAAAATTTGCCGAAAATCCAAATTCTAATCACCTAAGTACGGTAAAAACCACTTTTTTGAAAAAAACTAGTATGCAAGTTTTCGCAGTGAAGGATTTATTTTTCGACTCTGAAACTTTACACGTATCGTGAGACGGGTTGCCACAACGGTTTGCGCGCAAAAAAACACGAAAAAATCGAGATTTTTATTTTATATTACGGCGGCCCACGGCCCCTGTACATTTTCGACGTTTTTCACCAAAAAAATTAAAAAGACGTCATTTTAAGACGGAAGCGTTAACGCGATCACTCTAAAAACGTTATAGCTGGCTCCGGGGACCGTCCGACCATCTTTCTATATCAAAAAATTGCCGAAAATCCAAATTCTAATCACCTAAGTACGGTAAAAACCACTTTTTTGAAAAAAACTAGTATGCAAGTTTTCGCAGTGAAAGATTTATTTTTCGACTCTGAAACTTTACACGTATCGTGAGACGGGTTGCCACAACGGTTTGCGCGCAAAAAAACACGAAAAAATCGAGATTTTTATTTTATATTATGGCGGCCCACGGCCCCTGTACATTTTCGACGTTTTTCACCAAAAAAACTAAAAAGACGTCATTTTAAGACGGAAGCGTTATCGCGATCACTCTAAAAACGTTATAGCTGGCTCCGGGGATCGTCCGACCATCTTTCTATATCAAAAAATTGTCGAAAATCCAAATTCTAATCACCTAAGTACGGTAAAAACCACTTTTTTGAAAAAAACTAGTATGCAAGTTTTCGCAGTGAAGGATTTATTTTTCGACTCTGAAACTTTACACGTATCGTGAGACGGGTTGCCACAACGGTTTGCGCGCAAAAAAACACGAAAATATCGAGATTTTTATTTTATATTATGGCGGCCCACGGCCCCTGTACATTTTCGACGTTTTTCACCAAAAAAACTAAAAAGACGTCATTTTAAGACGGAAGCGTTAACGCGATCACTCTAAAAACGTTATAGCTGGCTCCGGGGATCGTCCGACCATCTTTCTATATCAAAAAATTGTCGAAAATCCAAATTCTAATCACCTAAGTACGGTAAAAACCACTTTTTTGAAAAAAACTAGTATGCAAGTTTTAGCAGTGAAGGATTTATTTTTCGACTCTGAAACTTTACACGTATCGTGAGACGGGTTGCCACAACGGTTTGCGCGCAAAAAAACACGAAAAAATCGAGATTTTTATTTTATATTACGGCGGCCCACGGCCCCTGTACATTTTCGACGTTTTTCACCAAAAAAACTAAAAAGACGTCATTTTAAGACGGCAGCGTTAACGCGATCACTCTAAAAACGTTATAGCTGGCTCCGGGGACCGTCCGACCATCTTTCTATATCAAAAAATTGTCGAAAATCCAAATTCAAATCACCTAAGTACGGTAAAAACCACTTTTTTGAAAAAAACTAGTATGCAAGTTTTCGCAGTGAAGGATTTATTTTTCGACTCTGAAACTTTACACGTATCGTGAGACGGGTTGCCACAACGGTTTGCGCGCAAAAAAACACGAAAAAATCGAGATTTTTATTTTATATTATGGCGGCCCACGGCCCCTGTACATTTTCGACGTTTTTCACCAAAAAAACTAAAAAGACGTCATTTTAAGACGGAAGCGTCAACGCGATCACTCTAAAAACATTATAGCTGGCTCCGGGGATCGTCCGACCATCTTTCTATATCAAAAAATTGTCGAAAATCCAAATTCTAATCACCTAAGTACGGTAAAAACCACTTTTTTGAAAAAAACTAGTATGCAAGTTTTCGCAGTGAAGGATTTATTTTTCGACTCTGAAACTTTACACGTATCGTGAGACGGGTTGCCACAACGGTTTGCGCGCAAAAAAACACGAAAAAATCGAGATTTTTATTTTATATTACGGCGGCCCACGGCCCCTGTACATTTTCGACGTTTTTCACCAAAAAAACTAAAAAGACGTCATTTTAAGACGGCAGCGTTAACGCGATCACTCTAAAAACGTTATAGCTGGCTCCGGGGACCGTCCGACCATCTTTCTATATCAAAAAATTGTCGAAAATCCAAATTCTAATCACCTAAGTACGGTAAAAACCACTTTTTTGAAAAAAACTAGTATGCAAGTTTTCGCAGTGAAGGATTTATTTTTCGACTCTGAAACTTTACACGTATCGTGAGACGGGTTGCCACAACGGTTTGCGCGCAAAAAAACACGAAAAAATCGAGATTTTTATTTTATATTACGGCGGCCCACGGCCCCTGTACATTTTCGACGTTATTCACCAAAAAAATTAAAAAGACGTCATTTTAAGACGGAAGCGTTAACGCGATCACTCTAAAAACGTTATAGCTGGCTCCGGGGACCGTCCGACCATCTTTCTATATCAAAAAATTGCCGAAAATCCAAATTCTAATCACCTAAGTACGGTAAAAACCACTTTTTTGAAAAAAACTAGTATGCAAGTTTTCGCAGTGAAAGATTTATTTTTCGACTCTGAAACTTTACACGTATCGTGAGACGGGTTGCCACAACGGTTTGCGCGCAAAAAAACACGAAAAAATCGAGATTTTTATTTTATATTATGGCGGCCCACGGCCCCTGTACATTTTCGACGTTTTTCACCAAAAAAACTAAAAAGACGTCATTTTAAGACGGAAGCGTTATCGCGATCACTCTAAATACGTTATAGCTGGCTCCGGGGATCGTCCGACCATCTTTCTATATCAAAAAATTGTCGAAAATCCAAATTCTAATCACCTAAGTACGGTAAAAACCACTTTTTTGAAAAAAACTAGTATGCAAGTTTTCGCAGTGAAGGATTTATTTTTCGACTCTGAAACTTTACACGTATCGTGAGACGGGTTGCCACAACGGTTTGCGCGCAAAAAAACACGAAAAAATCGAGATTTTTATTTTATATTACGGCGGCCCACGGCCCCTGTACATTTTCGACGTTTTTCACCAAAAAAACTAAAAAGACGTCATTTTAAGACGGAAGCGTTAACGCGATCACTCTAAAAACATTATAGCTGGCTCCGGGGACCGTCCGACCATCTTTCTATTTCAAAAAATTGCCGAAAATCCAAATTCTAATCACCTAAGTACGGTAAAAACCACTTTTTTGAAAAAAACTAGTATGCAAGTTTTCGCAGTGAAGGATTTATTTTTCGACTCTGAAACTTTACACGTATCGTGAGACGGGTTGCCACAACGGTTTGCGCGCAAAAAAACACGAAAAAATCGAGATTTTTATTTTATATTACGGCGGCCCACGGCCCCTGTACATTTTCGACGTTTTTCACCAAAAAAACTAAAAAGACGTCATTTTAAGACGGCAGCGTTATCGCGATCACTCTAAAAACGTTATAGCTGGCTCCGGGGACCGTCCGACCATCTTTCTATTTCAAAAAATTGCCGAAAATCCAGATTCTAATCACCTAAGTACGGTAAAAACCACTTTTTTGAAAAAAACTAGTATGCAAGTTTTCGCAGTGAAGGATTTATTTTTCGACTCTGAAACTTTACACGTATCGTGAGACGGGTTGCCACAACGGTTTGCGCGCAAAAAAACACGAAAAAATCGAGATTTTTATTTTATATTACGGCGGCCCACGGCCCCTGTACATTTTCGACGTTTTTCACCAAAAAAACTAAAAAGACGTCATTTTAAGACGGAAGCGTTAACGCGATCACTCTAAAAACGTTATAGCTGGCTCCGGGGACCGTCCGACCATCTTTCTATTTCAAAAATTTGCCGAAAATCCAAATTCTAATCACCTAAGTACGGTAAAAACCACTTTTTTGAAAAAAACTAGTATGCAAGTTTTCGCAGTGAAGGATTTATTTTTCGACTCTGAAACTTTACACGTATCGTGAGACGGGTTGCCACAACGGTTTGCGCGCAAAAAAACACGAAAAAATCGAGATTTTTATTTTATATTACGGCGGCCCACGGCCCCTGTACATTTTCGACGTTTTTCACCAAAAAAACTAAAAAGACGTCATTTTAAGACGGCAGCGTTATCGCGATCACTCTAAAAACGTGATAGCTGGCTCCGGGGACCGTCCGACCATCTTTCTATTTCAAAAAATTGCCGAAAATCCAGATTCTAATCACCTAAGTACGGTAAAAACCACTTTTTTGAAAAAAACTAGTATGCAAGTTTTCGCAGTGAAGGATTTATTTTTCGACTCTGAAACTTTACACGTATCGTGAGACGGGTTGCCACAACGGTTTGCGCGCAAAAAAACACGAAAAAATCGAGATTTTTATTTTATATTACGGCGGCCCACGGCCCCTGTACATTTTCGACGTTTTTCACCAAAAAAACTAAAAAGACGTCATTTTAAGACGGAAGCGTTAACGCGATCACTCTAAAAACGTTATAGCTGGCTCCGGGGACCGTCCGACCATCTTTCTATTTCAAAAATTTGCCGAAAATCCAAATTCTAATCACCTAAGTACGGTAAAAACCACTTTTTTGAAAAAAACTATTATGCAAGTTTTCGCAGTGAAGGATTTATTTTTCGACTCTGAAACTTTACACGTATCGTGAGACGGGTTGCCACAACGGTTTGCGCGCAAAAAAACACGAAAAAATCGAGATTTTTATTTTATATTACGGCGGCCAACGGCCCCTGTACATTTTCGACGTTTTTCACCAAAAAAACTAAAAAGACGTCATTTTAAGACGGAAGCGTTAACGCGATCACTCTAAAAACGTTATAGCTGGCTCCGGGGACCGTCCGACCATCTTTCTATTTCAAAAAATTGCCGAAAATCCAAATTCTAATCACCTAAGTACGGTAAAAACCACTTTTTTGAAAAAAACTAGTATGCAAGTTTACGCAGTGAAGGATTTATTTTTCGACTCTGAAACTTTACACGTATCGTGAGACGGGTTGCCACAACGGTTTGCGCGCCAAAAAATACGAAAAAATCGAGATTTTTATTTTATATTACGGCGGCCCACGGCCCCTGTACATTTTCGACGTTTTTCACCAAAAAAACTAAAAAGACGTCATTTTAAGACGGAAGCGTTAACGCGATCACTCTAAAAACGTTATAGCTGGCTCCGGGGCCCGTCCGACCATCTTTCTATATCAAAAAATTGCCGAAAATCCAAATTCTAATCACCTAAGTACGGTAAAAACCACTTTTTTGAAAAAAACTAGTATGCAAGTTTTCACAGTGAAGGATTTATTTTTCGACTCTGAAACTTTACACGTATCGTGAGACGGGTTGCCACAACGGTTTGCGCGCAAAAAAACACGAAAAAATCGAGATTTTTATTTTATATTACGGCGGCCCACGGCCCCTGTACATTTTCGACGTTTTTCACCAAAAAAACTAAAAAGACGTCATTTTAAGACGGAAGCGTTAACGCGATCACTCTAAAAATGTTATAGCTGGCTCCGGGGACCGTCCGACCATCTTTCTATTTCAAAAAATTGCCGAAAATCCAGATTCTAATCACCTAAGTACGGTAAAAACCACTTTTTTGAAAAAAACTAGTATGCAAGTTTTCGCAGTGAAGGATTTATTTTTCGACTCTGAAACTTTACACGTATCGTGAGACGGGTTGCCACAACGGTTTGCGCGCAAAAAAACACGAAAAAATCGAGATTTTTATTTTATATTACGGCGGCCCACGGCCCCTGTACATTTTCGACGTTTTTCACCAAAAAAACTAAAAAGACGTCATTTTAAGACGGAAGCGTTAACGCGATCACTCTAAAAACGTTATAGCTGGCTCCGGGGACCGTCCGACCATCTTTCTATTTCAAAAATTTGCCGAAAATCCAAATTCTAATCACCTAAGTACGGTAAAAACCACTTTTTTGAAAAAAACTAGTATGCAAGTTTTCGCAGTGAAGGATTTATTTTTCGACTCTGAAACTTTACACGTATCGTGAGACGGGTTGCCACAACGGTTTGCGCGCAAAAAAACACGAAAAAATCGAGATTTTTATTTTATATTACGGCGGCCAACGGCCCCTGTACATTTTCGACGTTTTTCACCAAAAAAACGAAAAGACGTCATTTTAAGACGGAAGCGTTAACGCGATCACTCTAAAAACGTTATAGCTGGCTCCGGGGACCGTCCGACCATCTTTCTATTTCAAAAAATTGCCGAAAATCCAAATTCTAATCACCTAAGTACGGTAAAACCACTTTTTTGAAAAAAACTAGTATGCAAGTTTTCGCAGTGAAGGATTTATTTTTCGACTCTGAAACTTTACACGTATCGTGAGACGGGTTGCCACAACGGTTTGCGCGCAAAAAAACACGAAAAAATCGAGATTTTTATTTTATATTACGGCGGCCCACGGCCCCTGTACATTTTCGACGTTTTTCACCAAAAAAACTAAAAAGACGTCATTTTAAGACGGAAGCGTTAACGCGATCACTCTAAAAACGTTATAGCTGGCTCCGGGGACCGTCCGACCATCTTTCTATATCAAAAAATTGCCGAAAATCCAAATTCTAATCACCTAAGTACGGTAAAAACCACTTTTTTGAAAAAAACTAGTATGCAATTTTTCACAGTGAAGGATTTATTTTTCGACTCTGAAACTTTACACGTATCGTGAGACGGGTTGCCACAACGGTTTGCGCGCAAAAAAACACGAAAAAATCGAGATTTTTATTTTATATTACGGCGGCCCACGGCCCCTGTACATTTTCGACGTTTTTCACCAAAAAAACTAAAAAGACGTCATTTTAAGACGGAAGCGTTAACGCGATCACTCTAAAAACGTTATAGCTGGCTCCGGGGACCGTCCGACCATCTTTCTATATCAAAAAATTGCCGAAAATCCAAATTCTAATCACCTAAGTACGGTAAAAACCACTTTTTTGAAAAAAACTAGTATGCAAGTTTTCGCAGTGAAGGATTTATTTTTCGACTCTGAAACTTTACACGTATCGTGAGACGGGTTGCCTTAACGGTTGGCGCGCAAAAAAACACGAAAAAATCGAGATTTTTATTTTATATTACGGCGGCCCACGGCCCCTGTACATTTTCGACGTTTTTCACCAAAAAAACTAAAAAGACGTCATTTTAAGACGGAAGCGTTAACGCGATCACTCTAAAAACGTTATAGCTGGCTCCGGGGACCGTCCGACCATCTTTCTATTTTAAAAAATTGCCGAAAATCCAAATTCTAATCACCTAAGTACGGTAAAAACCACTTTTTTGAAAAAAACTAGTATGCAAGTTTACGCAGTGAAGGATTTATTTTTCGACTCTGAAACTTTACACGTATCGTGAGACGGGTTGCCACAACGGTTTGCGCGCAAAAAAACACGAAAAAATCGAGATTTTTATTTTATATTACGGCGGCCCACGGCCCCTGTACATTTTCGACGTTTTTCACCAAAAAAACTAAAAAGACGTCATTTTAAGACGGAAGCGTTAACGCGATCACTCTAAAAACGTTATAGCTGGCTCCGGGGACCGTCCGACCATCTTTCTATTTCAAAAATTTGCCGAAAATCCAAATTCTAATCACCTAAGTACGGTAAAAACCACTTTTTTGAAAAAAACTAGTATGCAAGTTTTCGCAGTGAAGGATTTATTTTTCGACTCTGAAACTTTACACGTATCGTGAGACGGGTTGCCACAACGGTTTGCGCGCAAAAAAACACGAAAAAATCGAGATTTTTATTTTATATTACGGCGGCCAACGGCCCCTGTACATTTTCGACGTTTTTCACCAAAAAAACGAAAAGACGTCATTTTAAGACGGAAGCGTTAACGCGATCACTCTAAAAACGTTATAGCTGGCTCCGGGGACCGTCCGACCATCTTTCTATTTCAAAAAATTGCCGAAAATCCAAATTCTAATCACCTAAGTACGGTAAAACCACTTTTTTGAAAAAAACTAGTATGCAAGTTTTCGCAGTGAAGGATTTATTTTTCGACTCTGAAACTTTACACGTATCGTGAGACGGGTTGCCACAACGGTTTGCGCGCAAAAAAACACGAAAAAATCGAGATTTTTATTTTATATTACGGCGGCCCACGGCCCCTGTACATTTTCGACGTTTTTCACCAAAAAAACTAAAAAGACGTCATTTTAAGACGGAAGCGTTAACGCGATCACTCTAAAAACGTTATAGCTGGCTCCGGGGACCGTCCGACCATCTTTCTATATCAAAAAATTGCCGAAAATCCAAATTCTAATCACCTAAGTACGGTAAAAACCACTTTTTTGAAAAAAACTAGTATGCAATTTTTCACAGTGAAGGATTTATTTTTCGACTCTGAAACTTTACACGTATCGTGAGACGGGTTGCCACAACGGTTTGCGCGCAAAAAAACACGAAAAAATCGAGATTTTTATTTTATATTACGGCGGCCCACGGCCCCTGTACATTTTCGACGTTTTTCACCAAAAAAACTAAAAAGACGTCATTTTAAGACGGAAGCGTTAACGCGATCACTCTAAAAACGTTATAGCTGGCTCCGGGGACCGTCCGACCATCTTTCTATATCAAAAAATTGCCGAAAATCCAAATTCTAATCACCTAAGTACGGTAAAAACCACTTTTTTGAAAAAAACTAGTATGCAAGTTTTCGCAGTGAAGGATTTATTTTTCGACTCTGAAACTTTACACGTATCGTGAGACGGGTTGCCTTAACGGTTGGCGCGCAAAAAAACACGAAAAAATCGAGATTTTTATTTTATATTACGGCGGCCCACGGCCCCTGTACATTTTCGACGTTTTTCACCAAAAAAACTAAAAAGACGTCATTTTAAGACGGAAGCGTTAACGCGATCACTCTAAAAACGTTATAGCTGGCTCCGGGGACCGTCCGACCATCTTTCTATTTTAAAAAATTGCCGAAAATCCAAATTCTAATCACCTAAGTACGGTAAAAACCACTTTTTTGAAAAAAACTAGTATGCAAGTTTACGCAGTGAAGGATTTATTTTTCGACTCTGAAACTTTACACGTATCGTGAGACGGGTTGCCACAACGGTTTGCGCGCAAAAAAACACGAAAAAATCGAGATTTTTATTTTATATTACGGCGGCCCACGGCCCCTGTACATTTTCGACGTTTTTCACCAAAAAAACTAAAAAGACGTCATTTTAAGACGGAAGCGTTAACGCGATCACTCTAAAAACGTTATAGCTGGCTCCGGGGACCGTCCGACCATCTTTCTATATCAAAAAATTGCCGAAAATCCAAATTCTAATCACCTAAGTACGGTAAAAACCACTTTTTTGAAAAAAACTAGTATGCAATTTTTCACAGTGAAGGATTTATTTTTCGACTCTGAAACTTTACACGTATCGTGAGACGGGTTGCCACAACGGTTTGCGCGCAAAAAAACACGAAAAAATCGAGATTTTTATTTTATATTACGGCGGCCCACGGCCCCTGTACATTTTCGACGTTTTTCACCAAAAAAACTAAAAAGACGTCATTTTAAGACGGAAGCGTTAACGCGATCACTCTAAAAACATTATAGCTGGCTCCGGGGACCGTCCGACCATCTTTCTATTTCAAAAAATTGCCGAAAATCCAAATTCTAATCACCTAAGTACGGTAAAAACCACTTTTTTGAAAAAAACTAGTATGCAAGTTTTCGCAGTGAAGGATTTATTTTTCGACTCTGAAACTTTACACGTATCGTGAGACGGGTTGCCACAACGGTTTGCGCGCAAAAAAACACGAAAAAATCGAGATTTTTATTTTATATTACGGCGGCCCACGGCCCCTGTACATTTTCGACGTTTTTCACCAAAAAAACTAAAAAGACGTCATTTTAAGACGGAAGCGTTAACGCGATCACTCTAAAAACGTTATAGCTGGCTCCGGGGACCGTCCGACCATCTTTCTATATCAAAAAATTTCCGAAAATCCAAATTCTAATCACCTAAGTACGGTAAAAACCACTTTTTTGAAAAAAACTAGTATGCAAGTTTTCGCAGTGAAGGATTTATTTTTCGACTCTGAAACTTTACACGTATCGTGAGACGGGTTGCCACAACGGTTTGCGCGCAAAAAAACACGAAAAAATCGAGATTTTTATTTCATATTACGGCGGCCCACGGCCCCTGTACATTTTCGACGTTTTTCACCAAAAAAACTAAAAAGACGTCATTTTAAGACGGAAGCGTTAACGCGATCACTCTAAAAACGTTATAGCTGGCTCCGGGGACCGTCCGACCATCTTTCTATATAAAAAAATTGCCGAAAATCCAAATGCTAATCACCTAAGTACGGTAAAAACCACTTTTTTGAAAAAAACTAGTATGCAAGTTTTCGCAGTGAAGGATTTATTTTTCGACTCTGAAACTTTACACGTATCGTGAGACGGGTTGCCTTAACGGTTGGAGCGCAAAAATACACGAAAAAATCGAGATTTTTATTTTATATTACGGCGGCCCACGGCCCCTGTACATTTTCGACGTTTTTCACCAAAAAAACTAAAAAGACGTCATTTTAAGACGGAAGCGTTAACGCGATCACTCTAAAAATGTTATAGCTGGCTCCGGGGACCGTCCGACCATCTTTCTATATCAAAAAATTGCCGAAAATCCAAATTCTAATCACCTAAGTACGGTAAAAACAACTTTTTTGAAAAAAACTAGTATGCAAGTTTTCGCAGTGAAGGATTTATTTTTCGACTCTGAAACTTTACACGTATCGTGAGACGAGTTGCCACAACGGTTTGCGCGCAAAAAAACACGAAAAAATCGAGATTTTTATTTTATATTACGGCGGCCCACGGCCCCTACACATTTTCGACGTTTTTCACCAAAAAAACTAAAAAGACGTCATTTTAAGACGGAAGCGTTAACGCGATCACTCTAAAAACGTTATAGCTGGCTCTGGGGACGTCCGACCATCATTCTATATCAAAAAATTGCGAAAATCCAAATTCTAATCTCCTAAGTACGGTAAAAACCACTTTTTTGAAAAAATATAGTATGCAAGTTTTCGCAATGAAGGATTTATTTTTCGACTCTGAAACTTTACACGTATCGTGAGACGGGTTGCCACAACGGTTTGCGGCAAAAAAACACGAAAAAATCGAGATTTTTATTTATATTACGGCGGCCCACGCCCCCTGTACATTTTCGACGTTTTTCACCAAAAAAACTAAAAAGACCTCATTTTAAGACGGAAGCGTTAACGCGATCACTCTAAAAACGTTATAGCTGGCTCCGGGGACCGTCAGACCATCTTTCTATATCAAAAAATTGCCGAAAATCCAAATTCTAATCACCTAAGTACGGTAAAAACCACTTTTTTGAAAAAAACCAGTATGCAAGTTTTCGCAGTGAAGGATTTATTTTTCGACTCTGAAACTTTACGCGTATCGTGAGACGGGTTGCCACAACGGTTTGCGCGCAAAAAAACACGAAAAAATCGAGATTTTTATTTTATATTACGGCGGCCAACGGCCCCTGTACATTTTCGACGTTTTTCACCAAAAAAACTAAAAAGACGTCATTTTAAGACGGAAGCGTTAACGCGATCACTCTAAAAACGTTATAGCTGGCTCCGGGGACCGTCCGACCATCTTTCTATTTCAAAAAATTTCCGAAAATCCAAATTCTAATCACCTAAGTACGGTAAAAACCACTTTTTTGAAAAAAACTAGTATGCAAGTTTTTGCAGTGAAGGATTTATTTTTCGACTCTGAAACTTTACACGTATCGTGAGACGGGTTGCCACAACGGTTTGCGCGCAAAAAAACACGAAAAAATCGAGATTTTTATTTTATATTACGGCGGCCCACGGCCCCTGTACATTTTCGACGTTTTTCACCAATAAACTAAAAAGACGTCATTTTAAGACGGAAGCGTTAACGCGATCACTCTAAAAACGTTATAGCTGGCTCCGGGGACCGTCCGACCATCTTTCTATACCAAAAAATTGCCGAAAATCCAAATTCTAATCACCTAAGTACGGTAAAAACCACTTTTTTGAAAAAAACTAGTATGCAAGTTTTCGCAGTGAAGGATTTATTTTTCGACTCTGAAACTTTACACGTATCGTGAGACGGGTTGCCACAACGAATTGCGCGCAAAAAAACACGAAAAAATCGAGATTTTTATTTTATATTACGGCGGCCCACGGCCCCTGTACATTTTCGACGTTTTTCACCAAAAAAACTAAAAATACGTCATTTTAAGACGGAAGCGTTAACGCGATCACTCTAAAAACGTTATAGCTGGCTCCGGGGACCGTCCGACCATCTTTCTATATCAAAAAATTTCCGAAAATCCAAATTCTAATCACCTAAGTACGGTAAAAACCACTTTTTTGAAAAAAACTAGTATGCAAGTTTTCGCAGTGAAGGATTTATTTTTCGACTCTGAAACTTTACACGTATCGTGAGACGAGTTGCCACAACGGTTTGCGCGCAAAAAAACACGAAAAAATCGAGATTTTTATTTTATATTACGGCGGCCCACGGCCCCTACACATTTTCGACGTTTTTCACCAAAAAAACTAAAAAGACGTCATTTTAAGACGGAAGCGTTAACGCGATCACTCTAAAAACGTTATAGCTGGCTCTGGGGACGTCCGACCATCATTCTATATCAAAAAATTGCGAAAATCCAAATTCTAATCTCCTAAGTACGGTAAAAACCACTTTTTTGAAAAAATATAGTATGCAAGTTTTCGCAATGAAGGATTTATTTTTCGACTCTGAAACTTTACACGTATCGTGAGACGGGTTGCCACAACGGTTTGCGGCAAAAAAACACGAAAAAATCGAGATTTTTATTTATATTACGGCGGCCCACGCCCCCTGTACATTTTCGACGTTTTTCACCAAAAAAACTAAAAAGACCTCATTTTAAGACGGAAGCGTTAACGCGATCACTCTAAAAACGTTATAGCTGGCTCCGGGGACCGTCAGACCATCTTTCTATATCAAAAAATTGCCGAAAATCCAAATTCTAATCACCTAAGTACGGTAAAAACCACTTTTTTGAAAAAAAATAGTATGCAAGTTTTCGCAGTGAAGGATTTATTTTTCGACTCTGAAACTTTACGCGTATCGTGAGACGGGTTGCCACAACGGTTTGCGCGCAAAAAAACACGAAAAAATCGAGATTTTTATTTTATATTACGGCGGCCCACGGCCCCTGTACATTTTCGACGTTTTTCACCAAAAAAACTAAAAATACGTCATTTTAAGACGGAAGCGTTAACGCGATCACTCTAAAAACGTTATAGCTGGCTCCGGGGACCGTCCGACCATCTTTCTATATCAAAAAATTGCCGAAAATCCAAATTCTAATCACCTAAGTACGGTAAAAACCACTTTTTTGAAAAAAACTAGTATGCAAGTTTTCGCAGTGAAGGATTTATTTTTCGACTCTGAAACTTTACGCGTATCGTGAGACGGGTTGCCACAACGGTTTGCGCGCAAAAAAACACGAAAAAATCGAGATTTTTATTTTATATTACGGCGGCCCACGGCCCCTGTACATTTTCGACGTTTTTCACCAAAAAAACTAAAAAGACGTCATTTTAAAACGGAAGCGTTAACGCGATCACTCTAAAAACGTTATAGCTGGCTCCGGGGACCGTCCGACCATCTTTCTATACCAAAAAATTGCCGAAAATCCAAATTCTAATCACCTAAGTACGGTAAAAACCACTTTTTTGAAAAAAACTAGTATGCAAGTTTTCGCAGTGAAGGATTTATTTTTCGACTCTGAAACTTTACACGTATCGTGAGACGGGTTGCCTTAACGGTTGGCGCGCAAAAAAACACGAAAAAATCGAGATTTTTATTTTATATTATGGCGGCCCACGGCCCCTGTACATTTTCGACGTTTTTCACCAAAAAAACTAAAAAGTCGTCATTTTAAGACGGAAGCGTTATCGCGATCACTCTAAAAACGTTATAGCTGGCTCCGGGGATCGTCCGACCATCTTTCTATATCAAAAAATTGTCGAAAATCCAAATTCTAATCACCTAAGTACGGTAAAAACCACTTTTTTGAAAAAAACTAGTATGCAAGTTTTCGCAGTGAAGGATTTATTTTTCGACTCTGAAACTTTACACGTATCGTGAGACGGGTTGCCACAACGGTTTGCGCGCAAAAAAACACGAAAAAATCGAGATTTTTATTTTATATTACGGCGGCCCACGGCCCCTGTACATTTTCGACGTTTTTCACCAAAAAAACTAAAAAGACGTCATTTTAAGACGGAAGCGTTAACGCGATCACTCTAAAAACGTTATAGCTGGCTCCGGGGAGCGTCCGACCATCTTTCTATTTCAAAAAATTGCCGAAAATCCAAATTCTAATCACCTAAGTACGGTAAAAACCACTTTTTTGAAAAAAACCAGTATGCAAGTTTTCGCAGTGAAGGATTTATTTTTCGACTCTGAAACTTTACGCGTATCGTGAGACGGGTTGCCACAACGGTTTGCGCGCAAAAAAACACGAAAAAATCGAGATTTTTATTTTATATTACGGCGGCCAACGGCCCCTGTACATTTTCGACGTTTTTCACCAAAAAAACTAAAAAGACGTCATTTTAAGACGGAAGCGTTAACGCGATCACTCTAAAAACGTTATAGCTGGCTCCGGGGACCGTCCGACCATCTTTCTATTTCAAAAAATTTCTGAAAATCCAAATTCTAATCACCTAAGTACGGTAAAAACCACTTTTTTGAAAAAAACTAGTATGCAAGTTTTTGCAGTGAAGGATTTATTTTTCGACTCTGAAACTTTACACGTATCGTGAGACGGGTTGCCACAACGGTTTGCGCGCAAAAAAACACGAAAAAATCGAGATTTTTATTTTATATTACGGCGGCCCACGGCCCCTGTACATTTTCGACGTTTTTCACCAAAAAAACTAAAAAGACGTCATTTTAAGACGGAAGCGTTAACGCGATCACTCTAAAAACGTTATAGCTGGCTCCGGGGACCGTCCGACCATCTTTCTATACCAAAAAATTGCCGAAAATCCAAATTCTAATCACCTAAGTACGGTAAAAACCACTTTTTTGAAAAAAACTAGTATGCAAGTTTTCGCAGTGAAGGATTTATTTTTCGACTCTGAAACTTTACACGTATCGTGAGACGGGTTGCCTTAACGGTTGGCGCGCAAAAAAACACGAAAAAATCGAGATTTTTATTTTATATTATGGCGGCCCACGGCCCCTGTACATTTTCGACGTTTTTCACCAAAAAAACTAAAAAGACGTCATTTTAAGACGGAAGCGTTATCGCGATCACTCTAAAAACGTTATAGCTGGCTCCGGGGATCGTCCGACCATCTTTCTATATCAAAAAATTGTCGAAAATCCAAATTCTAATCACCTAAGTACGGTAAAAACCACTTTTTTGAAAAAAACTAGTATGCAAGTTTTCGCAGTGAAGGATTTATTTTTCGACTCTGAAACTTTACACGTATCGTGAGACGGGTTGCCACAACGGTTTGCGCGCAAAAAAACACGAAAAAATCGAGATTTTTATTTTATATTACGGCGGCCCACGGCCCCTGTACATTTTCGACGTTTTTCACCAAAAAAACTAAAAATACGTCATTTTAAGACGGAAGCGTTAACGCGATCACTCTAAAAACGTTATAGCTGGCTCCGGGGACCGTCCGACCATCTTTCTATATCAAAAAATTGTCAAAAATCCAAATTCTAATCACCTAAGTACGGTAAAAACCACTTTTTTGAAAAAAACTAGTATGCAAGTTTTCGCAGTGAAGGATTTATTTTTCGACTCTGAAACTTTACACGTATCGTGAGACGGGTTGCCTTAACGGTTGGCGCGCAAAAAAACACGAAAAAATCGAGATTTTTATTTTATATTATGGCGGCCCACGGCCCCTGTACATTTTCGACGTTTTTCACCAAAAAAACTAAAAAGACGTCATTTTAAGACGGAAGCGTTATCGCGATCACTCTAAAAACGTTATAGCTGGCTCCGGGGATCGTCCGACCATCTTTCTATATCAAAAAATTGTCGAAAATCCAAATTCTAATCACCTAAGTACGGTAAAAACCACTTTTTTGAAAAAAACTAGTATGCAAGTTTTCGCAGTGAAGGATTTATTTTTCGACTCTGAAACTTTACACGTATCGTGAGACGGGTTGCCACAACGGTTTGCGCGCAAAAAAACACGAAAAAATCGAGATTTTTATTTTATATTACGGCGGCCCACGGCCCCTGTACATTTTCGACGTTTTTCACCAAAAAAACTAAAAAGACGTCATTTTAAGACGGAAGCGTTAACGCGATCACTCTAAAAACGTTATAGCTGGCTCCGGGGACCGTCCGACCATCTTTCTATTTCAAAAAATTGCCGAAAATCCAAATTCTAATCACCTAAGTACGGTAAAAACCACTTTTTTGAAAAAAACTAGTATGCAAGTTTTCGCAGTGAAGGATTTATTTTTCGACTCTGAAACTTTACACGTATCGTGAGACGGGTTGCCACAACGGTTTGCGCGCAAAAAAACACGAAAAAATCAAGATTTTTATTTTATATTACGGCGGCCCACGGCCCCTGTACATTTTCGACGTTTTTCACCAAAAAAACTAAAAAGACGTCATTTTAAGACGGAAGCGTTAACGCGATCACTCTAAAAACGTTATAGCTGGCTCCGGGGACCGTCCGACCATCTTTCTATATCAAAAAATTGTCGAAATTCCAAATTCTAATCAACTAAGTACGGTAAAAACCACTTTTTTGAAAAAAAATAGTATGCAAGTTTTCGCAGTGAAGGATTTATTTTTCGACTCTGAAACTTTACACGTATCGTGAGACGGGTTGCCACAACGAATTGCGCGCAAAAAAACACGAAAAAATCGAGATTTTTATTTTATATTACGGCGGCCCACGGCCCCTGTACATTTTCGACGTTTTTCACCAAAAAAACTAAAAATACGTCATTTTAAGACGGAAGCGTTAACGCGATCACTCTAAAAACGTTATAGCTGGCTTCGGGGACCGTCCGACCATCTTTCTATATCAAAAAATTGTCGAAAATCCAAATTCTAATCACCTAAGTACGGTAAAAACCACTTTTTTGAAAAAAACTAGTATGCAAGTTTTCGCAGTGAAGGATTTATTTTTCGACTCTGAAACTTTACGCGTATCGTGAGACGGGTTGCCACAACGGTTTGCGCGCAAAAAAACACGAAAAAATCGAGATTTTTATTTTATATTACGGCGGCCAACGGCCCCTGTACATTTTCGACGTTTTTCACCAAAAAAACTAAAATGACGTCATTTTAAGACGGAAGCGTTAACGCGATCACTCTAAAAACGTTATAGCTGGCTCCGGGGACCGTCCGACCATCTTTCTATATCAAAAAATTGTCGAAAATCCAAATTCTAATCACCTAAGTACGGTAAAAACCACTTTTTTGAAAAAAACCAGTATGCAAGTTTTCGCAGTGAAGGATTTATTTTTCGACTCTGAAACTTTACGCGTATCGTGAGACGGGTTGCCACAACGGTTTGCGCGCAAAAAAACACGAAAAAATCGAGATTTTTATTTTATATTACGGCGGCCCACGGCCCCTGTACATTTTCGACGTTTTTCACCAAAAAAACTAAAATGACGTCATTTTAAGACGGAAGCGTTAACGCGATCACTCTAAAAACGTTATAGCTGGCTCCGGGGACCGTCCGACCATCTTTCTATATCAAAAAATTGTCGAAAATCCAAATTCTAATCACCTAAGTACGGTAAAAACCACTTTTTTGAAAAAAACCAGTATGCAAGTTTTCGCAGTGAAGGATTTATTTTTCGACTCTGAAACTTTACGCGTATCGTGAGACGGGTTGCCACAACGGTTTGCGCGCAAAAAAAACACGAAAAAATCGAGATTTTTATTTTATATTACGGCGGCCCACGGCCCCTGTACATTTTCGACGTTTTTCACCAAAAAAACTAAAAATACGTCATTTTAAGACGGAAGCGTTAACGCGATCACTCTAAAAACGTTATAGCTGGCTCCGGGGACCGTCCGACCATCTTTCTATATCAAAAAATTGTCAAAAATCCAAATTCTAATCACCTAAGTACGGTAAAAACCACTTTTTTGAAAAAAACTAGTATGCAAGTTTTCGCAGTGAAGGATTTATTTTTCGACTCTGAAACTTTACACGTATCGTGAGACGGGTTGCCTTAACGGTTGGCGCGCAAAAAAACACGAAAAAATCGAGATTTTTATTTTATATTATGGCGGCCCACGGCCCCTGTACATTTTCGACGTTTTTCACCAAAAAAACTAAAAAGACGTCATTTTAAGACGGAAGCGTTATCGCGATCACTCTAAAAACGTTATAGCTGGCTCCGGGGATCGTCCGACCATCTTTCTATATCAAAAAATTGTCGAAAATCCAAATTCTAATCACCTAAGTACGGTAAAAACCACTTTTTTGAAAAAAACTAGTATGCAAGTTTTCGCAGTGAAGGATTTATTTTTCGACTCTGAAACTTTACACGTATCGTGAGACGGGTTGCCACAACGGTTTGCGCGCAAAATAACACGAAAAAATCGAGATTTTTATTTTATATTACGGCGGCCCACGGCCCCTGTACATTTTCGACGTTTTTCACCAAAAAAACTAAAAAGACGTCATTTTAAGACGGAAGCGTTAACGCGATCACTCTAAAAACGTTATAGCTGGCTCCGGGGACCGTCCGACCATCTTTCTATTTCAAAAAATTGCCGAAAATCCAAATTCTAATCACCTAAGTACGGTAAAAACCACTTTTTTGAAAAAAACTAGTATGCAAGTTTTCGCAGTGAAGGATTTATTTTTCGACTCTGAAACTTTACACGTATCGTGAGACGGGTTGCCACAACGGTTTGCGCGCAAAAAAACACGAAAAAATCAAGATTTTTATTTTATATTACGGCGGCCCACGGCCCCTGTACATTTTCGACGTTTTTCACCAAAAAAACTAAAAAGACGTCATTTTAAGACGGAAGCGTTAACGCGATCACTCTAAAAACGTTATAGCTGGCTCCGGGGACCGTCCGACCATCTTTCTATATCAAAAAATTGTCGAAATTCCAAATTCTAATCAACTAAGTACGGTAAAAACCACTTTTTTGAAAAAAAATAGTATGCAAGTTTTCGCAGTGAAGGATTTATTTTTCGACTCTGAAACTTTACACGTATCGTGAGACGGGTTGCCACAACGAATTGCGCGCAAAAAAACACGAAAAAATCGAGATTTTTATTTTATATTACGGCGGCCCACGGCCCCTGTACATTTTCGACGTTTTTCACCAAAAAAACTAAAAATACGTCATTTTAAGACGGAAGCGTTAACGCGATCACTCTAAAAACGTTATAGCTGGCTTCGGGGACCGTGCGACCATCTTTCTATATCAAAAAATTGTCGAAAATCCAAATTCTAATCACCTAAGTACGGTAAAAACCACTTTTTTGAAAAAAACCAGTATGCAAGTTTTCGCAGTGAAGGATTTATTTTTCGACTCTGAAACTTTACGCGTATCGTGAGACGGGTTGCCACAACGGTTTGCGCGCAAAAAAACACGAAAAAATCGAGATTTTTATTTTATATTACGGCGGCCCACGGCCCCTGTACATTTTCGACGTTTTTCACCAAAAAAACTAAAAAGACGTCATTTTAAGACGGAAGCGTTAACGCGATCACTTTAAAAACGTTATAGCTGGCTCCGGGGACCGTCCGACCATCTTTCTATAACAAAATATTGCAGAAAATCCAAATTCTAATCACCTAAGTACGGTAAAAACCACTTTTTTGAAAAAATTTAGTATGCAAGTTTACGCAGTGAAGGATTTATTTTTCGACTCTGAAACTTTACACGTATCGTGAGACGGGTTGCCACAACGAATTGCGCGCAAAAAAACACGAAAAAATCGAGATTTTTATTTTATATTACGGCGGCCCACGGCCCCTGTACATTTTCGACGTTTTTCACCAAAAAAACTAAAAAGACGTCATTTTAAGACGGAAGCGTTAACGCGATCACTCTAAAAACGTTATAGCTGGCTCCGGGTACCGTCCGACCATCTTTCTATATCAAAAAATTGTCGAAAATCCAAATTCTAATCACCTAAGTACGGTAAAAACCACTTTTTTGAAAAAAACCAGTATGCAAGTTTTCGCAGTGAAGGATTTATTTTTCGACTCTGAAACTTTACGCGTATCGTGAGACGGGTTGCCACAACGGTTTGCGCGCAAAAAAAACACGAAAAAATCGAGATTTTTATTTTATATTACGGCGGCCCACGGCCCCTGTACATTTTCGACGTTTTTCACCAAAAAAACTAAAAATACGTCATTTTAAGACGGAAGCGTTAACGCGATCACTCTAAAAACGTTATAGCTGGCTCCGGGGACCGTCCGACCATCTTTCTATATCAAAAAATTTCCGAAAATCCAAATTCTAATCACCTAAGTACGGTAAAAACCACTTTTTTGAAAAACACTAGTATGCAAGTTTTCGCAGTGAAGGATTTATTTTTCGACTCTGAAACTTTACACGTATCGTGAGACGAGTTGCCACAACGGTTTGCGCGCAAAAAAACACGAAAAAATCGATATTTTTATTTTATATTACGGCGGCCCACGGCCCCTGTACATTTTCGACGTTTTTCACCAAAAAAACTAAAAATACGTCATTTTAAGACGGAAGCGTTAACGCGATCACTCTAAAAACGTTATAGCTGGCTTCGGGGACCGTCCGACCATCTTTCTATATCAAAAAATTGTCGAAAATCCAAATTCTAATCACCTAAGTACGGTAAAAACCACTTTTTTGAAAAAAACTAGTATGCAAGTTTTCGCAGTGAAGGATTTATTTTTCGACTCTGAAACTTTACGCGTATCGTGAGACGGGTTGCCACAACGGTTTGCGCGCAAAAAAACACGAAAAAATCGAGATTTTTATTTTATATTACGGCGGCCAACGGCCCCTGTACATTTTCGACGTTTTTCACCAAAAAAACTAAAATGACGTCATTTTAAGACGGAAGCGTTAACGCGATCACTCTAAAAACGTTATAGCTGGCTCCGGGGACCGTCCGACCATCTTTCTATATCAAAAAATTGTCGAAAATCCAAATTCTAATCACCTAAGTACGGTAAAAACCACTTTTTTGAAAAAAACCAGTATGCAAGTTTTCGCAGTGAAGGATTTATTTTTCGACTCTGAAACTTTACGCGTATCGTGAGACGGGTTGCCACAACGGTTTGCGCGCAAAAAAACACGAAAAAATCGAGATTTTTATTTTATATTACGGCGGCCCACGGCCCCTGTACATTTTCGACGTTTTTCACCAAAAAAACTAAAAAGACGTCATTTTAAGACGGAAGCGTTAACGCGATCACTCTAAAAACGTTATAGCTGGCTCCGGGGACCGTCCGACCATCTTTCTATATCAAAAAATTGTCGAAAATCCAAATTCTAATCACCTAAGTACGGTAAAAACCACTTTTTTGAAAAAAACCAGTATGCAAGTTTTCGCAGTGAAGGATTTATTTTTCGACTCTGAAACTTTACGCGTATCGTGAGACGGGTTGCCACAACGGTTTGCGCGCAAAAAAACACGAAAAAATCGAGATTTTTATTTTATATTACGGCGGCCCACGGCCCCTGTACATTTTCGACGTTTTTCACCAAAAAAACTAAAAAGACGTCATTTTAAGACGGAAGCGTTAACGCGATCACTTTAAAAACGTTATAGCTGGCTCCGGGGACCGTCCGACCATCTTTCTATAACAAAATATTGCAGAAAATCCAAATTCTAATCACCTAAGTACGGTAAAAACCACTTTTTTGAAAAAATTTAGTATGCAAGTTTACGCAGTGAAGGATTTATTTTTCGACTCTGAAACTTTACACGTATCGTGAGACGGGTTGCCACAACGAATTGCGCGCAAAAAAACACGAAAAAATCGAGATTTTTATTTTATATTACGGCGGCCCACGGCCCCTGTACATTTTCGACGTTTTTCACCAAAAAAACTAAAAAGACGTCATTTTAAGACGGAAGCGTTAACGCGATCACTCTAAAAACGTTATAGCTGGCTCCGGGTACCGTCCGACCATCTTTCTATATCAAAAAATTGTCGAAAATCCAAATTCTAATCACCTAAGTACGGTAAAAACCACTTTTTTGAAAAAAACCAGTATGCAAGTTTTCGCAGTGAAGGATTTATTTTTCGACTCTGAAACTTTACGCGTATCGTGAGACGGGTTGCCACAACGGTTTGCGCGCAAAAAAAACACGAAAAAATCGAGATTTTTATTTTATATTACGGCGGCCCACGGCCCCTGTACATTTTCGACGTTTTTCACCAAAAAAAACTAAAAATACGTCATTTTAAGACGGAAGCGTTAACGCGATCACTCTAAAAACGTTATAGCTGGCTCCGGGGACCGTCCGACCATCTTTCTATATCAAAAAATTTCCGAAAATCCAAATTCTAATCACCTAAGTACGGTAAAAACCACTTTTTTGAAAAACACTAGTATGCAAGTTTTCGCAGTGAAGGATTTATTTTTCGACTCTGAAACTTTACACGTATCGTGAGACGAGTTGCCACAACGGTTTGCGCGCAAAAAAACACGAAAAAATCGATATTTTTATTTTATATTACGGCGGCCCACGGCCCCTGTACATTTTCGACGTTTTTCACCAAAAAAACTAAAAAGACGTCATTTTAAGACGGAAGCGTTAACGCGATCACTCTAAAAATGTTATAGCTGGCTCCGGGGACCGTCCGACCATCTTTCTATAACAAAATATTGCCGAAAATCCTAATTCTAATCACCTAAGTACGGTAACAACCACTTTTTTGAAAAAAACTAGTATGCAAGTTTTCGCAGTGAAGGATTTATTTTTCGACTCTGAAACTTTACACGTATCGTGAGACGGGTTGCCACAACGGTTTGCGCGCAAAAAAACACGAAAAAATCGAGATTTTTATTTTATATTACGGCGGCCCACGGCCCCTGTACATTTTCGACGTTTTTCACCAAAAAAACTAAAAAGACGTCATTTTAAGACGGAAGCGTTAACGCGATCACTTTAAAAACGTTATAGCTGGCTCCGGGGACCGTCCGACCATCTTTCTATAACAAAATATTGCAGAAAATCCAAATTCTAATCACCTAAGTACGGTAAAAACCACTTTTTTGAAAAAATTTAGTATGCAAGTTTACGCAGTGAAGGATTTATTTTTCGACTCTGAAACTTTACACGTATCGTGAGACGGGTTGCCACAACGAATTGCGCGCAAAAAAACACGAAAAAATCGAGATTTTTATTTTATATTACGGCGGCCCACGGCCCCTGTACATTTTCGACGTTTTTCACCAAAAAAACTAAAAATACGTCATTTTAAGACGGAAGCGTTAACGCGATCACTCTAAAAACGTTATAGCTGGCTCCGGGGACCGTCCGACCATCTTTCTATATCAAAAAATTGCCGAAAATCCAAATTCTAATCACCTAAGTACGGTAAAAACCACTTTTTTGAAAAAAACTAGTATGCAAGTTTTCGCAGTGAAGGATTTATTTTTCGACTCTGAAACTTTACACGTATCGTGAGACGGGTTGCCTTAACGGTTGGCGCGCAAAAAAACACGAAAAAATCGAGATTTTTATTTTATATTACGGCGGCCCACGGCCTCTGTACATTTTCGACGTTTTTCACCAAAAAAACTAAAAAGACGTCATTTTAAGACGGAAGCGTTAACGCGATCACTCTAAAAACGTTATAGCTGGCTCCGGGGACCGTCCGACCATCTTTCTATATCAAAAAATTTCCGAAAATCCAAATTCTAATCACCTAAGTACGGTAAAAACCACTTTTTTGAAAAAAACTAGTATGCAAGTTTTCGCAGTGAAGGATTTATTATTCGACTCTGAAACTTTACACGTATCGTGAGACGAGTTGCCACAACGGTTTGCGCGCAAAAAAACACGAAAAAATCGAGATTTTTATTTTATATTACGGCGGCCCACGGCCCCTGTACATTTTCGACGTTTTTCACCAAAAAAACTAAAAAGACGTCATTTTAAGACGGAAGCGTTAACGCGATCACTCTAAAAACGTTATAGCTGGCACCGGGGACCGTCCGACCATCTTTCTATATCAAAAAATTGTCGAAAATCCAAATTCTAATCACCTAAGTACGGTAAAAACCACTTTTTTGAAAAAAACCAGTATGCAAGTTTTCGCAGTGAAGGATTTATTTTTCGACTCTGAAACTTTACGCGTATCGTGAGACGGGTTGCCACAACGGTTTGCGCGCAAAAAAAACACGAAAAAATCGAGATTTTTATTTTTTATTACGGCGGCCCACGGCCCCTGTACATTTTCGACGTTTTTCACCAAAAAAACTAAAAATACGTCATTTTAAGACGGAAGCGTTAACGCGATCACTCTAAAAACGTTATAGCTGGCTCCGGGGACCGTCCGACCATCTTTCTATATCAAAAAATTTCCGAAAATCCAAATTCTAATCACCTAAGTACGGTAAAAACCACTTTTTTGAAAAACACTAGTATGCAAGTTTTCGCAGTGAAGGATTTATTTTTCGACTCTGAAACTTTACACGTATCGTGAGACGAGTTGCCACAACGGTTTGCGCGCAAAAAAACACGAAAAAATCGATATTTTTATTTTATATTACGGCGGCCCACGGCCCCTGTACATTTTCGACGTTTTTCACCAAAAAAACTAAAAAGACGTCATTTTAAGACGGAAGCGTTAACGCGATCACTCTAAAAATGTTATAGCTGGCTCCGGGGACCGTCCGACCATCTTTCTATAACAAAATATTGCCGAAAATCCTAATTCTAATCACCTAAGTACGGTAACAACCACTTTTTTGAAAAAAACTAGTATGCAAGTTTTCGCAGTGAAGGATTTATTTTTCGACTCTGAAACTTTACACGTATCGTGAGACGGGTTGCCACAACGGTTTGCGCGCAAAAAAACACGAAAAAATCGAGATTTTTATTTTATATTACGGCGGCCCACGGCCCCTGTACATTTTCGACGTTTTTCACCAAAAAAACTAAAAAGACGTCATTTTAAGACGGAAGCGTTAACGCGATCACTTTAAAAACGTTATAGCTGGCTCCGGGGACCGTCCGACCATCTTTCTATAACAAAATATTGCAGAAAATCCAAATTCTAATCACCTAAGTACGGTAAAAACCACTTTTTTGAAAAAATTTAGTATGCAAGTTTACGCAGTGAAGGATTTATTTTTCGACTCTGAAACTTTACACGTATCGTGAGACGGGTTGCCACAACGAATTGCGCGCAAAAAAACACGAAAAAATCGAGATTTTTATTTTATATTACGGCGGCCCACGGCCCCTGTACATTTTCGACGTTTTTCACCAAAAAAACTAAAAATACGTCATTTTAAGACGGAAGCGTTAACGCGATCACTCTAAAAACGTTATAGCTGGCTCCGGGGACCGTCCGACCATCTTTCTATATCAAAAAATTGCCGAAAATCCAAATTCTAATCACCTAAGTACGGTAAAAACCACTTTTTTGAAAAAAACTAGTATGCAAGTTTTCGCAGTGAAGGATTTATTATTCGACTCTGAAACTTTACACGTATCGTGAGACGAGTTGCCACAACGGTTTGCGCGCAAAAAAACACGAAAAAATCGAGATTTTTATTTTATATTACGGCGGCCCACGGCCCCTGTACATTTTCGACGTTTTTCACCAAAAAAACTAAAAAGACGTCATTTTAAGACGGAAGCGTTAACGCGATCACTCTAAAAATGTTATAGCTGGCTCCGGGGACCGTCCGACCATCTTTCTATAACAAAATATTGCCGAAAATCCTAATTCTAATCACCTAAGTACGGTAACAACCACTTTTTTGAAAAAAACTAGTATGCAAGTTTTCGCAGTGAAGGATTTATTTTTCGACTCTGAAACTTTACACGTATCGTGAGACGGGTTGCCACAACGGTTTGCGCGCAAAAAAACACGAAAAAATCGAGATTTTTATTTTATATTACGGCGGCCCACGGCCCCTGTACATTTTCGACGTTTTTCACCAAAAAAACTAAAAAGACGTCATTTTAAGACGGAAGCGTTAACGCGATCACTTTAAAAACGTTATAGCTGGCTCCGGGGACCGTCCGACCATCTTTCTATAACAAAATATTGCAGAAAATCCAAATTCTAATCACCTAAGTACGGTAAAAACCACTTTTTTGAAAAAATTTAGTATGCAAGTTTACGCAGTGAAGGATTTATTTTTCGACTCTGAAACTTTACACGTATCGTGAGACGGGTTGCCACAACGAATTGCGCGCAAAAAAACACGAAAAAATCGAGATTTTTATTTTATATTACGGCGGCCCACGGCCCCTGTACATTTTCGACGTTTTTCACCAAAAAAACTAAAAATACGTCATTTTAAGACGGAAGCGTTAACGCGATCACTCTAAAAACGTTATAGCTGGCTCCGGGGACCGTCCGACCATCTTTCTATATCAAAAAATTGCCGAAAATCCAAATTCTAATCACCTAAGTACGGTAAAAACCACTTTTTTGAAAAAAACTAGTATGCAAGTTTTCGCAGTGAAGGATTTATTTTTCGACTCTGAAACTTTACACGTATCGTGAGACGGGTTGCCTTAACGGTTGGCGCGCAAAAAAACACGAAAAAATCGAGATTTTTATTTTATATTACGGCGGCCCACGGCCTCTGTACATTTTCGACGTTTTTCACCAAAAAAACTAAAAAGACGTCATTTTAAGACGGAAGCGTTAACGCGATCACTCTAAAAACGTTATAGCTGGCTCCGGGGACCGTCCGACCATCTTTCTATAACAAAATATTGCAGAAAATCCAAATTCTAATCACCTAAGTACGGTAAAAACCACTTTTTTGAAAAAATTTAGTATGCAAGTTTACGCAGTGAAGGATTTATTTTTCGACTCTGAAACTTTACACGTATCGTGAGACGGGTTGCCACAACGAATTGCGCGCAAAAAAACACGAAAAAATCGAGATTTTTATTTTATATTACGGCGGCCCACGGCCCCTGTACATTTTCGACGTTTTTCACCAAAAAAACTAAAAATACGTCATTTTAAGACGGAAGCGTTAACGCGATCACTCTAAAAACGTTATAGCTGGCTCCGGGGACCGTCCGACCATCTTTCTATATCAAAAAATTGCCGAAAATCCAAATTCTAATCACCTAAGTACGGTAAAAACCACTTTTTTGAAAAAAACTAGTATGCAAGTTTTCGCAGTGAAGGATTTATTATTCGACTCTGAAACTTTACACGTATCGTGAGACGAGTTGCCACAACGGTTTGCGCGCAAAAAAACACGAAAAAATCGAGATTTTTATTTTATATTACGGCGGCCCACGGCCCCTGTACATTTTCGACGTTTTTCACCAAAAAAACTAAAAAGACGTCATTTTAAGACGGAAGCGTTAACGCGATCACTCTAAAAATGTTATAGCTGGCTCCGGGGACCGTCCGACCATCTTTCTATAACAAAATATTGCCGAAAATCCTAATTCTAATCACCTAAGTACGGTAACAACCACTTTTTTGAAAAAAACTAGTATGCAAGTTTTCGCAGTGAAGGATTTATTTTTCGACTCTGAAACTTTACACGTATCGTGAGACGGGTTGCCACAACGGTTTGCGCGCAAAAAAACACGAAAAAATCGAGATTTTTATTTTATATTACGGCGGCCCACGGCCCCTGTACATTTTCGACGTTTTTCACCAAAAAAACTAAAAAGACGTCATTTTAAGACGGAAGCGTTAACGCGATCACTTTAAAAACGTTATAGCTGGCTCCGGGGACCGTCCGACCATCTTTCTATAACAAAATATTGCAGAAAATCCAAATTCTAATCACCTAAGTACGGTAAAAACCACTTTTTTGAAAAAATTTAGTATGCAAGTTTACGCAGTGAAGGATTTATTTTTCGACTCTGAAACTTTACACGTATCGTGAGACGGGTTGCCACAACGAATTGCGCGCAAAAAAACACGAAAAAATCGAGATTTTTATTTTATATTACGGCGGCCCACGGCCCCTGTACATTTTCGACGTTTTTCACCAAAAAAACTAAAAATACGTCATTTTAAGACGGAAGCGTTAACGCGATCACTCTAAAAACGTTATAGCTGGCTCCGGGGACCGTCCGACCATCTTTCTATATCAAAAAATTGCCGAAAATCCAAATTCTAATCACCTAAGTACGGTAAAAACCACTTTTTTGAAAAAAACTAGTATGCAAGTTTTCGCAGTGAAGGATTTATTTTTCGACTCTGAAACTTTACACGTATCGTGAGACGGGTTGCCTTAACGGTTGGCGCGCAAAAAAACACGAAAAAATCGAGATTTTTATTTTATATTACGGCGGCCCACGGCCTCTGTACATTTTCGACGTTTTTCACCAAAAAAACTAAAAAGACGTCATTTTAAGACGGAAGCGTTAACGCGATCACTCTAAAAACGTTATAGCTGGCTCCGGGGACCGTCCGACCATCTTTCTATATCAAAAAATTTCCGAAAATCCAAATTCTAATCACCTAAGTACGGTAAAAACCACTTTTTTGAAAAAAACTAGTATGCAAGTTTTCGCAGTGAAGGATTTATTATTCGACTCTGAAACTTTACACGTATCGTGAGACGAGTTGCCACAACGGTTTGCGCGCAAAAAAACACGAAAAAATCGAGATTTTTATTTTATATTACGGCGGCCCACGGCCTCTGTACATTTTCGAAGTTTTTCACCAAAAAAACTAAAAAGACGTCATTTTAAGACGGAAGCGTTAACGCGATCACTCTAAAAACGTTATAGCTGGCTCCGGGGATCGTCCGACCATCTTTGTATATCAAAAAATTGCCGAAAATCCAAATTCTAATCACCTAAGTACGGTAAAAACCACTTTTTTGAAAAAAACTAGTATGCAAGTTTTCGCAGTGAAGGATTTATTTTTCGACTCTGAAACTTTACACGTATCGTGAGACGGGTTGCCTTAACGGTTTGCGCGCAAAAAAACACGAAAAAATCGAGATTTTTATTTTATATTACGGCGGCCCACGACCCCTGTACATTTTCGACGTTTTTCACCAAAAAAACTAAAAAGACGTCATTTTAAGACGGAAGCGTTAACGCGATCACTCTAAAATGTTATAGCTGGCTCCGGGGACCGTCCGACCATCTTTCTATATCAAAAAATTGCCGAAAATCCAAATTCTAATCACCTAAGTACGGTAAAAACCACTTTTTTGAAAAAAACTAGTATGCAAGTTTTTGCAGTGAAGGATTTATTTTTCGACTCTGAAACTTTACGCGTATCGTGAGACAGGTTGCCACAACGGTTTGCGCGCAAAAAAACACGAAAAAATCGAGATTTTTATTTTATATTACGGCGGCCCACGGCCCCTGTACATTTTCGACGTTTTTCACCAAAAAAACTAAAAAGACGTCATTTTAAGACGGAAGCGTTAACGCGATCACTCTAAAAACGTTATAGCTGGCTCCGGGGATCGTCCGACCATCTTTCTACATCAAAAAATTGTCGAAATTCCAAATTCTAATCAACTAAGTAAGGTAAAAACCACTTTTTTGAAAAAAACTAGTATGCAAGTTTTCGCAGTGAAGGATTTATTTTTCGACTCTGAAACTTTACGCGTATCGTGAGACGGGTTGCCACAACGGTTTGCGCGCAAAAAAACACGAAAAAATCGAGATTTTTATTTTAAATTACGGCGGCCCACGGCCCCTGTACATTTTCGACGTTTTTCACCAAAAAAACTAAAAAGACGTCATTTTAAGACGGAAGCGTTAACGCGATCACTCTAAAAACATTATAGCTGGCTCCGGGGACCGTCCGACCATCTTTCTATATCAAAAAATTGCCGAAAATCCAAATTCTAATCACCTAAGTACGGTAAAAACCACTTTTTTGAAAAAAACTAGTATGCAAGTTTTCGCAGTGAAGGATTTATTTTTCGACTCTGAAACTTTACACGTATCGTGAGACGGGTTGCCTTAACGGTTTGCGCGCAAAAAAACACGAAAAAATCGAGATTTTTATTTTATATTACGGCGGCCCACGACCCCTGTACATTTTCGACGTTTTTCACCAAAAAAACTAAAAAGACGTCATTTTAAGACGGAAGCGTTAACGCGATCACTCTAAAATGTTATAGCTGGCTCCGGGGACCGTCCGACCATCTTTCTATATCAAAAAATTGCCGAAAATCCAAATTCTAATCACCTAAGTACGGTAAAAACCACTTTTTTGAAAAAAACTAGTATGCAAGTTTTCGCAGTGAAGGATTTATTTTTCGACTCTGAAACTTTACGCGTATCGTGAGACAGGTTGCCACAACGGTTTGCGCGCAAAAAAACACGAAAAAATCGAGATTTTTATTTTATATTACGGCGGCCCACGGCCCCTGTACATTTTCGACGTTTTTCACCAAAAAAACTAAAAAGACGTCATTTTAAGACGGAAGCGTTAACGCGATCACTCTAAAAACGTTATAGCTGGCTCCGGGGATCGTCCGACCATCTTTCTACATCAAAAAATTGTCGAAATTCCAAATTCTAATCAACTAAGTAAGGTAAAAACCACTTTTTTGAAAAAAACTAGTATGCAAGTTATCGCAGTGAAGGATTTATTTTTCGACTCTGAAACTTTACGCGTATCGTGAGACGGGTTGCCACAACGGTTTGCGCGCAAAAAAACACGAAAAAATCGAGATTTTTATTTTAAATTACGGCGGCCCACGGCCCCTGTACATTTTCGACGTTTTTCACCAAAAAAACTAAAAAGACGTCATTTTAAGACGGAAGCGTTAACGCGATCACTCTAAAAACATTATAGCTGGCTCCGGGGACCGTCCGACCATCTTTGTATATCAAAAAATTGCCGAAAATCCAAATTCTAATCACCTAAGTACGGTAAAAACCACTTTTTTGAAAAAAACTAGTATGCAAGTTTTCGCAGTGAAGGATTTATTTTTCGACTCTGAAACTTTACGCGTATCGTGAGACGGGTTGCCACAACGGTTTGCGCGCAAAAAAACACGAAAAAATCGAGATTTTTATTTTATATTACGGCGGCCCACGGCCCCTGTACATTTTCGACGTTTTTCACCAAAAAAACTAAAAAGACGTCATTTTAAGACGGCAGCGTTAACGCGATCACTCTAAAAACGTTATAGCTGGCTCCGGGGACCGTCCGACCATCTTTCTATATCAAAAAATTGTCGAAAATCCAAATTCTAATCACCTAAGTACGGTAAAAACCACTTTTTTGAAAAAAACTAGTATGCAAGTTTTCGCAGTGAAGGATTTATTTTTCGACTCTGAACCTTTACACGTATCGTGAGACGGGTTGCCACAACGGTTTGAGCGTAAAAAAACACGAAAAAATCGAGATTTTTATTTTATATTATGGCGGCCCACGGCCCCTGTACATTTTCGACGTTTTTCACCAAAAAAACTAAAAAGACGTCATTTTATGACGGAAGCGTTAACGCGATCACTCTAAAAACGTTATAGCTGGCTCCGGGGATCGTCCGACCATCTTTCTATATCAAAAAATTGTCGAAAATCCAAATTCTAATCACCAAAGTACGGTAAAAACCACTTTTTTGAAAAAAACTAGTATGCAAGTTTTCGCAGTGAAGGATTTATTTTTCGACTCTGAAACTTTACACGTATCGTGAGACGGGTTGCCACAACGGTTTGCGCGCAAAAAAACACGAAAAAATCGAGATTTTTATTTTATATTACGGCGGCCCACGGCCCCTGTACATTTTCGACGTTTTTCACCAAAAAAACTAAAAAGACGTCATTTTAAGACGGAAGCGTTAACGCTATCACTCTAAAATCGTTATAGCTGGCTCCAAGGATCGTCCGACCATCTTTCTATATCAAAAAATTGTCGAAATTCCAAATTCTAATCACGTAAGTAAGGTAAAAACCACTTTTTTGAAAAAAACTAGTATGCAAGTTTTCGCAGTGAAGGATTTACTTTTCGACTCTAAAACTTTACGCGTATCGTGAGACAGGTTGCCACAACGGTTTGCGCGCAAAAAAACACGAAAAAATCGAGATTTTTATTTTATATTACGGCGGCCCACGGCCCCTGTACATTTTCGACGTTTTTCACCAAAAAAACTAAAAAGACGTCATTTTAAGACGGAAGCGTTAACGCGATCACTCTAAAAACATTATAGCTGGCTCCGGGGACCGTCCGACCATCTTTCTATATCAAAAAATTGCCGAAAATCCAAATTCTAATCACCTAAGTACGGTAAAAACCACTTTTTTGAAAAAAAATAGTATGCAAGTTTTCGCAGTGAAGGATTTATTTTTCGAATCTGAAACTTTACACGTATCGTGAGACGGGTTGCCACAACGGTTTGCGCGCAAAAAAACACGAAAAAATCGAGATTTTTATTTTATATTATGGCGGCCCACGGCCCCTGTACATTTTCGACGTTTTTCACCAAAAAAACTATAAAGACGTCATTTTAAGACGGAAGCGTTAACGCGATCACTCTAAAAACATTATAGCTGGCTCCGGGGATCGTCCGACCATCTTTCTATATCAAAAAATTGTCGAAAATCCAAATTCTAATCACCTAAGTACGGTAAAAACCACTTTTTTGAAAAAAACTAGTATGCAAGTTTTCGCAGTGAAGGATTTATTTTTCGACTCTGAAACTTTACACGTATCGTGAGACGGGTTGCCACAACGGTTTGCGCGCAAAAAAACACGAAAAAATCGAGATTTTTATTTTATATTACGGTGGCCCACGGCCCCTGTACATTTTCGACGTTTTTCACCAAAAAAACTAAAAAGACGTCATTTTAAGACGGAAGCGTTAACGCGATCACTCTAAAAACGTTATAGCTGGCTCCGGGGACCGTCCGACCATCTTTCTATTTCAAAAAATTTCCGAAAATCCAAATTCTAATCACCTAAGTACGGTAAAAACCACTTTTTTGAAAAAAACTAGTATGCAAGTTTTCGCAGTGAAGGATTTATTTTTCGACTCTGAAACTTTACGCGTATCGTGAGACAGGTTGCCACAACGGTTTGCGCGCAAAAAAACACGAAAAAATCGAGATTTTTATTTTATATTACGGCGGCCCACGGCCCCTGTACATTTTCGACGTTTTTCACCAAAAAAACTAAAAAGACGTCATTTTAAGACGGAAGCGTTAACGCGATCACTCTAAAAACATTATAGCTGGCTCCGGGGATCGTCCGACCATCTTTCTATATCAAAAAATTGTCGAATATCCAAATTCTAATCACCTAAGTACGGTAAAAACCACTTTTTTGAAAAAAACTAGTATGCAAGTTTTCGCAGTGAAGGATTTATTTTTCGACTCTGAAACTTTACACGTATCGTGAGACGTGTTGCCACAACGGTTTGCGCGCAAAAAAACACGAAAAAATCGAGATTTTTATTTTATATTATGGCGGCCCACGGCCCCTGTACATTTTCGACGTTTTTCACCAAAAAAACTAAAAAGACGTCATTTTAAGACGGAAGCGTTAACGCGATCACTCTAAAAACATTATAGCTGGCTCCGGGGATCGTCCGACCATCTTTCTATATCAAAAAATTGTCGAAAATCCAAATTCTAATCACCTAAGTACGGTAAAAACCACTTTTTTGAAAAAAACTAGTATGCAAGTTTTCGCAGTGAAGGATTTATTTTTCGACTCTGAAACTTTACACGTATCGTTAGACGGGTTGCCACAACGGTTTGCGCGCAAAAAAACACGAAAAAATCGAGATTTTTATTTTATATTACGGCGGCCCACGGCCCCTGTACATTTTCGACGTTTTTCACCAAAAAAACTAAAAAGACGTCATTTTAAGACGGAAGCGTTAACGCGATCACTCTAAAAACGTTATAGCTGGCTCCGGGGACCGTCCGACCATCTTTCTATATCAAAAAATTGTCGAAAATCCAAATTCTAATCACCTAAGTACGGTAAAAACCACTTTTTTGAAAAAAAATAGTATGCAAGTTTTCGCAGTGAAGGATTTATTTTTCGAATCTGAAACTTTACACGTATCGTGAGACGGGTTGCCACAACGGTTTGCGCGCAAAAAAACACGAAAAAATCGAGATTTTTATTTTATATTACGGCGGCCCACGGCCCCTGTACATTTTCGACGTTTTTCACCAAAAAAACTAAAAAGACGTCATATTAAGACGGCAGCGTTAACGCGATCACTCTAAAAACGTTATAGCTGGCTCCGGGGACCGTCCGACCATCTTTCTATATCAAAAAATTGTCGAAAATCCAAATTCTAATCACCTAAGTACGGTAAAAACCACTTTTTTGAAAAAAACTAGTATGCAAGTTTTCGCAGTGAAGGATTTATTTTTCGACTCTGAACCTTTACACGTATCGTGAGACGGGTTGCCACAACGGTTTGAGCGTAAAAAAACACGAAAAAATCGAGATTTTTATTTTATATTATGGCGGCCCACGGCCCCTGTACATTTTCGACGTTTTTCACCAAAAAAACTAAAAAGACGTCATTTTAAGACGGAAGCGTTAACGCGATCACTCTAAAAACGTTATAGCTGGCTCCGGGGATCGTCCGACCATCTTTCTATATCAAAAAATTGTCGAAAATCCAAATTCTAATCACCAAAGTACGGTAAAAACCACTTTTTTGAAAAAAACTAGTATGCAAGTTTTCGCAGTGAAGGATTTATTTTTCGACTCTGAAACTTTACACGTATCGTGAGACGGGTTGCCACAACGGTTTGCGCGCAAAAAAACACGAAAAAATCGAGATTTTTATTTTATATTACGGCGGCCCACGGCCCCTGTACATTTTCGACGTTTTTCACCAAAAAAACTAAAAAGACGTCATTTTAAGACGGAAGCGTTAACGCGATCACTCTAAAAACGTTATAGCTGGCTCCGGGGACCGTCCGACCATCTTTCTATTTCAAAAAATTGCCGAAAATCCAAATTCTAATCACCTAAGTACGGTAAAAACCACTTTTTTGAAAAAAACTAGTATGCAAGTTTTCGCAGTGAAGGATTTATTTTTCGACTCTGAAACTTTACACGTATCGTGAGACGGTTTGCCACAACGGTTTGCGCGCAAAAAAACACGAAAAAATCGAGATTTTTATTTTATATTACGGCGGCCCACGGCCCCTGTACATTTTCGACGTTTTTCACCAAAAAAACTAAAAAGACGTCATTTTAAGACGGAAGCGTTAACGCGATCACTCTAAAAACGTTATAGCTGGCTCCGGGGACCGTCCGACCATCTTTCTATTTCAAAAAATTGCCGAAAATCCAAATTCTAATCACCTAAGTACGGTAAAAACCACTTTTTTGAAAAAAACTAGTATGCAAGTTTTCGCAGTGAAGGATTTATTTTTCGACTCTGAAACTTTACACGTATCGTGTGACGGTTTGCCACAACGGTTTGCGCGCAAAAAAACACGAAAAAATCGAGATTTTTATTTTATATTACGGCGGCCCTCGGCCCCTGTACATTTTCGACGTTTTTCACCAAAAAAACTAAAAAGACGTCATTTTAAGACGGAAGCGTTAACGCGATCACTCTAAAAACGTTATAGCTGGCTCTGGGGACGTCCGACCATCATTCTATATCAAAAAATTGCGAAAATCCAAATTCTAATCTCCTAAGTACGGTAAAAACCACTTTTTTGAAAAAAAATAGTATGCAAGTTTTCGCAATGAAGGATTTATTTTTCGACTCTGAAACTTTACACGTATCGTGAGACGGGTTGCCACAACGGTTTGCGGCAAAAAAACACGAAAAAATCGAGATTTTTATTTATATTACGGCGGCCCACGGCCCCTGTACATTTTCGACGTTTTTCACCAAAAAAACTAAAAAGACCTCATTTTAAGACGGAAGCGTTAACGTGATCACTCTAAAAACGTTATAGCTGGCTCCGGGGACCGTCCGACCATCTTTCTATATCAAAAAATTGTCGAAAATCCAAATTCTAATCACCTAAGTACGGTAAAAACCACTTTTTTGAAAAAAACTAGTATGCAAGTTTTCGCAGTGAAGGATTTATTTTTCGACTCTGAAACTTTACACGTAACGTGAGACGGGTTGCCACAACGGTTTGCGCGCAAAAAAACACGAAAAAATCGAGATTTTTATTTTATATTACGGCGGCCCACGGCCCCTGTACATTTTCGACGTTTTTCACCAAAAAAACTAAAAAGACGTAATTTTAAGACGGAAGCGTTAACGCTATCACTCTAAAATCGTTATAGCTGGCTCCAAGGATCGTCCGACCATCTTTCTATATCAAAAAATTGTCGAAATTCCAAATTCTAATCACGTAAGTACGGTAAAAACCACTTTTTTGAAAAAAACTAGTATGCAAGTTTTCGCAGTGAAGGATTTACTTTTCGACTCTGAAACTTTACGCGTATCGTGAGACAGGTTGCCACAACGGTTTGCGCGCAAAAAAACACGAAAAAATCGAGATTTTTATTTTATATTACGGCGGCCCACGGCCCCTGTACATTTTCGACGTTTTTCACCAAAAAAACTAAAAAGACGTCATTTTAAGACGGAAGCGTTAACGCGATCACTCTAAAAACGTTATAGCTGGCTTCGGGGACCGTCCGACCATCTTTCTATATCAAAAAATTGTCGAAAATCCAAATTCTAATCACCTAAGTACGGTAAAAACCACTTTTTTAAAAAAAACTAGTATGCAAGTTTTCGCAGTGAAGGATTCATTTTTCGACTCTGAAACTTTACGCGTATCGTGAGACGGATTGCCACAACGGTTTGCGCGCAAAAAAACACGAAAAAATCGAGATTTTTATTTTATATTACGGCGGCCCACGGCCCCTGTACATTTTCGACGTTTTTCACCAAAAAAACTAAAAAGACGTCATTTTAAGACGGATGCGTTATCGAGATCACTCTAAAAACGTTATAGCTGGCTCCGAGGACCGTCCGACCATCTTTCTATATCAAAAAATTGTCGAAAATCCAAATTCTAATCACCTAAGTACGGTAAAAACCACTTTTTTGAAAAAATATAGTATGCAAGTTTTCGCAGTGAAGGATTTATTTTTCGACTCTGAAACTTTACACTTATCGTGAGATGGGTTGCCACAACGGTTTGCGCGCAAAAAAACACGAAAAAATCGAGATTTTTATTTTATATTACAGCGGCCCACGGCCCCTGTACATTTTCGACGTTTTTCACCAAAAAAACTAAAAAGACGTCATTTTAAGACGGAAGCGTTAACGCGATCACTCTAAAAACGTTATAGCTGGCTCCGGGGACCGTCCGACCATCTTTCTATATCAAAAAATTGTCGAAAATCCAAATTCTAATCACCTAAGTACGGTAAAAACCACTTTTTTGAAAAAAACCAGTATGCAAGTTTTCGCAGTGAAGGATTTATTTTTCGACTCTGAAACTTTACGCGTATCGTGAGACGGGTTGCCACAACGGTTTGCGCGCAAAAAAAACACGAAAAAATCGAGATTTTTATTTTATATTACGGCGGCCCACGGCCCCTGTACATTTTCGACGTTTTTCACCAAAAAAACTAAAAAGACGTCATTTTAAGACGGAAGCGTTAACGCGATCACTCTAAAAACGTTATAGCTGGCTCTGGGGACGTCCGACCATCATTCTATATCAAAAAATTGCGAAAATCCAAATTCTAATCTCCTAAGTACGGTAAAAACCACTTTTTTGAAAAAAAATAGTATGCAAGTTTTCGCAATGAAGGATTTATTTTTCGACTCTGTAACTTTACACGTATCGTGAGACGGGTTGCCACAACGGTTTGCGGCAAAAAAACACGAAAAAATCGAGATTTTTATTTATATTACGGCGGCCCACGGCCCCTGTACATTTTCGACGTTTTTCACCAAAAAAACTAAAAAGACCTCATTTTAAGACGGAAGCGTTAACGTGATCACTCTAAAAACGTTATAGCTGGCTCCGGGGACCGTCCGACCATCTTTCTATATCAAAAAATTGTCGAAAATCCAAATTCTAATCACCTAAGTACGGTAAAAACCACTTTTTTGAAAAAAACTAGTATGCAAGTTTTCGCAGTGAAGGATTTATTTTTCGACTCTGAAACTTTACACGTAACGTGAGACGGGTTGCCACAACGGTTTGCGCGCAAAAAAACACGAAAAAATCGAGATTTTTATTTTATATTACGGCGGCCCACGGCCCCTGTACATTTTCGACGTTTTTCACCAAAAAAACTAAAAAGACGTAATTTTAAGACGGAAGCGTTAACGCTATCACTCTAAAATCGTTATAGCTGGCTCCAAGGATCGTCCGACCATCTTTCTATATCAAAAAATTGTCGAAATTCCAAATTCTAATCACGTAAGTACGGTAAAAACCACTTTTTTGAAAAAAACTAGTATGCAAGTTTTCGCAGTGAAGGATTTACTTTTCGACTCTGAAACTTTACGCGTATCGTGAGACAGGTTGCCACAACGGTTTGCGCGCAAAAAAACACGAAAAAATCGAGATTTTTATTTTATATTACGGCGGCCCACGGCCCCTGTACATTTTCGACGTTTTTCACCAAAAAAACTAAAAAGACGTCATTTTAAGACGGAAGCGTTAACGCGATCACTCTAAAAACGTTATAGCTGGCTTCGGGGACCGTCCGACCATCTTTCTATATCAAAAAATTGTCGAAAATCCAAATTCTAATCACCTAAGTACGGTAAAAACCACTTTTTTAAAAAAAACTAGTATGCAAGTTTTCGCAGTGAAGGATTCATTTTTCGACTCTGAAACTTTACGCGTATCGTGAGACGGATTGCCACAACGGTTTGCGCGCAAAAAAACACGAAAAAATCGAGATTTTTATTTTATATTACGGCGGCCCACGGCCCCTGTACATTTTCGACGTTTTTCACCAAAAAAACTAAAAAGACGTCATTTTAAGACGGATGCGTTATCGAGATCACTCTAAAAACGTTATAGCTGGCTCCGAGGACCGTCCGACCATCTTTCTATATCAAAAAATTGTCGAAAATCCAAATTCTAATCACCTAAGTACGGTAAAAACCACTTTTTTGAAAAAATATAGTATGCAAGTTTTCGCAGTGAAGGATTTATTTTTCGACTCTGAAACTTTACACTTATCGTGAGACGGGTTGCCACAACGGTTTGCGCGCAAAAAAACACGAAAAAATCGAGATTTTTATTTTATATTACAGCGGCCCACGGCCCCTGTACATTTTCGACGTTTTTCACCAAAAAAACTAAAAAGACGTCATTTTAAGACGGAAGCGTTAAAGCGATCACTCTAAAAACGTTATAGCTGGCTCCGGGGACCGTCCGACCATCTTTGTATATCAAAAAATTGCCGAAAATCCAAATTCTAATCACCTAAGTACGGTAAAAACCACTTTTTTGAAAAAAACTAGTATGCAAGTTTTCGCAGTGAAGGATTTATTTTTCGACTCTGAAACTTTACACGTATCGTGAGACGGGTTGCCATAACGGTTTGCGGCAAAAAAACACGAAAAAATCGAGATTTTTATTTTATATTACGGCGGCCAACGGCCCCTGTACATTTTCGACGTTTTTCACCAAAAAAACTAAAAAGACGTCATTTTAAGACGGAAGCGTTAACGCGATCACTCTAAAAACGTTATAGCTGGCTCTGGGGACGTCCGACCATCATTCTATATCAAAAAATTGCGAAAATCCAAATTCTAATCTCCTAAGTACGGTAAAAACCACTTTTTTGAAAAAAAATAGTATGCAAGTTTTCGCAATGAAGGATTTATTTTTCGACTCTGAAACTTTACACGTATCGTGAGACGGGTTGCCACAACGGTTTGCGGCAAAAAAACACGAAAAAATCGAGATTTTTATTTATATTACGGCGGCCCACGGCCCCTGTACATTTTCGACGTTTTTCACCAAAAAAACTAAAAAGACCTCATTTTAAGACGGAAGCGTTAACGTGATCACTCTAAAAACGTTATAGCTGGCTCCGGGGACCGTCCGACCATCTTTCTATATCAAAAAATTGTCGAAAATCCAAATTCTAATCACCTAAGTACGGTAAAAACCACTTTTTTGAAAAAAACTAGTATGCAAGTTTTCGCAGTGAAGGATTTATTTTTCGACTCTGAAACTTTACGCGTATCGTGAGACGGGTTGCCACAACGGTTTGCGCGCAAAAAAACACGAAAAAATCGAGATTTTTATTTTATATTACGGCGGCCCACGGCCCCTGTACATTTTCGACGTTTTTCACCAAAAAAACTAAAAAGACGTCATTTTAAGACGGAAGCGTTAACGCGATCACTCTAAAAACGTTATAGCTGGCTCCGGGGACCGTCCGACCATCTTTCTATATCAAAAAATTGTCGAAATTCCAAATTCTAATCAACTAAGTACGGTAAAAACCACTTTTTTGAAAAAAAATAGTATGCAAGTTTTCGCAGTGAAGGATTTATTTTTCGACTCTGAAACTTTACACGTATCGTGAGACGGGTTGCCACAACGAATTGCGCGCAAAAAAACACGAAAAAATCGAGATTTTTATTTTATATTACGGCGGCCCACGGCCCCTGTACATTTTCGACGTTTTTCACCAAAAAAACTAAAAATACGTCATTTTAAGACGGAAGCGTTAACGCGATCACTCTAAAAACGTTATAGCTGGCTTCGGGGACCGTCCGACCATCTTTCTATATCAAAAAATTGTCGAAAATCCAAATTCTAATCACCTAAGTACGGTAAAAACCACTTTTTTGAAAAAAACTAGTATGCAAGTTTTCGCAGTGAAGGATTTATTTTTCGACTCTGAAACTTTACGCGTATCGTGAGACGGGTTGCCACAACGGTTTGGCGGAAAAAAACACGAAGAAATCGAGATTTTTATTTTATATTACGGCGGCCAACGGCCACTGTACATTTTCGATGTTTTTCACCAAAAAAACTAAAATGACGTCATTTTAAGACGGAAGCGTTAACGCGATCACTCTAAAAACGTTATAGCTGGCTCCGGGGACCGTCCGACCATCATTCTATATCAAAAAATTGCGAAAATCCAAATTCTAATCTCCTAAGTACGGTAAAAACCACTTTTTTGAAAAAAAATAGTATGCAAGTTTTCGCAATGAAGGATTTATTTTTCGACTCTGAAACATTACACGTATCGTGAGACGGGTTGCCACAACGGTTTGCGGCAAAAAAACACGAAAAAATCGAGATTTTTATTTTATATTACGGCGGCCCACGGCCCCTGTACATTTTCGACGTTTTTCACCAAAAAAACTAAAAATACGTCATTTTAAGACGGAAGCGTTAACGCGATCACTCTAAAAACGTTATAGCTGGCTTCGGGGACCGTCCGACCATCTTTCTATATCAAAAAATTGTCGAAAATCCAAATTCTAATCACCTAAGTACGGTAAAAACCACTTTTTTGAAAAAAACTAGTATGCAAGTTTTCGCAGTGAAGGATTTATTTTTCGACTCTGAAACTTTACGCGTATCGTGAGACGGGTTGCCACAACGGTTTGCGCGCAAAAAAACACGAAAAAATCGAGATTTTTATTTTATATTACGGCGGCCAACGGCCACTGTACATTTTCGACGTTTTTCACCAAAAAAACTAAAAAGACGTCATTTTAAGACGGAAGCGTTAACGCGATCACTCTAAAAACGTTATAGCTGGCTCCGGGGACCGTCCGACCATCATTCTATATCAAAAAATTGCGAAAATCCAAATTCTAATCTCCTAAGTACGGTAAAAACCACTTTTTTGAAAAAAAAATAGTATGCAAGTTTTCGCAATGAAGGATTTATTTTTCGACTCTGAAACATTACACGTATCGTGAGACGGGTTGCCACAACGGTTTGCGGCAAAAAAACACGAAAAAATCGAGATTTTTATTTTATATTACGGCGGCCCACGGCCCCTGTACATTTTCGACGTTTTTCACCAAAAAAACTAAAAATACGTCATTTTAAGACGGAAGCGTTAACGCGATCACTCTAAAAACGTTATAGCTGGCTTCGGGGACCGTCCGACCATCTTTCTATATCAAAAAATTGTCGAAAATCCAAATTCTAATCACCTAAGTACGGTAAAAACCACTTTTTTGAAAAAAACTAGTATGCAAGTTTTCGCAGTGAAGGATTTATTTTTCGACTCTGAAACTTTACGCGTATCGTGAGACGGGTTGCCACAACGGTTTGCGCGCAAAAAAACACGAAAAAATCGAGATTTTTATTTTAAATTACGGCGGCCAACGGCCACTGTACATTTTCGACGTTTTTCACCAAAAAAACTAAAAAGACGTCATTTTAAGACGGAAGCGTTAACGCGATCACTCTAAAAACGTTATAGCTGGCTCCGGGGACCGTCCGACCATCTTTCTATATCAAAAAATTGCAGAAAATCCAAATTCTAATCACCTAAGTACGGTAAAAAACCACTTTTTTGAAAAAAACTAGTATGCAAGTTTACGCAGTGAAGGATTTATTTTTCGACTCTGAAACTTTACACGTATCGTGAGACGGGTTGCCACAACGAATTGCGCGCAAAAAAACACGAAAAAATCGAGATTTTTATTTTATATTACGGCGGCCCACGGCCCCTGTACATTTTCGACGTTTTTCACCAAAAAAACTAAAAATACGTCATTTTAAGACGGAAGCGTTAACGCGATCACTCTAAAAACGTTATAGCTGGCTCCGGGGACCGTCCGACCATCTTTCTATATCAAAAAATTGTCGAAAATCCAAATTCTAATCACCTAAGTACGGTAAAAACCACTTTTTTGAAAAAAACTAGTATGCAAGTTTTCGCAGTGAAGGATTTATTTTTCGACTCTGAAACTTTACGCGTATCGTGAGACGGGTTGCCACAACGGTGTGCGCGCAAAAAAACACGAAAAAATCGAGATTTTTATTTTATATTACGGCCGCCCACGGCCCCTGTACATTTTCGACGTTTTTCACCAAAAAAACTAAAAAGACGTCATTTTAAGACGGAAGCGTTAACGCGATCACTCTAAAAACGTTATAGCTGGCTCCGGGGACCGTCCGACCATCTTTCTATATCAAAAAATTGTCGAAATTCCAAATTCTAATCAACTAAGTACGGTAAAAACCACTTTTTTGAAAAAAAATAGTATGCAAGTTTTCGCAGTGAAGGATTTATTTTTCGACTCTGAAACTTTACACGTATCGTGAGACGGGTTGCCACAACGAATTGCGCGCAAAAAAACACGAAAAAATCGATATTTTTATTTTATATTACGGCGGCCCACGGCCCCTGTACATTTTCGACGTTTTTCACCAAAAAAACTAAAAATACGTCATTTTAAGACGGAAGCGTTAACGCGATCACTCTAAAAACGTTATAGCTGGCTTCGGGGACCGTCCGACCATCTTTCTATATCAAAAAATTGTCGAAAATCCAAATTCTAATCACCTAAGTACGGTAAAAACCACTTTTTTGAAAAAAACTAGTATGCAAGTTTTCGCAGTGAAGGATTTATTTTTCGAATCTGAAACTTTAGGCTTATCGTGAGACGGGTTGCCACAACGGTTTGCGCGCAAAAAAACACGAAAAAATCGAGATTTTTATTTTATATTACGGCGGCCCACGGCCCCTGTACATTTTCGACATTTTTCACCAAAAAAACTAAAAAGACCTCATTTTAAGACGGAAGCGTTAACGCGATCACTCTAAAAACGTTATAGCTGGCTTCGGGGACCGTCCGACCATCTTTCTATATCAAAAAATTGTCGAAAATCCAAATTCTAATCACCTAAGTACGGTAAAAACCACTTTTTTGAAAAAAACTAGTATGCAAGTTTTCGCAGTGAAGGATTTATTTTTCGAATCTGAAACTTTACACTTATCGTGAGACGGGTTGCCACAACGGTTTGCGCGCAAAAAAACACGAAAAAATCGAGATTTTTATTTTATATTACGGCGGCCCACGGCCCCTGTACATTTTCGACGTTTTTCACCAAAAAAACTAAAAAGACGTCATTTTAAGACGGAAGCGTTAACGCTATCACTCTAAAAACGTTATAGCTGGCTCCGGGGACCGTCCGACCATCTTTCTATATCAAAAAGTTGCAGAAAATCCAAATTCTAATCACCTAAGTACGGTAAAAACCACTTTTTTGAAAAAAACTAGTATGAGAGTTTACGCAGTGAAGGATTTATTTTTCGACTCTGAAACTTTACGCGTATCGTGAGACGGGTTGCCACAACGGTTTGCGCGCAAAAAAACACGAAAAAATCGAGATTTTTATTTTATATTACGGCGGCCCACGGCCCCTGTACATTTTCGACGTTTTTCACCAAAAAAACTAAAAAGACGTCATTTTAAGACGGAAGCGTTAACGCGATCACTCTAAAAACGTTATAGCTGGCTCCGGGGACCGTCCGACCATCTTTCTATATCAAAAAATTGTCGAAATTCCAAATTCTAATCAACTAAGTACGGTAAAAACCACTTTTTTGAAAAAAAATAGTATGCAAGTTTTCGCAGTGAAGGATTTATTTTTCGACTCTGAAACTTTACACGTATCGTGAGACGGGTTGCCACAACGATTTCGCGCAAAAAAACACGAAAAAATCGAGATTTTTATTTTATATTACGGCGGCCCACGGCCCCTGTACATTTTCGACGTTTTTCACCAAAAAAACTAAAAATACGTCATTTTAAGACGGAAGCGTTAACGCGATCACTCTAAAAACGTTATAGCTGGCTTCGGTGACCGTCCGACCATCTTTCTATATCAAAAAATTGTCGAAAATCCAAATTCTAATCACCTAAGTACGGTAAAAACCACTTTTTTGAAAAAAACTAGTATGCAAGTTTTCGCAGTGAAGGATTTATTTTTCGACTCTGAAACTTTACGCGTATCGTGAGACGGGTTGCCACAACGGTTTGGCGGAAAAAAACACGAAGAAATCGAGATTTTTATTTTATATTACGGCGGCCAACGGCCACTGTACATTTTCGACGTTTTTCACCAAAAAAACTAAAATGACGTCATTTTAAGACGGAAGCGTTAACGCGATCACTCTAAAAACGTTATAGCTGGCTCCGGGGACCGTCCGACCATCTTTCTATATCAAAAAATTGTCGAAAATCCAAATTCTAATCACCTAAGTACGGTAAAAACCACTTTTTTGAAAAAAACCAGTATGCAAGTTTTCGCAGTGAAGGATTTATTTTTCGACTCTGAAACTTTACGCGTATCGTGAGACGGGTTGCCACAACGGTTTGGCGGAAAAAAACACGAAAAAATCGAGATTTTTATTTTATATTACGGCGGCCAACGGCCACTGTACATTTTCGACGTTTTTCACCAAAAAAACTAAAATGACGTCATTTTAAGACGGAAGCGTTAACGCGATCACTCTAAAAACGTTATAGCTGGCTTCGGGGACCGTCCGACCATCTTTCTATATCAAAAAAGTGTCGAAAATCCAAATTCTAATCACCTAAGTACGGTAAAAACCACTTTTTTGAAAAAAACTAGTATGCAAGTTTTCGCAGTGAAGGATTTATTTTTCGAATCTGAAACTTTACGCTTATCGTGAGACGGGTTGCCACAACGGTTTGCGCGCAAAAAAACACGAAAAAATCGAGATTTTTATTTTATATTACGGCGGCCCACGGCCCCTGTACATTTTCGACGTTTTTCACCAAAAAAACTAAAAAGACGTCATTTTAAGACGGAAGCGTTAACGCGATCACTCTAAAAACGTTATAGCTGGCTCCGGGGACCGTCCGACCATCTTTCTATATCAAAAAATTGTCGAAAATCCAAATTCTAATCACCTAAGTACGGTAAAAACCACTTTTTTGAAAAAAACCAGTATGCAAGTTTTCGCAGTGAAGGATTTATTTTTCGACTCTGAAACTTTACGCGTATCGTGAGACGGGTTGCCACAACGGTTTGCGCGCAAAAAAACACGAAAAAATCGAGATTTTTATTTTATATTACGGCGGCCCACGGCCCCTGTACATTTTCGACGTTTTTCACCAAAAAAACTAAAAAGACGTCATTTTAAGACGGAAGCGTTAACGCGATCACTCTAAAAACGTTATAGCTGGCTCCGGGGACCGTCCGACCATCTTTCTATATCAAAAAATTGTCGAAATTCCAAATTCTAATCAACTAAGTACGGTAAAAACCACTTTTTTGAAAAAAAATAGTATGCAAGTTTTCGCAGTGAAGGATTTATTTTTCGACTCTGAAACTTTACACGTATCGTGAGACGGGTTGCCACAACGATTTCGCGCAAAAAAACACGAAAAAATCGAGATTTTTATTTTATATTACGGCGGCCAACGGCCACTGTACATTATCGACGTTTTTCACCAAAAAAACTAAAATGACGTCATTTTAAGACGGAAGCGTTAACGCGATCACTCTAAAAACGTTATAGCTGGCTCCGGGGACCGTCCGACCATCTTTCTATATCAAAAAATTGTCGAAAATCCAAATTCTAATCACCTAAGTACGGTAAAAACCACTTTTTTGAAAAAAACCAGTATGCAAGTTTTCGCAGTGAAGGATTTATTTTTCGACTCTGAAACTTTACGCGTATCGTGAGACGGGTTGCCACAACGGTTTGCGCGCAAAAAAAACACGAAAAAATCGAGATTTTTATTTTATATTACGGCGGCCCACGGCCCCTGTACATTTTCGACGTTTTTCACCAAAAAAACTAAAAATACGTCATTTTAAGACGGAAGCGTTAACGTGATCACTCTAAAAACGTTATAGATGGCTCCGAGGACCGTCCGACCATCTTTCTATATCAAAAAATTGTCGAAAATCCAAATTCTAATCACCTAAGTACGGTAAAAACCACTTTTTTGAAAAAAACTAGTATGCAAGTTTTCGCAGTGAAGGATTTATTTTTCGACTCTGAAACTTTACGCGTATCGTGAGACGGGTTGCAACAACGGTTTGCGCGCAAAAAAACACGAAAAAATCGAGATTTTTATTTTATATTATGGCGGCCCACGGCCCCTGTACATTTTCGACATTTTTCACCAAAAAAACTAAAAAGACCTCATTTTAAGACGGAAGCGTTAACGCGATCACTCTAAAAACGTTATAGCTGGCTTCGGGGACCGTCCGACCATCTTTCTATATCAAAAAATTGTCGAAAATCCAAATTCTAATCACCTAAGTACGGTAAAAACCACTTTTTTGAAAAAAACTAGTATGCAAGTTTTCGCAGTGAAGGATTTATTTTTCGAATCTGAAACTTTACGCTTATCGTGAGACGGGTTGCCACAACGGTTTGCGCGCAAAAAAACACGAAAAAATCGAGATTTTTATTTTATATTACGGCGGCCCACGGCCCCTGTACATTTTCGACATTTTTCACCAAAAAAACTAAAAAGACCTCATTTTAAGACGGAAGCGTTAACGCGATCACTCTAAAAACGTTATAGCTGGCTTCGGGGACCGTCCGACCATCTTTCTATATCAAAAAATTGTCGAAAATCCAAATTCTAATCACCTAAGTACGGTAAAAACCACTTTTTTGAAAAAAACTAGTATGCAAGTTTTCGCAGTGAAGGATTTATTTTTCGAATCTGAAACTTTACACTTATCGTGAGACGGGTTGCCACAACGGTATGCGCGCAAAAAAACACGAAAAAATCGAGATTTTTATTTTATATTACGGCGGCCCACGGCCCCTGTACATTTTCGACGTTTTTCACCAAAAAAACTAAAAAGACGTCATTTTAAGACGGAAGCGTTAACGCTATCACTCTAAAAACGTTATAGCTGGCTCCGGGGACCGTCCGACCATCTTTCTATATCAAAAAGTTGCAGAAAATCCAAATTCTAATCACCTAAGTACGGTAAAAACCACTTTTTTGAAAAAAACTAGTATGAGAGTTTACGCAGTGAAGGATTTATTTTTCGACTCTGAAACTTTACGCGTATCGTGAGACGGGTTGCCACAACGGTTTGCGCGCAAAAAAACACGAAAAAATCGAGATTTTTATTTTATATTACGGCGGCCCACGGCCCCTGTACATTTTCGACGTTTTTCACCAAAAAAACTAAAAAGACGTCATTTTAAGACGGAAGCGTTAAGGCGATCACTCTAAAAACGTTATAGCTGGCTCCGGGGACCGTCCGACCATCTTTCTATATCAAAAAATTGTCGAAATTCCAAATTCTAATCAACTAAGTACGGTAAAAACCACTTTTTTGAAAAAAAATAGTATGCAAGTTTTCGCAGTGAAGGATTTATTTTTCGACTCTGAAACTTTACACGTATCGTGAGACGGGTTGCCACAACGATTTCGCGCAAAAAAACACGAAAAAATCGAGATTTTTATTTTATATTACGGCGGCCCACGGCCCCTGTACATTTTCGACGTTTTTCACCAAAAAAACTAAAAATACGTCATTTTAAGACGGAAGCGTTAACGCGATCACTCTAAAAACGTTATAGCTGGCTTCGGGGACCGTCCGACCATCTTTCTATATCAAAAAATTGTCGAAAATCCAAATTCTAATCACCTAAGTACGGTAAAAACCACTTTTTTGAAAAAAACTAGTATGCAAGTTTTCGCAGTGAAGGATTTATTTTTCGACTCTGAAACTTTACGCGTATCGTGAGACGGGTTGCCACAACGGTTTGGCGGAAAAAAACACGAAGAAATCGAGATTTTTATTTTATATTACGGCGGCCAACGGCCACTGTACATTTTCGACGTTTTTCACCAAAAAAACTAAAAAGACGTCATTTTAAGACGGAAGCGTTAACGCGATCACTCTAAAAACGTTATAGCTGGCTCCGGGGACCGTCCGACCATCTTTCTATATCAAAAAATTGTCGAAAATCCAAATTCTAATCACCTAAGTACGGTAAAAACCACTTTTTTGAAAAAAACTAGTATGCAAGTTTTCGCAGTGAAGGATTTATTTTTCGAATCTGAAACTTTACGCTTATCGTGAGACGGGTTGCCACAACGGTTTGCGCGCAAAAAAACACGAAAAAATCGAGATTTTTATTTTATATTACGGCGGCCCACGGCCCCTGTACATTTTCGACGTTTTTCACCAAAAAAACTAAAAAGACGTCATTTTAAGACGGAAGCGTTAACGCGATCACTCTAAAAACGTTATAGCTGGCTCCGGGGACCGTCCGACCATCTTTCTATATCAAAAAATTGTCGAAAATCCAAATTCTAATCACCTAAGTACGGTAAAAACCACTTTTTTGAAAAAAACCAGTATGCAAGTTTTCGCAGTGAAGGATTTATTTTTCGACTCTGAAACTTTACGCGTATCGTGAGACGGGTTGCCACAACGGTTTGCGCGCAAAAAAACACGAAAAAATCGAGATTTTTATTTTATATTACGGCGGCCCACGGCCCCTGTACATTTTCGACGTTTTTCACCAAAAAAACTAAAAAGACGTCATTTTAAGACGGAAGCGTTAACGCGATCACTCTAAAAACGTTATAGCTGGCTCCGGGGACCGTCCGACCATCTTTCTATATCAAAAAATTGTCGAAATTCCAAATTCTAATCAACTAAGTACGGTAAAAACCACTTTTTTGAAAAAAAATAGTATGCAAGTTTTCGCAGTGAAGGATTTATTTTTCGACTCTGAAACTTTACACGTATCGTGAGACGGGTTGCCACAACGATTTCGCGCAAAAAAACACGAAAAAATCGAGATTTTTATTTTATATTACGGCGGCCAACGGCCACTGTAAATTTTCGACGTTTTTCACCAAAAAAACTAAAATGACGTCATTTTAAGACGGAAGCGTTAACGCGATCACTCTAAAAACGTTATAGCTGGCTCCGGGGACCGTCCGACCATCTTTCTATATCAAAAAATTGTCGAAAATCCAAATTCTAATCACCTAAGTACGGTAAAAACCACTTTTTTGAAAAAAACCAGTATGCAAGTTTTCGCAGTGAAGGATTTATTTTTCGACTCTGAAACTTTACGCGTATCGTGAGACGGGTTGCCACAACGGTTTGGCGGAAAAAAACACGAAGAAATCGAGATTTTTATTTTATATTACGGCGGCCAACGGCCACTGTACATTTTCGACGTTTTTCACCAAAAAAACTAAAATGACGTCATTTTAAGACGGAAGCGTTAACGCGATCACTCTAAAAACGTTATAGCTGGCTCCGGGGACCGTCCGACCATCTTTCTATATCAAAAAATTGTCGAAAATCCAAATTCTAATCACCTAAGTACGGTAAAAACCACTTTTTTGAAATAAACCAGTATGCAAGTTTTCGCAGTGAAGGATTTATTTTTCGACTCTGAAACTTTACGCGTATCGTGAGACGGGTTGCCACAACGGTTTGGCGGAAAAAAACACGAAAAAATCGAGATTTTTATTTTATATTACGGCGGCCAACGGCCACTGTACATTTTCGACGTTTTTCACCAAAAAAACTAAAATGACGTCATTTTAAGACGGAAGCGTTAACGCGATCACTCTAAAAACGTTATAGCTGGCTCCGGGGACCGTCCGACCATCTTTCTATATCAAAAAATTGTCGAAAATCCAAATTCTAATCACCTAAGTACGGTAAAAACCACTTTTTTGAAAAAAACTAGTATGCAAGTTTTCGCAGTGAAGGATTTATTTTTCGACTCTGAAACTTTACGCGTATCGTGAGACGGGTTGCCACAACGGTTTGCGCGCAAAAAAACACGAAAAAATCGAGATTTTTATTTTATATTACGGCGGCCCACGGCCCCTGTACATTTTCGACGTTTTTCACCAAAAAAACTAAAAAGACGTCATTTTAAGACGGAAGCGTTAACGCGATCACTCTAAAAACGTTATAGCTGGCTCCGGGGACCGTCCGACCATCTTTCTATATCAAAAAATTGTCGAAATTCCAAATTCTAATCAACTAAGTACGGTAAAAACCACTTTTTTGAAAAAAAATAGTATGCAAGTTTTCGCAGTGAAGGATTTATTTTTCGACTCTGAAACTTTACACGTATCGTGAGACGGGTTGCCACAACGAATTGCGCGCAAAAAAACACGAAAAAATCGAGATTTTTATTTTATATTACGGCGGCCCACGGCCCCTGTACATTTTCGACGTTTTTCACCAAAAAAACTAAAAATACGTCATTTTAAGACGGAAGCGTTAACGCGATCACTCTAAAAACGTTATAGCTGGCTTCGGGGACCGTCCGACCATCTTTCTATATCAAAAAATTGTCGAAAATCCAAATTCTAATCACCTAAGTACGGTAAAAACCACTTTTTTGAAAAAAACTAGTATGCAAGTTTTCGCAGTGAAGGATTTATTTTTCGACTCTGAAACTTTACGCGTATCGTGAGACGGGTTGCAACAACGGTTTGCGCGCAAAAAAACACGAAAAAATCGAGATTTTTATTTTATTTTATGGCGGCCCACGGCCCCTGTACATTTTCGACATTTTTCACCAAAAAAACTAAAAAGACCTCATTTTAAGACGGAAGCGTTAACGCGATCACTCTAAAAACGTTATAGCTGGCTTCGGGGACCGTCCGACCATCTTTCTATATCAAAAAATTGTCGAAAATCCAAATTCTAATCACCTAAGTACGGTAAAAACCACTTTTTTGAAAAAAACTAGTATGCAAGTTTTCGCAGTGAAGGATTTATTTTTCGAATCTGAAACTTTACACTTATCGTGAGACGGGTTGCCACAACGGTTTGCGCGCAAAAAAACACGAAAAAATCGAGATTTTTATTTTATATTACGGCGGCCCACGGCCCCTGTACATTTTCGACGTTTTTCACCAAAAAAACTAAAAAGACGTCATTTTAAGACGGAAGCGTTAACGCGATCACTCTAAAAACGTTATAGCTGGCTCCGGGGACCGTCCGACCATCTTTCTATATCAAAAAATTGCAGAAAATCCAAATTCTAATCACCTAAGTACGGTAAAAACCACTTTTTTGAAAAAAACTAGTATGCAAGTTTACGCAGTGAAGGATTTATTTTTCGACTCTGAAACTTTACACGTATCGTGAGACGGGTTGCCACAACGAATTGCGCGCAAAAAAACACGAAAAAATCGAGATTTTTATTTTATATTACGGCGGCCCACGGCCCCTGTACATTTTCGACGTTTTTCACCAAAAAAACTAAAAATACGTCATTTTAAGACGGAAGCGTTAACGCGATCACTCTAAAAACGTTAAAGCTGGCTCCGGGGACCGTCCGACCATCTTTCTATATCAAAAAATTGTCGAAAATCCAAATTCAAATCACCTAAGTACGGTAAAAACCACTTTTTTGAAAAAAACTAGTATGCAAGTTTTCGCAGTGAAGGATTTATTTTTCGACTCTGAAACTTTACGCGTATCGTGAGACGGGTTGCCACAACGGTTTGCGCGCAAAAAAACACGAAAAAATCGAGATTTTTATTTTATATTACGGCGGCCAACGGCCACTGTACATTTTCGACGTTTTTCACCAAAAAAACTAAAATGACGTCATTTTAAGACGGAAGCGTTAACGCGATCACTCTAAAAACGTTATAGCTGGCTCCGGGGACCGTCCGACCATCTTTCTATATCAAAAAATTGTCGAAAATCCAAATTCTAATCACCTAAGTACGGTAAAAACCACTTTTTTGAAAAAAACCAGTATGCAAGTTTTCGCAGTGAAGGATTTATTTTTCGACTCTGAAACTTTACGCGTATCGTGAGACGGGTTGCCACAACGGTTTGCGCGCAAAAAAAACACGAAAAAATCGAGATTTTTATTTTATATTACGGCGGCCCACGGCCCCTGTACATTTTCGACGTTTTTCACCAAAAAAACTAAAAATACGTCATTTTAAGACGGAAGCGTTAACGTGATCACTCTAAAAACGTTATAGCTGGCTCCGAGGACCATCCGACCATCTTTCTATATCAAAAAATTGTCGAAAATCCAAATTCTAATCACCTAAGTACGGTAAAAACCACTTTTTTGAAAAAAACTAGTATGCAAGTTTTCGCAGTGAAGGATTTATTTTTCGACTCTGAAACTTTACGCGTATCGTGAGACGGGTTGCAACAACGGTTTGCGCGCAAAAAAACACGAAAAAATCGAGATTTTTATTTTATATTATGGCGGCCCACGGCCCCTGTACATTTTCGACATTTTTCACCAAAAAAACTAAAAAGACCTCATTTTAAGACGGAAGCGTTAACGCGATCACTCTAAAAACTATATAGCTGGCTTCGGGGACCGTCCGACCATCTTTCTATATCAAAAAATTGTCGAAAATCCAAATTCTAATCACCTAAGTACGGTAAAAACCACTTTTTTGAAAAAAACTAGTATGCAAGTTTTCGCAGTGAAGGATTTATTTTTCGAATCTGAAACTTTACACTTATCGTGAGACGGGTTGCCACAACGGTTTGCGCGCAAAAAAACACGAAAAAATCGAGATTTTTATTTTATATTACGGCGGCCCACGGCCCCTGTACATTTTCGACGTTTTTCACCCAAAAAACTAAAAAGACGTCATTTTAAGACGGAAGCGTTAACGCTATCACTCTAAAAACGTTATAGCTGGCTCCGGGGACCGTCCGACCATCTTTCTATATCAAAAAATTGCAGAAAATCCAAATTCTAATCACCTAAGTACGGTAAAAACCACTTTTTTGAAAAAAACTAGTATGCAAGTTTACGCAGTGAAGGATTTATTTTTCGACTCTGAAACTTTACACGTATCGTGAGACGGGTTGCCACAACGAATTGCGCGCAAAAAAACACGAAAAAATCGAGATTTTTATTTTATATTACGGCGGCCCACGGCCCCTGTACATTTTCGACGTTTTTCACCAAAAAAACTAAAAATACGTCATTTTAAGACGGAAGCGTTAACGCGATCACTCTAAAAACGTTATAGCTGGCTCCGGGGACCGTCCGACCATCTTTCTATATCAAAAAATTGTCGAAAATCCAAATTCTAATCAACTAAGTACGGTAAAAACCACTTTTTTGAAAAAAAATAGTATGCAAGTTTTCGCAGTGAAGGATTTATTTTTCGACTCTGAAACTTTACACGTATCGTGAGACGGGTTGCCACAACGAATTGCGCGCAAAAAAACACGAAAAAATCGAGATTTTTATTTTATATTACGGCGGCCCACGGCCCCTGTACATTTTCGACGTTTTTCACCAAAAAAACTAAAAATACGTCATTTTAAGACGGAAGCGTTAACGCGATCACTCTAAAAACGTTATAGCTGGCTTCGGGGACCGTCCGACCATCTTTCTATATCAAAAAATTGTCGAAAATCCAAATTCTAATCACCTAAGTACGGTAAAAACCACTTTTTTGAAAAAAACTAGTATGCAAGTTTTCGCAGTGAAGGATTTATTTTTCGACTCTGAAACTTTACGCGTATCGTGAGACGGGTTGCCACAACGGTTTGGCGGAAAAAAACACGAAAAAATCGAGATTTTTATTTTATATTACGGCGGCCCACGGCCCCTGTACATTTTCGACGTTTTTCACCAAAAAAACTAAAAAGACGTCATTTTAAGACGGCAGCGTTAACGCGATCACTCTAAAAACGTTATAGCTGGCTCCGGGGACCGTCCGACCATCTTTCTATATCAAAAAATTGTCGAAAATCCAAATTCTAATCACCTAAGTACGGTAAAAACCACTTTTTTGAAAAAAACTAGTATGCAAGTTTTCGCAGTGAAGGATTTATTTTTCGACTCTGAAACTTTACACGTATCGTGAGACGGGTTGCCACAACGGTTTGCGCGCAAAAAAACACGAAAAAATCGAGATTTTTATTTTATATTATGGCGGCCCACGGCCCCTGTACATTTTCGACGTTTTTCACCAAAAAAACTAAAAAGACGTCATTTTAAGACGGAAGCGTTAACGCGATCACTCTAACAACATTATAGCTGGCTCCGGGGATCGTCCGACCATCTTTCTATATCAAAAAATTGTCGAAAATCCAAATTCTAATCACCTAAGTACGGTAAAAACCACTTTTTTGAAAAAAACTAGTATGCAAGTTTTCGCAGTGAAGGATTTATTTTTCGACTCTGAAACTTTACACGTATCGTGAGACGGGTTGCCACAACGGTTTGCGCGCAAAAAAACACGAAAAAATCGAGATTTTTATTTTATATTACGGCGGACAACGGCCCCTGTACATTTTCGACGTTTTTCACCAAAAAAACGAAAAGACGTCATTTTAAGACGGAAGCGTTAACGCGATCACTCTAAAAACGTTATAGCTGGCTCCGGGGACCGTCCGACCATCTTTGTATATCAAAAAATTGCCGAAAATCCAAATTCTAATCACCAAAGTACGGTAAAAACCACTTTTTTGAAAAAAACTAGTATGCAAGTTTTCGCAGTGAAGGATTTATTTTTCGACTCTGAAACTTTACACGTATCGTGAGACGGGTTGCCAAAACGGTTTGCGCGCAAAAAAACACGAAAAAATCATCGAGATTTTTATTTTATATTATAGCGGCCCACGGCCCCTGTACATTTTCGACGTTTTTCACCAAAAAAACTAAAAAGACGTCATTTTAAGACGGAAGCGTTATCGCGATCACTCTAAAAACGTTATAGCTGGCTCCGGGGATCGTCCGACCATCTTTCTATATCAAAAAATTGTCGAAAATCCAAATTCTAATCACCTAAGTACGGTAATAACCACTTTTTTGAAAAAAACTAGTATGCAAGTTTTCGCAGTGAAGGATTTATTTTTCGACTCTGAAACTTTACACGTATCGTGAGACGGGTTGCCACAACGGTTTGCGCGCAAAAAAACACGAAAAAATCGAGATTTCTATTTTATATTACGGCGGCCCACGGCCCCTGTACATTTTCGACGTTTTTCACCAAAAAAACTAAAAAGACGTCATTTTAAGACGGAAGCGTTAACGCGATCACTCTAAAAACGTTATAGCTGGCTCCGGGGATCGTCCGACCATCTTTCTATATCAAAAAATTGTCGAAAATCCAAATTCTAATCACCTAAGTACGGTAAAAACCACTTTTTTGAAAAAAACTAGTATGCAAGTTTTAGCAGTGAAGGATTTATTTTTCGACTCTGAAACTTTACACGTATCGTGAGACGGGTTGCCACAACGGTTTGCGCGCAAAAAAACACGATAAAATCGAGATTTTTATTTTATATTACGGCGGCCCACGGCCCCTGTACATTTTCGACGTTTTCACCAAAAAAACTAAAAAGACGTCATTTTATGACGGAAGCGTTAACGCGATCACTCTAAAAACGTTATAGCTGGCTCCGGGGATCGTCCGACCATCTTTCTATATCAAAAAATTGCCGAAAATCCAAATTCTAATCACCTAAGTACGGTAAAAACCACTTTTTTGAAAAAAACTAGTATGCAAGTTTTCGCAGTGAAGGATTTATTTTTCGACTCTGAAACTTTACGCGTATCGTGAGACGGGTTGCCACAACGGTTTGCGCGCAAAAAAACACGAAAAAATCGAGATTTTTATTTTATATTATGGCGGCCCACGGCCCCTGTACACTTTCAACGTTTTTCACCAAAAAAACTAAAAAGACGTCATTTTAAGACGGAAGCGTTAACGCGATCACTCTAAAAACGTTATAGCTGGCTCCGGGGACCGTCTGACCATCTTTCTATACCAAAAAATTGTCGAAAATCCAAATTCTAATCACCTAAGTACGGTAAAAACCACTTTTTTGAAAAAAACTAGTATGCAAGTTTTCGCGTTGAAGGATTTATTTTTCGACTCTGAAACTTTACACGTATCGTGAGACGGGTTGCCACAACGGTTTGCGCGCAAAAAAACACGAAAAAATCGAGATTTTTATTTTATATTACGGCGGCCCACGACCCCTGTACATTTTCGACGTTTTTCACCAATAAAACTAAAAAGACGTCATTTTAAGACGGAAGCGTTAACGCGATCACTCTAAAAACGTTATAGCTGGCTTCGGGGAACGTCCGACCATCTTTCTATTTCAAAAAATTGCCGAAAATCCAAATTCTAATCACCTAAGTACGGTAAAAACCACTTTTTTGAAAAAAACTAGTATGCAAGTTTTCGCAGTGAAGGATTTATTTTTCGACTCTGAAACTTTACACGTATCGTGAGACGGGTTGCCACAACGGTTTGCGCGCAAAAAAACACGAAAAAATCGAGATTTCTATTTTATATTACGGCGGCCCACGGCCCCTGTACATTTTCGACGTTTTTCACCAAAAAAACTAAAAAGACGTCATTTTAAGACGGAAGCGTTAACGCGATCACTCTAAAAACGTTATAGCTGGCTCCGGGGACCGTCCGACCATCTTTCTATTTCAAAAAATTGCAGAAAATCCAAATTCTAATCACCTAAGTACGGTAAAAACCACTTTTTTGAAAAAAACTAGTATGCAAGTTTTCGCAGTGAAGGATTTATTTTTCGACTCTGAAACTTTACACGTATCGTGAGACGGGTTGCCACAACGGTTTGCGCGCAAAAAAACACGAAAAAATCGAGATTTTTATTTTATATTATGGCGGCCCACGGCCCCTGTACACTTTCAACGTTTTTCACCAAAAAAACTAAAAAGACGTCATTTTAAGACGGAAGCGTTAACGCGATCACTCTAAAAACGTTATAGCTGGCTCCGGGGACCGTCCGACCATCTTTCTATATCAAAAAATTGCCGAAAATCCAAATTCTAATCACCTAAGTACGGTAAAAACCACTTTTTTGAAAAAAACTAGTATGCAAGTTTTCGCGTTGAAGGATTTATTTTTCGACTCTGAAACTTTACACGTATCGTGAGACGGGTTGCCACAACGGTTTGCGCGCAAAAAAACACGAAAAAATCGAGATTTTTATTTTATATTACGGCGGCCCACGGCCCCTGTACATTTTCGACGTTTTTCACCAAAAAAACTAAAAAGACGTCATTTTAAGACGGAAGCGTTAACGCGATCACTCTAAAAACGTTATAGCTGGCTCCGGGACCGTCCGACCATCTTTCTATATCAAAAAATTGTCGAAAATCCAAATTCTAATCACCTAAGTACGGTAAAAACCACTTTTTTGAAAAAAACCAGTATGCAAGTTTTCGCAGTGAAGGATTTATTTTTCGACTCTGAAACTTTACGCGTATCGTGAGACGGGTTGCCACAACGGTTTGCGCGCAAAAAAAACACGAAAAATCGAGATTTTTATTTTATATTACGGCGGCCCACGGCCCCTGTACATTTTCGACGTTTTTCACCAAAAAAACTAAAAATACGTCATTTTAAGACGGAAGCGTTAACGTGATCACTCTAAAAACGTTATAGCTGGCTCCGAGGACCGTCCGACCATCTTTCTATATCAAAAAATTGTCGAAAATCCAAATTCTAATCACCTAAGTACGGTAAAAACCACTTTTTTGAAAAAAACTAGTATGCAAGTTTTCGCAGTGAAGGATTTATTTTTCGACTCTGAAACTTTACGCGTATCGTGAGACGGGTTGCAACAACGGTTTGCGCGCAAAAAAACACGAAAAAATCGAGATTTTTATTTTATATTATGGCGGCCCACGGCCCCTGTACATTTTCGACATTTTTCACCAAAAAAACTAAAAAGACCTCATTTTAAGACGGAAGCGTTAACGCGATCACTCTAAAAACGTTATAGCTGGCTTCGGGGACCGTCCGACCATCTTTCTATATCAAAAAATTGTCGAAAATCCAAATTCTAATCACCTAAGTACGGTAAAAACTACTTTTTTGAAAAAAACTAGTATGCAAGTTTTCGCAGTGAAGGATTTATTTTTCGACTCTGAAACTTTACACTTATCGTGAGACGGGTTGCCACAACGGTTTGCGCGCAAAAAAACACGAAAAAATCGAGATTTTTATTTTATATTACGGCGGCCCACGGCCCCTGTACATTTTCGACGTTTTTCACCAAAAAAACTAAAAAGACGTCATTTTAAGACGGAAGCGTTAACGCGATCACTCTAAAAACGTTATAGCTGGCTCCGGGGACCGTCCGACCATCTTTCTATATCAAAAAATTGCAGAAAATCCAAATTCTAATCACCTAAGTACGGTAAAAACCACTTTTTTGAAAAAAACTAGTATGCAAGTTTACGCAGTGAAGGATTTATTTTTCGACTCTGAAACTTTACACGTATCGTGAGACGGGTTGCCACAACGAATTGCGCGCAAAAAAACACGAAAAAATCGAGATTTTTATTTTATATTACGGCGGCCCACGGCCCCTGTACATTTTCGACGTTTTTCACCAAAAAAACTAAAAATACGTCATTTTAAGACGGAAGCGTTAACGCGATCACTCTAAAAACGTTATAGCTGGCTCCGGGGACCGTCCGACCATCTTTCTATATCAAAAAATTGTCGAAAATCCAAATTCTAATCACCTAAGTACGGAAAAAACCACTTTTTTGAAAAAAACTAGTATGCAAGTTTTCGCAGTGAAGGATTTATTTTTCGACTCTGAAACTTTACGCGTATCGTGAGACGGGTTGCCACAACGGTTTGCGCGCAAAAAAACACGAAAATTCGAGATTTTTATTTTATATTACGGCGGCCCACGGCCCCTGTACATTTTCGACGTTTTTCACCAAAAAAACTAAAAAGACGTCATTTTAAGACGGAAGCGTTAACGCGATCACTCTAAAAACGTTATAGCTGGCTCCGGGGACCGTCCGACCATCTTTCTATATCAAAAAGTTGCAGAAAATCCAAATTCTAATCACCTAAGTACGGTAAAAACCACTTTTTTGAAAAAAACTAGTATGCAAGTTTACGCAGTGAAGGATTTATTTTTCGACTCTGAAACTTTACACGTATCGTGAGACGGGTTGCCACAACGAATTGCGCGCAAAAAAACACGAAAAAATCGAGATTTTTATTTTATATTACGGCGGCCCACGGCCCTTGTACATTTTCGACGTTTTTCACCAAAAAAACTAAAAATACGTCATTTTAAGACGGAAGCGTTAACGCGATCACTCTAAAAACGTTATAGCTGGCTCCGGGGACCGTCCGACCATCTTTCTATATCAAAAAATTGTCGAAAATCCAAATTCTAATCACCTAAGTACGGTAAAAACCACTTTTTTGAAAAAAACTAGTATGCAAGTTTTCGCAGTGAAGGATTTATTTTTCGACTCTGAAACTTTACGCGTATCGTGAGACGGGTTGCCACAACGGTTTGCGCGCAAAAAAACACGAAAAAATCGAGATTTTTATTTTATATTACGGCGGCCCACGGCCCCTGTACATTTTCGACGTTTTTCACCAAAAAAACTAAAAAGACGTCATTTTAAGACGGAAGCGTTAACGCGATCACTCTAAAAACGTTATAGCTGGCTCCGGGGACCGTCCGACCATCTTTCTATATCAAAAAATTGTCGAAATTCCAAATTCTAATCAACTAAGTACGGTAAAAACCACTTTTTTGAAAAAAAATAGTATGCAAGTTTTCGCAGTGAAGGATTTATTTTTCGACTCTGAAACTTTACACGTATCGTGAGACGGGTTGCCACAACGAATTGCGCGCAAAAAAACACGAAAAAATCGAGATTTTTATTTTATATTACGGCGGCCCACGGCCCCTGTACATTTTCGACGTTTTTCACCAAAAAAACTAAAAATACGTCATTTTAAGACGGAAGCGTTAACGCGATCACTCTAAAAACGTTATAGCTGGCTTCGGGGACCGTCCGACCATCTTTCTATATCAAAAAATTGTCGAAAATCCAAATTCTAATCACCTAAGTACGGTAAAAACCACTTTTTTGAAAAAAACTAGTATGCAAGTTTTCGCAGTGAAGGATTTATTTTTCGACTCTGAAACTTTACGCGTATCGTGAGACGGGTTGCAACAACGGTTTGCGCGCAAAAAAACACGAAAAAATCGAGATTTTTATTTTATATTATGGCGGCCCACGGCCCCTGTACATTTTCGACATTTTTCACCAAAAAAACTAAAAAGACCTCATTTTAAGACGGAAGCGTTAACGCGATCACTCTAAAAACGTTATAGCTGGCTTCGGGGACCGTCCGACCATCTTTCTATATCAAAAAATTGTCGAAAATCCAAATTCTAATCACCTAAGTACGGTAAAAACCACTTTTTTGAAAAAAACTAGTATGCAAGTTTTCGCAGTGAAGGATTTATTTTTCGAATCTGAAACTTTACACTTATCGTGAGACGGGTTGCCACAACGGTTTGCGCGCAAAAAAACACGAAAAAATCGAGATTTTTATTTTATATTACGGCGGCCCACGGCCCCTGTACATTTTCGACGTTTTTCACCAAAAAAACTAAAAATACGTCATTTTAAGACGGAAGCGTTAACGCGATCACTCTAAAAACGTTATAGCTGGCTCCGGGGACCGTCCGACCATCTTTCTATATCAAAAAATTGCAGAAAATCCAAATTCTAATCACCTAAGTACGGTAAAAACCACTTTTTTGAAAAAAACTAGTATGCAAGTTTACGCAGTGAAGGATTTATTTTTCGACTCTGAAACTTTACACGTATCGTGAGACGGGTTGCCACAACGAATTGCGCGCAAAAAAACACGAAAAAATCGAGATTTTTATTTTATATTACGGCGGCCCACGGCCCCTGTACATTTTCGACGTTTTTCACCAAAAAAACTAAAAATACGTCATTTTAAGACGGAAGCGTTAACGCGATCACTCTAAAAACGTTAAAGCTGGCTCCGGGGACCGTCCGACCATCTTTCTATATCAAAAAATTGTCGAAAATCCAAATTCAAATCACCTAAGTACGGTAAAAACCACTTTTTTGAAAAAAACTAGTATGCAAGTTTTCGCAGTGAAGGATTTATTTTTCGACTCTGAAACTTTACGCGTATCGTGAGACGGGTTGCCACAACGGTTTGCGCGCAAAAAAACACGAAAAAATCGAGATTTTTATTTTATATTACGGCGGCCAACGGCCACTGTACATTTTCGACGTTTTTCACCAAAAAAACTAAAATGACGTCATTTTAAGACGGAAGCGTTAACGCGATCACTCTAAAAACGTTATAGCTGGCTCCGGGGACCGTCCGACCATCTTTCTATATCAAAAAATTGTCGAAAATCCAAATTCTAATCACCTAAGTACGGTAAAAATCACTTTTTTGAAAAAAACCAGTATGCAAGTTTTCGCAGTGAAGGATTTATTTTTCGACTCTGAAACTTTACGCGTATCGTGAGACGGGTTGCCACAACGGTTTGCGCGCAAAAAAAACACGAAAAAATCGAGATTTTTATTTTATATTACGGCGGCCCACGGCCCCTGTACATTTTCGACGTTTTTCACCAAAAAAACTAAAAATACGTCATTTTAAGACGGAAGCGTTAACGTGATCACTCTAAAAACGTTATAGCTGGCTCCGAGGACCGTCCGACCATCTTTCTATATCAAAAAATTGTCGAAAATCCAAATTCTAATCACCTAAGTACGGTAAAAACCACTTTTTTGAAAAAAACTAGTATGCAAGTTTTCGCAGTGAAGGATTTATTTTTCGACTCTGAAACTTTACGCGTATCGTGAGACGGGTTGCAACAACGGTTTGCGCGCAAAAAAACACGAAAAAATCGAGATTTTTATTTTATATTACGGCGGCCAACGGCCACTGTACATTTTCGACGTTTTTCACCAAAAAAACTAAAATGACGTCATTTTAAGACGGAAGCATTAACGCGATCACTCTAAAAACGTTATAGCTGGCTCCGGGGACCGTCCGACCATCTTTCTATATCAAAAAATTGTCGAAAATCCAAATTCTAATCACCTAAGTACGGTAAAAACCACTTTTTTGAAAAAAACCAGTATGCAAGTTATTGCAGTGAAGGATTTATTTTTCGACTCTGAAACTTTACGCGTATCGTGAGACGGGTTGCCACAACGGTTTGCGCGCAAAAAAAACACGAAAAAATCGAGATTTTTATTTTATATTACGGCGGCCCACGGCCCCTGTACATTTTCGACGTTTTTCACCAAAAAAACTAAAAATACGTCATTTTAAGACGGAAGCGTTAACGTGATCACTCTAAAAACGTTATAGCTGGCTCCGAGGACCGTCCGACCATCTTTCTATATCAAAAAATTGTCGAAAATCCAAATTCTAATCACCTAAGTACGGTAAAAACCACTTTTTTGAAAAAAATTAGTATGCAAGTTTTCGCAGTGTAGGATTTATTTTTCGACTCTGAAACTTTACGCGTATCGTGAGACGGGTTGCCACAACGGTTTGCGCGCAAAAAAACACGAAAAAATCGAGATTTTTATTTTATATTACGGCGGCCCACGGCCCCTGTACATTTTCGACGTTTTTCACCAAAAAAACTAAAAATACGTCATTTTAAGACGGAAGCGTTAACGCGATCACTCTAAAAACGTTATAGCTGGCTCCGGGGACCGTCCGACCATCTTTCTATATCAAAAAATTGTCGAAAATCCAAATTCTAATCAACTAAGTACGGTAAAAACCACTTTTTTGAAAAAAAATAGTATGCAAGTTTTCGCAGTGAAGGATTTATTTTTCGACTCTGAAACTTTACACGTATCGTGAGACGGGTTGCCACGACGAATTGCGCGCAAAAAAACACGAAAAAATCGAGATTTTTATTTTATATTACGGCGGCCCACGGCCCCTGTACATTTTCGACGTTTTTCACCAAAAAAACTAAAAATACGTCATTTTAAGACGGAAGCGTTAACGCGATCACTCTAAAAACGTTATAGCTGGCTTCGGGGACCGTCCGACCATCTTTCTATATCAAAAAATTGTCGAAAATCCAAATTCTAATCACCTAAGTACGGTAAAAACCACTTTTTTGAAAAAAACTAGTATGCAAGTTTTCGCAGTGAAGGATTTATTTTTCGACTCTGAAACTTTACGCGTATCGTGAGACGGGTTGCCACAACGGTTTGGCGGAAAAAAACACGAAAAAATCGAGATTTTTATTTTATATTACGGCGGCCAACGGCCACTGTACATTTTCGACGTTTTTCACCAAAAAAACTAAAATGACGTCATTTTAAGACGGAAGCGTTAACGCGATCACTCTAAAAACGTTATAGCTGGCTCCGGGGACCGTCCGACCATCTTTCTATATCAAAAAATTGTCGAAAATCCAAATTCTAATCACCTAAGTACGGTAAAAACCACTTTTTTGAAAAAAACCAGTATGCAAGTTTTCGCAGTGAAGGATTTATTTTTCGACTCTGAAACTTTACGCGTATCGTGAGACGGGTTGCCACAACGGTTTGCGCGCAAAAAAAACACGAAAAAATCGAGATTTTTATTTTATATTACGGCGGCCCACGGCCCCTGTACATTTTCGACGTTTTTCACCAAAAAAACTAAAAATACGTCATTTTAAGACGGAAGCGTTAACGTGATCACTCTAAAAACGTTATAGCTGGCTCCGAGGACCGTCCGACCATCTTTCTATATCAAAAAATTGTCGAAAATCCAAATTCTAATCACCTAAGTACGGTAAAAACCACTTTTTTGAAAAAAACTAGTATGCAAGTTTTCGCAGTGAAGGATTTATTTTTCGACTCTGAAACTTTACGCGTATCGTGAGACGGGTTGCAACAACGGTTTGCGCGCAAAAAAACACGAAAAAATCGAGATTTTTATTTTATATTATGGCGGCCCACGGCCCCTGTACATTTTCGACATTTTTCACCAAAAAAACTAAAAAGACCTCATTTTAAGACGGAAGCGTTAACGCGATCACTCTAAAAACGTTATAGCTGGCTTCGGGGACCGTCCGACCATCTTTCTATATCAAAAAATTGTCGAAAATCCAAATTCTAATCACCTAAGTACGGTAAAAACCACTTTTTTGAAAAAAACTAGTATGCAAGTTTTCGCAGTGAAGGATTTATTTTTCGACTCTGAAACTTTACGCGTATCGTGAGACGGGTTGCCACAACGGTTTGGCGGAAAAAAACACGAAAAAATCGAGATTTTTATTTTATATTACGGCGGCCAACGGCCACTGTACATTTTCGACGTTTTTCACCAAAAAAACTAAAATGACGTCATTTTAAGACGGAAGCGTTAACGCGATCACTCTAAAAACGTTATAGCTGGCTCCGGGGACCGTCCGACCATCTTTCTATATCAAAAAATTGTCGAAAATCCAAATTCTAATCACCTAAGTACGGTAAAAACCACTTTTTTGAAAAAAACCAGTATGCAAGTTTTCGCAGTGAAGGATTTATTTTTCGACTCTGAAACTTTACGCGTATCGTGAGACGGGTTGCCACAACGGTTTGCGCGCAAAAAAAACACGAAAAAATCGAGATTTTTATTTTATATTACGGCGGCCCACGGCCCCTGTACATTTTCGACGTTTTTCACCAAAAAAACTAAAAATACGTCATTTTAAGACGGAAGCGTTAACGTGATCACTCTAAAAACGTTATAGCTGGCTCCGAGGACCGTCCGACCATCTTTCTATATCAAAAAATTGTCGAAAATCCAAATTCTAATCACCTAAGTACGGTAAAAACCACTTTTTTGAAAAAAACTAGTATGCAAGTTTTCGCAGTGAAGGATTTATTTTTCGACTCTGAAACTTTACGCGTATCGTGAGACGGGTTGCAACAACGGTTTGCGCGCAAAAAAACACGAAAAAATCGAGATTTTTATTTTATATTATGGCGGCCCACGGCCCCTGTACATTTTCGACATTTTTCACCAAAAAAACTAAAAAGACCTCATTTTAAGACGGAAGCGTTAACGCGATCACTCTAAAAACGTTATAGCTGGCTTCGGGGACCGTCCGACCATCTTTCTATATCAAAAAATTGTCGAAAATCCAAATTCTAATCACCTAAGTACGGTAAAAACTACTTTTTTGAAAAAAACTAGTATGCAAGTTTTCGCAGTGAAGGATTTATTTTTCGACTCTGAAACTTTACACTTATCGTGAGACGGGTTGCCACAACGGTTTGCGCGCAAAAAAACACGAAAAAATCGAGATTTTTATTTTATATTACGGCGGCCCACGGCCCCTGTACATTTTCGACGTTTTTCACCAAAAAAACTAAAAAGACGTCATTTTAAGACGGAAGCGTTAACGCGATCACTCTAAAAACGTTATAGCTGGCTCCGGGGACCGTCCGACCATCTTTCTATATCAAAAAATTGCAGAAAATCCAAATTCTAATCACCTAAGTACGGTAAAAACCACTTTTTTGAAAAAAACTAGTATGCAAGTTTACGCAGTGAAGGATTTATTTTTCGACTCTGAAACTTTACACGTATCGTGAGACGGGTTGCCACAACGAATTGCGCGCAAAAAAACACGAAAAAATCGAGATTTTTATTTTATATTACGGCGGCCCACGGCCCCTGTACATTTTCGACGTTTTTCACCAAAAAAACTAAAAAGACGTCATTTTAAGACGGAAGCGTTAACGCGATCACTCTAAAAACGTTATAGCTGGCTTCGGGGACCGTCCGACCATCTTTCTATATCAAAAAATTGTCGAAAATCCAAATTCTAATCACCTAAGTACGGTAAAAACCACTTTTTTGAAAAAAATTAGTATGCAAGTTTTCGCAGTGTAGGATTTATTTTTCGACTCTGAAACTTTACGCGTATCGTGAGACGGGTTGCCACAACGGTTTGCGCGCAAAAAAACACGAAAAAATCGAGATTTTTATTTTATATTACGGCGGCCAACGTTTTTCACCAAAAAAACTAAAATGACGTCATTTTAAGACGGAAGCGTTAACGCGATCACTCTAAAAACGTTATAGCTGGCTCCGGGGACCGTCCGACCATCTTTCTATATCAAAAAATTGTCGAAAATCCAAATTCTAATCACCTAAGTACGGTAAAAACCACTTTTTTGAAAAAAACCAGTATGCAAGTTTTCGCAGTGAAGGATTTATTTTTCGACTCTGAAACTTTACGCGTATCGTGAGACGGGTTGCCACAACGGTTTGCGCGCAAAAAAAACACGAAAAAATCGAGATTTTTATTTTATATTACGGCGGCCCACGGCCCCTGTACATTTTCGACGTTTTTCACCAAAAAAACTAAAAAGACGTCATTTTAAGACGGAAGCGTTAACGCGATCACTCTAAAAACGTTATAGCTGGCTCCGGGGACCGTCCGACCATCTTTCTATATCAAAAAATTGCAGAAAATCCAAATTCTAATCACCTAAGTACGTTAAAAACCACTTTTTTGAAAAAAACTAGTATGCAAGTTTACGCAGTGAAGGATTTATTTTTCGACTCTGAAACTTTACACGTATCGTGAGACGGGTTGCCACAACGAATTGCGCGCAAAAAAACACGAAAAAATCGAGATTTTTATTTTATATTACGGCGGCCCACGGCCCCTGTACATTTTCGACGTTTTTCACCAAAAAAACTAAAAAGACGTCATTTTAAGACGGAAGCGTTAACGCGATCACTCTAAAAACGTTATAGCTGGCTCCGGGGACCGTCCGACCATCTTTCTATATCAAAAAATTGTCGAAAATCCAAATTCTAATCACCTAAGTACGGTAAAAACCACTTTTTTGAAAAAAACTAGTATGCAAGTTTTCGCAGTGAAGGATTTATTTTTCGACTCTGAAACTTTACGCGTATCGTGAGACGGGTTGCCACAACGGTTTGCGCGCAAAAAAACACGAAAAAATCGAGATTTTTATTTTATATTACGGCGGCCCACGGCCCCTGTACATTTTCGACGTTTTTCACCAAAAAAACTAAAAAGACGTCATTTTAAGACGGAAGCGTTAACGCGATCACTCTAAAAACGTTATAGCTGGCTCCGGGGACCGTCCGACCATCTTTCTATATCAAAAAATTGTCGAAATTCCAAATTCTAATCAACTAAGTACGGTAAAAACCACTTTTTTGAAAAAAAATAGTATGCAAGTTTTCGCAGTGAAGGATTTATTTTTCGACTCTGAAACTTTACACGTATCGTGAGACGGGTTGCCACAACGATTTCGCGCAAAAAAACACGAAAAAATCGAGATTTTTATTTTATATTACGGCGGCCAACGGCCACTGTAAATTTTCGACGTTTTTCACCAAAAAAACTAAAATGACGTCATTTTAAGACGGAAGCGTTAACGCGATCACTCTAAAAACGTTATAGCTGGCTCCGGGGACCGTCCGACCATCTTTCTATATCAAAAAATTGTCGAAAATCCAAATTCTAATCACCTAAGTACGGTAAAAACCACTTTTTTGAAAAAAACCAGTATGCAAGTTTTCGCAGTGAAGGATTTATTTTTCGACTCTGAAACTTTACGCGTATCGTGAGACGGGTTGCCACAACGGTTTGGCGGAAAAAAACACGAAGAAATCGAGATTTTTATTTTATATTACGGCGGCCAACGGCCACTGTACATTTTCGACGTTTTTCACCAAAAAAACTAAAATGACGTCATTTTAAGACGGAAGCGTTAACGCGATCACTCTAAAAACGTTATAGCTGGCTCCGGGGACCGTCCGACCATCTTTCTATATCAAAAAATTGTCGAAAATCCAAATTCTAATCACCTAAGTACGGTAAAAACCACTTTTTTGAAAAAAACCAGTATGCAAGTTTTCGCAGTGAAGGATTTATTTTTCGACTCTGAAACTTTACGCGTATCGTGAGACGGGTTGCCACAACGGTTTGCGCGCAAAAAAAACACGAAAAAATCGAGATTTTTATTTTATATTACGGCGGCCCACGGCCCCTGTACATTTTCGACGTTTTTCACCAAAAAAACTAAAAATACGTCATTTTAAGACGGAAGCGTTAACGTGATCACTCTAAAAACGTTATAGCTGGCTCCGAGGACCGTCCGACCATCTTTCTATATCAAAAAATTGTCGAAAATCCAAATTCTAATCACCTAAGTACGGTAAAAACCACTTTTTTGAAAAAAATTAGTATGCAAGTTTTCGCAGTGTAGGATTTATTTTTCGACTCTGAAACTTTACGCGTATCGTGAGACGGGTTGCCACAACGGTTTGCGCGCAAAAAAACACGAAAAAATCGAGATTTTTATTTTATATTACGGCGGCCCACGGCCCCTGTACATTTTCGACGTTTTTCACCAAAAAAACTAAAAAGACGTCATTTTAAGACGGAAGCGTTAACGCGATCACTCTAAAAACGTTATAGCTGGCTCCGGGGACCGTCCGACCATCTTTCTATATCAAAAAATTGTCGAAATTCCAAATTCTAATCAACTAAGTACGGTAAAAACCACTTTTTTGAAAAAAAATAGTATGCAAGTTTTCGCAGTGAAGGATTTATTTTTCGACTCTGAAACTTTACACGTATCGTGAGACGGGTTGCCACAACGAATTGCGCGCAAAAAAACACGAAAAAATCGAGATTTTTATTTTATATTACGGCGGCCCACGGCCCCTGTACATTTTCGACGTTTTTCACCAAAAAAACTAAAAATACGTCATTTTAAGACGGAAGCGTTAACGCGATCACTCTAAAAACGTTATAGCTGGCTTCGGGGACCGTCCGACCATCTTTCTATATCAAAAAATTGTCGAAAATCCAAATTCTAATCACCTAAGTACGGTAAAAACTACTTTTTTGAAAAAAACTAGTATGCAAGTTTTCGCAGTGAAGGATTTATTTTTCGACTCTGAAACTTTACACTTATCGTGAGACGGGTTGCCACAACGGTTTGCGCGCAAAAAAACACGAAAAAATCGAGATTTTTATTTTATATTACGGCGGCCCACGGCCCCTGTACATTTTCGACGTTTTTCACCAAAAAAACTAAAAAGACGTCATTTTAAGACGGAAGCGTTAACGCGATCACTCTAAAAACGTTATAGCTGGCTCCGGGGACCGTCCGACCATCTTTCTATATCAAAAAATTGCAGAAAATCCAAATTCTAATCACCTAAGTACGGTAAAAACCACTTTTTTGAAAAAAACTAGTATGCAAGTTTACGCAGTGAAGGATTTATTTTTCGACTCTGAAACTTTACACGTATCGTGAGACGGGTTGCCACAACGAATTGCGCGCAAAAAAACACGAAAAAATCGAGATTTTTATTTTATATTACGGCGGCCCACGGCCCCTGTACATTTTCGACGTTTTTCACCAAAAAAACTAAAAAGACGTCATTTTAAGACGGAAGCGTTAACGCGATCACTCTAAAAACGTTATAGCTGGCTCCGGGGACCGTCCGACCATCTTTCTATATCAAAAAATTGTCGAAAATCCAAATTCTAATCACCTAAGTACGGTAAAAACCACTTTTTTGAAAAAAACTAGTATGCAAGTTTTCGCAGTGAAGGATTTATTTTTCGACTCTGAAACTTTACGCGTATCGTGAGACGGGTTGCCACAACGGTTTGCGCGCAAAAAAACACGAAAAAATCGAGATTTTTATTTTATATTACGGCGGCCCACGGCCCCTGTACATTTTCGACGTTTTTCACCAAAAAAACTAAAAAGACGTCATTTTAAGACGGAAGCGTTAACGCGATCACTCTAAAAACGTTATAGCTGGCTCCGGGGACCGTCCGACCATCTTTCTATATCAAAAAATTGTCGAAATTCCAAATTCTAATCAACTAAGTACGGTAAAAACCACTTTTTTGAAAAAAAATAGTATGCAAGTTTTCGCAGTGAAGGATTTATTTTTCGACTCTGAAACTTTACACGTATCGTGAGACGGGTTGCCACAACGAATTGCGCGCAAAAAAACACGAAAAAATCGAGATTTTTATTTTATATTACGGCGGCCCACGGCCCCTGTACATTTTCGACGTTTTTCACCAAAAAAACTAAAAAGACGTCATTTTAAGACGGAAGCGTTAACGCGATCACTCTAAAAACGTTATAGCTGGCTCCGGGGACCGTCCGACCATCTTTCTATATCAAAAAATTGTCGAAAATCCAAATTCTAATCACCTAAGTACGGTAAAAACCACTTTTTTGAAAAAAACTAGTATGCAAGTTTTCGCAGTGAAGGATTTATTTTTCGACTCTGAAACTTTACGCGTATCGTGAGACGGGTTGCCACAACGGTTTGCGCGCAAAAAAACACGAAAAAATCGAGATTTTTATTTTATATTACGGCGGCCCACGGCCCCTGTACATTTTCGACGTTTTTCACCAAAAAAACTAAAAAGACGTCATTTTAAGACGGAAGCGTTAACGCGATCACTCTAAAAACGTTATAGCTGGCTCCGGGGACCGTCCGACCATCTTTCTATATCAAAAAATTGTCGAAATTCCAAATTCTAATCAACTAAGTACGGTAAAAACCACTTTTTTGAAAAAAAATAGTATGCAAGTTTTCGCAGTGAAGGATTTATTTTTCGACTCTGAAACTTTACACGTATCGTGAGACGGGTTGCCACAACGAATTGCGCGCAAAAAAACACGAAAAAATCGAGATTTTTATTTTATATTACGGCGGCCCACGGCCCCTGTACATTTTCGACGTTTTTCACCAAAAAAACTAAAAATACGTCATTTTAAGACGGAAGCGTTAACGCGATCACTCTAAAAACGTTATAGCTGGCTTCGGGGACCGTCCGACCATCTTTCTATATCAAAAAATTGTCGAAAATCCAAATTCTAATCACCTAAGTACGGTAAAAACTACTTTTTTGAAAAAAACTAGTATGCAAGTTTTCGCAGTGAAGGATTTATTTTTCGACTCTGAAACTTTACACTTATCGTGAGACGGGTTGCCACAACGGTTTGCGCGCAAAAAAACACGAAAAAATCGAGATTTTTATTTTATATTACGGCGGCCCACGGCCCCTGTACATTTTCGACGTTTTTCACCAAAAAAACTAAAAAGACGTCATTTTAAGACGGAAGCGTTAACGCGATCACTCTAAAAACGTTATAGCTGGCTCCGGGGACCGTCCGACCATCTTTCTATATCAAAAAATTGCAGAAAATCCAAATTCTAATCACCTAAGTACGGTAAAAACCACTTTATTGAAAAAAACTAGTACGCAAGTTTACGCAGTGAAGGATTTATTTTTCGACTCTGAAACTTTACACGTATCGTGAGACGGGTTGCCACAACGAATTGCGCGCAAAAAAACACGAAAAAATCGAGATTTTTATTTTATATTACGGCGGCCCACGGCCCCTGTACATTTTCGACGTTTTTCACCAAAAAAACTAAAAAGACGTCATTTTAAGACGGAAGCGTTAACGCGATCACTCTAAAAACGTTATAGCTGGCTTCGGGGACCGTCCGACCATCTTTCTATATCAAAAAATTGTCGAAAATCCAAATTCTAATCACCTAAGTACGGTAAAAACCACTTTTTTGAAAAAAATTAGTATGCAAGTTTTCGCAGTGTAGGATTTATTTTTCGACTCTGAAACTTTACGCGTATCGTGAGACGGGTTGCCACAACGGTTTGCGCGCAAAAAAACACGAAAAAATCGAGATTTTTATTTTATATTACGGCGGCCAACGTTTTTCACCAAAAAAACTAAAATGACGTCATTTTAAGACGGAAGCGTTAACGCGATCACTCTAAAAACGTTATAGCTGGCTCCGGGGACCGTCCGACCATCTTTCTATATCAAAAAATTGTCGAAAATCCAAATTCTAATCACCTAAGTACGGTAAAAACCACTTTTTTGAAAAAAACCAGTATGCAAGTTTTCGCAGTGAAGGATTTATTTTTCGACTCTGAAACTTTACGCGTATCGTGAGACGGGTTGCCACAACGGTTTGCGCGCAAAAAAAACACGAAAAAATCGAGATTTTTATTTTATATTACGGCGGCCCACGGCCCCTGTACATTTTCGACGTTTTTCACCAAAAAAACTAAAAAGACGTCATTTTAAGACGGAAGCGTTAACGCGATCACTCTAAAAACGTTATAGCTGGCTCCGGGGACCGTCCGACCATCTTTCTATATCAAAAAATTGCAGAAAATCCAAATTCTAATCACCTAAGTACGTTAAAAACCACTTTTTTGAAAAAAACTAGTATGCAAGTTTACGCAGTGAAGGATTTATTTTTCGACTCTGAAACTTTACACGTATCGTGAGACGGGTTGCCACAACGAATTGCGCGCAAAAAAACACGAAAAAATCGAGATTTTTATTTTATATTACGGCGGCCCACGGCCCCTGTACATTTTCGACGTTTTTCACCAAAAAAACTAAAAAGACGTCATTTTAAGACGGAAGCGTTAACGCGATCACTCTAAAAACGTTATAGCTGGCTCCGGGGACCGTCCGACCATCTTTCTATATCAAAAAATTGTCGAAAATCCAAATTCTAATCACCTAAGTACGGTAAAAACCACTTTTTTGAAAAAAACTAGTATGCAAGTTTTCGCAGTGAAGGATTTATTTTTCGACTCTGAAACTTTACGCGTATCGTGAGACGGGTTGCCACAACGGTTTGCGCGCAAAAAAACACGAAAAAATCGAGATTTTTATTTTATATTACGGCGGCCCACGGCCCCTGTACATTTTCGACGTTTTTCACCAAAAAAACTAAAAAGACGTCATTTTAAGACGGAAGCGTTAACGCGATCACTCTAAAAACGTTATAGCTGGCTCCGGGGACCGTCCGACCATCTTTCTATATCAAAAAATTGTGGAAATTCCAAATTCTAATCAACTAAGTACGGTAAAAACCACTTTTTTGAAAAAAAATAGTATGCAAGTTTTCGCAGTGAAGGATTTATTTTTCGACTCTGAAACTTTACACGTATCGTGAGACGGGTTGCCACAACGAATTGCGCGCAAAAAAACACGAAAAAATCGAGATTTTTATTTTATATTACGGCGGCCCACGGCCCCTGTACATTTTCGACGTTTTTCACCAAAAAAACTAAAAATACGTCATTTTAAGACGGAAGCGTTAACGCGATCACTCTAAAAACGTTATAGCTGGCTTCGGGGACCGTCCGACCATCTTTCTATATCAAAAAATTGTCGAAAATCCAAATTCTAATCACCTAAGTACGGTAAAAACCACTTTTTTGAAAAAAACCAGTATGCAAGTTTTCGCAGTGAAGGATTTATTTTTCGACTCTGAAACTTTACGCGTATCGTGAGACGGGTTGCCACAACGGTTTGCGCGCAAAAAAAACACGAAAAAATCGAGATTTTTATTTTATATTACGGCGGCCCACGGCCCCTGTACATTTTCGACGTTTTTCACCAAAAAAACTAAAAAGACGTCATTTTAAGACGGAAGCGTTAACGCGATCACTCTAAAAACGTTATAGCTGGCTCCGGGGACCGTCCGACCATCTTTCTATATCAAAAAATTGTCGAAATTCCAAATTCTAATCAACTAAGTACGGTAAAAACCACTTTTTTGAAAAAAAATAGTATGCAAGTTTTCGCAGTGAAGGATTTATTTTTCGACTCTGAAACTTTACACGTATCGTGAGACGGGTTGCCACAACGAATTGCGCGCAAAAAAACACGAAAAAATCGAGATTTTTATTTTATATTACGGCGGCCCACGGCCCCTGTACATTTTCGACGTTTTTCACCAAAAAAACTAAAAATACGTCATTTTAAGACGGAAGCGTTAACGCGATCACTCTAAAAACGTTATAGCTGGCTTCGGGGACCGTCCGACCATCTTTCTATATCAAAAAATTGTCGAAAATCCAAATTCTAATCACCTAAGTACGGTAAAAACCACTTTTTTGAAAAAAACTAGTATGCAAGTTTTCGCAGTGAAGGATTTATTTTTCGACTCTGAAACTTTACGCGTATCGTGAGACGGGTTGCCACAACGGTTTGGCGGAAAAAAACACGAAAAAATCGAGATTTTTATTTTATATTACGGCGGCCAACGGCCACTGTACATTTTCGACGTTTTTCACCAAAAAAACTAAAATGACGTCATTTTAAGACGGAAGCGTTAACGCGATCACTCTAAAAACGTTATAGCTGGCTCCGGGGACCGTCCGACCATCTTTCTATATCAAAAAATTGTCGAAAATCCAAATTCTAATCACCTAAGTACGGTAAAAACCACTTTTTTGAAAAAAACCAGTATGCAAGTTTTCGCAGTGAAGGATTTATTTTTCGACTCTGAAACTTTACGCGTATCGTGAGACGGGTTGCCACAACGGTTTGCGCGCAAAAAAAACACGAAAAAATCGAGATTTTTATTTTATATTACGGCGGCCCACGGCCCCTGTACATTTTCGACGTTTTTCACCAAAAAAACTAAAAATACGTCATTTTAAGACGGAAGCGTTAACGTGATCACTCTAAAAACGTTATAGCTGGCTCCGAGGACCGTCCGACCATCTTTCTATATCAAAAAATTGTCGAAAATCCAAATTCTAATCACCTAAGTACGGTAAAAACCACTTTTTTGAAAAAAATTAGTATGCAAGTTTTCGCAGTGTAGGATTTATTTTTCGACTCTGAAACTTTACGCGTATCGTGAGACGGGTTGCCACAACGGTTTGCGCGCAAAAAAACACGAAAAAATCGAGATTTTTATTTTATATTACGGCGGCCAACGTTTTTCACCAAAAAAAACTAAAATGACGTCATTTTAAGACGGAAGCGTTAACGCGATCACTCTAAAAACGTTATAGCTGGCTCCGGGGACCGTCCGACCATCTTTCTATATCAAAAAATTGTCGAAAATCCAAATTCTAATCACCTAAGTACGGTAAAAACCACTTTTTTGAAAAAAACCAGTATGCAAGTTTTCGCAGTGAAGGATTTATTTTTCGACTCTGAAACTTTACGCGTATCGTGAGACGGGTTGCCACAACGGTTTGCGCGCAAAAAAAACACGAAAAAATCGAGATTTTTATTTTATATTACGGCGGCCCACGGCCCCTGTACATTTTCGACGTTTTTCACCAAAAAAACTAAAAAGACGTCATTTTAAGACGGAAGCGTTAACGCGATCACTCTAAAAACGTTATAGCTGGCTCCGGGGACCGTCCGACCATCTTTCTATATCAAAAAATTGCAGAAAATCCAAATTCTAATCACCTAAGTACGTTAAAAACCACTTTTTTGAAAAAAACTAGTATGCAAGTTTACGCAGTGAAGGATTTATTTTTCGACTCTGAAACTTTACACGTATCGTGAGACGGGTTGCCACAACGAATTGCGCGCAAAAAAACACGAAAAAATCGAGATTTTTATTTTATATTACGGCGGCCCACGGCCCCTGTACATTTTCGACGTTTTTCACCAAAAAAACTAAAAAGACGTCATTTTAAGACGGAAGCGTTAACGCGATCACTCTAAAAACGTTATAGCTGGCTCCGGGGACCGTCCGACCATCTTTCTATATCAAAAAATTGTCGAAAATCCAAATTCTAATCACCTAAGTACGGTAAAAACCACTTTTTTGAAAAAAACTAGTATGCAAGTTTTCGCAGTGAAGGATTTATTTTTCGACTCTGAAACTTTACGCGTATCGTGAGACGGGTTGCCACAACGGTTTGCGCGCAAAAAAACACGAAAAAATCGAGATTTTTATTTTATATTACGGCGGCCCACGGCCCCTGTACATTTTCGACGTTTTTCACCAAAAAAACTAAAAAGACGTCATTTTAAGACGGAAGCGTTAACGCGATCACTCTAAAAACGTTATAGCTGGCTCCGGGGACCGTCCGACCATCTTTCTATATCAAAAAATTGTCGAAATTCCAAATTCTAATCAACTAAGTACGGTAAAAACCACTTTTTTGAAAAAAAATAGTATGCAAGTTTTCGCAGTGAAGGATTTATTTTTCGACTCTGAAACTTTACACGTATCGTGAGACGGGTTGCCACAACGAATTGCGCGCAAAAAAACACGAAAAAATCGAGATTTTTATTTTATATTACGGCGGCCCACGGCCCCTGTACATTTTCGACGTTTTTCACCAAAAAAACTAAAAATACGTCATTTTAAGACGGAAGCGTTAACGCGATCACTCTAAAAACGTTATAGCTGGCTTCGGGGACCGTCCGACCATCTTTCTATATCAAAAAATTGTCGAAAATCCAAATTCTAATCACCTAAGTACGGTAAAAACTACTTTTTTGAAAAAAACTAGTATGCAAGTTTTCGCAGTGAAGGATTTATTTTTCGACTCTGAAACTTTACACTTATCGTGAGACGGGTTGCCACAACGGTTTGCGCGCAAAAAAACACGAAAAAATCGAGATTTTTATTTTATATTACGGCGGCCCACGGCCCCTGTACATTTTCGACGTTTTTCACCAAAAAAACTAAAAAGACGTCATTTTAAGACGGAAGCGTTAACGCGATCACTCTAAAAACGTTATAGCTGGCTCCGGGGACCGTCCGACCATCTTTCTATATCAAAAAATTGCAGAAAATCCAAATTCTAATCACCTAAGTACGGTAAAAACCACTTTTTTGAAAAAAACTAGTATGCAAGTTTACGCAGTGAAGGATTTATTTTTCGACTCTGAAACTTTACACGTATCGTGAGACGGGTTGCCACAACGAATTGCGCGCAAAAAAACACGAAAAAATCGAGATTTTTATTTTATATTACGGCGGCCCACGGCCCCTGTACATTTTCGACGTTTTTCACCAAAAAAACTAAAAAGACGTCATTTTAAGACGGAAGCGTTAACGCGATCACTCTAAAAACGTTATAGCTGGCTCCGGGGACCGTCCGACCATCTTTCTATATCAAAAAATTGTCGAAAATCCAAATTCTAATCACCTAAGTACGGTAAAAACCACTTTTTTGAAAAAAACTAGTATGCAAGTTTTCGCAGTGAAGGATTTATTTTTCGACTCTGAAACTTTACGCGTATCGTGAGACGGGTTGCCACAACGGTTTGCGCGCAAAAAAACACGAAAAAATCGAGATTTTTATTTTATATTACGGCGGCCCACGGCCCCTGTACATTTTCGACGTTTTTCACCAAAAAAACTAAAAAGACGTCATTTTAAGACGGAAGCGTTAACGCGATCACTCTAAAAACGTTATAGCTGGCTCCGGGGACCGTCCGACCATCTTTCTATATCAAAAAATTGTCGAAATTCCAAATTCTAATCAACTAAGTACGGTAAAAACCACTTTTTTGAAAAAAAATAGTATGCAAGTTTTCGCAGTGAAGGATTTATTTTTCGACTCTGAAACTTTACACGTATCGTGAGACGGGTTGCCACAACGAATTGCGCGCAAAAAAACACGAAAAAATCGAGATTTTTATTTTATATTACGGCGGCCCACGGCCCCTGTACATTTTCGACGTTTTTCACCAAAAAAACTAAAAAGACGTCATTTTAAGACGGAAGCGTTAACGCGATCACTCTAAAAACGTTATAGCTGGCTCCGGGGACCGTCCGACCATCTTTCTATATCAAAAAATTGTCGAAAATCCAAATTCTAATCACCTAAGTACGGTAAAAACCACTTTTTTGAAAAAAACTAGTATGCAAGTTTTCGCAGTGAAGGATTTATTTTTCGACTCTGAAACTTTACGCGTATCGTGAGACGGGTTGCCACAACGGTTTGCGCGCAAAAAAACACGAAAAAATCGAGATTTTTATTTTATATTACGGCGGCCCACGGCCCCTGTACATTTTCGACGTTTTTCACCAAAAAAACTAAAAAGACGTCATTTTAAGACGGAAGCGTTAACGCGATCACTCTAAAAACGTTATAGCTGGCTCCGGGGACCGTCCGACCATCTTTCTATATCAAAAAATTGTCGAAATTCCAAATTCTAATCAACTAAGTACGGTAAAAACCACTTTTTTGAAAAAAAATAGTATGCAAGTTTTCGCAGTGAAGGATTTATTTTTCGACTCTGAAACTTTACACGTATCGTGAGACGGGTTGCCACAACGAATTGCGCGCAAAAAAACACGAAAAAATCGAGATTTTTATTTTATATTACGGCGGCCCACGGCCCCTGTACATTTTCGACGTTTTTCACCAAAAAAACTAAAAATACGTCATTTTAAGACGGAAGCGTTAACGCGATCACTCTAAAAACGTTATAGCTGGCTTCGGGGACCGTCCGACCATCTTTCTATATCAAAAAATTGTCGAAAATCCAAATTCTAATCACCTAAGTACGGTAAAAACTACTTTTTTGAAAAAAACTAGTATGCAAGTTTTCGCAGTGAAGGATTTATTTTTCGACTCTGAAACTTTACACTTATCGTGAGACGGGTTGCCACAACGGTTTGCGCGCAAAAAAACACGAAAAAATCGAGATTTTTATTTTATATTACGGCGGCCCACGGCCCCTGTACATTTTCGACGTTTTTCACCAAAAAAACTAAAAAGACGTCATTTTAAGACGGAAGCGTTAACGCGATCACTCTAAAAACGTTATAGCTGGCTCCGGGGACCGTCCGACCATCTTTCTATATCAAAAAATTGCAGAAAATCCAAATTCTAATCACCTAAGTACGGTAAAAACCACTTTTTTGAAAAAAACTAGTATGCAAGTTTACGCAGTGAAGGATTTATTTTTCGACTCTGAAACTTTACACGTATCGTGAGACGGGTTGCCACAACGAATTGCGCGCAAAAAAACACGAAAAAATCGAGATTTTTATTTTATATTACGGCGGCCCACGGCCCCTGTACATTTTCGACGTTTTTCACCAAAAAAACTAAAAAGACGTCATTTTAAGACGGAAGCGTTAACGCGATCACTCTAAAAACGTTATAGCTGGCTTCGGGGACCGTCCGACCATCTTTCTATATCAAAAAATTGTCGAAAATCCAAATTCTAATCACCTAAGTACGGTAAAAACCACTTTTTTGAAAAAAATTAGTACGCAAGTTTTCGCAGTGTAGGATTTATTTTTCGACTCTGAAACTTTACGCGTATCGTGAGACGGGTTGCCACAACGGTTTGCGCGCAAAAAAACACGAAAAAATCGAGATTTTTATTTTATATTACGGCGGCCAACGTTTTTCACCAAAAAAACTAAAATGACGTCATTTTAAGACGGAAGCGTTAACGCGATCACTCTAAAAACGTTATAGCTGGCTCCGGGGACCGTCCGACCATCTTTCTATATCAAAAAATTGTCGAAAATCCAAATTCTAATCACCTAAGTACGGTAAAAACCACTTTTTTGAAAAAAACCAGTATGCAAGTTTTCGCAGTGAAGGATTTATTTTTCGACTCTGAAACTTTACGCGTATCGTGAGACGGGTTGCCACAACGGTTTGCGCGCAAAAAAAACACGAAAAAATCGAGATTTTATTTTATATTACGGCGGCCCACGGCCCCTGTACATTTTCGACGTTTTTCACCAAAAAAACTAAAAAGACGTCATTTTAAGACGGAAGCGTTAACGCGATCACTCTAAAAACGTTATAGCTGGCTCCGGGGACCGTCCGACCATCTTTCTATATCAAAAAATTGCAGAAAATCCAAATTCTAATCACCTAAGTACGTTAAAAACCACTTTTTTGAAAAAAACTAGTATGCAAGTTTACGCAGTGAAGGATTTATTTTTCGACTCTGAAACTTTACACGTATCGTGAGACGGGTTGCCACAACGAATTGCGCGCAAAAAAACACTAAAAAATCGAGATTTTTATTTTATATTACGGCGGCCCACGGCCCCTGTACATTTTCGACGTTTTTCACCAAAAAAACTAAAAAGACGTCATTTTAAGACGGAAGCGTTAACGCGATCACTCTAAAAACGTTATAGCTGGCTCCGGGGACCGTCCGACCATCTTTCTATATCAAAAAATTGTCGAAAATCCAAATTCTAATCACCTAAGTACGGTAAAAACCACTTTTTTGAAAAAAACTAGTATGCAAGTTTTCGCAGTGAAGGATTTATTTTTCGACTCTGAAACTTTACGCGTATCGTGAGACGGGTTGCCACAACGGTTTGCGCGCAAAAAAACACGAAAAAATCGAGATTTTTATTTTATATTACGGCGGCCCACGGCCCCTGTACATTTTCGACGTTTTTCACCAAAAAAACTAAAAAGACGTCATTTTAAGACGGAAGCGTTAACGCGATCACTCTAAAAACGTTATAGCTGGCTCCGGGGACCGTCCGACCATCTTTCTATATCAAAAAATTGTGGAAATTCCAAATTCTAATCAACTAAGTACGGTAAAAACCACTTTTTTGAAAAAAAATAGTATGCAAGTTTTCGCAGTGAAGGATTTATTTTTCGACTCTGAAACTTTACACGTATCGTGAGACGGGTTGCCACAACGAATTGCGCGCAAAAAAACACGAAAAAATCGAGATTTTTATTTTATATTACGGCGGCCCACGGCCCCTGTACATTTTCGACGTTTTTCACCAAAAAAACTAAAAATACGTCATTTTAAGACGGAAGCGTTAACGCGATCACTCTAAAAACGTTATAGCTGGCTTCGGGGACCGTCCGACCATCTTTCTATATCAAAAAATTGTCGAAAATCCAAATTCTAATCACCTAAGTACGGTAAAAACCACTTTTTTGAAAAAAACTAGTATGCAAGTTTTCGCAGTGAAGGATTTATTTTTCGACTCTGAAACTTTACGCGTATCGTGAGACGGGTTGCCACAACGGTTTGGCGGAAAAAAACACGAAAAAATCGAGATTTTTATTTTATATTACGGCGGCCAACGGCCACTGTACATTTTCGACGTTTTTCACCAAAAAAACTAAAATGACGTCATTTTAAGACGGAAGCGTTAACGCGATCACTCTAAAAACGTTATAGCTGGCTCCGGGGACCGTCCGACCATCTTTCTATATCAAAAAATTGTCGAAAATCCAAATTCTAATCACCTAAGTACGGTAAAAACCACTTTTTTGAAAAAAACCAGTATGCAAGTTTTCGCAGTGAAGGATTTATTTTTCGACTCTGAAACTTTACGCGTATCGTGAGACGGGTTGCCACAACGGTTTGCGCGCAAAAAAAACACGAAAAAATCGAGATTTTTATTTTATATTACGGCGGCCCACGGCCCCTGTACATTTTCGACGTTTTTCACCAAAAAAACTAAAAATACGTCATTTTAAGACGGAAGCGTTAACGTGATCACTCTAAAAACGTTATAGCTGGCTCCGAGGACCGTCCGACCATCTTTCTATATCAAAAAATTGTCGAAAATCCAAATTCTAATCACCTAAGTACGGTAAAAACCACTTTTTTGAAAAAAATTAGTATGCAAGTTTTCGCAGTGTAGGATTTATTTTTCGACTCTGAAACTTTACGCGTATCGTGAGACGGGTTGCCACAACGGTTTGCGCGCAAAAAAACACGAAAAAATCGAGATTTTTATTTTATATTACGGCGGCCAACGTTTTTCACCAAAAAAACTAAAATGACGTCATTTTAAGACGGAAGCGTTAACGCGATCACTCTAAAAACGTTATAGCTGGCTCCGGGGACCGTCCGACCATCTTTCTATATCAAAAAATTGTCGAAAATCCAAATTCTAATCACCTAAGTACGGTAAAAACCACTTTTTTGAAAAAAACCAGTATGCAAGTTTTCGCAGTGAAGGATTTATTTTTCGACTCTGAAACTTTACGCGTATCGTGAGACGGGTTGCCACAACGGTTTGCGCGCAAAAAAAACACGAAAAAATCGAGATTTTTATTTTATATTACGGCGGCCCACGGCCCCTGTACATTTTCGACGTTTTTCACCAAAAAAACTAAAAAGACGTCATTTTAAGACGGAAGCGTTAACGCGATCACTCTAAAAACGTTATAGCTGGCTCCGGGGACCGTCCGACCATCTTTCTATATCAAAAAATTGCAGAAAATCCAAATTCTAATCACCTAAGTACGTTAAAAACCACTTTTTTGAAAAAAACTAGTATGCAAGTTTACGCAGTGAAGGATTTATTTTTCGACTCTGAAACTTTACACGTATCGTGAGACGGGTTGCCACAACGAATTGCGCGCAAAAAAACACGAAAAAATCGAGATTTTTATTTTATATTACGGCGGCCCACGGCCCCTGTACATTTTCGACGTTTTTCACCAAAAAAACTAAAAAGACGTCATTTTAAGACGGAAGCGTTAACGCGATCACTCTAAAAACGATATAGCTGGCTCCGGGGACCGTCCGACCATCTTTCTATATCAAAAAATTGTCGAAAATCCAAATTCTAATCACCTAAGTACGGTAAAAACCACTTTTTTGAAAAAAACTAGTATGCAAGTTTTCGCAGTGAAGGATTTATTTTTCGACTCTGAAACTTTACGCGTATCGTGAGACGGGTTGCCACAACGGTTTGCGCGCAAAAAAACACGAAAAAATCGAGATTTTTATTTTATATTACGGCGGCCCACGGCCCCTGTACATTTTCGACGTTTTTCACCAAAAAAACTAAAAAGACGTCATTTTAAGACGGAAGCGTTAACGCGATCACTCTAAAAACGTTATAGCTGGCTCCGGGGACCGTCCGACCATCTTTCTATATCAAAAAATTGTCGAAATTCCAAATTCTAATCAACTAAGTACGGTAAAAACCACTTTTTTGAAAAAAAATAGTATGCAAGTTTTCGCAGTGAAGGATTTATTTTTCGACTCTGAAACTTTACACGTATCGTGAGACGGGTTGCCACAACGAATTGCGCGCAAAAAAACACGAAAAAATCGAGATTTTTATTTTATATTACGGCGGCCCACGGCCCCTGTACATTTTCGACGTTTTTCACCAAAAAAACTAAAAATACGTCATTTTAAGACGGAAGCGTTAACGCGATCACTCTAAAAACGTTATAGCTGGCTTCGGGGACCGTCCGACCATCTTTCTATATCAAAAAATTGTCGAAAATCCAAATTCTAATCACCTAAGTACGGTAAAAACCACTTTTTTGAAAAAAACTAGTATGCAAGTTTTCGCAGTGAAGGATTTATTTTTCGACTCTGAAACTTTACGCGTATCGTGAGACGGGTTGCCACAACGGTTTGGCGGAAAAAAACACGAAAAAATCGAGATTTTTATTTTATATTACGGCGGCCAACGGCCACTGTACATTTTCGACGTTTTTCACCAAAAAAACTAAAATGACGTCATTTTAAGACGGAAGCGTTAACGCGATCACTCTAAAAACGTTATAGCTGGCTCCGGGGACCGTCCGACCATCTTTCTATATCAAAAAATTGTCGAAAATCCAAATTCTAATCACCTAAGTACGGTAAAAACCACTTTTTTGAAAAAAACCAGTATGCAAGTTTTCGCAGTGAAGGATTTATTTTTCGACTCTGAAACTTTACGCGTATCGTGAGACGGGTTGCCACAACGGTTTGCGCGCAAAAAAAACACGAAAAAATCGAGATTTTTATTTTATATTACGGCGGCCCACGGCCCCTGTACATTTTCGACGTTTTTCACCAAAAAAACTAAAAATACGTCATTTTAAGACGGAAGCGTTAACGTGATCACTCTAAAAACGTTATAGCTGGCTCCGAGGACCGTCCGACCATCTTTCTATATCAAAAAATTGTCGAAAATCCAAATTCTAATCACCTAAGTACGGTAAAAACCACTTTTTTGAAAAAAACTAGTATGCAAGTTTTCGCAGTGAAGGATTTATTTTTCGACTCTGAAACTTTACGCGTATCGTGAGACGGGTTGCAACAACGGTTTGCGCGCAAAAAAACACGAAAAAATCGAGATTTTTATTTTATATTATGGCGGCCCACGGCCCCTGTACATTTTCGACATTTTTCACCAAAAAAACTAAAAAGACCTCATTTTAAGACGGAAGCGTTAACGCGATCACTCTAAAAACGTTATAGCTGGCTCCGGGGACCGTCCGACCATCTTTCTATATCAAAAAATTGTCGAAAATCCAAATTCTAATCACATAAGTACGGTAAAAACCACTTTTTTGAAAAACACTAGTATGCAAGTTTTCGCAGTGAAGGATTTATTTTTCGACTCTGAAACTTTACACGTATCGTGAGACGGGTTGCCATAACGGTTTGCGGCAAAAAAACACGAAAAAATCGAGATTTTTATTTTATATTACGGCGGCCCACGGCCCCTGTACATTTTCGACGTTTTTCACCAAAAAAACTAAAAAGACGTCATTTTAAGACGGAAGCGTTAACGCGATCACTCTAAAAACGTTATAGCTGGCTCTGGGGACGTCCGACCATCATTCTATATCAAAAAATTGCGAAAATCCAAATTCTAATCTCCTAAGTACGGTAAAAACCACTTTTTTGAAAAAAAATAGTATGCAAGTTTTCGCAATGAAGGATTTATTTTTCGACTCTGAAACTTTACACGTATCGTGAGACGGGTTGCCACAACGGTTTGCGGCAAAAAAACACGAAAAAATCGAGATTTTTATTTTATATTACGGCGGCCCACGGCCCCTGTACATTTTCGACGTTTTTCACCAAAAAAACTAAAAATACGTCATTTTAAGACGGAAGCGTTAACGCGATCACTCTAAAAACGTTATAGCTGGCTCCGGGGACCGTCCGACCATCTTTCTATATCAAAAAATTGTCGAAAATCCAAATTCTAATCACCTAAGTACGGTAAAAACCACTTTTTTGAAAAAAACTAGTATGCAAGTTTTCGCAGTGAAGGATTTATTTTTCGACTCTGAAACTTTACGCGTATCGTGAGACAGGTTGCCACAACGGTTTGCGCGCAAAAAAACACGAAAAAATCGAGATTTTTATTTTATATTACGGCGGCCCACGGCCCCTGTACATTTTCGACGTTTTTCACCAAAAAAACTAAAAATACGTCATTTTAAGATGGAAGCGTTAACGCGATCACTCTAAAAACGTTATAGCTGGCTCCGGGGACCGTCCGACCATCTTTCTATATCAAAAAATTGTCGAAAATCCAAATTCTAATCACCTAAGTACGGTAAAAACCACTTTTTTGAAAAAAACTAGTATGCAAGTTTTCGCAGTGAAGGATTTATTTTTCGACTCTGAAACTTTACGCGTATCGTGAGACAGGTTGCCACAACGGTTTGCACGCAAAAAAACACGAAAAAATCGAGATTTTTATTTTATATTACGGCGGCCCACGGCCCCTGTACATTTTCGACGTTTTTCACCAAAAAAACTAAAAATACGTCATTTTAAGATGGAAGCGTTAACGCGATCACTCTAAAAACGTTATAGCTGGCTCCGGGGACCGTCCAACCATCTTTCTATATCAAAAAATTGTCGAAAATCCAAATTCTAATCACCTAAGTACGGTAAAAACCACTTTTTTGAAAAAAACTAGTATGCAAGTTTTCGCAGTGAAGGATTTATTTTTCGACTCTGAAACTTTACGCGTATCGTGAGACAGGTTGCCACAACGGTTTGCGCGCAAAAAAACACGAAAAAATCGAGATTTTTATTTTATATTACGGCGGCCCACGGCCCCTGTACATTTTCGACGTTTTTCACCAAAAAAACTAAAAAGACGTCATTTTAAGACGGAAGCGTTAACGCGATCACTCTAAAAACGTTATAGCTGGCTCCGGGGACCGTCCGACCATCTTTCTATATCAAAAAATTGTCGAAAATCCAAATTCTAATCACATAAGTACGGTAAAAACCACTTTTTTGAAAAACACTAGTATGCAAGTTTTCGCAGTGAAGGATTTATTTTTCGACTCTGAAACTTTACACGTATCGTGAGACGGGTTGCCATAACGGTTTGCGGCAAAAAAACACGAAAAAATCGAGATTTTTATTTTATATTACGGCGGCCCACGGCCCCTGTACATTTTCGACGTTTTTCACCAAAAAAACTAAAAAGACGTCATTTTAAGACGGAAGCGTTAACGCGATCACTCTAAAAACGTTATAGCTGGCTCTGGGGACGTCCGACCATCATTCTATATCAAAAAATTGCGAAAATCCAAATTCTAATCTCCTAAGTACGGTAAAAACCACTTTTTTGAAAAAAAATAGTATGCAAGTTTTCGCAATGAAGGATTTATTTTTCGACTCTGAAACTTTACACGTATCGTGAGACGGGTTGCCACAACGGTTTGCGGCAAAAAAACACGAAAAAATCGAGATTTTTATTTTATATTACGGCGGCCCACGGCCCCTGTACATTTTCGACGTTTTTCACCAAAAAAACTAAAAATACGTCATTTTAAGACGGAAGCGTTAACGCGATCACTCTAAAAACGTTATAGCTGGCTCCGGGGACCGTCCGACCATCTTTCTATATCAAAAAATTGTCGAAAATCCAAATTCTAATCACCTAAGTACGGTAAAAACCACTTTTTTGAAAAAAACTAGTATGCAAGTTTTCGCAGTGAAGGATTTATTTTTCGACTCTGAAACTTTACGCGTATCGTGAGACAGGTTGCCACAACGGTTTGCGCGCAAAAAAACACGAAAAAATCGAGATTTTTATTTTATATTACGGCGGCCCACGGCCCCTGTACATTTTCGACGTTTTTCACCAAAAAAACTAAAAATACGTCATTTTAAGATGGAAGCGTTAACGCGATCACTCTAAAAACGTTATAGCTGGCTCCGGGGACCGTCCGACCATCTTTCTATATCAAAAAATTGTCGAAAATCCAAATTCTAATCACCTAAGTACGGTAAAAACCACTTTTTTGAAAAAAACTAGTATGCAAGTTTTCGCAGTGAAGGATTTATTTTTCGACTCTGAAACTTTACGCGTATCGTGAGACAGGTTGCCACAACGGTTTGCGCGCAAAAAAACACGAAAAAATCGAGATTTTTATTTTATATTACGGCGGCCCACGGCCCCTGTACATTTTCGACGTTTTTCACCAAAAAAACTAAAAATACGTCATTTTAAGATGGAAGCGTTAACGCGATCACTCTAAAAACGTTATAGCTGGCTCCGGGGACCGTCCGACCATCTTTCTATATCAAAAAATTGTCGAAAATCCAAATTCTAATCACCTAAGTACGGTAAAAACCACTTTTTTGAAAAAAACTAGTATGCAAGTTTTCGCAGTGAAGGATTTATTTTTCGACTCTGAAACTTTACGCGTATCGTGAGACAGGTTGCCACAACGGTTTGCGCGCAAAAAAACACGAAAAAATCGAGATTTTTATTTTATATTACGGCGGCCCACGGCCCCTGTACATTTTCGACGTTTTTCACCAAAAAAACTAAAAAGACGTCATTTTAAGACGGAAGCGTTAACGCGATCACTCTAAAAACGTTATAGCTGGCTCCGGGGACCGTCCGACCATCTTTCTATATCAAAAAATTGTCGAAAATCCAAATTCTAATCACATAAGTACGGTAAAAACCACTTTTTTGAAAAACACTAGTATGCAAGTTTTCGCAGTGAAGGATTTATTTTTCGACTCTGAAACTTTACACGTATCGTGAGACGGGTTGCCATAACGGTTTGCGGCAAAAAAACACGAAAAAATCGAGATTTTTATTTTATATTACGGCGGCCCACGGCCCCTGTACATTTTCGACGTTTTTCACCAAAAAAACTAAAAAGACGTCATTTTAAGACGGAAGCGTTAACGCGATCACTCTAAAAACGTTATAGCTGGCTCTGGGGACGTCCGACCATCATTCTATATCAAAAAATTGCGAAAATCCAAATTCTAATCTCCTAAGTACGGTAAAAACCACTTTTTTGAAAAAAAATAGTATGCAAGTTTTCGCAATGAAGGATTTATTTTTCGACTCTGAAACTTTACACGTATCGTGAGACGGGTTGCCACAACGGTTTGCGGCAAAAAAACACGAAAAAATCGAGATTTTTATTTTATATTACGGCGGCCCACGGCCCCTGTACATTTTCGACGTTTTTCACCAAAAAAACTAAAAATACGTCATTTTAAGACGGAAGCGTTAACGCGATCACTCTAAAAACGTTATAGCTGGCTCCGGGGACCGTCCGACCATCTTTCTATATCAAAAAATTGTCGAAAATCCAAATTCTAATCACCTAAGTACGGTAAAAACCACTTTTTTGAAAAAAACTAGTATGCAAGTTTTCGCAGTGAAGGATTTATTTTTCGACTCTGAAACTTTACACGTATCGTGAGACGGGTTGCCATAACGGTTTGCGGCAAAAAAACACGAAAAAATCGAGATTTTTATTTTATATTACGGCGGCCCACGGCCCCTGTACATTTTCGACGTTTTTCACCAAAAAAACTAAAAATACGTCATTTTAAGACGGAAGCGTTAACGCGATCACTCTAAAAACGTTATAGCTGGCTCCGGGGACCGTCCGACCATCTTTCTATATCAAAAAATTGTCGAAAATCCAAATTCTAATCACCTAAGTACGGTAAAAACCACTTTTTTGAAAAAAACTAGTATGCAAGTTTTCGCAGTGAAGGATTTATTTTTCGACTCTGAAACTTTACGCGTATCGTGAGACAGGTTGCCACAACGGTTTGCGCGCAAAAAAACACGAAAAAATCGAGATTTTTATTTTATATTACGGCGGCCCACGGCCCCTGTACATTTTCGACGTTTTTCACCAAAAAAACTAAAAAGACGTCATTTTAAGACGGAAGCGTTAACGCGATCACTCTAAAAACGTTATAGCTGGCTCCGGGGACCGTCCGACCATCTTTCTATATCAAAAAATTGTCGAAAATCCAAATTCTAATCACATAAGTACGGTAAAAACCACTTTTTTGAAAAACACTAGTATGCAAGTTTTCGCAGTGAAGGATTTATTTTTCGACTCTGAAACTTTACACGTATCGTGAGACGGGTTGCCATAACGGTTTGCGGCAAAAAAACACGAAAAAATCGAGATTTTTATTTTATATTACGGCGGCCCACGGCCCCTGTACATTTTCGACGTTTTTCACCAAAAAAACTAAAAAGACGTCATTTTAAGACGGAAGCGTTAACGCGATCACTCTAAAAACGTTATAGCTGGCTCTGGGGACGTCCGACCATCATTCTATATCAAAAAATTGCGAAAATCCAAATTCTAATCTCCTAAGTACGGTAAAAACCACTTTTTTGAAAAAAAATAGTATGCAAGTTTTCGCAATGAAGGATTTATTTTTCGACTCTGAAACTTTACACGTATCGTGAGACGGGTTGCCACAACGGTTTGCGGCAAAAAAACACGAAAAAATCGAGATTTTTATTTTATATTACGGCGGCCCACGGCCCCTGTACATTTTCGACGTTTTTCACCAAAAAAACTAAAAATACGTCATTTTAAGACGGAAGCGTTAACGCGATCACTCTAAAAACGTTATAGCTGGCTCCGGGGACCGTCCGACCATCTTTCTATATCAAAAAATTGTCGAAAATCCAAATTCTAATCACCTAAGTACGGTAAAAACCACTTTTTTGAAAAAAACTAGTATGCAAGTTTTCGCAGTGAAGGATTTATTTTTCGACTCTGAAACTTTACACGTATCGTGAGACGGGTTGCCATAACGGTTTGCGGCAAAAAAACACGAAAAAATCGAGATTTTTATTTTATATTACGGCGGCCCACGGCCCCTGTACATTTTCGACGTTTTTCACCAAAAAAACTAAAAATACGTCATTTTAAGACGGAAGCGTTAACGCGATCACTCTAAAAACGTTATAGCTGGCTCCGGGGACCGTCCGACCATCTTTCTATATCAAAAAATTGTCGAAAATCCAAATTCTAATCACCTAAGTACGGTAAAAACCACTTTTTTGAAAAAAACTAGTATGCAAGTTTTCGCAGTGAAGGATTTATTTTTCGACTCTGAAACTTTACGCGTATCGTGAGACGGGTTGCCACAACGGTTTGCGCGCAAAAAAACACGAAAAAATCGAGATTTTTATTTTATATTACGGCGGGCCACGGCCCCTGTACATTTTCGACGTTTTTCACCAAAAAAACTAAAAAGACGTCATTTTAAGACGGAAGCGTTAACGCGATCACTCTAAAAACGTTATAGCTGGCTCCGGGGACCGTCCGACCATCTTTCTATATCAAAAAATTGTCGAAAATCCAAATTCTAATCACATAAGTACGGTAAAAACCACTTTTTTGAAAAACACTAGTATGCAAGTTTTCGCAGTGAAGGATTTATTTTTCGACTCTGAAACTTTACACGTATCGTGAGACGGGTTGCCATAACGGTTTGCGGCAAAAAAACACGAAAAAATCGAGATTTTTATTTTATATTACGGCGGCCCACGGCCCCTGTACATTTTCGACGTTTTTCACCAAAAAATCTAAAAATACGTCATTTTAAGACGGAAGCGTTAACGCGATCACTCTAAAAACGTTATAGCTGGCTCCGGGGACCGTCCGACCATCTTTCTATATCAAAAAATTGTCGAAAATCCAAATTCTAATCACCTAAGTACGGTAAAAACCACTTTTTTGAAAAAAACTAGTATGCAAGTTTTCGCAGTGAAGGATTTATTTTTCGACTCTGAAACTTTACGCGTATCGTGAGACAGGTTGCCACAACGGTTTGCGCGCAAAAAAACACGAAAAAATCGAGATTTTTATTTTATATTACGGCGGCCCACGGCCCCTGTACATTTTCGACGTTTTTCACCAAAAAAACTAAAAATACGTCATTTTAAGATGGAAGCGTTAACGCGATCACTCTAAAAACGTTATAGCTGGCTCCGGGGACCGTCCGACCATCTTTCTATATCAAAAAATTGTCGAAAATCCAAATTCTAATCACCTAAGTACGGTAAAAACCACTTTTTTGAAAAAAACTAGTATGCAAGTTTTCGCAGTGAAGGATTTATTTTTCGACTCTGAAACTTTACGCGTATCGTGAGACAGGTTGCCACAACGGTTTGCGCGCAAAAAAACACGAAAAAATCGAGATTTTTATTTTATATTACGGCGGCCCACGGCCCCTGTACATTTTCGACGTTTTTCACCAAAAAAACTAAAAAGACGTCATTTTAAGACGGAAGCGTTAACGCGATCACTCTAAAAACGTTATAGCTGGCTCCGGGGACCGTCCGACCATCTTTCTATATCAAAAAATTGTCGAAAATCCAAATTCTAATCACATAAGTACGGTAAAAACCACTTTTTTGAAAAACACTAGTATGCAAGTTTTCGCAGTGAAGGATTTATTTTTCGACTCTGAAACTTTACACGTATCGTGAGACGGGTTGCCATAACGGTTTGCGGCAAAAAAACACGAAAAAATCGAGATTTTTATTTTATATTACGGCGGCCCACGGCCCCTGTACATTTTCGACGTTTTTCACCAAAAAAACTAAAAAGACGTCATTTTAAGACGGAAGCGTTAACGCGATCACTCTAAAAACGTTATAGCTGGCTCTGGGGACGTCCGACCATCATTCTATATCAAAAAATTGCGAAAATCCAAATTCTAATCTCCTAAGTACGGTAAAAACCACTTTTTTGAAAAAAAATAGTATGCAAGTTTTCGCAATGAAGGATTTATTTTTCGACTCTGAAACTTTACACGTATCGTGAGACGGGTTGCCACAACGGTTTGCGGCAAAAAAACACGAAAAAATCGAGATTTTTATTTTATATTACGGCGGCCCACGGCCCCTGTACATTTTCGACGTTTTTCACCAAAAAAACTAAAAATACGTCATTTTAAGACGGAAGCGTTAACGCGATCACTCTAAAAACGTTATAGCTGGCTCCGGGGACCGTCCGACCAACTTTCTATATCAAAAAATTGTCGAAAATCCAAATTCTAATCACCTAAGTACGGTAAAAACCACTTTTTTGAAAAAAACTAGTATGCAAGTTTTCGCAGTGAAGGATTTATTTTTCGACTCTGAAACTTTACACGTATCGTGAGACGGGTTGCCATAACGGTTTGCGGCAAAAAAACACGAAAAAATCGAGATTTTTATTTTATATTACGGCGGCCCACGGCCCCTGTACATTTTCGACGTTTTTCACCAAAAAAACTAAAAATACGTCATTTTAAGACGGAAGCGTTAACGCGATCACTCTAAAAACGTTATAGCTGGCTCCGGGGACCGTCCGACCATCTTTCTATATCAAAAAATTGTCGAAAATCCAAATTCTAATCACCTAAGTACGGTAAAAACCACTTTTTTGAAAAAAACTAGTATGCAAGTTTTCGCAGTGAAGGATTTATTTTTCGACTCTGAAACTTTACACGTATCGTGAGACGGGTTGCCATAACGGTTTGCGGCAAAAAAACACGAAAAAATCGAGATTTTTATTTTATATTACGGCGGCCCACGGCCCCTGTACATTTTCGACGTTTTTCACCAAAAAAACTAAAAATACGTCATTTTAAGACGGAAGCGTTAACGCGATCACTCTAAAAACGTTATAGCTGGCTCCGGGGACCGTCCGACCATCTTTCTATATCAAAAAATTGTCGAAAATCCAAATTCTAATCACCTAAGTACGGTAAAAACCACTTTTTTGAAAAAAACTAGTATGCAAGTTTTCGCAGTGAAGGATTTATTTTTCGACTCTGAAACTTTACGCGTATCGTGAGACGGGTTGCCACAACGGTTTGCGCGCAAAAAAACACGAAAAAATCGAGATTTTTATTTTATATTACGGCGGGCCACGGCCCCTGTACATTTTCGACGTTTTTCACCAAAAAAACTAAAAAGACGTCATTTTAAGACGGAAGCGTTAACGCGATCACTCTAAAAACGTTATAGCTGGCTCCGGGGACCGTCCGACCATCTTTCTATATCAAAAAATTGTCGAAAATCCAAATTCTAATCACATAAGTACGGTAAAAACCACTTTTTTGAAAAACACTAGTATGCAAGTTTTCGCAGTGAAGGATTTATTTTTCGACTCTGAAACTTTACACGTATCGTGAGACGGGTTGCCATAACGGTTTGCGGCAAAAAAACACGAAAAAATCGAGATTTTTATTTTATATTACGGCGGCCCACGGCCCCTGTACATTTTCGACGTTTTTCACCAAAAAAACTAAAAAGACGTCATTTTAAGACGGAAGCGTTAACGCGATCACTCTAAAAACGTTATAGCTGGCTCTGGGGACGTCCGACCATCATTCTATATCAAAAAATTGCGAAAATCCAAATTCTAATCTCCTAAGTACGGTAAAAACCACTTTTTTGAAAAAAAATAGTATGCAAGTTTTCGCAATGAAGGATTTATTTTTCGACTCTGAAACTTTACACGTATCGTGAGACGGGTTGCCACAACGGTTTGCGGCAAAAAAACACGAAAAAATCGAGATTTTTATTTTATATTACGGCGGCCCACGGCCCCTGTACATTTTCGACGTTTTTCACCAAAAAATCTAAAAATACGTCATTTTAAGACGGAAGCGTTAACGCGATCACTCTAAAAACGTTATAGCTGGCTCCGGGGACCGTCCGACCATCTTTCTATATCAAAAAATTGTCGAAAATCCAAATTCTAATCACCTAAGTACGGTAAAAACCACTTTTTTGAAAAAAACTAGTATGCAAGTTTTCGCAGTGAAGGATTTATTTTTCGACTCTGAAACTTTACGCGTATCGTGAGACAGGTTGCCACAACGGTTTGCGCGCAAAAAAACACGAAAAAATCGAGATTTTTATTTTATATTACGGCGGCCCACGGCCCCTGTACATTTTCGACGTTTTTCACCAAAAAAACTAAAAATACGTCATTTTAAGATGGAAGCGTTAACGCGATCACTCTAAAAACGTTATAGCTGGCTCCGGGGACCGTCCGACCATCTTTCTATATCAAAAAATTGTCGAAAATCCAAATTCTAATCACCTAAGTACGGTAAAAACCACTTTTTTGAAAAAAACTAGTATGCAAGTTTTCGCAGTGAAGGATTTATTTTTCGACTCTGAAACTTTACGCGTATCGTGAGACAGGTTGCCACAACGGTTTGCGCGCAAAAAAACACGAAAAAATCGAGATTTTTATTTTATATTACGGCGGCCCACGGCCCCTGTACATTTTCGACGTTTTTCACCAAAAAAACTAAAAAGACGTCATTTTAAGACGGAAGCGTTAACGCGATCACTCTAAAAACGTTATAGCTGGCTCCGGGGACCGTCCGACCATCTTTCTATATCAAAAAATTGTCGAAAATCCAAATTCTAATCACATAAGTACGGTAAAAACCACTTTTTTGAAAAACACTAGTATGCAAGTTTTCGCAGTGAAGGATTTATTTTTCGACTCTGAAACTTTACACGTATCGTGAGACGGGTTGCCATAACGGTTTGCGGCAAAAAAACACGAAAAAATCGAGATTTTTATTTTATATTACGGCGGCCCACGGCCCCTGTACATTTTCGACGTTTTTCACCAAAAAAACTAAAAAGACGTCATTTTAAGACGGAAGCGTTAACGCGATCACTCTAAAAACGTTATAGCTGGCTCTGGGGACGTCCGACCATCATTCTATATCAAAAAATTGCGAAAATCCAAATTCTAATCTCCTAAGTACGGTAAAAACCACTTTTTTGAAAAAAAATAGTATGCAAGTTTTCGCAATGAAGGATTTATTTTTCGACTCTGAAACTTTACACGTATCGTGAGACGGGTTGCCACAACGGTTTGCGGCAAAAAAACACGAAAAAATCGAGATTTTTATTTTATATTACGGCGGCCCACGGCCCCTGTACATTTTCGACGTTTTTCACCAAAAAAACTAAAAATACGTCATTTTAAGACGGAAGCGTTAACGCGATCACTCTAAAAACGTTATAGCTGGCTCCGGGGACCGTCCGACCATCTTTCTATATCAAAAAATTGTCGAAAATCCAAATTCTAATCACCTAAGTACGGTAAAAACCACTTTTTTGAAAAAAACTAGTATGCAAGTTTTCGCAGTGAAGGATTTATTTTTCGACTCTGAAACTTTACACGTATCGTGAGACGGGTTGCCATAACGGTTTGCGGCAAAAAAACACGAAAAAATCGAGATTTTTATTTTATATTACGGCGGCCCACGGCCCCTGTACATTTTCGACGTTTTTCACCAAAAAAACTAAAAATACGTCATTTTAAGACGGAAGCGTTAACGCGATCACTCTAAAAACGTTATAGCTGGCTCCGGGGACCGTCCGACCATCTTTCTATATCAAAAAATTGTCGAAAATCCAAATTCTAATCACCTAAGTACGGTAAAAACCACTTTTTTGAAAAAAACTAGTATGCAAGTTTTCGCAGTGAAGGATTTATTTTTCGACTCTGAAACTTTACGCGTATCGTGAGACGGGTTGCCACAACGGTTTGCGCGCAAAAAAACACGAAAAAATCGAGATTTTTATTTTATATTACGGCGGCCCACGGCCCCTGTACATTTTCGACGTTTTTCACCAAAAAAACTAAAAAGACGTCATTTTAAGACGGAAGCGTTAACGCGATCACTCTAAAAACGTTATAGCTGGCTCCGGGGACCGTCCGACCATCTTTCTATATCAAAAAATTGTCGAAAATCCAAATTCTAATCACATAAGTACGGTAAAAACCACTTTTTTGAAAAACACTAGTATGCAAGTTTTCGCAGTGAAGGATTTATTTTTCGACTCTGAAACTTTACACGTATCGTGAGACGGGTTGCCATAACGGTTTGCGGCAAAAAAACACGAAAAAATCGAGATTTTTATTTTATATTACGGCGGCCCACGGCCCCTGTACATTTTCGACGTTTTTCACCAAAAAAACTAAAAAGACGTCATTTTAAGACGGAAGCGTTAACGCGATCACTCTAAAAACGTTATAGCTGGCTCCGGGGACCGTCCGACCATCTTTCTATATCAAAAAATTGTCGAAAATCCAAATTCTAATCACATAAGTACGGTAAAAACCACTTTTTTGAAAAACACTAGTATGCAAGTTTTCGCAGTGAAGGATTTATTTTTCGACTCTGAAACTTTACACGTATCGTGAGACGGGTTGCCATAACGGTTTGCGGCAAAAAAACACGAAAAAATCGAGATTTTTATTTTATATTACGGCGGCCCACGGCCCCTGTACATTTTCGACGTTTTTCACCAACAATCTAAAAAGACGTCATTTTAAGACGGATGCGTTATCGAGATCACTCTAAAAACGTTATAGCTGGCTCCGAGGACCGTCCGACCATCTTTCTATATCAAAAAATTGCCGAAAATCCAAATTCTAATTACCTATATATCTACCATCTACTACAGTTCTATTTAAATCTATTTCTGTTTCAAGTTATGAGGCCAAGTCCCGCGTAAAAGTTAGGTCATTCTTATTTGTTGATTAATTACTACTCATTATATTATTTATATCATTATGTACCTAGTGTCGTTGCCGGTCATTTCCTGCTCTATTACATATGTTAATCTTTATATTATCTATTTTCTTGTTCGGCTGATTAGTGATGTTATAATATTCGGGATAGACGAATTGCACTTTTTACTTAAATAAAATGGTGGAATTGCACTTAAATAAAAAATATGTATAATTATAGAACTGCAATCGGGTTAAGAGCAGATGTGCAAAAAAAGAATGTTAATTTAAATTTTGTAAATCACTATTATTTTCCCTATCGCTTTAAATACTGTCATTGGCATACTAATTGTAATTTTAATACTTTTTAATTTTCTATGATATAATGTATATTACAAGTATATATTATTTAGTGAAATTATAAGAAATTGTGTTATAACATAACATAATATTATATAGAACTGCAATGCTTTTTGAACTTAAATGTAGTTCGATCTTTACCTTTTTTTTTAAATGAGTACAGTTCAACTATTACCATTTTATTAACCTTAGTGCAATCAGGCCCGGCTCAAGTATTTAAACACACCTATCAAACTTGAGTTTTTCCGCACCTTACATACTTACATGTAAATAATTCATAAAATCTATAATACAACAATTTTAAATGCCGCTCTATGCATGGGCGATGGCATATGTCACCTAACCTTAGAGTGCAATCGAATTAAAATGAGTAAAAATTAACTTTACCCATAATACTAATATAAGATAATCACTAACCTAACCTTTTAAGTATATTATCATATTATTGTAAATTGTTATTATCATTTAGTATTGAATAATTTTCATTATTCATTATCAATACATCGTATCACGACTAGGTACTTATTTTTATTTTTATTTTACTGTTGGAATTGTTTATCTATCCCGCTATTCTCGATATATTTTTTTTATTTTTGTATACTGTTTATAATATTTTCTATACTTATTCTCTTTCCATCCCGTGTCTCATAAAAACTATATAAATTACACTCCACTATCACCACACAGCTAGTACTAGTACTGTTCCAAGACGAGCAGTAACCGCTAACAACAATCGATGGGCCGTGAGCGGACAATATTACCTAGTGATAAAAACTACGCCATCAACCCACCACGGCTCTTTATACCGGGTTGCCCCTCACACATATCTATTGTATCGATATTTATAGATAAAATTAAAATAAATTGAAAATAATTTTATTATATTATTATTATTATTATTTGTATTTTGTTTTTAATTTAATGTGTACGAATAATAAATTTAAAAATGTTAAGACACGTGTCATTTATCACATGTCATATATGCACCTGGTACTAAACTCGGTGTAGAAAAACTGTCCGAACAGTCATTGATTTCAACCAAGATGTGGCCTATAATTCAGTTTTACGGTGGATGTAAACATACGCTTTCGCGGGAGGAACAGGATCCAGACGGTAATCGGTATACATCGACGAGACAGGTTATCTAACCGATAGTCAATAATATATGTTCGAACTGGACAGCGGCGCGTAGAACAGCGTAGTCGTAGTTGTTGCGGTTCCAATCGCTGGCTGCATTCCGGATGGTATGTTATTTCCGGCGCGAATGCTTGGTTTCTGCTCTGAAGGCGGCTGGTCGAATACGAAGAAGCGGATAGATCTTTACCCGTTGAACGTGGACGAAAACGGAACGCGACGTAGCCGTTACCATGAGAACAGTGAAGATGCTTCCTCGGTAGTGGTCGTGGCTGCAGTTGTCGCAGTGTTCGAACTCGTTGAGCTCGAGATGAATTTGTGTTTGTGAATATTTGTGACTGTTTACGCTGAAACTCATATTTTATATATTATATCATCTATCCACGTGATCACCGCCGTCTGTCCTCGATCGACATAATAATCATCACTCGTCAGCAGACGATACGACAGTAAACGCTCGAACCCATCGACGTCACCACCCGTCGTTCATGTCCAACACGGGAAGCGTGTGTCTAGATTAGACAGCGGAAATTTCATGTATTATAGTACATAATAATTGTAGAATATAATAATCATAATAGTTTAATTAAACTGTCATGAAAATATCTTATAAAGCGTCTATTTTAGATTTTTTTTATGATTATTTAAGAACCCTCTAAGTTTTTTTTTTTACATATTTTTAATATATTCAATAGTTATCCTACTGCGCACAAATCGAATTGGGAACTGTCAACTGTATAATATAATACCCGGACAATGTTAACTCATTCCAACTTTGCCCTTAAAAATCGGGCACTGTGCACTTGGCAAAGTAAATTAAAAACAGAGCACTGCATACATTGATATCACATATTATATATCGAATAGCATTTGATATTTAAACATAACAATAACACTAGAAAACTATACTTAAAATTATTTTATTTGTACGAGACACTTTCGTAGCCGATAATAATATGAATCATTGAACACATCCAGAATCTTAACAATATTATGAAACTCATAATACTATATGTTGCACGAACACTATTATTAATCGCGATATGCAAAGAGATGTTTATCCAGGATAATGAGGTACCACCAGTACAAATTTCTTAAAAGATGAAGTTGAAAGAAAAGTTCTAAATTGGGTTGTCACGACTCAAGAGTATACTAGGTGTACTTGCAAAACATTATGTACCATCAGGTGGTGTAAATGTAAAAAATCCGGTCGACTTTTCAACTCAAAGTACCTCAATAGTGATGTATGTATAATAATGCTATCTCTATAATATACTTAACATTATTTTTTTGAAATAATTAACTATAATGATTATATTTTGATATTAAAAAGTATTAATTTTAATCATGTCCAATCACTTTTAGATAATTATAAAAATAAAAATAAAACAGTAATTCGCATTGCGTAAATATAATTGATACAAATAAAAAAATATCAATTATATCAAAAAAAAACTTCCGTAAAAGGCTAACAACATTATACATTTTGATTATAAAAAAAGTGTAACGAATGAAACAATCATTAATTTCAGAAAAAAACTTGCTGTAAGAGCTATCAATAATGTAACACATTTTAATAAGAAAAACAGTGTAAATGTATGAAACAAAAAAAAAATTTCGGAAAAACGGGCTAACAATAGTTATAATAAATTTTGATAAATAAAACAGTGTACAAAATAGTATAAACAATTTTGATAAGTAGAAAAATTAAATGAATGAGATAAAAAATTATTTGCGAAAAAAATTGGCAATATGGGCTAACAGTTTTTGTAATAAATAATAATAGGTTAATTATAATAGGATTAATAATAATACATTTTATAAAAGAATAAAAAATGAAAATTTTTTCATAAGAATTAGTAATTACAAGAAAACATTAATAAAAAAGCGGGTAAGTGAGTATCGCTCTGCTGTACATTAGGGGGTGGGATGGACCTCGGACTAGGGAAGGTAAAATTTTAATGCAATGATAGGTATCATTGTATACGAAAAACGATTCTGAACGGAGATGATTTGTCAGTCTAGGATAATATATTATACTTAAATATTGTAATATATTCTACTTTGAAACAAATTCAAACATTTAAGTAAAAGTTTCAAGATCTTACGTTTAGTAATTTTTTAAAAATAACAAAAATCGAAAATTATTTATTAGTAAAACGTTATTTTACACATGTATTTTTGATTTCAAATTAAAATTAAAACTTTAAACACTCATAAAATTGTTTAAATTGAATAATCATCAAACTTTTTTATAATTATTCTAAGCTTAACTTATGGACAGAATAGTATTAAATTTTCAATTCTTAGCTTTTGATAGTAAAATATTTATAAATTTTCAACTACCAAATAGTGAAAAATATTCATGATTTTGACGAATTTTTGTCAATATTTGAACTTCAAATACTAATAAAAAAAAATTGTGCCTATGTATTTTTATAATTTTTGAATGAGAGTTAGAACAAGTTATGTGGACCCTTCAATTAAATTTTCAAGTAATTTATCCCAGCTTAATTTTTTTTATCAACATTTATAAAAAAAAAATTAAAAATTTCAATTGTCTACAAATAGCTCAAAAAAAGTCAAAATATTTTGAAAATCAAATCACGTAAAGAAAATTGCAATCTAAATAACTGGTAAAATTTTCAAGTATTTACGACTTATACTATTTGAATAACAACAAATATCAAAAATCGTTTGAGGCTAAATCGTTATTTAAGGCGGTTTTGTAAAAATTTAAATTTCAAACACTCATAAAAAATTTTTGTCTGAATCCGGTAGAGTTTTTTTTACAGATAATTGAAGTAAAATGTATGGAGAACCTTGTATAAAATTTTCAAAACTTAGTTATAAAAGAAAAAATTTTACGATTTTTCAACGACAAAATTACTTGCAAATTTTTGCAATTTTGACATATTTCGTATAAATTCGAACTTTAAGCACTTATAAAAAAAAGTTGTGACTAACGATTTCGGATTTTTTTTATTACTTTAAGAACAACTTATAAGAAACCTTGTGTTAAATTTTCAAGATTTTCTGGCCGGCCAAAAAATTTTTATCGTTATTTTAAAAAAAAATACAAAAAAAAAATTAAAAATTTCAATTGTCTATAAATAGTTCAAAAAAAGTCAAAATTCTTTGAAAATTTAACTGTGTACGGAGAACGCTAATATAAACATTTGGTGAAAATTTCAAGTATTTACATCTATTAGTTTTGAGTTATAGCAAAATAAAAAATTCGATTTGGGCGAAAACTGGTTTTGCGTAAAAATTCCCGTTTTTCCGTCATTTTTTTAAGGTTTTTCCCGACTCACTTAAAAAATATTGAAAATTTTTAACTTTTGACCCCCCAAAGTACCAACTAGATCCGATTTCCTTTTCAAAGAGGGGCTGAAGTCAAAAATCGAAGCATTTTTACTGCCCCAAATGTTGTCGACAGACACAAAAAAAAAAAAACAAAAAAAAACACACATCATTGTAAAATCAATACATTCATCACTCCGTTCAGAATCTAAAACACACATCATTGTAAAATCAATACATTCATCACTCCGTTCAGAATCTTAAATGGTAACGAAAAAGGAAAATGAACATCAACCGCGGTAGCAGCCGGAGTAACCCGCCGCCGGACCCTGTGAAACGCACATTTTTAACGGGCTCGGCGTCGCTAACGTCCGTGTTCCTAATATATCGTCACTCACCCCGCCTCCGTCGTAACGTGTCGTCGCCTGTGCCGCCGCCTGATATGTGCACGGGTACTTCTAGGACGGGAATGTTGCCCAAGGTGGTACCGCAAGCCGTTCGTCGTCGTCAACGTCCATCATCATCGTTTCGCACACGAACCGAAAGCTGTCGGGCGCCCGCCAAGCCGTCGTAGTGATCAACGAAGCATCGAACAAAGCATCGACGTCCGAACTCCGAACCCACGACGCCCGCGACACCTGTCCGTCCACAAGTTGTCGGAAAACTACCGATGTCTTCGGTGTTGGTGGGAGGGATGGTCAGCGGACTCCGTCCATAGATTAAAGAATACTCCGTCCGAGCGGAGCGTTTGATCCGCTTCCATACGTACATACTGTCTACATGCGAAATGCTTTCTGTTCACGCAAGTTGGCATACGTGGTACCAACATCTCCCTTGGTCGAGAAGTCAATCGCCGCCCGTTCAGCTGGAATGTGCAACACCGGCAAGACTGCGCGACGGTATAAAAACATGTCCGCCGTTCGATGTCATGCGCTCGTTGGCGTCTGTTATAATTTTTATGTTTTACGAAAAGTACGTGTTGTTTTGTTTGTTTTTCGCAAGCTAAGGAAAATCACGTTTTTCTTTGTTTCTCTCTTTTATATTTTTCGTGGCCAGTTTCGACACCGACAGTGATCCCGTCACCAGCTCATCTGCCTCGGGCCACTCAGCAGCAATTTTCAATATTTGGCACCAGTTCCGGTTCATTTTGGTATTTTGTCGTCAGTTCCAGCTCAATGCAGGAAGTGGTCCAGATTCTCATCTTTCCTTTACGGTATCGTTTCTTTTTATTATATTATTATTATTTGTTCATATAATCAAGACAAATTGTCTATGATAATGCCAAGTGACGTATTAATATATCTATAGGTATATAACATAATTTTGTGATATTATGTGTTTTTGTTTTATTTAAAATATCATTTTTAAAAGTTTATATTACGTTGTTTATTTACTAATTGATCCTACCCTATCCTCATTATAATCAGATCTCTAGTCATCGTCGTCCACAAGCTAAACAAAGGTACCTAAGTCCGTCTTTTTTCGACAATAAGCATCGTGATCGTCATAAGGCAAACATTATAAACTAAATATTTTTAGTGATTGTATTGATATTATAATTTAACTAAATCTAAGTAACGAGACTATATTAACGATTTAAAAATCATATGAATTGTATTAGCCGCCATCATTAAGTTTTAGAAAATTTGTTTAAAATTTCGTGCCATGTTTATATTTTATTTAATTATTCTGAATATTAATTCTAATAATAATGTTTCATTATGCGATCATTATTTTGATATTATACAACACTAAGTTTATAAAATAATATATCCTCATGACTTATGTATTTTGGTAGTTATCCAGACATTGCTTAACTCGTTAATACATTGAGTGGTTTGTCTGGCCATTCTTTACTACGGTACCCTCCGAGTGCTTTATATTATTAGATACAACATAATATAATGAATATCGAAAATTATATATAACTGAAAATACAAATAATCTATGGCATAACACAGTGTACGCGGACGGGACAAGGTTAAAAAGAATAAAGAGTATACGGCACTAGTCACCTCGAAATAATATAATATTTTCTTGAGTCTTGACCGGTCGGAGGTGGAAGAATATCGCGAACGTTTTTTTTTTTTTACCGTGCGTAACGAATAACGATAGTAACGGACGGCTAGCAGATGTGATGAGCGATGTTATTGTGTGCGATGACACTGGTGATTAATATGCGATTAAAGTGCTGCGGAATCGGCGATCACCGACGACATAACTCGGCCGTCGATATTCCAAGACGTTAATACGAGGCAAAAAGTACACCACCGCACGGCGCACAGGTTCTGATGGATAATAATTATCGCCTCGTCGGTTATGTCCACGGTTATAGATATATCTCTAATACAATATATGTCTATAATATTATGTCTGCATCCGGTCGCCTTCGATGTCGGGCATCAACATCGTACCCGGAAATTCTTGATTGGCACAGCTAATATTTATATTCTAACCAAAACCCCGCACAGTCTCTGCTAATCAATGTGACACTAAACGCGCCTCTACTATTAATCGTTTACCGCTGTCCGCTGTCTGACTCGCCAGTACTACTGTCCGCTGTCTTATTCACCAGTACCGCTAGCCTCACTGTCATGATATTTTATATAATTGGTTGCTTTCGGTGATTAAGGATCTGCATTTGTACATAAATTATTATTATTTTCGTTAGTGTTGCGTGGTTAATTACTGATTATAATATTGCATTATAATATAATATATATATATCATACAGTAGAATCCGCTTAATTGGGACACATTGGGCGGTGACTATTTGTCTCCATTATCCGACTGTCCCAAAATTTTATCTATACAGCCCAATGAACAATTAACTTAATTTACTATTATTATTATTAACTTAAATTCATTCATAAATAAATTCGGAGTAGAGTGATGATTTCATAGGCACACTTGGCTATACCCTTGCCACGCCACTGGCTATATACCTATTTAATACTTGTTTAGTACTTTAGTGTTTTAGTATTATTTCTAATTGTCGTATGTTGGTTATGGACATAATATAAAATGTAAATTATTTATTCATATTTATATTATAATTTATGATAAATAATTATAAAATAATACTCTAACTAAATAATATTTGTTATTTGTTTTCTTTAAATAAATATAATCAACTTATAAACTATATACCTATAAACGGTTTATTTCTTATTATTGAATATTGTTAATAATATACATAAGTTTTAATTATAATTACCTAAGTACTTCATTTAATTGAGTTTTAAAATCGTTCTGTAAAATGTTTACAAATATTTAAAACCGTAATTTTAGAATCGTTCATCGAATACGTTATAGTTTTTTTCACGTAGATTTGTCAATGTTCTTCACAAAAAGTTTTAAATTATTTTGTGAAATCTTAAGTTTATTATTAAACATAAATTTTGATGAATTTATTTTTAAATGAAAAAAAAGATATTTTTTTGTTCCTAACAGGTACTTATAAGTTATAACATTCAATAAATATTTGAACTTACCATTGTATGCAAAACCAAAAATAATTCACTCATAAAAAACTGGTTCAAATATTTTTATTTTTATGAACTTTCTGTAATGAGCCATGCGCTGTTCAGATGTTGTATGATCCAACTTCTAAAATATTACTCATCTATGAAGAATTTGTTCAGTATAGAATCTTTCTTGATTTCGTTTTTGAAATATCCTAAATAATAATTATAGTAAGTACCTATTACTATGTAAATAAAGTGACTAATAAAAGAATATTTTATTATATTTCATATAATATAAACAATGTGGTAATGAATTTATTATACAAAATTATGTCATACAATTCTTACATAAAAACTTACACAATATTTAAATTTGTAAGCATAGTTTTTCTATTTTTTATTTGTAGATATTATCAATAAATTCAATATCCAAAAATAAAATACAAAAATTAATAGGTACATAATTATAGTAAAATACAATAATTAAATTTTTATCACATTTTACAAAAATATGTGCTAAAACGTATATCTATCTCATGTAGGTAGTCATGTTATAGCGTATTAATTATAATGTTGTAACGTATGAATTAATTGAATTGCGGTTCAATACGTTTTTATGTTTACTTAACTTTCTACAATCGTCCGGCATCCATGACGCTGTTTGAATGTTGTTGTATGTTCTAATATATTATATTATTCATCTACAAGTAATTATTTTAGTACAAAGAAAATAGAATAGATATTAGAGATCCCAATTCCCAACCTAACTAGACACTAGAGCCAATTTTCTACTTTAAAATATTAAAATTAAATATTTTAATGTTATTATAATAAATAATAATATTATAAATTATATTATTATATTCCACAAACAAACAGTAGAGAGATGACTATGTTACAGGAAATAATTTTTTTTATTGAGTTTATGTAAACACCGTGCTATATTTTAATTTATAAGTAACTTATAAATATGTATAGGTAGATGTGTAGTATTTATTTTAAGTAACTATTGTTTTTTTTTTCAATTAATAAATATTTTTAACTTTTTATTCGTATTCAAAAAAAAATCTTAATTTGTTTATATTTAAACATTTTAGACTATCCCTATATTTGATTTACGAATATGGGAATTATACAAGTTTAAGCAACCATGAACCAATAAACAGCTAGAAGTTTTATTTCTAATATTATTATTAGATTATGAATAATATTTTTTGGTAGTCCATTCTAGAACTGTAGTAAGATATTCGAGTTACTATTTAAAATAAAAACATAAAATATAGATCAAGAAAAATTATTATTGGTTAATCAGTGTCATGTGCTATTCACGAGTACCTAATTATTGTATTTATTGTAAACAACTTAAACGTTAGGAATGATTAAGATCTGTTTCACATGAACGGCGATTTTGCACCTTCTTTTCAGTTTAAATTATGGACAATATCAATAAATTAAAATACAAACCACGGACTATTTATGATGATAATATTAATAATTATGATAACATACAAAATAATTTCGGGGATCTTGTCGGAGAATTATAATCATCCGAAAATTAGCAAATTGTTCGAAAGGAAATTGCAGAAGTAAGTATACTTCCGTCAAGTACACCTGTCACCTATAAAGGCTTTTTTTTAAGACTCCCAGGAGCACTAAAGAATTTTTTTCCGCTTCATGTTTCACTAGTCTAACATATTTTTACTCTCTTAAAAATACATAAAATTAGTTTTTTTTCAAACTGCCGACATCTATAGCTAATAACACCTGTATTTAAAGCTAAAATGATCAAATAAATATAAATATAATAGTACTACATTATGTGTATCACATTACTCGTCTTTTACGGCGCATTGTACAGATAATTTTACTAGATTTATACGCAGAGCAACATATTTATAAAAATATAATACCCATTATAATATCTAATCAACATTTTATTTTATCTTCAAAAAGACAATTTTTTTCATTATACATTTTGAAATGTGTATGAATTTGTTTATTTATACACACTACGTGTGAACTTAGAACTGAATGATAAATCTAGGAATACGGATGTCAGTAGCTCTGGACCAACGAAAACGTTTAACGACGCAGGACACATAGACTTAAACGACCTGGTGCCATATAGAGTATCAGAACCACGGTAGGGGGCCATTGATCAGCAGCAATCACAATCAAATTGTTAGTGAGTAATTGGCCGAAGAAGGGATCCAGTTGATTTATATATAGGCATTACACAACTATAAATAGTGATAAAAAAAAAAAATTGTAACCCATGAGACGTCACGTAAAACTGTAGGATGACGGTATCGAAACCGTACATATAATACACTACAAACAGTGGTTCTTAACCGGTTTTCCGTGGACTTGATATAAGTGCTCCGCCAAAATTTTAAAATAAGTCAGAAAAAATACTAGTATTTACGAGTAATCAATGGTATTATTATTTACCTTTTTTTTTGCAAATAAAAGTTTTCCTATATTAGTATGTTACTAATAAGTAATAATATAAACAACATAATATGTAATAAGTTTCATATAGTTTATTTTTTACTTTTAAATTTAAATAAAGGTTATAATCAACAATATTAGGTACACGAAGTATTTATTTTAACAATTAATATTATTATTATTATACAATTTAATTATCATTATATATTAAGTTTTTATACTGTCAATTATCTTCAATATTCATTCAATAACTATGTTGAATAATATAATCAGTTATACGTATCACGTTATAGTATTATAATACGTGTATATAGTGACTGATATAGCAACGGCCGGCATCCGGAGTGTAATAGATGGTATTTTGCAGCGTTAACGCGTAAACAGCGTGGAATTTCACAAAGATACAATATCGCTGTTGACGAACCGACGACGTACGTAAAATTATAGTACTCGGGTGATACCTTCGCATATGGGAGTACGAAAAAGTGGAGGCACTACGGAGTTTGGCGACAAATTGCCAGCGTACGTTCCCCGGCACCCCGTCGTGTGACGAGTTCACGGGTGTCGCACGCTCGGATATAGACGCGTTGACCCCCTCTGAACGGCGGACAGCCGAACGACACTCGCCTTTTACAATCGCGCGATCCGGCGGCGACGGCGACACGGTGGTCAGCGGTACCGGAGTGAACAGCGATGCTGCCTCGATGACACCAATACAACAGTTATGGCAATCGTTACTGATTTATGACAGTTCGACAATTAATCGTTACGGAACAATGCGATCGACTGTTTGATGCAGACGAAACGTCGTATTGCGCGTACATAGGTAACGACAAGCGGTAGAGAAGTTGGTGTGCGGCGATGGAACAACCGGCGAAAAAGCTGAACAACAATGATAAAACTATTAAAAACGTACTAAAGCGTTTAACACCGAGTACGTGGCCGCGAAGTGTTGGCACACTCGGACGCACGTCAATATAAAAACGGCCCGGCGGTGTACGGTGTTTACGCGTCGCAACGCGAGCGGTGGCTGACGAACGGCCGAACGCAATCGGGGACGCATAAAAATAATACGGCGACCGATAAAGAAGCTGATCTAAATCGCAAAAGGTATTTTGCGATCGCACAAAAATACAATGTCGATGTAGGAGACGTCTCACTTAGATATATTGTAAAAGTAAAAAACATAGATAATAAATCAAATATCGTGTGATATGGGATTACAAAAACTCACGACCAATGGTCAGAAGATTTTTGAGTGCTGCAGTGACTATGTCTCATTGCGGTGACACGACGGTACTGAACGATATCCGTATATATATTATATATATATATATTCTGACTGTGGCTGTGGCCTCACCGGGCTGTAATTTGATTGGGATTGCCGTTGACCGCCGAAAAGCTGACCCGTGAACATTTTTTGCGGCCGTCGTAAAGTACCACTATTACTGTAATACTTGGTGCTTTAGTCGGGCGGCGTCTTTAACCGCGCTTTCACACCATGTCGCCAAAGTCTTTGGGTGGCAGAATAAAGTGCGTAGTTGACTTATACCGACATAATAAGCTTACTTATTGCAGTGGCGTCATTTGTACCGCGCAGGGTATACATTTGCTTATTTAAAATCCAATATTGTAGTAATTAGACTCACTTTTTTATGCATTGATTGGCCTGAAAAATTGATAGAAGTTTGCGCTTAAAGTGGCCTGTTTAATACGCCATGCTGTTGATATTAGAACTCGGAAACTTGGTGAACCGAATTTGTCCAATCGTGCTTTGAGTCTTGGTCAATACTGCAGCTAATAGCTAAGCTAAACTAGGTATTTTACTATTTTGTATATATAGGTACAGTAGAGTCTCGCTAATCCGTACTAGATGGAACCGGACTCTCCGGATTATCTAAAATCCGGATTAAACGAAATGATGTTTTTTTTTAACTTACTAATTAATAAACATTATAAATAACAACGCGATAAATATACTGTCAAAAAACACCTCGTGTATTTATACGAATTAAAAATTTATTGATTTACAATTTTACATTAAGTACACATTATTATTTTTATTCCCGAATATATATATATATATTATACATGAGTACATACTAAATACGAAACATAAATTGTCCAGATTATCCGGATTAGCGGGACTCTACTGTATGTATAGCTAGGTATAAGGACTTAGGACCTAGACTTATTAAATTATTTTAGTATGTATTGTAGTTGTAATGATGTAGTATACCATAGATGAGTATTTTATTACTTTACACTTATTTCATACATTTATGGACCATTTACTGTTTACTGACCTTATTATTTTATAATAATTTTTATTTAGTTGTCCCGTACATGTAATCGCTCACGCTCACTTTTTTCCACTTATCCAACACATTGACTACAGCCGGCCGGTGCAACACATATACCTATTATACACATTACCCGTTTTCGAATATTGTAAAATAGCAAATATCGTATTTTTATTTCTAGGTTTCCTTATTGAACTAAATTATATAGTATTATTAGTACCTGCATAGTTTACTTTGTTGTGTATTTTTTGAATGCATTCATATGATATTAGTAAAACACCAAGATATTTATTGTATTTTTTATAAGGTGTATGTTGTACCCAATTATTATCTATATATCTGCAAAATGACTATTATAAATTATAATATAATATCTATTATCTTGTTCGCCACTTCTTATATAATATTATATATATGAGTGTAGATGGTATAAAATAGTATCACGCGAATTAGTTGACCCGTCTAGAATCCATAAAACACATCATTGTGTGAGTAATATTTATTTATTTTAGTTGTGCTATTATAAACTAAAAATTAGAAAATTAGTTTATAAAGTGCTGTTATTTTAATGGATCAGTTTCAATAGCTGTCTATCTAATCTAAATATTTACAATAAAATATTATTATATCATAGGATATAGACAGTTATATTTATTATTGATTTATATAGTATATTGTACATCTTTTATTATATAATAACATTTATATAATATTAAGTATACATTTAGAATGAGAAAAGAGTTGAATTTAAATAATAGTAACCGAAAGATGGGTATTATATTTTATGTAGCTTAATTACTTTTTTTCAAATAACAATTTTTTTCTATACATTTTATTTTACTTACACAAATACTTGCGATGTATGCATTGAAATAAGTTAATTATTTATAAAATATAACGAATATATTTTGATTCATAAAAATATAATAAAATATTTTTTAAGTATTTCAAGTATTTTGTATGTATAATAAATACCAAGGTATAAATTAAAATTATTTTTATACTTTATTATTACTTTATTTTATTTTTACATTTTTAGTTTTTGCAATTTGTTTATAATGTTAAGTATTATTTAAGAAAATTAAACGAATTGACAATAAATATAAAATGGCAATATAAAATATACAATCGTAGGTAATAGTGTTGTTTTTGGGGTCTTTTTTTTTAACTCATAATTAACAATGAAAGTCATGATTTTCAAAAATAAATCGTTAAACATAAAATTTCGTTAAATGGAAGTTTTATTATATAATAATGAGCATTATTTTTTTATATAGTACCTAAATGAAAATTGTGTGTTTTATAAGAGATTTTCACAGTCTTCTATATTATAATGCTAGATAAGGTAAATCATTGCAAACTATGAAGCCAGTTGATTAAACGACCGATATGTTTTCAGTTAACAAATCATTACATTCATTACCTATACAGAATGTATTAGAAATAAGTTGGAATAACAGATTTAAATGGTAAAATAAAATGATAATTCTATAAAAATTCATGAAAAATGATTTGTATTTTTAAAAAGAAACAGTTATAAATTATTAAACATCAAAACATAAATTAATAGGTACAAAATATACTTGTACATATTTTAAATAATATGACAATACAGATAGCATTTTTTGTTGGTTTATAAATTTTAATTTCTAAATTATTAATTAAAAAAAATTTGTACTACTTAAAATAGATAAAATATTTCTAATACCTTGGTATATATGTATATATTGTGACTTAAATTAAAATAAAAGATAATATTATTGATGATTAAATAAAATTAACTTGGTTAACACACGACGTTTATAACAACCATGGATTTTTTTGTCTTATAACAACATTATAATATAAACAAATTTTTAAGTATTCTTTACTTATTACATATAAATATATAATTGACATCAAATCTAACTTATGGCTATCAAATAAACTTTTTTCAGAACATCTAATATTTTTAAAAATAATTAAAAAAATAATTCTTTGTTCAAATAATAATTGAAGTATATCACGTGTTTTTGGGGCCATTTCCCATCGAAAATCCACCAGCCACCAGCCACTAGCCATCTACTACAATTCTATTTAAATCTATTTCTGTTTCAAGCCATGAGCCCGAGTCCCGCGTAAAAGATAGGTCATTGTTATTTGTTGATTAATTACTACTCATTATATCATTATATATTGTCGTTTCCGGTCATTACCCGCTCTATTACATAATGTTAAACTTTATATTATCTTTTTTTCTTGTTTGGCTGATTAGTGATGTTATAATATTCGGGATAGACGAATTGCACTTATTACCTAAATAAAATGGTGGAATTGCACTTAGATAAAAAAATATGTATAATGATAGAACTGCAATCGGGTTAAGAGCAGATGTGCAAAAAAAGAATGTTAATTTAAACTTTGTAAATCACTATTATTTTCCCTTCCGCTTTAAATACTGTCATTGGCATACTAATTGTAATTTTAATACTTTTTAATTTTCTATGATATAATGTATATTACAAGTATATATTATTTAGTGAAATCATAAGAAATTGTGTAATAACATAACATAATATTATATAGAACTGCGATGTTTTTTGAACTTAAATGTAGTTCGATCTTTACCTTTTTTTTTTAATGAGTACAGTTCATTACCATTTTATTAATCTAAGTGCAATCAGGCCCGGCTCAAGTATTTAAACACACCTATCAAATTTGAGTTTTTCCGCACCTTACATACTTATATGTAAATAATTCATAAAATCTATAATACAACAATATTAAATGCCGCTCTATGCATGGGCGATGGGCCTATGTCACCTAACTTTAGAGTTCAATCGAATTAAAATGAGTAAAAATTGACTTTACCCATAATACTAATATAAGATAATCACTAACCTAACCTTTTAAGTACCTATATTATCATATTATTGTAAATTGTTATTATCATTTAGTATTGAATAATTTTCATTATTCATTATCAATACATCGTATCACGACTACTTATTTTTATTTTTATTTTACTGTTGGAATTGTTTATCTATCTCGCTATTCTCGATATATTTTTTTTATTTTTGTATACTGTTTATAATATTTTCTATACTTATTCTCTTTCCATCCCGTGTCTCATAAAAACTATATAAATTACACTCCACTATCACCACACAGCTAGTACTAGAACTGTTCCAAGACGAGCAGTAACCACTAACAACAATCGATCGGCCGTGAGCGGACAATATATTACCTAGTGATAAAAACTACGCCATCAACCCACCACGGCTCTTTATACCGGGTTGCCCCTCACACATATCTATTGTATCGATATTTATAGATAAAATTAAAATAAATTGAATATAATGTTATTATATTATTATTATTATTATTTGTATTTTGTTTTTAATTTAATGTGTACGAATAATAAATTTAAAAATGTTAAGACACGTGTCATTTATCACATGTCTTATATGCACCTGGTACTAAACTCGATGTAGAAAAACTGTCCGAACAGTCATTGATTTCAACCAAGATGTGACCTATAATTCAGTTTTACGGTGGATGTAAACATACGCTTTCGCGGGAGGAACAGGATCCAGACGGTAATCGGTATACATCGACGAGACAGGTTATCGAACCGATAGTCAATAATATATGTTCGAACTGGACAGCGGCGCGTAGAACAGCGTAGTCGTAGTTGTTGCGGTTCCAATCGCCGGCTGTATTCCGGATGGTATGTTATTTCCGTCGCGAATGCTTGGTTTCCGCTCTGAAACCGGCTGGTCGACTACGAAGAAGCGGATAGATCTTTACCCGTTGAACGTGGACGACAACGGAACGCGACGTAGCCGTTACCATGAGAACAGTGAAGATGCTTCCTCGGTAGTGGTCGTGGCTGCAGTTGTCGCAGTGTTCGAACTCGTTGAGCTCGAGATGAGTTTGTGTTTGAGAATATTTGTGACAGTTTCCACTGAAGCTCATATTGTATGTATGTATATCATCCACCCACGTGATCACCGCCGTCTGTCCTCGATCGACAGACTCATCACTCGTCAGCAGACGATGCGACAGTAAACGCTCGAACCCATCGACGTCACCACCCGTCGCGCGTCGTCCCTGTCAAATACGGGAAGCGTGTGTCTAGATTAGACAACGGAAATTTCACGTATTATAGTACATCATAATTGTAGAATATAATAATCATAATAGTTTAATTAAACTTTCATGAAAATAATTTATAAAGCGTCTATTTTAGATTTTTTTACGATTATTTAAGTACCCTAGCTGTAAGATTTTTTACATATTTTTAATATATTCAATATTTATCCTACTGCGCACAAATCGAATTGGGAACTGTCAATTGTATAATATAATACCCGGACAATGTTAACTCATTCCAACTTTGCCCTTGAAAATCGGGCACTATGCACTTCTTACTTTTTTCGTAACATATATACGTAAAGAATTACGCATGGGTATAATTTTGTAGGTATGCCTACCTAAATATTTTTTATTAAAATTTAACAGTGATTTATATTGGAATCAGTTATTACAGTTAAAAAAGTGAAAAATAGAAGTTAATAAAATTACTATGTAAAATATTGTATGATATAAATAATGTTACAATATTAATATTGGAATTGTACAAGATTGCCCGGTAAAAATGTACTTTTCCCGGATTCAAGTTGGCAAAGTAAATTAATATAGAGCGCTGCACACATTGATATCACATCTAGGGTGTAATCGATAGAACTGACTTTTGGAATAACTTTTTTTCTAATCAATTTTTTTTATTTTTTTTTTATTTATCATTTATAGGCCCTAGCGCTACATGTATACAATATTAAAAAAAAATTTTATTTTTTAATAGAAAAAAAAAAAAAAAAAAATTTGAATAAATTTTTATTGGAAAAATTCAAAATAACCAATTTGTAAATTTAATTAAAAGAAAAATTTTGATGGTAAAAATATTTATCTAAATCAATTAGTTTATTTTTTAGAATTTTTTAAAATATCACTATTTTTTTGCATAAATTAATTTGGAGCGTTATAACTTCTTTCAAAATATTATTTTTGGAAATTTCCTGAAATGAGTATATTTCTTAAATTAGTTATTAATTATATAATTTTCACAATTTTTGTTGTAAGTTTAATTAGCATAATTTTTTTTTTTTTTTAAGTCAGTTCTATCTATATATCGAATAGCATTTGACGCGATATGCAAAAAGATGTTTATCCAGGATAATGAGGTACCACCAGTACAAATTTCTTAAAAGATGAAGTTGAAAGAAAAGTTCTAAATTGGGTTGTCACGACTCAAGAGTATACTAGGTGTACTTGCAAAACATTATGTACCATCAGTTGGTGTAAATGTAAAAATCCGGTCGACTTTTCAACTCAAAGTACCTCAATAGTGATGTATGTATAATAATGCTATCTCTATAATATACTTAACATTATTTTTTTGAAATAATTAACTATAATGATTATATTTTGATATTAAAAAGTATTAATTTTAATCATGTCCAACCACTATTAGATAATTATATTAACTCTTAAGTTGTATGAAACTAACTGGATACCTAATAGATTTAAAAACTAATATTTGAAGCGTCTATTTTAGATTTTTTTATGGTTATTAAGTACCCTGTTAGATTTTTTATTTAATTTTTAATATAATCAATATTTAACCTATAGATTTCAAATCGAATTGGGTACTGTGTATAATGCCTGGACAATGTTAACTTATTCCGACCTTGCCTTTGAAAATTGGGCGAAGTGCATAATGACCGGGCATTGTTTTCCGGTGTATTCTTACAAGTAGTGTTCTCTTCGATAGTTCGAACTACTAATTATATTGAATCTATTTCACAGCCACTTTTTTTTAAATATCTCTTGCGTTAAACTTCGAAAATAGTTAAACGATTTTAAAAGTCGTTAATCTTTTACGATTGAATTATTTTCTCGAAAATAAAAATAAAACAGTAATTAATTGTGTAAATATAATTGATACAAATAAAAAAAATATCAATTATATTAAAAAAAAACTTTCCTAAAAGGCTAACAACATTATACATTTTGATTATAAAAAAAGCGGGTAAGTGAGTATCGCTCTACTGTACAATAGGGGGTGGAGTGGACCTCGGACTAGGGTAGGTTAAATTTGAATGCAATGATAGATATCATTGTATACGAAAACCGATTCTGAACGGAGATGATTTGTCAGTCTAGGATATATTATATTTAAATTTTGTCATACATTCTATTTTGAAACTAATTCAAACATTTAATAAGAATAACAGCGCGTAAAAACTATAAGCTTAACTTATAGTCATAATGGTAAGTACAATTAATTAACTCAATACTAAGCGGATAAGTAGTTATTAATTTATTAAATATATAATTATGTATTTATCTACTATTTAGGTATATATATACAACTATACAAGGTTGTTCGTATACCTATTAGTACGTTTATTTTAATTTTTTTTCAGTGTTTGGAAATATAATTTTAAGTGATTTTGGAGAAAAATATTGAGTATAAGGACAGGAATAAAACCATTATTTTTTTCAATTTTTATTTTAGGAAATATTCTGCTCCAAAAGTTTGGACTGTTTGAAGTATGAAATAAAAATGATAATTATAATGATGTTTTTATTCAAAAAAGTAAAAACTTATAAAAATATGTTAATAAAATAATAAAAACATAATTTTTGTTGATAATATATGTGTTTATCTTTGAAAGAAATTACTCATGTAGATCTCAATTAACTTAATTTTCGATTAAAACGCGTATGTTAAATAAACGTTGTACACATAATATATACGAGTAGTATGGCTGTTCAATTATTTCAATTAATCGATTAGTTTTATTAAACTGTTTCAACAACCGAATACTGTACACTTGATAAAAATCTTTGATTAATCAAAATTTTCAATTATTTCTGAATTGTTAACAATCAATTATATATTATTACGACAATCGAATAACGAACAACCTTACTGTTAGTACCGTTAGTGGTATTTAGTATCTATAAGACGCTGAATACTAATTGCATGTCCGTGTGAAATATCATAATTTTATAATGGTCATGATTGACCAGTGGCGCAACTACGGGGGTGCTGAAGCACCCCCCAGCTTTACTTCAAGCACCCTCAAGTTCCACGTCTTTGTAATTTAAAATATCTAATTTTAACAATGTAGTTTATTTTATAATTTTATGACATAATAAATTCAAACACAGAGTTCATAAAAACAGAAATGTATTAAAGAACAATTTAAAAAACAGGTTAGATGACATAAAAAAAAAAATTCTAAATAAAGAAGTATTTTCAAAGGTTCCATTAACCATACCTCTTGTCAGTTCTGCAACATGCAGACGAAGTTTTTCCTCAATGAGGAAGTTGAAAAATTGGTTACGAAACAACAAGTTACAGCAGCGCTTTACTTATTGGTAATTTAACCTATCATAAATAGGGCCAGGACGTTCATGCACTAAAATCTATCAAAATATGTATGCAAATATGGGCTTAAAATTATTAAATATGCACTAAATATGTATTTTGTTTTTTTTTTACGTTAAGATTTTTCGTTTTTAATAAAAATAATATTTAAAAGATGGAGAAAAATATGTAAAATTTCAATATGATATAATATATTATATTTAGGTACTTCAAGAATTAAAATTTACAACTAGGGATTTTGAATATTTTGATAGATTTTCAATTACAAATGAACGACAATTATCAGCCCGACCAAGCAAAGATCTTTAATTTTCATCAGGTATTTATTTTATATTGGCAATGTTTTTAAAAGGACATATTTTTCAAGAAATTAATTTTGAAATATACTCAAAGTTCGACATTATCGTCAAATATTAATAAAAAAAATAACATTAAAATGTAATAAAATGCAATTTTATTTGAAAGTATGCATATGTTTTTAAAAACCTCAAAATATGCGAAAATATGTAGTATGTACCTACATTTAAATTTAATTTTTGAACTCGTTAGATTGTGATTTGTTATCTCATACAGCAACTTTTTGATGCACTCAGTAAAAACATGCAAATGCATGAACTTCCATAGGCTCTAATCATAAAAATATAGATAGAAAATGATGTTCGACACTTTAGAACAGTGGTTTTCAACCTTTTTTAGTTAACGGCATACTATTATACATCACAAGTTTTCACGGCACACTCACGCACTTGACAACCACAACAACTTATGCTGCTATATTTTTAAAAATAAATGTCACGAAATAAAACACTGTTTTCAATATTTAATAACATTTCCTGCGGCACACCGGTTGAGAACCACTGCTTTAGAATGTAGATATGTAGTATAATCAAAATAATCAAATACTATAATAAAAAAATGAATCGTGTCATATTTTTTTTCTAAAAATAATATTGCGAATATAATACTAGTATAATCTAAATACTGGAATTATGTCATGTTGGGGGGTGTGAGGGGCAAAGCCTCCCATAGCATTGTAAGCAATTCATAATTGTAGCACCCCCAAGATTTGAACTCTAGTTACGTCACTGCATGATTCCTGTAAAAATTTAAATAAAAATTAAAGTCTAATAAATACTCTAGATAATAATATTCGTTCTATAAGTTTGATACTAGTTATTGGATTAAATCAACCTGATCTAATAAATTGACTTCATTGGCTATTATAATAAAATACCAATATGTCGACCGCGGCACTCATTAGTGTATTATTAATATTTTAAGATTTATATTTTAAAGGTTCAATATTCCACGTTTTGTTAAACGAGAAATATTTCAAACTCTATAATTTATTATTATATTATATACGTATTATATAATGTATATTATATACTATAATATCGTGTGATCCGTTGCCAACGGTCAACGGTCCGGTTTTCGGCTCGTCCTGGCCCGTGCGACTCGCGGGTTTTTGTGCGACGTTCGACGTATCATACCGCTGTTCTATGATATTCGCACGCGCCAGTCGATAATAATAATTGTCGACACCCTTATGACATGTGACACGCAGATCGTCGCCGTCTCCGCGTGTTTTCACCTTTGCCGACATAAAACGATCGTCGTGTGAGCGTAGTGTAGCGGATCTGTATAGCCGTTCTGCGGTTACATCCTCACGATGCGTGTCGTGTGTACTATGTGACATGTGTACAAGCTATATTATGTGATTTTTTTTTGACACGATATCACTCATCGCCGTGGTCCGGTAAATAACAATATATGTTGTGGAATGTGACATTTTCGATTTGAATCACTTCAAGCTCTGTTTAAACATCAAAAATGTTGTCTCGTCTCAGAGAACTATTTGACTGTTTGAGTAAATGTTTTTTGGTTTTTTTGCAATAACATAATAACAAAACTATGCTGTCCGCAACGTTTGTGTACACGTCATTACAACAATATACATGTATATTATTATTATTATTATAAATTCTATTGTATTATATATTGTTTCTTTTTTTTCCCATTGTCAAATATTAGGGCGTAGTGGCGCCGAACTTAAGAGCGCCGACCCTCCCCTCTTTTTTTGGTGAGTGGGGTCCGTTGGTAATCAAAAAAATTATATGTTCATCGAGAATAGGGATAAACAATAATACTGCCCAACAAATAACAACATAAAGCGTACTGTTTGTTTCGAATAAGTCGTCGAAGTACGTATGGTTGGTATAAATATAGAAGGTTATAGTACAAAAGGTGGTGGGTAATGTGAAATAATTTTTACCCCCCCCCCCTCCCCAATTTAAGCTTTGTTCGGCGTCATCATTGTAAGATGTACCTATGTGTTATGTGTAGTATTATACGTAATAGGCATGACCGCGGAACGCGTACGAACGAAACCGTTTGTAGATCTTCGACATCATCAATTTTCGTGGCTTACGAACTACGGTTTACATATTCTATAGTTCCGTCTGCATTCGTAACATACTAGCATATGGTAGAAATAATAAAACTGTACGTATAAAACTACCTATAATGAATATAATTCGTTAAAAAAAATAATTATTAAAATGTAAAATACTAAATTACTAAGTTTAAAATATAATAATAATATACCTAAAGAAACCGAAAACTTAATAATATTAGGTATGTCCACGCGTAGTTTAGCAACATGCTTTTTTGGAATGCTAATACTAATTAGTAATTATATAGGAACATGAAATTCAAAAAATGATAGTTTAAAATATACTAGTGGAATTTTTCTGTTTCTATAATTATTTTCTGTACAAATAAACTAAAGAAAAATATAATTATAACATAATAAATTGAAGTATAGAAAAATGTAATTAAACGAGCTAAATTATGATGCAGTGGGTGATTCTTAAGTTTTGTTTCACATTTCATAATCTCTTTTTTTTTTTACTATTAACACTTTAGCAGTTACACATAAGGTTATTGTGCATACATTATATAAATTGTTTATTTCTAAAAATAAAAATATTTTTTGAATTACAATCATTATTACAAATTTATAATTATAAGTTGGAGAATTTCCAACTTCGTAAACATATTAACTTTAATTATCCTCACAATATATAAACATTGATAAACTTCAAGTTTTCAAGTATAGTAGTGTTGTCAAACTAACTATATATATACTACATAAATATGTTTATATGTGAAATTGAGTTCACAGAATAGATCCAATTTTTTAAATGTACCTAATACAGCATCATAATATGGACTAGTGTTGGTATCATATTACATTTAATAATTTATTAGTATAGGTTGTACCATTTATAGGTGACGTACTTACAAGTCACAAGTTAAAACACGTTTATCAAAAATTTTATTAATAGTCATTTACTATTTATTTTATATACGTTTATAGTTTTATACGAAGCATTATTGCCATTATAATTAATAAAAAAAGGGTTGGCAAGTGGGTATCGCTCTGCTGTTTAGTAGAGATGGAGAGTAGGTTACATGGTCACTATAACGGATGTGTTAAATTTGAATGCAATTACAAGTATCATTGTATACGAAAAACGATTCTGAACGGAGATGATTTGTCAGTCAATGATTATTAGTAGGATATATTATATTTTTACTTACATTTAAATTGCAATTTATTGTTATTTTACTCGATTTTGTAAAAAATTTAATTTTATATGCTGATAAAATTGTGTCTATATTGACTAGAATTTTTTTTACAGTCACTTGAAGGAACGACGTGGGCAACGATCCCGTCCCGGAGATACCCGTGTATGCATCAAACTGCAGCGCAGGCGACGACTCGTCACAACGGAGGCGGCGGAGAATTGTTGGCATAAGGTGAGTGACGATATATTGTTGTAAGCCAGGAACACAGACCTTAGCGACGCTAGTACCGTGGAAACTGTGCGTTTTACAGGATCCAGCAATGCGCGACTCCAGCTGCCACCGCAGATGACAGACGCGGCCGACTACGGGACACGACAGTGGTGATGTGAGAGCATAACTTTCTTTTTCGTCGCGAGGCGATCCGTAGCAGACCAGGTCGCGTCCATCCGGTGGTAACAGATTCTGCAGGCTCAAATTTTTTTCGCTCGCCCTGCGCCGTTTTGTTCTCCGTCGCTCGTTTAAGAGTCGTCATCTGTATCGCCGTCTGACGTGCATATGACATCGCGCACTAGCCGCACGCCGACAACCATCGCTCTCGTGGCCTAAGCTATCCGGCCTCGACTTGCCGTCTAGTGGTTGTCGTATCGAAACGGTCTCGTGACACTCGTCTGTTCGTGGGTCAAGTTGGATGCGGAGGCATACAGTGGCCTGTAAGGCTGTAACACATTGCTTTTTTACACCAAATCGCCATCTCGTATCCCCCCTCCCATCTAATTTCGTGTCATCCTGTCGATGTTTTTTTTCCTTTTTTTGTTATTATTGTTTTCTTGTTATACTTGTTCAAATTTTCATTTTTCTTTCATTTATAAAATATATTATTATACCAATTGTATTTTTTACATCTTTATAAGTTATAAATAGAGACAGGATTTATATGCTCTTAAAAACTAAAAATAAGATGTTTCTATGCTCTATAATTTCATCAAAATAATCTTTTATATGCGAAAATATTCTTTTATGAATACCTAAATATTCTTTTTCATAAAAAATTCAAAAATAAAAATAAAAATAATAATTACATGTTTTAAATAATAAAAATAAATAATAATTGCATATAGTTGAATAACAGAATAATGGTGTGTATTAAAATAACTCAAACTTAAATAGTTCAGTCTTATAAACTCAAAAATGAAGTGTGCAAATTATGATCAGTGCTACGCACGTTGAACGCGGGAACTACTGATTTTCTTATCAATGTTATGTTCTTATCAATCATGAACTACTAGTAGTAGTTGTTGTATTCTGTGGTTGTAGTGTAGTAGTTCATGTTATCAATATTGCTTTGCGCTAATATTTCGTCATGATTCATGATAATTTATAAATATGATATATTAAATATTATATTTTTGCGTTTTTTTTATAAACCATTAGATTTTTTATAAAATATTCAAATTAAATCCCAAAATGCCGAAAAATTCCCTAAAATATTTTTTTTGCACAAAATATTCCTCAACGTCGAAATATTCTTTTTTATGCACTAAAAACTTTTATACATCAGTTCATAGATATATGAATCGTCGACAAATCTTATCCAATTGGAACTGCATACATGCATTTAGTAAGAATATGTAATAACATAAAAATCCGGTCTCTAGTTATAAATATTATAATATTATCTTAGTTTATGGTACATATCTACAGGCCCGTAGCCAGACCGAATTTTCAGGAGGGGCAAAGCAAATTTTGGGGGGCATTATATATAAATGCAATTTTTAATTTATTTACATTGATATCTCATTAAATGAACACAACTATTTTAAACTTATTTTAAAGTTACAAAACGAATAATATTAAATAATAAAAATAAAACTTATATTAAAGTTTACATAGATAATTATAATATTCATCATATTCACTGATGTTAAATGTTTAAATTTTGATGCATACCTATCTAAAAGTCTTTCTAATATTTTTTAGTGGCTACGGGCCTGCATATCTATCGTGTATTGACATTTTTTCACTGTTTTATTTTTTATTTGGTGTGATTATTTATTTTGTTGTGAATGACTATATACTATATAGTATATAGTGTACTGAGTTTTGAGTAGGATTACTTAACCTTCTATGAGTTCTACGTTTCTCTAATTTAACATATATAAGAAATACGTAATGATACGCTTATTCGGCATACCTTTGTTCAGTTTTATCTTCAAGAAAAAAATTTAATTTACACCTATAACTAATTAGTGAAAATATAAACTAATTGATTTTGTTAGTTAACTTTAGTTTTCAAGTTAATATACCGTGTACCTATATTTGTTCATCACGTGGTATAAATTCGTTGAGAATAGAAACAAGATAACCAATGAATGATAGGGCCGATAGGGGGAACCGTATTGGCATATAAGATTCATAAATATAAATTGACAATTATAGCAGGCTTGAATGTAATGCTTACATTCAGTAGAAAATATTATGAGTTGTTAGCTCTAGAGTCCAAAGAGAATTTACTTATTATCAAAATTAAAAATTAGAGCATCACCTATTGGCTATTCGTATCAACAGTATTGTAACGTTGATTTTTTTTCGATGTATAAATTGTAAGTCAGATGTAACTATATAGGTAATCATTTTCAATTTGTAATATTTTATATTATATTCATGTCTATTGATTAAAAATTAAAATATCGAAAAAAAATCAACGCTAATATACACTGATAATTATTGTAAACTTTAATTTTGTTTATTTAATAAGTAAATTCTCTCTAATATTAAAGCTGACAACATGTAATGTGATATTGTGATCTACTGAAAGCAAATCGCTATGTTGTATGTAAGTAAGACGGAGACAACACATGCAGGTGTGGCGTTCTATTTATGTTATATTCCGTCAACTTTGTAAAATTTATAAAACTAAAAAAAATCATGCATTCTATTGCAAAATAATATGATCTAAATAAATATATGAACAAGATCATCGATGGTGGTAAACTTAGCCATGATAAATAGTTGACATCGTGATGAATTTACAGCGATCTTTGTCGCATGATAAATTTGAAAAGATTAGTTTACGAGACAACACACTATATAATATATTATGAAAAACAGCAAGAACGGAATATGATATGAAAATCACTTCCGCACGTTTATTGACAATGGTCCGTGTACTAGCTAACAGGTACGGCGGCTAACAGCTATCTCAATCAAATGATAATCGCTAATACAAAAAACATCACAACGGCTCTGGATGATGGTTTAATGAATACGAGACCGTAGACATATTGCAAAGGTTTACAAAGGTATTGAAGACGTCTAGACGTGTATTATAATATAATATATATATATTATATAAATTCGGTTTGCGTTTGTGGGAGGCGACGGAACAACAACCTGTACTACACCAGCAATCGGAAACGTATACACACAATATCCGTATGATTATACGTTAATTAATCAGTTATTAGTATCAGTGTATGTGGTGACTGATATATAGCACCGGACGGAATCATCCGAAATGCAAATCATGGTATTTTTCGATTACGGCGTAAACAGCATGGAATTATACAAGACGCAATATGTCGCTGTTGACGATGATACAGTAGTTGACAAACCGACGACGTACGTAAAATTGTGGTTCTCAGGAGAAGACGTCGTATAGGACGGCTGTATAGCGATGCGGGATCGGGGGTACGAAAATGAGGAGGCACTACGGAGTTTGGCGATAAATCACCAACGCACGTTCTCCGGCATCTCGTCGTGTAACGAGTTCACGGGTGTCGCACGCTCGATTGTGGACGCATTACTCTCCGTCTGCATGGCGGCCAGCCGAACGACACCCGCCGTTTACAATCGCGCGGCCCAACGACGAGCGGGACCAAAGTGGACGACGATGCTGCCGCGACGACACCAATAGCAGTTATGGCTATTGTTACTGATTTACGGCGAAAGCTCGACAATCAATCGTTACGGAACAATGCTATAGACTGTTTATGATGGTCACGAAACATCATAAACAACGGTATAGTAAGAGCGAGACTGCATTGCGCCGCGTAAATAGGTAACGACGAACGGTAGAGAAGTTGGCGTGCGGTGAACAAGCCGGACAACAATGATAAAAATACTGAAACGTTTAACACCGACACGAGGTGCCATGAAGTGGTGGCACACTCGGACGCACGTCATAATTAATATATAAAAACGGGGCGGTATACGCTGACGAATCGGACGCAATCGGGGACGTAGATAATACGGCAACCGTTAAAGAAACCGATCGAAATCGCAAATGGTATTAAGTAAAAAAAATAAAAATAAATCAAATATCGTATGATATGGGATTACGGGTACTCACTACTAATGATCAGCATGTTTTTGAGTGTTACAGTGACGACGTCTAGTTTACCCTAGTTATATTTTGATCGGCGCCACTGTGAACGATTGTTTTTGTTTTAATCTAAATTAAGTCTGTCATAAATATTATTAAATAATAACATTTCTATGCAATCAACAAAAACTCTCAAATTTATTGTTCTATAAGTGAAAATTTAATTAAATTTTTATAAAAAGTATAACGGGATGCAGAGCCGTTCTTAGCTTTGGCAAACACTGAAAAAACTACATTTTCCGGGCCTCTATTTTTCTTATAGTTAAATTTAAATTTTAAAAGAAAAATGTGTTTTATTAATTATTTTACACAAAAGCTATTAATTAATTTTTATACGATAATACGATAAGGATACAATTTTAATAATAATTATTAATTATTGAATAAGTTCTAGTTGGAGCTTGTTACCTCAGACGACACACGTTAGAATTTTTAGTTTTTTTGTAAACACAGTCCGCTTAAAATAGACTTATAGCCGGGATTTTACTCAATAAAACTAGTCTGATTATGAAGTCAATGGGGTGCTTTTTATAATGTTTTTTAAAGAGAAATTTAGACTAAATTTATTTATTTTTTAACTGGCTATAAGATTCAGTCATTTACTAATATATAGTATTCTGGTATAATAATATGCATAATATTTTATTTTTTTATTAAAAGAAATGGTCTAAGTCTAATTAACATACCATTATGGAATATATTAAATTTAATATTTTAATCTATTCTATAGTGACTCTTATGAACTGAATCGTTTATTAAACGATTTACATAATAGTCATATAACACATAATGTTTGAATAATTAATTAAGAAATTATCTTGTTCCATTATTTGCATTGTATATTCAAAACTCGTATAGACACCTCAATTTTAAAACAATTATATACATTATGTATTTTGTATATAATATATACGTATGAAATACATTTTTAAAGTAATATCTTTGGACTATAAATGTATTATGAAGTAATTTATACTAAAACATAAATAAAAAAATAAACGACAAATTACAATTAATTAATTTATATCAATATTTAGTATACCCAATATATATTTTAAAAAAATGTCGCTTAATATCAACTTGGTTAGAATTTTGATTTGATATTTTTATATAAGTACCTATCAACATGTATAAAATAAAACAAAATGCTATTATACTTCAATACGTTTTTTGCTAAGTTATTTTAGAGCTAATAAATGCACGACTTACAAATAAAATAAAAACAATAAATATAAAATATAAAAACATTTTCTTTTGTGTGTGTGTGTGGGGGGGGGGGATGGCTATTGTTCGACAATATTTATTATTAAGAAAATGAGAAAGTTTCGGTTACCACGGTTTTAGCTATTGAAATATGTATATTAGCCTTAGTGGCTCTTTATTATCGTTTCGTTTAATTGGTTTAATGTATAATGCAGCATCCAAGTCCCAAGTCCTAATAATTAGTAATGATTATATCATAAATGTGTCATATATTAATGTATAATTGTTTGGACAACCAGAGTAATACATGTGTTATTTTTTAGTAATGATACAAAGTTAATACTCTTACATTTTGTATGATATATTATAATTTACAATAATACAATTTATTACTTATAAATCATATTTTTTAATTCGTAATATCGTTTATTTGTTCTATAAAACATTTTGTAGAAAATAATATTACTTCACTGTTAATTGTCATTATAAATTATTAAATTATACCTATAGTTTCCTTGGATTAAATATATTTATAATTTATTATTTAGTTGTATTAAAATTTCAAATGTATACAACAGATGTTGAGATATATATATATCATATCATATGCTACGATTATTATATAATATGTTATAGGTGTGTAATAACTAATATGTATATTATACTAAAGCTAATTAAATATTTTAAAATTAAATTTTAATATGTAATTAAAACGAGTTAAGTGATTACCTATATTTATTTTTCATATTAACATTTTATCGAAATAATAGAATTTTGATGTATAATTGTTTGTCTTTAACCTTTGTTCATTTTTCATAATATATTCCACTTAAATTTTATTTAATGCAGATGTATATATTATAATTTACACACATGTTCATATTTTATACGTCATAACTCATAATGCATACTTCAATTAATTAATAGGTACTGCTCATCGGTTGTTATCTCATTAAATTTATATTTTTCAGTAGAGTTCATCTTTGCTATAGCCTTCTATTATCACTCTTTTAGGATTATCTATTCATTATTATTATTATTTCATTAACAAAAAACAAAATATTAATCCAAAAAATACTATTATAAGTATACATTTTAATATTCAATGTTGTTTTCTTATCTAACCTTCACACGTGTGTCTTTTTACATACATGTATAATAAACAATATAACTTATATTTTATTATTCATATAAACGTAGTAAATAATATAGATCTTCTGTCTATAGTCAGTACCTAGTCATACCTACAACCCAATACCTACCAATCACTACAAAATTATACCATTAATAATATAATAATTTTAATTAGATAAATTTGAAAATAATGCTAGTTAATATTAATTTAATATTCTAATAATACTGTATACTAAATACCTAAACATTATATGTACTTATATTGAATCATCAGTATTCAGCTTAACTATTTGTTTTAGAAAGTTGGTAAGCGCATTTAAAAAAAAGATTTATATTACTAGAAAAAAAAAATTAATATAATTGAAAATATTGTTTTTAAGTGTACTATTCATTAAAATACTTCAAGACTCTAATGAATTGATTTTTAGAGGATATAAGGGCAAGCGATGAGCATTATGAGTCTCGCAAATCATTTTGCATATGTCATATTATATATGGTCAAAACTAGATGTATAACCTATGCGCGTATGATAACTTCAGTAGAAGGTGCAACATATATTATTAAAAAAATATATAACAATTGATATTATACTATATTGCATAGATTAGGTATACCATTTTTAATGACCTTCCTTATTTAGAAATGGTTTCTATTTACTCGCTCGCTCATTTTACTCGTCCGATTAATGGACCGAGTACCCAGTTCCTTGAGCTCACGTGGGACAGTGTTTGGCTGACTTCACTCTTTCAGCTCAGTGCTCGTCACGCGTAAACAAGGTCTTATACTCAGGTTATTTTAATGTATGCATTGCAGTTAATGTAGTTGTATAAGCTGTTTGTTATAATAAATATAAATTAGGTGTCTAATTAGAGGTGACGTATTATTTGTTATATGTGTCGATTATTCTTACAGTAAACCGTGTAAGTTATTCGTTGTTTTTTTTGTCTATTTAAATCATAATATTATGATTTCGTCCTATTTTTTAATAATAATTTAATAATATTATTATGCTTGCAAGATATTTGACCAAATTTAAATATTTTTTGTAAAATATATGTTTAAGCATCTTATCAAAGAATTAAAAATACCAATCAAGTGTAAGTAAAAGAATAATTATTTTGTCTCGAAATAATCTTACAATGTAAAAAGTGTCTACAATAAAAATGAATCTTCAAGAAGAATATTTTATGTTAATAATAAAACGCTTAATTATAAGTTATGCTTATGACTGATAAGTTTATGACTAAGGTATATGAATATTTTTTTGCTTAGGATGTTAGTAATAATATATACAATGTGTTTTAAAATTAATAAAAAATAATAATCGATCTATTTTTCATATAGATATGATAATAATATGTGATGAAATTTAAAGCTTATTATATTATAATATAGTATTAGTACAAAGGTTTAATTTTATAACGTTATTAATATTCTAAAATTAATAAGTATAGTCAGTATAGAGAATATAAATTATTATTTAAGATTATAAAATTGACGAATGTGATTCTTGTAAATAAGAGAAAAAAATATTTCATATAGATATTAGTTTTAATATAAAGATAATATAATATTATTATAAGCAATTGATAATAAATTCTTAAACAAAATGTTATTGATTACTAATGAATAATAAATTGTATAAAAATCGATAACTAATATTTCAATTTGTAAACAAGTTTCACTGCATGTTGTTATAGTGTGGGTACTATGCAGACTGTAGAGTATATGTGTATAGATAATCTGACATACAGTTTATCTGATATTCTGTAATTAAAATAGTTGTACTAAAACTTTATAAACATTTGAATACATTAGTACATAATGATTTTTCTATTACACTTTTTTTTCACTTATAATTACTGTTCATTGTCTCACGCTATGATTACAAATAAGAGCTGAGAAGTTATAATAAAAACCTTAGCCAAAGTAATTTAGAAAGAATACTAAGAATACAACAGATAAAATCCGTGGATACTATGAATCCAATCCTATTATATTTTATAGGTTAAAACCTAAGGATATCTGCTGCTAAGACTTAGAAAAGTCCGAACATTTAGGTGGTGATTAAATTTAACCTTAGTGTCTTATAATACAAATAAGTAAAAACAAATAACAAACATAACAAATCGTTCAATTACAATTACATAAGTTGAAAAAATAATAATAACTCACCAAATTTTTTTGAGACTAAGCCCGATTCTCATGGCTTATATTAGTCTTCTATACAAATTTTTATTCTATATAAAACAAAAAATATCTCATCATATTTGTAAAATTTTGAAGATTACCTACTTATGCGCTGTGTTCGGGCAGTAAGCGGATATTATAATTTATATTGATCCAAAATTACGTGTCCAAGTGAATTTGTCTCGTTTTCCGTTTGAATTATTTGTATACAATTTATGATTTGTACCTGTAAAAAGATCTATCTAAAATGGACTAAAAAAAAAATGAAAATTTTCAGTCTAAAAAACCGCACGAACAATGCAGATCGCGCTCGCGCCGGCCCTGTTCGGTAATGTATATTATGATTTTATTTTACGTTATTATTCAGTGGCACGTGCGCGACGGCCGGCCGTTCAGTATGCAATGCGAGAATGCAATCAGTCTGCACGATGACTCGGCCGATGTATCACGTTGTTAGTCGGTGTCGCGTTGACGCTGTCGCCGCCGCCACCGCTGTTTTTCGGAAAACGATGGCCGCTCCGCTGCTGCTACTTTTGCTGTTGGTGTTATCTTTGTCGTCGTTTCCTTCGGCCGCCGCTGAATGTCCGGCAAAATGTATGTGCTTCAAGACAACCGTCCGCTGTATGTTCTTGCATCTTGACCGGATACCCGACCGCATATCTCCGGCTACCACCGTGCTGTAAGTGTCTATGGGAGATAATCTCAATGAAAGAACGCCGTGTGTTAAGTTTAAAAACTAAATAATTTACATTGCCTGAGTTTTGCGAATTCTCATTTAATTATTGTGTTATGCCAGTGACGTATTTGTTGATGGCAGAGAGGAGAGGGCCCGGAGGGGCAAAGAACGAATTTTCCTGTTTTGTTATTAAACTTGAAACATTTTAACTGTATGTATTTAGGAATTGTATATTGTTATGATTAGTATTAAAAATTAAAATTTAATTAATAATATTAAAAAAAATTCCCCCTCCCCATATCCAAAAGTAACATTTTGTTGTCAACCATAAAAATTTTCTAAACGTTTTGAAGACCCCAATCGTATTTGTCATAAGTTATAATTTCTGTTGTTAATAGATATTAGGAATGGTGTAGTGAGTTTATTAGTTAATCCTTCTAATTCACAATAAGCATTCATCATCAACAACTCGAAAATGTTTAAAAAAAAAACTCGAGGAAAGATAAATTAAATGTTAATTTAATTAGAAGTTATAGGTATCTAATTTAAGTATTGAGAAGTAAAGAAGTTATAAAGTCATTATAAGGAAAACGCTATATCGATAACCCACGCATGTGTTATCTTCGTCTTACTAACATACAACAAAGAAAATTTGCGTTTAATATAACCATTAACCAATTATGTGTTATTAGATTTAATATTAAAGTGAATTAACCTGCAATTATATGGGGCTTTTTACGATATTTTAATTTTTAAGCAAGATAATATGAGTTTTTTAATGTTAAAATTTAAAAATGCTCTTTTTTAGCTTAAAAATGAAAATAAATAAAAAAGCTAACGTTTAAGGACGGATAATGTTCTTATCTTTAACTTTGATATTAGGTTAATTTACTCTAATATTATCTTATATAATTTAATCTAACAACACTACACAATTGATTTTACTTATCGGCAGAGTCAGCCTTCATATGCAAGAAGTGCATATATTTCTATAAAACTTAACCCCACATAAAAATGTTGTTGTTATAATTTATACTGTACTATACTATGTATTGCATTTGGTAAGATGTTACAAAATAAAATTATTAAAAATTATATAAATTGTCTGGTTACCTCACTTACCTGTATCATACGAGTATATTTATTATACACAGCAATGTACTCGCTCCACTAAGAATCTAAAAGCATTATAAATATTATATAAAGCGGTTTTTTTTTTGTTTATGGGGTGTCACCACATACCCTACACGGTCCACATCCCTAGCTCTACCTATGATTCTACTAAACGCAAATTCACTGTTGTATGTTTGTAAGACCGAGACAATACATGCGAGGATAACGTTCCATTATAAGTTTTAAAACGATAAGTTACTTATATAAGTATATCACATCGATTAAATCGTACGATCGTACGTAAATCAATTAAAATATAAAACTGTACTCTATAATCTATACTATTTTATGACTTGCAGACAATGTGTTAAATATCAGATGTAAAGTACATATTATTTGGATAAAAAAAAAATAATATTATGGGTTATTTAACACAATTTATATTTTGTAGGAATGGTCCGGAACACTTCCTCCTTTTGTTTATTAAACATGTATTATTATGTTTGTATTCTTACTTGCCATAAGTTAGGTTAGGCAATCTATTTTTAGACGTTATTTAGGGATGTACCGTGGGCGTAATTATTTAAAATCCAGCTATACGAGTAAAAGTTTAGAATTATTATGTTTCCGACTAGTCAAAAACAAATTTTTCATCTTCTGTGACCATTTATTTTGTAGTTTCGCAAGCGTTTAAAATCGATATTAATGTGTAAACCTAAGTATACATATTTGTAGTTGTTTAAATGTCATCGAAAAAATAAGAGTTGGGTTCAATTTATCATTAACTGCCAACAGGGATGAACTTAATCGTTTTTTGTTACTTTGTGTAAATCTTGTCAAAATTAATTTTTTATTACGTAGTACTCGTGCATGAACGAAAATGTTTTTATTATATTTTTACAAAATTTAGGTTTTGTGTATATTACTAGGTGTGCTTAACAAATAGTTTTTTTAAATATTATTTATTTCGTATTTAGTAGATTAACGTTTATTTCAATAATAATGTATTAGACTTTTATTTCAAAAGAAATATATTTTTTTCAATAATTGTTTACGATGTTAGTCTTAATATACAGCTTGTTTAGCTTGTTAATTATTATGTATGCAATAACTTTTAAATTTATTTAAATCTTTAAAAACCGCTGAATTATACTTTAAAGTTTAAACAATACAATTTTATACTTATCAGAATAACATTAAAATGTAGTCTCAACAATTCAATGGGAATTTTTTATTATTGTTAATTATCGTTTTTAAATTTTTAAATTAATTAATTAAAAATGCAATCAGTGTTAGAGTATTAAATGTTTTTTACTACATTAAATTATTTTTAATTTCGTACTGATCATTATTAATTATTACAAACGTCCTATTTTTTTTTTTAATGTTTCTTGAATTAGTACTTATAGTTTTACATTTCAATACTGATGTGTAACTGTTTTTTATTTGTTTCCAATTTGTTATCAAAGGCTACATAGCTACCTAAGCATACTTATAGGACTTTAAGAAAATGTTTTGATTACAATTAGTTTAAAATAGTTTTAAAATAATTTAGCTATACATTTTCAACATAATATTAAAAATACAGAAACCCTTTTTGAAATATATAAGATTATAAAATAACCTAACCTTTGTTGTACCTATACATACGCATGCTAACGTTAAATAACACTGTGTATCAGTTTAAAATATATTATTATATTATTATACTAGTTGTACATTATCACTTATTTACATCATATATATTTATTATGTACAGTGTACACCTATATTTTTAGACGATACGCATGAATAGAAACACAATATATACCTACCATTGATAACAATGTACTTACGTATATAAATGTAAAAAATATATAGATCACGAGATTGGTATTTTTATAGTTCTACACGTTTGCATAAACAACCAAACGATTTATTTCAAGTCCTTTTCGCAAAATAAAATAAATATATACCTTACCTAACCTACAAGCTATAATTATAATATACATTTAAATTTATAAGTCAATTTCCACCAAACCACATTACCAAAATCTAACCAAACCCTTTAAAGTAGGTATAGTGAACAATACTTTCACCCATATTATTGCAAGTACGTTAAAATAAAGAAGCTTTTGAGAATTTTTGAATTTAATTGTCAAACATTGAGTATTAAAAGCAAAGATTATATAACATTTTTTGGTATTGAAAATTAATTCGAATCCATTTAAGATATCGACATATAATAGTTATTATATATAACTAATATAAGTCTACTTATTTATCTGAAAAAGTGTAATTAATCGATGAATATATAAAAATGTATATACACAATTTTTAAAGTAAACCTTATTTGGTCAATTATGTTCAAATTTGTTTAAATATTGTTAGAAAGATCTAATAAAACAAGACGATAAATCCAAACTTATTTTAAAATTATATTTTAAATAATCGATTAGTAAATAACTTCTACACACGTTGAAAATACAATAAGTCTTTAAAAAAGAGATAATTTAAAATATCTCCAAGTGTTATTTTAAAATATTCTATCACTAAAATAGCAAATTTCCTTTTCTTTAGTTCGCAATTAACTAAAACACCAAAAACAGTAATATTATGGTATTATAATTTAAAATTACAAAGAAAAATAGATAAAATACATGTTTAGAATTCAAACTTTTTTTTTTTAGCCGACAGCCGTATAATATAGGTAGGTCGTAGGTGCTTACCTACAATTTATTATTTTTTTCCGCTCGGATGTGTGAAATTAGTAAATATAGGCTTTATGACGCACATAAACAATAACTCACAAAACCCATGATAATTCCCGATTTTAAGCACAACGTTTTTAAAATTTTAGTACTTTTATCTATAATAGGCATATATCATTTTCCGTTTTTGTTGTATGTACGTTATACACATTATTATATAATGAATGACGAGTGAGAACCAAAATCAGAAAGATTGTGTTGTTATTATTATTATTTTTCAAAGTCTGAGTATAATGTATGCACATTATGTTGTGGTTTATATTTGTATATCAAGATTAAAAGTATACAAAGAACATCTGGAATAATAATATATACGAAGTGTATATTATTATGTCTCTAAAAGTACTTAATTCACGTAAATAGTGATTTTTCTTGGCATTCATTGGTCAGTCGTCCATTTCTAAAGATTTAAATAATTGGACAAATTTAAAACTATGAGTTTACGAGGTATGATGAATAGTAGTAACAATGCAGTTAATATTCATTTCTTACAAATATTAGCATTGATTATAAATTTATAGACACTAATATTTATAAATGTATAATCAAAGAGTATATATTACTACTATTGCATAATATCATAGTATTTTAAAACTAGCTTAAGTTAAATTGTGTACTAATAAACAATTATACCTATGATATATTTAATTCAATTCATATGCTCAATGTCCGATTTATAATATATAGTATTATTTATAATACGCATAGTAATAAAACATAATACTATATAATAAAAATAGATAATAATAGTAATATAATTTATACAAAATTCAAATAGAATTTAGTATTTAATAAAATCGAAAGAAAAAAAAATACAATTTATATAATATTATAGACAGACAAAATGAGATTAGCGAGAGTAATTTTAATTAATTTTTAATACAATATTATAATATGTCTATTAATAAATACGAATACATGTTTTCAAAAACAAAAAAAAAACAAAATATGGAAGAAAAAAGGAAGAATTTGAAATAATTTAATACCTAAAGGGTTTTGAGATTCAAATGGTTCAATTTATTTTTTTTTTCATTTTAAATTTGTAACGTTCATATAATTAAGTACGCAAAGGATCTACAATGTAAAAACAAACAACAAGCGTACTTTATATATAATCATATTTTATAAAAAAATGTTTCTCTAACGTAATACATACAATCGATTTAAATAATTAAACACGTTTATTAGTATCATTGTAATAGGTACAATCGTTTGTACATTTTTATCAATCAAAGAAATCACAGAAGTGATCTATTGTAGGTAGTATGTTTAATGCATATTATTTATTATTTTACAGTATGTGTTTTTTATGGTTAGGTACCGTCTTACCGATGGTTTTGTATAATAGTAAATTAAATTAATAATCATGTGATAATATAGCCTATCAAATATTATGATCACGGCAGGAATTCTTAAAATGTTTTCAAAGAGATTTTTTCAATTAGTATATTAACTATAGAAATAATATGACGAACCTAACATATGAATAACCTAATCTGTTGGCTGTACGAGTCATTACGAGAAATAAAAAAATCACTGAATATTTAGATAGATACAGGAGTATATCTAGTACATATCGTATATAGAAATAAATGACGTTTAATTGAGTGATTTGCCAAAGGTATATAATATACTATAAATTAAATTAACTAAAAATAAAATGCCCGAAAACTATATTAGTTGAAGTGTTGTAAAACTATAATAATAAAATTTAATGTACAAATGAAATATATAATGTATTAATGTAGACTATATATCGGTGTATAAATACAAGTTGTTTGCGGTAGAAGTTAAGACGCATAACTTACTGAGATGAGTGCACAAATGCATACGTCCGAATAAATTTCTAATTGTTAGGTTAGTTTCTGTTTCTTCGCTATGACGAATTGAACAATTTAGATTTTAGAGGTACTCTAATAATATTGATTACTAAAAATCCAAAATGAGGTTATTCAGAATTAATAATAATAATAATGATAAGTCGGTGGAACTAAATTATTCCAATGTTTAGTCATATAGGGGTTGTCGAGTCGAATCATGTGTAATCAATCTTCATCCCATATATATGCATTCCTATCATTCACGAAAAAGTGTCGAATCATACTCCCACTAGTTCCACTATAATAGTTATTACGATAGTTCCCGTATTATATCAATCAAACTCTACAATCATGGAGACCACGGAGTTCTGACATTCATACTTGATAATATTATGAATTATGATATACGACGTATTACCAAAATAACGGTTCCCTACAAAAAGTTATTATTTTAAACAATATTTTTAGAATTGTTTGCACAATCATGTTATTTATTTACATATTAAAATGCGATTATTATTAGTTCATAATAGCCTAAAAAAATTAATTTAATCAATGATAATTTCTAGCTTTGCACTTCATTACAGTATACGTAATACCTATATAAACATTATAAACATATTAGGTATATTAAAAAATAACAAGTTCATTAGTGATTAAAATGGCGTCAAATGAGTATAATATTTTCCAATATTATACTTTTATAATATATCTATGTGGTTATGTAAATAAAATGTAGTGAAAATTATATTTTATCTTTGTATTTTTAAGTTTTTAATTTTTTTCTAATTTTTTCTCTCTTACCTTATAATATTCAATTCGACTATTGTGAGCTTAATTATCGTTTTGGTTTGACAGGTTACCAAATATTTGGTAGTTTTCCAATATTAAACTTATTATAGTTGTGAAATGTATTTCAATTTACAGTACTATAAAACTTAGAGTGGTATTTACTTTATACCGTAAAAAATATCATTATATGTTTAAAAACAACAAACATTTTTTTCAAACATTTTCGAGTGTTTCGACCTGTGACCTAAGCGTGCAAACGTGTTATTATGCCAATAACCCAAGCAACACAAGTAACCGGTTCTATTATATTTTATTGTGATACAGTGACTTATGTTACTTAACTGGTGTTGACTACATCTACATGTATACATGATTATAACATGGTAACATTTACTGGCGTCGTTCTACACGGTATACTCATATCTTCACAGTTTCACAGATTTAGTTTTTATCACAAGCTCTTAAATTAAATGGATATCATCTATAAAATAAACCACTATATTTTAGTTTTCGAAACGTTAACCTGTTGCTATATTTTTCATAGTTTCATACATATAATTAAGTTATTTTATTAATAAGAGTATATTATAAACTATAATTGTTGGATGTGAGTCAATGTCCTTTCAATTTTACTCTCGAAAATATTATCGTAGTCATCAAATATTATAATTTATAATGTGAAAAAAATCTAAATTATATTATGAACTAGTTCAAAAACCAATCAACCCGATTTATATGTTTATTCTATTTATCCCAATTTAAATGGAGTTAGAATTTTATATCTTTTTAAATGAATTAAAGTAAAGTTAATAAAATGTGCAGTTATCGGATCTGTTATTCAAAATCTGTAAAACTATAACATGTAAAATTGACTGACGTTTTAATTAAATCTAATTCGATCTTGATTGATCCTCTCGAGGACATAAATACATATTATTAATAATATTATGATGTATTATAATTAATATATTTTATTGTATTGCTATTATACGGTGAAAAAATATAAGCATACAATATGTTATGATAAGTATATTTTAATGCATAAAATAAATCCAAAGTTGTTGATTTCTGGTTTTAATTTATTTGGTCACTTTATTTCATATAATAAAATGTTATAGAAATACTGAACTATGTATAAATAAATAAATGCATGTATACAGAATAATAAAAATTAATTTAAAATTTACAGACAAAAATCTGGGATCAAAACGTATATATTTGATAACATTATAATAATTAAGTTAATATTTGTAAATTATAGATGTGAGGTATCAATGAATGACTTCTTTTATCAAGCGATTCATGTTACGAATGTATTAGATATGATACGTAATTCATTTTACATGTTGTTCTACACATTTTTCTTTTAAAAAGTTGTAAAAAAAATTTATAAACGAAAATATAGTATTATGATTGTAAAAAACTCCAGAAGCGATCACTTACCTCTCTACAATTAGTACTCCTTTGAATACGTCTCGATTCGGCGATAAACAAACACCATTTTATGTGAATTTTTATGATCAAAAATCGCAATTGAATAACATAAAAATACACATATTATTATATGCAACTGTGTTGATGTATTAAATCCCTCGTTTGACAAGCTTTACCCTCTACACAGCGTTTCTATTTTACGGCTGTCGTTCAGACGTGGTACACTGATACTGCATGCTGTATACGTGGTTTTAAGTTACAATATACTATATATATAATTTGTATGTACCTTGTGTTCGCCAAACTTTGGGTAGGACGTCCTGAGCACGACTGTATTTTGATATCTCGTATATTATTATTTATTATTATCTAGAACAGTTAGAAACAGTTTTGTTTTACCGGTGTGTCGACAACTGAGACACGATGAATATCGTCATTTCGATTTCATAAAATATGACGTATCATATTTTTTTGTGCTATTGGACTATATTGAATCAAGATTTCACACAAAAATAAACCGGTTATTGTTGTATATAATAGTAACACATTATGACGTTTCGACAAAAAGCATACGATTTATGCGTCAATAAATCTTTGAGTACGATCCTTACCACAATAATAATTATGTATATTCATCATCGTTGATTGTGTTCGGTTAAGTTAAACTGTTCTACCAAAACAGAAAATTATATTCGACTATAATCGTGACAAACGCACGAACCGTGGATGTTAAAATTTTTTACGTACTCGACCATGGCGTTGATAAATTTTGCTTTACATTTTTGAGTTATATATAAATCCTATAATTTAGTCAGGATTTAACATCCACAAGACAACGATTAACCTTGATGAAGGGTTTAAAACAAAAGCGTTTGTTGATGGTTTGGGTAGACGTTATTAACGTTATTAACTTGGAATCAACACATAAGATCAAACATTATAGTTCTAAACTCTCGTTCATGTATATGCTTTAAGTTATAACTTATATTATTAAAAAATAAATTTCCAATTTTAAAAGCTATTTTATTAGTATAATACACTAATAAAATATCTATGTGTGTGTGCTTGGGGAGAGGGGGTTAAACAAAATCTTAACTTAACAGAATATCACACTACGTAAAATCACTAACGCTTCTCTACCTCTTTTCAGTTAATAAACCAAACCCTTCACAACGACTTACATATAAAAAAAATTAATAAGGAATCGTTGGTATTTTACAAACGATTTTTCTTACGTCTAAATAATCATGAAAACTCACCGATCAAAAAATTAAACTCTTTACCGCTTTCTTAAAATCCTGGTGGTTAATTTAAAAGGAGATATTTTAGAATCTTTTGCTTTAAGTCGTATGTTTTTTTTTCATTTATATTAATTTTTAAATATTAACGATTATCATTAATATAATTAAATAATTGATCCTCATATTAAACACATACATTATTAATACCGAACCTCAAAGCGCACTGATTTATGATACATATATGGTCATTGGTCATATGGATACATATAGATACTTTTGCGTTTCGCTACAAATTGGCGATGGCCGCCGCGATGAACAAGAAATGGTTGGTGTTAAATAGCCGGGCCGGAAACCGAATCTATTAATAATAATCAGCCAGTGCCCATTGTCGCTGTTCCAGGACGTTGCAGCAACACGTGTTGGTGATCTCTCTTGCGAGCGTTTAGATCGGTCCACATTGATTATGGTACACATTTTTAGGACTATGTTCTATATATATTATATATATAAATAATTTATTTACATTTTAATTTTTAACGCACAGAGGGTATTAGGGTTTTAAGTTTTTCGTGTTACTAAGTGTAATCGTAATCGAGCACCTACTTTGCGTTTTGCAAATAATAATTATATGGAATCTTTAAGATTACGTACGATAACTATTTCACTTAATTTTAAACATAATAATATTGTAATACTAAATTGTAAATACACTACTAATTTTCGTTCTTCAAATTCCCTATTTCGATATTTCACACAATTTTTAAGACTTCCGTATACTAGTGTTACTATCGTGGGAATCTCATGGCATTATGGAAATATGGCATAAAATCCGTCATCGTGAAATATCAAAAGCCGTGTATCACTGCGGGTGCACATTTCTCTTAAGTTAGACGGTGTTTATACATAATTTATGTTCTCCTATAGTAATAAGTACCCATAGCGCTCTCCAACTATCACTAGATGTATCTACATATACATGCTTGACATATAAAATTATCTAAACAGTTGACGGCCATATTATAATTATATTATATCTGCATAGAATGTAGATGTATGACTGTATGAGTTGGAAATTAATATTTTTGGCCTGTCTGTTTTCGAACACTTCGTTCAACGGTTAAACTCTCGCCGATATACATGATACATTTTAATAGTAAGTTTTTAATATCGGAATATGTAATTAAAATATAAAACGACATGAAAATATGACAGATTAAAGAGCAGCTATTAAACCCATTAAAAAACGCTGGTAAAACGTTTTAATAGGTAAAATCTAACAGATGATGGAGATATTTTGAGGGAATCTCATATTATATAAATTTATACCTACATAAGGTTTTCTATAGGCTTTAAATTATTTTATTTCGTGATAATTTTTAAGTTCATATAGATAAATTTATTATTTTTTTTTAATAATTGTAATTTTTTGTTAAAATAACATAAATATAATAATAGTTAAATTATTTGTTGTCAAAAACATTGCATTTGAAAATTCCATTGATCTCTGTGTGTATAACAATACAAGTAATTAACTTTAAAGTAAAGTTTAAAATTTAAGTACCTACCTATCGATAATAGTTTAAAATTAATATACACATATATATATATATATATATATATATATTATTATTATTATTATTATACTATACTTTCAAAAATGTTGTTATATTTAAATTTAATGATAAGAGTTTTATCTTTATCATATTTCTCTTAATTCTAAAAGCTTACGCTAATAGCCGATTTTTGGTGCCGGGGCCGTCGTCGATGCATATTTGTATACTCGCCGAAAATTGTCGATGGTGAGACCGAGACGTACCTAGTCCAATAAATCACGATAATATTATTAACTCATTATTTTCATCGGGACAGCTCGTGCATATATCATAACTTTATATATACTCATTATAATATTAAAAGTACGAATACGTGCAATGTATAATGTGTATATAGTTATATTATATCGGTGTGTTATTATATTTATTATCGTAATCGTTTATACAACATATACAGACACATATTATATATCATAATACTATTAATACTATATTATATGTGTGTATAACACGGTCTCATCGGATAAATAAGACGCCCGACAGATGAAAATCGCCAAACCGTGTAAATATATGTATATCAATATTATATTATTATTTATTATATTATTATTATATCGTTACGTAGACAATAATAATATTATCTTAGCTTGGAGGGTTTACTCAACGCGCCGAAGTACCGGACAATATCATACTAATATACTATAATATATATATATATAATGTACATGCATATAAGCGTATAATACATAATATATTATGATATAGGCCGATTATGCGCCCGATCGCGTCTATATATATCGTGAAAACGTTCTAGATCGGATGTACGTTGTTCGCCGGGCCCTATGTAATTTATTAACGACCGGTTACGTGCGTGTTCCGATACGTCGTTTTTCACGTCTATAGGACCCGAGGCAACGCTTAATTTTACGCCGAGCGGAAGAAAAAAATAGGTACACAAAAAACGGACCGTGTCCTATTTACCCTGTACAAATATAAGCATACTTAAAATGATTTAGGTAAACTCTTGTTTGATGTTGTGCATCTTGAAAGTGGGGCATTTATTGGACTGTTGTTGAGTTAGTTCTCGAGTGTTATATCCTACATTTTGGCTGCTGAATCATATTTGGTTTCTGCTTTAAGTTTTCAAGTTTATTCTTAAAGTTTAGTTTTAGTTTGATTTGAAGCAGTATTATTTTAAGTATAAAATCAAGTATACATGATTTGTATAAATAAACTATGCATACAATATATTGGTTCATACAACCTACCACCTACAGGCTACAGTACCTATTTAGTAACTTATATAATACAACTATATCAGATGGATATTATTACGCACATATGTAATTATTATCATTATTATTACACCTGAGTATAAACCTAGTTTATACTTACACGGTATTACAGATATATACATAATATATTAATAATATTCAAAATTAAATTTTTTATACACAAATAATTTTTTTAAATATTTATTTAATGTATAAAATGGATATTTATATTAAAATATTATCTTTAAAACAACTGTAATAAAACCAAATAAACAACTTATTTTAAAATATTATCTTTTTAAGGGGATTTTTTTATTAGTAAAATAATATCATCCTAAGCCGTATGGTCCTAAGGCCGTATAAATGGGAAATACAAATAACAGATTAACTTTACACTTTACAAGATGTTGCTTAATAATGTATACAAGTCAAATTATTATATTATATTCTAAAAAATTAATCGTTACAATTCAAAACTGTGCAAAGAACGTATATAGATAATTCTATGTTGGATCATAAATAAAAAATTTACATCTAACAACAAGGAAGAAATAAAACGCGTTTATTGTATTTTGTTTATATTTCACGTCTTTGGTAACGATGTTAATATTAGGTAGGTTGTTAATTCAAACAAACTACAAAGATTCTTTTTACTCTTCATATTACCTATATTATATATAGGTACCTACATAATATTTCATATTACCACAATACAGTGGTGATTATTTGATGTGTAAAGTTTTTTTTGTCGGTTTTCAAGTTTTCGTTTAGGTATTCATTTTTTTATTATTTTAATCATGAGTAAAAATATACATAACGATATATTATTATATATAATTCTTATCTTTAATCTAAATTTATGGCTATTATAATGTTGTAATATTAAACGATTGAGATGATAATTAAATGAAGTAATTTAGTAATTATAAATATATAATGTACCCTTCAGGGGAGATTCTTTATATGCATTAGATGTACACTTAAATACCTACTTCCGATGGCGCCTCTCTTTTGCTTTTGGGAGAATTATATAAATTATAATTTATAATATTATATAATGTGGGTAAACCAATTAATAAGTAGATTTTCATGGCATTGTGGCAGTTAAGGCGCTAAAAATAAAAGTGAGATGTTACAAAAGAGTGCATTATACTTTGAATAGTTATTAATGTGTGATATTTAAATATAAACAATTTATTGGTGGATTATACGGGGCGTGTAGATTGTAGGTACATCAAAATAAAATAATAACATAGCTTGTGTTACACAAATAATAAGCGTTATTATTATGTAAATACTACTTAGTACTCGACAAGATCCGCCACAGATAAAATAATGTTGCGTTACCTCCGCGAAATCTGAAATATCTAGAATAGCAGCAGCCCGTGGAATGTAAAATAATATAATACAAACCGTCGCCTAAAAATAAAAATACTTGTAGACACATTAATATTTTAATTAATTTATATTCTGCTTTATATTCATAATTTTTTTTCTAACTGCATTTATTACAATTTTTTACTTGTAAATTTATTATCTTAAAGAATATATTTTCAAATACTTCAATATTTTAAGACATTTAAGATTCTATCTTTATTTTTTTAAATACATTTTTAAGTGGATGATTTTTTTTTTTTTTAATGTAAATGTAGGTATCTAAACTCTAAATTAAAATGCAAACGAATAGTTTTTGAGTTATTTAACTTTGTATATTAAAGATAATTGATTTTTTTGTATTATAAGTTTAACCTTTAAATATATGTAAGCGTATGGGGATTTTAATGATATTATTATTAAAATATTCATCTATTTACATTTTTAAAAATGGTCCAATTATAACAAGTACTAGACAAATTAATACTGTATAGATATATTTTATATTTAAACAAATATGTTCGTTTGCGTTAGTAGAAGTAGGTATAAAATTATATTTGATATGCGTATTATATAGGATGGGTAATCGATGACGGTCCACTTGAGGTCTATTGCTCAATAGTGATGCGATTATATTATGTAAGTTATTTTTATGCATTATTTGTTTGGGTTATTATTATGTGTCATGTAAGTGCATTTTAATTTTAATATTCTACCTACTTCAATGAGATAATATTTTTAATATCGTAAAAGTAGCGAAAAATAAAAGGGATGGGGCACCGTGTAAATAGAGGGTGGATAGAAAATGAATATTTTAACTACTGCAGATAGAATATTCAACTAGCGATCAAGTGCTAAATGAAATATAAATTTTAGAGAATGAAGCGGACCGGCAGGCGGGCGGGTGATATAGTCAAGCAAAAAAAAAAAATACCTTTTTGAATAATAATTGTTTAGGATGGGTGGGGAGAGCACTCACCTAAAAACTACTGATAATTATACACGATGCGTATATAGACTCGTTTTTTATCTCTCATTCTTAAATGGATATTTTTCCGTTTTCGTATAATTTATATATATAACGTCGGAAAATTAAAAACCATTTGAAATCTCCGAACGACGAAATCCAATTAAAAAATCGTGCGAGTAATGGATGTCAGGTCATTTCCATGAGCTATCCCATAACAGTATTTGTTAAAGGTATCGCGTTAGTATATTAAATAATATGTTTTTAATGTCACAATAAAGTATATACAGTTATAATAGTATACGTATTATATTCACTTATAATAGTATATACATATATAAGATATAACTAAACGTGCGCGTTTGAATTCGATAACTACCTATATTTTCATCGACGTTCGTGATTTTAGACCACTCTTCCTGCAATCGCGTTCGCAGTATATGTGCTACCAATTCCACACTTGCTTGGGTGCTTAAAAAATCATAACAATAATATTTATAGCACGTGTGTAAATATTGTAATGCAATACATAAATACTTCTTACATATCTGCCTACCATATCGAGAAATCTGTCTTAAACGTGGCCGCGGCTGCGCTGCAAGGTATGACGATTATGTTCACGCGTTTTGTGGACCGCCTAAATTTCTAATTATGAAAAAAAAAACTATATACATAGTCCGTATAAAATGAGACAGGTAGATACGTAATGTTTCGGTTATATTATATAATACAGCCATCGCACAAACCCAATTTCCGATCGTTTAAATACTGCAACTTGTGTTCCGATCACTATTATAGCGATCGTTGCGATTAACTATTAAGATTGAAAATATACGAAATTTTAATTTTTTAAAAATACTCAAATAGGTAGTTGTCCCCAAATCCCTGGCAGGTGAGGTCAAGGTAAAAATATTCAAATACTTTTACTTGAATTTTACATAACATTGCACTGAAGTATCTGAGTACCTACCCAACCCATATACGCGCTCGTACCTGTTGAAAAAATGTGGAAAAGAATATTCGGCCGGTTAGAAGCATATATTATTAATATTATCAATTATGTATAAATATCCGCGCATATGGAACACATGTATAATGATTATGACATGCATGGTGTATAATATATGTATAATAATTAATGATATTACATATATCGTATTTCCATGCACGCACACATCTTGTTATTAATTACCGGGTTCATGCTGCTGAAGTGCAGAAGACATAATATTATCATTATATATTTATATGGCTTGTGTATGGCTCTAGAATTCTAGATAATTATAATAAAATATGATAATATTGTTTTACGGGGCGGCACGTGTGGGTGTAATAAGTAATAGAGTCGTGACGGGAGAGGAGCACAGCTGCAGAAGACAGCCGCCGACGACTACTACGATGACGATATTATTGTTGCTATTATACGCGTACCTCCTACCTATATTATAGAATAATATATATATATATATATAATATTATAGATAAGAGTGATTCAAAAAGCATGCTCAATGCTCACTTCTATTTTTTAAAACCTAATGAATTTATTCAAATTCTAATACATACTGGGAATTTTTAAATATACTTAACTTAAAGACCACATTGTCAAATTTTTGAGACTTTTTGTAATATTTAAGCAGTGTCCCGACATGATATAAATTTCTGTTCAAAGGAGAAACGCTTTTTTACTGTAAATTATTTAATGGATAATTTGTTGGAAAATTTTAATGTACCCAATTCAAAATTTGAATGATATAACAAATATCAAGAATTTAAAAATTTGATCTTCCAAAAAATCCAAAAAATCAGATTTTAAATAATTACAGTATTATAAAAAAAAGGAGGGTGAGTATGCTATTATAGGTGAATCACTTTGTATTTTATCATAGTTGGCGGCGGTCCAACGGCTGTGGCGGTCTACTGGTCTGCTGCTCTTTCGTCAAAAAGATTCAAATTAAACAATTAAAGATAAACAAATATCATACAAGTACACGATATACGCATCATAATATTATTATAGTATCCCGAGTACACGTCTTGTCGTACATATACCGATATACCTAACATAATATGCCCGCCGACGCGTATTATAATGATTATCAGTGGCCCGACGTCGTCAAACTCGACGAATTGTATGTAAGTCTATTACATTATTATACACCGGCTTGGGAACCACGTGTATGCCACATGTGTGTGTTTCGCTCATCGTGATACACCGGAGTAAACACAATGGACCGCGAGTAATAACGAGATCCATACATGTGTACCTCCGACTTAATCGATTTTTTCCTCTCTCCGCGTTCAGTGAACGAATTCTATATGCGTTTCGTAGATTTGTTTCAGTCCTTAGAACCGTATTATAATATGATATATTATACAATAATAATTATATTATATTATAATATTTAATATTATATGACGTGTGGACGTGTAGTTGTATATTGTATAGTTATAATGATTTTTTTTCTCAATCGTCTATACATGTACCACATCAACTGTAAACGTAGTATATTATCGTGATTTTTTAAAACTGTAAAATGTATTAGAATGAATAAAATTTGATCAATATTTGTATTAAATTAGTATACCTGTTCAAGCATATAGATTAAATTTAATGGACTAGCCAGATTGACGAAAATTATGTTTACTTAATGAAAATAAAATAATTATTAATTATATTCTTAAATAAAGTTCAATTTAAATGATTTGCTATGTAAATAATTCATTTATTATTTTAATATTTATTTAAAAAAATATCATTTAAAATAACTGAAATTTGACTTCAAAATGTTGACATTTTTAGTGCATTACTGTGTTTTACTTTTTTTTAATGTAGGAGGTATAGTATAGAAGTTGTTTCTAAGATTGAGTACCGAAAATTACTTATTGTTTTGAAATACTGTGGTATAATATTATATCGCTCATGTTATTACGGGAACGTTATAATAATTATAAGACATGTAATTTTTTTTTTTATTATTTAATTTTATTTATAACTATACTATCTAGTAAGAGATTAAGTACCGCAGAGAAAACTTGTATGGAAGTCCGGGGTAATCTACAAATATTATAGAATTTAATGACAACTTTAAATAATTATCATAAAGTTATTGAAAATACCTAAAATTATACTATGAAAGTGCAGTGAAATATATTTTAAGTAATTTAATTTGTATTTTAAAACATGTATGAATACATTTTTGTTGTATTATAACTGCTTGTTTTCGTTAAGTTTATTAATCTCTACTATTAATTGGGCCCCATTTTGGGTATGAATTTACGTGTTATTTAGAAAATTACTGTTTTTGGTCAAAATTAAACGTGTACTGTATATAATAAAATATGTCAGTTTCGATAATAATATTAAGCTGTTTTTACGTTGTTTAGTCAGTAGTCTGCATACGTTAATAATTATCGTTCGACAAAATTAATTTGTGGTAATGGCGTCACAATCGTCACATACACTGTATATTGTGCATTGCTTACATTTTAGTGCTGAAGTCTCAAAATTAACAACATTTTAAGACATATAGTTTAGGAAAAATTATTTTTATGACAACCATTATTTAACTGTATGTTGGTTTTAATATTAATAAAAACCATTAGATTAGTATTACATAATTCACTTATGAATACACAATTCATATTCGGTATCTGTATACACGCGACAAATTGGAAAACATGTAAAATAATTTACATAACAAGAGTGTAATACTATGAAATAATCGTACATTTTATATAATAATAACTAAATGATTGTATATCTTCTAGGGACCTGAGATTTAATAAAATAAAAGATGTCGAACCGAAAACATTAGCTCATCTGACAGAGTTAAATACTTTGTAAGTAGTTTTATTATATATACATTAAATTCATAAATAAACAATAAATATAATCCAAAGTTTAAACATATTTTCAGACTATTGAACAACAATAATATAAATGAACTGAAAAATGGTGCATTTGCAAATCTTTCGAAGCTTCGATTATTGTAAGAATACAAATTACCAAATACTGTTAATATTTTATGATGTGTGTTCATCATTGTTCTATAATAAATAATTTATTTATTAGATATTTGTATAAAAACAAAATCGAAAATATCGAGTCTAGGGTTTTTAATAACTTAACGAGTTTGGAACAGTTATACTTGCATTTCAACAAAATTCAAAAGCTCAATTTGGAAATGTTTCAGGGACTTACAAAACTGGAAAGACTGTGAGTATCATTAAGTACATTTTTCTTGTGATTATATTATGCATATAGCCTAGTTAAATAATTAAATTATATATTTTTTAAATAGATTTTTACACAACAACAAGATACGAAAGATTCCACCAGGTACATTTGATTCATTAACGTCATTGGCTCGTTTGTAAGTTGGCATAAGCTATGTTTAATATAAATATATGAATACATTATATATAACAAGAATAATAATAATTGTTATACCTTTTTATACTTCCATTGTTTGAACTATTGCGTATCTAAACAGAACAAAAATGCTTTTTATTATAGACGGCTTGACAGCAACCTGTTGACGTGCGATTGCGATATATTGTGGTTGGTAAACGTACTGAAGAAAAGTCACAACTCGGGAGAAGAATCCGGTCAGTTCACGGCTACGTGTCAATTTCCCGTTGAAATGAGTGGAAAATCGTTAATGGAAATGACCGAAGATGATTTTCATTGTAGTGAGTAACCGACTGAATTAACTATATGCTTTATATAATATAAAATATAGGTAATGTACGTTTTAATATACCAATATTTCCTGAAATAGTGACGTATTTATGTTGTACGTTTTGGGGTTTCAGACGAGTTGCGGTTTAAAGAAGAACCTAATGACGTTACCGTGTCGTTCGGAGGTTCGGCGTTTTTCACATGCAAGGTGGAAGGCAACCAGAACGTGAAAACGATTTGGACTCGCGATAAGTAAGACTTAAACGAAACAAAGCATGTTGAAATCAAAAACATATAATACAACGCGACTAAATCATATTTAAATGTTCCTACATGTATTGTATATTATGTTGAATGTGAGCAGTAACGAGATTGATATGAGCGATTCGAGGTATTCAATGACCAACGATGGGCTCATGATAAAATCCGCATCGTTGAAGGATGTCGGAACGTATGAATGCATGGTAAAAAAAGAAAACGTCGAGTTAAAGTCACGACCAGCCAAAATAATATTAGAGTCAAATGCACCAGCCGGCTGTAAGTGCATTTTTCTATAATGAATTATTATGTTTAACTATTGTCGGGAATGGGTTGTTATATATATAATGTGATGAACTTGACGTATGTATTTTTATATTATTGTACATTGTATAATAGCACCTCCAGAAATAATCGTAGAACCGGGCCACAAGACGGTGTCGGTAGGTGATCAGTTGCGACTCGCGTGTGAAGCCATTGGAGTGCCTGAACCATCTATAACGTGGGCCAAAGACGACATCAATCTAGAATTTGGCCAAAGAGTACAGGTACGGTTTTTCATACGTGATTTTATCGTTCAGTAATTCGGTGACAAATCGGTTTACATAAAATTGCATACTGTTGTTAAAAAAATTTCGATCAAAAATTGTTTAAGTTTAGTATGAGATTAATTCTTGTAAATTGTTTTTATGTAGTGATTTAACAATTTCAAAAATACATAGACACAATTTTTTTTTATAAGTGTGAAGATAAAATGTTGAAAATTTTTTGTAAATTAGTTTGATTAATATTGTTAACAATAAATTCATAAATATACAATAATTTATCATTGAATTTAAATTTAACACATTCATTACAATGACTTATTGAATGATAATAAGAAAACTCGATACTTCGTTTTTTTTAGTACTTATTGTCGTGTAATGGACTTTTATTTACCTATTTATTTTTCTTTGTGATGATAATTATTACAACAAAAAAAAAACGAATTATTTGTACGTTCCCAAAACGTATTTAAATTTATTGCACTATTGATTAAAATGTTAATATGTATTTACACATATTTTAACTGTAGGTATTTCAAAACAATACATTGATTATATCGAAAGTGGAAAGAACGGACGTCGGTCATTATAAATGCGTGGCGTCCAATTATTTGGGGAGAGTATCTTCCGAGGCGATGGTTAACGTAAACGGTAATATCCTGTAAATACTCGCTTATATTATAATACGAGTTCTAAAACTTGTATGATTTTTGATTTGGCTATCCCTTATTAGTTATTATGGGGTTATCGAAATATTTTTAGGAGTTCAGTTCTATTTATAAAATATAGATTTTTTATGTTATGGAGTATAAGTATAAAAACTTGTAATTAAATAGACGCATATTATTGATTAAATAGAAAAACCTATAGATATATAGGGAAACCTATATTATGTGTATTAACAATAATATTTAATAATAATAATAATAATTTTTTCCAAATAATCAAATATTATTTAATTATATAATATATATTATTTAGCAGATTTTTTCTTTCTAATGTCTTTAATATATTAATCTTTATGTTATTATTATATATATACGTTCATATAACTCTGTGACCTGTGGTCCAATGACCTCTTTTTTATAAATAATTTTTCTCAAAATGCCAGCCAAATATTTTTATTTAATTATAAGCAACAGTGGTTTTCTTTAATTTAAATTCTTTTCTATTAATGTGAGTTGGTAACAACATTTTGGTAAATTAAAATATATTAATTGTAGACAAATAATAAGACAAACTAAAAAAAAAAAAAAAAATTGAAATTTACTAAAGTACACTTTATAATTTTTTTCCTTAAACCGACATTTGTTGTTCTTAGCTCCACCAGTCATCGTTAGCGCTTCCCGTGATATAACCGTGAAGACTGGTGCTACTGTTGAACTCCAGTGTCTGGTTGAGGGCTATCCGAAACCTGTTGTAACCTGGTTCAAAGACGGTCGTTCGATCATACCGGGTCCGAGAACATCGTTCCACAACGAAAGTATTTGTTATATATCTTTAATTTCTATCTAAAAATATAAATAATATATTTTTATATCCTAAGACTATAATATTAAATTGTTATTGATTCCTATTCACGTTTACACATTTAAGGAACGGCATTGCGTATTGAACACGCTAAAGACAGTGACAGGGGTATGTTCACGTGTTTGGCTCAAAATTTGGCAGGGTCAGCCGAAAGCAACATCGAAATAAAGGTCAGAGGATACGGCCCCAGACGTCCAAAGCTTTTGATAAAGCCATTTGATATGGAAGCCCCGCAGAGAACGAGCATCGAAGTGCCTTGTAAAGCTGACGGAGATCCTACGCCAAATATCACTTGGACCAAAGATGGTGTTGATCTTGTTCAAGATCAAAACCACAAGTTAGTACAAGTTACAAATTATTTATTTTATTTTCTAATAGATTAGAAAAATTAATTAATTAAGATTAGATTAGATTAATTAATTAATCTAAGCTTAACTTATGGACAGCATAGTATTAAATTTTCAATTCTTAGCTTTTGATAGTAAAATATTTATATATTTTTAACTACCAAATAGTGAAAAATTTCATGATTTTGACGAATTTTTGTCAACATTTGAACTTCAAATGCTAATAAAAAAAAATTGTGCCTATGTATTTTTATAATTTTTGAATGAGAGTTAGAACAAGTTATGTGGACCCTTTTATTAAATTTTCAAGTAATTTGTCCCAGCTAAATTTTTTTTAACAACATTTATAAAAAAAAAAATTGATTATTTCAAATGCCTATAAATAGCTCAAAAAAAGTCAAAATGTTTTGAAAATCAAATCACGTAAAGAAAATGGCAATCTAAATAACTGGTAAAATTTTCAAATATTTACGTCTTATACTGTTTGAATAACAACAAATATCAAAAATCGTTTGAGGGTAAACCGTTATTTAACGCGGTTTTGTAAAAATTTAAATTTCAAACACTCATAATAATTTTTTGTCTGAATCCGGTAGAGTTTTTTTTACAGATATTTGAAGAAAAATGTATGAAGAACCTTTAACCAAATTTTCAAAACTTAGTTATAAAAGAAAAATTTTTTATGATTTTTCAACCACAAAATTACTTGCAAATGTTCGCAATTTTGACATATTTCGTATAAATTCGAACTTTAAGCACTTATAAAAAAAAATTGTTGCTAACGATTTCGGATTTTTTTTTATCACATTAAGAACAACTTATAAGAAATCTTGTATTAAATTTTCAAGATTTTCTGGCCGGCCAAAAAATTTTTATCGTTATTTTAAAAAAAAAATACAAAAAAAAATTAAAATTTCAATTGTCTATAAATAGCTCAAAAAAAGTCAAAATTCTTTGAACATTTAACTGTGTATGGAGAACGCTAATATAAACATTTGGTGAAAATTTCAAGTATTTACATCGATTAGTTTTTGAGTTATAGCAAAATAAAAAATTCAATTTTGACGAAAACTGGTTTTACGTAAAAAATCCCGTTTTTCCCTCATTTTTTTAGGGTTTTTCCTAGGACTCGTTTAAAAAATATTGAAAATTTTTAACTTTTGACCCCCAAGTACAACTAGATTCAATTTCCTTTTCAAAGAGAGGCTGAAGTCAAAAATCGAAGCATTTTTACTGCTCCAAATGTTGTCGTCAAACACAAAAAAAAAAAAAACACACATTGTAAAATCAATACATTCATCATTCCGTTCAGAATCTAAAAGTAGGCAAGTCTACCGATTTTCGGTACATAAGGTTTCGAGTGGGTTATAATTATGGATGTGTTAAATTGTTAAATTTGACTTCAATGATATTATATTATAATGTTCATGTATACGAAAAATGATTCTAAGCGGAGTCAGTATTCAGCCTATATTACTGAGTACTTAATGATATGTTTTTTTACCTATATTATATTGCATTATTATATAATTAATATTTAATTATTACAATAATATATTTTTATACTGTAAGTATATAGGTACTCAATATTTAATAACATATTTTTGTAAATACTGTACAACAATAAAAATAAATTCATAGCATCTATAAATAGATAATATATATTTTAAAATAAATCCAAAACATTATCATGTATAGTATAATTCATAATACTATACAAAACATAAAGGTTTAAATTCCTATGAATAATGTTTTTAAATTATAACAAAATAATGAACACCGCTATTTTTCATTTTAATAAATAATTTTGTCTAAATTGAATTTAAATTATTTATAAAAAATAATTATCTAATTTTTTAGATTTTATGGTTTCAGTATGAAATACCTATGAAGAATCTTGGTTACATTTTCAAAGCTTAGTAAAAATGAAAAGATTTTACAAATTTGGTCAAAATTCTTACTTCAGATGCATATAAAAATACGTTTATATATTTTTAATATTTTTTAAAGATAAAAGAGCAACTAAGTTTTCAAGAATTTTGACCCAGTGAATAATTTTTTATTAACATTTATTAAAACTGAACTAAAAAAAAATTGAAATATTCTCATGTCCCCCAATAAAAAAAAATACGATAATATAAGCATTTAGTGAAACTTTGAAGTATCTACGATTATTCGTTTTTGAGTTACATAAAAAAAAAACAAAATCGATTTGTTAATTTGCATAAAAACCTCCATTTTTTTTTAAAATTTTTAAAATTATAAAATTACTTTTAACTTCCATAGTATTAACTAAATCTATTTTACTACCAGAAACTTTCTACATTTAAAATAGAAACATTTTTAGTGCCTCAAAAAATGTTACCTAATACACATAAAAATAAATTGTTAAATTCTTAGTATATTAATAATGAGTAGATATAATAATAATTATTGATTTAATGGATTTTAGAATCAACAGCATTGGAAGTTTACGCTTGTTCAACATATCTTTCGCTAATTCTGGTGTATACGAATGCACGGCTAAGAATATACATGGACAAGAGTCTGCTAGAGGCACAATTGCGGTTTTAGGTAATTACATATTATACATAGCGCAATTTCGTTACTACACTATTATATACCTATTTACCTATACACTAAATAATTTTTTTAATAGGGTTAATCTAATAATGTATTAAGGGCATTGATCGTTGATAATCTTAAAGCATAATTCAATCAAATGGGTATATTATTAAATTTTATAATTTGTAAAATATTTGTTTATAAAAAAGCAAAAATGTATTATTCTGTGTTTCGATACCGGACTAAACTTATGGATAAACATTTAGAACAGTATCTTCAATTAGTGGCGAGGAATTACTATTTTCCATATTGTGTTAATTTATTTAAAATTATACAGATATTATTATTTATTATCAAATACGTTTCTTATACAAGTATATATTTTATTCTCTCAACAATTTTAGCATATACCTATATAAATAATACTAATCATGTACTAATCACACTCCCCGTTAAGTCAATATCCCAAAGAAAAGTATTATCTTGGTGGAAATTTATCAAAAAGGGATTGACCATCCATGCTATTTAGTAACAATTTTAAATTTACAATTATTTAAGCAATATTATTACTTGATAAACATTTGTAATGATTTTTACTATACTAATATCATAATATTATTTACAGTTTTTGTAAAAATAATAATAATTTCAATTCGATTTCTATACAGGTGACGTGTTGGAACAATCTCCCGGTGACCGTTTCGTCAATTTAGCATTCCATGAAGCCAATTTAGAAGTCGATAGAGCGGTAAACGCTACGATTAATTCTTTATTCGGTTCCGATGACAAAATTATGAATCCAGAAAAGTTGATGAGAATGTCTAGGTTTCCAGATGTAGTTGCCAGAGATGTGGCCAAATCGGCCGATATTTTCGAAAGGACTTTAGCAAACGTCCGAAAACACGTACAAGCCGGACTCAAAATTAACTTGACCGAAAGTAATAGTTATCTTTCAATTTTATTTTTTGCATTAATGTTTATAGGCAGCACCAAATATAAATATAATTTATTTCTGTTCTTTAGATTTTTCTTATAGAGATCTATTATCAGTGGAACAGTTAGACTTGATTGCAAATTTATCCGGATGTCTGAAATACCAAACAAAGCCCAACTGCAGCGACATGTGTTTTCATACCAAATATCGGACTATAGACGGCACCTGTAACAATTTACAAAATCCGTTGTGGGGATCGTCGCATACGCAATTCAGGCGAATTTTGAAGCCAATATACGAAAATGGATTCAACACGCCGATCGGTGAGACTTATGATTAATAATATTTATAATAACAATAATTCATGAAAAATACTAGCTTCGGTCAAATAACTCTTGTCGTGTATTTTGTAGGCTGGACTAAAGGTATGAAGTATTATGGCTTCGAAAAGCCTGGTGCCAGAAAAGTGTCGACGTCTATTATTCGCACGAACGAAATCACCTCTGACGAAGAAATCACGCATATGGTGATGCAATGGGGTCAATTTTTGGACCACGACTTGGACCACGCTATACCGTCGACTACTAAAGAGAGTTGGGAAGGTTTGTAGAAATCTGTAATATACATAGTGGTTTTAAACTCCAGTAAACTGCAGTAATCTGTTGGTTGTTACTGATAAATTAATACTGTACTCATAAGAGTCTATTTTATATTTATAGGTCTGGACTGTAAAAAAACATGTGCCTATTCTTTTCCATGTTTTCCGATGGACGTACCACCAAACGATGATCGCATAAAAAATCGGAGGTGTATGGATTTCATTCGAAGCAGTTCCATATGTGGCACCGATACGACATCAGTATTCTTTGATAAATTACAGCCTAGAGAACAAATTAACCAATTGACGGCTTTCATCGATGGTTCCCAAGTACGGTTGCGAATAATAGTTTTAATAGGTGTTTTGTTGGTAACAAATAACATGCATTTTAATCATATAACAAATGTGTTTAAAGATCTACGGATTTACAAATGATCGTTCGTTTATATTACGAGAAGTTCAAACTGGTTTTGGTCTAATGCGAGGAGGTATTTCCTCAACTTTTGGTAAAGAAATGTTACCAATAGCCGGAGCCGATGAAGTGGACTGTAGAAGAGACCTAACGGAGAGTGATACGGGATGTTATTTAGCGGGTGATATTCGAGCAAATGAACAGGTAATATCGTTCAACTGGATAATAGAAAAAACAGTAAAAATTATCAACCATTAGGTACTAGAAAACAAATAAATTAATATTTCAGGTGGGTTTATTGGCCATGCACACAATTTGGATCCGAGAACACAATCGTATCGCTAGAGAGTTACGTACAATTAATCCGCATTGGGAGGGAGACATTTTGTTTCACGAAGCACGGAAAATCGTGGGCGCGGAATTGCAGCATATAACCTACAAGCACTGGTTGCCCTATGTATTAGGACCTGAGGGCATGGATATGTTAGGCCAATATCAAGGATACGACCCAACCGTAAATCCGTCAATATCAAATGTGTTTGCCACAGCTGCCCTTAGATTTGGTCATTCTATCATTAATCCGGTTTTGAGCCGACTCGATGATAACTTCACTACTATTCCGCAGGTAATTATTTTTTAGTATTTTAGTAGAAATAGCATTGAAATGAAACTTTAAGAAATTCAATTATCGTACATAGGGAGATTTATCCCTGGGAAAAGCATTTTTCACACCATGGCGTTTGTCTGACGAAGGAGGTACAGACCCATTGATGCGTGGATTTTTTGCTGTACCTGCTAAAAGAAAAATGCCCCGACAGAACCTGAATGATCAGTTAATTGATCATTTATTCACATCAGCACATGCCGTATCATTAGATTTAGCGGCAATGAACATACAACGTAGCAGAGACCACGGTATTCCTGGTTACACCGAATGGAGAACAGTGTGTAACATGTCTAAAGTTGAAAATTTCGATGATCTCAAAAACGAAATCAGTGATAATGAAGTAAGAAATAAACTCAAGGAACTGTACGGTCATCCAGGTAAGCCAAATTTACTACTGGCTACTTTCGAATAACATTATATTTGTTCTTCTTTTTTTTATCAGGTAATATCGATGTTTGGGTCGGTGGAATTCTCGAAGATCAAGTAGCAGGAGGTAAAGTCGGTCCGTTGTTTCAATGTTTATTAATAGAACAATTTAAAAACTTGAGAAATGGTGATAGGTGCGTTAATTTGGTAAAATTGTTAGCTTGTATGAATTTCTTGATATTTTTTTTTTTTTTTTTATAGATTTTGGTATGAAAACCCATCAACTTTCAGTCCAGCAAAACTCACACAAATCAAACAAGCGTCACTAGCTAGAGTTCTCTGCGATAACGGGGATAATATCACTCTGACATCTAGAGATGTATTCAAGTTACCAGAACTACAGTCGCCCAAGTTATTACCTTGCAAATCGATTCCAAGTATTGACCTAAGACTTTGGTTTGAATGCAATGGAGGTATAGACACAATATAATATAATATAATATTTATATTACAAGACTTTTGATAATTTGTATAAAAGACAAACATAAATTTTAGATTGTCCCGGAGAAAATGCTTCTAAAGAAATAGATGAATTGAGGTCTAAAGATGCATTGGCTAAAGTAATGAATATGACTGAGGGAAAACTAGAAGGTCTAAGGTCAGTAGTTGATGGGCTTAAATTGGATATTAAAAGATTAAAACGCGAAATCAGACATTTAACAAAATCAAGCAAAGGTGGTTGTTATGACGAGACAGTCAAAAGGAGGCGCAGAGAAGGACGTATTTGGGCTTCTAAGAAATGCACTAGATGTGAATGCCGAGTAAGATATTATAATAATAATTATCATTTTTTAAACGTTTTACTACTATGTGTATGTTAAAATAAAAAATTAAACTGCATGTATTACTACTATATTAAATACCTATTAGAATTTCATTGGAATATTTTTGCCCAAGAGAACAAAATTAATGTAAAAATAAATAACTTTTTTTTCAGAATTCTCAAATATTGTGCCAAAGTTTGTGTTGAAACGGATATTTAAAGATACTATAAGCAGATCAACTTTTTTGTTTATAGTTAAATCAAATCAAACAACCTAATACACAATGTGTGATACCAGGTTTTATAGACCAAATTAATTTTATAATTTTATGTATAATATCTAGTTAAGTAATATTGTAAAATATTTTTGATTTTTTGTTATTTAAAAAATATTTTGAACTATAACAAAATAAATATTGATTATATCTCTATGCACCATGCTTTAATTAGTGATATTAAAATGAGAAGTTAAAATTGTACCAACATATTTAATAACTTAAATAGAAAATATATACATTATATTATAAATAATTTGATGTTTTAATTTCTATTTAAGTATTCTATAATACTACAAATCTTTCTCCTTAAACTCTTCTATCAGGAATAATAAGAATCTATTGTTCAGTATATTTAAATATGCAATAAAAAAAGTAAAAATTTAAGTATTATGTAAAAATATACCTCTTATATAATTTAATAAGTATGTAAAAATAATTATTACATGTTCATTTTCCACATTAAACCAATTAGCAAATAATATTGTAGTAGTAAAAACTTTCTTTTTTTTTTATGCCCTAAAATTTACCAAAAAAGCAACAATACATTTTATTTGTAATATTGTAAAACCAAAAAATTTAGCATTTCAAATTTTATGTCAAAACTGTAACTATACTTTACTTTATTTATTTGTGATAAATGATAATATTATTGTCCAGTAGCGTAGCTGGAGCTCAATCAGGGGGGGGGCTATTTAAAAATTGTAATACACCACAAAATATTGTGAGGAATTCAAAATTTTCCATTAATTATTTTTAACCGTACATTAATGTATCTATTTTTAACTAATTGCTTAAAATATATGATATACATATTATATTAAATCCTAAAGCCATGTTACACTCTTACCGTGGCCAATGCAGTCGAGTCCTTGATTGGTTATAATAAAACTAAATTAAAAAATATATAAAAGATAAATGGAACAATTTATTAAAATTAACAACCTTTGTAATGGATCCATTTGGCGAAAACATTTAATATTATATTATGTCTTTATAAAAATATAAATAATTGGGCAAACATTAACAACAATAATTGGTAAACGATAGATACTTATTTAATATTTTGTTATTTGGTAAGTAATCAAATAGTATTTATTCATTTTAATATATTTTTTTTTAATTTCTAGAAAATTCATAGTAATAATTGTGTGATTAGTGAAAAATTTACTTAAAAATAAGTAAAACAAAATACGAACTTAAAGGAGAATAAACTGAGCTATATATGACAAATAAAAAATTTGCCTTAAATTTCTTTTATTACCTATATAATTCTGTTTTAAATAACTATATATACGATATTCTTGGAGTGTGTACACATAGTACTGATTTTTCCAAAACTTAAATTAGGTATGTATATGGTAAGTATTGTCAGGTCAAAATAAATATTTTATTATTGAAATGTGAAACCATTAATTTTTATTGAATTATATTAATGATATATAGCGTGTTTTGCTAGATAACAAAATTATTGTTCTTAGAAATTCAAAAACATTATTGACTCTGACTTGGTCAATTTTTATTCAATTTTTTAATGTATTTTTTTTCAACTGTAAATAAATGGCTTTTACAAATTTATAAAACTTATTTGCATAAAAAATGTTAACTAGGCTAGTAATAACCTTGAATTGTATGCAATTCAATCAGAATTTCCATACTCATTACTGTAAAAAAAAATCTATTTAAAATTTAAATCTATTGATTTTCTATACGAAGATATTATGGGCGATACGGGACTTTATTTGGGATATATGCTGTATAGATAACAATTTAGATAACAAAGCGAGGCAAGACCAGACGATAAATCATAAAACTAAAATGATAACTGGTGCCAAGACCTAGAATATTAATATGTCTCCGCTGCCATATCACTAGAGGGACTACCGCCTACCGAATCTGGAATACGACAAGCGCTGCTTACGAATCGTGTTCTCTATAAAAACGTATAAATACTGATTGCGTCCCGGGTTTTTCTGGATTACGACTAAATTGCGTTCCAATTACTTGTTGTTATTATCTAAAATGTATAAAAGCGAAATAAAAACAATTACGTTAAAGCTTTGTAAGCCAACAAAATTATTGTCATATTACAGTATTAACAGTCCACTACTCTACACATATTAATTTTTTCTAAACCAATTTCGGCGAGTGAATTGAATACTATGTACAGCGAAAAACAACGTGATTAGTTGATTAGCTATACATTTATAATCTGTATGAAATAAATAGTAGTAATTATAAGGTATATAATTGTTATTACAGACAGTCCTAAGTTTTGATGAAAATGGGAAGGTAAATATTATTTATATTTATTTATACGAGATTGGCTTCATCCAATATAAATCAATACTACGATTCAATCGCCGACTATTTAATATAATAAAAAATTTAAAATAATGTGTGGTCATATCAAGTAACACCTGTATTTCCACTATTGAATGTGAATTATAAATTTTATTACTAAAATAATAATTAATTCATACGAAAAATAAATAAATCATTTTTAATCTCAATTTTATTATTCAATATAAAAATTAAAATGCATATTTTATAATTTTGAAAAAGGTATTTATTAAGTTGAGTCGAATTGGTTCCCGTTTATTAAAGGTATTTTTCTAGGTTGAGCCGACTTGGTTCCCGTTTGTATTTGGGCTAGTTAGTTTTGACAAAAATATTGATAGGACTACAAATTGTTGCGAATCGTTCCATTCAAAGCCGAATAAAGAATTTAAAAGTGCCCAATCCTAATATATTTTATTTTATGGAGACTTTAAACAGCATTCAGACATTAAAATATATTCGAAGTAATAATACTATAGGAAACTTACTAGTAACCAGGAAATATATAACAAAAACTTGGAAAATTGTATGACTGAGTAGGTACATTAATGAGAAGCTTACGTGAATTGAATACTTAAAGAAAGTTTACTTCAAATTAAAAAATCAACGATTTTAAATAATTGTATTATTTTTATTATATTTTATCATTTTTATTTTGTATACCTAACTTAAGTGATAACCAGTTGACTTCCAAATCAACTATTTAAAATTGTATATATTATACCATTTTTTCATAACACACATTAATACAAGTTTATACAAGTTTTACTTTTAAGTTGACAGTCTTGAGCCTGTAAAATTGAGAAGAAAAATGTGCATAATTAAACGGGAACCAATTCACAACCAAACATTATGAATTATCAAAAAAATTATACAAGTGATACCACTAATATCTGCAATTATATTTTCCATTGGTAGGTATTGGTATGTTGATTTTTTTTATCTGCTTCCGATGAACTAATTAACGATATTGTCTGATGGTAAAATTATTATTTGTCTCTTAAAAAATTGGAGGTTGATAGTTAAGTGAAAAAAATATCATTATTGTAATATTAGCCATGAAGATAATTTCTCGTTAATTGAAGAATTCAATTATTCAATTATTGTTAATATTTTGATAATCATATATTACAGCGCCATCTAACAACGAATACGATAAACAGTCATTTGCATGCACGTCGACAAGTTTTAAAACGACTGCGGTAGACCGCGCAATCATTGTCGTCCGGAACTCTGGACACGACGGCCGAATTTGAATAAGACGTGTAGATTGTAGACTTTCCAGCTTCTACTACCAGCGAAGATTTACGAACTTACTTATTTTGATTAATACATAATTAAATAAATATTAACAATGATTATAATATATATTGCAATTTTAAACATATCAATGATATTAACAACTGCTGCCAATATACGCGTTATTGTTGAATAAACACTGAACCTACACAGAATTAATCAGTAAAATCGATTTTTGCAATACTAATCCACCACAAACTTTTAAATTTGTGGATCGTTTATCTGCTATTTATTTTTAAATAAACATAATTATTATTTTTATGCTTTTGCCTGAATAACCAACCACGAACCGTAGCATTCATAACACAATAAAGTAAGCAGACAGCCAGACAAACATGCTTTGTAGATGTTGTAGCCTGTAAGTAATGATTAACATTTTCATCACACATAATTATTAATAAGTTAAGTTTATCAACAAATATACCTATAGAAGTATAGATGTTTCAAACTTGTATTTTTGAATTGTAGTAATTTATTATTGTTTCAAATTTAAGATTCCACGTAAACCGACATTCATAATTTAGTTAAATTATAGTTTACTGTAGTTTAAAAAAATATAAATTCACCTAATCTTAAAAATAACAGTCGTAGCATTTTTTCCCAATATTGAGATAACGTATTCCTCAAGAGGAATAAAACTTAGAAGATTTTCCTTACATTATTAAAATAAGAAATTTTTACCTTCTAATTAATATTTGTATAATACTATAATACTATAATACTATAATACATAATATTATAATTTTTTTTCCAAGAATATTATTGTATCAAATAAATAAAATAAAAATGAATATTAAGTATTATATTTTTTATACCTATATGTATAAAAATATCAAATATGAAATAAATTTAAATTTAAAATCATAAGTATAAAATATTATTTTTTTATAATAGTTTACAACTATAATAACTTCAAATTAAAATATATTATTTCATAAATAGGTAATCATCAGTTTTTAAACCTTTCTTAAACATCTCATTTCACCAAATTACATCGTAAAATAATATACGAGTATATAATTTTGTACATGCTTTTTATAATTTATTTATCAGTTTATCACGTTTAATTGTTTCGTAATTGCCTATATTTATGGTTTTTCTTTCCTCGTACTTAATTCTTGTAGAAGTAGATAATAGAAACTTTTCGTGGAATATAACTACAGTATATTATTATTGGAAAGCTCCTTACAATTTGTCTAATATATATATGTATGTATATGTGTGAGTGTGTGTGTGTGTGTGTGTGTGTGTGTGTGTGTGTGTGTGTGTGTGTGTGTTGTTCTCGGCCAGACCTTTACCGAAAACAGTTGAACGTATTTTTTGGAATACGTCCAACTTCGCACATTCCGCCCACTATACAGCTACTTCTGAGCTACCTACTACGTGTACCTACTGTATATACATGTGGTATAATATAATATATATTTGATATGTATATATGTTCACAAAACGCGTACGACCGGATGTAATCTTATTTCCGCGTACTATATATACAATATACATGCGCCTCCGCGCCAGAAGTGAAAATGGTCGGCGTGCGGCGGCATAAGTCACGTGTACTTCGGTATAGAGCGATGCCGGTCGCCAAAAACGTGTCTGTATTGCGTAACCTCATCCCTTGCGCCGGACACGCGAGCCAATTGGTCCACGATGAGTACATAATAGCAAGTGAAGTTCGTAAGTGTATTTAAGAGTCAAAGAGATGTGTACCTATATATATGTGTGTGTATTGGAACACGGCCGAAAGAGTATATTTGCGAAAAAAAACTCTAGTAGAGTACAAGAAGAAAACGTATCTAAAAGCATTGGCTTACCGTTGCCAATACTTGAGGGGATACACCTAAGTATTTGGAAGAATTAAGTACGGTGCGAGTATGAAAGTCTGCCAAACGCAGTTTTTTTTAAAAAAAAATTACAAAAATAGTGAAAAAAATAAAAATATATACCTATATTATCATTCATATTAAATTATATATGTATACGTATCTTACGGATGACACATTTACGATTAAAGTAAAATCTTTAAATAGCGGACGCTGTTATTCACTGAAATTCGTACACTATTCTGAGGTTTTCTCAATGAAAAGGATTGAAGACTTACCTATTTCAGAAAAAACTTTAGATTTTGGTAAGTTTTTATTTAGGGATAGACCAATAAAAAACCAATACCCGACCACAAATTTCACATATTACCATATTAGCATTCATGATAAATAAATTAAGATATAGAAATTTAAAACCATTAGCCTAGTTAATACATCTAAATATTTGTGATGATAATCCAGCTATGATATATTAATATGTTGATTGATTTGTTTTTTTTTGTTCTGGTATCGGTTAAAATTTTGGTTTAAAAAAAAACCAATACCGATAAATCCAATACCGCCGATATCGAGTATCGGTCCATTCCAACTTTTATTGTATATAATGCAGAATATAGATACTTACTGAATACCTGTTTATATACATGGCTACAGGTCATCGTGTTTTCCAGTTTATCCTGTGTTGGTATTATGGAAAACATTGCAAACTAACATTCTACGTAGTACCATAAATCATAATAATGTCATAATTATGATTGTAGGTACGTTCATGATAAACATTTCCAATTAAGATATTAAAATAGAATATACTTACTTTAAAAACTATTAAACAGTAATAAATTTATTATTCAATAACAAATAATCATAATATAAATTAAACTATATTTTATTTGGTTTTATATGTATAGCAATAACCTAGCTTTTTTTTAAATTAATTGTTTTGTGATTTCACAGAATATTGCACATTATCTTTTTAATACTTATAAGTTTATTATAGGATACCCAGAGTAACAACAACATTGAAATTATTATAAAAATATAAACTATACTTAATTTTTTTAGAAACTATTATTGATAATAATATTTAACAATTCATTTATAATAAAGACCTAGTGTTTATAAACAACAGTTGAACAGTGTACTTGGGTCTAATTTACAGGCATATACCTTCGCTTTTAAGATTATCGCTAATCAAATTGAAAATACTCGTTACTCGTTATAATAGTTGAAAATTATTATTATATTTTTTAGAATAATATCTTATTAGAATGCGATGCAAAAAATCGAAGAGGCAATAACTAAGAGAACTCAAAATATATACAAACTGTTAAAATACATTTTTAATTTATTGAAGACTTGCATATTATATGATTTCCAAACATATTAAACCTAGTGTTTATACAACTTTTTTTTTTCTGCTTAAATATTTATATATTTATTTCGTATAATCAATCATTCCAGCAATAATTCGGTTGTAACTATACCCATAGGCGTGCGCAGACTTTGTTCGCAGGGTATGCAGGCATGCAGCTGATAAAATGTGCCCCCCCCCCCCCATATATATAAATACCCCTAAAATAAATGTGCATGACATTATATTATAGGTTACTACTTTACATAAGAAAAAATAGATTTTTCATCTTTTTTGATTTTAAGTAGTTTTTTTTTTTTATTAATGAAAAGTATTTTTTTTTTTTACAAACATGTTTATTTAAATGAAAATGTACATTATACAATATAATTGTTATAATTCAAGCCTTCTCTTTCCTGGTATACTTTAACTACTATATTATTATATTAATTATTATCAGTATTTAGATATCGTCAAATTAAAGAATAGATGTAATCGCTGTCATTTCTTGGGATATATAAATAGTAAATACCTACACTAAAAATAAAATCAATATTTCCTTAAATTATTGAGAACCGTCCTAAATTAATTTAAAACAAGTCCTTATTCCATATCGATATCGCATTACCATTTTATAAAAATCCCGTTTAAATTATGAACTGAGACATTGTTCATGAGTCTAGGGCTCGGAAGTTGATGCATTTTGCATTTTTTTTGGAACTTTTTAGACGATGCTCTCCTGGCCACAAATCTGTTTCATAAGCATGTGAATCTAATTAACTAATTTTTATTTTGCATTTTTTTGAATTTTTGGTGTTTATTACTTTTTAAGTCATTTTTTGAGATTTATAGGTCATTTTCCAACATTTTTAGTTATTTTACTGATTTCACACTAGCAAATTTCTTATCGTTTCTTGTCATTTACTTTCGATAACATAAAATATGTTTTAATTGTACAATGCAATGATCTTGATTTTTAAATAATTTGTAAGCATTGATAAATTTATAAAACAAATATTTTTAATTTTTTAATTTTCCTATTTTAAGGACATTTTTGTCATTTTTATGTCATATTTTGAAATTTATAGTAAAATAGAGTAAAATATTTAAAAAAAATGTATTTTTATTAATATAAAACTAATATTTGTAATTTTTTTAGGACATTTTTTGCCATTTTTATGGTCATTTTTTACTGTTTTTAAGGTCATCAACTTCCGAGCCCTATTCATGACGTTCATGTGCCCTAAGCGTCTGTCGCAGGGTATGCAAGTGCATACCCTGCATACCCCGTGCGCACGCCTATGAGTCTATACCTAGTATTAATGTCAAATCACTCAAATCAGTCAAATTAGAAACGTTTTGGTTACTTTGATAAAATCATCGTTTACACTTTGTTTATTATTATTAATATTATATCCGCTTTATTCGATACAGAAGCAGTCATTTTTAATTCTTTTTTACTATAGTTTTAAAGTTTATCTGGTTAGTAAATATGTACTAAAACTGTAAGTCTTAATTTGTATAGTAAACAATAAACAATCTATGAAGAATTGGTAGATATATAATGTGTAACCTAATCAGGACTGTGAATTCATTTAAATTAATTTTATGATTTTGCATATTAATACATTATAATATTATGTTGAATTCAAAATATTTAAGACACAAATTTTATTCAAAACATGTATATTTTTTTTTTATATTCATAATAGTTTTTTTTACATACTTATTGTATAGTATCTGGACTAAATTTGTTACCTATTTATATGTAATAATAGGTATATGAGATTTAATATTTTAATATAAAAAATGTATTTTAATTTTTTGTTACTATTATGAGTATTATGTATTGAATATTTTGAGATCTTTTTATTCATATTTTACAAGAATTGTAATATTTAATAATAACTTTAAAATATAAATACAAATACGATTAATATAATGAAAAACTGTAGGTAAATTAAGTGTATTTTCCTATTTCTAAACAGATTAATGCTGGACATTATGATTGAGTGTTTTGCAATGGAGATAATCATATAGATTGTATTTCGAATTATGTGAGGAATTAATTGTATAGTTTTTTTACAACCTACTTGGTTTAATATACTAAACAAGAATATTGGAATGATAATAATCACGAAACAAACAATAAATAAATTGATCAAATATATTTGATTTACAAACGTTTTTATATATTTTAAACAGAATAACAAAAAAAAAACATCAAGAAAATATTGATTGTTTCTCTGTGAACATAATTTTTCTAAAGTGCATTAAACAATTAATTTTGGTACACTAAACTCTTAAAACAATATATTTTTAAACAAAACACAAACTGTATAATATTGTAATGCTCAGCTATCTATTATTTTTATTTATATAACCAATTTATTCATAATGATATTTTTGAGATTTTTTTGGAGAGAAGTTAAAACATTTCTTTCTTATCCATCCTACTAAATTATTGTTAGTGGTTATCTTGACTCTGGAGGTGTTGTTGTACTGTGCTTATACTATTGTTTCAACGTGAATAGTTAAAATTATCGGTGAAAAGCTTACATTTTACAGGTAAAGAACAGGTTTTGGACGTTTTGGTTATGTCATTTATATGCCAATCAACAATTATAAAGTATTGTATTATTATGTGTATTGTATATTAACCTAGGTGTCTATTATTTTTAAATAGATAATCAATTTATTCCTAAATACTAAGATTAGTTTCTTTAATTTTTGTTTTTAGGCGCCTAATTAAAGATAATATATAAAACTATTATACGTTGCCGTCACCATTTTTAATTGCATATAATATATTATCGTCATTTGTCTATGGTACCGGCTGAATATGGATACTCAGAATACAAAACCATAACAATTAATAACCCTAACACGACATTGGGCGGTGATATTGAAGACCAATATCAAGTGCTGGAAGTCTTAAATTTTAAAAGTGTTTGAATATAATTAAAAACTTTACAACCTTTTATATTTCGGTTTTGTGAGCAAATACATTCCAAATCGTAAATCCAATATGTTATTATGTTGATGTTCAATTGTTTTTCATCGTACTAACCATAATTGTGTTTGTACCAATCGTAAGTCTAACATAATTTTAAAACTAAGTCGCTGTCCACTCGTAATAAGAACATGACGGTTAAATATATATATTTATACAAAGAAAAGAACTTCAATGGCATTGTATTTACATATTTATTTCACATTCGTATACTTATCACGAAATGTTCAATTTGGAGAATGGGATTCAACCGTTATGAAGTAGCATTTATTAATATTGCGTGGCACCCTAATTCTATTTTGTAAATAAAATGTTTGCTCTTACATCCTTCTCTTGTTAAACTAAGCATGTTTCTATAACGTCTATATTTTCAATTTCCCCATGAATCATCATAATTTATATTTATTAATTTTTATAGACTGATCCATAAAATATGCTTACCTATTATTTACACTAATCATTTGTTATAACAAAAACAATATAACCCCATCAAATTGACTGGTTAAATTTAAAAAATGTTTAATTACTTCTTTAATGACTACTACCTACACTAGAACCATTTAATGTTGAATGGTATACCATATGATTAAACTTTGTCATCCAGTGCTGGTTATAATCAAATTTATACCTAATGCACGATGAATGATCTAGTTGTTAATAAACAAAATGTCATTAATTTGCTTATCTTTAATTATTTTTAATTACCATTTATTTTTTTAATAGGTATAAAAATAAAACAAATTTACTTATTAAGTATCTACCACCAAAAATACCGTAGCCATTATCTTCTAAAAATGAGATACAACCGTTTTCCTCAGTTGTCCATTTTCCACCAATAATAAATTAAGAATAACAATAATATTAATGTTTCGTACAAATAAAATAATTGCATAATGTGATATAATAATTAATAATATTAAAATTGCTCTTCAGAAGTTGTTTTAATGTCCATATTATTGATTTCCAAGTATACCTCTTCGATATTTTGTGGTATATTTGATATAGTAAAGATTGATGGGTTGCATGAATATTTCTTCCGAGTTTATGAATATTGGTATTATCAAATTTTGAACACTGACACACTGTATAATTTTTTCAAGTTCTTTAAGTTTAATTTTATTTTTGGTCGTGAGAATAAATCATTAATTGCTTTTCGTTTATATGTATTATTCACTATTTGTCGATTCATTTTTTTAGCGATGGCAAATTACTATGAAAATTATTGTGTTATTTACCAACAACTATTTGCTCAGTTTTATTTGTGTATAATATTACTTCAACAACAAGGCTAACATGATATAATCCAGATTCTGATTTTGGCTTAGGTATACACTAAAAAATATTTGTAATTTTTTCAAGATAAAAGTTTTTCACCGGAACTTTCTATAAATATCACTTTTTCAGACATGTTAAAAATTAAAACTTGAGAGAAATAAAACAACTATAAAACACATTCAACACAATAGTATAGTCCCTAGTCGATGTACAGTTCGTTACTAAAGATAAAATGAAATACCTCAGATATCGATTATTCATTATTGCCTGTTTCACGCGTGTTCATAATCATCATAATAATCGGTGATTAATTTTACTAATACACAATATAACTTATGACTTTATGAGCTATGCATTATGAACGTATATTACAGGGGTGGCCAACATGGCAACATGACTATGTATGCGAGCCACATATATTAATGCAATTATACCAAGAGCCAAATTATCTTATATGTACTTTTATACCATAAAAATAATAAATATAGCTAACATCCGATAAACATAAAACTACGAAATATGAAATTATAAAATAATAATTATAAAAAAATTTTTTTTGTAAATGTATGCAAAAAAATTAAAATTTTGGTTTTTGTAAATATGAGCCGCAATTTGGCCACCCCTGGTATATTATAATACCCGTTGTACATGTTTTATACGTATCTTATCAAACTTATAAGTTATAACGTTATATGTTACTCATACACCATTACACGGTTCACAATACAGGTGGATAACAGCCGGCTTTAAAATAAAAACTAGGGAGAAGTTGAACATAGTTTTAGTGCAAAACAAAACTTAAAGGAAAATAGATCAACGGCATCGTTGGTAGATATCCCATTTTTGGAGGAAAATGGACCTGTCATTCAAAAATAGTTACTATATAACTATATGATTTAACAAAAAAATAAAATAATAAGACAAAATATTAATATATTATTATAACATTTAGGTAAATATTTAGAATACTAAATGAGACAAATGTATTTACCTATATGTCATTGAATTTATAACCATCTGTTGCTCTGGAAATTCGAGAAGATTAACGATTTTGATTATTGACGATGGTATTAAAATTACTAATAACAGATCTAATAAGGGGTTATGTTTTATTCTAAATGATTTCGATATGCAACCTTAGTAATTATAGTTTTTATAATGATTTATTATACAATTGAATACACTAATTTAATAATATTAGTAATACAATTCGCATATTTTTTTTTCAAATAAATATATAATAAATTAATTGCTTTAATTTTTAATACATGGTTTCTATGGTTTTAATTAAATTATGATTCCCCACTTACTCATTTTATCGTGTTTTCACTTTACAATATACCTACATGTAGGTTTAATAATATAATAGTGTATATTAATTGTATAATGAACAATGGCACTTCTATAATATTATATTATATATATGGAATTTTTTATTGCTATCCTAATAATATCAGATAGGTAAGTAGGTAAATAGTAATAAGAAAGGACCATCATATATTTTTATTCCATACAGAAAAAAAAAATTAATTAAATAAATAAATGACATAATATGTATTTTATATTATATGTAGGTATAATCAGTCATCATACAAATTGTTTTTATAAAGAGTTGTGTAGTGTATGAAAATAGATTATAGACCTTTTTATAAGAGGCAACTCAGTAAATTTATTCTTCATCATTTAAAAAAATATCTTATGCATATAAGGTAACTAGGATAATTTATAAACGATAAACGTATAACATTTAATATTTATAAAATCTGTGTCGGTTCAAAGAGCGTAGTTGCACATTTTAAACATTTTAACATTTTGAAATGACTTTTTAAAACTTTTTACCTACGTATTCATTAATTTTTTATTAATACATTAAAGATTTTTTAAAATATAATTATATTATTGACTTAATTATTATTCATGTCTGTTTTTAGAAGTTTATAAAACGTTCTAACTGCGTATCATATTTGAAGCATTACTCCAACTGACCGACCTATCAAACATGCACAATGATATTTTATTAAAAACAGTTGTATTATTATACTTATAATATGCAGTTATGCGGAAAAGTTCGGTAACAGTGAAGGGTATAAATCATATGTACAAAAAAGTACCGGAAAATATGTGAAAATACATTAATATGATTTTCACCTCCTGTATAATATAGTAGAGCCTCGATAGTCCGGACACCCGATAATCCAGTGAACGCGGTAATCCGTATGGCAAAATTCCATTTGTTCGTAAATAAATTTTACGAGAATTCTCGCAACCCAATTAATCTATAAGATATAGTTATAGACAAATATTACTTATAAACATATTTTTTTTTGTAATTCATTAGTTTAGTTTTAATTTTAATTATTATTCTTGTAATTTAAAATGCAATTAATATGAAGATGGTGAAATTAAAAATAAAATCTTAGTAATTTGAATAGGTAATTTTGAAAAACCTTCGGTATCCGGAAAAATCGATAAACCGGACGATGCTCGGTCTGAATTCGTCTGGACTATCGAGGCTTTACTGTACGTCCGTCGTCCAATACCTGTTTGTTTAAACAAATAAGTGAAATGCGCGATTCAATTATGTAACATGAACTATGTGTCTATTAAAATGGAATTAAAAATACTACATTTTTCTTAATTTAGAAACACTAAATAGTAAATAGATAAAATTATAATAATAATAGACAATAGTAATAATGTGTATTATATGGATCGCTGATCAGTGATTATTGTATAGTTACGTCGATTCTATATAGTAGGAAAAGTGAGACCAAGTATTAAATACAAATAGCAAATTTGTTGTAATTTTAAATATTTTGTGTAATTAATTCATTTTTACGATTCTTCTAAGATCTTAAGTCTCAAAACATCACTCGTATTTTTATAAGTACATTACATCATTGTTTCGTCTTAGCAAAAGAATATATCGAACAAATCATAAGAATAATATTTCTATTAAACTAAAATGTGATAAATATTGTAATTATTTTTCGTTGCACTTAAATACTGAGTTCATAAAAATTATTAGTATCTAAAATATAATCAATTCGTATTGAAAAAAAGTGATGTACTTATGTGATGACTGGGGTTTTTGTTTAAATTCGACAAAGAATGAGATGTATTTACATTACAATTTAAAACTAAAGCGTACATTTTTCTTAGGACTTTTTTACTTACGAAATGAGATTGAACGAAAACATTAAATATCAACGACTCTGTTATTATTGTAATGCGAATACCGGGATTCAAATAATATTATGTATATTGTATGTATATTATATAATCTTCTACTAAGGAAAAATTGAAAAATTATATAAAACATTTCAGCCAAGGTTTGCGAAACGATACGCATTTTTTAAAAATTGGCTATAGAATTACTGGTTTTTAGAAACTTAAATTATAATTTAATGTTATTCTTATTAACTTCAATGAAAATAATAATTAATGTAAATTCACAACAACTTTATTCAGAGTAGTCCTTCAGAATAGTTCAGATGCGCCGTTAGAAACTTTTTCGTTAGTTCAATTTTTATTAAGTACAAACATGTATGTAATATTGTGTTTCTACTTTCTATGATAATACAAGTAATACAACAATTCCTGGTTATTCGACGTTGTACTAAAAGTATTTTATTTACTTCGTATCTGTAACTTCTGCATTACCATTGATTATAAATATAAAGTATTAATTATAATCAATGAATCAATGGTATTACCTTTGTTAGTGTCATACAAACTATGCCACATGCTAAATTATTATAACGGCGTATTTATGACAAATTTTTAAAATGTGTGAATAATTATTTTTAATAAAATTGATGAATTCTATCGCTGTATATTCGTATATGAAATAGGTATATAGATACTTATAAATGATATTCTATAATTTAATTAATTAAACTATTTGATAGAACAACGATTTCAAATGCTATAATGCCGGTTATTGTATTGTTTTAAAATCATATTAAGTGACGCGGACTGTGATGACTTCAATCGCTTGTCGTTATCCCATCAAAATCGGTGTTGTGTGAGAAGTGAGAATAAGACGCTAACACCAAATGCAAAATTGAGTGTTTATTAGATCAAAATACTAATATGAATTTCACTCGTAATGGTCGGCGGTCGTCATCACGTACTTGATTAGTTGTAATTCGTAGAACATTATTAAGGAAAATTGTGGCCTTTTCCGCCAGTCCGTATGTATTATGTATACATTGTATACTATGTACAAGCACAGCCAGTTCGGTCCGCTGTCCTACTCGTCCATGATCGGATACGGACATAACGTGAGATAGTCGAACGGGCCGTAGTGTGTAATTAAGTGATGTTCTATCAAATATATATCATATATATTTATATATATTTGGTAAGTTATAGAAGATTAAATGTAAGATACAACGTTGTTTCACAATTTTCTGATGTACAAGAAATTGTATTTTTCTAATACATGCATATTTACGGTTTCTAGCACTAGTTTGCTGTTTTAGATTTTTTAAGTGTTATACATAATTTTATAAGCATATTTTCATATAACAAGAAAAATAAACAATATAAATATAACTTCAGTAAAGTATATACAAATACGTGAATGAAAAAATATATATTTTGATTTTTACATAGTAGTTATATGTTATAATGAAATTCGGACAATTTATTCTATTTATTTTTAATACTTTGGTTATTTTTAAAATTTATGTCAGACGTACCTATTGTATAAATTTGAATTGTAATTTTTGCATTTATCGTGTTTATAATTCAGAGCTAACCAATTATATCTAAATACTAGTATATTCTATATAAAAATATTAAATTTCTAGTATTAAAAATATCTAGAACAATTTTATTTTGTACATTTACCAAATGTTAGTGTTGATATTGGTGCTATAACTTCAGAGCCCTGATTATTTTGAACAATATAAGTGTAAACATTAGACAATTTTAATTACACTACGTTATCCTTATCACAAACATCAAAAATAAAAATGTGTGCAATGTGCATTCGGGCATGGCCGTTTTCGATCAAAAACGTAACCTTTTCTTTTTGGCCGATTCACTTCTCGACCAAATTTAAAAAAGACCGATTCCCCTTACGGCCAAAACAAAAATTATAAACAAAATAATATTTATATATAATTTTTGTAAAATTATAGCAATTATATAATGATATAATTTTGAAAATGATTAAAAATATAAGTTGCCTAAAATGTTGTAAAATAAAATATAAAAAATTATTTAAAATATAAGCATATCTATACATTAACATTAATTTATGTTAATATGTTACTATATTATGTATAATATTATATAAAAACATAAAATAATAATATACAATTTTTGTCAATAATAATTAAGTATAGGTACTACCTATAGTAATATAAAATAGGTAATTTTGAAAATTACACGATACAAAAAGTTTAATGTATTACGTTTATGTTGTACATATCAAAAATAATTAAAATCTATGTATAATATTTGTCATTAATTATTTGAAAAAAAATTAATAGGTATACAATTGCTATAAAACAATGGCATTATTATTTTATGTTTTTATATAATATTATACATATTTTAACATATTAACATAAAAATAATGTCAATATATGGATATGCTTGTATTTTAAATAATTTTGAAAATTATATAATTAGGTATATAATAATTGCTATAATTTTACAAAAATGATGTATAAATATTATTTTGGCCGAAGGGGAATCTGTCTTTTAGATTCTGAACGAAGTGATGAATGTATTGCATTTACAATGATGTGTGTTTTTTTTTTTTTTTTTTTTTTTTTTTTTTTTTTTTTTTTTTTTTTTTTTTTTTGTGTCTGACTCCAACAGTTGGAGCAGTAATAATGCTCCGATTTTTGACTTCAGCCCCTCTTTGAATAGGGAATTGAATCTAGTTGGTACTTTAGGGGGGTCAAAATTAAAATTTTCTAATAGTTTTCAAAAAAATCGAGAAAAACAAAAAAAAAATGACAGAAAAATGGACATTTTACAGAAAAACCACTTTTCGACAAAATCGATTTTTTGATTTTGCTGTAACTCAAAAACGAATTATTGTAAATACTTGAAATTTTCACCAAATGTTTATATTATGGTTATCTCTTTACAGATAAATTTTCAAAATATTTTGACCATTTTTAAGCTACTAATAGACAATTGAAATTTTCGACTTTTCTAAGTTTTTTTTTCTTCAAATGCCGATAAAAATTTTTTAGGTGGCCAGAAAATCTTGAAAATTTAATACAAGGTTTCTTATAAGTTGTTCTTAAAGCGATAAAAAAAAATCCGAAATCGTTAGTCACAATTTTTTTTTATAAGTGTTTAAAGTTCGAATTTATACGAAATATGTCAAAATTTAAATTAAATTTCATACGCTCATAATGCGAATGTTGGCCATAGTAACCATAGTAACATAATATAAAAACTATACTATTTGTTTCAAAATAGAATATTTGACAATATTTAAATATAATATATCCTAAACTGACAAATCATCTTCGTTCAGAATCGTTTTTCGTATACAATGATACCTATCATTGCATTCAAATTTAACCTTCCATAGTCTGAGGTTCACCCCACCCCCTAATATACAGCAGAGCGATACTCACTTACCAACTTTTTTTAAATTTGGTTGTAAAGTGAATCGGCTGAAAAAGGAAGGGTATGTTTTTGGTCGAAAACAGTCTCGCCCGTACATTCTACAATATTGTTATTCTTATTAATAATAATATAATGATAATGTGAACAGTTTCTAAGAAATATGATACTTAGGAATAAAAAATGCCACTGAAGTATTTAAAAAAGTCAACGATGTATTGATTTACCTGTTTTTGATGGATTTTTAATTTCAAACAAGTTAAAATAATACTAAGAGAAAATATATATAGTAGGCGAACGAACATTTAGGAAAACGAGGCAAAATAATAGAGGACGGATGTACTCTAAATATTCTAGTATCGTGCTACCATTTGAACGCGGTATGTCATTTAATTAATTTGTATTGATTTTCGAGTGATATGAGCCCGTTAGGGCCTTCAAAAATTGCCTGCGCGGACAGTGTTTCATGTCCACACGGCGGGGTATTGGTTAAAGTTTTCAACTAGCAATAATCGCACCTCGGATGAACCTCATTGGTTACGATATCGCCACTGCGCAAAGCTGATGAGAACCGTGGTTCAGGGCTGTCTTATGCTGTTCCAAGACGGTGGCCGACGTGCAGTTGCCCATCCGGCGGTATTCTCGTAACCGGACAGTTCAATGTCCAGTTATCGTTTAAGTAGTCAGTGGCGTCATCCTTGATCTCTAGATGACCACCTTATGATGGGTGACCGGCACAAGCTGGACGTCGACGTCTGTCCGCCGGATTATGGGACGTCGGTGGACAGACCGGAAGACAACCGTCCGTTCGGCGCGCTCTATCGGCCGAAAACCGTACTGCGGTGGTGAACGTATCCGTCGTGATATTTTGACGGAGACGGCCAAATGCGTGCGCACTATCCGTCCTCCAGATGGAGTCGCGAACGAATTGGCCGAGAACGGATTTCTGAATAATATTTTTATCACGTGATGCAATTTATTGATATTTGAATCTATTCCGTTATTTTTAGTTTTAGCCGCCTAATTGCCTATATTATATCATTATAATTTAAGAAATCAAATAACATACTACTATTAACAATTGTAAATAATCGTACCTACATATTGATGTACCTATTTGTCTTTTATATTTTATACCTACATAATACAATACTATAATATCTATACATGTTGGATGCGTATGTATCTATATATTTTATTCATCTAGATGATGACAGATACAGAATAATAAGATTTTACCTAGATACTGTTCAACTATATGCTATGCATGCACGGATTTAATTATTATTACTCGAACGGTTTAATTTCAAAATTACTCGATTTAAGACTATTCTAGCGCAACAAATTATATTCAATCGAATATTATAATATAGTTCTACCTTCTACCAAATGGTGAACCCAACATACTCATTGTGTTCAATTACGTCGCTGAATAGGTAACAATAATAACGTGTACGATTTATTCACGATATTTTACTGTGTACAAATTTACGTAGAATTGTAGAGGTACTCGTACATTAACCGTGGAAATCTTTTAAGAAAAAAATGTAGTTTAACAGTTTATTTAACCACGTTTCGTGGGTGTTGTGAATCTATTTTGTCAATCGAATAAGGTGAGAAGGTATAAGGTATGTATATTTATATTTTGTACAAACTGTACAATTTATTTTAAAACATTTTATATTGATACAAACATTACAAACAAATTTATAACATTGAAATTGCTAATCATTATTATTTATTACATAATTTTAAAGAAATTTATTAGTTAATAAAAAATTTAAGGGGGTGTGCATACTTGGCTAACCACCCTATATTACATTAAAAAGGTATAAACAATTTATGTTTTGTTATCAAAAAATTCAGGAACAAAAACTGTATCCAAATAATGAAAATTTTTTTAAAAATCTCTTATGGAAATTAGTTCGTGAATTGATTTTGTTGTAGTTTTTTGTACAATGTAGTATATGAATAAACAACACATATATGTAATCATAAGTTGAAACTAGGAAAATTCAATTAGCAGTATAATATTATTATATACTCAATATTTTCACGTGAACATTTTTGAAATCATTCCACATTAATTAGATGATCTTATGATTATGTATATATTACGTTCTTATATATTATATTAAATTAAAAAAAACCTCAGATTCACTTGCCAGTAGCTAAAATATTTCTGCTAAAAATAATTATTTTCTGGAATATGTTTCTTTTTTTACTGTACATCATCATCAATGTGCGGTAATATATTTTTTTTCAATAGGTACCTACGCTCCTTTAGATATATACATTACAATTATTAAAAGTGGATAAAACTTTATTAGCAAAGCGTGTACAGTGATACACGCAATAAGTTTTAAGCACCTGGTTTTACAGCAATTCAGTCATACAATCATTTTAATAGGGTTATCGGTTATACAAAGAAAAGCGGTCAACAATTTTTAAATATTAATTTAAATTGTATTCTAGTTGTAATATAGACGAGTAAGTTTTAATTTCCATAGGTGGAGTTCAACAATGGTCAATGATAACATATCTAATTCATTGTAATTTATAAAAACAGTAAAATTTTTATTTATTTTCATCATTATGATTCAATTTATATTATTTTAAAATATATAATAGTTAATAGTACATTCTTAATTTACTACAAGCAATTAATATTTGAATTTCATTAAAATGTATTATTTGTTTACTATAAAAATGAAATACCTTATCATATGAATAATCATCGAACATTTCAAGTCTCTTGTTAAATAGAATGAAAACTCTCAAACGACAAACTTTAATTCAAATACCTCACTAATCAATGAAAAATATATATTTTTCATTTAAAAAACATGTTTTCTTTTCAAAATGTAATATAATATATACTATATTAATATCAATAAATTAATATTGATTAGCAAATCGTTTTCAAAAATATGAATTTGTCAAATGTTTTTAAAACAAAAAAAAATCCCCCTCTCATAGAAATACATACACGTCCTACAATAATAATATATTTTGCACTACAATAGTATAATATACGAACCACGCGCGGTTGTCGTGTGGTTATAGACGATTTGTTAAAAGCCCGTCTTTTTGCGGCCAGTGCGATAAAGATAAGACGATGTTCGCGCGTTCGGTTCAGTTGTTTTCCGACAAACGTATCAGCTGGAAACGATGGCGACGGACCGACGACACATCTATTACTATTACTTTTATCATCATTATTTATATTACATTATATTATATATAACCGTTTATATTATTATTATTAAACTATTATTACAAAGTTATAATAGCAACGTTATATCGTGCATTTGTATTCGTAGCTTATCTTATGTGATTTTTCGCACATTTTCGGCAGTCAGCTTGCAATAAATATCTGAGCGTGAGCTATTTTTATTACATTTTTCTCCCTTTTTGTAAGATACATTTCGGACACAGCGGATTACATATTATTATATATAGAAATACACCTTAACTGGAATGTATTGTAATATATATATATATTATGTGTTATTTGTAGACAAAATTATAAACTGAAACAATAATTTATTATTATGTAAATATGTAATATATTGCTATATTAAAATATTGTTATTTTATAATATCGACTGACCTGCAGGTCGATTGGTTAATGGTTTTGTGCTATGAACGGGTGCATAAACATTAAAGGGTGATGTTCAAATAATTATTATCATATTATAATACCTACTGGATACTTTAATTATGATTAAATTATAAAATATTTTTAATGACGCATAAATTGTAGTCAAACATGTATGGACCCTATAAAATTAAGACATTAAAGAATGTCTCCGTATTTTAAGACGCTTCTCTGAATTCAGAGCTGTGCATTTAATAAAACTATTCGATCCGAATTCCAATTGTCTAAACACAAAATGGAAAATAAACAAATACCTCGAACATTTCATTATTACACAAGTTGTAAATTGTAGTTTGACATTTTCGGCGTTTTTAGTGGTTTTTTCTTTCTTTTTATTGTTTGTTTACAATAAAGCTTTAGGAAATTCGTAATTTTAAAATACTCAAAATACCACGAAAACTAGCAAGAGTCGTATCTTTTTGTATATATTATATGAATGGATTAAAGCAAAACAAAGGAAATGTAGCCAAAAAAGTGTTCATACATGTATAGGTATATAATATAAAATAAAACCTATGAAATTGTAATAGTAAAAATATAAAATGATATTTTTTCATTTTTACTATATTTTTCTGAAACAAATAAATAGTATTTGCTTTATAAGATCTTATTAGAGTTTTATAAGAGTTTTATAAGACCATTTTAAGAAATATTAATAAATGTTGATAAACAAATACATATTATTTAATCCTTAAAATTTGTTAGCCCCCATAGTGCCTTCCACGCCCATTATAATAGATCTATTATCCTGATTACGCATATTTAATAATATATCAAAAACTACTAGTTCAAATTTTTATTCTGATATTCGTTTTTAAATTTTATTAATTTACGATATTATAGTGCATTGGGAATAAGACGCTATGAAGGTGACAAATGTTAAAATTAGCCAGAAAACCGTCAATCTGCGAAATTTAATTTTTAAAATCTTTTTTTCTTTCGACCTTCCAATTATATTTTATTAGATACCATACATTTACCTTCGTATACGTAATACGTGTAATAATTCTATATTCGACACACACGTGTGCGCGTGAAGACGTAATATATACCTATACCTACATCAGCTACATCAATAACAATAATAATAATAATATTATTATTATTATTATGAAGACTTCATATTATATAATATTATTATTGTTATTGTACACGGGTGGAGTGTGTGAGACGCGTAAGAGAACACTATTCGCAATAATTGTGCATTTCACGTGACCCGTGTCGGTCGACAACGTCGGCGGTGGCGGGCGCGAGGAATCGGAGACACTTTTACACCTATAATACAACGGCGGCTGTGGTGTGCGCACGCGAGTGTGTGTCACAATAATACCTAAAGGCGGGGGGCGGCACATTATTTATTCAAAAGGCACGTGCGATACGCGTATATAAATAAATGTATATTATACCTGTATTATATAGACGTAAACCGTATACACGGGTATATTATGCTTGTAATTCGCAAAATGTATATACACGGCCGAATTTTAAACACTGCGTGATAAATAATGCATGCGCGCTGAAGTTATCAATTTTATTCGCCTCCGTCGCTCAAATTATTCGTCAAACTTTTGATAAGCTTATTTAATACAATAAATCCTGTTGGCATATTATTGCGTGTATAATATTATAATATCATCGTCGCGTCGTATATAGGCAGGCACTATATTGTCGACTACACGGCCTCTCGTCTTTTTTTTTCCATAAAAGCACACGTTGAGAACACACAAACGTTCTCTCTCTCACACACACACTCTCTCTACACCTTACACTTCAGGCTTTTGCAGTTTTGCGTCGTTAATTTAATCACCAAGTCAAATAGACACACGGAATAGGGGGAGGGGGTCGTATATTTGCACGCCACCACCGTCGCCGAGTTGCTTCGGTGCGAAGTTGGAATAACGTGTACGTGTGCGTGCGGCGTGTGTGTCTTAATCCCAATTATTGTTATTACTGTAGTTATACCCGTAGGCCGAAACGGTAGGTATAGCTGTATAGTTTACATAGGCCAGACGGTGGACAAGCGGGCAGAGAATTATTATTTTAGTCCGCTCGCCACTCCTCCGCCTGCAAACACTGCAGGTATAACCCGCGTGAAAAATGAGTTCCACGAAAACGTGCGAAACGTCGACGAATTTTCGTTAAATTGAAATTAATACATTTATATACCTACATATATACAACCGCGGTACGACTTAAGGGCGTTTTCCTACACCGGTGACCGCTCGCGTGGTGGTCCGACGGCCGATAAATCTCAACCATGTTAAATCCCGAGCCCTCCCGCGGCCACCGCCACCGTTGCAGGTCCTACCGCGATGTACACGGTCCCGTATAATATACGCGCGCGTGTCTTATTTATTTATTTCCGCCTTCTAGCCCAATGTCTGTTGTCGTCCTGATGCGATCCGTAAATTTTATTTTCTTCTTAAACATTTTGTGCGTACAAATTTTTGTCTATAGAAGTGAAAAGACGAGTCAATTGACGAATAGATTATTCGAGACAATAATACATTATAATAAAACTAAACCATCGCTTATAGTCTTAAAATAAAAATACTAAATACTTACCTATACATGATTTATGGTTAAAAAAAACCGTGGTTAATATTATTTATGAAAGCCATCTATTTAATAAATATTATAATATCTTATAATTTTTAATAGTCATATATATAGTTTACAACCTATTTATTGTAAAGATATACCTACTTGGAATCTTGCAATAATAAATCAAAAATAATGTTTACAAAAAGAAAACATTACAGGAGAGTGTTAAAGATAATAGAATAAGTAAGATTGATAAAAATAAATTCAAAATCTCAAAACAATATATTTACTATTTGTACAGAGCAGTTCATACGTTTATCGACATCGGATGTGTTAAATATATAGTTTAAACAAAGAAATAATATTTATTAAAATATATGAATTAATTGAATTATCATATACTATGCTGTATAATATTAACAATGCCACAATGGTATAAGTAATAGTAAATAGGAAATGTAATCCTTTATCGTTTGCATGGACATTGGATTGTATCAAAAACATATTATGTAATAAACTACATCTAAAAATTTTTTTTTGAAAATCACGATTTTAGATTTTAGAGTATATCAATAATATTTTATTACTGTCCTAGAGTATTTTAATATGCACGAGTCAAATAATTGTCTATTGGTAATATTAGTTTGTTGTTTTACATCATTGACCTTCGTAGAAAACAAATACATATTTATTTCTGCAATATAGTTATTATTGGAATAACACCAGAAGAGCATTTTTAAACATCTTATTGGTAAATTTAAGTGACTGAGTAATGATAGTTGATACATTAATATACACGGTGTATTGGTGTATTTATGTCTCCGTAAGAGAAATTTAAATGACTGTGTAAATTTTAAATAATAAGCATTTAACAAAATAATAATATAAAGGAAACATTAAATAAATACAATAAATTGCAATAGGAGTATATAGTAGAACGACAATAATCACGAAATGAATAAAACGAGCGGGCGTTAAACTATTATTGTAATTCAGGTGTAATCTAAAATTATAATTTATAATATAAGGTTAAATTAATGTAATGGCAATTAGCAACCTCTTAATTACACGTAGTCTAGTTATACTTTCAACCGAAATAACAGGTATCGGCGTAGGTAGGTATCTATAATAAAATCTAACCACATAATACTTATGCAAATGGAAAATGGCTTATTATAATAACAACCCTTTCTTATTATAATTTTGTCAATCGTCACGTGGCCAACAAGTATAGGAGCGGTCAGGTGCATACAGTTATATAACGCGTGCCCTGACCCAATAATCCTCGCGTGCTACCTATTATACTTAAGCACTAACCGATCAACTGCAGACGTATTATAGCGTGGTATGGCGTGGTTCTATGCCACCTTTTAAAGCTTATTATTAGCGCGATAAATTATGATTGCTCAAAACCCAAATAAGTTTATTTTCACAAATTGTGTACTTAGGTAGTAGGTAAACAAGAAAAACACTCTCCATACCCATGTTATGTATAGTAATAGTATCGTTGTAGATATTATAATATACTTGTTAGCTATTAATTTATTATATCATTTATATGTTATTTTATTTCGGTGTTGAAATTATTGATTTACCGTATAATATTATCATCGAGAAAATAGAATACTCGCAAACGAGTAAATTGATCGATTTTTATGCTGGTGATTTTCCCTTCGCAATTCTTTAACAACAACAACAACAATAATGTACGCGATTCGTCTGCAGGATTACCCGGCAGAATGTGCAGGGCGCGTCTGTCCCGGCGCAGGATAACTGTTGTGCATTGCTGCGTGCGGATCCGCAAAGGGTGTTACAGTCATCAATAATTTTCATCAAACAAAGCGCGCCAAACAACCTGTGTACAGCGAGGACTCCCGTATGTACAATCTTGTCGGGACGTGTACATGCGAATGCGCGTGTGTGGTTGCCGTACAGTTTCCGCGTACTGTGTCGGGTACACCAGACACACACACACACACACACACACACACACACACACACACACACACACACACACACACACACACACACACACACGTTTCGCGATACTGTTTAGCGGAACGACAAGACAGAGAGAATGCGCGCGTCCTCACTATAAATTATTTATATAGCCACTGCTGCCGCGCTGTCGTTATGTCACGACAATCGGGGCAGGAGACTCGTACGAGGTTTATATTATTATCGCTTCTGTCTACAACTGTTCACGCGTCGCTTGACACGGAAGCGCTTTTATCGCGAAAAATTAATCCGCGCACACGGAACGCAGTCGCCGGTACGATTTCAATGGCCAACGCGCGGATCGATACGGACCGAGATGATTGCGATGCCGAAAAATTCCCGTCGAAATAACGATGTCTCTCTGTAGAAAATTTCGTAAAACCTTTTGACGTGTACGGTTGTGTCGTGATGGGAGACCAACCTCTGCAGAGATCCCGACACTAAACATTCGTGTACCTACGCTACCGCGCAATAAAGACGGCGTATAAATGAATCAAATAAATCGGTATATTAGACTGTAGTGTTTATGTGTCCGGAGGAGATCCTAACGGGTTTTTCCATCCCTATACCGACGAGGTTTGTACATTTCCGTCCATGACTATAATAATATATACTGCTATAATAACATATTATATAGTACATTGCCTTATTTACGTTACACGACGGTAGCTACTCTCCGGCATACAATACTGCCACAGCGCGCGTTGATGATGCGATGACGATGATGATGATAATAAAAACAATAATAATTTAAAACGGTGACCTTCTCTACGGATGGCAAAACGCAAATCTCTATGGGAGAGAACCCTTGTGGATAGCGAACCGTAATAAACTTTAAGACGTATAATAATTTCGGTCCTATATAATAATATGTTGTTTTTTCTTATTTATTTAACTTCAAAACATTTAGTGTAAATATTGCAAACGTGTATTACATAATAATAATATATTATTGAATACATTATATTATGTTTATTATATTAATGATATATTATATAACATTTTTTTTCCACGACATATTTATTACACTTCAATAATAAATATATTTATATATTATACCTATGTGTAATCACAATATTCACAATGATTTGATTATCCCCACAATTTTATGAGTTACAAATATAAATTAACAAAAAAATGTTTTCTAATAAAAGTCCCAACTGCGACGTAAAGGATTCGAAATTATATTATAATTACATTTTAATATTACAATATACTAAGAATGTTAGAAACATAGTTGCTACACATATCAATATATCACTCTATTCGTAAGAATAATTGTTTTTTTTTATCTAGATGCATGATTCAGTCATAAATGCAATTATTGTGGTTTATCTCTTTATGATTATATAGTGTAGTTAATATATAGTGTTGGGTATTTTTAATTTATTTTACGATTTATTAAAACTATATAGATTATAGGTAGATCATAGGTACTAGGTATATTGATATATAAGTACACAATATGGTTTTTGTCTATTATACACGTAAATGTAGCGTATAGTATACGAAATAACATATTTTTTGAAACACGTCGGTGTTAGTAATTTAGTGCGGTACATCGAACCGACGCAAATATAAAATATAATATACTCCGAAGGGTAGGCAAAAAAAGAATGTCGCCGTCATCAGTTATAGTAGTAGTAGTAGAAGTAATAGTAGTAGCGTTATAGTTGCAATATTGTGACGACAACAACGGCGTATTGTTCTTCTACACGTATTATAATCGCACTTAAACACATACATACAAACACACACACACGTCGTAGGAATTTAACGTTTAGAAAGCAATCTCTGTTCGCTGACGCCACCGCTGCCTCTTCTTTTATTCATATTATATCCGTCACCGGTACGCGGCAGTCCTCTCGCGGAAGGTTCATCCGCGATCTCTTTCCGCATTTGCGGGTGCGGAGTAGTCTGCGCGTCTCTCGCCCAATGTTGTGTAGTATGTGACGTTTCGCGCACTACGCTAGTGCTGAAGTGAGGTGGGCTGACAAAGGGTATACATATATATATATATATATAGAAATACGCAAAATCGTATTACAAAAAACTTCTGTTGGATGGTGATGACGGTGGCGGTACTCGATGCAGCGGCGGGGTGGTTGTTCGGGTACTGGTGAGGAGGGTTTCTCGGGATAGCTTTCTCGCTGATGAAATCGCATTCCGCGGAACCAAAAACCCGTGACCGACCGACGTCTCGACCGCCGCCTTTATCGTTTTGCGCGCGCCGTGAAAACAAAACGGAATTGTGCGGCGAGACGTCAACGCCTTGAACAAATTTTCTCGCATTTTTTTTTTTTTTTTGGTTTTTTGACCGGGAAATTTTTCCTTCCTACTTCGTCCTATACTTCCCAGAACGTATATACGAAAACTCACGGCGATAAAATGAAAACCAACAACAACAATAAAAACATCATGAACGACTACGCCACTATACTACTACATATACTTTTAGGACGCGAGTAAAAAGGAAAATAAAACCGAACAAATGTCATTTAATGTATAAAAGATATAGAATATAGATGTACAATTTATACTATTGGAACATAATATTGCTGTTGTATTTATTGAACAGTATATAAATTTATTTCGTAACAATTCTATGTCTCTAATGATTTTTGATCTGATTATTATTGGTGATCGTCATATTGTAACTGTACACACATCAGCATGTAATTATATGACAAATGCGTGTTTAATAATATTACTTGCAAAATGATAATAGAGAGCATAGCGAATTTATTAAGATAGTTTTAAACAGTCACCAGTCTATTCCGTTCGTTAGTATATAATATTATGTTGATAGTTTTTATTGTTACTAATTTGTATTTCTACTCGTGCAGTACATTATGTATTCAATATAATGATAAGAATTATATTAAAATTTAACTAAGTAACAGTACACGATATAAATTTAAAATTGGTATGAATGGTTGTTACCGGTATTTAAATATTTATTAATGACTATTAATGATCATTAATATAAAAAAAACGTTTTTACGATTTTCAGACTAATCATTATAATGATGTTTTTTTACGATTTAAAATATATTAACTCCGTATATCTGTCAATTTATTTCAAATTGTTCAAAACTAAGAGTATTCGTAGTATAATATTATAGACATTGACTAATTTTCGATATAGATTGGCTATTTTTTTTTTTAGTACCAAATAATTAATAAAGTAAGGTAGCCATAAACTATGAGGTAAGCTAGATTTATTTTTAAAATAATTTGATTTATTGTTGTTTTAAATATAATACTTTCCAACACCTTATAATTATTATTGTACAAGCTTTAAACAAAATATAATATTATGTTACACGGCGTATTGCATAGGTAATATATTAGATACACTCTGTATAATACATTACGGCTTGATACTTCTTGTTTTAATGTTTAAAACGTGTTTATAATATCTTTAATTTTCAGTTTATAAATAAATACAAAAATTTCAAAAACTTTAGATCTAAGAGATAATCGATTCAATGTTTGACACTAATTATTTTAGTATTTAATAATAAGTGTTGTACGTTAACAAGTTTCATTTACCTTATACTATACTATGCACTAAATACCCATATTGTCACGTTATTATATATTCCTGCGAATTATCTTAAATTATGTATATTAAATATTAATTTTAAGATCAAAAACAAAATAATTGGAAATATTTTTAATAATAGATAATAACGTTTTATATTGATTATATAATTAATGTATTTTTTATACAATTTTATGGCTATAGCAGTGTTTGTTTCTTTTAGTTTTAAGATTTAAATAGAAGAAGGTTAAATTTTTATATTAAATTTTATTATATAATATTATTTATATTTTTGGACTAAATTATATCTATACCTGCTATGATTGTAGGACTAGTTTTTAATTAAAACATTAATGCTTTAATAATTTAAAAAGAAATCTGGAAATGTATTGATCATGAAAAAAATCAATGAACTTATACGATGACCCGAGGATGACACGAGGATTATGATTGGCGGATAATACAATATATATTATTATATAATTCGATAATTTTGAGATTTCATAGAATATAGTTAAATTTAGAATTTTTTATTTAAACGCACTTCCATTTAAATGATTATAGTTTTCTTTATTTGTGAGGTAATACTTTTATAATATAATCATATAATGATATAATAAAATATATATATAAATGATATATAATATTAATACATAGTATATACGACGTTATAATAAATAAAATTAACTCAATATATTAATATGTTAAAACAATATAAACACGTAAGTGAGCGTATACAAATATTTCATACATTTCAAGACAAAGAGTTTAATAAGTTTATAGTTATCGCCTATCAACCGGAGTGGGATAACAACCTGGGACCAAACCACTGAATGCCGAATGCCCCTAAAGGGGCTGTAACAAGTATGGAGATTACAGAGATGGTTAACAATCGACTAGCGCTTTCTTTATCCTCGTCTGTACCCATCATTCTCGCCATGTCCAACGCTACCGGAGCAAGAGCAGCCTGGATAAAAAGAAAATGTTACTCGAAGCATACATATGAATAATTAAGAGCAAATTCATCTGTAATAAATCTTTAAACGTTGTATACAATTTAAATATGTTACTTACCTGGACAGTTGCCTTGGGAAGCCACGCGATATTAATGAATGTTACTTCTTTAATGTTGAGTCCTGCTCCCCAAACTGCACACGATGTTACAATCAAACGCACCTAAAATATAATATAGTTTATTTTATAACATTAAGTATCTGTATTATCCATAATATTAATATTAAAGTAGAATAATACAATTTTATATGAACAAATAATTTGTATGTATACATTATATAGCATTATCACACTACAACGTTTACTAATAATATTTAGCTACGTGAGCATATAACTTACTATCAATCCGCAAATAAGTACCAACAGTCCAGCGATGACTATGTCACCACCCTTAAGAAGTTCGAATTTGACTTCAGTGCCTATAGACGCAAACAGAACCGGCTGGAGTCCGAACCAAATGCATTCGAACACCGCTTCAACTGGGTTTGTTTTGTTGTGGACTCCGTCGTCTTCGTCGTCGTGTATCGAAACCGTTGTTGGTCTGTCACAGTTTTGTTTTTCTTCCCTCCACTTCCAACCGGTACCCGCCACGAACGACGATATGATACAAGCTAGAGGACCAGCCCCCGGATATCCGTACCACTGACTGCCGGTCACGGCCAGAAAACCACCGGAGCCTAACAGAAATGCTCTCTTCGTTGTTACCGATTGTTCTGCCTGAATGACACGCGTTGAAAACTTTAGACATTATAATTGCACCTTATCGACTTCACATCGTTCTCGTTTCATCGACCTACTTGTTCTTCGTCAACAAATTTTGATCCGTCATTTTGTCGTTGATCTTTTTGGTTGGTGTAGGACACATTTGCCCACGGTGCGGGTGGCACAAAAATTAAAAGGAATCCCCACACGAGTCCCAATGCAGTTCCAATGCAGACGTCTTCAGGTCCTTGAACGATCTTACTGGTTAAGTTACCTGTTTATAAATAGCAATGATCTATATATATATATATATAAACATTATTAAACATTATATATATATAGTTGTACTTGTATTATCATAATTTTTACATACATTATCTAAATTTATCTAAATATCTATTTAAAATATTAAATTAAATATTATATAGAATGGCCGTACAACTTATTTCTTTAAAACGCACGGTTGATAATATTCTATTAAATGTTTATTCTACAAAATGCATATATTACTGTTGTCCAAGTCAATTCATGGGAGTATACCTAATCGGTTGCGTCGTTCAATGTAACACGGGTAATATTATAACATTAAATACTTGAGTATAACATCGACGTACCAGTTGAAAAAATGATGCCCGACAAAACACCAAAAGCGCTGATTGACACGATATCATCTAAACTTGATGCAGCTATCACCAGCGTGTTGACCCCATTTTTTTCACCATAACCCATATGTTTCAATCTTAATAGATTCGGCACTAATACAGCCGGACTGACGGCTGACAAGACGAACCTTACAAATTAAATATACATACGGTTTTCATAGAATTCTTTAGATCATATCGTTAAAACGTAAATCTCAATAATCAATATAATATGAAATAAACTAAAAGGATATAATGCAAAATGCCCTAGACGTTCCCATGCTTACGTAAGTATATCTAAATAGTATATAACGTTATATTAAATAATTTTGTCATTAATTTAATAATAATTGCACTGAAAAACATTTTCGTTTTACGTTATTTATAGAAATAAAACATATACGAATTTTGCGTTTATCGTTTGCTACAATTAAAATGTTTTAGATTTTTTACATTTAATGTATATTTTACCCGTATGTGTTGTCTTCACCTTATATTTACACACAACATGGTAAATTGTACCAGTTTACTTTAACATTATATGTTAAAATGAATTAATATATTATTTCAGGACTCCTTGAAAGCTGTTTTTTAATATTATAATTTTGAAATAAGTCATGAGCATTTTAAAATTGTATAAATATATAATTATCTTCTTGTTTTAAAATCAATACATCAAGAATTATATTTTTAGTACCTTATAGATAATACTCTTGCCTTTAAATTTGATATAGGATTTATATTTTATAGGATATATAGATACAGGCCGTCAAGGTGTAATATTAAATTTAAAATTTACTATAAATAAAATTAATGATAATATTAAAAATTTAACAATAATATTTAATTGGTAATGCTTAGATACAGGACATTATGCTTAGATTTTTTTGCTAAGATATGATAGCGAATATTAAAAACAAACTAATAATATTTTTATATGATACAAATTAATAAAAAATAGTTTTAATTATTTTGTTGTTTATCATGTTTTGTCAACCATCAAGTAGTATTGTAGTATTTGATTTTTTTGTTTATCAATTTACTTTTTATTTACGTTTAAACATTTTGATCGTATTTTGTATCGTATAATGTTATTATAAAGTTTGTAAGCTTTGCTTTGTAGCATATTTTTAGATTATTATAATATTCATATTGAAATATTCGTCATCAACTATTAAACTAGTAAAATGTTATAAATATATTATTGTTTACTTTATAATATTAACTTGATTAACATATAAATAGGTACATAGCATACTTATTATTTATCGAAAATTCGCAAGTTTTACTATTAGACTAGTATTAGTTACTGTACGTATAATATTACGCCCAAAATGGTTTATTAAAAGTTATAATTGGATTTTCAGAATATAACAAATTGGTACCTTTCATTTAAAATTGAAACATAGCTTAAAATTATTTGACCACAGAATTAAATTGAATGATTCGATAATTCATAACCAATTTAAAATTTATAAATAACATCATATATCAAAATCAATTGTGTAAGTGATTCAAAATCGTATAAATGCTACTGCTGTTTGTGGTTTCTTTGATTAATTTAGTATTCGGATGTAAATTTAATTTCCTATATATTTATTTAGGTATACTAAAATTATAACGACGATTTAAATGAATTCAACGACGTACAATATAATTAAAACACGATCCACTCATTTCGGTATGACACTGTGGTTAGTAACGAATATGTTTGCGACTAGATGATAAAATCATAATCATAATAATTTAACGCAGTATTGCACTACAATATTACATGGTACGTCAACGTATAGGCATATTGCATTGCGTGTACGGTTGACATGTTTAAACAGCATTAGAAAAATACTTTGAATATCCCATAACGAATAATATAATATTATGATTATGATGCGTATGTCAGTGGTCATCAACTTTCCACACAATAAAATTGTATTAACGCCCGTCCATGTATTAATTTTTTGTTTTTTTTTTCAATTTTAGTTTAAAATATCGCCGAAAATTTATCAATTGATCAAATTGATCGTGTACACCCATCATGTGAGGCTATATTCAATGAATTACATGTTCAAGATTTATCGATATACTTACAATATATAACGTCAATAATTATGATAATGTTATTATAATAAATCAGTTCGTTCCATAAAAAATGAACCAATAACTTTGGTTGTTTACATTTTCAAGTCAAAAAAGCACAAAAGTTTTTGTCGGTGTTATTCTTGTTTCTGATGTTTATGTAAATGGTACAGATGGCTGTTCTTGAAGCTATTCATAAGTTCAAATCGACTTTATCAGCTATATCGGTAGTTTTTTTTTTATTTGGTAACGGAGATTTTACAACAGCAGTAGCTGTAGACGCCAGACATATATCCCGTCATTTTATCGTAAATAATTCATCACACGACGATTCATCATTAATAATTTATCGCGAGACGATTCATCGCAGTAACAATTAACCAAAACAATATTTGTCTACAGACATAAACTATATCGTTATTATTACATACTCACCCGAGCATCAGACCCCATTCCCAGGAGAAATTGGGCAAAATGTAATGAGCTGCTACGGCCGCCGCCGCTGCTTCGGCCACACACGGCAACAGCGCCAGTCTGGTCACGGCGCCGCTGAGCCGGCGTAACTGGGCTGCGTTCATTTCCAAGCCACCTTTGATCAAGATCACCGACAGCGCAGCCTCTCTGTGAACAATTATGTCGATGAAACGTGACGATCAATCAATAATCCACAGTATAACATTAATTTTATTATATACGTTTCATGATGTACTCGGATTTGATTATATATATATCAGTGTTTGGAAGGAACGAGTTCCAAAAGGAACGAATTCCTTTTTTAAGGAACGGCACATTGAACGAATTCTTTTTTATTAAAAAATAACGAGGAACGGAACAAATTCTTTTTTTCAAGGAAAAATTACAAAATATTTTTCGTTCCTTTTGAGTTCCAATTTACGCAGATAATATCTAGATATTATTTATATTATCAGATATTATGTAAATAATATATATTAAAATATTTTTTTTCTTAGTGTGAATATTCAATATTGCCAACATTTGTGATCCTTAATTGTTATCGAACTTAATTGTTAAAGTTAAATAATAATTTGAATATAATTTAACTTAAATGATTAAAAAGTAATGCACCAAAATATATCTATGAATAAAAAAAATGTATGATTAAATAAGAATTTTTATTTTATTTGGAACTAAAAAGGAACTTGTTCATTTTTTAAAGGAACGACAAAGGAACGAATTCTTTTTTTTTTTTGAAGGAACAAGGAACGGAACGAATTCCTATTTTATTAAAAAGAACGAGGAATGGAATGAATTCCTTTTTATAAGAAACTCGCCAAACATTGATATATATATATATATATTAGACGCGTGACGAAATACATTATAGGTACATAGTAACCAAATTGTGATTGTTACGTTTAAAAATCACGAGCTTTAAACTTAAAATTATTACAAAAAAAGTTCCATTTTGGTTAATTATTTGGTTTGATAAGAAGACCGTGTAAACATTCGACTTACGATGAAGACTTTTGAAAACGTTACCCCAACGTTCGATTTTTCTAACGTTTTTACATCGTTTATTCTACTATAGACTAGAAAAGTTTAATTTTTAGAAATTAGTTCTGACCCTATATTTTACAAATGTATTTTGGTATTTTTCTTAAGATTGATTTAAAATTGAAATATTCTTGTCCTGTTCAAAATGTGTAACCATAGCTGTGTGTCTTGTGTAGATTTACCACTCTTGCGATGAAGTGTCTTTGTGACGGCACGGTGTAATGAAAATCCAAAAGTTCTGTAAGTATTAAATCGTGTCAAGTCTCTACTCCTCTTATTGACATTAAAGCCTAAAGGTGTACTTAAAATGTTAATAATTATAGGCGTAGAACAAAAAAAATTATGATTTTTAGCCGGCAATTATTCAGATTGAGTAAAGTTGAGAAGTGCAATTTATATTTTAAAGGTTCACATACAAACTTTTCTACTCTAGAACTCCTCCCTTTATCCATTCATAAAAAACATACATCGAATTATTATATTAATCAGAGTTTATAAATATAGACGATAGAATTTATCTCTCGATGTCTAAGTTGGTAACTGAAAAGAGTTTAATAACTCAATATGAGATACTTTAAGTCACATTAATAATACACTTGTAATAATTTATAATACAGACCAGTTCTTATACTAAACTAATCACCGACTGTTATTACTTATAACTTTTTATATGTTTGAGTGTAAATATTTTTACTCAACATTTTGATCGAAAATTGTGCACGATATTACCTTTAAAAACAATAAAAACATAAATAATATAATATAGGTGCATTTGATGTAAATTTGTATAATACAAATAATACTTATAACGATTAAAAAAAAACAGATATTAATACAAATAACATTATCTTATCAAATATGATATATATTTTTAAAAGAGAAATGTTTACAAAATTATATGTTAAAAAATTAATGAATTTAGTTTATGTTTTTTGACTTTATGAGAAACTTCTTGTAGTGTAGAGAATTTCCTGTAGTGAGTTGCCACTGTATGAAACTAATATACTAACCCCAAATTAATATATTTATTATTAATTAACTATACTAATTCACCAGTTCGACATTTAATTTAAAATAATATTAATTAAATAGCGTGTTTTCATTAAAAAAAAAATCTTAAAAGAGATTGTTGTATTGACTTTACGTGATGTACAAAATATATTTGAAGCGATTAGTATTCACTCTAAAAAATCACACAATTTAACTACATCCTAATCAATATATTGTCCATGTTTATTTTTTTACACACATGCAGCGTTGCACGTGTACTTATAAGTAAACTTTTAACACAGTTATTTGGGTAGTTTTAGTTACTTAATTACTCAATTCAAGTCTAAAGTTATATCTAATTATAAAAATTGTTTTTTATTTTGTTATCAATAGCAACCCTATACAAACGAAACAATATTGATTTTTATGAAATAACAATTTCTTGTATAATATGCACTCCTCTTCAAAATTTAAAATTTAAAAATTCGACTTTGAAGCATACACATTCTCAAGTAAAACATTACCTATGCACTACACTTTAAAATCATCTCATCGATGGACTTAGCGGACTGTGAGTTTTTGGAATCGCGATAATAATATCACGGATCATAGGCAGCTGACCACATGCTGCATAACATCGTTGGCCTAATCACTCGTGTGCGTTAAACTGAGATTTAAGAAAAAAATCAATCTAACACAGTCGTATTTGTTATTATTACCGCATGATTGCCACCAGATGGACGCACCAGTTGGCGGTGACGGTGTACAGGCCGAAGTTTTGAAGTGCAATGCCGGCCACCATCATGCCCAACAGCGGCGGGAGGCCGCCCACCATGTCAACGGCATAACCTGCGGCCAGCCCGGCCACGTACAGCAAGAATATGGACGCCACGCTGCCGCCGGGCACAGCCATCAGCGACGGCGTCACGTTGACCCATAGCAGACACCAGGCCACGACCACGGATAACAGGACGGCGATCGCGTCCGCCGCGGTGGCCGGCCACCGACCATCGGACCAGGCCAAAAGCGACGACGACCGCGAAGGCCGGCCGCTCGGGCTACTGCCGTAACGGCCGTTGTCGGTGTCGTGGCCGACGCGCACGTTGCAGTGTTTCAGTGGCCGCAGACCGAGTTGCGGTTGTGCCGCCGAACTGCCGCCGTTGTTCTCGTCTCCCATTTCTCGCGATCGCGGTCTTTCTGCGGCAAACAAGAGGAAACATAACGATATATTATAATAATAATGTATTAAGACGACGTCACGACCGTATGTGTGCTGTAGCCACCGACTTACAAACATAATATCTTACAACATAGCGAATTTTACGTTCACAATGCAATCTATTTTACTTTGTTGTATTTAAAATTAATGTGAATCAACGCCTGTATATTATACACGATTTAAAAGTCTATTTGCAGGATAAATCCGAGGCTTTTTTTTTGTTGAGATTTTAATTATGAGCATTTTAAAATTGTAAATTCATTGTTAACACTAAAATCATCATAATGTTGTATACATTTGCAAGACGAACAACACACGTCCGGGTGTGGCGTCTAATACTTAATATAATTTTTAAGTAACTGTACTATTATAATACTATATGATTATAATTACAGTCGAGGCGGTACTATTCCGTCTTCGGATCGTTTATTGTTCTCTTTCGTAAAATAAAATAAAAACTAGAAAAAGATTAAGACGCACAGCAAATATTATGCACTCATATTTTGGTTACTCGCAAGTGTGCGTCAAGCCGGTAGACGTCACTACGCGTATGTGTGTAATAAGAGTTCGCGACAAAATGCGACACGGATTATTATAATGTGTCCCACAAGGAATGGAAATAGCGGGGGGGGGGATTTATTTAAGACAACAGTAAAAGCAATATAGAATGCGATGATAACAAACAAGTGGCGGGAGCGCGTGTCGAGATAATATTGACTGTGGGCAAGTGCTAACAAATACGATGCGCGAGTATCGCGATGTTATAATATTGTTAAGGCTGGGCAACTTAACTGATTTATTTATTTATTTAACTTGCCAAAACAAATATATGTTTAATGTAACGAGTTTAAGTTTTGTAACGAGTTTTTTTTTGTACATTCAATTGATCACAGTTGAAATCCAAAACAGTGCATCAAACACTTTTTCATTCTAAAATTTAGTATTTACAATATAATATGACATTATAGGTATAAATAAGATTTGTGGTTATTTATTTGTATTAAAACAATAATATTGTTATATAAAAAAATATATTTTAAGTCTTTGGAATTTGTATTAGAGATATTATTAATAAATACATCTATCCTCTTAGTACCTATACAAAAATTATATATGTATGTTTGTTTTTTTGTCCTTTATGGACTCGACAATTACTGTTTAGTTTTGAATTACAGTTGTATCAATAGAGTTTTTGACCCAAGGAGGGTTTGTAATTTTATTTTTTAACTCATATAGGTTGTACAGGTTAGCCTACACATTTGTTTCATCAAGTATATTTTGTTTATGTACATTGTACCTATATTATGATTGTCATTGATTACAGATATATATATATTCAAATAGTTATTATGATTGGATATAATTTTTTGTATTATAATATATTTTGTCATTTAAGCAAATAAAGCTATACTATATACCTAAATGTAAGATAAAGTAGCAGCATGTTCATATAACAGAGGCAAAACGTATGACTAAGGCTTATAAAAATACTCGACAAATTTGACGGTTCAAGATAAGTTAAGATACTAGATTTAACCAATTATTTTAGAGTGACTTATTCACTTTTAATACGATTAAAATCATAATAATATATTCGTTTATTTCTGTTTGTAATTGTTTCATGTAAAAAAAAAAGTTCTTTATTACTAAGTACCACAAATGGATAGATTGCTCTCCTCCGTTTCGTTTATACCCAGGCAACACCCAATAGTACAGCTATTCATTTATAAAATAGTTTTAAGTTATATGTAAGTATATTGAAAAAAATATTGTTTTAACAACTTGCAAGGTTTTTTTTTTCCATAAGTAGTTATTTTGATTCTTCGTGATTATAATTTTTTAGTACCTGAGTTTCTGATCTTAAAATTCGATCAGCTATGAATAGATATTAAAATCTGATGTTATAGAATCAAAACGTTTATTATCAGAAAGATAAAATATTTTAAAAGCAAAAAATCAAACAGATTACATTATAATTATAAATTAAATATTAATCTTTTTTTAAACATTTTTCATAATAAGAACTTACTTATTTAAGTCATTCAGTAGTCATATAATAATATGATAAGTATTTTGGTTACCATACTGGACATATTGTTTAAATATTTATAACTAAAAAGTAACTTAACGTAAATATTTATTCGATTGTAAATGTGTAACGTAGGTATTCACTATTTTATGTGTATCATAAAAGTAAAAACGTGATTAATATAAATCAAGGATTTAATCAATGCTGTATATTATAATTTAGTTTCAATTATCAATGTTATCTATGTATTGGCATACATAATTATAACAAACAGTAACTTAAATTAACAATATTATAGTCTGAAGGCGCGTGGCTCGTGTGAGTGTTCGAGTGCTATTATATAAGAATTAATAAAGTTGAAACAATCAAAAGCATTGACGCCAAACGTTCGATATGAATGTTTATGAAATAATACCACCTCTCCTTTGACATTGAAAATGTTTATTAACGTAATATAATATTTACGCGTGATTCTGTTACAAAGACAGTGACAGTGCAGACCGACTGGTAATGAGCAGATGTGGTGTAATCGAGGCATAAAAATACGAATATGCGATACACGAATATTTTATATACTATTCACTTTTATTGTAACATCCTCTTAAGATTATGTTAATAACACTTAAATAGATTGTATTCCCTTGTTTGTATTTCTACAGTTACAATTTGTTGTAACATTTACTATTAGTGTATAGATTAAATATAAATATAGATGCATCGTTGTTCTTTTTTGATAACAATTTTACGTAATTAGCCACATACTTATCCAAGATCAGTTAAACTATTGGTGAATGTTACTATTTTTTCAGCATGCTATCAAAATCTGAATTCATGTTTTAATTGGAACACTTAAGTATGGTATAGTGTGTAGTAGACATGTCAAATTGTCAAATCCGCTCTTAACTCTTTTTCATTAATATACAATTTGTGATTTTTAAAATTATGTGAAATAAAATAAAGTCACATGTTTATTTGCGTAACGGAATGTATTCTAAGCCAGATGCTCATATTTGAAGAAAAAAAGCAACCACTATTGGTTTAACTTTGAATTATGTTGAATAGAAAACACTGCTATCATTCTATACCTAGTATGAAAAGTATTACTCTGGGCGTTGAGTCTGCCAGCTAGTCTATATTACTAAGTATATTTCATAATATATTTTTAAATTGCTATTAGAATAATTTACTTTACCAATAGCATTATAATAAGATGATTAAATTCTTTCTAAAAACATTGTATTATAAATATTATATTAATACCTATTTATTATTATACTATAATATATGAATTAATCTACGCATTTTAAAATGTTATTGTGTATAGTAAAATTTATAGTATTTATATAAGAGTTTTAAGTTCTCACGAATTTTCGAATTATAACAGCATATTTTACATTCTATTTATAATATAAATATCTAATTATAGTTATCATAATATATGTATATATCATATTTATATACTAAAAATCGATAAAAGAAAAGACGATTCACGATCAAATATTAATTCTTTTTTCATAGAAGCATTATTATAATCATCTTATTATAATTTAGAAAAGAACCTAGGAAATATATTAAAAACAAATTAAATATTATTTAATAATCAGGTAGTAGACATAATAATATTAATTTTATGTTTTATGTTATTAAAATTTATCATTCTAAGTTCTAACTATTCTTTTCTTAAAATGGTGATCATATTTACTTATAGTGTAGTTGTAAATTTATAAATAATAAAGCATTAAAAAGAGACATGAAATATTTTAATACTTGGCTTATTTATATGTTTAACAAAAAAAAAAAAAAACAATAAATCTTAAATTTGTAAGAAAAATATTTCAAACACTACCTGTAGAAAAACTGCCATAGATTGGTATTTGTGAATCGTAATTATTAATACAAAGTTTCTCCTTGTCGTTTGACATAATTTAATAGTACAAGACGCGAAAACTTACAGTTTTTAAAATTATAAAATATTGGAATTTTTGTTAATTATACGTCACAATATAATATCTACGTAATTCAAACACGGTATTCGTAAATTAATATTATAAAAACAATAACAAATTACGGTACCGATGTTTTTACATTTATTTACACGATTATCATAATATCACGACTGTGTCTAACATAATAAATTACTAGAGGGAAAAACGATAGCTGATAGTGTTGAAAATCAGTTTAATGTTCTACACAAATAAATGTTGTTGTTTATTATAGTATTATCGTGTTTTAAACATCACAAGACTCCCACTGTTTTTGAAATTAGGACTGTTGTACATATATTGTATATAAAAATATTTAAACTATTGTAACGAATATGACCAAAGGCCGCGAAAAGTATGATTAGGACATTAACGAGAAAAGTACCACGAGAAGAGGGATATGATCGAAGATAAGAGAAAAAAATCAAAAAAATACTAATAACAATAATTTTACCAATAATTACATTTTACGTTCTTGTAATGTTTTGTTAAGCATATATTATATATATATCTATATTCACGTGTATAATATATTATCATAATTACACTGATAAAGTGTATAAATCGCTCTTTTAATTTCTTTATTACCAACAAGTTGATTAGTAAGCTTATCTGTTAATATATCCAATACTTACATGATAATATACTTATATATTTTATGGTACCTGAATATTGTATAGATAGGTACACAAAACGCAGTGCAGCAGTAATTAAGTAAAAAAAAGTATTTTTTTTTGAACAATTTTGTATTTACAAATTCACATACGAGTTCCGAATGAATCACAGTTAAAATTTCCTAAATTACCTACCATAATATTGTGAAAGTGAGTAAAAATAAAAATATTAAGTATAAACACTATGAACAGGTAAATTAATTACGATTATAACTGTCATATTATTTATTTTTTTAACAATGACAATTATTATAGTAGGGTTTAATTGGCAGATAAAATATTCACGAGTGCTATAAATAAATAAATGCCATAAGTTATAATATCAGTATAAAAATATACACGAAATACGTATATTTAATGTTTCATTAGATATCTTGAAAATTTTCAATTTTGTGTTAAATTATTAAATTTAAAATTAAATTAAAATTGTTAAAGTTGTTAAATTTTTTTATTCACAGCCAACATTTTTATCTAAATATAATTATAAATACAATTATAATAGCAGTCAGTAAAATAATTAGATATATGCATCGTACTATACTGTATACATTATATTGTATATTTTAAGCTAAGGTTAAAGTTGGATTATAAAATAATATTTACTATACATATAGATTGTAAATCATAAATTTATTACAAAATAGCAAATCTACATTAATTGAGTATTAACCGACAAGTGTGACTGCGAATGTTTGGTATCGGGGAATGTCGTCATACACAAAAACGATTGATGAATATTGGTTATACTGATTTGTTATATTTAAAAGAAACCACAGGATATTAGGATAATCACAGTACTAGTTTACAATAATAATTTTATTTAAAAGGAATACTACCTACTACTATTGAACATAGAATAGATTATTCTAGGATTAATGCTACTTACAATAAATAATATTAGGTATTGATTATTATATAAGATAATAATATTAATAACATATTTTATTACTTTACCAACAACTTATATACTATATGATATTGTATAAATGCCTCGCTATTATTGCTTTGTACAATAATCAAACATTTTTTTTTCCTTTTAAATAGAGAACTAACAATCACAAATCATCAAGTTACAAGCCGTAAAAATGCTGTGAATGTCAAAACACCAGTTTCTTCTAATTAAAGTTGGGGAAACTGTCCCTGAAGTATTAAACATTATAGTAAATAATAATTTATGATTCTGAGCACAGCGATAAATATATTGATTTTGCAATGAAGTGTATGTTTTTTTTAAATTTATTTTTCGCATGTGTCATATTACTCATATTATGTGTACACTAATAATTAATAAGTGGTGGATACAATTTTTCGATTTTCAACTTTGAGGATGGTTTTAGATAACAAAATGTTTATAATTTGTACTTAACAGGGATCAATATTAAAAATTCATAATATTTTTAAATCTGGAAAAACAAACAAAAAATTAATGAAAAACGGGAATTAATTTTTTATGACAGTTTTAAGTTGAAATATTTATGACATTGAATATTTAGCCGTAAAAATTGGAAAAATTTGTAAATTATTTTGTAATTCAAAATTATTTTAAATATTCAAACCTATGATTAAAAAATAACAAGTACATGAAAGCGTATTGAAAACTTCAAATACCACCCGTAGGCAATAGACATACTGAAATAGTTCGTATTTTATGAATTGTATTTATTGATACAAATGTTTTTTTTTAACATAATCTAATAGTGAAAAATTGCATATTTAATAATAGAAAAATAAGGTAACAAATTTATAAAATTTACATAGATGTTAAGTACATAATATCCTAAACGTATACACTACAATACTGTAGCACTGTAATTATAATTATTTTATATTCTGAACAAAGCGATGAATATATTGCTTTTACAATTGCCATGTTAATTAATTAGTCCATCTGTGTATAAAAATAAACAAAAAAATTCTATTAATAACGGAGACTACTGGCGTCTAAAAACGATACCAGGCATCAAGGCACACGTTTAATTTTTCAGTCAATGTAAACTTGTTAAGAAAACAAATAACCTAACAGTAAGTTATGGTTCTGAAATTTCCTATGACTGATAGGCTATGAAATCATTTAATACTATGAATATTGTCACAGTCGTAATGAAAAAAAATTCTTCAAGTATAAAACATGAATACATTCAAATAGTGGTATGAATGGTATGATATAGACTAATTAGCACATCTGTATACACATACTGTAAGGGTATATTCTACACTTTCACAGTGAAAAATAATACTGTTATAAATATTATAATAGTAACAGTATTCACAAAGCTTATTTCGCTGAAAGTTGTATCATCATTCATCATTATTAGCAATAATTCATTACTCATAATTAATATTGGTAAAAATTATAATAATAAGGATAACGTTTTTAATTATTATTAGAGAAATATAAAATTAAACGCTCTTTTTCTAAACTTTTTTAACCACAGCAAAGTTGTTCAGTAAATTGTTACAAATTATTATTCAATTGTTCAAAAATTGAGGGTTAAGAAACGAAAAATAATAAAAGAAAATGGAACATATTATTGTATGACGTAGAGGATCATACAATAATTTATTAATTATAGATTTAAATTAGTTTTAGTTTTTGGATTCTAATTTACTCAGTAGTTTTGTTTTTTAAATGTACATTTATTTTTGGTTCATTTTAGTTTATAAATCTATAAAACGCATCGTTATAGAACGGTTTTATTAAATAGTACTAAATACCTAGTTTACGGTTGTTTTAAGTTTTATAAAAGTCTTGAATTTAAAAATGATTAAATTTAATATGTTAAGCCTTTTGTCAATACTTGGTTTTACTTTAAGTATATTTGAGTTTTGTAACTATAGCTGTTTTTCTTTGTAATTATTTAAAATATACTTATATTTTATTAAATTTAGATAGATTCAACTACGATATATGGATTAATTTTGTTTATATAAATAAAATATTGGTAAATGTATATTTTATTTTAAATCGCAAATGCATGTTTCTTCAAATTCGATTTTATTATTTATTATTAAAATGTTGTTGATCCTTATTTCTTGGTGTCTAAATTTATATAACATACTCGTAATTGAATTATTTAAAAAAAACACTATTGCGTGAATAATACAAAATATATAAGTTAAATTATTGTAATTTTTACTCTAATATTTGTATACCTAGGTATTATACTCAAGTTGTTTTTGGTTTTTTATAATATTAATTGATAATTTATTATACTATTTATTTTTGATTAATTATTAATCTTTTTCCGGGCTTTGTGTTGATACGTTTTTTTTTATATAATAATATATAAAATATGTAAATAAATTTTATTATTTTATAAATATTTTTTCATGATAATAAATTTAAATCAATAATGGATTTTTATTTGAATTTTAATTCATAATATATATTTTTTTATTTTGTTTTTTAGTTGATGGTAAGAATTTAAAAATTAAATTAATTTTAATTGTTCGCTATATTAAATCTTATGTACATTGTTGTTATAATTATTTTAACATTATTTGCAAACAACTAATAAAATAATATTTTTGTATATTATAACTTTGATAAAATCATAACATTAAATAAATTATAATTTAATATTTAGAAAAATTTATGTATATTAATATTTTGAAAACATAAAGTTTCTAAAATAATTCTGTATCAACTCAAAAATAAAATCCTACTTAAGAATTTCCGTGTCAGTGATTATTTTATTAAATAAAATGCATTTAGTTAATCGGCCATATAAATAACATATGTAAAATTTATTTTAAAATAAAACTGTTTTACCTTAATATGAACGTAAAATAATGTAACGTTTGTAGTATATTTATAACACCTTTTAAAATATGTAATTTACTGATTATAATTGTTTATATTTACAGAAAAAGGATTTAATGAACGTCTAAGTGAGAGTTATAATTGCAGTACCTTTTAAAATGCAATTATAAATAATAATAGGTTTATGTATAATCATGAATTGGCCAGATAAATTAAACTTTTCTTTATGTATTCCCTGGTACAATTTTGATGGGTATCTAATACTGTAAAGCGTTTGGCGTATTAAACTGTAGTTTATTATATTAACAAACCATAAAAATAAAACACTTTTATTTATCTTAACTAAATATGAATTGTTTATGCATGCACTAGTATTCCTCAATAATATTTATTTTAACCGAGTCAAATTGTATAACATAACAAGGAAATCATGTCTATACTTATCAAATTTGGCGTCAACAAGGTTTTCCAATACAATTTTGTGTATTAATAATAATTATAATGAATTGCTATTAAAATTGAAAAAAAATTCAGTTACAATATAGGCACTTGCTAATGTGTAATAGTATAGCTATTGCTAATTACATAATTTACATATTACTATGTACCTATTACTTATAGGTATTAGTTAAGAACATATTAAACATGTATCATAAATCTCAGTATCTCACTCTCCGCCCCCTGGTCATTTTCAAAGAAGACTTGGAAGCAATTGGCTTAAACATTTCCGAGATAATAAAATAAATTTATAATAATTAACACGAGGTCCTGGGAAGGTGACGTTGATGAGTGTAATCATTAACGAATATTTTTATTTTGGTATGCTACAATAATTTATATCATCAAGCTTAATTATTATACACTATTTTTTTAGTTGTATTGTTTTAAACAGATATATTTAATTCACAAAACCATAAAATGTAACAAAGATTAGGTATGTATTTTTAATTTATTTTATTAATTTTTATTTTCAGTGGACATGTATAAAATATATTTAAACGGTAAGTTATTTTGTAAAAATAAAATATAATTGTTGGTAATATAGATAAACATATTATATTATAAAATCTAATTTAAAAATATATTGATTTTTTTTAATAGATTCTCATTCACGCCATTAGCCTTTTGTTATGGAGAAAACGATCCTGTACCAAACCATTATAATCATTATACGAACTTCCAAATCAATAATAATTGTACTTAATTGAGCAATGTAAAATTAGTTTTAAAAATATTTAACATAAAAACAAGCCGTCTTATTATTACAATTTTATTAGTAGTTTAAAAGTAATTGAGTATACTTAAAAAAAATTTTTTTTAGTAATATTCATGGAACCATAATATATCATTTATATACATATTTTGTATAACCATATTATATTATTGTTATTAAAATTTGAGTCAATACTTTTTAAGTCTTATGATAGTTTAATGATATAAATAAGTAAAAATCTTAAAACATTACATATTTATAAATTGTTTTTATTTTTAAATTTATAATGTATGTATGTAAACATTTTAAGTCTCCGCGAAAATGAATAATTTTTTTGAACAATAATAAAATAATTAACTTTATTATTCATCGTTTAAACATGTAATTTTATTCAAATTTTAATTTCAATCTATACAAATTATACTTGTATATAAACATATTTTTTTGTTGAGGAGTAGTTTTTGTTACGGCGTAACATCCAATATCGTTAAAATTTGAGCTTTAAATGTACATCAATAATAATTATTAGATACAATTTTCTAACAGAAACTATAAAATCTTAAAGTTAGTGATATTAATGAACTTCATATTGATTTTAAATTGTATATAATATATAAACATATCATTAGTCAAATTCGCTGTTAAACAGTTTAATAGATTTTTAACACAATATATAGGTAATTTGAAACAAACAACAAAACTTATGAGTTAAACGAGTTTCTGTAATCATCTTGTTTAGGGAAATAGTTTTGATTTACAACAGCTTTTGAATTATATTAAAATACGCTGGGTACAATTTAATTGATTTTTCACGCAATAGTTTAAAAAGAAATGTGTGTAATTAATTGCTTCTGGGTAACAATCTAGGACCAAATAACTGTATGCCAAACGCACCTACAGGTGCCGTCAATAAAATGGATATCACAGCTATTGTTACTAATCTAGTTGCACATTCGATATCTTCTGCTGTACCTAAATTCCTCGCGATGTCCAAAGCCACTGGTGCCAAAGCTGCCTATAATAAAAAACATAATAATTAATCATTTCTTAAATAGAAAAATAATCAGAACCAATATAAATCTTAGTTCATACGTCTAATTGTTTGTCCTAGCACTATTAGTAAATATATTTAGACCGCTTTATGATTATTATAATACAAACGAGCTTTCACCAAAAAACACAAACGTCTATAACCGATAATTTAGCAGAACAACTTACTCTACTATATATTTTAAATTTTAAATCGCTTGCAAGAAAGTTTAATGTTTTGTAGGTATTGATTTTATAATTTATATGATACTCAATTTATAATATATCCTAAATGTATAACAAGTATTCTACCAATGAATGTATCTCGTGTTAATACTTGATGTTCACATAATGTCTTACGTTTTTTACTATCGAAAAAACTATAGTTTATTTAGTTAAAAATGATTACTACAAGTAATTTGATAAATATTTTATTTTATTTTACATTTATTCAAGTTAAAATTACTTTTATAATACTGTTAATTTACATAATTTAAGCATGTATTAGTTTATCGTATTTCAATAATGTAGCTCTATTGTATAACAATTGTTCTATGCTTAATTTATCAAACGTATAGTATTAATTTCATAAAAATATAAATATAATTTGATTTACGTTACCTGTACTGTAGCCTTTGGAAGCCACGCGATATTAACGAATAATACTTCCTTACGACTGAAACCTGTGCCAATCACTGAACACGTGGTAACAATTAGGCGAATCTAAAATCGATAACATACTATTATACTAAAACCAATTATTTGATTGCGATATATTTTAGATTTTAAGTCAATTTATGAATAAATAAATATAATATGTATATGTGATATTTGTACCATTAGAGGTTTCTGGTATTTAAAATCATATAATTAAAATGTTCTTTAATTACATATTATCATCAATACCAATAATATAATTGAATTTATACACGGAACATACCATAAGCCCGAACGCTAGTACGAGCAGCCCGAGAAAGATCATGTCGCCTCTTTTCAGTAATTCGAACTTAAGGTCGGTGCCTATGAAGGCGAATAGCACTGGCTGTAGACATGTCCAAGCATGTTCGAACACCTGTACTACTGGAAGCTCTTCGTCCTCGATTTCCTCGCCATCGCCATCCACTCCGTCAGCAGAAATCACTGAGTTGTTTCGTTTATGTTCAGATGACCGTTTTCTCCAACCAGTGCCCGCCACGAACGCCGATATGATACACGCCAGTGGCCCTGCTCCCGGATATCCACACCATTGACTTCCGGTCACTGCTAAGAACCCTCCCATGCCTAATAGAAACGATCTTTTGGTTGTCACGGAATTTTCAATCTATATATTCCGGTAAAAATAATACAATTTACTGTAACGAATATTATACGCATTTATTATTATAACGTTATAAATAATATTGTATCGGTGTATACAAATAGGTGCGTATTGAGGAGGGGGATAGAGAAAATTAAACAAATCGCATATAATATAAAATTATAATGGTTAGAGTATCACATATATGTGGATTTTCCTGTTCCTTCTATGGTAGAATTTTCCCGAACTCAGTTAAACAAGGTAGCCTCCCACTCCTCCAAATTAATCCTAACAGTTTGAAGGCTTAAACTATATAAATTTAGGGAATGAATATTTAAAAATTACAACTTATAATTTGTTAGGGAAGATTTTTCAATAGAATAGAAGAGAAGGTACACGTACTTAAATGATTGGTTTTTATAATGTACAGTTTTATTTAAGCTAATATCTTATCTATTTTCAGTTTAAAACTGATAAAATTACTCTATGGTACTATTTTAAAAAAACAATAAATTTACTTCTGATTTTTTGGTGTTTTGATAATTGCTTTCTCGTTTATTGTAAATCATGGCCCAAGGCGATGGAGGTACAAAAATCAAAACGCAACCCCACATAAGTCCTATCACGGTTCCAATTGACACGTCTATTGGTCCTTGTATTATCTTACTGGTCAAGCTACCTATATTAATATACAAAAAAAAAAATAATAATTTTAATCAAAATTACATTTGTATAATTATTTTATGAAAGTTTTAAAAAATGAGTATGAGCATGCATAAATTATTAATAAACCATTTTATTATATTAAAAATTAGTTTCATAAAAAAAAATATTATATTGATAATGAAAAATTATATATTTAAAAATAAAATTTATAATATAATAATTAATAATATGACTCTAATTTAATCTTTTAGTCTAATTGCATCAAATTATACGTTATCATTTCATGGATTTCCAAAAATTAAAAAGAAAAAAATAATTGTATTATACATACCAGTCGAGAATAAAACACCTAATAAAATACCAAAGGCGCTGATAGATACAGCATCGTCCAAACTTGAAGCAGCAATCAACAGCGTGTTAATACCTTTTACTTCGCCATATCCTATACGCTTTAGTCGGAATAGACTTGGAACTAATACAGCGGGGCTGACGGCTGATAAGGTAAACCTTAAAATAGATAAATTAATATTTAATGCGAAAAAAGCAGAAAAAAATATATTTGGTTAACACATTTTCAGAGATACCTATAGGAAAAAAAAGAATAAAATAGTATTTCTTGTATTTTGTATGAGAACCCTTAAGTTAATATCTACTATAATATAGTAATAAAAGTGTATCTTCAGGGTTAGCTGTCAAACTAGGGAGGTGTCGCAATTCAAACAACCACTATCGATGTTTGAATCTAAACATCATCCTCTAATAATTTTAATTAATTTAGACTTTGAAATTCGATTAGATTGCACATATGTCGTACACTCATCACTCATATGATAATATTGTAATAAATTAGGTACTTACCCGAGTGTAAGGCCCCAAACTAACGAGAAATCGGGCAAAATGAAATGTGCGGCCACACCTGCGGCCACGGCTTCGGCCACACACGGCAATACCGTTAGCCTGGCCACGACACCACTTAGCCGGCGCAACTGACCGGCGTTCAATTCCAGACCGCCTTTGATCAATATGACAGTTAGTGCGGCTTCTCTGCATAACACCGAAAATTCAGCTGTAATTTATTTCTATGGAAATATTAAGTGAAAACATCATACTTAGTCCTTTAAGATACACAATATTTCATTTCATTCAGTTTTTACAACATTTAGAAAATAAGTTATATTTTATGTAGGTATTCAATGTTTATAAATAAATATTTATATAATACTATATAGTTCGAATTCGATCGCGAAAAAATGAATGAATATAAAATACATAAATACATCTCGGTTTTAGTGTACCTCATTTCTCTGGCAAATCGGACCGATGTACCTAGCTTTGCAGTAAATTGTTGCCTAATTCACCCGAGATAGAGAACCCACCTGTGGCAGATTGGATTTAGCACTTGGTATATTTTTAATATGATTAAAACTACTCTCAAAAACATTGCTGATATCTCTAATAACAATCTCTGACAATTTCGTTGAATTCGGTTAGATAATTTTTGATTGCATAAACTACAAAAACACATTAATTTATATATATATATATATATATATATATATATAAAATATAATTAGCAATTGTACTTTTATCAATAATTTATATTGCGATTGGCGCTATAACGGGATTTGTATTTTGAAGCGGACGATGTAAATAATTAGTATAAAAAAGTATGGACATAACAATTAATAATATTATTACACTCGTAATAATAATATTTCATTTATCTATACATACATCTGAACTTATATTGTAATAGTGTATCAATAATTACGATTAAATTAAATGTAATATTAATAATTATACGATAAAATAGTATAAATAAATTCATTACAGCAGTAATAAAAGTTCAAAATAATATAATATTCAATTTTAACATTTATAATACGTATAATCTTAGGATTATTTTCATAAAGGTAATTTCAGACATTTAATATCGGTGGTAATAATGTGCTACAATTCTACATGGCTGCGAATGTTTTACTTTATTGATAACACACGTGATTACGAACGATTATCAGTAGATCAAAGAAATAATATTTTAAACCTAAAATTCAAACAATTTCAAATGATTTTTTAAATCAATTTTAATTTTTAAGTCAATGAATATTTTTATAGACATAATAAAAATAATAAATACGCGATATCGTAACTATCATTGTAAATAGTATAAATAATAATATTACCTACCTTTAAAGACTTATTTTCGGAGAAGCCGTCTACTCGTAATCGTTTAGCAGACAGCGTAACAGTATTAAAAATTATTTATTATAGGTATAATGAAACAATTTTTAAATTATTATCTCTAAACTTAGAAAATAATTAATATTATTACATATTTATTAATTATAGGTAAATATTAATTTTTTTAGAGAATGTAGAGGTGGACAAATGAAATGGGAGTGTTCTAATAAATATTGTAGTGCTAATATTTTAACCAAAATTGGTAAATAATTGCAAGCATTAAATGGTAAACATAATCATATTATGAGAAATAATGAACAAACAATTGAAAGAAAAATATTAGTGGAAATTGTAATGGAAAATCCGAGAAAGACACAGCTGCATAATCTTTACTAATTATTATAACAGAGTTCCTAAATAGCAACCAACGTACCAAGATATTACGGCACAACGATATTAATTCAGTCCAAAAAGCGATGAATGACAATAATAAGAGAAAAAATTAATCGATATTTCATCGCAATTGAAAAATATGAAAAGTAGATAATAATTTTTGCTAGTTTAAAGACGATAGGTTTGTTTTTGTCCAAAAAACTGATTCGTCAATAATTATTTTTAAGGGTGCGCCATGCGAAGTGGTATCCCCATAGAAATCTAAAATTCTATTTTAAGCGGCTCACCTCATGGTAGACACCAAATGGAAACACCAACCGGTGACGTTGTACAGACCGGAATTCTGGAGAGCGATACCGGCCAGCATCATGCCCAGCAGCGGAGGCAGACCGCCCACCTTGGTGATGAGCTGACCGGCCACCGTGCCAGTCACGTACAGCATGAATATGGACGCCATACTGCCGCCGGGCACGGCCATCAGCTCCGGCGACACGTTCACGTACAGCAGCGTCCACGCAATGGCCACGGCCAGAATCATTGCCACGACGTTGGCCGCAATGGACGGAAGCCGTTCGTCGAAACAGCTCGTGGGAACTGAACCGTCACCGTTACTGACGCCTGCATTGCAACTGTCCGTGAACTGCACGCGGGCGTCGTCTTGTTGCAGGTGATGCAGTTCCTGGCTGCGTTTTGTACCGTTTACGTCGCCCGTCATAGTCCTGTCGGCCGAAAGTTTCCCTTGATAGTTAATAAGTATACATCTAACGTGGCTTGCGAGGTTATATTATGATTAATTTGATGAAAGTTTAAACTTTATGAATTGAAAAACAAAATAATGTCCAGAGAAAATCACTTACAAAATTGAATAGAGTTATATTACTCGTTGTAATAATGGTACATTTTTAAAGTAATTGTTAAATCAAAATAAATCTTTTTTGAGGTTAAAATAAAAAAAGACCTTTTTTATTTTGATTCAAAATGAATCATTATTAAATAAACTAGTATTTTCTACTGTGATAAATTGTATAATATGACTATACTTATACACTACAAATAGTAGGTGAGTATAGAATAAAATGTTAAAATATTATAAAATTATAGGTATAGAATTTACATGAAATTCAATTATATTATTACTATAAATGTTATATTCATTTGGATAATTTTCATTTAGTTCACATTCTACAAATATTTATTTTATCTCTACTGGATATAATATATAGGCTACTCGTTCGATACTTTTATTGGGTGCTGCGTTTGAGTTAAGTGCACTTTGAAACCTCTGACTCGTATTTTGTCGTTATTTAAACGTGTTTTCAAGTCGATTAAGATAAACTTTCTTAAATATTTTGAAAAATATTTATTAATGCATTTTTCAAAGTGTAAGAATACCACGTTTTATCGTCTAATTTTTCTTTTTAAATTTCTTTAGAATATTTTCCTATAAGCTAAGCATTCGAACTATTTATAATTTTTATTGCAAAATACGTGTATTTACTGTTGTTTTACCATTGCCAATTTTTTTTATTCATTGATCGAAAAACAACAAACGTTGAATGGATTTTCTAAACAATAAACATATTATTTATTTAACTTATTTAAATTTATTTAACGTGCATATACCTATATTATAGATACACATGTACTATAACTTGAAATCGCATTAAAATATAAACTATTATAACATAATAATAATAAAGTCTATCCGATAGACTTTATCGAAGGTCATTACATGACATAATTTATACTCATTAATTGTTAATCAGCCTAACAATATGTCAGCCTTATCACTAAAACTATTGTCATTGTTCTGTATTTTATAGGAGTTTGAGTCACTGACATATTTTTTTTTATATTCATAAGCATAAGTATAGAAATAAAGACGTTTTTAAGGAAGATAATTTTCATAAAAAAAAATTAAAAATACAATTTTATAATTATTTAATAATGTATAAAATTATTTATCAATTAGTATGTGATTTTAAATTTTAAATTTAAGTTTTGTTAGGCCACACAAAAAAGTTTGGAAAGCCATAGATTGAGTATGGCTGTTACAGCCGAACAAAATGCGTCTAACATGCACACGAAATAATTCTTATAACACTATTATTATTACCTGTTTGGATTTTTGTGTTTTTGAGCGGAACATTTCAGAAATAAAAACTATATTATAAAAACCCTTGAACTGTAATAAAACGAGTTTAAAAAAGTTGACTAAATAAACTTTTAAAAGTTTTATCCTCTGGGAAACTATCTTGAAAAACATGTATAAATATTTAAATAAAACGTTTTTATGTATTTAGATTGGAATTAATTCAAGTTTTTAACAGGTAAATTCGGCTTTTTTTCTACTTAAAAAACAAACATAAAAGTAAAAGCCGCTTTAACAATAAATATTGCTTTTAAAAATATGTTCTGATCTTTGAAATTTAATACACACGAAAAAATATTTTACGGTCTATCAGTATTATATTTTTATTATTTTTTTTTCAATACAGCGAAAATTATTATTTTTTATTTATTATATACTTCAAAAAACGTTTGATTTATTTTAGTTTAAATTGAGTATACATGGTGCTTATAATAATAGGAAACATACAATACTAATCATATTAAATTGTGCGTATTTTATTTTTTTTATTTGAAATTATATATATATATAAAAAAAAAATAGTTTTAGTATCTTTCTTGCCAAATACACAAACACAAATAATTCAATAGTCTAACACCTAACACCATATCATTCGTGTATAATATGTCAGAATAGATAACTATGTCGAGAATATAATATAATATAAATATTTAACATTCAATAGTACCAGCCAACTGATACATAGTATTGTATTATATAAATCGGCGTTGACGAGTATCGTTTGTAAAACAATATTATTATTCATATAGCTTGTAAACGAAAACATACTCTAGTATTACCTCTGTGGATATTGCAGATATATTATGTTATTGTTATAATATTCTAACGTCGTGAAATATGCAACGACCCGAAGTCCGATTGCAGTTTGTTAGTGGTCCACATTCGGTCGTAGCCGGTTTAGATAAGAAGAAATTCGCGAATAAAAAGAAAAAAGAAATAAAAAAAAATTGAAAAGTTCCTTTTACGGGCGTGCATATTATTACATAGAACAGTAGTGAGGCGCACGGATATAGAGTGAAAAAATCCTATTAAACGGAAAGTCATGGCTGTGTGTAGCGTGTATACACGCAAAAAACGAAACGGTGAATAAAAAGCTAACGACTCGGCCACACTGACTGTACGACAAGAAGCTTTTCGCCTCGATTGTATATACACTGTCGAGTGCTCACTAATTTACATAAGTTAAGCGTACAATCGTGTCCCTCCCCTCCTCCGCCGTGGGCCCACTCACTCCACACCATTATTTCGTTTGGTCCGGGAGACCCCGTGCAGAAGACATCCCGCGAACAAGTCATCACCTTCTTACGATCATTCGGGGAGGTTTTCTTTTCTCGTCCCATGCAACTACTATTGCATACCTAATGACATTATACAGCCGATGGAATTGGTGGGCACCGCGATGGTGCGCGAGACTGCAGAAGGGGTGGGATTCTAAGATGTTAGTATATATGTATATAGTCCCGTTCAGCATCAACTCCAGTCTGAAAACAAACGACCCGAAAAAAAACCCTGAACGAACTAAGTACACACACACACACACACACATACATACGCATATATATATAAACGAGCGAAATAAAAGAATAACGAAATAGACAAAACGCTAACGGAATCACGATTGGATCGAAGCTCTCTTTCTTTTTTTCGCTTTTATACATGTATAATATGTGTACGGGACGCTTATGCGTTTATCTTTCTCTCTCTCTCTCACACACACACACACAAACACAAACACAAACACACACACACACACACGTATTTTCTGCGCAGTTTTTTCTAGCTTTTTTTTTTATCAACCTTTTCGACGAACAGAAACAATTACACGTTCTTTCCTTTCCTCCCCTACGCGTTTCTAAAGTAATCGACCATTACGCAATACTCGCGTACACCAGCGATTTAACAATTTAACTCCTCGACGACACTCGTCAATTTCCACTCGTATATATTATATTCCTCCGACGAATGTAAAACGGTTTTCGCATTCTGTACCGGTCTTTTGTTTTCGGTTGAGACTTCGGTTGGTAAGATATACATAATAATATATTACCGAGTGTGGCCGGTCGTAAACGTTAAGTATAAAATGATTTGAATTGCATCGGGACATTTGAATATTTTTTTATTTTATATACAATATACATTACTATTATACTTTTTCCATGTTATTATCGACTCACGTTAACCAGTTAGTATATTCAACCCATCATAATACTTAAAAGTATACTCATGTAGCAGGTATTTTATATTATAATAAAATATAGGTACGTACAATTCACTCCATGTTCTGTATTAGTATTGTGCTTGAAAATTAAAGTTTCTTCAAAACTATAATAACGATAGCCGTTTAAAAAGTCGCAATAATAAATTTCCATAGTTCGACTTTTATAGGTTTCCAGACTTTAAAATAAAAACACATACCAACAATATTTTAACATATTTATATCTAAGATAAATATGATACTAATTGTTTTCCATTAATACGTTTTAAAGTTAATTTTAAAAGAACAAAGAACATTTGATTTAGAACGATTGAGTACAAAATGTGCATTGTATTTTTTATTTATTCTGTAAGCTGAACTATTTTTGAATATATTTTGTATAAAAGAATGAAAATAAAAACTAAAATAAATTACACTCCGTTATTTTATACATATCAATTTCAGTTTAACGGATAAAGGCTCCACCCTACTGTAAAAATAGTATATACATCTCAAGATTTTTAAATAAAAAAATTACATATTTTCTGTATTATACAAAAAAAGAAAAATAAGTCAACTGAAAATTAAAGTTAATTTTTTCATAGTTTTCCATTTTACGTTATTTAATATTTTTTTGACTATATATATTTATCCCAAAACCCCTATTATAATCATACAGTATAAATTCCTAAAAACAATAATTGGAATGTTGATGTTAATAGATGTTTTGTATTACCTTAAGATAATAATAATAATATTATGTTTAAGCCTTTATAGATATTCTATTCATTATTCATGATAAAACATTTATTTATAATAATGATATGTTCAATGTTCACGGGCGGATTAGATAAATTATAGATGGTACTACAAGATTCCACGATAAATATACAGTAATAACGATTTTATATTGAATCGTCGTACACATACAATAGAGCATTATAAATATGTATAAAAAAATATTGTAATCTTTGTCAGTCTTTAACAAGACATAAAAACGAGTTTTTAATTTATAGTGACCTTACTTCAGTAAGTTTTAGTCTATACGTGGCTGTAAAGTATTCAGATTGTATATTTCATTTTTCATTTAAATAGGTGTAAACGTAAAAAAAATTGGATTTTATCCAAAAATATGGAATGTATGAACTTGTAATGTTATATATAATAATAATAATAATGATATTATGATAGGCAATTTTGGTTAAGGTAATGGTTTACACATAGATTACTTTGTACCAATATTATTTGTAATATTATATTTAGATTGTGTCAGACATCTTGAATATTATTTACGAAAATATCTTTGTTCTCGTACAAGTAAAAATATGCTATATAAGTTTTTTAGTTAAAATAATAATTATAGCGCATTTGAAACAAAACACATACTTGCAGTCTAATATAAGGTGTTTAATAGCACATTCATATGGGCGTGTTAAAAGTAGGTTTGATATTTAATTTAAATAGACAGATAATCTAAAATTATAGTTAGTATAAAAATAAAAACATAAGTCGTTTTACAATAACAGTTTGTTTATTGGTAAAAAAAAATAAATTATTTATTAAAATCATTAATTATATATAAAAAAAATATATGTAACTTAAAATAGTATTATATCAAATTTATATTTAGAATATTATTAAAAGATATTTACGTCAAATGTATAAGTACTGGTATACAATCGTTTGGAATTTTGTTGTACCCTAAAAATTACTTAGGAATTTCATAGTTATTTGTCCGTGATTTCCTCGGTAAATTATATGGAAAATAATGGTTATTTTTGATATACCTAAATAAACAAATTTTACTATGACCTAGGTCTATAGACACTATATACTAAAAAAAAGGTACGTCAAGTATTCAGTTCAATTTTACTATTTAATTAATAGTCGAAATCACTATTTTTATTTTTATTATCATAATATACTATAATATTTTGGTGTGCAAATACACCAATTTAAACGCAGTAGACGATATTAAAAAAATATCATTGTTAAAACTAATTAATAGTAATGTGGAAAATTGAAAAGGCTATGTCATGAATTCGTGGCTTACTAAAATATACCAATTTATTATTAATCTAATTGTTATTCGAAAATACATTGAAAATAAATATATCCAATTTATACATTATTTTATAAATGGTACCTACAAAAATAGTCTGTACACATAATATTATACTTTTATATAATAAAATACGTATCTGGACATCTGGACATAATACATAAAGAATGACATTCTTATAACATTATTACACATGTGAAATATATTAAAATGTTTGATGAATTGTACTCACTCAGTCAATAGCAATATTTTTTCAAATTAATTTTCGGATTTGTTCTTTTCTAAATTCAACCTGAAAAATTGCAATTAGTGCTAGTTTAATGTGGTAATGTATTAACGGGCACATTAAAAATACGCATTTGGCTGGAACTTATTACGACCACGGTAAATACGCGATTGAATTGCAGTGTAGCAGATCATGTTGTCGTTAGGATCAGCAAACGCAGACTAACGAGTATTGCTGTTTTAAAAGAATAAGTTATATTTTTACGATTTATCTCGTGGTTGACCCTACCATCACACAGGTTAGATACATTATGATACGTACATATTGGAGTTTGCAGGTATTTTAATTACTTTTATTTTTCAATATTTACATGTTTACACAGATAGATCAATGTGTTTCGGACTAGAATTATGCGAACTAATTCTGAAAATAGATGTATAATAACACATTATTTATTGTGTGTTATTATATTGTATACATTTTAATGTATTATATATTTTACAATCGTGAGCGGAACGTCGTCAAAAATTACTGGTTTTACGATAGTGTATGTATGTAATATACATCCATAATATACATTGTGTATATTCTACATCATTATGTATATATTATTTTTGTTAAGCCAATAAACAAGTCATTACTTATTGCATTTTATGCCATGTAAATAATTTCCAAAATTAGTTTTGTAGTATCCACTTATTGAGGTGGATCACGATTACCAATTAAAATGATTAGGAAAAGATTTCAAGTGAAACGTATTTCAATTATTAATCTTTTCGTTACTCGGAAGTGACAATATCACTTGATTATTGGTTTTAGTATTTAATATTATAGAGTATAGACTTTTAGGTAGCTGATCCTGTACGCCGCACGGTGTTGCCGGTGACAAATTAAACAAATATCTGTAAATATATTACTGAAATTCTGGAAAATGTACATTATAAAGATTTTTAACATAGCTATTTAAGTTGTTTATGTTGTTAACAAATATAAAATACAGATCTAAAATTATATCCGATCATAAATTTAGGCACCCTAGGAATGTCCTGTAGAAATACAAAATTTTGTTTTTCAAATGAGAAGTTCCTTTTTCTACAGTACATTATTTAGCTGATAATGTTTTAACTATGTAGTTGTGTCAACATTTTAATTTTAATTTTTTTTTCAGGCCATATCTGTTTCTACGAATAAATAAACTAACATCACGTGATTATTTCGTGTAAACACCCGCGATGGTCATTTATTGTTGGTATTTCATAACGACCATATCGCTTAAATTCAAACCGTCATCGGTATAATATATTTAGCTGCGATTAAGCATAGAAAGTAGAAAGTCTACTTATAGAAGTCTGTCTGAATCTGGTGATATGATGGTTTTAATGGTATATTAAGTTGTGTGACCGATCCAAGCACAACGTTTCCTTCGTGAATATTTCGTTTGGAATACATTGCCATATTATAGTTTACGTACCATTCGTGTCGAAAAAATTTTGATCGTTGGTAGGACCAGTATAGATGCCGTAAAAATAAATTTAGCTAAAACACTAAGATTTTCATCATAGTAAGTAGATAATATATGATAATAGTTGAAGTTTTTTAACGGTATATATTTTTTGTAAAACAGAGCCGATATAATAAATATGTTTGCGGATAATAAGGTACTTTATTATGTAGGTAGCTGTTGCAAGGCCGTAACTGAAAAAAAATTTCGGGAGAGGGGGGGTCCAACATTTTTTTAAAATATAAATGTTGAAAATTTATAGTCAATAAACTATATTCACCACTAAATTTTTTCTACTTTTAAAAATTTCGAGGGATCCGGGTCCCTGGACCCTTCTCTCAGTTACGGCCTTGAGCTGATGTATGATGTGTTAAACAATAATGTTACAATAATCAAACAGCAATTATTTTAAAATGTGTATATATTTTTAATGATTAAACATATAACATATTTTATATTCGTGTTTGAATGTGTCAATATTTCAAAATAATTAAATCCTCTTAATAAAATGTTATAAAATTATGTAAAAACAAAAAAATTACAAACATGGCTATTTCTATTATACTTCCATCAGTCAATTGGCTCTAGGCAATAAACGAGGACCAAATAGTTTTATGCCGATCGACCCTATAGGCGCAGTGAACAAAATGGAGATCACTGCGATGGTCACCAGTCGAGTTCCACATTCGATGTCTTCTGGCGTACCCAAGTCTTTTGCTATAATTAATGCAAACGGAGCTAGAATAGCCTGCGAAAAAAATTGAATATGACAATTTAAAAACATTGATTTATTAAAAAATTTCGTACACAGACGTGATATAGTACCTACACATAGTACTTTTGGTTAACTCATGACCACTTACCTGTATAGTAGCCTTGGGAAGCCACGAAATGTTGACGAATATGATTTCCTTACGACTAAATCCCGAGCCTAATACCGAACATGTAGTGACAATCATACGAACCTATAAAATGCATTAATGTTATTTAAATATTTATTTTAGTTAAGTTACTGAGGTATATTTTTTATTCTAAGCTATTTTATATTATTTATTTATGTTTTATTATAATATATATATATATATTATATATTGAAAATAAGTCTAAAAACATTTTAACGACTTGACATACTATGCGCATGTATTTTAAATTTACTTTAACAGTAAAATACAATTAGTATGTGTATCGTATTAACATTTTTAGTTCATGAATTTTCTATTTGAAAGTTGAACTGAAAATCAAACACCGACCGTATTTAATTGTTCAAATACATGCAACGTTTCAAATTTCAAGCTGAACGAATAAGTTATAATGTTCCATATTTATTCTTTTGCATAAATCTCAAAGCAAGTTTATATAACTCAAGTACATTTTTTTTTTAATTATTATAAAATATTTAAAAATAGATTCATATAGTAGTTCTAACATCTGTTGTCATTATTTTTTATCATTAAACATACATTTTTAGGATAGAAATTCTACTAATTTTTTTGAAATGTTTATAGGTAGTAAAGTTACGGTGTACACCGTATATAATATAATATGTCCATGTACTTATTCATTCGACTTCAAAATATTATCATACAACAGTGAATTAAATAGTAAACACATATGAAAGTAAAAATATTGTGTAAGTGCTACGTTAAATATATACTGCTTACTGTAAATACAAATTATCTACTGTTGTCTTTTGTATGCCACAATTAGGAATAAATTAATTTATTATTTAAATACGTACTGTGATTCCAAACGTGAGCACAAGTAACCCGACTAAGACCTTGTCTAAGTTTTGGAGTAGTTCAAATTTTATGTCAGTACCCAAAAACGCAAAGACGGACGGTTGTAGACCGTCCCATACATATTCGAAAACCTTTTCGACCGGTTTTTCCAGGTTCTGATCCTCGTAACCACAATTTTCATCGGCTGAAATCTTTGGGTTATTTCGATTTTGCATTTTCAATCTCCACCTCCAACCGGTACTAGCCACGAAAGCTGATATGATACACGCTAACGGACCTGCCACAGGATAACCATACAATCGGCTGCCGGTCATCACTAGAAATCCACCAGCGCCCAGTAGGAACGACCTTTTAGCTGTTATCAACCGGTTCAACCGCTGTTTTGGAATACAATATAATTATTAATATAATTCAATAATCATCATATAATTGTGGTGCAGATAAGTATTATAACTGAAATTTATCATTACAATTGTATTTGGTCGTATTTTTAACCACCTTAAATTAATGCACATAAGAAATTCTAAGAAAATTAAGAAAAAAATATCTGTTATACAGTAATAAATGAAATTTTTTTATAAATTAGCTAATAGGTAATGTTTAATGAAATTTAATTGGACTTAAATTTTTTCAATGTCATCATAATAGATAGGTACTTATGAAAACTGTATTATCAGTTTTAATTATTATGATATATTTACTCAAATATAAAATTAAATATAGAAGCTTTTGTAGGAAACTATAATAATTAAAATATAGGTACGTGATAACAAATAAGTAGGTATTAAACTTAAAATCTATAAAAAGTTTTTCACGATGCATAGTTAGATTTAGAAACAAATTAAGTATTAGTAAAATTAAAAATATAAGTTGCAAGTTTATATTTATTAGTTGAAATAAATAATCGTTATTAAATATTTTTATGTTTATAAATATATTATTGAATATTTACTTGTGAAGTGATAGTGTTTTCGGTTTTTGGTTTTTTATATATCATGGCCCACGGTGATGGAGGCACAAAAATCAAAAAGAAACCCCATGTGACTCCCAACACGGTTCCTATAGATACGTCGATGAGTCCTTGAATTATTTTACTAGTAACACTACCTAATATAATAGAAATAAACGCAAACAATAAAATACTGAATTTAATAATTTAATTTAATTAATGGTGTGAATAACATTTTAATATAAATTAATCATATATTAACTTATATTAACTTTATTAACTTTCCGATACAACTATTTATTTTTAATGCATAGTTTTGTTTGCGTAACTTCTAAAATTAATCGCACCTTCGTCAATGGCAAATAATAATATTATTATTTTAATCAATTAAAGTATAATAAATTTAATTTATTTTTTACATTTTTCAATTTCATAATTTTATAATAAAATTACTAGGCTAATATACAATTTACAATTATAATAAAAAATAAACGAATTGTATATTAATTTATAATTGTCAAGTGAAATAAAAATAATAGTTATCAGTATGTACTCGTAATACGTTTTTAAGTTTAAGATTAAACATTATCAATTTTTGCTATATAGATGACGTTGATATCATGAATTTACGTTTATGTCACGTCTATGGTCACTCAATGTAAACTCACCAGTCATAAATAGATCACCTAATACAATCCGAAATGCGCATATGGAAACAATATTATCCAGACTCGACGCGGCAATTAACAGAGTATTAACGCCTTTTACTTCACCATAGCCCAAACGTTTCAGTTGGAATAGGCCCGGCACTAATATAGCTGGACTAACGGCAGACAGTGTGAACCTTTAGAACAACAAATTGCAACCGATCAAAGATAATTCTCGAAAAACAACATATATAAAATAATAATGTTCTATTTAATATTATATAGTAAGTATTATTCAAAAAGATAAAAAAAAACATGCAAAACGAAAACAGTAAAAATATATTTATAATTTATAATTTAAAATAAAAATAATAATTTACACTTTAATGTGAGTTACACAGTCTATGACATAATATACAATATACATATTGCATATATACATATATATCATATATATATATATATATTATGTGTTATATAAAGCAAAGCATAGATACAAATAATCTAAAAAATACTTCAGGTGTTTTGTTCTAAGAAATAATATGTTTCCAAATATTAATTGATTATTTTACTTAACTTAAAATACGCAGAAGACAAAAAGAGAATGTAAATTTCAGTCAAAATCAAATATTGTTAATTTTCAATAAAATCTCAGGCAAAGCAATTAATCATAGATTTGAAGTGGGGGAATTTGTCTATGAAACCGTTTTAGAGGTTGCTATGGTAACGTTGCTAGAGGCAACCTAGATAATGTAATGAAAAAAAGATCAGATAAAAATAACGTCATACCGCACCCAAAAAAATTACTATATCATCCTTCATGCATAATGAGAGACTTTCATTTTTATCCCTTTCTCCGTTGTAAACAAAAACGCAAAATATGGGAGGTATAAACACGAATAACTTTTGAATTTTTCTAAGTAGAGATGATTGTTTCATTACAAATGCCAAATTTGAATTGCGTGACTATTTTTTTTTTTTAAGTCCAGTTTTCTTAGATATTGATACTAGTGGTATATGGTTTGTAGTGCCGCTTACTATACATAGCTTACATGAATATCACGTTATTACGCGAAAAATGTAATGGTCTCCCAGGTTAAAAAGCTAGTCTTTTTAATTTGAAGTTATATTATAAAAGTTCGTATCTACAAAATTAAACAACGAACAATTTTCGTCAGTAATTACATTTTTTGACCAGAATTTAAGGTTGCCAGTGTAGTCAAGACGAACATAATCCTATTTTTAGTATATTCCATTTATAAATGGAAGGATCGTATATTATGCTATATGTCATCTTATGATAATATGTACATATAACATTATTTGTTCGAATAAGTTATCCAATAAAGTTATAAGAAAATTAAATCCATTTTGTTACCCGATTATCCTAAACCACCCTCAAAATGAAAATCGTAACATTTTATCGACTACGTATCGTGTACTCAGACACATAATTGTAAAATCAGTACATATATCGTTACGCTCAAAATCCAAAATCATTACGAGTAATAGTAATATTTCCGTACTCACCCTAGAACCAGGCTCCACTGCCACGAGAAACCGGGCAGAATTAGATGTGCGGCGATCCCTACAGCGGCGGCTTCGGCTAAGCAAGGCAACAACGTGAGTTTGGCTACGACACCGCTGAGCCGACGCAACTGACTGGCATCCAGCTCCAGTCCGCCGTTGATCAATGTCACGGCAAGTGAGACTTCTCTGAAAACGTAATGATTGAAATTCCGCACACGGTTTATGGACAAAGTAGCGCGTAGTTATATAACAAACCGATATGTATTAAATTTACCGAAAGCTCAAAAATGCTTAATTTAACTGCATTTAATCAACAATTAATAGATCCGATTAATTTAAAAAAGTTGGTAAGTGAGTATCGCTCTGCTGTACATTAGGGGATGGGGTGGACCTCGGACTAGGGTAGGTTAAATTTGAATGCAATGATAGGTATCATTGTATACGAAAAACGATTCTGAACGAAGATGATTTGTCAGTTTAGGATATATTATATTTAAATATTGTCAAATATTCTATTTTGAAACAAATAGTATAGTTTTTATATGTTACTATGGTTACTATGGCCAACATTCGCATTATGAGCGTATGAAATTTAATTTAAATTTTGACATATTTCGTATAAATTCGAACTTTAAACACTTATAAAAAAAAATTGTGACTAACGATTTCGGATTTTTTTTTATCACTTTAAGAACAACTTATAAGAAACCTTGTATTAAATTTTCAAGATTTTCTGGCCACCCAAAAAATTTTTATCGGCATTTGAAGAAAAAAAAACTTAGAAAAGTCGAAAATTTCAATTGTCTATTAGTAGCTTAAAAATGGTCAAAATATTTTGAAAATTTAACTGTAAAGAGATAACCATAATATAAACATTTGGTGAAAATTTCAAGTATTTACAATAATTCGTTTTTGAGTTACAGCAAAATCAAAAAATCGATTTTGTCGAAAAGTGGTTTTTCCGTAAAATTTCCATTTTTCTGTCATTTTTTTTTCGTTTTTCTCGATTTTTTTGAAAACTATTAGAAAATTTTAATTTTGACCCCCCTAAAGTACCAACTAGATTCAATTCCCTATTCAAAGAGGGGCTGAAGTCAAAAATCGGAGCATTATTACTGCTCCAAATGTTGGAGTCAGACACAAAAAAAAAAAAAAAAAAAAAAAAAAAAAAAAAAAAAAAAAAAAAAAAAAAAAACACACATCATAGTAAATGCAATACATTCATCACTTCGTTCAGAATCTAAAACCATGAAAATATAATATACAATATTATATATTTATTTTAGTTTGTGACAGTAAATAAATAAATATAATTATAATTAATATTTAGTTTTATTGCAATTAAATTAATTTTATGTATACAAATATATTTTTCTGACTCAAAAAGATAGTCAGTGGTACTTAGATACAAGTTATGATACAACTCAAAACGAAATTTTTGTGAATTTATCATCATATTCTTCTTTCTACCTACCACATTTACATTTGATTAAAAATTAAGTATATAATATTTTATTAAGGAACTAATGCCCGTTGATTAATATAAATACTATACTAATAATTAAAATAACAGAGTAAAATGTATTCTTCTGATGTTTGAAAGTAAAATAAATTATATATGAGTTAGAAAGATGGAGCAACATAGAGGTGCCATAAAGAGAGGGGCAACGTACCAATATTTTGAAACTCCTATTTTTTTCTACGTCTTATGTCCTGTCATAAAATTTACATATACACCGATGGCTGATGAATAAGAATAAAAATATTATATTATATGATAACAACAATTCCTATAGTATAATAATATAAATATGCATAGAGGTAATGTGAGTTTATTATTTAATATATTTATTATTTTTAGATGTATATCATTAGTATGTATAATAAAAGCTATTTACAACTTCCAGCTGTCATACTTATCTTTTAATTTATTAATACATTAAATATTAAATAACTATTCAACACTAATAAAAACACTATACGAACATAAAATATATGTATTTACTATGATAAAGAAAAAGTAGTCTGATGATGAAAAAAATTAGACTTCTTCAATTTTGGCACCCATATTAAAAACCTAAATGGCGCCACTGAGTCAACACCATATGCATGCGGGTACAACTTATTTTCAAGAAGACACCACATTCTCACACCGCCAGTAATTTATCCATACATTTCCAGTTTCACATAGGAAAAACTAATGGAAATAGAATTCTTGATAGTTTAACCAAATTTTCATGGTGAAAAAAGCTTTATCCATGTCGTAACATTTTTTAATCTAAAGCCTATCTAATAGTAATTTGTTTGTAACGATTCATTTTTTGTTTATTATTAATTTATTAGTATTGATATCGCAGAACAAGAAAAACACCATGAAACTTAAACACTTTTTTTTTCATTACTTAAAAGTAAAGAATTTATACATTTTATGTAAGTAGGTTGTGTATTCTGTGCGATATCGTTTTCCTGTATAATCTTATTAACAAGTATTTCATTTTGCAGTACTATTATAGAACTACTTTTAAACTTTGAATTGGTATTGAAGTACATTTAAAATTTTCTTAAATTTAATTTTATTGGGCTAACGGGTATGTGACGTCTCATCTTAATGGATTTTTTTTATTGGTTTATATAACACCTACTGAAAACAAAAATAATAAATAATAATCATACTATTGTAACTTGTTAAGTATTTAAATACCTTCGTTATATTATACTTGAAATATTTTGATGAATAAATATTTGCAATACTATATATACTCCCGTTTAGTATATTTTTTTATTTAAAAGTACAAAACAAAAATTTAGATTAGATTTTTTTTTTTTAATTTCAACATCATACCCACTTACAACTACTACAACTTTACTATTCTAACAATATTATAAAATATTATGTAGGTATGCGATAATAGTATTAATTTGTATTGTATTATATTAATCAACGTTGCCTCTATATAATATTTACCTAGTTATAACTTTTATTAGTTTTATTTATTTTACGTTTTGTTAGTCCGACAATTCAATCAGTAAAAGAAAGAATTTTAAATTTATTTCGATTGAAGTGTTTTAATAAACGGGAAATAATTTTCAAAAGTATTTTTTAACAATAATGAATATAATCGGATCACCTGATAAAGGATACCAGATGTGAGCACCATCCGGTGACAGAGTACAGACCGACGTTCTGGAGTGCAATGCCGGCTAACAGCATGCCGAACCGTGGCGGCAGGCCAATTATCTTGTTGATAACCCAGCCGGCCACCGCGCCGATGACGTACAACATGAATATGGAAGACAGACTGCCGCCGGGCACGGCCATCAGCTCCGGCGATACGTTCACGTACAGCAGCGACCACGCTATGGCCACGCCGATGATCGCGGCCGTAACGTTGGCCGCGGTGGCCGGCAGTCGGTCGTCACACCACGACATGGCCACCACGTCGCTTGTGCCGTTTTCGCCGGCGTCGTCACTGTGGTCGAATCGCCACTGTCCGTCGCCGTCGTCACGCCGTTGCAGCTGCAGTGGCTGCTCATCCGGTGGGTCCGATAACCGCAGGGCGCTGTCTCCCATTTCAACTGCACCTGTCCCCTACGACGTCTTCCCGATAAGTTGATCACTTCACTGTAAACGTATAATATAGTTTGTGTATTATTGTTGTTGTTAAAAAAACTATCCGATAGAATAAAAATATATGTTATATTTAATTCAATTTATTAAGTTGATATTTATCTATGTTAAATTGAGCTTTTTTTTTTTTATTGCAGTTTTATGAAACTAATTTCAAAATGAAAAAGTAAATTTATTGAATAAATATAATAACATTAATTGAAACTTGTAGGTCGCTATTTGTTGTGATTGTTAAATATATGCGTTGTTCTGCTGAAAATAATGAAAAAACAAAAATCGCTATTATGACGTACAAATTGTTTATCTAATTCAAATCAAATCAATATCAAATATTTGTGGAATTATTACGACTTACAAAAAACTCAATTCAATTCATTAACATTTAAAATACGACAGTAAAAACACATCATTATAATATTCATATGCAATTGTTCAATTTATATAGATTAAAACAATATTTTATGCTATACCCTTAAAGCCTATACGCATTAATAATTAAGCATTGAAATAAAAGTAGTAGAAAGCCACTGGAAACCATATTATACCAATTGAAATAATTCAAAATTTGTAAAAATCGTAATATAAGTTTATCATACATTGTAGTGTTGTACATACATCAAAGTGAATTAATCGACAGAGCTAAATTTTATATTGTATTCGTATTAAATTAGCTAACTATACTTTTGTTAAAGTTTAGATATGTAATAAATTTAATAATGAAACATAAACATGTACATTTCTGAAACAGGGATTATAGTTAATTTCTGAATTTTAAAATGTATCTAATATTCACTATTTAATACTAGCATGGTAATAATACAGCATAATTTAAACCTGTAAAGTACATGTTTATTGTTTTATTAATTATTATTAAATTTAAGAAACATATATAGGTATTTATTTTTGAAGGATACTTCAGACAGTCGAGAATATCGTACTAACTATACTCACTACTTTATATATGCTGAAACACATATATAAAAAATATAATTGCACTACAATAGTTACTGCGCATATTAATAATATTACCAACGTACACGGTGAATATTAGACTGGTAAAATAAATTGTCTAACTTAACCTCTATAATTACTTGGATAGAAATCGAACACATTGCTGCAATACGGTAGGTACGAAAACGCATTATAGGAGTAATATTTTAACAAGAACGCGGTTAACCGAAGAACCATCACACAAAAGTACGATCGTCCACATTTAGTATTCATTCTAAACTATGCATTTTTATTATAATTTCATAAAGTAATAAACGATAAAAAAAAAATACGCTAAGATGATTGACCATCAAAATATCGATTAGTGTGATACAAATGTCCAATATGTGGTAGCGATCAATTATTATAAAATATTATATTATAATAAATTATAACCCGTCAACAGTTGTAGAACGTTGTATTATTTCGTAGGTATACGTTACAAAATATATGATATATTCATGAATAAAAAAATTGAGAAATCGCTCGTGAGCATGAGAAAATAACTGTATATACTTACGCCGCCAATTCCGTAAATTGTACACTGTACACGACTTAGGACTATGATATATATGTATATTACGAGTTACGACGTCATCGGCTTACCGAGTAGCGAGTACTGACATGAAAAACCGGTCTGTCGGTCTCGCAAGCACCTATCCAAAAACGGGTCTAATGATTGAGGGTCGGATTGAAGGCGGCTAGCGCACGTGGTGTTTCCGGATAGCGTAATATTATTATAATAATAATACGATGCGCGTCGGTAACATATTTTTGTTCTTAAAGTAATAATAATTATTATTTTTGCTTTCGATGTGGTTCACAAAGGGTGAACCGAAAATAATATGGTGCGTTCATTTATAAACATATTTTGATACGATTTTGTTCCAACTTCACATGTGCCGGAAATAAATGCCGTGACGTTAAGATAATATCATATTATATTATTAAGTTTTAATATCCACAACAATTTCGGGTTAAAACAATACTTTGACGTTTATGGCATTTAGGAACTTAATATGCATTATTATTGCAGATGGGAACTCGCTAAATTTTTCCAGTAAAGGTACTTACGTGATTTTCAATGTATATATTTTTACTGTCTATTCTTTTATGTTTTATACCTGTTGTATAATAGGTTTAAAGAATATCTATAGTCATTAAGAAGGTTACTGTAATTAATTTTTTAAAATTGAATTCAATAATAAATTATTACAGTATAAGAAAAATGATTTTGAATGGAGACTTCAACTTATAAGACAATACCGATTGCAATTAGCAATTATGACGTAATTTACACTCATGTGAATAGCATCATGGTATAAAAAATAAATATCTTGAAATAAGTAAAAATAATCTAAAATTTTCAATGTGTATAGAAAATAATAATAATAATTTTAGTAGTAGTTGAATTTTTCAAGTTTCTAAGACAAATATTTTTTGAATTATAACAAAACAACAAGAATGGCCGGAGGTTAAATCGTGATTTTACGCATGCATATAATATATTTTCGTCAAAATTTGAACTTCTAACACGTCCCGTCAAATAAAAATCGTGACTATATTAATATATTAATATATTATGCTTATATTTATAGTTAAAGTTTGATAATTAAATACATGGTTCTTTGTAAGCTGTTCTTACTGTATTTTAAAAATAATTAACATAGTATATCATAATATCATTCATAATATCTACGTGTTTTTTTTATAGACGAATTCATGAATTATACAGTTTTAATGAAACATTGATTTCAGTTATTATGTTTTATTTCAAAAAAATAAAATATTAATCTGAGGGAATAAAAACTTTTTACCATTATGTATGATATTATTAATTTCTATGTACAATTAAATTTTCAAAATATTTAGAGTAATTTTAAACAATATCTATCACGCTCTTATTCATATGGTACCTACGCGGTATATTGACTATTATACTAACTATAATAATATTATTACAATAAAATATATTATCAAATGATATAATAATTATAAATTATAAAATATTTTATTATTTTTTTTTTTGCAATATCTAGTTCATATGTTGGCAGTAATGTGAAATAGATACATTTAGTTTTAATGAGATATACGTATTTAGATGAATTACAAAATTGTTATCTAACTGGCATCTAAAGTTAGAATTTATAGCAATTTAGAAAAATTTGAATATTTATTTAAATTATTTAACATTTAGGTATTAACAATCATTAGTGATTCAAAGTTTAAATAAAGCTTATTACTAGTAGTTTATTACTAATAAGTTTATTACTATAGTATTTAGTATTGATATATTTCTTATGTATAGTAAGAAAAATATAGATATGTTAATAAATTAAGTTTTCTAATAATAAAACGTTACAATAAATATCTCTATTTAGATATATTTTAGTTACTCATTACCTATCTGGATATCTATAACTATTTAATTGTTGAGTTTAGACATCTATAAGTTTATTTAAAAAAAAAAATATCTAAGCATATGCAATTCGCTGGATATACACTAACGTCAGTAGTGTAATATTTTGCAAAATCCAAAAATGACTAAAATACGCTTTATACATGAATAAATAATATTTCTATAGTTTTACAACAAGAATTAAAAGATGCAAAATAATGAATGAAATTCGTCTAGAACTGTTGAGCACCACAATAATATACATTATAGTAATAACTTACGACCTTATTATTATTAATAAGTATCCACGTATAAATAATGAACAAATAATACGTGAAATGACGATAATCAACGAAATATTATTAGGTATAGTTCAAATTTGGCAGGTGCACTTAAAAAGTAATACAATGCAGTAAACTGGTGAAAATTATATCCACTAAATTGTAACAATCCATAAATAGAAATATATTATTTATAAATGCATGTATTATTTTATGATGAAATTTGTTTTGTATGTTTACAATAGCGTATTTTGTTATAAAATAATATAGTGTAATGCAGTAATGTTATTAAATTTATAATATTGTTAAAACATGAATCGTTTACCAGTTTTACTTTATTCTTGGAAATATTCTCTTTTACATTAGTATACAAAATTAATTATATTTTTTGTAAAATTCCCTTAGAACTGAAAAAAAAATTCTATTTCAAAGGTTTTAGTTTTGTTGTTAATTCTCTTTTTATATGTATCTATTATTGAATTATCATAAGCAATACAATTTCTAAAATTATTTGCTTTGATTTTATTTAGTTTTCATTTTTAAATATTTAATATAAATTTTGTATTTATTTTAGAATAAAATTATTTTATTTTTTTACTAAAGTTTAAAGTCTTTAAGTCGACATAGATTTTTTCTACTTTTGATTGTTAAGTTTTTGTTTATATATCCTTGCGAATATTCTACGAATACTAAGACATTTTAGAAATATTAAAAAATAATATTTAATAATATTGGCCAAATATTTAAATAAAATTATAATTATTTTATCAGTTTAAATATACTATTTTTATTTAATTAGTATTCAGCTAAAGTTTAATCAGTCAATTAAAGTGATTTATGAATTCATTCCGAGAAGATATTACATATTATAGAGGTTACAGGTATTATATCAATATAGTAGTATTAAAAGGGATTTATGTTGTAACATGAAGAATTCTACAGAAAAATAATTACAAAAATCATTTACAGATGATGTGAACTATTGAAAGTTGAAAGTTACAACAATATTAATTATGACAGATAATACTGAAATAAATTCAACTGCAGGCATGGTCGGTTGTTGGATTTTTTTTTTATCATCAATTCCTGGAATAAACTTATTATATTAATAACTGCTGACGAAGTGTACTATTCATTTATAATAGGTCATATTAATATTGTAGCCTTTAGAAAATTTTCTGAAAAAAAAAACAAAAACAAATATTACCTTGGCAAGAATTTTAGATTCTGAACGGAGTGATGAATGTATTGATTTTACAATGATGTGTGTTTTTTTTTTTTTTTTTTTTTTTTTGTGTCTGTGTACAGCATAACTAGTCGAAATAATGCTTTTGGAATTTTTACGCAAAACCAGTTTTCGACAAAATCGAATTATTTATTTTGCTATAACTCAAAAACTAATCGATGTAAACACTTGAAATTTTCACAAAATATTTATATTAGCGTTCTCCATACACAGTTAAATTTTCAATGAATTTTGACTTTTTTTGAGCTATTTATAGACAGTTGAAATTTTCAATTTTTTTAAGTATTTTATTTTAAAATAACGATAAAAATTTTTTGGCCGGCCAGAAATCTTGAAAATTTTATACAAGGTTTCTTATAAGTTGTTCTTAAAGTTATAAAAAAAATCCGAAATCGTTAGTCACAATTTTTTTTTATAAGTGCTTAAAGTTCGAATTTATACGAAATATGTCAAAATTGCGAAAATTGGCAAGTAATTTTGTGGTTAAAAAATCGTAAAATTTTTTTCTTTTATAACTAAGATTTGAAAATTTGGTACAAGGTTCTTCATAAAATTTTCTTCAACTATCTGCAAAAAAAACTCTACCGGACTAAAACAAAAACTTTTTATGAGTGTTTGAAATTTAAATTTTTACAAAACCGCGTTAAATAACGGTTTAGCCTCAAACGATTTTTGATATTTGTTGTTATTCAAACAGTATAAGTCGTAAACACTTGAAAATTTTACCAGTTATTTAGATTGCCATTTTCTTTACGTGATTAGATTTTCAAAATATTTTGACTTTTTTTGAGCTATTTATAGACAATTGAAATTTTCAATTTTTTTTTTTTTTTTATAAATGTTGATAAAAAAAATTTAGCTGGGACAAATTACTTGAAAATTTAATAGAAGGGTCCACATAACTTGTTCTAACTCTCATTCAAAAATTATAAAAATACATAGGCACAATTTTTTTTTATTCGCATTTGAAGTTCAAATATTGACAAAAATTCGTCAAAATCATGAATATTTTTCACTATTTGGTAGTTAAAAATTTATAAATATTTTACTATCAAAAGCTAAGCATTGAAAATTTAATACTATACTGTCCATAAGTTAAGCTTAAAACAATTATAAAAAAGTTTGATAATTATTCAATTTAAAAAATTTCACGAGTGTTTAAAGTTTTAATTTTAATTTGAAATCAAAAATACACGTGTAAAATAACGTTTTACTAATAAATAATTTTCGATTTTTGTTATTTTTAAAAAATTACTAAACGTAAGATCTTGAAACTTTTACTTAAATGTTTGAATTTGTTTCAAAATAGAATGTATGCCAATATTTAAATATAATATATCCTAGCCTGACAAATCATCTCCGTTCAGAATCGTTTTTCGTATACAATGATACCTATCATTGCATTCAAATTTAACCTACCATAGTCCGAGGTCTACCCCACCCCCTAATGTACAGCAGACCGATACTCACTTACCCGCTTTTTTTTTCACTGTGTTTGTTGAACTCATTGTGTTATTATTCGTCGTAAAAAATTAAAATTTATATTATTATAAAAGTAACAGCTATCAACCTAGCTGTGGAATCTTTTAGTCATATATTTTGACGATTATTATTAATTTTATAATATATATATAATATATATTCATTATTCGTGTACATCAGTGACATATAAATAGTGTTTCGAATTTTTAATAGTGTCAAAATATATTGATTATGAAACCTTCCACCCATTGATGATATTAAAAGCTTTTTATTTGAAAAATTCTAACCTTATATACTAATTCCGTTCTGTACAACCTTTAAAAAATTTAATTTAATTTTAATGATACCTTTGGATCATAAACCAGTTTTAAGAATAACTTTTGAATGATAATTATTTTTTAGTATCTAACAGTAAAAATACATTTATTAAAATAATATAATTTATAATAACACTTTTATCTAACGAGAGAACACGCCAATTTTGTGCATCCCCACGTGATACCGGGATACCGAGACTGGTTCCAATATTATGGGCCATAACGTGTAGTATGGGGATACGCAAAAGAACCAAATTTCGTCGGTAAGCGGTGTGCTGATGTGTTTTCTGACTGAACAATATATATTTACAGTTATAGCATAACTATATTGTATACATTTTTTAAGTTGTGAATAGCTTATTTTTTTATTATAAAAAGTCTAACTGGTCATAACCTGCAGTTAGCAGTTATCTCATAATAATAATAATTATCATTCATCATGGACAGCTTAATTTAAGATTTTAAGATTTACAGTTTTTTTCGTAGTATCATATTGTAATTCTATCGACAGCCGTGGAGCGTTTATATTTTTGGAACTTAACGTACTGTACTGCAATCGTTAGCGGACCACTTACTATACAGAACAGCTATTTTATCGTCGAGGATGATAATTGCTCCGTCTCTCCCTCTCTCTCTTTCTCTATAACGTGTATATCTTTTGTCTTTTACTCGTGTTTTTGCTCTCATAATATTTCTCCTCACCATATACTATACTCGCGTATCAGTGTATGCGTGTGCTCGGTTGTTTATAAATATTATCATATGCTGCATTGCTGCTACTATAATAATACTACGATATTACGTTGCCGTTTTGATTTAAAACCGTACACGGTCTTCGCACGCGTTATCAAAGAATGACAATCTTGTTTATATTCATTTTAACCACGAATCCGCTTCAGCCCATCATATGATACACAGACGATGCGCGTATTAAAATGATGTGTACAACGACCATCGCGTATATAAATATCGGGCGTTAGGTTATAAACTGAACATATAATATACCATAACAATATATACCCCACCACAGTGCGACCCAAAATAACGTATTCATAGCCATGCGCCGTTTTTCTTTACCATATAATTATAGACATTTCAGGTTCGGTTCCCGTTATACGATATACATTGGGAATGTGCATATATTTTGATAATGTGTGTATGCAGTGTTTGGCGCTTTTCATTTTATGGTGACGCTAAACAAGAAAACGTGCGAAAAATCGCAACAAATTTTAACGGCCGTCGTAACGTGCAAGACCACTGTGAACCATCCGTTTACAGCACGTATTCATCAAGGTAACTTCATCATCTCGTTCGGCCAGACAATCATACTTCATGAACATCTATGGCGCAGATGCGTATTATATTTTACATGTTGATTCTTTTAGTAGTATCAACTCATATTCATAGAAGCATATGCGTTGATGGAAACAAAAATTAATACGCACATATGAATAATTTACAAAACAATATCTAAATAAAACATATACTCTTTAATATTTGTTACGATTTCTTGGGTTAGGATTTTACTTTTTTCAAAGACAATATACATATTTAAATTTCTATTCTGAAGCAAATGAACACGCAATGTGTTGTTCGCTTCATACGTTATTAATTTTTATTTTTATGTTATCTATATATCCTTTTATTCGAATATTAAAAATTTAAAATGGTTTATTAGTTAAATGGTTACAACAACAAAAAAAAAAAACATCAGTGCTAAACCTAATACTAATTGGTCAAAAACTGATACATTAATAAAATTATAAATCATATTTTCATATTTGTAAATAGATTCTTTCTACTTGTTATTATTGAAAACAAAGTGAAGGATTACATCCTTACCTAACAAATTATATTAATAACTTTAATTAAAAGTGTAAGCTCCTAAAATGAGGTTATCAACACTAATATTTTTTTTTTTATGTAGGATTGATTTTGTTAAATTTTGTATAAATAACTAATAACATATATAATATTTATGAGAGTTAGAGTGTTATAACTTATGGATATTATATTTTTAAATTGTCCACCAATGTTATAACAATTTAAACAACTAATCTAGATTCATATAAAAATATTGATTATTTCTTAAAATAAATATTATACAGGGTGATTTTTTTATCGAAGAACACTCATTATTTCAAAAAGTATTAACTTTTTTCAATATTTTTTTTTTTCAAAATTTTTAGTTTTATGCTTTTCTAAAACTATGTAAAATTTTTATTTTTTTCACTTTAATATTTAATATTGAAATTACTATCTACTTTTGATTTTCAAATGGCAACCTATACTTAAAATGTTATAAAATAGAAGGGATATTTTTTTTAGGAATTTTAACGTTTAAATTATTATTTTTCATTTAACCGTTCGCGAGTTATAGCTGCTCAAAGTTGGGTGGTTTGAGGTTCATAGGTGTTAGTCCCAAAGGTTATTATGGCTGTGGCCTGTGAGACATTGATTAGAACACAATTATTATTTGCAAAGACCAGTAGTTCAAATTATAAATCGTTATCGTTCGACTAAAGGTACTAATACCGTTATAGTAATTTGTACCTCCTACTACCTACATGAATACAGAATACGAACTATCGTGGATACGGACTATGGCATTTGACTGTATCCGTAATATCAAAAATTATGATTAATAATAAATCAGATGAAACAGATCTTATCATTTTAAATTTTTATTATGATAACAATATCATAATATGAAAATACTTCCTAAACCACTACCACGATTAAAGATATCTTTAATCGTGACCACTACAAATGACAAATGATAATACTTTATTTAATCACAGATAAACTCTCATCGAACCAAACCGTTGGGTATTCCCAATAAAAATAGATAATACAATTGTTTACTTTTCAGTTTTCAGTGCTATACTGCTATGGCCTATGTTAATAATATGCCAAATAATGTTTTTTAACTTTTAAACAAAAAAATATAAAATTCATGTGACATTTAGTTTAATAAGTTTAATTTAAATCGTCTTTTCTGTGATTGAAAATTCAATTTTATTATTTTATTACTTTCATTGCTAACGTAAAGAGTAAACACGTCATACGCCAACATTCATAATATAATTAAATATTGAAACATTTATTCTCTAATATAATGTTGTTAAATAAGTAAAATTTATATTAAATATGATGGGTAATCATAAGTAGTTTTTTTATGACGTATTTTGTTTAACTATTTATTTAAACCTAAGTTTCATTTAAATTGCTATTACACGTGTGAATATTATACTACTTGACGACCTATCAGGAACTTGGAATAATTTATTGGTAAGTTTTAATAATTTTGTAAAAAGCTTTAAAAATCATAGTAAATAATAATAATGTATTTAAAAAATTTTAATTTCAGTTTTATCAGTTCTATACAATTTTTGTTCAAATGTATATCGATAGACATAAGACAATAATACAATATTATAGATCTATTATGTATTATTTATATGTTGATAATACATAGCTTGTTTTAAAATCAAGTTGCATTGTAACTGTACAGCTATTGGCTTCAATTAATCCAGAATGTTTGTTGCATACAAAAATTCTAAGATAATTACAAGCATGTACTAATAAGAATATTATTGGACATATGACTTGAAGAATATACATATTATACTACAATTGTACTTAGAAAAATTGAGAACAATGTGAAAACTAAAATAATACTATACAACTGTTAAAAATACTATATTGGATTTTAATATTCCAACATATAACAACATCGATCATAGGTATGTATAAATATTTTTTATTTGTAACATTCAATTTTACGAGGAAGTTATTAGGTTTTTATTATCTTTTTTGTAGATAATCTAGTTAATTTCAAAGAAGCGTAAAATAATCAAGTCTGCCCAACTACATCCTGAGGAAAACTGTAACCTATCAATAAATAATATGTAAAGAAAATTGTAAATGATAAAAAAATATTGTAAATGCTAGTATACTAAATTTTAATACTTCATATTATGTAGTTAAATTAAATATGGGGCAGCAACATTAATCATTAAAACTTATGTTTAATAAAAATAAAAATAATTATAATATGTATAAATAGAGTAAATTAAATTATTAATGTTTTAAAAAAAAAAAACCTATCACATATGTATATTATGATTATCACTAAGTACCTACTTGTTTATATATGTGTATACTCAATTGACAATTTAAATATTAAACTAAATATATTTTTAAAATTATATTTAGGTATTACATAGTAGTTAGTAATATGCAAAATAAACATTGTTTTTTTGTAAATGGTTGATGTTGTTGCCTATTTATTGCTAATTATTAAGTTATTAATTATTATTATTAAATTTACATATCTAAGTTGATATATTATTAGTGCCACTTTTAAATGTTACTATTGTTTTAGGTCTGGGGTTAATGGAGAATTTGTTCTGAATTTCTTGAACACATGTTTATCATTACTCATATTTTGCATAACTGCTTAATGAACATTTTGATTAAACTGTGTCATCAAATTTGGAATAGATTTTTCATAATCCTGGACTTTAAAATCATATTAACATTTTATAGTGGTTACTAATAATATAAAATAAAATGAATTAGGGATTTATTGTTACTAGGGCCCGGTTTTTAATGCAAACAATTAATTTAAGGATATGAACATATTTATGCATTAACAATATAATATATATTATTGTTTGTGAATATTATACATATTAATGTGTTTAAATATTTAAAAAAATATATAAAGTATTTAAAGATTTATTTACTATGAAAAATGTCATGAAATGTCATGAATAAAGAGAATTATAAATTTATATAATTATAATTATAATTATATGTATAACTGAGCTAAGTTAAAATTATTTTACTTAATTTTATAATATTTTAACATATTGAACTTGTATCCAACACCCAATAGGTATTATAATTATCATTACAATGTTATATTTTATTTAGATATGCATTAAGATAATACTAACTATAGAAATAGAATTTAGAAATTAGGAAATGTTGATCAATATTTAATCAGAATTATTTTAAGTGAAAAAATATACATTTTGTTAAAAATCGGGCCCTAATGACTTGAATTATGATGTTTAAAAAATAACGATTATATGCATACTTGACTCGTCGTGAATGCCTAATCATTAAATTTATAAATATGTCTTGTTCTAAAATTAACTGTTTAATGAAAAATATGCTGATTGCTAAACAATATAAGGTAACTTGTATTTTTATCATTTAATCAATTGTTTTTTTTATAATTTTAATGAAAATTAATTTATATTATACTTATACTTATTATATTAATATTTATATGCACATTATAATTACTTAATTATGTGTACAATGTACATGTATGTATAATTTTAATTTATTTAATAAATTATTGTGAAATTAATTTTTTTTTCTATACTTACCTTAAAGAGAATTTCAAATAGTATCAATTCATGGTATTAATATAAATCATACATCTTAAACATTTTGTCAGACAAATAGACAATAATATTTAACTATTAGTTTTAAATTTTTTTTCTGTATAAATAAACAGTCAAATGCCTTCAACTGACATAAATACATTATGTCTTATTCAAATCAAGAAAAAACGGATATGCTTAATTGCTATTATGAAATGGCTAGTAAATAATAAATATCCAATGTTGTAATAATATGAAATTCATACCCTAAATAAAAACTTAATGTGAATTTCATGTAAACATATTTTTTCTTGATAAAGGTCGACAAACTTATGAGAAATCTTGTATTACATTTTTAAATCTCAGATTTAAAAAGAACATTTTTTATGAATTATAGCTCAAAATAATTTGCAAATTTTTTTCATTTTTTGCGTATTTTGTTAATATTTTAACTTGAAATGCTTATAAAAAAAGTGACTGAATTTTTAATATTATAACAAATCAAAATATTTTGAAAAAATTTTAATGTATAGAAAAGGCTAGTATAAACATTTTGTGAAAATTTCATGTGTTTTCGTCGTTTTCGATCATTTTTTTAGAGAAAAACCAAAATCGATTTTGCGTAAAAATTCCCATTTTTTCTCAATTTTTATTTTGTTTAACTGGGCAACTATTGGGAAATTAAAATGTTGACCTTCAATAAAAAAAAAAAAAAAGCAACTGTAAAACCAATACATTCATTGCTCCGCTCAGACTCTTAAATTTTAAAATTTTAAATGTTCGTAATCAACTAAAAACGAGTCAAAATATTTTGGAAATTTTATCAAGTATAATAATTGGTAAATATACATATGGTATACATTCCAAGTGTCTATAAGGTCATTCGTTTTTGAAATCAAGTGATTATCTAATTTCGAAAAATTTTCAACTTCAAACGCTCATAAAAATTTAATTTGACTTTTCGGTAGAGAATTTTGTTTTTAATAAAAATAAACAAACTTATGAGGAATCTTTTATTAAATTTTCAAATATTAGATTTAAAACGTAAAATATTCATGAATTTCTAATTCGAAATAATTGTTTTTACGTCTTTTGTAAAAAATCGAACTTTAAATGCTAATAAAAAAAAGCGGGTAGTGGGTGTCGCTCTGCTGTACATTAGGGGGTGGGGTGGACTTCGAACTAGGGTAGGTTAAATTTGAATGCAATTATCATTGTATACGAAAACCGATTCTGAATGGAGATGATTTGTCAGTCTAGAATATATTATATTTAAATATTGTCATATATTCTATTTTGTAACAAATTCAAACATTTAAGTAAAAGTCTAAAAAATACAAAAATCGAAAATTATTTATTTGTAAAACGTTATTTTACACGTGTATTTTTGATTTCAAATTAAAATTAAAACTTTAAACAATCGTAAAATTGTTTTAATTGAATAATCCTCAAACTTTTTTTTAATTATTCTAAGCTTAACTTATGGACTGCATAGTATTAAATTTTAAATTCTTAGCTTTTGATAGTAAAATATTTATAAATTTTTAACTACCAAATAGTTAAAAATATTCATGATTTTGACGAATTTTTGTCAAAATTTGAACTTCAAATGCAAATAAAAAAAAAATAGTGCCTATATATTCTTATAATTTTTTTATCGCCATAAGAATAACTTATGAGGAACTTTGTATTTATTTTTCAAATATTTGGACTCCGCCAAAAAAATGTTATCGACATTTCAAAAAAAAAATTTTAGGAAAATTGAAAATTTCAGTTGTCTATAAATTGCTCAAAAAAAGTCAAAATATTTTGAAAATCAAATCATGTGAAGAAAATGCCAATCTAAATAACGGTTGAAATTTTCAAGTATTCACCATCTTAAACTATTTGAATAACAACAAATATTTAAAATCGTTTGAGGATAAATCGTTGTCGTTACGCTATTTGGTAAAAATTTAAAATTCTAACCCACTTAAAATTTTTCCTATAATGATGCTTCGAGTTTTCTCTATAGCTACTTGAAGGAAAACTTATGTAAAACTTAGTGTTAAATTTTTTATTCTTAGATATAAACACAAAAAATTTTATGATTTTTAAACTTCAAAATTACTTGCAAATTTTCACGATTTTGACATATTTCGTAAAAATTTGAACTATAAACGCTTATAAAAAAAATTGTGATTAACGATTTTTAATTTTTTTTCAGCTACAATGAGAACAACTCATAATTAACCTTGTATTAAATTTTCAAGTTTTCTTGGTAATCCAAAATTTTTTTTATCAACACTTCAAAAAAAAATTCTCATAAAAATCAAAAATTTCAGTGGTCTATAAATAACTCAAAAAAAATCAAAATTTTTTTGAAAATTTAACTGTATATAGATAATACTAACATAAACATTTGGTGAAAATTTCAAGTAGGTATTTACATAAATTATTTTTTGAATTACATTTGAACACACAAACAAAAACAAAAAAAACACACATCATTGTAAAATTAATAGGTACATTCATCAGAGTGTTCAGAATCTAAAAAATTGATTATTTCAAATTGTATACGAGAAACGATTCTGAACAGAGATGATTTGTCAATCTAGGATATATTCTATTTACATATTGTCATATATTCTATTTTGAACAAATAGTATAGTTACTATATGTTACTATAGTTACTTTATAGTATCTGTTTATTAATAAAAAAAGTATTTGACAACATAGGCATAATGAGAGTATGAAATTTAATTTAAATTTTGACATATTTCGTATAAATTCGAACTTTAAGCACTTATAAAAAAAAATTGTGACTAACGATTTCGGATTTTTTTTTATCACTTTAAGAACAACTTATAAAAAACCTTGTATTAAATTTTAAAGATTTTCTGGCCAGCCAAAAATTTTTTATCGTTATTTAAAAAAAAAATACTTAAAAAAACTGAAAATTTCAATTGTCTATAAATAGCTCAAAAAAAGTTAAAATACCTACTTTGAAAATTTAACGGTGTATAGAGAACACTAACATAAACATTTTGTCAAAATTTCAAGTATTTATAATGATTAGATTTTGAATTACAACCATATATTTAGTCGATTTGGTCGAAAACTAGTTTTGCGTAAAAAATCCCGTTTTTCCGTTACTTTTTTAGGGTTTTTTCCGACGCATTTGAAAAATATTGAAATTTTTTAACTTTTGACCTCCCCAAAGTACCAACTAGATTCAATTTCCTTTTCAAAGAGGGGCTGAAGTCAAAAATTGAAGCAATATTACTGCTCCAAATGTTGTCGTCAGACACACATCATTGTAAAATCAATACATTCATCACTCCGTTCAGAATCTAAAATAGTCGTGTAAAATTTATTACCAACATACAATTTTTAAAATTATAATTATATTTTTTTTGAGTGATAAGCACTTGTCCGAAAAATGTTAACAGTGGTAGACCTTCAGACGATTCACTGTCCCCATTTCCACAACTCATTTATTTTCTTATCAAAACTTTAATCAGGTTATTAATTATTATCTAAATTAGTTATAACAATTAATTTGTAACCTACAGGTACAAAGTTCATTGTCATTACTGTGTTGAACGATAGTCGATAACGAGTTTATTACATGTGAAAATATGTACCTATTATTATTATTTATTACCCGTGTGACTACTGGTCTTTAGAAATTAAAACCGAAAACCGCCCAACTTTGAAAAGCTATAACTCCCGAACGGTTAAATGAAAAATAGTAATTTAAACGTTAGAATTCATAAAAAAAATATCCCTACTATTTCATAACATTTTAAGTATAGGTTGCCATTTGAAAATCAAAAGTTGATAGTGATTTCACTATTAAATATTAAAGTGAAAAAAATAAAAATTTTACATAATTTTAGAAAAGCATAAAACTAAAAATTTTGAAAAAAAAAAAATTGAAAAAAGTTAATACTTTTTGAAATAATGAGTGTTCTTCGATAAAAAAATCACCCTGTATAATAAATTATAAAATATAAATAAAATTTTCTGGAAAAATACATTTATTATCTATATTTATCGATTCCTACGGTAGGTATAGATACAGCCAAAAAAAAATTTGAGTTCACAGTTAATAAAGTTAAAAATGTATTCTAAAAAGTACATAAACTTTTCATATTTGTTGTACTTTGATTCAGTAAAAATCAATAAAAACATATTTCGCATAACATAGTTACAAAAAAATAAAATAAAATAAAATAAATAAAAAAAGAAGATTCCCACAAGTGCAAAGATAAAATGCTATACCAAAACTGCGAGGATTATCGTCATTCCAGAAATATTGTTCAATGTTCATACTCTTCAAGACAGTAGGAGAGTTTGTTTAGAATTTCGAAACTTCACATCTACAATTAGATATGTTGCTGAAAAAATATGAGCATATACAAAATACAAAAGTAAAAAGTCACTTTTTTTTTATATTATCCACGGTCACCTGTGTTGACGGCTTTTTGGTGTTTTTTAAAAACAATTAATTTTATGTCTTTTTAAAATTGTAGGATGCTATAAGGGTGCTTGTGAGACTTTTATAAATAGGCTAGAATGTATGAAAAAAGTTCACCCTATCTTTTATAACAGTAATAATTTCGATAATCTAAGACTTCACGAAAAAATACCTTAAAATTTTTTTTGTGAAAAATTACATTATATAAGCATAATTGGGTTAATAATGGAGGTCCAATATTAAAATAAGATTACATTTAAAAAAATAACAATAGCGATAGAATATAAAAAATACTATCGTTTTTATCGTTTTTCAAAACTCTTGTTCTTGTTTTTAAATGGAATTAAACTGTGTAAATAAATATTTTTAAAAAAACCAAACGGTTTTTCAGACAATGAATGTTTAAGGTCTTAAGACTTTACCGTCAAAATAATATAATCATCTAGTATACGTTTTGTACCGGCAAATGTAAAGATAGGTATCTTTCTCTGAGTTATTTTTCCATTTTTTTCTCTCCAATTTCTTCTTCTAAATTCCATTTGCGATTATTGTATTATTCCCAACAATAAATAATGATTTATCATAAATTATAATTCATAATCCAATATCGCACTAAGATTGCCTTAACCACTATAATTTAACGTGATTTCATTTATCATTGATAATTCATAATTATATAATGATATAATTTATTACCTGTGATCCAACTGTTTGGCGGTAATATATATATTGTAAATTTAATTTGAAGGGAATTATATTAAATTATTAACTGTATTTTGTTTTGGATATCGACATGTAATTAAAATTTTATTTTTCTTATACTTAATAATTTGATATTAATAATATTTTAACATAATTAATATCATTTAATAAATATTTGACAGTTATGTATAACATACTGTTTTTAATTTAGTATCTATTATTATTATTATTATTTCATGACTCAATAATAGTATATTTTTTCAGCTCTATACTTAATCAATTATTTGGTTGGCCATAGTCTTAAATTATATTTACTGTTATCATAAAGAGTTAGAAAAAAACCCGATGATTTACTTGTACTTTGTATGTTTGTATATAATTATGTTTCACTAATTAAAATATAAATTATATTTTATTACGATACTTTGAATATAAATTGGATTATTGTCGCCAAGTTGTAAGTACAGGTTATATGAATATATTATACTATACCTAATCAATAACCATTAACTACTAATCACCACCTTATATCATTATCAATTAAATTGTATTTTATAACATTTTAATTTTATTAAATCGTTCTAATAACTAGAGTTTTGTCAACTGCATAACTGCATAACAATATTATAATCAGAATAAATCATCAATACATAAAATATTATATAATATTAATATAAACATAAGTTATCTTAAAATTGTCAAAGATTTTATGTATAAATTAAAGTTATCAAATCAATAATAGTAAACTGTTGGGTGTTGTTAGGTTCTTCTATATAGTTGTAAATAATTAGAACGTAATCTGTGAAGCAAAGCTAGTAAAAAGAAAAATAATGATAAATTGACATTAATCCAACTTTTGAAAGTGTATTTTATTTATTACAAAAAAAATTAACATTACCTAACTTATTATTTTATTAGTGCTATGAAACAAGTGATACGATATCAGATATTATCCTCTAATATTATCTTACAATATAGATAACGGTTATCAATAATTTTGTGGTAAATGTTTGATGTCGTATCTTTTATCTTTTAAATATTTATTATGCTATATTGTTACATAATATATTTATATATATTTATCTATATATAGATAATATTAGGTATATTAGGTATATATTGTTTTAAGAAGTTTGTAGGCTTTAATCTTCATTATTTTAAATAATAATATGTGATTGAAAATTAAATAACACAATAAAATTCCTCGATTTTGTATTTATTTTTTCTGGCTTAGTAATTAGGATTGCATTTTTGGACATAAAATGTAGCGTCTGTGTATGGTATACGTCTTGTTCGCAGTGTTTTATATGATTTTTCATATTATATTTATTGTATTTTTAAATTACCTATGTGTAGTGTGTACGTAATATTATATACTATAATTATATTGTAAAATGATTGGATCAATAAAACTCATACAATTTTAATGTCAGCGGAGTGGAAGAAATCATTATATGACTTTATTGCAGACAACGATCCAATCGTCTTTCAAACACTCAAATTGTACATTGGCAAAATGATTATGTTCGAGATGTAAGGTTTTTTTAAACGCATTTTCTATACAGAATGGGAAGAGGACTGACATTTTTAGTAGTTGAAAATAACGCATTTTGTAAAGTCTTTAGGGTTCGTCACGCGCCCCGTATAAGTTTCCGCTGTCGAAGGGAAAAAACAATAATAATAAATCGAATAACTATTGTCACAATCCAAATCGTTCCGCTATACTATTCTCCCGAGGTGGACCAAAGCCAAACATTTGATAGCACACTAAAATACAATTTGTACGCTCTTCTCGAGGATTTTTTTTTTAACAATGACCTTGACCTCGAGCTATCTAAGCTTGTCGATCTTAGTTTAACATATACATCACAAACACCAATTGGTATATACGCATATATAATATATATTATGTAGGTACCTAATAATATTTTGATTATGAACGATGTAATTATTATTTTCAATTAATTTGATTGTTTAATCATTTTCAGTTTTGACCGGAAAAATCAATAAAATTCAATAACCACGAACTATAATATGGCATTGGTGTTAAGGTACACACTAATATATTGTAAATTGCCTATAAAGGTTGTTTATAAAGATATTTTAATCATGTTTACGGTATTTAATATTATACCCATGTAATTTACTGAAATAACTAATTGAACTCTTTGATGCACAGTGTTCAGCAAAATGAGATTGCATTTTAAATGTATTTAACTTTGCATACGCTTTTGTATAATCTATAATTGATACACTCAAAAAATTAATTAGTAAACTTTAAATGGCTGGTTTGTTTTCGTTTCTAGAAACTATAATAAAATATACGCCCATATAATAATATGATGAACAGTTAATGCAAGTTTATTTTAAAATACAGAAAGGCGTATAGGTTTCATGTAAGTATAAGCTAAAAAACAAACAAAAAGAATTAAAAACTTTCAACGATACTGAAAAGTTACCATAAAATATTGACCAAAATAATTATTTATGGATTTAAGTTTTATGATTATCGTTAATACCAATTGAAACTTCATACCTGCATTGTTTTTTATTTAATTTTTTTTTCAATAAAAGTTTTTTTTAACTATAACTAAAAATCAAGAAGGAAAATAAATTTTACACAATATAGATATTAACGGAAAAATATGTGAAATAAATTCAATCTGTATAATATGGGTAATTTTGCTTAAAACTGCATTATCAATAAGTATATAAGTATATACATAAGTCATGATTAAACAAAAAAAGGAGTAAAATGATAATATAACATAAATTATTTATTATATATTATGTAGTATGTACCAGTACCTATCTCAATAATTTGGCTGAATTAATCTGTTATAGTGGTGTACTTGTGTAGGTATAGGTTAATCTAAGCACACTTTACCACCAATAAAAGATATAAAAATCCATGAATATAATTGTACAATAACAGACTCATGTTCCTGTAAATCAGTTATTATAGTTAAAAACCATAAATATTTAGGTATAGAAATGTGTTCCGATATGATATGGAAAAAACAAATCAATTATATGTCTAACAAATTAAGAAAAATGATATACATAATTAAACAACTACGTGAGATATTACCATTGAAGGAAATTAGAAATATATATTTAACTCTATTTGAATCAATAATCACATACGGTATAATAGGATGGGGAGGGGCATATGATAATGTTCTAACACAGCTTCAAAAATGCCAAAATTCAATTATTAGAGTTGCGACTAAAAAAGATTGGAGATATCCAACAAAAAAACTGTATGAAGATTTCAACGTTCTTAACATAAACAATTTATACATCAAAATTATTACTATATATCTAAAAAAGCATAACCAATTATCTCCTATTAGTCATAAAGTTAATACTAGACACGCAGCTAATAATTTTTCTTTAGATTGGCCAAAAAAAACCGGATGCCGTAAAGTATACCATTTCTTGGGAACTCAGATATATAATTTAATGCCTTTCCATATAGCTAGTATGCCTTTACCTGCTTTTAAAAAACACATTTCTCATTGGCTCCAATATGAATATGATGCGAGTAAAATCTAAAATATTATAACCATTCAATTCTTATTTTATAATTTAATATCATATAGGTAATATTATTATATTTATATTTCTTTCTGTCTTATATTACATTTTAAATACGTAATATGTAATTTATATTATTATAAATTGATAACTCTGGGCCTCCACACGAGTTTTCTCAGTGAGGCCCAGTAATCTTTTTGATTCCAAATAAAAATAAAATAAATAAAATAAAATAAAAATAGGTACCTACGCAAAGATGGGTTTTTAAGTAGTAAAATAGTTTAAGTTAAGTTAAAAAGTAAATTTATCTCAAAATGATAACTTAACTAGTTAACTGTTTTATAATTAACTTAAGAACTTAACTAGTTTAATTGAATAATGAAATAACTTAGTTTATTTTAGTTAATTTAAAAATAATCCCGCAACTAGCAAGTTAATGTTAATTAAAAATGTATTTAAAATTGTTGATATATTATACCGTTTAGGTAAAAATAAAATAAAATATACCCAATTTAATGTGGTTTTGTGAAGATGTATAAGTTTTTAAATATAGTAAAGAAAAATAATTTGAAATTTTGTATTAGTCGGTAAAAGTATATAAGTACAATTATAATTTAATAAATTAATTTTTATTCCATTAAAAATAAAAATGCAATTGTCATATTATTGATTAATGCTGATCTTATAGGTATAATAAGGTTAATATCTAACCTTAAATTATTATAATAAATAAGATTTGTTTAATTAATTTAAACTTATTTTTATAGGTACATTTTTTCTCATTGGACATTATTTATACATTTTTTTATAAATGTTCATTTAAAAACATATTAATTAGTAAATACTAATAGTTAGGTTTCACACTATCATATGCCTACTAAATGTGCAACTTTAAAATATTAAAAAAAAAAAAAACTTAATATTCTGTCAAACATGTATCATAATATTATTCCTATTTTTATTAAACACTGTATCTGTATAGTGATGTATGCAATACACGGTTTAGTCAACTGAACTATTAAATCAAAGAATATTTATTATTTATTTATTTGCTTTTTATAAAATCATTAGATATAATGTCATTCAGTGATTAAATTATGAAAATAAATATCGCTTTTACATTTTCGGGTAAGTACTTATAAAATACCTATAGTATGTTATAAAATGCTGATGATTGACGTTATTGTATTTTTAAACGTTATTTTAATATTTTTTTAACGTTGAAAATATAATAAAATTATGAAGTTCAATAAAATTTAACATAACCTTGTCATGTTAAAAATTGAGTAGTTGACTTATAAAAATATACTAATAAATATATTTATTATTAAAAAAAAACAACAATATAATAATTTAGAAAATATTTACTATTATTAACAAAAATTGGCTAATTTTGAAAAGTTAGAAAAAAAATGAATAAAATTAAAATTGTTATTGGAATGACGTTATATATAATATATACGATGTACCTAATAGAGTAATGGGTAAAATATACCCAAGGAAGAAATACCCGCGGAAAAATACCAGGCCTTAAGTGCATTATATTAATTATTGTTTATAATTATTATATAAATATTGTTATTTAGTATAATTCTAGTAATAAACAAAATATATTAAAACTGATAATACGCCTATGTATCGGAAATCAACTAACGATACTTGATCACTTACGATAGCACACATGACCTTAGGTAATAGGCATACAATATCGACGTTTTTACTATATTTTTCTATTATGTTTAATCAATGTGAGTACATTCTATTTTTTTAGTTTTAAAAATGCCAAAATATTATTAAAGGTAGGTAAAACGTAAACAAAAGGCAAATTTAATTTGTAATAACATTATTTATAACTTTTTTTTTTAATTTGCCTAGATATTCATTAATTGCTTATTATTAATTTAAATTATGATTATTGGCATATTTTGTAATGTTATTATTTTTATATTTTTTAATTTTATTATTTTTATATTTTGTTTTGGTAATTGAATTTTTCGATTTTTGTTTCGGTACTTACATCGTTTAAATATTTTTTTGTTTTATCCAACGTTATTAAAAACATTTTGAATTCTTTCTGTAATAAAACAACATTAAAAACAATTTATTTAATTTTAACATGTACCTAATATTCTAATTAACAGAAAAAATTTAGAATATTATGGATAGGTACTTTAAAAAGTTAAATATTTAAGTTAATTAGAAAATGAACTATTGCTTAATTACTAGGTAGTTATGTACAAATATATTCGAATTTATACTATTTTTTATTAAGTAAATCTTGTTTAAAAATTATTTTACGTAATTTTATAATACAATATATTATTAAAATATATTATATTATGTTTATTTATAATTTTTCTACTTATGAAATGTCGATATTGAATAATATTAAAATGAAAGTATTTTAGTATGTGTTTATATAGTCTAATCTACAAACATCAGTGCATCCTTCGATAGCTCAGTTGGTAGAGCGGTGGACTGTAGTGGTACAATTCACAGATATCCATAGGTCACTGGTTCAAATCCGGTTCGAAGGAAATTTTTTGCAATTTTTTCATAATCATATTACATTAGTATGCTTTGAATAGTTTAACATATTATTAGTATTTTATTTATTTGCAAACGTTTCCGTTTAAAATACATTTGTTATTTATTATTTTTAGATTCTGAACGAAGTGATGAATGTATTGCTTTTACTATGATGTGTGTTTTTTTTTTTTTTTTTTTTTTTTTTTTTTTTTTTTTGTGTCTGGGGACAACATTTGGAGCAGTAATAATGCTCCGATTTTTGACTTCAGCCCCTCTTTGAATAGGGAATTGAATCTAGTTGGTACTTTAGGGGGGTCAAAATTAAAATTTTCTAATAGTTTTCAAAAAAATCGAGAAAAACAAAAAAAAAATGACAGAAAAATGGAAATTTTACGGAAAAACCACTTTTCGACAAAATCGATTTTTTGATTTTGCTGTAACTCAAAAACGAATTATTGTAAATACTTGAAACTTTCACCAAATGTTTATATTATGGTTATCTCTTTACAGTTAAATTTTCAAAATATTTTGACCATTTTTAAGCTACTAATAGACAATTGAAATTTTCGACTTTTCTAAGTTTTTTTTTCTTCAAATGCCGATAAAAAATTTTTGGGTGGCCAGAAAATCTTGAAAATTTAATACAAGGTTTCTTATAAGTTGTTCTTAAAGTGATAAAAAAAAATCCGAAATCGTTAGTCACAATTTTTTTTTATAAGTGTTTAAAGTTCGAATTTATACGAAATATGTCAAAATTTAAATTAAATTTCATACGCTCATAATGCGAATGTTGGCCATAGTAACCATAGTAACATAATATAAAAACTATACTATTTGTTTCAAAATAGAATATTTGACAATATTTAAATATAATATATCCTAAACTGACAAATCATCTTCGTTCAGAATCGTTTTTCGTATACAATGATACCTATCATTGCATTCAAATTTAACCTACCATAGTCTGAGGTCCACCCCACCCCCTAATATACAGCAGAGCGATACCTACTTACCCGCTTTTTTTTTAAATAAAAATCATAATTATTCTGTTTCATTTAGTCGTAGGTATTATAAATATTATAACTAGTTTCAGATACAATTATATCTAGAAAAATAATACCTATATGTTATATAATGTACAGTACCTAATTATATATTTGCATTGATTATAAACTATTATTTTTTTAATACAAAACATTTTCCGAGCAACCACAACAGGTATCTTAGATATGAATCCAGAAACAATATTAACACAAAAATAAGTTATGAAAAATGTTATCAACAACCGATATATTTTTACATACTACTTAGCATTTTTATCTTTTTTTATTCTTTTTTTTTTTTTAATATCAACAACAAAGGTTATTAGTTTTAAAATATATAATGATACTATGATAGATTTTGTTTTATAATAATTATAGAATAGGTCCATAGTTAAAATTTAAGATTTTAAATTGTAAATATTATTATCTATGGCTATAGTTAGAGGTCAAAAGCATTGGACTCTTTTTTTTTAGAACTTATATAAAGTGATTTAAATATGAGTTATTAAAATTAAAGTATACAAAAAATATCTGACGTATAAATCACTTTTGTAAAATTAAATCATATGCACATTATACTATTTAGTATAATATTACCTATACAAGTAGACAAAATTTACTTTAAAAAGTACTATAAATGTTATTTATATTTATTTTAGGAATATAAACCACTATATAAGTCTTAGTAATAATAATTAATATTTGAAATTTGAATAGCATGGTTTGTACGGTAATAAACGATATTCAAGGTTTTATTTTATCCTTTATATTTCTTTCTTTCTATAATATGTGCCCTACTGCAGTGTAGGTATTCTAGTTATCCGCGGGCGAACTATCCGCTTTGCGGATTATCCGTTATCTTCTGCGGAATGATTTACATACCTATTTGTATACAAAATATATATATATATATATATATTTACCATTACCTATACATCATTATCGGTTTAATTGAGTTGTGATGGCCGATTACTCGATAACGATGTAAATATAATACGCTTGTTTAATACAATATATTATATTATTAATTTTGGGTAATTGTTGATACGTTAAATGAAAAAAAATCCATCCATTATCATTGAAGATACGTAGTCGTTTTATATTTATTTATTTATTATTTAATACGGGACGTGTCCAATTACATTGTGTACTACACATAAATTCATAGTAACAAAGAGCCATACATAAATATCAAAAATTACAAATAGGTATTAGGTATAAAAACGAACAGACAATAATTAGACGCTAGGTACTTAGGAATAGTGGGTCCTCATTGGCTAGCTTCATCATACGAATAATAGGACAATTTGTTAAATAGTTACAGCGGCTAAAAGGAATTTGGAAGGGGAAAGAGTATCTGGAATAGAAACTTGGAACTCTGAAATTAAGTTTATTTAGGAGAGCAGGGGAATCAACATCACCATTTAAAAGTTTACATCTTACTCAATACGTAATGCAAAAGCCATTAACAAAGAGTGCAAAAAGAACGGGTGATAGATGTCCGCCTTGAAAAACACCAGAGGTTACACTAACTGGGCTGGAACAAAACCCATTGATCTTAACAACCTGGCTCCTCATAGATAAAATATAGGAACTGAACCACAATAATAGAGGCTCGCTAAACCCAAGATTTAACAAAACGCTCAACAGTGCACGATGGTTCACGCGATCAAAGGCCTTTGCAAAGTCCAAATAAATGGAATTAACCTGTGAATGCTTGTTGAAGGCCTCAAAGACGTACTCAGTAAAAATTAAATTACAAGTTGTAACAGACCGCCCAGGGCGAAAACCGTGTTGTTCATCGATAATGATTTTGTTAATGGGCCTTTGTATGGACTTCAAAACTAATAACTCGAGTAGTTTGGCAAGGTGACTAATAATACTGATTGGCCTGTAATTGCAAGATGACATCCGTAATGTCACCAGACTTAAAGATCGGAGTAACCGAGCTGATCTTCCAAATATTAGGAAAGACACCTTCAGACAATGATTTATTATAAATAAGAAATAGAGGAAAACACAGAACAGACCTAAGGTTATAGATAAAAAACCTGAGAGCCCATCAGGACCGACCGATTTAGTAAGACGTAGGTTGGCTAGGCTTGACTCAACATCGGTTAGACTAATATACTACATGAAGAAGGTAGATCAGATGGTAATCCAACTGGACCACAGGAATCAACATTTAAGCTAAGTTGAGAAAAAACCTAGGTTATATTATAACCTAATAATCAAAAGACCGTAATTTTGGATGTTAAATTTAAATTTAAAATTTAAAATATTTTCGTAATATTTTAATTTTGCGGATTATCCGTGGATGCCCTGCCACCCTATTCCGAGGATAATCGAGAGTACACCAGCTGTATTGTGTTTAATAAATGTTTTCCAAATCTTGATTAAAGAAAATCTCTTGGTACATGGTTATTGAAGAGACACGAGTCTAGAGATATTTTAGTGTTCTTTAATTTGACACCATATAATATTTTAATTATTACTTATAAAATATTATATGTGAATAAAATAATATATACTTTTAATTCTTAATATGAATAAAATATTTACTTAAAAACAATTTATTTTAACAAAATAAAAAAATTGATATTCTTCAATTTCCTTTTTAGGATATCATATTATTATCAATGAAATTAAAAAAAATAATAATAAGGTAAGATAATTAATTTTATATTGAATATTTATAAGTACGTACAATTCGAACAAGTTATATACTGTAATGTTTTATGATAATAAAAATTTAATATTGGATAATTTTATTTATTTGAGGGCCTCAAAAGTCAGTCAAAACTCTTAATCCGGGCTTGCTTGTTTCTATAATATATAGCCTGAAGATTGATATTAGTTTTGAATTTTTACTCTTTATTGTGTAATTTCAAAAGAAAAAAACTCGAAATCCGATCTGACAACGGGTCGCATCGATGTCGTGAACATAATCGGCTTGTTTCAATCGAATTCACCAGTTCGTATTTCGTTGGTAGTTATCTTGCGGTTGTGTTTCTGCCTTCTGGTAGGTATCTATATGATCTACAGATCCGAGGAGTTGAGGATAAATAAAAATTCGTCGCACGTTCATGGGTTAACGTGAATACTATTTACAGGTACGATTCACGTTTTAGACCTATCTACGTATGTACAGCAGTAAGTGTACTCGAGTTTTACAACGAAGTTTACTCAACTAAATGGATGTCTCGTTTAGAAAACTATACGTTTCGGAACGCGTTTTTCATAATACAATAATATGTCACAACGATCAATAAACGTGTATCTAGTGTTTACCACTCTTACAGTCTACTACAGCGACATTATTATAATATTATTTATGTTTATTCTATATAAACGTGGTGTTTTGTATAATAGTGTCCCCACTGTAGTTGTCAAAGTTCGAGTCGATAAAACGTATTCGACGAATTTATTCGTACAATATCACGTTCCGCTCTGTGATTATCGCATATCACCAATAGATTATTACGAACAACTATAATACTTTACTGGACCCCTCCATAATGATAGTAATAATTATACTTTCCTTTATAATTTTATAATATATACCTAGTTAGAATTATCCGTGACATAGTTAGGTACTAATAATTTAGCGAATTCCACAGATGTCGTACAAAAGTGAAAAATTACGGTAATTAGTGGTTAGGTAGGTATAATGGTTATCTTGAAATATCAATAGTTTTGTTATATAAATAATGTATATTATCTTTTAACAGATGTCGGTAATAAATTACATACTATATAAACGTATTTTTTAATGAACAATTTTACTCATTTAGTCAGTGTAATCATCAATAATGATATTAAAATTATTTTTAGTTGATTTTAATGTGGGATAAATACATATACTAATATAATATATACCTAATATATTATAAAATTATAATTAATAACAAAAAATTGGGCTTTTGGAATTTTGAATAAGAACTCTAAATTAATATCTACGTCTCGTTAAAAATAATTTATAAGTATTTTGAAAAAAAAATGTAGCGATTATATTTTAATTACTACGAATTAAAACCGATTTATTGATCCAGTATGTTATGTTATTATTAATTAAATTAATTTTCTATATTATAGTAATAAGTAAATTATTTGTATTAAATAAAATAATAATAGGCATTATTTCAGATTAATTAATTATTTTTCTGATTAAAGAATGTTCAAAGCATCAATGCTTGCAATTTTTTAGTCTAAATTCTCACAGAAGAGCACTGCTGGCAAGTAAATAAATTATAAAAACTGAATAACTTAATATACAATACACGTTCAGTATTTCAAGAAATATAAGAATAAGTATAACTGGCCATTCTATTACATTAAATTATTAAATGGTCATAACCGTTCGAAATACAATGAATACGGACAAGTTTTTAGTTTGTGAATTTAAAGGTAGTAGTAGGTATATTAAGTTTGATGTAAACCATATAGTATATACTATAATATAATATTATTATATTATACGCCCACACGGATATTTTCTCCAATTATTACTTTGTATTGTTAAGTTAGGTTGATTCGTTTTACTGAGAATATTTTCTTTGGAAATCATCTTTGAACAGTTTTGCTAGTATAAAAGTATTTTTTCACACAATATTTATATAATATACAATTTATATTTTACAAAAAGAACGCCACTTTTCATCATCGAAGTGTATTAATAAATAACTTTTGTCTAACAATCCACGTCTATTTTAAGTCATTTTTTTTTTTGTATTGTTTATAATGTCTATTCGATTCGATGTTTTGTACTTGATCGACTTGATGCACATTTTTTTATATTATCAAACGTCAGTGTTATATTTCACATCACTGTTGATAAAAACAAAATCAATTTAATACAGATATTGTTACTATACCTATATTATTAAAATAATAGTAGTAGCTATAGTTCAATAAGTATTATTAGTTTTCAAAAAAGTATTTACTGTACTTGTGTGAATTGAATAAATGTTGTTTTAGATTCTATTGAGCTGAGTGAGTAATTTATTGTATTAATATTAGATTGTGATATTTTATTTTTTATTTAATAGTTTTTTTTTGTTGTTGTTGTCTGTTATTACTATTTTTTGGATTAGAAGTTTAGCTTTAATTTTCATCATTAATAAGTGTGACTCCTTGTAGACAATTTAATCTAGTTGATAGTAGTTTATTACTTAACTATTTTTCTTAATAATATTGAGAAGAACTAATAAAAACAGCATTTAAAAATAGTAATATTTACTTGACATAGTTTTTTTAACAATTTTGTTTTTTTTTTTTTTTGATTAAGAGCAAAGAAATGAATAATGTATTGATTTTATACAAATTAAAAAAGATAACAATACAAGGTTCTTTATTAGTTGTTACTATAGGTATATACAAATATTAAAGATACGTCATAGTTAACATTTTTATTTATAAACATTTTAACAAAATTTGCTAAAATCATGAAAATTATCAAATAATTTTGTAGTTAAAAATGTTATAAATTTTGAAAATTTAACATAAAGCTCTTTCATAAATATATTAATTCTGAAAGCAAAAAATCTTAAAACGCAGTTTTGACTGAATAAATAGGTTTTAGTTATTTTGTTTTATTTAAAAATATTATTTGTGCATACTTAAAATATTCAATGTATATAATTATTATAAATATTATTATACAATACAATTTTTAAATGTTCCAACATATATACTGCAATAGTTATATAAATATATTCAATATAGACTGATAGCTTGTCATAATCGTTTTTAGAAAAAATAATTTATTATTGAATTCAATTTTAAATCACATACTATATATTAAAGCAATTATTAACCCACTTTCCCTCTTTAAAAAAAAAAAAAAAAAAATCACAAAGCATAATCAGAGATACTTAAAATTGTAATTAAATATTTATACGTAGATATATTATATAAATATTTGAAATTTTCAACTCAAGAAAAAAAATAGATTGTAATTTCTATTTATAATATTTTTGTTTCTAGTTTAAAATCTTGAAAACCATTTGTTTTTTGTGTAGAAATTCAAAAATATTTAAAATACACAATATCCAACATTTTTTTTTTTTATTTATATGAGTTTTTGAATGTAAATTAACTTTTAGGAGTACCGTAAACGTGCGGTTACTATCCACTTGTCTACTTGATATTTGTTACAAACATTGGAGTGGAGCATCAACAGCCATGGAAGCAGATATAATATCGTTTAAGGGTTCATTCAAAGTTTAAAAACGAATAATTTAATTTATTTACAACAATCTATTTGGAGATGGGGATAGTATCATAATGAAAACATTACAAATTGCAAAAAACATATTATTATAGTAATGACGTGTTTATAAAAAAAAGTTGAATGTACGAACCATATCCAACTACTTCAACCACATGAAAGCTATTATATGTCTATAAAAATAAAATGTATAATGAGTACAATAGTTGTGCCAAGTTTCATACGAATGAAAATAAAACGCAGTTATATACATTTTTTTTATACACGTCACAATATATTTTCATAAAAAAGACGATACCATGTAATATCTAAATAATTTTTTTATGATTGCTTATCGAACAAAGTAATTAAATATATTTTCATAAATCATAGGCTATACGTATACGATTTGAACCTTTTGCTAAAGAAGCATTTGAACTACTAAATAGTCTATATTAGTAACTAATACAAAATGGACTTATTGTGGACGATTCTCTAATAGAAATTAAATTTTATTTTGAAATTGGAGTAGAAAATAAAATATTTAGCAAAAATAAATTATTTTGAAGATAATAAACCATGATTAATTTTATTGAGTATTATAAAGGCAATTCTATAAAACTTAAAATAAATTATTACTTACAGTCTACAGATAAATATGCCTTGATATAACTTATTTTAAGGGGCAACAATTATGCAATACTTAATCACGTCCTCGTCGCCGGAATTGATGTGTTCAACATAAGAACCCACGAACATCACTCTCGTACGCGAATGAACATGTCAATAGTTCGAAAAAATAAAAATTCGTTTTATGAATTTTATTACAACTTAGGTATTGTGTTGAAAAAAATATAGTTAATATTATCGTCGTTTGATTTTAAGTCTGAAAAATTATTTAAATTCAATTGAAAAATGTCTATATATATAGAATGGAACACTTTCAATTTTTAATTATGTTACGATAAAATCTATATTTTTAAATTTTCAATTATAATTCAAAGTTATACAAGAATACATTTTTTTTTAAATGTTCCGTTCGATAAATAGACGTATTTCTGCTAAACATGTAATATTGAATGTTTTAAAAAAATGATTATTGTATACAAAAATATATCCATGTTGAGTAAAAATGTAAGCATTAAACTTTTATTTTCTTAAAATAAAGGCCCAAAAAACGATTTTAAATAATGATTTTTTTTTTATATAAGATATTGGGTGTTGAACACTACCTATACTATTGTCATAGAACATACTATTATAGGTTTTTCGTGGTAACTTTTAATATTATATCATAATATATGAATGTCGACGATAAAAAATATTATATTTTCGTTCGGAACAAACGTTATGTTATAAATTTAAATATTATTCGTTTGTAAAAAAATATAATAAATATCTGCAACCATTGCGTGTATTAGAACCGTGGACGGTGATCATCGAATGAGGGCGATTTGCTGATGATAGATGACGTATCTTGGTTAGTGTATTGTTATAGTAAACTATAAGACGTATCGGATTCGTTTCAATCGGTCAGTTTTCCGCGATAATGTTGAAATCAGCTGATAATGGACGCATTCAGGAGTTCAACACATAAGTAAATAGAAAATGATATCGTATGATATATAACAAATGTAGGAAACAAAAACAAAAAAATTAAACTATTATACGAAAGAAATAAGTTGATTTGATATTATACAATTGCGTATATCGTTTAAATTCAGTGTTTGAACTCACCTATTGCTAATATTAGTTGCATATTTCGACTATTATGTAACTGCAATTTTAATTGATGTCAATATAACAATAGTTATGATCAAAATGCACCAATCACAATTTGACGTGTGTTTTAATTATTTCTATAGATTACTATACGAGTACGTACAACTACTCATGTAAATTTAGTCATTATAATACAATTTATGAGTACCTAACTACCTATATTGAAATTAGCTCATGTTTTTGTATAAAAAGAATCAGCTGTGAGTGAAAATAGTGAATTTTAATTGTGTCCATCATGGTACAATACCTATAATATATTATATACTATATATAGCATATACATAGCATTTTGTAACTAAAATAATAAATTGATTCTCGATATTATATTGTATGATTTAACCGTGCTATAATCATAACACGCGTAATTTCACAGAAGTTCGTGTGTGGTTTTCTCTTAAATTTTACACGTATAGGAAAAGTCATGGAAAACGAAGAAATGTAAGTACTTTACCCGTCGCTATACGATTATTTTTTATGAAGTGATCCCAAAATCAATATCGTTTTATGCAACCGTGAAATCGTTTCTGGAAATAACTTTGAGATTAAATATCCGAGCTAAGTTCAGAATTTCGAAAAATTTCACGTTTTATAGCAGCATAATATGCATTTAATATTATACGTTAATATATAATACTGTACAGCAAATTGGCAATTTTTTTTTTCTGCAGGGATACATGCGGAAAAAAAAGACAACGAAGACGATAACAATTAAAATACTATCCATGTAGGGGCGGGTGGGTTTGGAGGGGGGCGGTCGGCGATTCCTTGTAAAACGTTCGGCGATCGTCGCGGGACTTAACGCGACGGACCAATGAGGGTGCACGATCGTGAAGGTGGCGGTCGCGAGGGGGCCGGTACGCGTCGGCGACGACGTCGGCGGTTCGGGCGCGATCGCGGAAAAACGCTCACTGCCCGCACACACGCACACGTGTTTTCTCGCCGGCCAGTGCTCGACCAGGTGGCGTGCTCGTTGCATTCGCGTCGTCTGTTATATTCCGTCGTCGTCGGCAGCCCTATATCGCACACGTCCCGAGACCCCGATTTTGCCACTTACACAACAAAAAATCGACAGCTCACTGCAATTGAATGTCGCATAATTATTATATAACAATAAGAATATTGTGATCTAGGTGCAACGACAAACAATACATTTATTACGGTCTAATATTATATTGTACGGCGATAGTAATAATTCCAACGCATTTCGCCCGTATAGATTACGACTTTTTCAAAATATTTGCAGTCCGAAACGGTTATACTTGTACAACAGCGGCACAGCGGCGTTATCGCTCCAACTTTGGGTGAGTTTTTGTGCTTGTAAGTACTTGAATACGACTTTATACTTCACGTGTATTTCGTGATCAAAGAAAATAAAAATTAAACAATGATTAATGAATAAGTCATTGTTATTGAAAACTTCTAAATTCTTATAAATAGATCGAAAAGAAAAACCTGAACAATTATTTTAAATATAATATATTATACTGATTATCGTTTATCTTTCGTCAATAACTAATTTAAAAGGCACTGTGGTAATTAATTACATACATAAGTAAATTATACAGTAATGAGTTTTAAAGTTTGATCCTTACCAATTATATTGATTATCAAGTTATAATTTTATAAGTTCCAATTTCAAAAGATATATAATGTAACTTTATGATAAAGTACAGCATATTATCGAAATATTTTGGTCGTATTTACCTAATTATATAATTTAATTAGTCAAAATATAAAAATTAATAAATATATTTCCTAACACGTGTTAATTATATACTTATAATTTATACATAATACTAATAACCTATCTATCTATATATATACATATATTTATTCTATATGATAATATGATACTAAGATTTATTAAAATGATTTATTATATTATAAACTAAGTATATTTACGTATTCAAAATGTTTAAATTATAAAACGTATAGTTAAGAAAAATAAGCAAATATAATATTTGTATAATATACTTTAGAGCTTATATAAATGCCATTGTACATTCAAATGTTTATTTTTATTTATAAATTTAAGTAAACTTCATTATTTAATTAACTTATATTTAAATTAGGGGTGAACACAATTATATTATACATACAATTTGAATACATTTATAAAATTACATAGAATAAAATACATACACTTTATGAAAAAAAGATAAACCTAATAATTTTATTAAGTAAGTACACTTATAGCCTAAATAATAAAAGATTTTATTGGATAGTTAAATCATTTTCACTTTGATTTGTATAGGTATTAAAACTTAAATTTTATGATTTGTTAATTTTAACTAGTTCAATGTTTAAATGTTATGATTATAGTCCATCATTTAAATCTACTCAATAGAAAAAAAAGTATTAATTTGTTGTTAATTACTGCTTTTACTGTTTTTTTTATTAGTATAACGATGTTGATATTATATAAACATTTTCATGAAAAAAATGACCTATTATTTACTAGAAAATAGCTAGAAAGATAAATTTGTCAATCAATTTTCAGTTTAAAAAATGAATTTAGTATTAAAACTTGATCATACATTTTTTATTTAAATTAATAAAATATTTTACTAGATAGAAATTTTGACATTTTAACTAGATTAATAAAAGTATACTTGGTATTTGGATGTTTAACATAAAATAATAATATTATTCAGTGTTTTAGTAATGAATTAACCCTTATAAATTACGATTAGCTTCTCGTGAATCTCTGAAATTAAATAATTAATAAAACGGCAATTATCACTAAATAAACATCCGACACAATGAATTTACATAATAATACGTATGGCTTCATTAAATATTAAAGTTTAGTTTGTCGAGTCACGTAATCCACAATAGCATTTAACACAATTAGTCTTGTCAATAATTAGGCAGTTTTTAATCTGATGAAATTGAATGGATAATAAATTTGTTTTTGTTATCTATATGTACCTAGTGTTACCATTTTTTTTATTATTATTATGATATAAACAAAAAGTAAAAATAAAATAAAATAAAATTGCGTATCATTTTAATTTTGTTTCAAATACCAAGGGAACTTTTTATTCATTTTGAACACTAAATCCTTGAATTGTGATGCTCAAAGTACTTGAAACTGGTGACTTTTAAATGTAATAAAGTTATAGGATCATAAAAATACAAGTTTTTCTTTCTCTTCTTTATGTATATAGTCATAACATTTCATTCAAGCATTGTGTTTCTACGTACAAACAATATCACTATATAACTTCGGAAATATTATGAGATGAATTTGTACAATTGTGACCTTTTCAAACAAAAAGATTACAGTGGTAAGTTGGTGGGTAGAAATAGAGGGGCTAACAGGTATCTTTATCGTACAAAACAAAGTATTGTTGAAAAGTTGAACCACTCCAAATAAACTACAAAGTTCGACGTACACGAAAATCGTAGTTTTTTGCTTTAAAAATATTATATCCATTATTAAAAAAAAAACTTATAAGACTCATTACACTATATTCCTTAATATGAATAATATGATAGCTTTTGAGGCTTAAAATAATTGTATCGGAAAACTTAATTATCAAGAAAAACATAAGTATGATCAAATGCAATAACAATAAAAAAGCAAATTTATTATTTATTTAATATGGATATCAATTGTTTTTTTTTATCTCAACCTAGAAATAACATAATATAATATAAATTTATATTGTTATTATATCTGACTACAAATATAATCATAATAAACAATTAATTTCTAAATAAATTAAGGTAAATTAAAAAAATCTTATATTTGATATTTATTATTGGTAAAATATTTAAACATTTTTATGAATAATTGGTCATAAACTCATAACTTATAACTCTTAATATTTTACAAATTATTTTCTTTAAACTTTGTGAATATTTTTACTCATTATGACATGTCAAGAAATACAGTCAGGCTCCGTTATTTTTATTACCATTACAATGTTTTATGGACTTTTAAAATATGCTACCGTGACAGCAAATTAACTATTAAAATGTGTTTTAAATTTAGTTTAAAATATGACTTCAAAGTTCAAACAAACGGAAAAAAACTTTGATTTCTTTATTTAATTTAGATGGCATTTAGGTTAATCCTATTTAATAAATATTTATGGTCACCATAAACTTTTTCAAAATTTATTGTTAACTATATATTTTAATAAATTTATGAATGTACAAATTTTGTGAAAAAAAAAGTAAATGATTATAAATGATTAATACAATTTATAATTTGTTATTTTTAAAGTTATAATATAAATTATAATCATCGTAGAATGCAAAATAAATAGCATAATTTAGTAAGTAATTTGTATACGATTTATTAATAAACCACAATACTAAATAGAAAATAATTATAAGTTATAAAATTCTTTGTGAAGATTTTTAAATTAATAATTCAATCTACAAATTATTTTATACTATAAGTACTTGAGTACTATATTTATAAACACGGTGGTAAATATAAATTCGTAAAGAGAATTCAAGAGTAATTCCGTGCAAATACTATAATATATTAGATATTAAATTATTGTTTTATTTTTTGAATTGAATTAATTAAAATAAATAAATAAATAATACCCACGGATAAAATAAAATAAAAATTTATTTTATGAATTTTTGTAATACAATTTGACAACAAATTGTCTGTACACATTTATTTTATAATTTAATCATAATAAAATTACTTGCTAAGACTTTTAGCTAAAGTTACATTAAAGTATAAAATATCAACAAGAAAAGCTCAGAACTTGGTGGTGAAAAATACATAATATTATAGCCAATATTATTTAATTCAGTAGATAACATTAAATGGGTAATTGACCCATGCAAGAAAGTTACATTTATAGATATCTATTATTGGTTTTATAAATGATATATTTGAAATTTAAGCTAAACTTTATTGTTGCGAAGAACCAATATGAAGGTAGTTAACATAATTAAATGGAAAATATTGTAGAAGGAAGGGTTGTAACCTGATAATATTGTGAAAATTTTCATGAATATGGATTTACTCAGTGTAATGTTTAAACGGATATTATATATTGTATTAGGTGAAAGGATATGATTTGTTACTTATTGCAAATAGGCGAAATACGATATTTTGAAATTAAATTTACAAAAAATCTGAAGTTAAAGATGCGTGTAAATATTTGTTTTGTTCGGTCGTGTAAGCTGATCAAATGACTTTCGATTTATGGGTATTTTCTATTGTATTTTACCGTATAATATTTAGTTTAAATACGATAAACAAGTATTGATAAAAATAATGTATTATTTTCGTGTTTATAAATTACTTATAACAATGATGAAATCTGTCTATGTACTTATTTGAAAAAAAAGATTATAAGAATATAAAGTGATGAATACATTCCATCGGCATACCTAATAATTACAATATAGCCTAATTTTTTCGATGCTAATTCATCGAACTAAACTCAAAGAAACCCAATTTTATTGTACTATATTGACGTGATGATTCTATTTTCCTGTATAATTATGTATAATAAATAATAATAACCTCATTACTAAGGTTAGGTTATTAAGAGGTTTATCAAACGGAAATGTTTCGTCGGAGAACATTTAAAGCCCATATTAACTTTATACAAATGTTTAAAACTTAAAATTCTACTCACTTTCCATAATGTATGCAATCTACGATAAATAAGTTATAATGGGCATACAATTTATTTGGTATTGATTGACAAATGAAACACATGGCTGTGACAATAGTAAATGGTAATCACCTGTTCAGAATAAAACGTAACTGTTTAGTAATAAGAAATTTTGAAATATTTTAAGACCTATAAAATATCGATAAAAAAAAAAAGTAGGTATGCATTTACATGTAATGTAATGTAATATTTTGAAACAAAATATCATATTTTTATTATTATTGATAAAAAGTATAGAATACTGAGTATATTGGCTTACTTCTAAATTTTTAATTAAATTTAAACACTGGATGTTAAAGGTTAAAATGGTTAAATAGTTAAAAAAAAATATTAAATAAAAACCTCATAACATACCTATATATCTGTATAGTGTATACCTTTAAATTACTTACTGTAAGAAAAACGGTAATCAAGTATTTTACTTTTTTATATGGACTATAAATACATATATTTAATAAACTGGGTGATTATTTTAAAAGTAAACACTATATTTTCGATAAGTATTAATGCTTTTAAAATTATATTTTAATTTCCAAGCGGAACGATGAATATATTGACTTTACAATGATGTGCAATTTTTTTAATTTTTTTATCAATCAGCCCTCATCACTTTTTGAAGCAGTATAAATTAATGAAAAACGGACATTTTTACGTAAAACTAGTATTAGAAAAATCGATTTTGTTTTTTTTTTATGTTATTCAAATTTAATAAAAACATATATAAGAAAAATTTTGTTTTTTTTTATGCATTTTAAATTCAAATTTTAACATAACTTATTAATATTATCAAAAAGAATAAGTTATTTAATTGTGAAATATTTATGAAATCTTTAATTTTTATAGGTAAGGTTTGAAAATGTAATATAAGGTTGCTTTTGATTTATAAATAGCTTATACTGAAGCCAAAAACTCTGATAAATATAGACATTTTTAGTTTAAATCTGAATAAAATTAAATATCTAAACGATGAATAACAAGTTATAATTTTGTCATAATTAAAAAAAAAGTAATAAATAAATATTTGTTTGGACTAAAAACGTTTACTTATTTTATAAATTTTACTATACACGCAATGACATTTTCAGATTATGAAAATTAATTTTAATACATATATTGTCTATTTATACCATATATTTTATACCTATTCATATTATTGTATGGTAGGTGGTATTGAGCTAAAAGTTAATAGTAGTAATATAATACGTTTATAAATGTAATGTTGAAAATTAAATCAAATTACTGTGATATTATTAGTAAAATAATTTACTTTAGCAACAATATCATGAAGTTTACTTAGTGATGTAGGTTGATGGTCGTCTGTGCTAAGAAAAACTTTTCCATGATTTATTATTTATAGATATAATATATATATATGTATATTATTCTTTATCTATTACATTGAATCATTTGATGAATACTGTCCTTACAGCAGAGCGGTAGCTACTTGCCTACTTTTTTGTTATTTTTCACTACAACTTCATATTTTTTCATATATTTTCTTATCGTTATCAGTTTTCATACTATATATTTTTTAGTTTTTAAATTGCATGATACACTTTTAATTTTATATTTCATAACAAAATATTTTTTTTTAAGAATTTAGATGTATAAAAATCGAATTTATGTATTTAAAGTTTTGATATGAAGCAGTCGTGTGCACAGGGGTATCCAAATGTTTGTATACTTCACCGCTCATCCAAACTTTAAATATACTTAAAATTAATAAACTCGTTCAAAATTTTAATTTTATTAACCAAAATTCATAGAATAATATTTGAAACTGACATATTTTATTAAAAATGTGTAATGTTATTTAAAAAAAGAAAAAATATAACTAAAAAAAAATTGTATTTCTGCGCATAATTTTTTCTTGCACTTATACTTTTTTAGGCGATGCATATTCACTGTTTAAAAAATAATTTTATATACTATAATATATTTAACGAAGTATGATGCTAATATAATGTACCTACGTACTATTATTTATTACATTTAAACTCTGCACAACATATTGACATTAAATTTAAGTGCTTATTTTTGAAGACCAGATACGGTTCTTAAGAACATCGTTCTTTTCAAAGTGCACATATACAATAATTTCTTGAAACATTGAATCAGATTTTATATTATTTTATGTGCAGCATATTGCATTTTATTAACGACCAAAGATAAATTGAAAAACCTGTATTACAATGATAAAAATATCAATTTGTTATATTTACGATAAGTATAATATTATAATAATGTTTTTGCGTAATATATTTGGTTATTTTTATAAATGTAAATTTACCGCGTATATAAATAACACTACATAATTATATATGTATGTGTACTATATGCATACTCCGTATAGATAAAATACGATGGTTTTGGCGATTTTATTCAAGTGTTTTTTTTTTTTTTTGATAATTAATGTTTGTAAAAAAAAAAACATTATACACTAATTTTATTGCCTTATCCACGTATGAAAATTGAAACGAATAATTAATAATACAATATTTATATACTCAGTGTGGTTTTTTTTAGGGACAAAAATATCTGTATTCAAAAGTTTACTTATTATCTATAATGATACTTCAGGAAAATAATTTATTTTGAGAACAAAGACAACATTAAAATATTATTATGTTTTAGTTGAACGAATTTAGACGAATTGCTTTGTGTCAATAGTCCTTCTGTGTTCTGATTACATGGGAATGATTTCGATCGTTTTTCTCTTATTAAAACAATATATTATTATTATAACCGAACGGTCGTTTTAATTATATTCATCGAGACGCACGTTTATAATAATTGCAAACCAATAATAACAACGGAGAGGGAAAGTTTAATTAATAATGCAATCTGATCAACAGAACAGAAGGAATACGCGCAAAATAATCATAGCCAATGCATTTTGAATTAAATTTTGAACCACCGGAACTTACAAAGACCATTTTTTTTTCTTTTGTGTTAGCAGTCTTTTTAACTTTAGATAACCATCAACAACCTGATCGTGGTAGACGTTTTTTATTTACCAGTCACTCGTGCTGAACTCTTTTAGTTATTTACCTTTTGATCGTTAAACGAAATACTATACAATGTGCAATTATATGTTTGCTATATATATATATGTTCGCAGATTAGTATTATTATTGCGTTTTCATGTAGAATTATTATTAAAAAAAAAAAAAACATATATTTTTTAAAACAAATACAATTATCAGAAATACATTAATTTAATATTTTGTTTAGGTACCTGTGTAATATAATACCTATTATAAAAAACATCTATGTATTTTTTGCTTTTTTGTTTTTTAATTTTATAAAACCTATAGCTTTGTACGTACTTCAATCTACATTTTCGATTTTATTGTAACTCATTTGACCCGTATGGTTGAGTTTATATTTTTAAGTTATATAGTAATCTATAACCAGACAATTGAAAAAAATCTAACTTGTGTTGGCATCTACTCTCCCTTTAAATATCTCATCTGAGTGCCACCAGTGAGCGATTTTACTACTCACATCTCCCGATTCTTACTTCCATACAATTTACTTATTGTATTCTTTGTTTACTATACCTACAGATTATAAATTGTAATATTTTAAATAAATTATACATTATTTAAATTTTGAAAATAATTATAACTTATATTTATTATTGTCAATTATTCATCGCTAAATTTAAAAATATTTTAAATCTAATAATTATAAAACTAGAAAACTCTGTTAAAAACATTCACTAAAAATTATAGTGGTAATTAAGGTGCAAACTTTTGAAAATATTTTGTTTGAATCATTTAAAGTATTCTTGCGAAATAAGTTATATTTGATGTAATGATATGTATGTTTTACGATTGATTTATAAATGAAATCAAAGATAAATACTTAAAATTAAAATATAATCATAAATAGTTTTCTATATGAAATTTGATGGTAATTAAATTATATGTGTTATGTAAGATGTAGGTATAGTTAATAAATATTAAATTGTGTGGTTTTAAAAATACAAACAAAACTGTATTTATCATTAAATCTCTAAACGAATTAAAATAGTCTCAGATGTTCGCAGATAAATAACCAAATCAAATAGGACAAAAAATAATTAAGCTCTCTCTCAAAAAAAAAAGATAATTAATATCTACTATTTATTTATTTATTACATATTTGCATAACATTTTTCCATTACTATTATTATTATTGTCATGTAACGATTTCCACGTTATCCCAGATGCTATTACCCGTCTAAATAATAATAATAATGATATGTGTTAATGGAGTTTTGGGCTAAAAAACTTTTTGTTTATACCACATAATGATGTATAATACCTATACGGTATGTACGCGTGTATAATATTTTTTGTTTTTCTCGCGTCGCACATCTCGATGAAACCCCACAGCCGCATTAACACGCGCTTTGTGTTACAACTATTACACTCGCGTTTATTATTATTATTATTATGCACGTGTTTTGTATCCATCACCCTTTCCGGTCCCTGCGGTGGTGTCTCGCACTGATGATGAATGCGTTTTCATCATCAACAGTAGTAGCAGTAGCAGTTGTCAGTCGTATAACTCGTGTATGTATATAATATATATATATATATATATGTTTTGCAGACCAGACTTCTTCTTGAGCTCGTATTGACGAGATAAACAGCGAGTATGAATGAGAAGGATGAGGGTGCGTAAACGAAAACAACGTCGTGGTCGTCACTCGGGCGGCACATTCGACGGGGGTGTGGAGTTGCGATGATATAGCTACCGTTGTAGATTCGGCTCACGTACTAGGTGAAACGCGCGACCCTCGTTTTCGCATAATCGGAAAAAAATACCTTTGCACGCGGTCGTTACGACTTCTATAGGTATGATGCTTCCACCATTGTCACCGTTTCGTTTTATTTTTTATATTATTTTTTTTTTTTTCGTCTCTTTTCTTGTCTTATACGTACATTTTCTACTCTCCCTCGTCTCCTCTTCCACCACCTTTTGTTCCCCGTCCAAACCGGTTGCATTTATGTCATTATGTCGTTTTCACGGCTAATCGGTGTATTATGCATTAATGCATTATTATAATAGTGTAAGAACAGCCCTAGTCATCAACCCTAAGCTATCAACGCAGTCTACCAGAATGTCAAGTCCGCGAAAGTTTCACGTACGACTCAGAACGAGCGAAAAAAGTTCTGACGCGGATTCCCAAACGACCCTTCGCATGGGCCGAACACATGACCGGATTTCGTAAATAGTTTTAACTGGGGTCAATAAATACGTGTCGGAGAGTGGTCTACAATAGAATACCAGTATAATTTTCCACTGAAGTCGAGCTCCTTCTTGAGTACGGTTTATTTCGGGTCAGACCCCGCACCAGACTATTTTCAATATACTTTTTTTTCTTTAAACGACACGCATAACGATGGCCATGATAAAATAAAATAATAACAAAATCATCAATAACAATAAACCTTAGGTAAAAACATGGTCATCTAATAATATTATTGTAGTGTATATGATTGCATTGAAGTTTTTCTTCGGAATATCATTTTGAATTTCATAAAAAATGAATGGATATAGTTATAGCTAAGCATGGTTATCAGTATTCTCAAGAATTCCTACCACGTTAGATAAACTATTTTCAATTTCATATAACTTCATTCACGTGACTTTGAATTGAAATTCTATGATCGATAATATTTGTTTATTTAAGGTTAAATGTAAACTACTAGACAAGATACAAAAAATTAGTGGTTAGACAAGGTTATAGGTATTAGGTTGTGGTGAAGACCATAATATTATCAGCTAAGAAAAACATATTGTAGTTTAAACTAAATATGAAATATGAAATTATTATTTTATAGTATATTTTCAAATTAAACCAATAATAAAATTTATAACGTTTAATTAAAATAGAATGTAACAATAAAATTGAAGAAAATAATATTTATAAAACTGTCTATAAAATATTAGCAAATACTATATACGATAATACAGGACACTCTGTACTAAAATAGTGGCGAACAAATTGTTATCACTTCCCCCCGAGATTGTTATAATAGTTGCCTATTTTACTCCTTAATCTAGTTTAAATTCCCGCTTTTTTTTTATTACTAATTAATAATTATTTATTATTATAATATAATATTGTTTATTGTATATCAGAAATATTATCAAATTATAAATTATTAGGTATCATTATTTGTTTTAAGCACTTATGTTATAATTTCAAATTTTAATTTGTATTGTATAATATTTATAAAAAAGTATTATATTTTGAATAACAATTATTAATTATTAATCATTAATTAGGTATACCTAACTAATACTTACTATAAAACGTACATTATATTGTTTAATGTATTTGCGATTTGCCAATAGGATTTATGGAGATTTGAAGTATGTGCAAATACACAAATACTATATAATCTGAAATCTAAATTATTTAATATTTCTATTTAGTATTTTCTAACTAAAAACTATAATCGTATATACCTATTACCTATTATAGTATTATAGTACTTATAATTTAGTGTAGGTAACAAATTAATTTGTTTTCATGAAAATTTCAAGGAGTAAAATAGGCAACTACTTTAACAATCTCGGGGGGCAATGATAAGAAATAATTCGCCAGTTTTTATATGCCAGTGTCCTGTATTATCGTATATAGTATTTGATATTAGTATATAATATTATGTTATGTATAGTTTGTAAAAATTTAAATTTAAGTTAAATCAATCAAATAGATTGCTTCGACGATTTATCGTTTAGTTGTTAATTCGTATTTATAACAATCAAAATATAATACATAGATCACTTATTAATAGAATAATATTTACAGATAAATAACTATAAAAATAAAATATAAATATAAATTATAATTTATAGTCAAACATAATAAGAGAATATTTTAAGTGGCAGCTTAAATGGAAAAAAAACTAATTCTAAATTCCTAAGAAATAAGTTTATTTATAAAATGTATATTATTTTAATTTATATGGCATGACGTGTTTATTGTATGTTTAAGTTATACTAAAATATAGGGCGGCGTTGTGTGTATGCAATATTGCTACTTAGAAGCAAATTTTCTAGAAAATAATTAGCATAAGTGCGGTAGGAGACATGCAAAACGGGTAAATCAATATTTAAAAGGTAACAAATAGACAAAAAATAATGGTAGAGTTAATTAAATATTATAAAATAATTGACATTGCACTTTATATTTTACAATACAATTTATAATATATTTTAATATCTAATATTAATTGTATTTAAAATACACAATAAAACCTTTTAACATTATTGTTCAATTATAAAAATTGACTTTGTTGTCAAACTTAATGTATATATACCCAAATACAAATAAATAAAATAACTAAAATATACATAATTTACATTACATTATATTAAAATATAATAAGCGCATATTAGTTTTTAATATATTATTATCTGTGTTTTAATTTTAGATTTTAATTTGTATTTATTTCAGAAAATAACTATTCAATTATATATTTCATAAATAAATAAATATAGTCATGCACATCAGTTATCATATTATAAAGAAAGCAAACATAATATTTCAGTTACTTCTACTAACATATTAAATAACTTCAAAAGCATTTGGCATGGAATCGATCCCCAAGAGGAAAATAGGGAATAATAATTAATTTAAGTATCTTACTATGCATATTGTATATGTAAGATATAACATAATATATAATATTCTAATTGAAGTATTTAATTTAGGATCAACATATGAAGACTTAGTATAGGTTCTGTTAGATTAGTCGCTGACCTCGCTGTGAGTCGATGGTAATTTATGAGTATGTTAATATTTTATGATTGTTGGTAAATTTATTTTTTAACGATTGGAAGTTTGAAATTGTCAACAATCATTAATTCAATATTAAAGTCAATATTTGTAAAACCAATGATTCTAAATCAATAACAACAAAACTGGCAACTGCTTTGATGTAGTATGTAATATGATCGTTGTCGTTCATGATTACTATGCGTAAGAGTATGTATAGTATTAATAACATTATTATGACTATTGGGCTTATCAAACTTCTAAGTCTTTGTGGTGGAATGAAGATTAACGTAGCAGTAGAGGAATCCAAGAACATTTTTAACAGGTATTTCACGCTTTAGAATAATTAAAATTAATTTCTCTAAAACAGTTTCCACGGTACGGTCGCGGGTGACATCCAAGTGTTACTTAAGACCCCCCAAAAAATTACTGTCGTCATTGCTGGTGAAACCTAGGGTGGGTTACATTTGCGTCGTCTGATCTTTTGAGTCTTGACGTAATTAAAACTTTCGCAATTAAAACTTTAAAACAATTTTCGCTTTATGAGGATATCGTCCTGTTGTTTGTTTTATTTTCCGTATAATACATTTTTTCATTCATCCTTCCGTTTATTTTTATTATTATTATATTTTATTTATTATTATAATTTTTTTATTGTTCTTTACTCACACTTTGCTTCCACAGATCTTCCACACCATGCTGCAACAAGTCTAAACCAGAAAATCTCTTCGCAAAAAAGATTCTATCAATTATTTGTCACCCTCGGGGGTCGAACACATTTTTTAAGCGTGTACGTTGTTATTGTTGTCCTATAAACACACCCTCCTTACACATCGACTGTCATACTTCACGTCACACTTATGCCGATGAGGTATCGTGGATTATCGTTTTTTTTTCTACATAAAAATAACCAAAATAATTTACCTATTTGTTATTCTACTTGAAGAAAATATTCATTCCAACGGGTCTTATACGATCTGATGTCGGTTTAACTGGGGCCCATTGTTTACATTAAATCTAAAAATATTAGTTCTAGAAGTAAGTTTACTAAAAATATAATATTATACCAAAGGTGTTTTTGTTTTATATATAAACTTTCATAGTTATCATAATTCATAATTATGCACTCTGTGCAGTGTACAGTCAAGTTACCTTGACGTATTTTAAAATAATTTGTACACATATAGTATATAAATTGATAAAAAAATGATTTTATTTATTACTTTAATAAAGATATGTACAATCTTTATTGATTATTGATTATAGTAAGTATAATATGCAATAAAGAGAGACGAAAAACCTTATTATGAGTTATATGAATAAGTAGCTCATTTAACAACACTAAATTTGGGATTAAAAGGTTAAATTAAATTAAATCAAATCATATCATAGCACAACTTTCTTTTTATTATGTGACAAGGATTTTCAAAAAATAAAAAAGGTATGTAAGTCATTTATTATGAACGAGTTTAGGTGGTGGTATAGTTTAGTAAATACAATGTAGTTTTGTTCTCAATTGGTATTAATTTTAATATTTTTGTGAAGGGTTAATATATGGAAAAAAGGTGAAGAATTTATGATTATGAGTATGCATAGGCAAAACTAGACCAATTTTTTTTTTTGATGCTTTATAAATTGTAAAAAATTCCCAGACCCTTAAAATGTTTACACTTTATTTATATTAAGAATAATTTTAAATGTTTATTTACTGTCAGGTGGTACTACTAAGTATATTATTCCACTCTGTTGTAATCACCATTAATTTTCTTTCAAAAAAATTACTTATTGTATACAATTATATAATATAGATTGCAATTATTATTTTAATAAATAAAACGTGCTATATTTGAATATAAATAAAACAGTTAGAGTATAACAAAATAAAATACATTTTTACATTAAATTCATTTATTTAAATTACTAGTTCAGAATGACATGGTATAGTCCCTTAATAGTCCAATAATTAATTATTTGTATTAGTCAAGTACTTTTTAAATCATTTTGATTTAAACTATATAGTCTATAAGTAGATCATCTTGAAACTTGAAATTATAGTTCATCAATTATTTATTAAGTTTTTTTTTTTTTTTAAATTTTATACACCTTAGTATATTATTACAATCTTTTAATATTATTTTTATAAAATATATATATATATTAGGATAATATTGGTTATAATGTTAATATTAAAATATTTAACTTAAAAAAAATAACAATAACAAATTTATGAAAAAACAATTTAACAGTTTATTTTATTTATGTTGTAACAAATTATAAACAATATACACGGCCTTGTATTTATCCTACATACTATTACAGTACCTAATACTATACAGCGTTTTTGTATTTATTGATAATATTTATTTAATATTATCATCAAAATATAACATAAAATGGCTTTTATTTTTTGAGGATGTACAATAGTATTTACTAACTAATAAATTAAGTTTAGTATAGCTAGTAATTTGATTATTTTTTCAAGACATTTTTATTACATAACAACTATTTTTAAAAAAAAATAATAATTTAACTTAATTATATTCCCATAGATACTGTAGGTTAATCTCTCATTAAGGCTATAATCTTAATATTTAACTAAATCAAGAAAAAGGGTATAAAAATAAAATCGAATGACATTTTAAGCATTAATTGACGTGAAATATGTATTATAATCAATATTTTCGATTTTTTAATTTTGTATTGTTGGTTGATCTCGTACATGACAAAACGTTTTATATTAAAGACGTACAAAGATGACTGAATGATTATTTAGAAGATCTTAATGTCAGGTTACGCCGTAATATTTATTTGAAAAAATAAACATTTATCGACTTTCGTGCTAAAAACGCATGTCAATTTACCGTTTAATTATTATGTTTGCATACAGATTGGCAGAGATCTGCAAGCACCCATTTGGTTTGATTCAAATTTACCGGGACTTAGGAATTTGATACGTGATACCCAGATACTTCTGGGTATTTATTTATTATTTAAGTTAGGTAAAGTATCAATTTCGTCGTGACTTACGTGATATTTTCTATACAGCACATATACAGCCGTATGCTATAATATAGCCCAATATTATCTGATACAAAACACCAATGTGTCACATTGGTGTAAATGATTACACTGAAGTCCTATTTATAGATCGATGATGGTCAAAGACTTAAAGTACATATGATTGATAGTATTCACGTCGATTTGATATACATTACTTAGTCCAATTTTCCTCATTTTTCAATTTAATTAATCCAAGATAATATAATATGTATAGCTTAATTTTGAAAGTTCCTATATGGAGCTTAGCAGATAAACAGACAATTAAAATAATTGTATATTATATGTTAATTCGTATGTGAGAAAAAAATTAAGAGCAATAAATCTAGCGTGTTGCTCAAACTAGAGCTAGTCATACGCATATTTTATTATGTAGGTACATCGTGGTTATGAACTGCACTTGTACAGGTATAACTCAAGATAACAAAATAGTCTATGATGTAAATACATTTATTCACGCATTTTATAACTTTAGTCCAGTAAAGTACTTTAATTCCAACTAATAATTTGACAAAAAATAAATGGTAACTCAAATAATTAAATAAATTATGTTACTGTCTTAATGAGTCTGGTCTAAGTGGGGGGGATGATTTATTTGCTTAAAAATAAACAACTCACAAATTATCTAATATCTGTCTCTAATGGACCGTCCTTTCAAATTATTCTTATAAGACTTATTAAACCCATTAATTCCATGTCGAAAGCTAGGAATTCAATCTGACATTTTACCTATTATGTCTCGTGCAGAAACTTAGATTCCACTTCAGCGCTTACTACGCTCCATTTTTTTTTAATTTACCTATAAATAATATTATGTAAAAAAAAAACAATCTGTACACTATATTATAACGTAGTAGTATGTACAATAAGTAATATTATGATGATCAATTATAAGGTATATGTGGGTAGCGTAAATTATTTATTCATTAGTTTTGTAAATCGCAATTCTAGTTGCATTTGTACCTATGAGGACCATAAATACACACTGTAAATTTAATGCGACGTGTGTTTAAGAAGTGTGTAGTTCGTATCGATATAGAGGTAACGGTATGTCTTACCACATAAAATTATCGATGAACGATAAAATAATAATATAAATGTATTATACATATAATATATCATACGGTACGCGCAGTATTCAAAATATTACTCATATACGAAATCGATCGTTACTTAATAATATTCTTATAACACGTCTATATTACCCATAAATTGTCGTTCACACGTCTACCGATATTCATATTATATTATACGGATATCCCCATCACACGAATTACACGTTTGCTGCGGATAACTGCAAGTTAGTTCTCAGACTGAGTATTATCATTATTATTATTATACCGTTGACACCTCATGTGTACATATTATGTATTGGATACGACGACGAGAGGGATAACACACATCTCTAGAGCGTTCATTATTAAAATTCAGAATATTAAGGGCTTACGTGCTTCTGTGTGTTAGTGCGTGCATAATGGCTGTGCGGATTCGATAGGAGAGGAACAGTGTTCGTTGGATGTGGTAACGTGACGTGTGGCATCTCATCGCGAGCGCGGACCGAAAATATTTTGAAGCACGAACGCGGCCCTCTCTTGACGATGCATCGTCGTCATCGTATCCTGTAGCAAAACCTCCGTCGACACAACAAACGATGACGATACATCGTATCGCGAGGAAGAGGAGGACGAGGATACACAGGATGTAAGTAATGGATTCGAAACCTCACCATCGCCGCCCCCGCCGCTATTATCAATAATATTTGGTACACGAGCCGAGAGAACGTATATACTATAATACGACGACAACAACGGCGGCCATACAGCGGTAGCGAAATCCGACTGAATCGCACATATACATATATATATATATATATACATCACGAGATCATATTATTCGTATGCATATATAATAATAATATATATATATACGTATAATAATCCGGTTGGATTAGCAAAACATTTTTTCCCACCATCACTACTAACCTTCCCCGTATGCCGTCTCCCGCGACCAAGTAGTAATAATATTATAATAAATGTGTGCTACTCACACACGCGCGCGCAAATATATGCAATATAATATGCATATAGTGCGTTCATCAATCATCGTCGGAAACGTTTTTTTTCGTCAAACCTTTTTTTTTTCCAATTTTTATTTTTTTTTTTACCGTATCACCTGTCCCGTCCGTATACCGGCCGAAGCAGCTCTCGAAATCTCTCGCTTGGTGATACACACTTCTACCACCTCCACCATTGTGTCATTCACCACGTAGCTCGTCTCCCGGTGTTATGTGTATATACATATATATACATAATACTTGTGCAGTGGTTATTATTATACGTACTAACGTACTCTTCTACGAACACGAACTATACGTCCGTTGAAAAAAAACACTATTGTAGGAGATACCATTGATGTTCTATAATATTATAGTTTATGATAAAGGCACTGGCTGTAACCGATAGTCATGATATTATGATACACAGTGTTGCAGGTCGTTGGTTTTCGGTCGTTCGAAAAATGCGACTTTGTGCAAAATGTGCTGTGCGACCGTATCCTCTGTATTACAGTTTTCGTTAATATTAGAAAATTAAATTTTACACTGCTATTATAGAATATTATATAGTCCACAGGTTATAAAACTAGTCAGATATATACTTTAATATTATATAGATGATATAGTACGTAGTTTGCACTGGTGTCAACCATTAAGTGTTAATGGAAAAAAAAATAAAAAAATTTCCACAAATCTAAATATAGCTTACAAATTTTATAGCGATTTGTGATCTATAGTAACGAATTAACGTTTATAAGTTTACCCACATAAGTACATGACTATGACAGCTATTATAATATTCAATTAAATTTATAATTAGGTATAATTATAAATAATATAATAATATATTTTTAATTGAAAGAAAATAATTTAATATAATCAGGTGATTCAAATATAGTCGCTATTATCGAATTACAACTATATATGCGTCTTATACACCATCATATTATGTCATACATAAATTTATCTGTTTGTCTAAAGTAAAACAAATAGTTTTTTATCTTATTGGAATTATTGGCAAAGGTACAAAAATAGATCTAAATTTCAAAGTTCAAATACTAAATAATATGAAAATATGAAATCAACTGAATACAAAACCATTTACTTGAAAAATATGGTAAAATATCACGATTTCATTTTTAAGAACTATATAATTAATAATAATGTGTACTTTATAATGTTTGAATAGTTAACATTCGAGAAATATTAATATATTTCTCAAATAGTAGTTTCAAAATTATATTTGTATTTTTAAGGATTCCATATTATTATTACATATAAAATAAGAGCAGTAAAATTTCATAAATTCCAGTATTATGTGGGTCATGAGTGTTATTATAATAATGCTTGATGTTTAAATATATAATTTTAAAGTTAATATATAAAATTCTCATATAAATATTTAGTGAATGTCAGAATGTGTAAAGTACCTAAATATGTAGTTATTTGTTTTTGAGTTACTAGCAAATAATTAATCTATTTTTTTAAAAACTGGTATCACTTAGCTACTTTTATTCTTTCATAATTATTTATATTTTTTTCTTGTTATTTTGATAAATACTAGGAATTTTTACTTTTGATACCTTTTTGCTTCGACAAATATGGCCTAATCAAGTGAATCTAATTTTTAACATAATCTAGGTACCTTAACATCTGTTAAGCATTAAACTGTTCTAAAATATGATGGAAATAAATAATACAAATATGATATTAAAACTAATATAATCGAGTGATTTCACTATTTTCCCGAGAATCAAAAACGTTAATCTTTACTGTGGTAGTACAGAGTACAGACTCGTAGAAATTGCTGTGCTTTAAATTATAGAAGAACTATTTGTCGTCAAAGAGATCGAGCAGACAAATCGGCGTTTTACGCAGAAAACTGCAACTATCACTCTCCACCACACGACGACCGTATAACTTCAATGATAATATTTACAGTGTAAACTTACCGCTTGTATTGTGATTTCATATAAGTTGTAATACACATCATATGATTATACTTCCTTATCTCGGGGAAAGATGAAAATCGAAAAATACTACGTTATCGGATCCCAGTGAAATCGTCCGCGGAAACGGTGACCACAGCCGGGTAGACGCGGAGGGTAGCGGGCGTAAAGGACGTGTCAGACGCATACTAGCCGCCTGGCTTTGAATTTTTTTAACGGCACCCCGTGAAATAATATAACTACGTGCTCCATAATATACGGTCGGACGGGAGCGTAGGCTGTGCGGGAGCGTGATCGTGAGCGTTGATGTACGGCCGGGTCGTGTGTCATTTTCCAGATCGGGTTTATTTAAGTGGTTTAATAAGTGTTCATAATTAAATCATTGGAACGGTTCGAGGGATTCCATCGGGTTATTACTTTGCGCTATAGAAGGGGTGTGATGGACTGCTGTGCGTATGTCTCTATATATCGGCCAGGGAGGACGGCCGTCGGGTCGGCCGGGATCCCACTGGAGTGTGAGAGAGAGAGAATGATAGAGAGTGATCGAGAGGGCTGGCAGCGGAAATCGCCAAACTGCCATCGGCAGCAAATACGGCTGTACGCCCGAGAATAAATAGACCCATTTATACAATCTCCCCGCGACCTTCCCGGAATATCAAAACGGTTTTTGAGTTGTGCCATGAAATTTTTGTTCGTCGCATTAATAACTCACTCTCTCTGCACACCGACACACACGCATGCACTATTTATATATGTACAAACATTATATAACTACCGCCACGGGCGTACGCCATTAACCAAGAATCGTCCGAAATGAATAAAAGAGCGCGCGCGTTCGAAAAATTAAAACGCGTCGCAGCGATTTATCAACGCGTGCAGCCGTCGTTGCAGAGATTATATTCAACAAAATCTACACTGTGCAAGTGGTGTGCCGATGTAGGACGGGAACAAGGGGTGAGACAATGCCCGCAGCATCCTATACACATTTTTTTTTCATCTTTAAATTTCTGAACGCAATCGATAGCACTTGTCTCGTAATGCACATAGATAATTACGTCACGTGATAATTTCGTACGCAAAATAAATAAATTTAAATTATTTCCTCTCATTATTATACGGACATATACGTCATAATAATAATATAATCATATCATAGGATGCCTAGGTAGGCACACTATATCTGTGTGTAATGCCCGTGCGCAGTGTCGAAACTCGAGACTTTTCACTGAGACACTTGAATTGTATAATATAATATGGCTCGTCCGTCCCATATAGTATCGTATCATTTTATACGGATATGTTCTATCAGTGATATTATGTCGTAATATACAGAATGTATGCCCGTAGGCGAATATATCGAGAGGTTGTCGCCGGAAATGTAATATAGTAAATGGGGTTCGGGACTTTGGATTATGTTAGCTCCCCAGAAATTAAACCAAATAAGTCTATAATAGTGTATATATGTATATATTATATTATCTATACATCGATTAAATTAATATCATATCATATAAATATGATGTCAACGAGATAAACATAATATAATACTATACAAACAATAATAATAAAGGGATTTTGTCGAAGTCTCCAAAATGGCTGTTCACCACGTGAGTTGAAACGATCTGCGTACCAATCAAATCTAAACTGTTTACAAATATCATAATTACTAATTAACATCATTGCGTTTCGGCATTTGATAATCAAACATTTAACCATACTGATCGAATGCAATATAATAGGTTATTTTACTATTTAATATGATGTAAACGCCAATGAACAATCTATACTATTTTGAAAAAATATATATCACAACATAAGGCATTTTATTATATAACATTAAAATATTTTAATAAATCGAATTTAATATTTCTTCCACCAAATAAAAATTATAAAATAAATAATGTGGGTAATTTCTTATAAGTCTTTAATCAGTCGTACAAACACTACAAACAGAAAGTCTTGTCCTTAAGTCTAATTATTTTAATGCTGAGCTTAATTATTTGATAATTTTAAGTCCACTTAACTTACTATGTACATCCCGGTACAGCCGATCGGTGTCAAAATGTCAACGTGCGCCCAAACTCACGCCCGGGGAAACTTTTTTTTTCTTTCGTTTAATCCATGTAGTGACGACGAGGGTACAATAGTATTATCAGGCGTTGTCATCAGAGAAACTTACTGCGAGAGCGGTGACGGCGGGGAAAAAGATTCGTTGTCGCGAAGAGGTTATACCGTCTTGCGTTATTATTACGGTATTATAATAAATATAATCCACAGAAAACGTGCCCGTTAACGGCTCTTGCGTCGGCCGCGGCGAGAGTCGTTGACATTTCGGGTTTCGGTAAGGCGCCTTCGGTGACCTATAGAAGTCGGTTTCTCCCGGAGAAGTGACATTAAAACTATATACATGTAGTATGTACTCGTCGTCAGTAGAGCATTATTATATACAATATTATACGCACGCCACTACGGCAGAGACCCCTCTTGTTACTTCTCCTCCAATGCACTATATTGTGAGTGTGTATATATATATACAATATACATATTATATATATTTATTATATTCACGGCACGTCGACCAGACAATAATTGACAGTTACTGACTAATGTCTTTGGTACGTTCATCGCTGTTCCCGCAGTTTTGTTTTTGTCACGTGTTCATTTATTTTTTGTTCGGTTGTTCGTCGTCGTCGTCGTCGTCGTCTCCTTTTCTTATTACGCGCTCGCCATTCTTCATACTTTAATTAAAAAAAAAAAAAAAAAATTGTCGACCCAGTTGTGCTCTTCCCCTGGGCTGACACGCGCTCACTGCTGTACGCCACGTTTTTATACGTTATTATTATTTACGCACTGCACCTTCGGCAACGTCATCCTTTTAAAACGTCGTCGATCGTAGAATATAATACATATATAATATAAAATATTACTGTATTTTACTGTAACCATATATAATAAACAATGAATAGAAATAAAACTCTAGAACTCTACTATTACTGTTTCATAAAGATTCGGTATACTACAGTGGTTACTGGTTAGGCTGATAATTTTTTACCATTACGACTAATGTTATATTATTGTTTGGACAACAATTTGTACAATAATTCTTAGTAATTTTTATTTATGTAGTTATATATAATTTTGTATAATATATTGCGCGTCTGTCTCTATTGCAGTGTTTTATTTATTTAAAGAGTAATAATGTTAAATTAGTTATACTCAGGGCTTGCAAACGTTATAATAACGTTATAATTATAACGTTATACTCGACATAAAACGATTGAAATTTGAAACGTAATTATAACGAAAAACGATAAACAAAAAAGATAAAATACCATAATACAAAACATAACAATTAACAAAATATTGAATATATCGTTATACAAAACATAACGGTAAACGTAAAAATATATAGAATATCATATTAAACGAAAAATAATGCAAAACGAAATAATTTAAAATACATTTATTTATAAGTATGAACTATGAAGTAAGTTATAATTTTGGTTTCATAGAACTATAAATGTATTTTTCCACGTGATTAGAATATTAGAACATTTTAGGTGACATAACGTTTTAATTCAAAATAACGATAAACGCAAAACTTGGATAACGTTTTAATTCTGAATAACGATAAACGCAAAACTTGGATAACGTTTTAATTCTAAATAACGATAAACGCAAAAACTGTGTAACGTTTTAATTGTAAATAACATAAAACAGAATTTTTTTTTCAAATGCAAGCCCTGGTTATACTTATATTATTATTATTGATAATAATTGCAGTTTTGAGAAATAAGTGAGATCACGGAAGTAAAAGTTAAAAAAAATCAATCACGGTTTATATAAAAAAAATAATATTTCTGTTTGATTTTCGGGAATGAGTCATGAGGAATCATCGGCTATGGAATTTATAGTCAATGATAATAGACTTTAATTTCTGTTTGATTATTCCGTAGTTTATAATAGACTATAGAATACAAGATTTTTGAATAAATATACACATAATATTATTAGTGCGTATTCAAGCAGGTGATTTAAATTTCTCATAGAAGATAATTATTACATTTCACGATATAATATAATATATTATTTTGTTAGGGATATATACATATTTTGTTCATTTGCCAAAAATGCACTAAAGAATATACTATTGTTTCCGTTTCTTCGATAGTGGGAGATATGGACAAAATATTTTTCTATGTTTCTATAGCAGTGTACATGAATTAATTTAGGCTAAAATTAATAATTATTATAGCCATAGTATAAAATCAATTCATATATTATTATAAGCTAAAGAATAAATTTTACTATATCGCATTAGAGTGACTTATTAATATTCATATAAAAAAAACATCCATCGCTTCGTCATTCAGAAGCTAACCAATGAATTTTTCAATTTCAGTATAATAATATTAAATGATTATACTATAATCTTGAACTAAAAACCCAATGGGGTAGAATTACGGAGATAAACATTATTTTTATATAGTCCGTCGTGGAAGAGACGTAAAAAAGTAAATGTCGGTGCGGTGTCCATTTAACGAGGAAATCACGATATTTAATTAAATTACCATTTTAGGTGTATACTACAGTAACGTCCACACGATTTCTCATTTTAGGTAATTTTTTCAGCCGTTTGCTCTCTTCTCTTACTCGATGTTGTGTTCAAAAGCGTTCGCTTGAGGTCTTATTCAATTTCGATTGCACGACAAACCCTTTTCAAGAAGAGTCCAACTACTAAGTGTTATTTTACCGCATGTTTCCTTATTAAATGTTCACAATTTTTATTTCGAATATTTATTACTTAATTTGTTTGAATGTATTCGCCCTGGATTAGAATTTATTTGACATCGGTTCGATCAGATAATCGATTTTCTGTTTTGGGGACAGAAGAAGTATTTCTTTATCATCTGAAGGTGTTTTCAGTTTTTATGTATACTTACATGACATCCAATAATAGAAATGGAAATGTTTTTCCTCGTATTTTTGAGTTATATCTCAAAGGTATAATAATATTATATTTTTAGAATTTTTGTTGAACATATTATAATAAAGTTTTGTACAGCATAATATTTTGACATATTATCTTTTAAAATTTTTATATTATTCAATTTTAAAAATAAATACATATAATAATATGTCTAAGCTACTTAAACGGATTTATTTATACCTTTTTGGTTTAACGTGTTTTCAATACTGGTCAGTCGTTTGAACAACACAACTTCCACGGTTCAATACGTGGCAAGCGTGCAACCGTAATTTGTGGCTGTGATGTAAAAAAAAAGTTATAGGTACTAAGTTTCTTACTTGTTATATCGTAGGGACTTTGATATATTTTGACAAACTATAATATATTATATTGTGATACTGAAAAAACGTATTCATGCAATCGAGGTGCAATGAAACTATAATATATTCGTTTTGTCACTAAAGATTTTATAAAATTATATTATTATAATTTATAATTCGTTAAGCGCTATTATTGTTAAAATATTCATATTGAAATAGATTGAAGGCTACATTTAATAAGATTATAAAAAAAAAAAAAATAATAAAATAAACAATTTTTATATAAAAATAATACTATCAGCTATGACTTATGGCCACATATTATATGAAGTGTAACAATTTAATTTTTAATTTTAATTAACTTATTCGCTAAATTACTATTTACTTATTTTTATAGTTTCAACAGTAATAGGCAATAGTTATTATTCGAATTAGTTTACTTAACCGTGTCAGTTGTATACATTTTTCTTTCCTGTGTTATGGTAGGGTTGAAAAAATGTTTTTGTTAGACGAAACATTTGCCCCCAAATACGAGTATATTATGTAATAATTGAATATGAATCTATATCAAATACTATCAATAATAGTATAATTGTTAATAATAACACAATAAATTACTGATTAATTTCTTTTTTGGTATATAATAATATGGAACTAATATGTTGTGAAGAGTAGTCTTGATAGATTAGAATCTAGAATATTATATACAGACGATTACTTAATTTTTGTATAATTTGAGTCTATTACAGTAATTATTCAATTTAGAAAACGCTAGGATACAAGTTACATTAATATTATAACGTATTATAGAGATAATAAATATAGAATAGTAGTTTAAATTTTTTTATTAAAAATTTTGAGTTGATCAGTAAAATACTAATAATAAAAGTTAAATGACAAAAATTACTTTCTATTAAAATTAAATTCTCAAAATAATAGTTGACGAATTTTATGAAGTATCCGGTAAATTCATGTTACCATAAATTAAAGAAGGATCTTTTGTATATTGAAAATCATATAACCTCTTTAAATGCTTAATACACGAATTAAAACACGTCATGTTTGTCGTACCTACTAGAAAATATACTAGTAATAAATTATAATCATGATATCTTAGTGTAGCTATATTGCATAAATTGTTAAAATATATATAGACCATGTAATAGTGAGTGTAGTTTGGTTTTGAACATAATATAAGGTAGGTCTTTGGAGATAAGTGTTGTTGTTTTATTTGCGACAAATTCATATGTATAAATACGATAGTTTAGTCGGACGGGGGTAGGGTAAAAGCGTAAATTAAGGGATAAATGATAAACAAACGAGGGCTGATCCAAGACAAACGTCTGGCAAGTGGCACTGCCGTTCAGCAACTGATGACAGCAACTGCGGTTAATAGTCCGGGACGGGATTAGGCGCGTGTAACGGTATTACGAGATGTGTGTGCGGTGCAAGAAGAACAATAGGAGAAAGAGGAGAATACGATATGGGCAAAGGGATGTAAAGAAGAAAGGATGATTGTATATGGAAGAGGTGGTAGAAATGGAGGAGGACAACGGAAGAGGATCAAGGAGAGGTAGCCGTGGACGATAAGGGGAAAAGGATACATTGTTGCATGATAAAACACGACGGACAACAATGCAGAATCGTTGCCTAACAAATGGCCGCCTAATTAACCGATCGACTAGCGCGTGACGGGTAGATGGGAGGGTTGTCGGTGATCGAATGGGTGTTGTGGTGGTGGTTGGAGGGAAGTTGCACTTAGAATTAAACAGGGTGCGCGGAGTACAGAGTTTCCATTGTTTCGATTGTGTGTGTGTATAGCACACGGGTTTTGGGAATCCAAATTGTGTTTCATGATACATTAGCCCGTGCAGAAACGCCCATAAGCCCTCGCTCGAAATTTAAACAATTATTGTTTTCTCACCCCTGACACCCGCTCCTCATTCATCACAAACCACTTGGTTAACTCTCACGCCGTCACACTCAGTTTTTGGCAAAAAAAAAAATATAATGTAATAATTAATAATATTAATAATAGTATAATACAGTATTTCATTTTTTAAATTCTATTTCATACACGTAATATATTTTAGATTCGAAACCTAGCTTTAAACCTAAGCTGTAAAGGACACGCTAAGGTTGAATATAGAATAAGAAAAAAACGATAAACAAGAAACGCTCCTCCATTAACCTAGTATACTGGAAAGGGTAAAGAACAAAATATTACAACGGACATGCTTGACGTAGTCAAAACCCTCTTATTCGTATAGTAATAGAAGAAAACCCTATTGGGAAAAAACCGACGTGGAGACCACGTCTAAGATAGGAGGACATAGTAAAGAATGGTGTGAAAGCGTTAGGAGGAGGTTTTAGTCTGGAGGATATACATCGAATGGAGAAAACTGGAATCAAAGATGTATATCGAAATGGTTCTAGTGGCCGAGTTAACTAAATAATAATAAGAAGAAGTATATGGTTTAAACTTAATTCAAAATGTATCATTATTTATATTTATCTCAAACCTTTAATAATATAACTGTAAGTAACAGTAAAGTTTTTAATCAACCATACGTAATATTAAAATAAAAATTGATAAAAAAATTCAATTTTTATAATCTGCTACCCACAGTATAATGTGTAATATAAATTAATTTATTATATTTTACATCAGAAGTTCTAACGTTTTTTAGTTTCGTGTTATCATAATTAAATTTATAATATGTTTATTTATATAATTTATTTAATGACTTAGTCTATCCGTTCCGGTTTGTATTACCATATTATCATATAATTGCTTTTCCATTATTCAAGTCAAAACTGTCTATTAATATCATTATTTATAAACTATATACTAATTGAAAGACGACCAAAAAGTAAATTTGGGTTATACATTATGAATATATGTATACACATAGTGTATACATATTATATATTCGTGAAGAGTTAAAAATCTAAAAAATCATATGTTTTTTTAAATCAATTTGAATTAATTTGAAAAATAAGTTTAAAGCTTCATTATATTGAATATTACAGTACTTTTTTTGATATATTGTGTTTGAGATTGAGTATTATTTTTCTTTGTGAATTTTATAAAATTATAAGATTGTCATTAGAATGTTTATATTATAATATGTATACTTAAAGTACAGTTCATTATAATATTCAGTGAAACCTCTAAATACTGGACACCCTCAGTCGCTGAAACTGTGTCCGCTATTTATAGGGAGAAATATAATATGAGAGAAATCAAAAATTAAAATTATAATTAAAAAATTGATTTATCTATTTAAAGTTATTTATACATTTACCTACACAGGTACATAATAAATTTAATTTATTTTTATTTAAATTGAGTTTATGTATTTTTAAAAATGCAGTTAAAAAGAAAAAAAAACTGATGATATAAAAATAAAAACTAACATACATTAAAAAAATCAGTTACTTTAGATTGTTTCGTATTTTCAAGTAATGTCATTTCGTATGTTAATGCATTTTATAATTCCACAAAGTTACGATAGATATGATTAAAATCAAAAGTTAAAATGCCATAAAAATGTCCTTTATTTAGAATGTCCGTTATTTAGAGGTGACCGTTAAGGGAGGTTTTACTGTATAAAGTAAAACTTGAGATAATATTTTTACTAATTTTACAATAAAATTCTACAAAACTTTAAAAACTATAAACAACTTTTTGATGGTAAGTCATTTTAAAGTTAGACGTATTTCACTTTTTCTATTATATTTTTAGACATTATAGGCGAACAGTGTTTATTATAATTTACCTTCTCTTAAAAAATACTTAATGTTTTACCACTATACATACCTACCTAGTACCTTATATTATATTATCATTTAAAAATCATGATTACTCCCTTTTTTTCATTTAATAATTTTTATCCGCATTATACTCGTATAGTATACACGTCATGTTGGTTACTCAAAGACTAATTGTTAAAATTTTAATTTTAATGTGTCTATATTATTATAATATTAATTGCTAAGTAATTTTTTAATTTTAAATTAAATTTAATTGATTATATCTTCAGGGCTTTGAAACATTCTATCCATCGCTAAATATTTATCTATAACACATTATGTTTAATATTTATTTTAAACAATAATTTCAAATTTTAAAATTTAAAATTGAGTAAATGGAGTGTATTACTAATTTACAACAATATATTATAATATAATCGATTCTATAGGGATTGCGAGGTATTGATTTTTTTAATATTTTTTTTTTTGTGTGTGTAACACTAAATTAACATACAGTAAGGTAAGAATTGCATAAATATTTAATTTAAGTCTGTTATCGTGATATTAAGATTAGATAAAAACAAATGTACGATATTATTTTATTTTAATGTCTCGTAATAGCTATTTTTTGAAAAACAGTAATAGAATATTGATACGTAATTTATAAACAGAAATAAATTAAATTTCAAATAACTACAAGAAGAACTGATTTGTGTAATTTATATACAATTATAATAAAAAATATCATTAAAAAGTACAATTTCACATCCAATTTATTTTAGGCATATGCTTATGTATATAGTAGGTATATAAAATTATATTTAAAGACACTTTGCTAATAGGATAATTCACAAAACTAATTTAACATAAATTGTTACAAGTCACTATTGAATTTCTAATTAAGTGTATTTTATCTAGGTAGTGTACTCTACTCCATTAGCCTTTAGAATTTCCCTAGCGTGAAACATTTATCACTGTAAACTTAAATATAGTTTTAACATTTGTTTTTTCTTAACACATCGATGAATTAATAGTTGTTGATTTTTTTTTTTTTTTTGTAAGAATAACTTGCTATGATGTCTGTGATATGTATATCAACATTTACAACAGATTAAACAAAAAAATATTCACGATATACTATTATATGAGATTTAAGTATAGAAATATTGAAGTTAAATTTATTCATAATTACATTTTAAATTTTGCGTTTAAAAATTATTGATACAAAATAATTTAATTCCCAAACGAAAACAATAATTATCATAAAACATGTATTAGTATTAGATATTTAACCTGGAGATATCGAAATCAATTCACAATAAAAAAAATAAAAAAAAATAAATTCTGTATTATCATAAACAAGGCTAACATATATCTTGAAAACTATATGGCATATATAAAATTCCAATATAATGTAAATGTTTGTTAACGGTTTAAGTCTCTAAGATTATTCGGCATTAAAATAAAATAATAAAAACGATTTTATGTAAATTATTTTGTTTTTTATCAAACTTTTTTTTTTCATTTATCATGTTTTTTTTTTTTACTTTTGATAAGTACCGAGTACAATAAGTTATTAAATTATGCTATTTTTTTTTTTTTTTGTAATCGTTACTTTTTAAAATATGGTTGTTTGGAGTAAGCGCATGTTGTTGATCACTTTATTTGCCTATTTCAAACAAAAATAATTTAAGTGATTACAAGACAAATACGCATAGTCGATAGGTAATATTTTTTTCTTTTAAAATGTAATTATATAACGGAAGGTGGATTATTTAGTTTTAATATAATACACAACACAATCTGTAACGGATAAAAAAAATCTTTGATTAAAGACATTGTTTTATAAATTAAATCTGTAAGATAGATAAATCGAATAATATTATAAAATCTCATAATTTATAATATTGAAACTGTATAAGTAATATAAATATCCAAACATAAGTGTGCGCACTTTTTGATTAAAATCCCAATAATACAAGTTAACACGTATTATACACGTGTGTATACGTTTATATGGACGTATACATGTATAAGTACGTATTATATATAATATATAAAATGTATTAAAAGATGAATTTACATTAATCTTAATATTTGTCAAAACTTGATTTGAAACACATCACTATAGAAACTTTTCAGGTTCACTTAAATAAATTGTTCGTTTAGTAAACAAATGTCAATTTTTTTTTTTTGCCATTTGAATAAAATAAAAAATAGGTACACAAATAAAAACCAGAATATTTAACTATATAAATAATAATATTAATAATAAAACGTTCAAATATTTATAATAAGACTGCCGCCACAAAATCAACGGGAACGAAAACGTGATAATTATTGAAGTTTTTTTTCTCTGCGGTACCTACATTAATGCGCTACCAACTCAAAAAAAAGATTTAATTTTGCAAATATTTACACATCATTCAATAACATTTCTTTTCCAACTTAAGCAAAATAACATGAAATATTACTGTTCTAAAGAAAGAAAGAAATAAAGAAAATAAAAGGCCCATAAATATTTTATTTTATTCTTTTGCATTTATTCTAGTTACGCTCGCCGTGCGTGTTCATGCAGGGTCTGTTACGTGTAAAAGGTACTTTAATATCCCATAGATCTATATGCGTACTAGTCACATAGCTTTTACCCGTTTCGTTGTATATTATATATTATACATATGTATATATTATATATGAACTTTCTCCGCTTATTTCTCGTGCCTTCGTCCTTTCCGCGAATGTACGTAAGTATATAACGATCTGGCACTCTTCGGCTATTTTTCTTTTTCTTTTCGTATTTACACTTTTCTCCAGTCATTTCGTTCCGAAGCGTTCACCGTATAGATACCTATAGCGTATATGATTATATTATATACACTCAGTACAATCTTAATGTATATAGTAAACAGCGCACCGTGTATTGAATACATGTATCGCTACCACATACTCGTGACATTCTGCACGACTGCAACTATTATTGTGCAACAGGCTTTATAATAATATTATATTATAGACAATGTGCTGCACAGACGAACATTGGTGGTGCAATATTTGGGTAAACGTTTTAACGACTTTTTTAACCACCTGTTAGCGAGTTTCGTTGTGAAAATAATGTATTCATCAGAATGCACACCAAATACAAGTGAATATTTAAAAAAAAATATCAAACGTCATTGAATATAGTTGTGTACTTATAAACAAATAAGTTAATTTTTTTTATTGATCCAAAGTCCTTCAGATACACCACGAACAGTTTACATTTTTTAGTTTTTTTTAGTTAAACATCTTGCTGAGTGCTTTCGTAAGAATTCATGCAATAACACTATTATTTTATTATTATATAAGCTATCGCTGTCTCTTCTCGTATGCCGTGGTGTGTGTGTGTGTGTGTGTGTGTGTGTGTGTGTGTGTGTGTGTGTGTGTGTGTGTGTGTGTGTGTGTGTGTGATATACGTACAATATTATGCATTTGCCAATTTATTATATGAGTATAAAAAATAACAAACAAGGCGGCGACTGCGAATTGTTATTTAGATTTTTTTTAAAGAAAACGCGATAAAAAAGAAATATATATATACACATGCAACAAAAACCATAAAACATATATGTTTTGTAAACGGTCGCTGTTTTTGACGTTCACTTTGTTTTGGTATTCGACAGAAAAGTTAGAGCAATAATGATGATTGTGATGATGGTGAATTTTTTTTTTTTAATTCATCACGGTGATACGATATTGCATTTCATTATACACTCTTGACACATTCTATTATATATATATATATATATACAAATTGTGCATGCATTGTGACTTTCTGCACCTCCATAAACCATAGTGCTGGTCAACGGTGACAGTTGTGTATATATAGTTTATGAGTGGTTTATCGAACGGTCATCATCAATTATGTATTATTTAGGTCCCTTCCATCGCCACAGTTTATTATTAAATTGTCATATCCGTGCATGTCAAACGCACTAATGACCTATCTTTTTGTCGTGAAAAATGTTATGCACACATACATATACACATAACATTTATACAGATAGGCTAAAATACATTTTGCAAATGCAATGATAGTGTGTCATTTAAGTCAATTTGTATACGTCTACCTGGCTACGGTAGACTAACCGACGGTAATTTTGTCGATAGTCTACAGTGGCGCCGAAGTCCATGGTAATGTATGCCAAATACTATACATATATGTACATGATATACAAATTTGGCTGGGGGCGAGTACACAGGAGAATTATGAAAATTAATAGGAATAGAAATACAAAATATTAAATAATATTGCAGCCCATTTATTTGGTATATCAATTCGTTAAACACAAAATAGTTCATAGACAAACACAATCATTAGTAACAACTGTTGTAACAACTATAATAAACCCGAAATCTCTGTTAGTTACTCAGCAGTCAACCATTAGGCGGTATTTAGGTTTAAGTGAATTTATATTTGGCTGATTGTTAAAGATCCTTTTCAAACCTTTAATGTTGTACTTTGACGCAACTCTAACAGTCTATATAATATACGTATTACGTATTATGTGAAATAAATACATTTATTGAAGTGTACAACATGATTGACAATAATAAAATAAACACTACTACTACACTAGTCTTATAATAATCGAGATATCCTAAATCGAATTAACTTGATTGACACGAAGAGTTCTCATGGCCACTTTCAGTTTAGGCGTCTTTTCGGTTTATGATATTTTGAGTGATAATACATTTTTTTGTGAAATTATATATAGTAGTAAATTGTGTTGAATTTTTAGAAAAACTATTATTATATATTATCCATTCAAATAAACGTAAAAATAATATTTTAATGTAAAAACAATTTAAACTGTTGTGACTAGAGACCAGTCAAATTTTAATATATTTTTTTCCAGTCGTTAAAAATATATATTTCTCTATTTCTCTGTTATGATACAATATATGTTATTTATAATGTATTCCTCTATAGGTATATAATTGTACTACTTAAAATAGTGGGTTATAGTACATAGTTATTATAACATAAAATACATATAATATAAAATCATTAATTTTTATGTAAAATTACATTATTTTATTATTTTATTTTAACTAAAAAAAACATAATTTTGGTAAGTAGGGCATAAGCATAAGTTTAACATTATCGGGGCTAAGTATTTTATATATATCTATATACTAATAAAACTCATCAGTGTGAAATGTACCAATAATCTACTATATACAGTAAACATATGGAAACGACGGTAAAAAAAGACTATATAGATTTAAAATAAAAATAGTTTTTCCACTATTAATTTTAATAGGACTTGAAAACAAAAACGAAAATGATATAAAATTGTTTTCGTTCGTCCTTTGGTTCAACGAGTTTGGAAACAAAAACAATAGTGCTTGACGCAATGTACGTGCGTATTAAATGATATATTTTTTTCACGCATACAGCCAGGACAAGGGAAATCGTAAAAAATAAAAAATGTTTGTAACGATTTCAACCGTGGCCACATGCGGACTTCCCTACCCTGTGTGGGCATATTATAGTCACGGTACACTTGTGCGGAAGGGCTGTTTTATGATATAATATATTATACGCGTTATTTATATACATAGCTACGTGAGATAGTTACGCGCAAACAGCCTTTAATTTATATCGGACGAGAAGCAACAACGTTTTCATTTTTGTCAGCAAATATTTACCAAAGTCCTCCCACTAACCAAACCCGCAAGTCATAATATCATATATACACGTACAAAAAGCTCACACCTACGACACCATATCACAGAAACCGTTTGTCAATATCTTTAGATCAGCGTATACGTCGTACACATCGTACGCATAGTATATAGACGCACTGTATAATGCGTATCCGACGGTATCCGTGGATTGTGATTCGTGGTTCTTACGAATCCGTAGTTTCATATTGGTATCTAGAATGTAAAACTACATTATTTATACATATTATCACGATTTTTATTACTTTTTAAGTTAACTAGTTTTTTAACTCATTGAGTTAATGGAATAAAGAGAAATTATGTATATCAAATTTATAGTTAAAAGTTACTTATATATATATATATATATTTTTATCTACTTAAAAAGTTAGAAGTTATATAGAAAAAAATAACTTAACTTACTAAAAGACACCAATTATATATACAAATTTAATATTCAAAATCAATGCCGAATCACAACAAAACATTTGATACAAGTACAGTATATTATACAAAACCTAAAATAATGCCTTATGCGAGAGTAATAACTGCCAGGAAAAAAAAATGTAAGAATGGGAGGCCATGCAGTGATAGAACCGAATAGTCGTAATTTGTTTAGTTAATCGTTTAAGATATCTATTGAATATTGATGGACCAATATCTTTTTAAACGTTTGATTTTGTATTGGCATTAAACGTAGGTACGACGCATTCGCGGTGTCGAATATTACGATAAATCGAAAAATATAAATATCGCGAGTAGGTACTTACACGCTATGGTCTGCGGTATACCGTGTGTGATATTCTCGTAAGCACTGCGGGACAACGAGACACGGTACGACTATAATAATAATAATAATCATAATAACAATTGTGGCGGTATACGACGCATACGATATATAATTTAAAATGCATGTACGCCGTCGAGCAAGAAACGGCATTGGATGCTTTGACTCTGTGATCTCCGGCGATCGAATCGCACGCCATCACCTCGAACGTTTCTAATCTATAATATTATTTATTAAAGCGTAACCCGCGCGCGCATACACGCACATATAAATGCGCATACAATTGTACATTAAATAGTTTCCAATTATCCGACAGCGACTCGCAATTGTTTCGACCCTCGCGTGACTGCGTTATTCTATGTATACATTATAAAGGCAGCGAACGCCAAACCGTCCAAAAACAGACTGGGCATTTATATATTAATGTGTGTGTGTGTGTTTGTGTGTGTGTGTGTAGACGATAGGAGTGGTTATTATAGTTTAATAAATCACGCGGCGCGCGTATGTGAATGTGTTTGTACTGGTATGAGTGCGCGTGTGTATGTACATGCAGGGACATGTTTTGCGGAAAAAGCAAATAGTACATTTGAAAGTTTAATGAGACGTATGAAATATTCAACGAGAATAATGCCACCCAAACGCATTCGACCGAATTGTAGTCTGCAAAATTGCTATCTGCCCAGAGTACTTCACATCGTCGTCTCGTGACCAACGACAGTCTATGTACCTAACATAATATCGTTTCGAATTACCGAGCATTATAATAGTATAATATTAGTATAATATGCCTGTGTCGTGTAATGTATATAGTTATCATAATTTGATCTACCTAAACATAATAATTATACGATTATTGGCTCGTAATATCGTTGTCGGGCAATATTACAGACATCCGTATACACATTACACGCATAATATGTCAATCACTTATAAATGATCGTTATTATTTTTTCGAATTCTTCATCGATATTATTAATATATTATTTAATATAGATACCTACTGATGTATAGTATAATATCATACAGCTTATTTTTCATCGGAACATGGCGTACATATTGTATTCTTGTCTACTCCAGCTGACCGTGTTCACCGAAACTATTCTCTCCGTATAGCTTAGTGCTTACTTACCGATTATGAATACACCAGACCACATCAGATACGAACACTTTCGATTAAATAACAGCTTAAAGCGGTTTTGGGGGAAATAAATATTGTACAGCATCATCAGTGGAGATTATGGGGTGTGATTAACACGTCTCATTTATAGAACTAACGTAATCTACTCATTAACTGTAATACTATTGAATACACTACACATAAAATATTAATATAGTTTTGTTTTACACGTAAACTACGGAAATACAAAACTTATATTTTTGTATTTGACTAACTGTAATTTGCAGTTTTAGTTATATTATCAAAATATTCTTGGAAAAATAGAACGAGTGTATTCCGCGAAAATAATTCGTATTTTATAAAATATCGATCACCTGAATTTTCAAATAATGTGCATTAAATTTGATATTAAAACCCTGATAGAATCCAAACAATTCTGAGAACATTAATCTACAGCTAATAGACAACACACACGTTTTTTAAACTACTTAAGCAAATCTAATTTATGGACAAATATTGTGAAATACTTATATTATTAATTTTAACCATTATTATTGAAAATATTGTTATACAATATATTTTCAACAAAATAAATCAATCAGACATTTTCTGCATTTTAGATTCTAAGTGGAGCAATGAATGTATTATTTTTTTTACATCTGTCATTATACGAGAATTTTAGAGTAGTTAAATTATCGTATTTTCAGTTTTGGGGGTGGTTTCTGGTAAAAAATTTGATCTGATTGGTACTTTAAACTTTTGTAAAATTTGCACCAAGTATTTGTATTATAGTTTTCTACTACACACTAAATCCAGTTGTATAATAGTAATAATAATATATAATCACATTGTATGTATTTTTCTTATTTCTTATTATAAAAATATATTTCCAGACGTTAAATAATAATAATAATAATAATAATAATGTAGTTCAAACACGTTTTGGCGATTCCATTCATCTTCGCGTTGTTACGACGCGACGACGACGGCGACCACCACCACCACCGCCGTGCAGGTGATTACGACTGCTGTAAAAGCGCAAAGCGCAACGGAATCAAGCGTTTATACTCCCTTGGCATGGCGAGGGTGAGGATGAGGGAGGTAAGAGACCCTGATAGCAAAAACTGAGCGCGTCGAAACGACGTGGCGTGAGTTACGACTCGTGGGCCGAAGGTATTGCGAGCCGTGCGTGAGCGGAAGGAGACCAACGTGTGATTTTGACGTCGTGATATGGCCCACAAAACCTGGTCAACCGGTATATTATATTAATTGCCTCATTAGCTAGGTGTATTTCGGTGTGAATGTGTGTGGGTGCATATATAATTACGCGAATTTCTTCTTCAGGTCCCCGGACGACTGCAGGCGTACAACACTCCGCGCGGGGTACCCTTGCAATAAGGTTATATATAATATTATTATCAAAATATAATATGGGTACGCGAAGCAAACGCTTGCAAATAATATAACAAAATATACAGTACGCAAACATTTACGATATAAGATCATATTATACTATTGTGTATATTATACCATACTGTCCATACTATTGTAGAGTATTCATATTATTGTTCAAGACGATTCACCAAGCATACCTACTCGTTATCATATTTTAATCTAATAACCTTATTTTTTTTTTTTTTTTTGAACCTCTATACTATGTTGCTTTAGGATGGCTCATGCATGCGTTTAGTTTTGGCTCATTGAAATTATTTTGGACTTACATCATCGCTTTAAACACATAGAGATGAATTTCAACCTTAATTGATTATATTTATGTCGGCTTTTAAACATATTATGTCTCTAGGTTTTTGAGTTTACATAAAAAGTATATGTTCATAATTCAGAAGTGAAAATCATAAAATTAAATGCTATAATTTTGCTTATATGTATTATAATTCTACTGAAACAAAATGGAAAAACGATTAAAATATCAATTTTAATTAGTGCGGAGTCGAGTAATATGGCTAGTTTTTAATATTAATATGAATAAAAATTATTCTGTATAAATTACTTTGTTTACTTCATTATACAACAACAACAATGCAAGAATGTAATGGTAAAATACCGTAAAATAATCGTTCATGTAAAGAGATCACACTACTATATCCGAAAAGCCATTGTGGTTGGATATAATTATTAAAATGCTTTCTATTGGATAGCGGGACATCGGTATACTGTACATATATTATATAAATAAAATACTCCCAGCGAACTTTGTTAATTTGATTGAAGAACATTTTTATCGATTTTTCGAAGAGTATGTGATATAGCTGCAAAATATTAATAAGTAATTTATAATATTGTTTAACACTATTATACATATTTTGTAAACGTTCCATTGTTTAGTATTATGATGTCGTGTTAATCTATAATCACAAATAATGCATCCGATAGATTATCCATAAAATTGTATATAATAATAATTTATACATTGTAGAAGTTACATAATATGTTTCACTGACCACTGTGTTCTATCTTTCAAAAAAATCATCATATTACAGCAAACAATATTGTATTTGGGTTTTTCATTGTTGACGTATTTTGAGAAATATGGGAAGTAAGACAAGAAATAGTTAAATATTATATGTAAGTACAGCAATAAAATAGTTTTTCAGATGAAATATTATTGTAGTTTTTTGTTATACCGGTCATATGATTTTGAAAATCGTTTCTAGAAGATTATTTGTTTTTTATTTTATTTTACTGATAATGCTATTAACGCGATTATTTATTAAGTTCCATTAATATCCATGAAATAAATTAATCAAATTGTTTCTTTTTTTTCTTCTTCTTATTATTATGATTATAAAATATATATTATTTCACAATCTATATTTTGTATTCATTCATAGAGACCGATAATATTTATATTTCAGTCAATTTTTGAAGTTACTTGGTGAAATACGGATGGATAGGTCAAAGATAAAATTATCATTGTAGTTATAATAATTATGGTTAAAATGGATACATTTGCAGAGATTTTAGCTACTTTTAACTTAACTGTTATAATCGAGAATTCTTTGTGGATAGTGTGATTTGAGATTTAAAAGTGCGCTTTATTTATTTAATGGAGATATTTGAATTGAAAAGTTAAGATTTTGTCAATTTTCTAGGGTTTGGATGTAACAAGAAGTGATAATGGTTGACAGTGGCTTAGTATGGATGTGGGACCCACATTGTCAGTTACCCGTGTTAGATTACAGTCTAGTCATAGGTTAGGTAACATAAGTAAGTAACGAACATTTTATGCAATAAGACGAGATAGGTTATAAGTGTAGTAATAGAACAATATTACTTGTTGAGTTAATTTTAACTCATTTACTTTGATTACTCAATCTCGGGAGTAGGTATTAAATTGGTCACAATTTTGATTAGGTAAGTGTAATTTGGTTTTGAACTCTCTTCGATGATATTAAGTTATGTGATTTACTTGACATTCGATAATATATACTATCTTATATTATTAACAATAAGTAACTAAATAATGAAAAATAATGAAAACAAATCATGGTTGTAATAAATTTATATATTTATTAATTTCATTAAATTATCGGATTAGTAAAAAATAAAAACAAAAATTATGATATAACGTAACGTTTAGGGTATTCAAAATATTACAATGTCATATTAAAATGAATTATTTTTTCAACACTATTTTAAACGTAGGTATCAATTATTAGCATTAACTTATAGTGCATTAGTACGTATTTAATATCGTAGATCTTTCACTCGATTGATGATACTGAATTACTAGAGAAACGCGATCAATAGTGATCGAAAATATAGTTTTGTAATAATTATGCAATTGATTATGGAGTATCAAGTAGACTATATTATTAAATATAAAGTACAGAGAGAGTATAGACGTAAAATTATAATACTATTATAGTAGCATTACACATTTATAAATCGACATTTTCTACGTTAATACTATAGGTATATCAAACAATATACCTCACAGTTGTTGAAACACCGACGAACCGTTTCCCTAATGCGTAAAAGTTTCGAAAGACCGTCGTCAGTCTGTCAGCCTGTATTATTTATGACTTATGAGATTAAAAGCCGGTTTCTTAAATCCTTTTGTTCGACGATAAAACTATATACACCGTCGTACAATACACAAAATAAAAACATCTCCATTAGTAATGAATGCAATATTTTAAACGAACAGCATAATAGCCGCCGTTATCAACTCGACAAAATAAATAAATCGTAATGGCATTCGTGTAATCATATTGTTATTATCTCTCGTCAAATGTTTTATGTTCTTTTGTTATTGGCGGGTTTTAATGATCGTTCTTTATTTTAAAAAAGAAAATCATATAATAATGATAATAATATTTAAATACGTATTTACCAGCACTAAATAATAATATGTTTAAATAACTAAAATATTTTAAACGAACTTATAAATAAAAAATAAAATAAAAATCGATAATGCGTTTATAAAGAAATAAAGGAATAAAACAATATTTAATTATTTTTATAGAAATTTTATTGTACATACAGCATTATTAATTTGTTATATAAAAAAATAGTTAAAGTAAGTAATTGCTCTTCATATCATAGGAGTGGAGTGTACCTCGCTATTGTATAGACACTATAATGGATGATCTGCTAATTTTAATTCAATCATTTTATATTACGAAAAATGATTGAAGATAGTCTAAATTTTTGGTAATTAATTAGTTATCAAACTATTATTTTAGTATTAATGATATTGATTTTACTATTTGTATTTTGAAAAGTATTAAACATTTTTAATTTTGATCTCCTAAAGTATCTACTATAAATTTAAGTTCCTACAAGAAATTTTCATTGAAGTTGATAAACAGATAATTTTTACTAGAAATAGTATCTTCAGACATACAAAAAAAATAAAAAATATATTAACACACATAATTATAAAATCAATATATAATTTTTCACGATACTCAGAAACTAAATACAAACAATATTTAATTACCTAATTTAAAAAAAAATTATATTGTTTAATCGGAAAATCAGCGAATCCAACGTTGTTTTTTTTAATAGTAATTAGTGATCGTGATAATATTTGCAATGGATATATTTTTTTTTCACGATAAAATCTCAGCTTTATGACTTAACTAATCTTTGAGTTGAATAAAAGTATAATAATATAATATTAAAAATATAGAATATGTATATAATAAAAAAATTTTTGAAATCACCTTTAATATTTATACTATAAACCTGTATTGGACCTGAGATGTCCTGTTTATGCTTTTGCACTTTAATATACTGTATAAATTAATAATATAAAAATTAGTAGAAACATTAATGGTACAAAAAAAACATTACAAGTATAGTTATTCAGCGGAATAAGGGGCTCGGCCTTTCATAAAATGTCCTATGGTCCATGATGAAAAATGTCAAAATAGTACTCGTCTATTTATTTCCATTCACGCAAATCTTGTACAATTCGCAAAAGTCTATCAAGCTCACCGTTGTAACAAAAACTACACCAAATATATCGATGTGTATAGGCTTGTATGCGTGAATTTTTTATACCTATACTCTATAGCTTATTTCAAACAATGTAATCGCCTTGAAATTCCACGTTCCAGTTCCGAGCGTATTAATAATATTATAGTAGCTGATTTTATCGAATTTAACATCACGCCGTGTCAGAGTATAATAATATATACAGCCGTCGTCTGTCGCAATATAGTTGGTAGGCAAAATTGGAACTATCGACATTTTCAAGTCGATGAAAATCACCAGTGTTACAACTCTATAGTATACCTAAACGACAGTCTGAATCCATTTTTCATTCAACGGATGAATGCCAATGATATTGTATCCACGATGGCGTGATAAGTATTCTTTCCAATGTCATCCTATTTATATTATTATTGTTATCATTATGTCACACGTAACATTTTAGTGTCTCGTCAAATATTGTATTTTCACGAATATGAAATTGTTATCACGCTTGGCTAATAATATAATATATTTTGAAAAACTCAAACAGATAATATTGTTTAATGTCGCTTTAGCACACAGCCGGAACGGCGTGTTGGAACAAACTGAAAACTTTTAAAATAAAAGCACCTAGGAAATAAAGTTGAAGTAATTTCTTTGAACGTTGTACAAACTTATATTAATTATTTCTTTTGTATACATATATTTACATGATACATTTTATAATAATATAACTATATAAAAAAGAGTTGAGAATATTTTCCTCGGGATTTTATAATAATACGAAAAAAAAATAAGACGATATTGTTTTCGTATTTTTATTTTTTTATTTTTTTGTAGACATATTTATTTTTTATTATTATAATTTTTTTACGCGTTTGTTGCCGACGAGTTTTCTCAGTCGTAAAACTGTTTGTTTTCCTATTATCTGCTTAGGGTTTTTTATCCACTCTTTGTATATCCTCGTGTTTAGTAATTTAATTTTGGATTCGTTGAAAGAGTCGAACGTGGAGAAACAAAAAAACACACAATAAGACTACACGATGATTATGACAACGGTCACGTCCGTTTCACTGCAGTGCGCGCGTACATAATATGTGTATATTATATTAAATATTATTATCATTATTTTTATATAAACCGTGAATATATTATCGTCCTTGTCGTCGTCTGTACCGGAGCAGAATATATTTACCGAAGTTTTTTATACGCATATTATGAAAAAAAACGTCATGTAAAAATAAAAATAAAAACTATGTCATAAAATAATAGAGCACAACACGTAATATATTATGCAATTTTTACATTAAAATATAATATTTATAAGTACAGTTGTAGTTTCTCAATTACATTGCTCCTTAAGTATAGATATATTTTTAAGTGAATCGGTTGAAACCACGTGGTAAAAGTCGTATTACAAATAATGTATTATCACTGTTTAGCAATAGTTAATTGCTTTTTAATTATTATAATATTTTAAACTTATAATTTTATAGAATTTTGATTTATACTTTTAACTGCAATTTGATTGTATTTTTTCAAAATGGATGGTTGCTTATCTAAGCTTATACTAATTATAAATCACATTGGAATTTTTTTACTATTTAAAATATTTGTTTCTCTATAAAATATCTTAAAGTTTGGTATAAGGTTTTTCGTATTTTTTACTTATTGCAATTTATAAATATTAAAAATATATTCACAATACTTGTTTTTATAAATGTTTGATGATGAAATTGGTGATTGAATATTTAAATGAATAACAACGATTTGTCTTGAATCAAATCTAGTTTCTTTTATAAATTCAAAATACATTTATTGTAGAGAATTGAAATTTTTCACTACTACTTATATTTATATTTTATATACGATGGGATATTAAAAATATTTAGAAAAATGTTGAACAATTTATACCTAAACTCATTCATAATATTATACTGTGTATTGGTATACTTGACTTCGGCACATAAATTATATTAAATGTTTTTGCGGTTTTTGGAAAAAAGTAAGTTTAACCTATCGGATTAGGAATCATTAATAAATAATAATTACATTTATAAGATAAACTACTCTTATAAATAGATGCATAAGTTCGTTATTATATTTTTATTGTACTACGATTTATTGTCGAACTTAAATTAAACTTAACACATACGTAATGAGTTGTTTTTAAAAATCAGTGTAGTGTGAGTTTTTATTTCATTTTTTACTTCAATAACTCATTTTATAATGTATATCAAATATCTGAGACCTTGATGTTTTGAAAATATTATTTAAAAATGTTTCAATTATATTAAATAGATTTCGGTATTAATGGTAAACTAATAATAATTATAGAAAGAATAAAAAATGGGCATGCAGTTAAATTTTAACACATAATTATGTCCCTATACTTGAATGATTTGATGAAATATAATGTAAACATAATAATATAATGTAAAATAATATAGAGCACAGCAACCGGTGGCGCAAGTATTTTTTTCTACAGTTACTTTCCATTATTTCTATGTACGATGATAATTTTTATAAAAAATATAAATGTATGCAGACACATTTCGGTAGACAATAAAAAAAAAAGAGACAATAATTAATAGCGTCTAATAATATAACAATAATTATGGAATCATATTATTATTATTACGTAATTCACAATGGCTACGTAGAAAAGTACGATCGCGCGTGCCCGAAAAAAGCACACTGGCAATAATAATCATTGAGAGAGACAAACACGGTTTTAGCGGACTAATGCGTGCGAATGTTTCACGGATGAAACCAACGCTAACACGTCCACAGCCGCGAGTTCATTTTTATTCCGTTGTCGTCGTCTCCGGTGCCAACACTCTCCCCATGCCAAATATACTAGTTACCGGTTAACGGCCCTGTATATTTTTCTTTTTTCTTATTATTATTATTTTTATTATCGTTATTATTTGTATTAAGTAAACCGGATTAGTAGGCGCTAGATAACGACGGCGACGACGACGTGTTTTAATCACCGCAGCCATTCAAAAGCGCTCTGAACGCTAAGGACGGAACGCCGGTTGTCGCTTAGACTTTTGTCGGTGGCGAGATAAAAGACAAAAAAAAAAAAATAACGAAAAAGCAACGAAAAAACGACGTTCTTTGTTTTTTTCCAAAATAACTAATGAAGCACGGCACCCGTCGTACAGATGAACCTGACGAAAACGAGATAACTGTTTTACTATTATATCTGAGCAACTTTGATGGATGACCGCTACGGTATCGTAGAAACTTAATTATTTGTCACATATAATTCTATAATAAAATATAAATCGTCCACACATTTAGTAATAACGGTATATGTACTAAGGACTAAACTCACACCGAACCGTTGTAAACGCGTGTATTGAAAATAAAAAGTGATAACATGTACGTCCGGAATAAAATAATTAAAAAAAAAAATTCTAGTCTAGAGGGTGTCAGGTAAATGTACGTTACTCATTTGACGGTATGCCATATTAAACTCATCTCGCCGCCGTGGACTTTTGAATAATAAAACGATCAACTTCGAAGTTCATTACATAGTATCTCGCGAGTAAGACATTTCATACGAGTTTTAATAATACAACATTGTGATTGCACGGCGAAAAAGATAGGCAAAACAGCTACAACACCAGTGTCGGAGCACACACAATTTATATTGTTCCGGTAACTTATTATAATATCAACTGGTAAAAGGAAAAAGCGAATGAGTGACGTTTAGAGACCACCAAGCGGCATGGAATTTTCGTTTTTTGTATAATATGTAATTTTCCAGTAATTTATACTTGTACTCAAAAACAAAACATATAAACAATAAATGTACAACGAAAACCTTTTTCAAACAAACACAATTATATACACGCTCACTGGCGAACGCAGACATATTAAGAATATAACGGAATCAAAATGATATTTAAAAACGGGTACGCCTGCACCGTCGATAGTCTGTCAGAAGAGTCATACCTTCTTCGTCATTACAACTACGTCGTATTACACTTAACAATGGTGATAATGTGGTACCGGCACAATAATTGCTTAATTTGTTTATACTATACATTAATAACTTCCATGGCCATTCTTATTTATTATGAAATACCTGTCTACATAAAACAGTATTAAAACTGTTTTCTACAATATAACCAACAGTTTATACTAAGCTTTAAGTCACAAGGACTCGTGTTTCTCCGACAAAATCGTCGTGATTAAACAACTATGAAATACTTCGTTTTCATTGTTTTTTTTTAGAATAAGCGACTTGTATCATAAAAAATACCAACGAGTAGGCATCAATAATAAACGATACTGAAAAACATTTATCACTTAGTTCGTCCTATTTTTGTGCTGCACATTTTACATATCTGGTGCAGATGATACAATTAAACACTTTGTTATTCCTTTTCTTTCAGATAGACCCATAAAACAAAAATGTGTACCTATATCCTGTATAATATATGTTTTTAATAATAACAAAGTAATCAGACACATAATATATAATGTTCCATATCCGAATCGTTAGAGTGATTTTACCTTCAATTCGTCAGCGGAGCGTGTTCAAGTCCCAACCATCCGACTTTTTGGGCTGAATACAATACTATGCAATAATGGCTCAAGTATTGATACAATTCTACAAATTTGAAAAATATCGAAAAACAAGAAGAGGATATGATGAGGGACTTCATCCACGACCTGCTTTTTGCAATTTTTTTCACACCTCTAAACACCATCGCCGCATCGTAGATAACAATATTACAATAATATTATTATCTTCATAACGACTACGCATTTTCTAATATTATGTTATTATTGTTATTATTTATACGACCGTTAATGACTACAATAACTCGTCTGACAATACGCACGCGGCCGCTGTTTTTCGCGTAATGCGTTTGCTTTTAATTAAAAAAAAAGATTAGGATATTATATTATATTATTGTAATTATTATTATTATTATTATTACATCATTGCTGCCAGTACAGTATACGGCATTTATTGTTGTGCACTGAGTTTCGTTTCGGTGTATTCGTTATCGCGATTAGTATCGTTTCGCGTCGTCCTAGGAACTTTTACCATAAATTATATCGGCCGGAACCCCGCGAGCCGTTCGGACTCTTTTATTCTGCGGCAGTGTACTCGTATACACAGACAGTAACTTTACGTCCGACGGCACTTTTCTACGAAATGGTTATAAACTTTAAGACACATATTTGTATCGATTTGTAGACAGATTCCTCCCCCCGTCACCGTTTTATATTACGTATATTTGTCTAATGCCCTTTTAATAATATATTTTTATTTCGGTGTTATCGTTATTGTCTGTTTTTTTTTTTATTTACTAAAATAGCTTCTGGTCATTTATCCACTTAAACATGAAATACTATAGTATAACACAACTGCATATGTCTTTATATTGAGTAATAAATATTTCAACCACGAATACTTATCACACCAACTGCTTTTAAACCTACATCTCTTTTCATATTATATAAGAGTACGATAAAAATAATGATAGATTTTAGAAACTACGATTTTATCAAAAATGGGACTAAAATCTAGAATTTTTAAATTGAACGGTGCATTTGAATCTAGTATGGAATATCTGCATGACTCTAGATATAGTTTAAGTTGATTTAATAGGCAATTGTCTTAAAACACAAAAATAAATTTCATTATTTAAAAAATTATTATTTTTTTACTTAAAAGAGTTACGGATATAATATTATAGAGGTTATATATCTATCCTACAGCAAATGTTGTACAAATATAAATAGTATAAAAGAATAATTAAATTATGAAGGCTCGAAAATGTCAGGTAATAACTTACTTGATATACAAAATCTGTAAAGTATAACAATTTTTTGTTGTTGTTATTTTGGAGTTTAATTGAATGAGGAATAGTGTTACATCTATGTAGTTTATATAAGTATATGCTGCCAGATAAAACTTTATCATAATCCTTGTAATAATAGATAATACTAACGATAAGTATATAATATTATCAATTATTCGTTACAATGCTACTGCCCATTTATTTTCTTTTAAATAAATTTGGTGATTTTGAATTTAATAGAAAAAAAATAAATTGTCCTACCTGGCCAACCCCTCTGTCTACAACACATTTATATGGAGCACAATCGATGAAACTATCATACTCACAATAAAAAAATGTTGATTTTGCCAAAAAAATAATTTCTTTTGATTATCGCCGTTATTCGGTTGATCAATGTTCAGATCATTATATAATGCACGTTAATATTATCGACAAATAAGTGTGAATCGCCATTTGTGAATTTAGAACTATGTTATGATTATTATTCATAATTTACTAGTTTAGTTTAATGTAATCATTTTAAATCTATTTGGAATATTTGTTTTTGATCAGAGGATTGGAGATTCAAAGATGCTATGTGATTTCGTTGTAACAATTAATTACTAACTATAGTATTATAGATATTTATAAATTATGAATATCATTTATTAAATTTATGTGCATTACACCACACATTTTGCATAACAATATAATATTATATTATATAAACCGTATGGCAAGGAAGGGCCTAAAATTGTTGTACAATATTATAATTTCATCCATAATAGAATATTTTAAAATATGATTTACCGCACTACTATATTTTCATATAATATTAGCTACCTATACGTTATCATAAAAATTTGAATAATAATTGAACTTTATATTAGTAAGTAAATATGGGCTTAGTCTAAAAGTTTATTATGATTGCAAAACCATGTTGACGCAGTAAGTTATTATGTTATAGATAACTGCGTATAAACATGAGGCATCGTAAGTTAGAGTATATTTTTGGTTTTTACTCATAAAATATAATAAAAATAGTAATAATCCGACGTAAATTAAAATAACATTTTATTTGAACTAATTATATTGAACGGTTGATATAATCATATGCGTAAATGGTGTATACAAATATTATTAAACATAATTATCTCGGGTTATGATAATATAAAATATGTATTACACATCTAAAGTAAAACATATCGTTGTAATAAAAATAAAAATTATTAAAAAATACTGTGTAGTATTTTTTTTTTTTTTTTTTTTTTTTTTTTTTTTTATCATAAAAGGTCGAGTTGTACAAATATAAAAGTGAAAAAAATATGTAGATTTAATTAGTTTCCCTCCAATTAAGTATATAGTTTTCGCGAAACGACCTTTAACAAGTTATTCGAATGAAAATAACGGCAAAAACAGACGACAGTATAAAAATAATAATTAACTAAATTACTAACTTAAATAGACACTACTCGTATAATTATTTACACTATAAATTTTCATATACACGTAATACATCATTATTGCAATACGAACAATAATAAAACGCTGTGCAAGTTGAACTAAATTACTCGTGAAGAGCTTTACGGTGCATACGTGTTAGCGTGTAAATTATAAATAGATTTCATGTGCACATAACAACTGCCTAAAGTTTGATTTACTGCATGCTACAATGGAGAGAGGCCTCGTATAAATATAATATTGTTATTACGCATAATATATGATCGTATATTTCTTAAGGGTTTATTATTAATATATATTTTTTTTTCGCAAAACTTTCGAGATTAACTGACAAAATAATCGACGAGCGTGCGAATGACAAGGCGTTTCATCAGAATGTCATCGAGTACTCGGTAATCGGCATGTATTAAAATGACTAAAAAACGAAAAAAAAATGTAAATATTAACACTCGACCATATCACCAATTTCGCTTTAAAAAATGTACTTAATTATTACAAATGCAAAATGATATACTGGATGAATCAGCAAGTAAGATCATTCCATTTTTTTTTTCAATTCAATAACTATTAATGTATTTTAATACTGATATTAAGATTTGTTAAAGAATTTAAATTAAATTATTTGAGAAGTGTTTTGTGGTGATATAGACATCTTAAAAAAATAAAAATAAATAAAATCTAACTTTTTTAATCTAAATTGTTAAGAAAATTATGTTTTGGTTTTGTATCTAAATTAAAAACTTAAGCAAGTACTTTATGATTTATTAAAATGTATACACTCCAAATAATTATTCTTAAATAAATATATAAAATAGGTGTAACTAGGTTAAATAGGTTTTTTTCTTCTGAGCAATAACATTCTATTAGTAGAATAAATAAATTAATATTAAAAATATGTAAATCGTTAAAAAACTATTACTATTATTTAATTTTAAACTTTAAATTGCTTTAAGATAACATTTTTTTGAATGATGTATTTAATTTTCACAATTTTTATTGAGAAAAAATAATCTTATTATCTTCATAAAAATTATAAAAACTTTAAAGATCTGATAAATTAATTTCCTATTAAAAAAAAGTTAAATAAAAACGAAGAATTTTGAAAATTTTTCTAAATGTCTAAAAAATACTAATTTAAAAATGTTATGAAAATTTCAAGTTTATTAGGTTCATATCTACAGCAAAATAAAAAATTTACTTAACTAGATCAAATTTTCTACAAGAAATGACACTCATTATTAAAACATTTTTCTCAGGTATAAAAAGTATTTTAAGACACACATAGAAAAATTACAGCAAAAACACAATGTAAACCCAATACTTCGTCGCAAAATAACCTAAGCTAATCTCAACGAGTTTCGATAAATGTATAAAATACTTATGTTATTTTATGTTGGGAAAGTTGTTTGTTTGTCAAATTTATAGACATCGAGTCAGTGGCATGTATATGCGATGTACGAGTTTGTGTAGATAATGTAAGGGGTGGTTGAAAATAATTGTATTTACACTGTAAACAGTGGGCACAGATACATTGGCCACATATTTTCTTTTAAGTAGATCCCAAATGTCTTGTGGAATGGAAAAGCGATCTACCTCCATCACATTTTATAATAATTATCTCCACTAGAAATCGTGATGTGATTACCTAAGTGGGAAGATTAATTCAATGAGACTGGATATTAATAAGAGGTGTACTACATAAGCTGAGTATTTTATTAAAACACTTCAATATCACAAGTGTTTTTTTTTTTATTATTATTCTATGGTTAACGGTTTATTGGCTTTAATACTATATAACTGTATTTTAAACATTTACAGGTTAATAAAATATAATTAATGTAGATTGTTTTTCCACCATATCCCTATAAAATATTTAATACTCTTACGTATTTTTTATAGCATAGTTGTCGTATGCATGTTTTATTGGTTTTATCGCTGGGTACACAACAGACTTTTCACATAGAAAAAAATATTAAATTTATTTTATACTTGGTTTACTTTTAATCGATATGTTTCCTTTTGATATAAATACAAACAAACAAAAATAATACTTAAAGATAATTTTATTGTATTAATATCTAATTTTGATTAATTTAGAACATATTTTCGAGGCTTTTCATTTAATATAATGAATACCTACCTAATAACTTTTTAAGATTACAGGATACATTGTTGTTTGTTCGTATTATGTTTTTTAGCTATGAAACGTTTAAATATATTTATTCTTTAATATATATTAAATAATCATTAATTTATATTCCTTATTTAGACAAAGAAAATATTATATTATAATAATTATAGTGTGCATCACCAAATTATACTAATTATAAAAACAAAAATAAAATTAAAATTTGTCAAATCGTGTGTCAATTGATTTTATTGTTTAAACAATATGAAAACGTTTAGTGAATATAAATTTTGATTAAACTTTAGTAATTATATGTTTCGTTTGCTTAACCGTTGTTCAATCTGTACGCTGCAAAATAATTTGAATTTCTACTATTAAATAGTTTGATAAAATCAAGATGTAAACTTCTAAAAATATGCTTTAGTTAAAATACTAAATGGATAATAATTAAGAATTAAGATCATAAATATTGTGTAAATTTATTTTAAACTATTTCCTTGTCCACGTTGTTTTTAATAGCAATATAATAATGTTTAAGTTTCTCTCTCTTATTTGAATATTAACACGCTATTATAAAATAAAATTAAACATTCAAAGTAGCTACCCCTATTAATGTATAATTATTATTTGTATACGTATGCTATAGATACATTTAAAAGAAAATGTCTTATCTTACAACAACAATAATAATTAACATATGACCGCACTAAACCCATAATAATAAGATTATATAATTTTTAATGTTTTAGCGAATTGGATATGATTACATTTGAGATATTATTATAGTATTATAATTAAAAATTATGAGTTTTTATAATTATTCCATGATAAATGTAGGTATATTCAATAAGATTTTTTAAATTTAAATTTTACACCTGAACTAGTATAACTTTATTTCCATCATAGTATTCTCTTTGTAAATATACACATTTTATGCCATTTTATCTTTGAATCCAATGCTGTTTTTATTCGTACACTATAACAGAAACTATAATGACGACGTTAAGTTTCTCTTTCTCAGAATCTAACTTTCTTTCACACACACAAACACACAAAGTTCAATGAGTAACCAAATAATATCAAAATACAATATAAATATAAATTATATATGTATAATTTATAATTATCATAAAAATATACGTACAATTAAACAATATAACCAACATTTGATTCAATGTGGGACAATCGAGACTTTAACATTATTATAGTTGTCAGTTATGATTGAAATAAAAATAAATCTAATTTCAGAAGATAATATATTTGTATTAAAAATAGAAAAAATTCTGAAGAGTGAGACAATAGAAAAATGAAAATAATACATCGCCCAAGAATAATGCAAAACTTTTATTCTTCCATAATAAATAATTATAAAATGTGTATCGTACCCATAATACGTATATTATATAAAATACAATTGGCATAAGTTTTTATTTTGACCTATTAACTGTACCCATATAATATACAAATATGTTTACATATTTTTATGAATTGTGAAAAGAAGTGTAGATTCGTTTTAAGTATTTTTCCATTTTTCATGGTTTGAACGGAATACTTAATGACTTTTTACAAAGCAAAACACTATTTCTCGGTCACTAAAATCGTGTTTATTGTTTTCAAGAATATAATTATTTGAATTCGCATTTGTCCGGGACAATGTTAATTATACCTACTGCTAAGAATAAAAACCGCATTTTATAAATACGTTTAACGTCGATAAATATTCAAGACTTAAACGTTCGAAAACAGACGTACATATGTACGTAGCAGTCCGAATTGCGTCTTAACTTGACAAATTCAATAATCTAAAATAATATACATCCTTTATACGTAGGTTATAACAACCACGCTGAATCTATAAACATACATTCGTACCAATAATAATAACAACCATTTTAGATAATAATATGCACATATGTACCAGTCGACGTATAGTATGCCCAGCGTCGACTTTGAGTTGTAGATCGACTTTAGGAAATATTTGAATAATTAATGTCATCGGTACATTTTACGACTGAATCGGCCGAGAAACTCAATTAATAATATATACGTGTGTGTGTGTGTGTGTGTGTGTGTGTGTGTGTGTGTGTGTGTGTGTGTGTGTGTGTGTGTGTGTGTGTGTGTGTGTGTATGTGTGTAATAGTTGCGTAGCGTACCATTGAAACCTTTTTGAGTTATAGTGCTTTATGCATACACTTTTTATTTTTGTTCTAATTTAAATGTCAGAGTTAAACATGGAATTTATTTCGATAGTAATAACACAAATCTAAGCCTAAATGACAATTACGTTATTATAATATACATATGCGGAATTTAACTTCATCGTATTGTTATTACGTTGTTGTTTATGATTTATTTTATTTTTCGTTTCATGTCAGTTATTACGTAAAGGATGATTTTTAAGTAGTATTAATACTGCGGACCGTTGATAATATGACCAATATCGGTGTTTATCACATACCACAGACAAACAGTCGTCCAAGGTGAGTGACGTATGTGACCAAAATATAAATGTCTAAAGTAAATAGCTATAATAACTAATGCTTATACAAAATCAACTAAACCTCTATACTAATAATTTCACGAAAAAGAATTACATTCGTTCAGGTGTCACGTCGATCCGCTTGCGAGTTTTGACGGAATTTTTCAGGAATTATCGACATCAACATGATAAACCAGTAGACGCCAGACAGTGAAAAAGCGTGAGGGAAGGTACAATTGATTTATACGAATCATAATTTCTGAACTAGAGGAGGGAGATATCCAGCAGGACAGTGATTCGTGAGAAGGGTGCATATATTATATATATATATATTTGAGAGATTATATATTATATAGCTGGACGAACGGACCCGATAAGCTTAAAGGTGTGGGGGTGGTGAGGAAGTTCGAAATCTAAACGGTAAAATTGAAATTCATGAATATTTTATCGGTTCGGTACCGACCGTTGTGTCCGGGGTGAGGAAGTTCAATAGCTTCCGCGCCGACGTTTAACCCTCCCCCACCACATGAGTGTGGATTGTAGGTATGTGTATTATATGGTCTCGTGCTTTGTGTCGTTCCACACACAATTTGACGTCCATGGCCGGTCCGCTATGACAAATTATCACTTGTTTGTTTGAGTTTTTCTGGATTCCATGTATTTCACATTGTTTACAAAACCATACGTCAAAGTATTAAAAATTGTGTAGATACTTAACACACATCAAAAGTTCTTCTGATTCCACTCCTTCTCTCAATATCCTTTAAAATTACACCATTTTATTACATCACATGCGTGTATATTTGTTCTTTCACTAAGTTTCATAACTAAAAGTATCGAGTGCCATAAATTGTAGAATTTTCGATAAGACTCACTAATAGATAAAACACATAGATAGGTACCTAAGGATCTAGTAGCTCGGAGAGTTCGTAAACGTAATTACTTCATTTATTCTGAAAAAAAAACAATGCAATGATTTTAATTACAAACAAAACGATGTTATTTAATTAGAATTTTCAAAAAAAGCAATCAATATATTATACACAATATATATTTACATAATTATATATATATATATATATAAACATATAAAGGCAGGAAGTCGTATAATTTTTCGTGTAAGACCCTTTTTTTCCGATCGATTCTGTTATTGTTTTCCATTTGTATCAGACAGGTATTGAGATTGGACTTACGTTAGTTGTGCATTAGTTAGTTAAAACTTTTTTAGTTGGTCATCTCGGTTTTTTTTAATTAAATTTTAGTCATTTACGTTTTGACGATTACATTAAACAAGATTAATCAATTTTTATGTTTAGGGTTCTTGAGCGATGTATACTCTTATAATGCACCTTCCTTTTACGTTGCGGAAATAATGGGGAAAAATGTAAAAATCTGTTATAATAAAAATTATTGTTAATTTATTGCTATAATAAGTTGAGTAATAATAACTTACTCTACATTATATAATTGTATAAAATCTGTGTGATTTGTTTACGGATAATATATGAATACGGTAATACATGATACAAATATTATATAATCGGCTAAATTGTTTATCAGTTGAATATTTTATTTAAACAGAAAAATCAAATTATTTAAAATACACCCTAGAAACATAACGTTATACTCCCGGCGGGTATTATTAGTGATTAATAAATTATGGACATTTCTATTAAAGATCGTTTCGTATCAAATTATTCATATTGGATAATATTAACGTGGGCGTCAACCTTTTGAGGTCAAATGTAATAATATATTTTACACTTTTTAGGCTTCTATAATAGGTATATTATAGGATATATTATAATCTATTATATATATATATTACAAAATAAAATTACAAGATTTTTCTTCGATATTCATAAAATTCAATTTTATCACTTTTATGCGCAACATGATAAAACGCTGACAATATTATTGCATTATATAATTCTTTTTAAATAAAATACTAAATTAATGATTATAAGTTAATGTTTTAATATACATAAAAATGATAAGTATTTGATACATAAAATATAAATTGCAATATATATATTATATATATTTATTTAGAATTTAATTGGTAAGCTAATAGATATTTTAAAGTCATTTTTAATAATTAATATCATAATATTATATTATATTCAAATATACATATTATAAAACACAATGAATATCTTAAAAATGTTATTATACTTAGATATATTATAGTAACTATTAATTAATCTAGGGAGTAAGCCGCAATCCTACACAGCATAGGGGATGATTAATTTACTTGTTTTTAGTCAAAAAGGTTTCCTCCTTTCAGTTAAGCTATTATAATATTTGCGTTGAAACTGCGCTATTTACGGTCAAGAAATGTAAATTTAATATACATGTGTACGTAAATAAATATATAGTTAAATAAATCTGTGGTATTTACATTTTACACTAATATATGTGATTTTTTTATTTTTAGTTTACCAATTATAATGTCTATACTGCCAACTAATTAAACAATTAAAACAAAACATGTAAACATCTATTTCAGGAAATATACACTTATATAGGTACCCATAATAAATTATAATATAATCCAAAATATGATAATTTTTGTACAATTAGTAACTATTATTGAGTTACAGACATTATCTTATTAAATTAAAACAATGTTAAATTGAAAGAACAATCTAACACAGTGCAAGTTAGTACTATAATTGTAATATATATAATTTATATATTATATTATATATTTTGTGTTATAATAATTTGTATCCTATATAATTTTAACAAGCATGAGTTTCAATAAAACTCGTACGCGTCATTTGCAAAATCGAAACAAATTTTCCATCCCACAACAAATACAATTGTTACTGTAATGATTTCGAACAAAAGTAAAATACTATTCTCGTTATTTCAACGAGAAAACTCGTAAAAACTAAATGAATACAATTATTAATGCTTTATTTATAATATGAATTATTTTTACGTGGCGCTGTGTGTTTGTGTATTCGTGTTTGCAGTGTATAAATATTTACTCATCATTTGGTCGAACCAGTACCAATTTTTTTTATGTAATATTTATGTATGTGTAGTTCGTTATCGAAAACGTCACGCACCACCGAATTAGCCAATAAATTAGTCAGATTTCGATTCGATTAACATCCACCACCGGCCGCAGGCAAACGTCAAAAGCTCGAAGTTTATAATAATAATAATAATAATAATAATAATTTCTGACGCAATACGATTTGCAACACGAAATTTTGGCCACGTAATTCGGTATTTGGGACAGATACTTTATACGGTACCCGAAATAAGTTGTACGAAGCAATGACATTCGTGGCGATGAAATATTTAAAACTATTTAGCGCGAGATCAAAAGAATCAATTCGATTAGTGATATTTTGTTAAAAACGCAATTTAACTGATTTGAATAAGTATTGTTTGATATGAACGAGTCATTGTATAAAACATTTAACAGAAATTATGGCCCAAAACAGATATTAAAAAGAGACAGTTGGTATTACGGACAATTTGAACGGGATTTTTCAACAACCAATAATTATTATAGAGGTGTCTACTCTGCAAAAAATAGTGATTTTTTAGTAAATTTTTTTTTTCTTACGATGGCCCAATGTAACTTTCGTCACAGTGATATTGTTGCCGTTGTCGTCTCGAAATTGTAACACGCGGGTACGAACCTTTATGATATATTATAATAATATTTTAAGAGGTGGGCAAGCACGCAACGAGTGCGATCGATCGGGCACGTGAATTATGGGCGTCTATCTATAATAATAATAATAATAATAATAATAGTTCAGCTACCCTGCCCCGCGGCTGACGGTGCGGAAAGATTTTAATTTTTCAGACTGCTTTTGTTTGACTTACGGGTCTCCAGAGACTCGTAACTTACGGATTCTGTCGGCCATGCGTACACATCGTACGACGTTATACGCGTATGTGCATATTATATATATTATATTCATCGTATACACAAACACACGCGCACTACACGGTGCAATGAGCCTACCTATTATTATAGGTGCTACCCGAAGTATACCTACCTACAGATTTATTTTGTTAGCCTTCTCATCTATATTTTCCTCGACGACGAATTGCTGACTCTGTTTTTTTATTTTTGCTTTTTTCACTTAATCTTCCAAATAAAATATCAGCTTGAAAAATATTAATTTTTCCATCGTTTCAACAAACAAAACAAATTTCCGCCCGCATAATATCCTATCATACGTAATATTATGTTACTGCAGGTGTCGTTATTTGTATTTTTTGTACATTTTTCCTCCGAATTGACACGATTACGTGTTTTTTCAGACGTTACGGTTAACGTACGAGTACACATATATAATTGATATTAATCTGTTAAAACTTAAAAACGTATATAACACTATTATATCGTAATATGAATTTGATTTAAATCCTTTATGGATATTGTTAAATATAATTCACTTACAATTTAGACTATCAGACACGCCTAGCTATAAAGTACGAAATGCTAACGACTCTACTACTCAAAGTAAACCATTTTTTTTTAGTGTTTTTTTTTTTTTCAAATGAATCGATATAATAGTATAATATTATAAAGTTTTATCTAAAAATCGTAATTTTTGACTAGTTTTTATTATCATTTTTGTGTTTAATACTCATATAAATAAATAAAAATAAATTACCAGCTAAATTATGTATGTATAAGTAATGAATACAAAATAAATTTTATTGTATAAAACGTGGATACCTACTTAGGTTTTTAGACGTAGTTTTAGATGATACACCAGACGAATTTTAGTATGCAATTATTATGTTTCGAATAGATAGATTTTATCAAAAACAAAAGAACAGATAAAAATAATAGTCACTTGGGATTCTAATTTTTGTACAGAACATCAATAAAATGTACCTATCCGAAAAAATATCATTTGACGAGTCGACGGAAACGGGATAAGAAAAGAAAAGAGAAAATGTAACGCGTTTCATGCAGGAAGTTCTATTTATTTAGTTACAATTGTGTATTTTCGATATCTGTATGTACGTGCTGTACATAATAAATCGAGGATAAGTTGAATGAAATCGAATAACAACACAACTGAGCTAAGAAGACATTTGAAAAATATAAGACATTTTAAATCGCAAATATAGATTTATATATATAAAAAAAACCATCAACTCTCGCTGACTCAAAGAGATATAATAATAATAAAAAATAATCAATTCAATTGTTTCCGGAGCTATGGAAAAGTTATGTATGTTATAAAATATGTATAGGGGTGTAAAAGAACCGCGTCCTTGTTATATTCTCGTTAAATTCCATTTATGCAATTAAAATATTAATAATAACAATAAATTAAACATGATTTAATAAAAAGAATAGCCGAACAACTTTTTTTACAACTTTATTCAATAAGTTGGATTATTATTTATTTGCTTTTTACACTTTGTATATAATATATATTTTATAAAGTTATGATTTTATTAATAAAAAAAAAGTGTATTTTACTATTATTATTATTAGTCTATAATGAGTCGTGGAAAAAAAAACGTATACATTTTCAATACTGCACGACTTTCTGCAACCAAATGAATAATCCAAAACGCTTTAATATAAATTTTAATATAATATGTGGTTTTTACTACGTCGTAAACGACCGGTTTGGTGGCAGGCACTAACTGCAGTAAAGCATTTGGCTATATTATAATAATAATACGTAATATTATTAGGTTGGTCACAATATCATATATATACGAGTATAATACCATAACGGTAGAACGGCAAGCCGCAAACTGTGGCGTATGCACTATGTATATAATATTATGTACCTGTCACTATCTCATTTTCAAATACCCAAAGGTCTATCTAATAGGGTCAGTCAAAAACTGCGAAATAAGTATAGTTGTATATTTTTTTCAACGAAACTAACTATTTCTTTCAGCAGACGTTGTTTAGAAAACTAAAAATCTATTTAGTAGTCATTGTTTTTGTTATAAGTGTTTAAAGTTGAAATTTTGACAAAACTCGATAAGATAACAAAAACGTATAAACATTATTTAATATTTAAAAATGTAAATGATATTGATTTTAAACTTGAACATTTTTCATCAGCTTTTCTTACTTGAATTAGAAAAAAAAAGTAGTTTAAAACCTATTTATGATGAGTTATATTTTATAAATTAGATCTATTTACACCGTCTTATGGAACATCAATAATAATTTATATGTCAATAAAACTCAATAGTTAGTTATAATAATATTTTATATTATGTTTATTGTATAACGTATGTATGTTATAATAATTAATAAAATATGTTTTGGCAAAAAATATGTACTTAACTCAGCTTATTACTTACTTAATAGACAAATAAATAACAAAATATTCTTGGAAATACCATTTTCGATTAGAATCTCGTTTTTCGTACTCAATGATTTAGCATTTAATTCTAATTTAATATACCCATAAAGTAATTTTCTTAAAATAGGTATATTTTAAACTTAACCTAAATTTTTTTTGACATCACAGAATACAAAATTGTACTTGTTATTAAGAACAAAAAATCATTCGATTTCTGATAAAAAAACAAAAAAAAAGAAGAAGATTCGTTATAATAAACATACATAAACATGTATATTACTATGATAGGTACACGTTCGATATTATGTACATGATATTATTTTACTGCACGCGTAGGACATGCAAATTATACAAAAAGCAAAAACAATGCGCGTTCGTATACGGGTTAGATTACGTTAGGTTACTTTTCTTTAATTTTTAATTTAAATTCACTTTGAAATCATCCGATATATGCGTGCAGGTCGTAAGAGTGTACAGTTGTAAGTAAAAATATAATACATACAATAGATGGTGAATGTGTTCTGTAAAACCAGATTTTCAAACCAACAGAAAACCAAGAAAACACATTAATGAGAAAAATGATATATTGGTTTTCGTCTTGTCGCCGGAGACATCGAACAGTGTGTGAGCGTGTGTGTCGTGTATTTCTTATTCACACCATATCATTATGAATGTGACTATAATAATGTATGATATCATATTATTATAAAAATATGTATTATTATACCTACACATTAAGTCTATGGCGATGTGTGTATGGATATAATTTGTACATAAATTGTAATTCGTTATTTTCAATTCCCGGAATTACCGTAATATTAATACACGCACGTGTATATTACATCAGCGCATAATAGGTATGTTTATTATATTCGTACATGGCACGTAATACGTATAATAACAATAATAAGATAACGATATGACATACTCGTTTATATTTGTTTGTTACATCTGTTAACAAAATTTTTTTTTTATACGTAAATACCTGAGCGACCTGCACAGTGCACACTATCGGTTCTCCGCCTCTCTCTTTCACTTTCTCACAGTTTTCTTTTCCTTTTTTTTCTTTTTGGTTAGCGTGAAAGGTCGGCATTTCCCTCGGAGCCTCTTTTATCGTTGGCGACGTGGAAAGGAAACGCCGCACGTCTAGTGGAAAAGACCCGGTGGTTACCCGGATATAATATTGTGGAGGATAAGTTTACACTCTTCGGCACGGAAGAGTACATAATATACCTACCTACTATTTAATATGTATATTGTATAAAAGAAAGAAAAAAAATCACCAACAAAGTGGCCGTTTCCGGCACACGCGACGCGCGACCAAAACACATCGACTCCGCCTCGACCCTCACACCACCTACCACGTGCACGAAAGTTCAAACCGTCCCCACCAATAATTGTCGGTTTTCACGTTCCTTTTGCGGTTTACCAGTTAAAACAACACGTAAATGGACTTTGTATAAAATTATTATTATTATGGTCACTTATGAAGCCTGATCGACTTGCACAGTAATAATAATAACGACTGCAACGACCGATTGTTCTGTGTACCAATTTTATACTTAAAATTTAAATTTAATTAAAGTTTATACGTAAAAATCAATTTTATTCTGTCAAAAATTAACAGAACATTTTTTTTTGTAATTATTTCACAACTCACTTACAAATTTATAATAACGATATTATAATAAATTATATAATATTTACAATCACGCGGCGGTATGGATAGGCAACAAAAATTTTGTTTTTCTACTGCAGCTGATTATAGTAATATTTAGGGCCCGGATTTCATCAATACAAAGGGGATTATTTTTATGTAATCTAGGACAATGCATTCTAAGTATACAATTCTTTTCATGTACTTTGTGTAACCTAGCAAATACTTCAAAGGCAAAACATTTAATTTGCATTTTTTCATTTATGTTACATTTTTTAACATTCACAGATAATATTATTAATTTTCGTGCATGTATTAAAATTCTGTATTCACGAGCTTTTAGTGTAAATTAAGATATTCAAAATATAATGAAAAAACTGTATTAATAATATTTGTTTTAAGAAGTTTTAGATATTTTTCACTAATATCAAATGAATACTATTTATGAGCGAAATAACATCTTTATGTATCTCCAGCGATTATCAGATTACAGGGATTTAATCAAATAACAAGTCAGTTGGAGATACATTGCGATTACATTTATTTCCAGTTGAATGTTTGTGTATTATTGTGTGTTAACGAGCTACTTTTTAATGCTAATTTTTGATAGTTTTTAGGAAATTTAAATCCGGGCCAATTAATAATATTATATTATTGTATATTACGCGGTTTTTAAATGTTATAATGTGGCGTATTCGATTACAGCCGTCAGTACAAGCGAGTTTTTCGGACTTTACGTTAAGTTTAGATAGCCGCTCACGTTCTATACCGTCGTCACTTTACGGTGCTCGGTTGGATGTATACTATATATTATATTATTACAGTGAGCGTTTTAGTTTGGACGTCGCGGGTGGCATTTACCATAGGGAGTGTGGGATAGATGGAGGGGTTGAAAACCGACAAGAGTTGTAATTACACTCGTATATACGGGATATAATGAAATACACATACACACACTTACACACTATATATAGATATAAGTAGTTATCTCGTTCGGTCGTTTATCATTCGACTCAGAATGAATTAAAATTCACACAAACACGAGCGCGCGCGCGCGCGCACACACACACACACACACACACATACAACAGACATCGGCGCGAGGACAGAACTCGACGTATTATTGCGTATTGTCTATCGCGTCTGGAAGACGACCCTTCGCGAAACCGCTCGTCGAGAGCTGCCCCGTCGAGGGTTACTGCAATGACACTGACGACACGGTTCCGGAGAGATGCTGTGCGTGACGACAAGACGCGTGTTGTATTTTCTGACAAATTGATGGCGAGAGCAAGTATAATGTATAATAATATTGAGCAAATTTCTATGCCGTGATCGTGGTCGTCAGTTAGGTTAGGTGTTGGTAAGCTCGCCGTGCCTTCGACCTTTGTCACGTTGTCAAAAGACTCTTAATAGTATTAAGACACTGAAAACACGCGTTCGGTAGACGACTCTAGAGCAAAAAAAGCATAGTTATTGTCGTACGGTTTATATAATCGTATGCACATACAATCAGTTGTCTACCTATTCTGTTTATTATTGTCTACTGCCCTCTTTAATATTAAAAACTAGCATTGTTGCTTTATGTACATATTTACCAATCCTAATGTTGTTTCACGCTTTAATATAATATTATAGTAAACACGATAATTATTAAAATAATAAATTATAATACGGCATGTTTTAAACCGAAATTCATGATAACACACTTCATATTTTCAATTTAGTTTTTGATTTTTTAGTTAACTTAAATAGGTATGTAATATATACAAGCATATTATAGCTATTTTGAAATAAGCGTATAATTAAAAGCGTACATACAAAATAGTACGTTATTTTAATATTACCATTGTAACTGTAATAATTATTATAAAAGTATGTAAGTAGTGTATTTTTAATAAAATATAAAAATATCATAAGGTTATTATCAATTATCCATTTTTTTTACTAAAGAATATTGAAAGTGCACGTAAAAGATATTTTATAAACATTGTCCACATTCCATAAACGTAATTGAAACGCACACATATACACAATTCCTAAAAGGGAAAAACAATTTTTATTTGATGTATATTATATTGGTACCTACCAATAACGAAAAAGCACCTTTTATTTGTACATATAATGATATTATAATACACTTAGTCATGGCGAAAACTGCAGAGGTGTACCAATATAATATATACATAATAAGGTTATAATCTAACATATTTTCCACGAAAATCTCTTGTTATTTAGTAAAAATCAAAGTATGTGCAACATAATATATTTAATTTATTTTCAGAGTAACTGAAAGCTGTAACAGTAAACACACATAATATTTTTGTATATAATGATGTATAGTAGTATTATATTATATTACAGGGGTGGCCAACATGACTATGTACGCGAGCCACATATATTAATGCAATTATATCAAGAGCCAAATTATCTAATCTGTACTTTTGTACCACAAAAATAATAAAGATAGCTAACATCCGATAAATATATCAAATTACGAAATATGAAATTATAAAATAATAATAATAAAAACATTTTTTTTTATATATAAATGCATGCAAAAAAAATTTTGGTTTTTGGTTTTTGTAAATAAGACCGCGGGCCGCATACGTCGATAAAAAGAGCCGCAATTTGGCCACCCCTGTTATATTATAATAATATTAATGATATCGGCGTTCATAATATATCTGTTATTATTTTTTTCGTCAAGCCAATTTTTTTTATTTTTTTTTAAACTATAGGTTATGTTATCATAATAATTTACAATATAAAGATAATGGCTTTGCTTTATAAATTATAATGATTAACAACTGAAAAGTTTCAATACTACACACTGACGTAGTCATATGCTTGTATTTATATAGGATATGAGCGATGAAAACAAACTTAAACCACTAGAAAATTGATTTTCAAACAATGATATAGAAGCACATGCACTGTATTATTATAACTGAATAATAAAATATTATATATACATGGTATAAAATATACGATATACTCGACTTAAAATAAGACCTGCAGGTGATATTTGCGATTCACGGAATTAATTATTTTTATCCCCCCTCCGGAATAAACATACACACACACACACACACACACACACACACACACACACACACACACACACACATACACAGTATAACTATGGATCTACTACCGTGCAAAATGCAATATATATATTCATGTATAATACATGTGTATAAAAACTTCAACTAGATGCAACGTTCCGCACAAACAATACTTTATATATTAATATATAGGTTTGGTACGTCATGAGAAACTCAACGAGCATTATACTGTCCGTATTTAAAACAATAGATGCATTGTTATCACCGTATGTAATTAATAATTTTGATTAGACACACAAGGACCGAAGCATACCAATGTTAGGTTACATCAAGAAAACCTTTTCGTTAATTCAAAATTGTGTTTTATATGGAAAAAAAATTCCTATATTAAAATAATAAAATACTTAACGATATCAACAATTATTATCATAATTAGGTATCAATGTAGTATTTGAAAACGAGTTTAGGTATAAATGTGCAATACGCGAATAGTTTATTGGTTCTATGCCAAAATAGTGAAAGTATGGTAGCAAAGTAAATAATCGCTAAGACAAGAATGTTAAATTCAAATAAGATAATAGTCTAATTATTTTTATATAATAAAATATAATATATAATATATTATATTATATAATATAATTATTTACTTAATATTACAATATTGAAATAGGCTATATATTATGACCAGAATTATAATTATTAATAACCATATTTTAATAATGTTTTTAAACATAAAATATTAAAAATGTTCAACTACAATGGGGTGATTTGAGAACTTCAAAATTATTTCCTATTAGGATTCAACTATTTGCCAACTTTTTCCATACGTCTAATACATTTATCCATTGAGTGGTTTGTACTAGGTTCACGGAGGTCGTCTTTGATTAAATTATTCAAACCATATTATAATTCCTCGCATTGTTTAGATTTATTTAAACAATAATCGCATTATGTATAGAATTTATATTGCGTATTGCGCGCAACTCACTGCCATTACTTTTGCTATTTTGAACAGATATTTAATTTATATTATGAAATATAATAGGTCTCGTTTGTTTGTATATTATATTAACTCGACGCTACCACTAATGATTTAAATAAATGATCGAAAGATTCGCAGTATGCTATAGCCAATAATCGTATATAATTAATATAATATACGTATAAAAAGAATGGACTTTATGTGTTTTTCTTTTTCGTGTACAAAAAAAAAAAAAGAAAAGAAAAGAAAAGAAATATCTAAAATATCTTATAATACGAATTTATCAATGGAAAGAGAAATAAAATATATAATATAATTTATACTTGTTAAAAATCCGTATAGCATATTATATAACCATTTATGTATACATATATATTACGTATAAAAAAAGCGAATGATAATCAATCGTCAGAAAAGAAAAATTGAACTTTTTGCATACACATAAACGCGTTATTATACTTGAGTACACCTTTATATTTTATTCGTTACGACGCTACATAAAAACGTAATAAATAAAAGGAAAGTCATTTACACGGGATACGTTTTTTTTTTTGGTTTTTAGTTATTTTTCGCGAGACGAAGGATTTGTTGATGCGTAGATAGTTTAGCCTCGTGTTACAACAGTAACTGTTTTTAATTGCTTACAATACGAGGAATTTAAAATAAATATAACAAAACAAAATAGATTACGTAATCATTAGAAAAAGTAGAACAGAGCATTATAAACAACGTGATTTAGACTATACAAACATCCCAATGAACACTATTCCGTCAGTACTAGAAAACATTGTTGGCAGTCAATAAAGCATAATATATATATTTTGTATGACTTTTTATTTTCCCGTGTTCAAACAATAATATGATATATTCAGCGACTATGACGATTAAGGGCGCAGAGCCGTGCCGCAAGGGACCTAGGGGGCATTATTTAAAGGGGTGCCAAAAAAATTGAAATGCATAATGATAAATAAAAAAGGGGCGAATATTTTTATTTTGCCCTGAGCGCCAAATCTTAACGGCACGGCTCTGTAACTTGTAAGGGTTAAGTTTTTAATTTTTCACAATTTGAGAGTTAAATTTATATTAAAATGCCAATGGTAGTTTTAACTGTTCTAAAGGATGGGGTCCAGAGCTATTGGATCTTCCCTTCACCCAAGTCAAAGTATAATATGATGATAAATAAGTGTTGATACTTTTATAAATGTACAAATAAATTTCGTCTTTTTGTGTGTATACGAATGGAGAAGCATCTTGAGTATCAATAACATATCGTTTAAATGTTAAACGTTGTTGTAAAATTTGAATTTACGAATAATTATAAGATAGAGTATCCCTAGGAAAATTTTGAAAATCTACCACTTTTAAATGTATTTTATTTATATTCTAATCGTTCTACGGTTTATTGGAAATATTGTAATGCAAAATTCATATGCAGATGATATACGAATTTTATTTCTCATTGTTTAATATATTTGTTGTGAGTATTTATGAATCTAACTATATAATTAGATTAGCTGAAATGTGCTATGTATAAACATAAAATGGTTTACTTACACTGCTGCAGATTATTATATACCTATATTTTCGATAGTCTCAGTAGTCGTATGGCTCTTTTACTTATAGTTGTTACACATTCTAAATGTTCAGTGCGGAAAAATTAAAAATATTATAATTCTGTGCAATTTTTATGATTTAAGTTTTACAGTTATTTTATTTTTGCTTTTGTATCCAACAGGTGGTAAGAAACCATGTGCCCAGCGGACACCAGCACAGTCACCTCCGACCATATAAATTTTACCCGTTCTGCTGGACTACGGCTGGCAACAACAACTGTCTAGGTTTGTGACGAGGGAGTTACGCCAAATTTGGTGGACTTGAACGACTTAAGGTAATAATTATATGGTAGACATGTGTGCGACTTTGACGTCACGGGAGCACCATCGAATGATCGAAATCGTCCGTCTCGCCGTTGCGGTCATTGTGATCACGTCTTGCTGTACCTTTCGAGGTGAGTACCAGTCTTAATTAATAGTCATTTAATTGTAGTGCTTAATAACTTAATATTATATTGGACAACTCACGTCCAAAAACTAATCTAAACTAAGTAGACGTACACTCAAATTTTTATAAAGTCATAATATATTATTATAGGCTATAGATAGGTTGTGAGGATTTTGTGTAATATTAGTTTTTATCTTAAGAATGATTAAAAGATAACAAATTAAATAATGTAAAATATATAAATATAAATAATTAAAATTAATTTATTACTTAGACATAACAATGATCCGTATGTACCATACTACCACAGTGGTATAATATATAGACAAGTAAAACACCATGTGGCAATGTATGGATTATTTATACAAGAGACTAGCCTAAATAACAAATGAATTTGTTTTATTATTTGGTAAAACAATTGAAATTCGTTATTTTTTTTCCACTAATGCCACCAATTATAGTGACATACCTTATATTTTAATGATCCAAAATTAGCAATTGTATACTCCTATGTTTTATATATTAATTTGTATTGGTGTGTAAAAAGTTATTATACGTATATTATTGTTGAAATTTAAACAAACATTTTATCTAATGACCATTTTGTGATTACTGATTACAAATATTAGATTAACATACTTATAACACTGTTTTCTAGTATGTATATATATTTTTTTAATTTTGATTTTTGTGACTGTTAGTTTATATGATCTGTATTTCCTGGTCTTTTAAACGTTATTATATAAACGATTTATACTATATTCGATGAATTATGGGGCTAAATGTGGGCTCATAATTCATGTTACGCTTCGGAAAGTTATAGTAAATCATACAATTGGTTACACGCGAGAGCCTAAATTCACATGCCTCTACACACACACATTATACGGGTATACCACAAATTGAATGTGTAGTGTGTATATGCATATATTTCACTTATCACTAACCATCAACCGTTTACTTGCACGTAGACACTGCTCGTGATCTCGTTGTCCGGACTATCGAATTTATACGTTCGCCGTATAATATACGGAAATGATATAAAAATACAAAATACAATAATATTATTTGTAGTGGCAATTACACTTGCGGTTACAAAGCTACTTAGACTCGCATACTACACAACGATAATGACGTAACACACTTGTCCATATGTTTATTTCACGAGGTAAGTAATGCGCATTATGATATAATATTAAAGCTATGTGCATTGTGTTTGTCGTCATCGAACTGCAACAGTCGCACGCATACAGTAATTAAAATGTCGCCTTTATAATATATCACGCTGATAAAGCGCGCCTCACTGGCTCAAAAAAAAAAAAAACGATTTAACGCCAAATAATAATATTTATATATTTATATACCACTGGTGTCCATTATTATTATCACCAATTATATGCAGTTTATGGATGACGTAAAATTATTGTAACGCCGCGACATCATGATTATACTATTGAACAACTAAGTTAATAAACTTGTATCGTTAAAGTTCATCAGCGAAATTAATAGACGAGTTTATTGTTCTGTTAAATATATTATAAAAATTAATTTAGCTTTTGACTTGGAAAAAATATTTTTTAGAACATTTCAATGTATAAAAATATAGTATATAATTTTTATATATTTAGCGATTAGTTAACTAGTTACAACTTATATGTTTTAAGGTTTAGAGGAGTTAAATAGTAGGTAAATATTTAATGGAGTATCTCTATACGACTCTTTTAAACATCTAAATTTCAAATACTTATAAAGTTTTAATTAATTGACTAGGTATATTTGTTTGAAATTATATTTTAATACTACCATGATATCCATTAAAAGGTATTTAGCTTTAGAATATTAAATTACTCACACATAATAATATTATATTTATTAAAAAAAATAAAAATTATAACGATCAAAAATTAAAAAAAAAAAAACTTTTTTTTCTTTTTTATTTAATGACGATTCTTTACTGTTAAAAGAATAAACCTTTATATTGTATATTATTATTATACACGTATTATCGCCCAACACAACTACAAGTGAATATTGTTCCTCGTACGTATGTACTCAAGAGTTGTACACGTGACTACGTGAGTATAATATAATGATATCGCAGATATTCGTCGTTTAATGATCTCCAACATGATATTATTATACTCGTGTTATAAAAATATAACACTGACCATAGTAGTCCATGCATTCATTTAATTTGAATAACAACAACATATGCATAATATTGTACAACGAATAGTGGAAAAGAGTATGTCAATTTCATTACAATTCTTTATATTGTTATTATTATACGTCCTGTAGGTTTTGACGTATTTTTTTTTTCAGAAAATTGTTTTGGATGTTTCGATGTACACATCAATCAATCTTTGAGCGAGTGTATATACAAAAATCCGAAATTCGTGGTTAATTAATAAGTTTATATGCGTATAACGATTAATGGATATTTTTACACATTTTTCCATAGTATAGTAACCTAATATTATAGCAAATAGACGGTAAAACAGAGCACTACTTATAGATTGGTAATTAAGGTATAGAAAACCCACGCACTACGTATGTATGAATATGAAATGACCCAAAATAAAAAATTGTATTATTTAGTTATATATTATACAACAACGATAAATTTGACTATGTAATACTTATACTTACTATTGATAGTAACTCCAATGGTAACTTCAACTTATAAGTTTCATCAAAATTTTCTTTAGTAAAGGAGGATCAAAAATAAAATAATTGAATGACTAAATAGATACCTATTATAAAAACAAAATTTATTGATATCGTTTTAACGATCTGTAAATAATATCAAAATCAGTGTTGTGCCATAACTAAATTTATCTAGATAAATTTATCTAGATAGGTTATCTAGATAAAAACTTAATATCTTTATCTTATCTAGCTAAGAAATAAAATTGACATCTAAATTTCATCTAGATAAAATTTAGAGCCATCTAGATAAATTATCTAGATAATTCACAAAGTCCGTAAGTAATAGTAATTACTAATAAGTAAAAAGTAATACCTAACTATTCTACAATATTATCATTTTCAATATAAAATAGTTAATTTGAATTTACTTCAACTTCATAGAAAATATGGATATATTAAAACATTTAACCTATCTATTAATTAGGTAGGACAGGTATCACTTCACATTATCACATGTATTGTTTTATATTTATTATTTGTATAAGGTAAAAATAAAGAGTTCATTAAATACAGTTGTGTGTAACAAGATACTTTTTTTTGCATTATTAAGAATATTTTATTATTATATTTATTTTTAACTTGATTGGAATATTGTAATAAAAATACACTTATTTTAATTTTCAATTAGGTAATATTATAAATTTAAATATTGAGATAATGCCTTGTATACTAAGGTAACTATAGGTAAAAATTATTTTATCTATCTATATCTAGATAAAAGTGATTTTATCTATCTATATCTAGATAAATTCAATTTCTATAGTATCTATCTATATCTAGATATTTTATTTTTATCTAAGCACAACACTGATCAAAATTATAATATATTATAATAAAATAAATTGGAAAATGCATATATTATATTATATATTCATATCAGAAAAAATATGGTGAAAATCGGATAGGTAAATTGTACAAACTTAAAATCAATAGTTGCCAAATTTCAATGTCACCTTAATACAGACTGGGCCTGCACGGCCTGCAGTATATTATGTGCAGCAGTATTATCTTCAATGAGTTTGTCATGGGTTTGTTACGACCACCATGTTTACGCACTCGGTGGCTTAATATTCATTACATAATATACGTATTTATAATATTATGTGTACACCCGTGGACGAGGGGTTTGCTGATAGACACGCATAAAACGGTTAAAAACAAAATTAACGATAAAATAACAGAAAAAAAGACTGTAAAATGTTTCTTTTTTTTTTTTTTTATACTATTGTGCTGCATAACGGACGGTAATAAAAAGGAGCTTAAGTTTTAATTGGTAAGCTAGACCGACGGAACTTTTTAACGACGGCCGAGGCGGGGGGAAGAAGAGGTGCACAAGAAAGAGAAAAAAATAATTTTATATACCTATGCACAAAACCCGGGCGAGTCATAAACGCAATTTTTGCACAGCATAGTGTCCGTGGTCGGTACGGGGTGGGTTCGGGGTGACAACACACACGGTTGGGGGTCCATGCCCCGATTAACCGTACATATACCGTTTAAACGGTTTCGTGCTGTTCGGTAATTACCGACGGCATCGCGGGGAACAACCGACCGGACAATTTGCGTGCGGAGGTGACGGCGGGTGGGGTGTACGAAAAAGCAAAAATAGCTAAAGCGATTCAATGAGTAGGCAAATTTGAGTCAGCCATAAATGCAAAAAAAAATAACACACGCAGACGTGTGGACCAAAAAATAATGTATTTTAACTAATCAATGCGGTCATGTGTATTCGCACGTCAGTGTATATTATATTACGTGACCAATTATTCTGTGTTATAGTCGGCTAACTGGCTCCAATTACATTTGAATAAATATTGCAAACCCATCGACTCCACGTCGGTTTTTTTTTCATTTTTAAATTGCACGTGAATCATTGGTGTTTATTTATTATTATTTCGTTTATCGCCCCCCCCCCCCCCGCTAAATAAATAATATATTCCGAGTCGATTTTCGCGGAAAAATACGCAATAAATATTGTAAAATAATCGAATTACGTCGTTTGTAGTTAACGCTGTTGTGCATAGTTTATTGGAAAACAAAACAAATCATCTCCGCATCAATGGTGTTCTAAACGTACCTTGATATTCATAGCGAATCCGAGTTCAATATACATGGTAAATGATAGAAATCGACAGAGGTCCGTTATGATAATAATATTATAATACTATATTTTGTATTCTAATAGTATTGTTATTATTTCGCGCACGTCTCAAAGCCTACTCCCGTCTTTGCCAATAACACCACCGTAATAGCATCGTTTGTTTCAACACCATTTAATAATATTTGGATTTCGGACATTATCGACGTGATCGATAAAAAAAACGTCGATGTGTCTGCTGCTGTCGGTTTTATGTGTTTTTGTGTAAGACGGCGTGTCTCGTAGGCAATTTAACAACACTAACGTTTGGAATTTAATATTGTTGTATTAGTATTATTATTTATTTACTCACGAGAGTCAAGAGTTTCGAAAATCGATATTGAAAGAATAAAACATAAAGTGATTTTAATAGAATATTATGTGTGTTATAATACTTTGTACATTATAGTCGTAAATCGAAATGCGGCGATGTTAATTTATATTATGCTCGTATAATACTCGTAATAACAATAATAAAATAATAATAACAATAATATTACAACTCGATCGTTAAGGCCAGCGGTGGCCGCCAAACTAAAGTATAATCAGTCGCTAAAAGGTCTTAAACAACGTAATGCGAAACGTGTGATAGAAGTTTTCTTGTATTAAAAACTAAACGCCAAAGTTTTACTCGTAGAAACGTCCTTAATTCCGAATAGAATTTAGTTTAATTTATCTCGAAAAAGCGTGCTTTAATGCTTATTCTTTTAATTGCTACGCTAAACGCTTATTCGAACCATTGTAGTTTTATGATACCAGTCCTTAATTAGTTTGCTGAAATAATAAAAAAAAAAAATCACTATTAATTTATGCTCGTTATTGGACTTTATTAAAATGATAATTTATTATTGTTATCGTATTAATGACGATTGATATTATATTAAACAATTAAACAATGATCTTTTTATCGTAGTCAATGGAAATGATAACTTAAAATATATTATGTTTTATGTTTTATAAATATTGAAACTATTAAAATGCATTCGTTGTTGAATCGACATACATACGCGTAAATTTAATTTTCTAGTACCCTTGATCGCCTATTTTTCTTAGTAAACATTAAATAAAATTGTTCTTTCAAATAAAAAGCAGACACGCATTAAAAATATAATATGACTTATATTGTTCTTATAAATCATGTGTAAATGACAAAAATAAATAATAAAATAAAATTATACTATTTATGTAGGGCAGTTATTACAAAAGCGTACATGCTTGTAACAAAATCTTGCTTGACACAAAATAATGAACAACAATATTTTCCTGTACTTACAAAAAGCACTTAAGTGCGAGCGATTGTTTATATTTTCTCTTGTTTATTTATAAACTGCTCATACTTAATGCTTTGTAAAAAAAGAAAGTATAAGTGTAAATGTAAGATTATATTTTAATGACAAAAAAATGTATGATAAAAAATTTAAATTTAAAGCGTCCGCAAAATGTAGAGTACATAAGGCATAAAATATATTATTTCGATTAATCAAATTAAGTTTGAGTACAAAAATAATACGAAACCTAATAATTTAGTGACTCTGATCTTAGAAAAAGTTATTTTTTTGTGAGAAGCGTATTTATATATAGTGTATACATGGTAAGGGAAATGTCTAATATACCAGTTGGAAAAACAAGTGCTTATACCTGTTTATCATGATGGTTACATTTGGTTGGTGTTCAGTAGACACTGGCTTACGATAATAAATAATAATGAAAATTATAACATCAATCCAATATGTATGTTTTTATATCTGCCAATTTTTAAATTTAAAAATGAATATCAATATTTTCTTTGTATTATTATTTTAATATAAGTTTATTGCATATTATTACATGTGATTTATTTTTTTGGCATTTTTATCCTGAAGTTATTATTCACGAAAATGGTATATTTCTTTTTTTTTTTTTGAATAAATTAAAAAAAAAACAATATTATATTCAAATAAATATATGTTATTGAGATAAAATTATATCTGGTAACATACAAATACTTTGGTATTAGAATGTTTCAAAAAATTAAAGAAAATAATTAATAACCAAAAATTATATCGAAGTATACTATAATAGTTTTATTTAAATGCCAAATAATTAAAATGTTTTTATTCGTCATTATTACCTATTTTAAGTTTAGACAATTTTTATTTGTGTGAGATATATTATCAAAATTAGTTGTTTTAAGCTATAAAAAATATATTAAATTCAGCATAACGTAGAATAAAAATAAATGAATTAATGAATATTTTGTTTGCAAAAAACATAGAACTACTTGCTATTCAAATTAATAAATTAAATACACATTATACTATAATATCATTATTCTGCACTAGTAATAGAATCAATTTATTATTATTACTCGTCAGATATCAATGGTAAGGATACCACAACCTCAAAATTGCATGCAACCATGTTGGAAATTATTATGCTGTTCAATGACCCTTGAGTATAATATTGTATTTTTATTATTTAAGCAAGTTTGTACATCAAAATATTTTTATATCCCTGGAATATCATGGATACCAAAATATTCGAATCAACTGTCTACTTATTTTTAAAATCTTAGATATTGTGCGTGGCGTGTCCTTGTCAGTTACACTCTACTAAATCTAGTTGATTAAGAAATCTAATTTACAATAAATCGTTCAGTTTAAAATAAATAAAACTGGTCCATATAGATAGTGAAATTACAATTTAAACAACTAATGTTTTAGCGACACAAACAAATGTTATATTTTTATTCCTAAAACAACTGAAATTACTTTTTCTCTAAAGATTCGAGAAACAGAGTTCAATCAATAATCACTCATATAATATTAGTTTTTATCATTTACTAAAATATTATCATTATCGTTGACAGTAACTTATAGTATTGCGTACATTGTTATAGTTTTCTGGCTGTTACAATTCATCATTCTCATTTGATGCGGGATGTTGAATGCCTGCAGACGAACTACGCAATAGTAATAATATGGCGTACTGCTGCGGTTGCATTGTATTATATGCAATACGTGTGTTTGTACGTGTACTTCGGTGAGGGCGGCTTACGTGTGTGTATGACTTAGAATATACGAGAGTTTCTCAAAGATATATTCTCAGTGACGTGCATATACGTAATTAACTAAAGTGTGTGTGTGTGTGTGTAGTGTTCAAAATCGGTTTAAATATTTTAATTTGAGATCCACTCGAAGGAATTGAAAAATGTCCTCATCCGAACCGAAGAAATAAGCGGAGAGAATGTTTTATAAAAAAATATTATATTTATTTTCAATTCATACGGGTTATATAATACGCTGACCACGATCAGTTTTTTTTTTTAATCCAATTAAAAGACGACCACCAAGCTAAATGGATAAAAAATATTGTCGTTGTATTGTAGTTATTACGTTTTTTTATCGATGAGTGTTCGTACGCAGTTACCGCTGTTCGTGGTCAAAGGTCGTTTTTCGTTTTTTTTATTATTTTGTTTTAGTTAAAACCCGGCTCTCTTCGTCCAACCGACTTTTCATCCTGCACTGCATACCAAGTACCTACAAGAAAAAAACGATATTAATTTTTGGTAATCCCATTAGGATATATCTTTCGTCATCCTCCCCCTTCCGTAACTTTTCCTAAACTCTTTCTACTTCCAACAGACTACAACGCAGACACGCAGTAGTTTTAATTATTCTTTTTCGGAACTTGAGTTGATATTTTTTTGAAAATACAAAGCGCCTAACTACAAACCCGTTATCCTCCGTAGTCTATTCGAAGATCAACTACGAAAAACTTGTAATAAACTAATAACGTCTTCATTAAAGAAAATGCATACTACTATGTTACACAAATAACGTTGACGCTATACATTATTTGTCTCGTCTCGATAAACCACATCATAATATTGTAATGATAGAGAAAAAGGCTAGTAAGTTAATCGGGGACTATTAAACATTTCTAAATCATTACTTGTTAAATAATTATAACTTGATGATATTACCTCTCTGATTCCTGTGTCGACTTGCTTGTTGCAACCACAGTTCGTATTCAATAAATAATGTGATGTGATTGATTTATATATTAAAATAATTACACCCTTTTTTATTAAATTAAGTATTTATTTATATTTAACTTTATTTTATAAACACATAAATTATATTTTAAAACAAATGTTTCACAATTAAATAATTGTATACGTCTTTCGTATAACGATCTGCGTAGTCTTTTACACTCGCTTATGAATCCTTATACAAAATGACAGCAACAACACACTCGGCCCTGCAGTCGGCGACTACTAATCTCCTTATACATATAATTCTTATACAGATAAGAGTGTGCGTGTGTATATGTGCATATGTGTGAGTTTTATCTTATATTTAAAGCTATCAATTATTATAAATATTATTCATATGTTATTATTACAATTATTATGTATATTATTGTATTTTATTGAATATTATATTTTATTATACATTTAAAATTCGCACATCATTACAATATTATGTAGTATATTATAATAATATGTATATATTGGTACACGGAGTAAGTAGACACTATTTTTATGATGTGTTTAAATAAAAAAATGGATGTGGTTGTTTTCATTTATTCTAATTTCGTTGTGTATGATATAGTTTCACTTTATTACAATCACCCAAAAATATTAAAAAGAGAACATATGGCTGTTAGCAATATATAAAATAGTTTAAAATAATATAAACTGAGAAATTCATTGCTCTTATCTGTATAGTACGTTTTGACTTTTTGAATGCGTCTAGTCATTGATTAGGTCATTGTTATTTATAAAAATAAATTTGAAATCAATCATAAATCATTATTGCATACGTAAAACAAATTTTGAACGGAAACGGTAATGTATATAGTTAGCGTCTATTTTTAAGAATATTTTATAATTTATAATTATAAATATTTTAGTTAATTTAACTACCTATTATAGATACGAAATGTTGACAAACTTTTCTGTATTTGATATAATATGAGATCTGTACGAATACGAATATGGAATACACTAATTCAGATCGTCAATGCGAATACGTCAATACTTTGACAGTGCATGGACGAGTGGCAGTAAAACGCATTCATGAGCACCGCGTTCGTTCGATATCAAGATAAAACTTTTTGTGACACAACCGTAACCTAGTTACATATGCATACACCATATTTGCATCTGTTCCTATCGTAGTGGTAATCCGATTAAAAACAAGAAACTATTCATCGCATCGGAAGTCCAAATCACGTCTTGTGTGGTATCGTAATATAAATAACACTTATAATAACTCTTTTCATGTGTACCGCGGAGTATGCGTTTTTTATAATACTATGACATTATGACGTAATATGCACCAGGTAGGACGCGCAAATTACGATTTATCGAGGTGAGCCACACTTCTACTGCATTACCGTCTACTCGGCCATAGACACTGCAATATAATTATAATGTTTGCGTGTTAAGTCAACGGTATACACATCGTGTATTTGAGTTTTTGACACATTTATCCCCCCTCTTCAGATGTCTTGACGTAAATGAACTCGAAAAATAATAATACTTGCATTATAGGGCTCGTGCTCTTGGACTGAACACACTCGAATTTTATAATTGTAAAATTTAAACCTATACGTTTCGGAAAGTTGGAAACAGGATACAATATAATATTATAGTTGATCAGGTTTATAAAGTTGTCATCTAACGACACACTTTTTACACGATATCGCGGTTCTCGATTCTCATAATCGAATCACAATGTCGATGACAGACATCGAACGCAGTCGTGTTAAAATACTATGTTATTATATTATTATAAAGAATATCTATTACTTTTTAAAATTTAAATAGTGAACTGTAGGTTATTTTATTTTTAATATTATTATATACTGGCTTTTATAGGTATTAGATTTTATTAGTGTGGCGATTAGCAGTCGAATGTATACTAACAATCGCTTCGATTATATATAAATGATTTCATAAAAATGCTTTTTGCAAGTGATAATAAACGACAAAATCCGAATTACAAATATAATTATTGTAAGATATACTCATCAACAATAATAGTCTGTTGATTTAGAACCAAAAGATACTAAATCGATTTTTTCATAAACATAGGTTAAGTGATTAATTATTAAAAACTCAAGCTCACAAACAACCATGTAGGCCCATTACTTAATAGTTACTTAACAGTTACTTACAACTAAAAGCTATCTATACAATTTACAAATGTATTGTTCAATTATCATATATTTAAAGAAAAGAAATACAAATGTCTTTTTATTACTTTTGTTGAAAATACGTGATTTTTTACCTCAATAAAAACATACATTTAATTCAGAACAAAAAATAAATAAATACAATTTTACTAAGTCGTTAAAAAATATGTTAACAACCAAAGCTATCTGTAAAACGTTTTAGTTTATAACTGACTCCGTTTACGTTAATTTTTGCGTAGAAAAAAGAAAACTAATTCTAAGATTTAATCCACCAGAACATGGTTTAGAACCATACGTTTCAATTATCGAAGATATTAAGGTTTGAATTATAAATTGCTGCAGACAATTCGATATTTTTAAACGGGACCTTTTGGTTTTGAGCCCACGAGTCATATATATTATACTATTGCAAGCGTCGTATTATTTTAATAGTGCTCGGTCGTGGACAGAATTTCGATTTTAATTGCTGCCGAGCAAACCGGAATATTTATTATCGTATGTAGACATGGATAGCGGATGCATTTATAACACGGCGCTCTTCCAAAAACAGCGTTTTGTTTTGTGCGCTCAACCCGAAATTACGAACGGCACTGTACACCACACCACTGTCGGGCAACTGCATATTACATATTATAGCGACGTCGAGTATGTCCGTCCGCCGAGAGACGTATAGTCGGGGGGTGCGAAGTGTGAGTGTGCATAGAATCAGCTAGGTGTAATCCGTGTTATATATATATATAATATAATATGTACATTCATACATACACACACACACACACATATATATATATATATATATATATATATATATATATATATATTTGATCTAACGGTGTGTGCACCACAGACTTTTTGGTTTTCTCGTGGCGTCGTTCGCCCGTTTGCACCCCCGCGCGACTACCTTTGACTTTCGCCCCGAAACCATAATATATGTTATATTCGCGCGTCCGACAGAGATGGCTACACTGTGCAGTAATATTGTATGTGTACGTGTACTTGTGTGTGTATGTGGGAAACACAAACGGGAAATCGCAGAAATTCCACATTTCAACGGGACCCGTGAACTGGATCGGGAGGTGAGGTGGCGACGAAAGGTCCAAATTAAACCGCATTCGAGAGAACTTTGTACGGCCCAAACGAAAAACGTCAATTATAACAAAACACTATATATACCGCCTTTTGAGCTGTTTAGGTTTTTTCTCGTTTTTAATGCTTACGCAATTTGTTTGCCCGGAAAATACCGCCGCGGCGTTGTGTTATTATTATTTTTTTTTCACCCCCGTACAAGACGTGTTTGCAGTCGGTCATGAAGTTATTTTTTCTCTCGTGTGTGGCAAAGGACGCACGAATTTCCTACGGGACGTACGATCGCAGTTAGTACGTGTGTATGTATATATATATACTAGTATACCTTTTTACTGTTTCGAATTATTAAATTCGTTTTCGTGTTGACATTTTTTTCGTTTTTTCGCGGGTTTCCTTTTTATACGAAACGATCGCCGACTAAAGGTTGGACATTTAAAAACATACACGTATCTCGCATGCATATACACATATCGCACACACGCCAGAGTGCTGTTTTGTTTTTGTGTTTGTGTTTTTTTATTCGCCCGATGCGTACAATTGCCACGATGTTTATAACAACATTAATATGAACAATTTTCGTAAATGACGTTAGCACGCGACCGAACAAAATTTATAATTATTGCTCTACGTTCGTTATCGTTAATTCCGTGATCGTAATTGTACCGGATTAGGACCAATAACAGGCTTAACAACAGTTTTATTTTCGCGTTTGCATGCGATTCGTTTACTATTATTACACGACAGCTATCATTTTACAGCGAACACATTTAAAGTTTTCTACCGTTGTGAATATTAAAATGGGTATTACGACCAAATCGGTCTTGTTTTTGTTGGTTTTAATTGAACTATGAAAAATAAATGTTTAACATGTACATATTACTTATATAAACACGTTTACCAGCTGATCTGAATGTTCATCTGCTTAAATTTAGATTATACGGAAACACATTCAATTCAATGCCGTCCAAACTTGAAATAAATACGCACATGTACACTGCAGCAGTATAAGTACTTTACTTATTATTTACATGTGAGCAAATGTTTATATTTACGATTATTACGAATCAAAATTAAAAAAAAAACTTTTCTATAATGTTTAATACAATTATTTAAAATTTTGATTTCTTCTAAAATGTAAGACAATTAATTTAAGGTGATAATATATGAAAATATTTCATAAGGCGAGTAACACTAATAGATACCTACATTGTGTATTCAAACGGTTATTTAAGTTTTAAAGTTTTAAGTATTCAAGTTATGTTGAACACTTTACAGTGTTTCCTTTCCAGTTTTTTTTTTTTTTTTTGGAGGGGGATATTTGGGTACAATCTAAATATTAAATACACTTCAATAATTGTTATTCTCATCATAGGTGTTTAAAAACAGTTTTTCGGTACATTTCAACAAAGTATGGGCGAACTCACCTGATATTATGGAATATTATGCCATTTTGTTTTCTGTTAAATTCGTGTTTAATGTATTCAAGACGCAAATAACAAGACGAGTACTAAAATTGGCAAAAAATATCATATTTCCTATGATCGAAACCGCGCGTTCTTGTATTATTCTGAGGTCTACACGAGCATATTATCTACAATACACATAGTAATTTCCAATCAGTATATTATTTTAATGTTTCACTCCCAAATACCACAGATATAGCACTCTTATTACGTATCTAGAATATTTTCAAGATAGATTTCGTCACACACACAACATATATATATAATTATTATTATATATATATATATTTATTAGGTAAATTTATTTTATACATTTACTATAATATTAAATTTATAGTATATTATGTGCATACAGATAATAATATATTATATTTTTTACAATTATTAATGATTAGTGATTACTGAATATGCACTTTAAGTACAACATGTATATATAAATAAAATCATATACGTACGTATATGGTATATACAATGTATATTTTGTTTAATATTTTTTTGATGTTCGAGCATTTCCTAAAATTAGAAACAATTGATTACCGATGTTCATAATACTGTGTAATGATATTACGAAAAAATAATATTATTTTATTGTTCGACAGTTGTTTATTATATACAATTTCTATATTTAATTTATATTTAAGTTTGATGTGACAAATAAGAATAGTATCCGTGTTTTATGAACAATAGAAAACAAATGGTATGGTACACTGTATGATATCTACTAACACCCTCCCGCAAAAAAAAAAAAACATAATTAAATTGTATACACCACGGCAGCAACGCGTGTTTTTAGTAGCGAGTCCACTATCAGTATATTATACTATAAGTTAGGTAATATTTATCATGGTTATTGAAGTAGGAACGCGACGAGTGCCGTGAATGTGGCTAGCGATATGGACTGTAACAACGACGGACCGACCGAAATCCTCATGCTCGATGATTCGGCGTTGTTCCCGTGTTTCCGTTCGAGTTCAGCTCCAGGTCCCATGTTAGCAGCGTAACTTATTGCGTACGGTATGTAGTTTTGTTCGTAATTTCCGACGAACAGATGAGCCCACGGACCGGAAGCGAAGACTCCAACGTCTTCACCACCATGCGTCTCCACCGTCAAATTTACCATCGATGGAAATTGGTATTGGGGTTCTTCTACAGTAGGTAAATGATTTAAAAAAATTATTTTTGAAACAAAACTTTAAAAAAAAATTGCACACATTTGTTTTCACGCAAATGCCTTATAGTATAATATAATTTTTTTACATGTATGCATTGAGTACATTTTATTTTATACAATTACGGGATTCTTGTCATGATTGTAACTTTTAAATCAGTAGGTAGTGCAAGTCAGGTTGAAAATATTTCACGTTTATATATTAAAACGCGGGATTGCGTATTATTCCAATGACGCATTACGGTTTTCAAAGCTTTCAAATAAGGATCCTTTATTAAGCAATGGCGTCCTTCTAAAATCACCTCTTACGAAGATCGAAATGCTAATTTTGGGGTCTCTGCGCAAATGCGTTTGTAGCGGACACATAATTCCGACGGTGCCAAAACATCATAGGGATTACGCACGTACAAAATACGATTAGAATTAATAAACTTGCGCTAACCGGAAATATTACGTAAAAATATACGCAAATATTATTTACTGTTTATATTATTTGATAAACAATATATCATGACTTCGTATTTCGTGGTAGCCGGAACCATATAAATAATGTACACATGTAAGTACGTATTTATATATTGTGCATGTGTACAAGTTGATTTAACAAGAAATTATTTGTATAAAAACAGCGGATTTAGGATAAAACACCACAGCACAGTAACTGCAGGTATATAAAATACAAAGGAGCAACCTAACCATGACAATAATTATTGTATAATAGGAGACAAAAGCCCCCGGTAATAATAATTATTATTAAGTACAAACGAATTATTATTATATCGCATAATATATACTCACACAGTCACACACTTGTGTTGTAGTAATAGTACGAGCAATAATATTGTTTTATGAACTTAAGTGTATGAGAGAGTGTGTGTGTGTGTGTGTGTAATAATAATAATTTGTTTGTGAAACTACCTGCATTTGATAATGCCTACATACAACTAATATTGGCTTTGAATATTCTTCAACGTCGTTAGTGTAATACAAAGCTGATTAATACAAATATTACGGATACGTGTAAATACCTACGTGTAGTTAAGTGTAGTACTCTGTATACAATGGAAATTCTAAATACCGGACACCCTGACACTTTCGGTCGCTAACATGTTATCCACTATTTAGAGTGTTCAATTAGTGGAAAGTTTATTGTATTTTACAGTAAATGAACAAACTTTACAACTGTGAAAAGTTAATTTTTTCTAAATATTATATTTCTTCCACCCATGCCCCTAGCTATTTAAATATTTATTATGTGCCATAAAAAAACTATATATATATTTTTATATTCACAAAACATATTATAACGATGAAAACATCTTTGTTTTATCGTTGAAATAACCAGGTGGATTGTGATATATTTTTACTCGTAGTGATATGATAGTGAATAGTGAATATAAGGACCATAGTGGAGAAACGTTTAATTTGACTCATTATTATTATTATTAAGTTGAACCTCTGATGATGGGAATAACCTGACTTTTAAGAAATGTACGATCAATGCAGAAAAAAAATTCAAATTTCAAAAATACGTACTTGTATTGTCATTGCTTAAATTGTATCGTGGACGGGCGGACGGACCGTTGGCATAACTGAGCGTCGAGTACGGCATTTTGTCAGTGGAGGCAATTACCGGGTGTCCCAAAATGTCGCTACCCCGGTGTGGGTAACCATTTACAGTCAGGGTGTGTGAATGGTCAGACGTGACAACGATCAGTGTGTCATCCGGAGATGTCAACTCTCTAGCCCGTCCTACAGCCTTCGACAGCATGGCCGCTTCGTCGAGCGCTAACTGTGCCATGTTCTCGTGGTGAGCCCAGTCGATGAGTCCACCTTCAACGAACAAATAGAAACCAGCATCACCCTTGGACAGCACCTCGATGGCTTTCTCAGTCATTTCTACAAGCGTGGGTTCCACGGACTTGTTGGCCAATAGGTTGTAAGACATATGACTGGTAGCGAACAGACCTGTAAACACGTGAAATTGATGTGTGAAATAGGCGGACCTATATCTAAAGACTTAAAAAGACAGGGCTAAAATAATTTTTGTGAAAATACAATTTAAATTTTTTAATGATATTATATACACACTCGGTTGTTTCCCGGTAATACTGAATTTATTCAAATTATGATTTATGTAGTTCTCAAGTTTACTGCTTTAGGACTTTATTTTAAATATTTATAATATGTTTTATATTTTAAAAAATCGTTTTAAGTCAAAAAAAACTTCTTTTTTTCAAATGAGAACAAAATGTTTTTCTATTAATATAAGTAGGTATTTCAAAATATGATCCTAAAATATAGGAATAATCTCAAAATAATAAGTTGAATAAATCCATTACTTAAGAAAGTAACGTAGTAATCATGCTAGGTGAATTACCGTATATAATATAATATTATATTATTTGTTTTCGAAAAAATCTAATTCGAAATATTGTAATACTATTAGAAAATTAAAAATTAAATTAGTAATAGCAATAAAAATAATTATATAAAAAAAAATTGAAATAAAGGCTAATAGACTTTTTCCGCTTTGAATTGTTTTTGGTATGCAAAAATATATCATCGAATTCTAAATTAATAGTTGATACATCTATTATAGTGAGTAAATACTCAATGACCAGGTAGGTACATTTGAAACCTACAATACTATAGAGCAACTCCTCAGTTTTTATTACTTGTATTTTATATAATATTTATATAAATCAAACTCAAGTTTACATTTAATTTATAAATGTAATTATAAAAAGTAAAAAAAAAAAACAATATTGAATAGGTACATTTCTCATTTTCTTGGGAAAAATAATTAAAATAAATCAACTGTGAAAGGCAAAAAATAAAATGGTTTACAACAATAACATTATAATTGTTTTTTTCTCAAGATTATTAATTATTGATTATATTATATTATATATATATATATATTTTTTTTTTTTTTTAATAGACATTTCTATAAAAATAAATAAATTAAATCGTACTCCGTGCAAAAATATTTGTATTTTATTTTATCGATGCTTGTTACGCATCACGGATAATTGTTTTTATTATTTTGTATTGTGTAACGTATCGTGACACAAAGCAATTATAAAATAAATAAAATCATGACTTTTAAAGATCGCACTAATATACAGTATCATCAAAATGTCCGAGAAAATAACATTATATTAATTTATTTAAATAACGTAGATTTCTATTGTACACGCTACCCATTAAATTTTACGAGTCCGCGATTATCATATACATTCGATAACATATCATATTAAATAATTTAACCCGTTAATAATATCATAACCTTGATAATTTTATTATAATTTAAAGAAGTAACCGGGCACCTATCGTAAAATTTGTTTTTATTTTCCTTCGAACTACCAACTATGGGTATAAAATCGATAGCATAGGTAGAATACACACGTAGTGGTAACCAAAATCGAAAATGTCTGTTTTAAATTTAATCATGATAAACTGTGGCAATGATGTCTGACGTGAATACGTGATTGTTCTGGTCTAAAATATCACATTCGTTCGGTCAAACAAACGGATTTCACGTATAATAATGTTCCAGTGGCCCGTAACGGTAAATGACAAAAAAAAATCGACTCTAAAGTCTATACACAAAGATGCGACGACGGAACTCTCGTTTCCGATTTGGACCACCGCCACGGGAGTATATTCCATCCTCACTACTACTTGTGCCTATACTATAATACATATTATGCGACCCGTGATAGTGGATATACTACCACCGGAACAACCCGAATCCAGCCAACCTAACCCGCGAGCTTATTCGCGACCGACGTTAAATATTATTGCACAGTACAATAATAATTGTTATACGTTTTTTGTCCTCGTCGTATACACACTTGTTCCAGTAAACCACCACTTTATATTACTATTATTATTGTAGTGCCGGTGGTGCCCCAACACCTATCCGGTTTTACGACCCACTCGACTGGCTCGACAACCGTTATTGGGGGACCAGCGTTCGCTATTGTTATACCGTTATTATAATATATTATATTTTAATTCCGTCACATCAAATCGACCGTAAACAAACAAAAATAATAAACGTCATAATAATATTATTAATATTTCAGTCGTTATTATTACTATATTATTATGTATGTCCGGAGTGACGACGGCGAACTACGGTCGGCCGGAACGATAAAATAATAAACACGTCTCTAGCAGGTCTAAATAAAAGCCATCATATCGCTCCCGTGTACCGATATAGTGTATATATGGTAGTTTTACGTGTAATAAACTGCTTTGTCGTCAGTCCTCTACGTGTAAATACGTATATTACATTAACATATATGCGTATGTGATGTGTTATGTGTGCGCGCACGTACTTGAGGGTTGACTCGTCCGAACGAGTGGGCACGTCCGGTCCGGGTGACAGTGGAATCAGCAACAGCCGGAAGTCCGTACACCTGTTGTTAATGACAATTTTAAAACCACTAGGGAAATGTCATCTATATTCAAGTAGTGTGAAAAAAAATAAAATTACAATTTTTTATGTGTTATGGAATCATGCAATATATTTCCTAAAAAACAAAAAGGTTCCGTCCGTCGATTTTAAGATAACTTCTAATCAGAAAAATCAATGAATAAATAAATACAATTACCAATGTAATAATAATAATAATAATAATAATAATATTTTACTTAATATTTTACACTAATAATGTTTTAACGATTTGTTTCAAGTCATTTGTAAAATTGTATAATCTATGTCTGAATTGATTATTATCATAGTACCAATGAATATTTTCGTTAAAAAATAAAATGTCAGCTAGTAGTTTTAAAAATTAATAATTGAGCCTTCCCAAAATACTATAGCAAAGACCACTGCCCTGTAGAAGCTGCAGCTAAAACGCGTGCGATTCCGAAACAACGCTAACCCTCGTTCGTTTTAGACACGAGGAGATAGAAAATGAAAATAACTAGTAACCACACTCAAACTATATTGAAAATCACTCCATCCGTTAACGCTGCGTCCATTCACCACAAATATTAACTTAAAATTACACCATAAAATGACATTGTATCTCAGGACTACTGTAAACACGTGTACGCGTATTGTATGCGTGAACGCAAACATGAAATCCAACTGGAGCCATATTAAGGTGCATATAGTAGATTGTTATCGCTAGGCAGTGGCGTAGCCATGGCGGGGAGGACAATGGGCCATGACCCTCCCCCATCGGTGGTTATATCAATTTAATATAAAAATGAACAGTTATTGTTAATTGTTGATTATTTTTTTTTAATATTTTGGGTTTACCCCCTTCCTTTAAAATTCTGGTTACGCTTCTGTCTCTAAAGAACGTTCATTATTTCAGCCCTTGGAAGTAAATTGTTTCTAATAAGTATGAAAGCGTTCCGAATTTGAGCAGTTTTCAGCGGTTTTACCTAATTGGAAAATCAAAAAGTGATCTTTCTAAAGTAGGTGCAATACTTCAATCAAATTTTCTCCCATAAAAAACTGTGCGGGCAAGCATATTATAATGGGATTTTTGGATTTATCAAACATCTACCATATTTATGGTGAAAATATTTTACGTGTATTACAGATAAAGTTATTGTTATTTTCGTATTCAACTATCGATTGCCATTATGCGAGTTTTAAATTTTAATATTAGAAAAGTTGTAAGCAGTGACGTATCTAAGATTTTTTCATGGGAGGTGCTAAGGTTAAGGTCTCGTATTCTGTATACTTCATCCTAAAGGCAAGACCTATTTTAGTATTCTCAAAATAAGTGTGCTTTACAAGTTGTAAGAGACGTAAATTAAACGCAGACAAAATCAAAAATTTCAAGACAAAAAATACAATAATACATTAAAATATAAAATCGTGCGTTTACGTGGAATTTTGACAGTTTTTGTTTCCTTGCGTACACGAAATCGTATATAATAATATAATGTACATTTTATACGCATGCAGTGATCAACCATTAAAAGTCACGAGTTTGAGACACACAGTTATAAATATGTTTCGTATTTTCTTTGTTAATATTATTACCTCCTTATAATATGATGGCATAGTAACTGTCTGAACGAAATCAAAAACAACGATAATAAATTATTAAAAAAAAAAAAAATGAATAATATTATGTCCATAAAACGTAACGTAATCGATTAAATCTAGTAATCCCATTGGATTAGAATAGTCTATAATATCTACTTTAAAACGAATCCAGACTTTTGATTTTTAAATATTATATAAATTAGCATTATTCTAATTATATGCTAAAAATCGTTTTACTCTTTCAATGTCCTCTTTCATTTTTATTAGGTAATTCACAAAATAAGAAATAGATACTATAATGATCTCTTACAAAATACCGAAAATACTTCATACTATGTTTATAGTTTATCACTTTTTAAAGCTACCTGGACTTAATTTATGCTAATTTGTATGCCCGGGTTTAGTTATGTGAAGGCCTTTGGACCCATATTCTTTGTTAGTTGTTGTTTAGAAACTATAATACATAACGTTCCATTTTATTCTTAACAAAGTTGTGATACCAAAATTATATTGTATATTAAAAAAATGTTGTACGGTTTTATTTATAATATTAAAATAACTATAGTTATTGTTGTAATCCAAGATAGAAATACGTATTTGATTTACACCTACGTAATATTGAATATAAATGAATAATTTTATCAAACATAAATAACACAGCTATATTCCTTAAATATGTCTAAGTAAAACAGTGTATTGGATACAGCTTAAGTAAATTTATGCACCTAATATTTCGTGTTCAGTGATATAAATTATAACACTAGTAATTATTAAGGAAATGTGTACTAACCAAAAGAATAAAATAATGCTGAAATCGGTAAAAATTAAATAGAATTATTACTATCTATTTATGTAAGAAGAAAAAAATTAATTGGTTATTAATTGGGTAATGAGAAAATTAATGATCACATTTTAAATTTTACAATTAAGTATTTTTGTTTATTTATTTATCTATCAGACGATATATACTATATATACTATTATTACTAAAAAGTAGATATTTGAAAATTAGTACGAAGAAAGACATAATATTTTTGTAGAGTAGGTATTTTAATATTTTATATTATAAATCCAACATTATTTATATGACTTATATAGTGAGTTATATATAGATGAATATTTTGTGTCTAGTCCATCAAATTTTCACTTTTAGATCCACTTCTAAGTGTATTACATTTAGTTGTTTTATGTGATGTCCAATAAACGTATTGTTGTTATAAATGTAAATTTTAAAAAATAAATAAAAAAAACAATTAAAAAGTGTTTTAAAATAATTGAAAAAATACATTTTTAATTTGTATATTCTTAATTTATTATTATTTGAGTATTATTATTTTAATGTATTAATAAATTGATATCATATAATATAATATCTTAATCATCATTAATTTAATTGACTTAAATATTTGCTTGCATTATAATATTATCGTCAAAAAAGTTTAGTGGTATTACAATTTTTCAAAGCTAAAAAGTATTAATATTTACACAAAAATAATAAAAATAAAATATTACTGGCTGTTGTTAAATTTACGCATGAAAATTCGATAATTATATTTTGATTATTAAGTAATAATATTATTCAGGGTTTCAAATTGCAAATAAACATAGAACTTTTTATTAAAATAAACCAATTGATTTAACAGGTAAACATGAACCTATATTATTTTTAATTAGTATATAGTATTATATCTATATTCTATAAGTATTCAAATATATTAATTATCGATCACTTCAATTAATTAAACTACATTTATGCAAGACTACAAATCGAAAAATCAAATCTCTTAAATTATATTGAAAAATAAAATTTTTATAAAATATATTTGACTTTATGATTAAGTATATTAAAATTCTTATGATCTATTAGGTATCTATATCTCATTACATTTTAGGTACATTGTATAAGTATTTATTTGATTTAATAAAATGTATTACATTAACGTGACAATAGATTGGAATTCTGTACGTTTCGAAAACCATATTAAAGTAAATTATATTCGTTCTAACGTCCAGTGTAACGACACTGAACTTATCAACAAGTTTACTTATTTCAATCTATACAGGCTGTCGTGATAGCCGAAAAACGTATTTTTCTCCACAAAATGAACTTCATAAATTGTTGTAAATGTTGGGGTGAGAATTCGTTTAATAACTTTTTTTCTAACAGTTTAAATATCTAACATTTTACATTTTTTAAATACTTATTTATATTTAAAATACTGAAACTAAGATGTTAAAGAAACCACACTCCAACTTTAAATATAAGTTCTCAAATTTATTTTGGTTAAAAATATATCGTTTATACGTTTATTGAAGCCACAGTAATATTAAGTATGCAACAATAAGGAACAATTTAATAAACACAAGACGAAGTGTTTTAAAAAAAATGTATACACTTATAAGTTGTTCTACATTTCCTTTAGGTTTCCCATAAAACAACCGTGAAAGTTATATAAACAATTATTACCTTGCTTAATAAATCATTAATCATCTGACTCTTTTAAAAGAAAAGTTTTTTTCACCCTAAAATATTAAGTTGCATAACAATAGTATTATAGTACATTATAACAATATCGCGAAGCACATCGTTTGAATTGATGTATTTATTTAAAAATGGCCACACTAACGTCTTACACGTTCTTTAATGTTATATATTCGATTATTTGAACCCGTCTTAAATGATATTTTAGATATGGAATATTTTAAACAAATTTAAGTAACTTGAAAACAATAAAATATTTACCAAGAAGATAATCCGTTTCGTTGGTATTCAGAGAGTTCAATTGGGTTCGATCGGTAACATAGGCACTACTTGCCCCATAAGTGCGATTTATCTCTAACCATTCTCTAGTTAAGTTTCTGCCGTCTTTTCTCTGTCCTTTTTGATCTTTGTCAGTGTTGGGTAAAAATTTTGCTCTTCCACCCCCCATTACTACCTGCAAAAAACAGGACATAACAATACCGTTATCGTTTTTACAATAAGTTTATTATAACCACCAACACATAAGTATACGATGTTTTCAAATGAAATCTAAATCGGATTAAATTGTGTACATTGTTTATACACGAGTACGATTATTTTAAATGTCTAATATAAAAAATATAAATAAAAGATTAATATTCGCTAATATCACTTAACATTCTTAATACAATATATCTTTCTTATAATCTTTGAATTCGATAGGTCACGTGAAAGTGACTATAATATTCTTTACAGTAATTTTTGAGTGAACACACACCAAAGTATTTTTGAAATTCTTCACCTCCGACTGTTACTAAACGAGTGTACTCTATACAGTGTAATAATAATTGGATAAATTATCAAAAATTTCGAGAGAATGCAATGTAATGTTTTACATAGAAAACCGTGTTAAAAACTACTGTAAATTAAAATGCGATCGTATAACTAAGCCGATCGGAGTACCGCCAAGAACCGTATCCTAACAAACCACTCACGTTCAGATTTCTGCCCGTTTCCCTCTCGATCAGCTGACGAGCGATGTCGGGTGATTTTGTCACGCACCATTCTTCTGCCAATTTGTCATTGACTATGTCCCCGTCGCACTCCCAGTCGCGTTGCGCCACGTTCGCGTAAGCGCCGGCCGGTGTGGCGTGCGTCACTCTCATGTTGGACACCACACCTGTCCTCTTGCCCGCCTGTTGCGCCCACATCATGCTGGAGACCGCTTGGTTTGCCGGATCGTTGCTGGCCAAGCAGTCCCGGTTTGACACGGCGCCGGACACTCCGATGGTCTCGATGTTGCCCTTCACGCCCATCAGGTACGCTGTGGCCGAGCAAGCCGAGTCGGCAACTTGGCTGTCCACGCAGTAGGTCTGAATCGGACAAATGGGCAAAAATCAATTAATAATATTATAAAATATACCCTCCAGGATTATTGGGTAGTACCAGACTTCTTAAATGCTTCGGTTATTCAAAATTCAAAATCAAAGTTTTTTGGCGGAAAACGATAATGTAGTATGAACTAAAATTAAAACTACACGTGACTGTATGTAAAAATCTAAATTTAAAACAATATGTTTACTTTTTTTGGTCATAAAATTGTATATAATCTATGGTTTATCCGTATTTCGTAATAATTTATTTAATTTATTTCCCATTGCCATTAACTTGATAACGATATAATGACTAGAATAGTAAAAAAAAAAAAAACAATTCTAATATTGGCCTTTACCTTAAAATATATTTTTTTATTATAAAAATAATTTAAATCAATATTATTGGAAATTTACCGACTAGGGTATACACTATACACTTACTTTCGAAAGACCAGTAAACGGGAACTTCTCAAACGATAACATTTCACTTTCACCTGTCTTGTTTTGCTGCTGTCCTATGTAAATTCTGGCTGCTGTCAATGTGGCTATAGACATACCGTCGCCGATGAAGAAAATCACGTTCTTGGCTACGCCGTATTTTCGTTCCATTTTCAATTTCTTTTGCAGGAGATCGTTTCCAACATTGTTCCAAAACTGTTTGTCTATATAATCATAAATTATACTATGATAAAATATATTACAAATACAATAAAAACGCAAGCATTTTAGCGCACCGTCTATAAACTTCAAATTATTTACAAGATAAACGTTATCGAGTGGATTATTGAAAAAAACTTGTAGTAACAACATATTCTGTACTCGAATATCAAAACGTAATAAACCAAAAGGTGAGTCTTTGAAAATTCTTAAATCGTTAACGCTTTTAAAATTCGAAATATTTATTTAATTTTGTTTAAACAAATAGTATTTATACTAAATCAAAATTGCAGGTAAATTCAAAGTTCGATTTCTCGGAATTTAAAATAAACATGAAAACAATTGTGATTTTTTTGCTTAAAGGTGGTCGTATGGTAAAATATGGTGAAGTAAGGGAGCTTACATTTTAACCTTATATTACATTTAAATAAGCTAATATATTTTCATAATACCACCAACAACTCCTTATGTTGTTTAAAAATTGTAAGTTATTTTGATCATAAAAATTAGCTCATATGCAATAAACTTCAATAAAAAATTGGTATACAAATATCAGTTAAAACAATAAAACATAATATTTCTATAACGTAATAAAACAAAAACGTTCTTAATTTTTTTAAATTTTAATCGAAAAATACCTTTACCTAGTAAAATTAATTGTTTTCATAGGCCGCGGGCCGGTTGGTTCAAAGATAACAATTAATTACTAGTTTAAAAATATACAAATTTAGAATACAATTTATAAATTATAAAAAATCAATCGTTCCGAAACTTGCTATGAAAATTGGGTCTTTTTTTGAGTATCTAGTTTGGAATTATTCTAGAAATTTAAGCCTCCCTAAGACCTCCTCTGTCCTTGCCCCATTAGTCATCACTCATCACTTATGGACTATACGTACAAAAAGGAACATTATATCTATAATATAATTTATAAACTGTGGATAACTCGACTTAAATCTGGATTCATTTAACATTTTATCGTCCTCCCTTATAGAAACACAAACTATAATAAAAGCATCGAAACTGTGAAGTTGATGAAATGTACTTATGATATCCGTTACGTTTTTTTTTTTTGTACTTACCATTTTCAGCGGAATCAATGTTGTTTTTGCTCGCCTGTTTTCTAGCAGCAATGTTTTCAACATTGTTGTCGGTGTGCCCTGTAATCAAACGAAAACGCTGATTATAATATTATTACATGAAAAATATTGAGCGCTTAGCGCAGCAAACGCTATTTTTAAAATCGAATTAAAAGTTGAGCGGTTTTATTTTGATTTTTGCTATTCCAAACGTTATACATCATATGAAAAGGAAAAAATTACACTGTAGTCTATAATTTACGTTTCCCAGCACATATTATATACAATATACATATATTACGAGTATATTGTTTATCGTGGACCGTTAATATTATAACTAGCTAAAAAACTAATTTTCTAAAAAAAATTAACTTAATTAGTTAATTATTTTTTTAACTAACTTAAGAATTTAATTAGTTCAATATAAACTGTTGGAATAACAGCTTTTTTCAATCGATTTAAAAATAATCCATTAAATTAAAATTAAAAATATTTTTGAAATTGGTTTTAATAATTTTATACATTAATAACTTATTGTATATAGATATTGTTTTAAATAAAAATATACCAATACTATAATAATAGTAAAATAATTTAATTTATGTTCTATTTCATGATAAAATACACAGTAGATATATACACACTATTGAAAAAAAATAGAATCACGAACCAAATTTAATAAATTAAAAAAATAATAACTTTAAAATAAAATTATATAAATATAGACTAAATTGTGTCAAATATTATGAAACATTGTTGATAGTAAATTATAATAGACTAAATTTCGATGACGAATAAACGAAGAAAAATAAGACAAAAATTTATAATTTTAGAAATTAGCAAGAAGACTGTTTAGATACTAATTAAACAAGTAGTAAACAGTTTGTCTTTAGTTATTTACTTTAAACTTTACAGTTTAAAATATATTATACTATTATATGTGTTAACTGTTAAATATAACTTAAAAATATTTTGTTTATTTAACAATTTAACTAAAGTTAATTATTTTATGTGACTGCCCATTTTTGATAATAATAAATAATTTTAATATTTGGTACATAATAATACCATAATCGCGTTATTTCTGTAGTTATCTATCGTGGCACGTAACGTGTACTTACGTATTTCGATACCGTTTGTGGTAGCTGCCAAAAGCAATGCGATCGCGATCAACAGCGCAAAAGCGAACGGAACACTGTATGGCTGCATTGCACACGTTTGATACAAAAACACGAGTTCTGGTTATAGTGGTGAGTGGACCAGTATTTTATACTCGAAAGTCGAAATTAAATCATTGTAAAATCTTATCAGCTTTATGCCCTGTGCACTTGCAAATCGTTGTGAAATCGGGTGTCGGGTATGTGCATAAGTGGTTCGTGCTATATGACATAACATTATTATCTTCAACAAATATTGCCGTTAATTCGGTATACATTGTTCGCGTACAACTTCACTAATTTAACGACGCCACACAAGGCCCGTATACAATGTACAATCTATTTAACGTATTTTAAGAGGACCGTTGTTTTTTTCTATGTGAACAACTGCAGTCCATTTCCATAACGCAGACAGTGTATAATACAATACGAGTAATTATCATAATTTTTTTCTTAAAAAGCCTAAGGGATCGAAATCCAATACTGTAATACTCACAATATTGTTTGCTTAATCAGATTTTTTTTTTTTTTGGTCTTAGTGTTGTTCCGCGTAAACATGCACTTGAACGTGCGCGTGTGTTTGTTCGATCGTACTACATGTTCGTTCAGTACCTATAGGTATTTAATATTTATATTGTATATATGTTGTATACTATCTCAAGTGTAACAAAAGTGACAGGTATTATATAATTATATTAATGATTATGAGCATATACACACATATTATTTGTCGTCAGTGACGTATTTAGGATATTTTTTTGAATGGAGGGAATGAGTGTATACGTTTTTTCAGCGCTCACTGATTTGAGGGAGCTTCGCGCTACTAGATCTCAACTTACCTTAAAATTATGATTACTTAATAACAGCACTTTTTATTATCGCACAAATTTATTGTATATCTCGTAAACTGCAGTGTATTTATATTATATTTAAATTTAATGGTTGATTATCTACTACGAGTACGCAAATCCAATAAATCGTGTAGTCTGTACAAATAATATAAATAAAGATTATTTTATTCAAATTATAATAACTTGTGTTTATAAAATATTCTAAAATATAAAGTAACAAAATTTAAAAAATAAAAAATAAATTTCGTCAATTATCGGTGTTGCTTAAAATATATTCTCGTTCTTTCGATTATTTTTTTTTTTATTAGTTTTTTCCCGTTTTTAAAAAGGGCAGAAAGATATTGTTTTAATACTAAGAATATTTGATCAAGTACTAACTAGATTCAATGAGACAACTGCCAAAAATTAAACATTGATTTTACACTACATCTTAATATCTAGTGTCTGTGAAGATATCAATAATGTGTTAAAAATATATTCTAATTAGAATCGAAGTTAATTTTCACCAATTTTTCTGAAATTATCATCAATACCAGGAATGGGCAACATAATATTATTATTTATTAAAATAATACGTCATTTATTTTATTCGTTGATAGCATTAATACTGTTAATACTGCTCATCCGTTTTCCCCAAACTCTTGTATTCTCATTTTATTTGGAGTAATAATACAATATATATGTAAGAAAAATCCATACTTATAATCAGTAAAAAATCGAAATTTAACATTTTCAGGTCCATTCATAGGTCATACAAAAATGTATTTAATTTTCTTAATTTATTTCCGTAATATAATATTATATTGATATGTTATCGATTATCCTGAAATCCTTTCTCTTATCTATTTAAAATTTACAAACTATCCTAAACGTTTTTACCTAATGTTTTTCAATAAAAACTGCATTATAAACTGTTTTGGTAATCTTTTAATTATTTTCAGTAATACAATTTATTTTGATTATTTAAGCAAATCTTAAAATACTTGTAGAAAATAATTAGGGTTTATTTAATATCAATTATAACATTTTATTAGTGTATTTCTATTAAATATAATATTTTATTTGTTATTGTGTATTTTCTACTATTTGTTAATGCTTAGAAGAATATTATTATAAGAATTATTGCCCGAATACTTGAATAAATAAATAACATCTTATTTTTGATTAGAAAAAAAAATATCCATGTTATATCTAACCTTAAACTGACTTAATATTTTATATGACCACAATTATTTCTTCATTTTCTTATTAAATTTTGTTAACTGTATTAATCAAAATACTAGCGATTTATTTTCAAACCTTACATTTGTGCAACTATGCAATCAATTGGCTGGATATAAATTACCGGTATAATAGTATAATAGTTGTATCATTATCACGCGGGTCGTTGTTGACTCCCATGTAAAACCACTTCGAAAAACATTGTTCGAGTCGTGATAAATACTTTAATCCGTTGTGTTCTTGTAAAACCCACTTTGGTGTCCATATTTAAGATTATATACCTATTTATCACGCTATGATCCAACATGATAAATTCAGGAAATCAAGACGGTTTTAATATGAAATTAATATATTGCTTACGTATATTATATATATGATGTTTTTATTTACACTCATAATCTTTAATCTTCAAGCGTTATTACGACCGTGAAGACACTTTAACCCTCCCCGCCGTCCAACCAGCATATTACATAGAAAATGTCTGAAAGTTTTAAGATAATATAAAACTACAGCTTTTGATACTAATAAGTAATTGGATGGGTTAGCTGATCGCTAAACGTGTCTACAATCTCCACCGGTATTCAAAGGGGTAAAGTATAGAGGTCAAAAGCACATTTCTATGGAATGCACGACGGAATGACAAACGCGTGCGTAGTAATAATAATACATTTAAAATAGTATAATAATAATTCGTTTAAAAATCGTCATCGTTATCGTCGCAAAGACATTTTACGCATATACAAAATACTGTTACACGAAAATAAAACATCGTTCGAGACGTTTAACTTAACGACAGAACGCAATCCGTAATCATATAGTTTATTTTTATTTTTTTTTATTAATAACGTTTAAACGTTTTACCCTAAGTCCTTAAAACACCGGCGCCGTCGTTTTTACATAAATCATCGCGTGACAATGTCCCTCCACCCTCGCCCCCGTCAGAGGTTCATCATAAATATTATACGTATTCATTATTTTATTCGCCATTCACGTACGTGTACGGTCTCGAATTACCGAAAACCGTACTCGACACAAACAGATATAATAATATATTACGACTCGTCACGCTAGGCACGGGGGGCTCCCGGTTTTCCGTCGTCGTTTACCGACGATAATTTAAATGCTCCGATATGCGCCGCATATTATATATATGAAAAAAAAAATAACAATAATAATGTTTTTTGTCTTTTTCGTCGGTATACCCACGAACCGTAAAACATAATACTGTTTATAAAATAATAATAATAATAATAATAATAATAACAATACGCGGCATTAGCAGCGTTTGACGGTCTAACGTCATTATATTGTAATAATAATGGTATTATTATTTGGCGACGCTTAGATCGAATAACTGAAAACATTACTATACACATTCGTAATATAATAATATAATAATAAACCAGATGTTTACAAATCTTATCGAAAAACGTAATACCCGCCCACGTTATTATATTATTATACGTACCTCGCAGGCGCAACAGTTTAATATACTCATGACTTGTAAATCTTTCACAAATCCACGAGTATCGCGGTGAAAAAATTTAAACAACGCATTTATTATGATGATATTTTTTTCAATTAACAAATTTCAAAATGTATTTTTGTAAAAAATCTATAATTTTAGAAAATATTTTTTACATAATTTGGATTTCGATTCGTAAAATCGTAACTAAGACATAATATTTGTAAGTACATATTACAAAATAGTAAATAATTAAATTATTTAGCGTACATTAATTTTGGATTGTCTTATTGGACGATCCATATGTCATATTTAGTACACACGTGTTCTTAAAAATGGTAATGAGCTAGGTACCTACTCAGAAATGTAAAAAAAAAAGTTTTCGACAAAACTGAATAGACGTGATGTGAATAAATATTTATTGGATCCTATAACCATTGTCTTACTTGCGAAACGTCCACGTACACGAGTCACTAGTACGTTTGAAAGAAAACAGTATTATTCATAATGTCGAGAAAATGAAATTAACTAGTCTTTTTTATGTTAGAACTTCGTCGAAAATTTAAACGTATTTTATGAATATTTTGTACTTGAACATTTATTTAAAAAAAAAAACCATTTTCAATATACATGTACCTACGTAATATGTTTATTATTGTTACGTGTAACTTGTAATCATACTAAAATGATTTTAGTAAAACCCCAAAGAACTGCAGTAGTGGGACTGAAAACATAAAATGTCGAAATTTGTTTCAAAAAGACAACTGGTTTTGCAAAATACAACGTATGTGGCGTATGCATCGAATAGAAGTTATGAAAAAATTATAGGGACAGTTTTAGAATTTGTTTCAAAAATTTGATACTAATTATCAAAAATAATATTGAGTTTTTCAGATTTTTATTGGCAAATTTCGTTTAAAATTATAACGATAAAATTGAAAAAAAAAACTAAGCTAATAATTGTTAAGTAAAGTAAACTATTTCTTAGATGTATGTATTTATATAGATAAAAATCATAATATAATATGAAAGGGGGCTCTGTTATTGTGTCCCAAGAGTTAACCAATTTGTTTCTTCAAGTTTGAAAGGAAAAAATGTTAAATTTACTGTCGGATAAAATAAAGGTGTTTATAGCAATTACAGTGCCGTAACACATATATAATATTATATATATATATATATATATATATATATATATAATATTTATGTAGTAAATGTAATTATAATGATGTACAATTATGTATACAGAATACAGATATAATATAATATACAATGCATATGATATATTGTATAGATTGACTAACAAGTATAAAAACATTACAAAATAAATATTGCGATAAACATTTTAAAATCTATGAGCTATACTTTAAAGTTTGCACAAGACTTATCAATATGCTCATGCTAAGAATTGCTTGTTCAGCAAATTGGAATCGAATAGCATTACTGGTGTTAGTAGTTGGATAATCTGTGGAAATACCAGCTGCCATAGCTATACCTAGAGCAATTTGATTTTGTTCGTAGTTCCCAATGAATAAATGAGACATGGGACCTCTCGCAAATACCATTACATCATCTCCACCATGAGTCTCACTAGATCGATCGGTTAGACTCGGGTATTCAAAATCGATTTTTTCTAAAAAAAAAATAACACGAATTATGTTATAATATTTTCATTTTAAATTATAATAAAACTATTATTTTATTTCAAATCGTAATGTTTACAAAGCAAACTGATATAATTTTTAATAAAAAAAGATAAAATTTTTAATTAAAGTACATATTATGTTAATTCATTAAAATAAGGATTAGTCCATAGCTGTATTGTTTTTGTATATTTACTTATATCTTCGCCGGTCACATTGACCCTATGGCATGACGTGCTATCATTTGTAAAGGATTTTTTTGGACCATTGGCGTAGCTCAGAGTTGTGTACGTCATATTATCCATGGCAAATTCATTTGTTAAACCAAGAATATCAGCGTTTCGTTTAGGATAACCAGCCATCGACATGGTATGCGCATGGTCTGATGTTACAACGATTAATGTGTCATCTTCACTCGTCAACGCCACGACGTCTGATACGGCTTTTGAAAATTCTAACGTCTCGTCTAGTGCGATTCTTGCCCATGTCTTATGATGTGCTTTGTCAATAAGCCCCCCTTCTACGAAAAGAACATAGCCATTCGGTTCTTTCTGGAGCAGTTGAATAGCGTTCCTGGTCATTTCCTGTAATGTGGGCTGCGTCACAAAATTAGATTTTAATCTGTAGTCCATGTGACTCTGATGAAAAAGACCTAAATAAAATGAGTGACAGTTGAACACAATAAACAATAAGGTTCTGGATAAGTATAAAAACTTAATAAATATTTTGGCATTACACCTCAAGTAAATTGTAGCCTAAATCAAAAACAACGAGTCAAGTGCTTCCAATTTGTCTGGAAGAAACTTAACTATTATAATAATAATATACTTATATAAGCGAACTGACATAGGTATATTATTTGTATTGGTTTCTAAAAAGATTACTGTAAGGATAAGCAATATTTACAAATGTTTATAAAAGTTTGTACAAATATTTCGTTGGACCACAAATTATCTAATGAACTATGAAGTAACGGTTATCTAGATTTAAATAGTATTATGCAAATAATTTTTTGTGCAGCAAAAATTAAAAATAAATAAGTTGTTCTTACCTAACACAAAATCAGTTTTAGACATGTCTGTTTTTATTAATTCTTCTCTAGTCGTCAAGTACTTAGCTATTTTATCACCAAATCTAGTTTGTTTGTCGTTCTTCCAATTAATAACCAAGTCTTCGTCAATTCTTTTGCCCGTGGAATTCACTTCCTTCTTCATAAAATTATCACGACCACCACCCATGATAACCTACACAAAGATAAAAAATAAATATCATATTTTCCAATAGAACTTAACTAACAACCAATTAACAAACTTTGAAATTTCTACCAGGATCATTTGTTATTAGCTGTTTAGCTATGTCTGTACAAAGCGTGATATTCGTTGTTCCATTGGATTTCGTTATCATATCAAAATCAGATTCCCAGTTCCGATGCGCGGTTCGTGCGTAGGTACCTGCTGGAGATGCATCAGTAACTCGGGTTGTGGTAACAATTCCGGTTGCCTTGCCAGCCCATTGCGCCCATTGCATTATGGAAGTCACGCGGTGCTCTTCAGGCACCGATGCCGGACAGTCTCCTAAGAGTACTTTAGACGTTACTCCAATCGTGCCTTTATTAGCTTTAACACCGCACAAATATGCTGTAGCGGAGCATGCTGAATCGGCCACTTGATTGTCAACGCAATACGTCTAATCGTGCAGATGAAACAGATTTGGTGAATATAAAATAAGAACCTATACAACTTATATTTTAATAACTCATTAGTAATCATATTTTTACCTTTGATATTCCGATGAATGGAAACCGTTCGAAACTCAGTTGTTCGCTTTCGCCAGACGTGTTCTGCAACTGACCTTTGTATATCCGAGCAGCCGTCAATGTTGTCAATGACATACCATCTCCCAAAAATATTATCACGTTCTTCGCCTTGTTTGTTCGGAATTGTAATTTCGACTTTTCTTCCAACATTCGTTTTCCATTTTCAATCCAGTATTTAGAATCTAACGAAAAATTTAATTGGTAATATAATATTATAAAGACAAATGTTGGCTTAAACTAGTATCAATCTTTATAATAAACAAATTTAAATTAATATTTAATTTATAAAATAATTTAAAGGTGTTTCTAATTCAAACTAAAAATGTAATATTTGAATTTACAGAAAAATTCAAAAATTACTTTTTTAAATTAAAACATCTAAAAATAGATATTTTAATTTGTAAAATCAGCCATCTACTTGTAATAGTATTAACATTATACAATATTATGCATATTATAATGTTTAGTTTCTCCACACCTAACTTAATATAGACTTAAATCTATAGTATAGTATTGTGTACATCTTATATGCTTAACATCTGGTTATCTAATAATACTAAATCGATTAGACTACGAGTGTAGATACCTGATTCCTGAGCGGTAGCGGCTGCAGACACCTGTAACGCACAGACCAAGTAGCATACAATAGATGTCCACATGATTGACTGATTGATGGATCTGTCGCCAAACTCGTATACCTACCATATGGTAGAGTTCAACAATTGGTTCCAAAGACGTAAATGAATACAACACTTTTTTTATTTCAATGTTTTACTTAATAGTGAGGTGTCGTGCTTAAATACTCGATGGCATGTGGCATTAAGATAGTTTTTATTTGTGAATTATTTTATCTTTGTATACATTTTAAATTCAATCGTCATAAATTAAAGTACGTATATCGTATGATTTGGCGTACATGTGCTAAGACTTAGTTTAAAGTCCAATGTAATGATTTAATATTATATTTTATTATAATAATAATCTGGGTATAAGGCTAATATTCATTTTTTTTTTTTTTTTTTATTATAATATATAATTTTAATTACTGTTACAAGCGTAACTAACGGAGTTGATATAACACCAATATATTATCAATACTTGAAAAATCAATGGGTGTTGAAACGTAAATCCAGAACAGTGTCGATAATCACGTTTTTAACGTCAAGACTGAATAGGTGTGAGCGTTTAAGCCATATAATCCCTCCACAATCTCTATTAAAAGTAGTGAACTTTTCAATATGCATATTCTTACTCATCGTATAATATTAATTTTATCATATTGCTCCCAAAATTGAACGTCCCCTTAATTTCATAAATTTTTTTTATTATAATTATCATTTTCTCGTGTGACCCTTATTTTTTATAGAAATATTTAAATACGCATTTGTAGATGAACATAATTTATTATTAAAACTTAAAATGCTTATAAAAAAAAAAGAACTGTATGTTTAATTATCTGTAGTAACAACATGTGCGAAATCTTGTATTTAAGGATTCATTCCTAAATGTATAGAATTTAAAATGTTATGAACGTTTAACTATAAGTTTATTTACACATTTTGTGAATTGTATGAATTTTATAAGAATTTTAATTTCAAATTATTTCAAATTATATCTATATCTACGTGTTTCGTATATTTGTAAAACAATTACCTATAACAACAAATTATAATGCATTTTGTATAATGCTTGTAATCTATAGCCATTACACCAAAAAAAAAAAAATAATAATAATAATAATAAATTTTACTATGAAAAAAATTATATTAAACTGAATTGTACATCAAAATATTAAGTTTTAAATCATTGATAACAATAATAATCACAATTATATCGTAGGGCGTAGATCATAATATCATTATACAAAAAAATGTTATTATTTACGGGCCATTTAATTTTATTACGTCTGAGTACCGCAAATTACTTGTTGTTTCATTCGTTACTTATGTTAATTGTGTAGTTTTAATTTTCGCCGTTAATTGTTCGTGACAATGTGAGGTTTTTTATTCGAGAAATAACTTTTCAACACAGGTAAAGTGTATAAGTGGCATCCTTGTATATGGATTATTATTCAACAACGGATCTACTCAAAAGATAATGTTATCTTTTGTGACATATAAAATGTCGTAGGTATTATGAGTAGTATGACTGACGAACTTTTTTCGCGGCGTTTGTAAAACTGTGATTAATGTGACGCTGAACAATGGTGTAGAGGTAGGTGGAAGGACAGTAATTCGATTTAAAAAATTTATTTTATTTTCAATCGATTCGCATTAAAGTCCTACAGATTTATACTAGAAGGTATGGTGGTATTATTCTTGTATGCCACCATTTTAAAACGACGTGAGTTTTTCGAAAAAAATATATTCAATTTAGATTTTGAGAGCTGTGTAACTGTCATCCGAAATTTTAGTTTGTTCGTTTATGGGTGGTTAAAAGATGTATTTATGTGCTGGCTGAGCGCGCGTCGCATACGAAATATAATAATATGTACACACACGTTTACAACGTGGTATGAAAATTACGCTGTCACGAACAGAGACCACTTACGTGAGAATATTTATTAGGACTCTATCCATAAACTAATAATCAAAGTGAAATTATCTCAACTGGGGGAAAATTTAGAAAAGAGTAATCGAAAAAAGATATTTTTTCCCGTGCAGATAAGTCTATTGGTAAACCGAATCTACGCAGTGTAAAGCGCGTCTGAATTATTCTAAGGAAAACTTCTAAAGTCGTAAATCACAGCAACATCTATTTTTTAAAAGAAAAAGTAACAAACGGTTGTACAGGCTTAAAGAAATTGCACACTAAATTTGTACTCATCTTTAGCGTTTATTAAATAATGAACCAGATCTCAGAGAAATTATTTAAATCTGGAATTTGCATTGTGTAATAAATAGTTTACGCCATCACAATGCACACAATTTCTAAAATGTTTCAATAATTTGTTGGCATATTTATTTTATCATTTACATTACGTATTAAGATTTTTTTTTATCAAATTAGTAAACGTTTTTATAGTTATAACAAATAATAAAAACCTATATTAAATGCAGAATTAAAAATAACACAATTAAAATAATAATAAGTATACTGTGTTTAAAATACAAAAATATTACGATTTTAAATACATATACAGAGCGAAGTGTCTTGTAATATAAACTTCAGTATTTTTAGATGAGAATCCCTTTTTACTCTGAGCTATTGACCCAATATTTTTTTTTTAAAATTCGAATGTATCTAATGCAAAATATTATTGGTATTTTTCAATTATTAAAATGCTTATATTAAATATGATATAATAGTCATTATAAATATATAATCGATGTAATATTATACCCAGTATTTATTTTACTAAGACGCTTATATAAATTGTAAGTATTGAGTAAATAATAAAAAATACTAAAATGCTCATAATATTACCTTTGTTTTCGTAATCCTTATCTTCCAAACACATTATCATAGACCTACTATCCTTAATATAGAAAGTTAAAGAACTCAAAAGTTACTCGTACGAATTTCAATTTGATTACCTTCCTGAACATTTTCAGGAAAGATATCCATTAAATAAATTTCTATATAAAATTAAGGTTTTCATAAAAAAAAAGAATCTTATACCATTACAGAATACTCCACTTTAGATAACACATATTTAAAATCATATTATTTTACCAATGTAATATTTGTGCTTTTTAAACACAATGTATCATTTTTATTGTGTTTCAAGTCTAAACAATTAATGTGGTTTCTAAATGTATATATATATATTATATATAAATTTAAAATATCAAATATTGAGTAACTGTATTATTAAAAAGAAAAAGGTGGTAACTAAGCTTGTGTATAAGATACAAAATATGTTCTTACATGAAATAAACTACTCATTATACTAATTATTCTAATACAGATTATAACTTGCACTATTAAAAATCAAACCAATTATCCATTAAACATGTTTAAAATTCACTTATGTATATTCACTAAGAAGTATCGGAAATTCTAATGAACAGTTCACTATAAATCCATAAGGTATTCAATTATTTTTAAAAATTGTTCTATTTTTATTATTAAATCTATTTTTCAAATTAACTATTCATCGTTGATCGGTGGTCGGAAGTAGTTATTTCCGCTGAATACCTGTTACGTTACGTAAATTAAGTACTCCGGGCGGTGGTTGTTCACATTTATAAAATACAACTCAGTACTTAAACCAACAAGCGTTACTGTATTCGATTACTTATATTATGTACTTTAATAAAATATTATATATTACCTAACAGAACATTTAATTTATATAAATTATTAAAATACTATACTCACTACATATATCTAAATTATTTAATTATATTAAAAAACAAATATTTTTTTTGTTTGTCCTCTATACACACAAAAACCATTGGACCATTTTCCATAAAAAAAACTTCGAAACTACTGAACTAATTTGCACCAAATTTTACAAAAATATTCTCTGATCTTTAAAAAATGTTCAGGGTGAATTTCATTATTCCCATTATTTAGTTATTAACTAACATGTAAATTTCGTTTTGGTTTTCGAAAATCGGATATTTTTTTATTTATACTTAAGGTTGATATGGGTTATGGAAAATTAATTAATTTGATAAAAACCTAAAATAAACAAGTAAAAAATTTTCAATGTTAAGAAATAATCTATGACACATAGGTATACAATTAACAGGAACTATTTTTACCTGACTACCTTTATTCTTTTTCTTGTTTAGCGAAAGTTATGATGTTATTAAATTTTAAGGATATAACTATACCTAAATAGTTATTTAAAACCAATAAAAATAAATGTATTTAAAACTGTTGCTTATATTTAATGTAAATAATATTTATAATTTATAACTTATAAATAAAAATGAGTATATCGTTATATTATTTTATTGAGATTTATAAACTAGACTGTGAAATTCCAATGAGACCCAACAACAATACTGCAAGAACAGTGTATCCAGCAAAAATAAATGGTGTATTAGCACTGCTGCTAGAACTAGATGTAGGTGGATTGGTTGAAATACCAGCAGCCATTGCCATACCAAGAGGAATTTGATTTTGCTCATAGTTTCCGGTGAATAAATGAGACATAGGACCCCTTGCAAATACCATAACATCATCTCCTCCGTGAGTCTCACTAGATAAATCAACCAGACTTGGATATGTATAGTCGAATTTTTCTAAAAAAAAAAAATAAATAAATAATACGATTTAGTAGATTGCAAGAAATATATTGATATCGTTATAGTATATTCTTCATTATAAATTATAAAGGTAATTTTTAACACATCACTTATCATACTATTAATAAATATTTTAAGATTCATGATCAAAAAAAATGCCATAATTATTATACATTTATTTCAATATATTTACTTAGATCTTCGCCGGTCACATTGACCCTATGGCATGACGTGCTATCATTTGTAAAGGATTTTTTTGGACCATTGGCGTAGCTCAGAGTTGTGTACGTCATATTATCCATGGCAAGTTCATTTGTTAAACCAAGAATATTAGCATTTCGTTTGGGATAACCAGCCATCGACATGGTATGCGCATGGTCTGAAGTCACTACGATTAATGTGTCATCTTCACTTGTCAAAGCCACAGCGTCCGCCACGGCTTTGGAAAATTCTAATGTTTCATCAAGCGCGATTCTTGCCCACGTTTCGTGATGAGCCTTATCGATGAGGCCACCTTCTACAAAAAGAACGTAGCCATTTGGTTCTTTCTGGAGCAGCTGAATAGCGTTTCTGGTCATTTCTTGTAACGTGGGCTGTGTCTCAAAATTGGATTTTAATCTGTAGTCCATGTGATCCCGATGAAAAAGACCTAAATAAAATGAGTGATATGTGAACACAATAAACAGTAATATTCTGGTCAAATACAGAAATCTTATCGAATATCACGCCGTAAACTATTTTCGTGCACATTGGATAAGAGCGAAATCAGATTGGTCAGACTCAACTACTATGCTATAAATATATAGTACTTGGGTTATTTCACTGTAATATCAAAGCTAACCATATGATATGTATGTATCTGAACTTGAATTTACTAATTTGCAGTTGGATCAAAATATAATGAGCTAAATGACGTGCGCATACATTCATCGTCGAATTTTTTTCCGAAATTGTTTTTATTTATTATTGTAATAACATACAACTTTTGTATAATGTGACAAAGTATTATTAACGGTGAAGTAGTTAAATATATCAATATATCAATTCTGTATTTGTGTAACATACAGCTAGTTATCATAGTAAATAATTTGTTCTTACCTAATACAAAATCGGTTTTAGACATATCCGTTTCCATTAGTTCTTCCCTATTCGTTATGTATTTAGCGACCTTATCACCAAATCGAGTTTTCTTGTCATTCATCCAATTGACTATTAAGTCTTCGTCATGACGTTTCCCCGTGGAATTCACCCCTTTCTTCATAAAATTATCACGACCACCACCCATGATAACCTACACAAAGATAAAAAATAAATATAATATTACCACTAGAAGTTTAAACAAACAATTAACAAACCTTAAAGTTTCTACCGGGTTCTTTTGTTATCAGTTGTAAAGCTATGTCTTCACACTGTGTGAGATTGGTTTTACCACTGGATTCTTTTATCATATCTTCATCAGATTCCCAATCCCGATGCGCGGTTTGTGCGTAACCCCCTGCCGGAGACGCGTGGGTAACTCGGGTTGTGGTAACAATTCCGGTTGCCTTGCCAGCCCATTGCGCCCATTGCATTATGGAAGTCACGCGGTGCTCTTCAGGAACCGATGATGGACAGTCTCCTAAGAGTACTTTAGATGTTACTCCAATTGTAGCTTTGTTGGTTTTAACACCACACAAATATGCTGTAGCGGTACATGCTGAATCGGCCACTTGACTGTCAACGCAATACGTCTATTTGTGCAGATGCAATATACTTGGTAAATGTAAAATTAAATACTTATATATGATTTAAATTATAATCATAGTTGATTCGCAATCGTATTTTTACCTTCGATATTCCGGTGAACGGAAACTGTTCGAAACTCAAGTGTTCACTTTCGCCCGATATGTTCTGCAACTGACCTTTGTATATCCGAGCAGCCGTCAACGTAGTCAATGACATACCATCTCCTAGGAACATTATAACATTTTTCGCCTTGTTTATTCGTAATTGTAATTTCGACCTTTCTTCCAATATTCGTTTTCCATTTTCAATCCAATATTTAGAATCTGATAAAAAAAAATGAATTTTTAAAATATTAGTATAGGAGAAGTTCATTTATAATTAATAAATGTGGTGATGTTATTTCTCTTAAGTACAAAAATAATGTTTTTTCCTAGCCTCAAATAGTATTGTTAAAATTCCTTTGATTATAAAATATTACACATAAAAATAATACTGTACTACGAATACCTGCGTATTAAAATAAATTTAAGTGTATATTTAATTTTATGCGGTAAAAATTAGCTTCTTATTTTTACTAAAACAAAATATTATATTTTTTGTTATATTATAATATGAATATAATAGAATATATAATCATTAATCACCATGCTTTCTCACATCATAAATTAAACCATTATTATTTGATATATTTATAATATCCAATTATTTTCTGTAGTAAACTATAGTAATACAATAATGAACAAGCCGTAACTTGTATCATTATTGTTTTCTTTATAAAATCATCATACTATTTTGGGTAAAAGTTAAATAAATATAAATCTTCCTATTATTAATATATTATAATATTATAAAACTTCGATGGGTTAATGCTAGGTATTTTGCTATTTTAGTTGTCTAATCTAATATTTCACCATTCTGTCCATTCTCTATAATTATCACAATATTTTCGGGCAATAAATTATCACTATATTATTTTTTATGATTCCAATAATAATCATAAATAATTATCATTTTTTTTATATGTATAATATAATCTAATATACTTAAGTATAACTTGAAGGAAGAGCACACTCTGTGATTAATAAAATCGATATGTAAATAATTGTAAAGTTCCGGGTTTTAAAGCCATTTATGAGCCCAAAATAAAATTTAACTTGTCATCATTAAATGCAACATGTAATAATTAATAACTGATATAAAAAATATACAAAATATTTATTGAAGAATTAAGGTACCTAATAAATTTTAAGTTAATAAAACTCTTGAAACTAAGAGTAATCATAAAATAATTATAATATGCAAAAGGTAGTCGCTTCACTGTTCAGTAAGTGTCGATTATACACCTCGCTATTGAGTATACGAAAAACGATTCTCAGCAAATATAGTAAATCAGCTTTTATTTTAATAAGTATATTTTATGATATATTTATATTGCTATTAGAAATAGTAATTTTTTTTACTATTGCCTTTTTCAAAAATATTGAATATGTTATAAACTTATAACATTGATAATGAATTACTATAATAGTTTATTTTATACCTATCTATTATGTAAATAATATATTATTGACTTACTATAGAACCATCTAAATGAATTCTTGGTATAGGTAGGTAATAAAATAAAAAATATATATGTATATAATAATATGCAAACAAGTTAAAAATTAAAAAAAAAAATATATTTTTGAATTAGAACAAAATCAGTAATCACTAAAATTGTTATTTTTCGTTAAAAAATGTATCTAATTTTGTAAAATTTTTTGAACTTAAGATGTTTATAAAAAAATATATTTTTAGATTTTTTAGATTTTTTGATTTCAATATGACCTACTTATGACGAACCTTGTAATAAATGTTAATTTTGACCTTCTAAAAATACCAACTTGATTAACTTTCCTATCGGAAAATATATTGACTTTAAAATTAAACCTTTTTTTCTATTACAAAATGGGTACCTATACAAAAAGAAACACATATCACTGGTAAAATCAATACAATCATAGCTTCGCTCATAGTCTAAAAGAATAGATGATAACAATCTAATAGTAAAATTCTTCCTTTTGTTATTTTTTCTATCACGAAAAATACTAATTGCTTTATTATATTTTGGTCACAGCTGTGTGCTCACTATACATGATAATGGGGTCTCGAACTAACATAATTAATTGCAAATCACAATGAGAGGCGCACTGTGTGAAAATTCAAGAACATTGAAAAACAATTACCTACCTACGTTCTATAAACGTGTTATAGACGTTATAGACGATACAAAAATACACGTATACCTATTATTTATAATATATCATATCATATAGATTTACAAAAAATTAAATCAATCATATATTCCATATTCGTAAACAGAGCTTAACGATCTTAACGATATTTATTTATATATTATATTTATGAGTAATGACATTACATTTTAATTGTGCTTATTTACACGCTATTGTAATTGTACATATTTAACTCTGATTAAACTAAATAAATCGTTACATATTAAGAGAATGTTATACCTACATGAGTTGTCTCTATCTTACTAATGTATATTATAACGAATTTGCGTTCAGCAAAACACAATTTATGTTGTTAGCTTTAATAATGGAATCAATTTACCTATTATCAAACTTAAAGCTAAGAATATGATCTAGGACATGTCATATGCTTTTATTGATATTACCAAGTGAGTTATAGCTATGTAAAATAATACAACTTTAAAATTTTCATAACTCACTTTAAAATGATAATATCAATAAAAGTATATAACATGCCCTAGATAATATTCTTATCTTTAAATTAAATAATAGGTAAATTGACTCCGGTATTAAAGCTAACAACATAAAATGTGTTCTGCTGAATGCCAATTTACTATGATGTACATTAGTAAGATAGAGAAAACGCATACGGATATAAGGTCTTCCCTATACTTATGCACTAATTTATAATACTATTTATTTCATTTTATTTGCTATACATTAATGACATAGGTATACAATATTGATTTTTATTATTATTTCAACACGATAAATTAATGAACAATAATTAGGTAAATATTATAATTTATAGTAAATTCCGGCTTAAAAATGTAAATGTAAATTTTTCGTTTCTTTGGTATCGAAATACGGCTTGTTCAATATGAATATTATTTTATTTATTAACAGTTCTCATTTTAACAATCGTTAATTGTAAAATAAATAATTTTTAACATTAACAATTTTTAAAATTCATGTATACAGTTTATGCACTTTATGAATAAAAATTTAAGAAGAAACTTCTTCAACGCGTTGACAAAACCTAACGAAAATTCTACTTCTAAATTATTCACTAATCCCAAATAATGATTAATCTGAAGATTTTTATATTGAAATATAATTTTAATAAAAATTGTGCCTTTAGAAAATATAATAGTGGGTAAATGGATACTAAAGTATTCATGATTCGTATTATTGAAGTATAATATTTTTAAATATTTTTTATTATTATTATTTTATAAAAGTTGTTTTAAAGAACTAATTACAATAATAATAATATTGGTATATGCAATTACATAAATTATTAGAATTTGTTAGCGTCATATATATTTTTCAAGTTTTTAATGGGAAAATAAAACTTTAAACAATAGACAAACGCCTGTCGTAATGACATATAGCAATTTAACGAGTGTATAAGGTCAGCCATTAATTATAATTTCGTGAAAAACATGTTGAAAAATCTTTTAACTAAGTAGGACTTAATTTTTTTGTTTTAAAAAGTGCATAATTTATTGTAATTGCGATGAAAAATAATATTTTAAATGGTTTTCTTATATGCAATTTATCTTAGATATATTTGAAAACCATATTTGTGCATATTTAATAAAATATATTAATAGGTATTAGAAAAAAAATATAATATTATGTAATATTGTAATAAAATTATTATTTAAATGTATAATATTTTAATCGAATAATTTAATATATTTTTAAACTGACTATTTATAATATAAACTTCTTTTCGTACTAATTTATTTCGAATTATGTGATTCAGCAAAATAATTAAGACAATTAATAAAATAACATTTCTTCGACCAACTACCTAAAATATTTGGTCCATCATCAATGCCTCTACACCAAATGATACTACCCATTACAGCCTCTACTCACCTAATACCTATAATAAAACAAACAGCCTATCTCTGAAATACTCTATCTCTATCCAAAAAAGTTATGAATATCAGTAAATACTAAATTCTAATACTAGCATCAGTTTCACTAAACTAATTTATTAAGATTAAGATGAATTGATTTTACCTATAGAGTGGTTGCCTAACATAATTATTAATCTGTTACTAAATGGATTTCTTCATCTCGTTTTATTTTTCATTTTTAAATATTACAATATTTTCTTTATAAATTACTAACATAAACTTATATATTATTATTATACACATATACCTACTTATCATATATAATATTGTGTACGTATCACAAATATCCTAATACCAATAAATACATCAAAAGTCGTTTAATAATTTGAATTTGCTAGTAATATTAAAACGCATTTTTTTTTTTTTTACCTAAATAATTCTTGGTAATTCCAATATGTAATATAACATAATGATGGACTAATTTACTAAAGATCAAGGTGTTTATCTATTTATTTAAATAAGTAATAAAATAGTATAATTAAAAAAGTTGTACAATTGTATAATAAATATTATAAATATAAAGAGGATTAGGGGAATTTTTTATCTCATTAGTCAAACAAATTAATACACCACATGTAATACTATATATATATATATATATATATATATATATTTATTTACGTATACAATGTAAAATGAATGTTAATATATCATATTATAACCTATATTGTTACATATTTAGCTACATTCAAAGTCATATTTTATCAGTGTAAACATTAAATGTAACTAAAGACCAGAATAAAAGCAAACACCGCTAAAATATCGTTACGTTATCAAAAACCTATAAATATAATTACTGTATTAATTTACCGAAGGAAACGGTTTAAAAAAAAAGACCATCGTAGAACTAGCGTTTTTACTATTGACAACCAAAACCTTGTAAAAATAAAAACATTATTGGTAACGACAATTTATACGGTACGAGGAATTTTGAATCATTGAGTTTTAAAATGTAATATGTTATAAACTCGTGGTGCACAAAATCAAATAAACAACTGCGAGCGTACCTGATTCCTGAGCGGAGGTGGCTGCGGACACCTGTAGCGCACAAGCCAAAACACACACGACGAATGTCCACATGATTGATGGGTTGACGGACGTGTCGCCAAACTTATATAGTTTATGGTGAGCGGCGGCACTCGGCTCTGGAGATGGAGACAAAGATGAAGATGGAGGTAGTATCGTTTTCGTCAAATGTATCACCGACGAGTGAATCAGCGTACTTAAATACACAGCGCCGCGGCAGTGAGATATTTTATGTTTGTAAACTATTTTATCTTGGCGTGCCTTCAAAGTGTAATCGTCATAAAATTATATAAATATGTAAAGTGGGTACCATTCTTTGGTGTACAAGTGCTGAATTTTGAATTTAAAGCGTTATTGATCCACATAATGCGGATAAGACCAATATTGATGTTCGTTTCTATTTTTTTTAATCGCTGTTACAAATACGGGGCCGTTTATAATATTTTATTGATATATCTATGTCACAATATTATGTAAAAGCGATGAGCGGGGAAACGTACTTAAATCCAACTCTGCGTCAGTGATAATGTTTCAAACACAGGATAATTAAGTGCTTGAACACCAAATCCATCATTTGACCATCATTATCAAAAGTGGTGAGCATTTATAGCCTACATTCTAAATCACAATAATATAATAAGACTATCAAAAATGTAGTGTTTGTTTTATTTAATTTTTTTTTTCATATATACCTAGCTTTCCTTTACATTGCCACTAAATGTTTATAACAAATCTTAAATTAAACTTAAATAAATATCATCATACTATAACGGTTAATACATACAAAATCTTAAGTACCAGCTGAATTTTTTATGTTTTTGTGCATGGTTTTTCACAACCTATTGGTTAATACGACAAACTATGTGGTTCCTTTGATGTTTCATTTAGAGATTTCTACTATACTAACAGAATAATTAAATTATATCTGTCATTGTTTAAGTTTTTTCCTTGTCAAAACTGAACAAATAAATATCTTACAATTTTACGACATGTCGTATGCATAATATTTTCATCATTCTAAAATTTAACTGAATTTAAACTATAAATATTTTAATTTATACATTTTACAAAATTTGAATTCATAGAACCATTTAAATTTTGTATTAAAAATTATGATCTCATACAACCCTCACACATTTTAAAGCAACACTATTACTCTATGCCTACATACCATAAAACAAATGTCGAATATTTTTATGAAAAACATTAAAAAAATCAACTTATATAATTAACCTGTATAGATTTACTACACTGGGCTATCCATTTAACGTAAAATACTCATTATTTCAAAAATGTTACCCTACATAATTTTAGGCCGCTAAAAAAATATCTTGTAATAATAAATTTAATAATAAAAATAATTTTTTTTTATCTATCATATTTTATTAATTGTCTAACTTTCTTAATGATAAAATACATTCTTTAATTCTTTACTCCAAAGCAGAATATTTTTTGGAGTTATTTGATACATAACATCTTAGATTAATAATTGTATAAGTTATAAGTATTTAAAGTTTAGATTGGTAGAGTGGAGTTTTACAAGCGTAGGTACCTGCTGACTATCATGGATTAACTTTATTAAAATGTGGGTCCAACACTATGACTATTTAAACTTAAAATATGTAGAACTAATTAACTACTTATCTGAAATTTGACTTTGATAGATCATCCAAATAATATCTTGATTTGTAACATAAAAATAAAAATAAAAGTTTCCATTCATAATAGTAAAACAATTTAAAATTAAAAACGATAAAAATATTTTTGTAATGACTTAAAATTATAAAAAAAGAAATATTTTCACAACAGTTAGTGTTTGCTTATATAACAAATGTCTTACGATATAATAAGACGTATCACTTCATATTATTATGTCCTTATATACTTATATACTCTTGACGATTGAAAACACATTTAAATAATAATATGATCGAAAATGACACAAAAGCACTTAGGGTTCAAGAAATATTATGCACCATTTACGAATTTATCCGATCTATATTTAGATCTATATTTCCGATTAGAACATAAAAATTGAAAAATATAAATTAACACTGGAATAAATAAGTAATAATTATAATTATTAATTGAATAGTATAATAAATATGTTTTTTATTTTATATTTACGTAATACGTATACTTAATAAATCTATTAATGTGTTAATAGCACATTATGAGCATTACGTCTTCTACCCAATGAAATAATGCGTAAATATGTGTTATTGCGCTTTAAAATATATTTTATAAGAAAAAAACATTGAATTGGAAATTTTGCGAATTTAGTTCCTTAATTATAACTTTGGGAAGGCCTCCAAGTTATAACTGATAAGAAGACACGTTATTCTATATAATATGAAAGGGAACAACAATGAAATCATGGTGATTGAAATCAAAAAAAGTAATTTACAAAATATAATACTCTATATAATAAACAGAACGCGATAAATAAATAGATAATAGTTACCTATTAAATATTGTATTTCACATTTACCGCTTCAACCGATCAACGCCATCGCATCTAATTTCCGTCGATATGACATTTCGCGTTGTGTCGCGCTTTTGCTTTAGATCGCATAGTACCGACAGGTCGATAGGAAAACGATCACGGAAAAGGGATATAATTGTTAAAAAATTAATTAAAAAGAAAATTTCGACAGGCTTATCGCAAGAATACTGACGTTGATGGTTTATCGGAGGGACATTTTTTATAAAAAAAAAAAAAAAATACGCTTAATTAAGAGGAAGGTTAGGCGCAAAATGAAAATAATACGTTGTTTAAACCATGTGAATATTGTATCTATACATATTTTACACACATAATATCGTGATCGGTACTCTAATGAGACACACGAAAATTACAATGACAACGCGCCCGTGAATCACCGACCATGTTACTATACGTGGTTATTGCAATAACTCGTAAACAACCGCCTAATTATTATTTGTCGTTTTTTTCTTAAATTTATTCATATTTAGACAGGAAGAACCTAGTTATATGTTGTATTATTATTTTTTTAATGCGATTTAATAAGATTACTAATATGGAAATAATTGTAATATTCTACGTACAGTAAAAATAATAGATATTATATTTTATTTAATGGTTATAATTATATAATAAATTATAAATATAAATGAATGAACGGTAATAAAATACAATATTGTTACAGAATAAAGTTTGTAATATTATATACAGAATATGATTGTAGATTGATGTACTTCCAGATAGAATTTAGGAGAGATCGTGCCTTTGGCAATATAAGCGTATTAAGACTTAAGATTAAGAATCTATAGGAGAGAAATTAACGGACTAATGATAGAATTCAATTGTACCTACGTTGAATCGGGATAACGTCATAATATTAGAAATAGATAGAGACAATCTAATTACTGTTGTCTCCGAATACTTCTGCTTAATATTATAGTATAATGTCGAATTAGTTTTGTTTAAATAGTTAGCGAAATACAATCGTTGGCCCAACGACGTCAGATGTTTTTCCGTTTACTATAATAGACCTTATATGTGTGTAGCTTATAATACCTATTCAATCCATAGAACTGATAATAAAGTTAAAGGTCCAGTGGAGGCCAATATTTTAAAACAAATATAGTGTATAATTTAAGACCAAATATACAAATTAATAGATATAGATAAGGAGAGGAAAGTTCATAAAAAACAAAGATAGAGACATTTTTAGAAAAAGATAGTTAGATAAACACTTTAGGTCCAATCGTATTCACAGATGTTGACTATCTACTCCTTACAACGTTGGTTCTTAGCAAACTAAAATAGGGTATATATGGGACGCACATTTAATTTATTAATTTGATGAATCAAACACAATAATAATATTGTAGGTATAGTACAATATTCTACACACAGCGCGTGTTAACGTTATCGCGCGTACTGAGTATTTAAGCACGGTCAAAGATCAAACAAATTTCCGCGTTAACAACAGTCTCAACAACAAATTAGTTTGGAATAATAAAAAAAAATTAACAAATAAACTATACGCGTGTATAACGAATTACGGTTGACTAAAAGAGGCGTTTAAATGTTTTCACGTCCAAAATAATTAATTCATCGACGACACAGTCAGTACATACAAATAAAATCGTTGTATACGAGTTTATAATATTATACACTATTTACTTATTGTTTTGAACGGTTTAAACGCCTTTCGTCATTTTTATTTAAAAATATATTAATGGTCGTACAAATGCACAAAAGCTTTTTTAGCCCCCTAAGATCAATTCATATTTGAGAAAATAATTTTTCATTGCATATTAGCATATAGTTTATGATATTTTTTTGCTGCAAGCTAAATATTATACTGTGGTTATCAGCTGTATACTATATTTATATTTTTCATTAAAAATTATTATTAGGTATAATACTATTATATTTCATGGTATCACCCATCGCCGTTTATTTTTGTTACTATAGCTTTAAAACTTATACGAATCAAGACATTATCTTTCTTCAATATGTAAAAGGCGGCTCACCTTAAAAATAAAAGTAAATATATTAATTTTGTCATTTTATTTATACAACAAATTTGATATTATCACTCGAATATATTGTGGTTTAAGTAGAGTTGTATAGAATTACGAAAAAATATAATATAAAAATGTTGAAAGTAAGTCAAAAGCAAAACCCCATGACTTTTGTCATAATAAAAAATAAAAAATAAATTTAATAAAATTTTAAATTTAATCATCACATTGTGACTAGTTAAGACATTGTTATACATAGAAAAAAATGTACAGATTAATATTGCAATCGAAAAACGGATGTTTCAAGTGTAGTCTACAAACAAACGCGCTGGATAACTGCTGTTGTCAGTAAGACACTGATGAGTATAGCGAGCGGCGATGAGGCGGCGCTAAATCCAGCGGATGTAAACGCGGCTGGACCACCCTCCAGATCGGCAGCAGGTCCCACACCAGCCGCGAATCCCATCGTCAGAGGTATAAGGTTCTGTTCATAGTTTCCAGAGAACAGATGGGCCCAAGGACCCCGGGCGAATACCATAACGTCGTCACCTCCATGGGTTTCGTCTTTCAATGGCACAGTATTTGGATACGTAAATGACGGATCAGCTGAAAATAGAAATGATAATATTAATTTATATAATTGAAGCTGAAGATCATGATATCAAATCTTATGTTCTTTTAAAATTAAAATTCGTTTTAAAAAAGAGTATGATTTTGATTTTTGAGAAACGTCAGCTATTAACAATATTATTGATAACAAATTGCTATACTAAAATAAACCACTGCAGAATAAGCATTTGTATTTGATTTAAAGTTATTATATTTCTAAATTATTATATTGTAGGCTTGTTTATACATTAAATAATAGTAAATATTATTTTCAGCTAAAAAATTATGATTACCGTTCAAAGTAGTAAGATGGTGACTATTTTTTTTTTTTAGGAAAACAATCGGGGGGATATCTCATTTTTGGAGGGAAAACCCAAAGGTTATTGCGATTAATGTTTATGGCATGGCATTTTCACCCCATATCACTTCTTTATTAATGTTTACTATACATTCTTAGAAAACATTTCGTAATGTAATATAAATTATGTATAATGTAGTGGTATATGAAACCGGTGTATTATGATCTAAGATATTCACACAAACCATCAATTAATTTGTTTAAAAATTAGTTAAAAAAAACCTATACGGATAATTTTGTTTTTGTTTATTCAAAATAATTTTTTACAGCAAAGATCTGATATTTTTATATTTATCTACATTGATCTTAAAAATGTTGGATTTTGATTTTTTTAATGATTTTAATTTAAAATTTTAAAATATCTTTTATGTGGTAAATTTGAATATAGATTTTGAAAATTAATTGTTTGATGATTTTATCCAGCTCTGAATTTATAATAAAAACATATTTTACCAACAGTATTTTTTTATCCGTCATAAACGGAATTGCGATCGTTGCTCCTCTGATTGAATACTGTGATAAGCCTTCAATTTGAAAAACCAAGTGAAGAATACACGTTTATATAACATATATATAGAGTGAAATCGAATTTTGTTTTTTCTTCCCTTTCGTCACTTTTATTACTGTTAAGAAACTATTATTTTTAAAAAAATCAAATTTCGTGTGCGTGTAGCTTCCGGTTTGATAGTGGCAGATTTTTTTATTAGTTATTTACAAACCCTGACGTTTACAGTTGAATTAAATTATTTTTAGTTTTAACGAACCTATAAAGCAATTTAAACTTATGACAAATTTTAATCTATTTCAAAATTCATTTTATCATTCAAAATGGTATTTATAATTTTAAATTGGCTAATATGACTAGTTTGTATCTTATATAGTTTTACTGATCATTGAGGAATGATGATATAATAGAAATAATAAAATATCACACTTTCCGTGTGGTCTAGGTAATATTATTTTCGTGCATCGATTCTATCGATCAACTAATTAAAACTCTAATACAATTTATATCTTAGAACAAATTATGTTATTACAACATTGATAAATACCTATGTATCATTATAGTGATACTGTGTTTCTGTGTTTGAACAATTTATAACATTATTTCACAATATTGCGATCTAAAGAAGAGGAAAAGATAAAAAAAAATATATACTAATTTGTATTGAGTAATATTGCGTTTAGTACCTATATCTACATTAAATTCTACAAACATAACACAGTAAATGCTATTGATAATTTCTACAAGTTTAAATATACAAAAGGTCATATTTTTTAAATCAATATATAAGATTAAAAATCTTACAGCCTTAACTACGATTTAAAGTCATACTTAGTAGTGTAATTAAGTACTACTGGTTTCCAATTTATATTATTGTATACATTAAAAACATTTATAATTATCACAACGTTTTATAATTAGCATTATACAGATCGCAAAATAATATAACTAACATTTAATACGTATTTAAAATGTATAGATATTTTATGTATACGCGTTTGCAATAACTATTGTTTATATTAAACTTTAAAACAGGTCAATATTATTCTATTATTTTTAATTTATATATTACTTAAAAACATTTAAAAAATAATAATAATCATTACATGCTAAAACTCTAGATTTGTTATGCCATATAATATCAATATAAAATTACACATAACAACAAGACTGGTTGAAAACTTACAAACTTGTGTGAAAAATTTTATATGAATCGAAAGTTATAATATTATAACATATAGCAGATAGAAACATATCATATACACATTGAACAGAATACCTAAACAACTTTTTATTAATATACAAACGAGTGAACAGCGTACCTATAATATGAACAATAATAAAGTCGTTTTCGAATACACCCGTTTAAATACACGCTCCAAAAGAGCCCAGACATAAGTGAAATAGTTTTGCGATGTCTCAACTCGAATAATTTTCTATGGTTATTAGTCAAATCATTTTATCTAAGACTCAGTCTATAATTTAAGAACATAACATAAAAAAAGATACTTTCCTATATTCAAATACTTTTTTAACAAGCTATGTACACGACTTCAGTTGATTTTTAAGTTATTTAATTAAAATAAAAAAAAGAATGAAATTATCTGGAAAACATAAAATAATTTACAAGAATCTAGAAAATCTACAGAATCTAACTTATAAAATTAATTGTATACATAAACCACTCTGTAGATATTGTTTTACATTAAAAAAAAATAAATTTAAAAATTTGAATGATAGGTACTTATTATTTTAAATAAAATAAAATGATAAAACATTTTTAATCCGTTCTGAACCATAAAATATTATTACTTTCAATTGCAGATCTGTAGATACCTAATACGTATATTTTATGACACTATAATCCAACGATAAATTTTATTTTCACTTAATAGATTAAAGCTACAATAATAGTAATAGCTAATAAGATCAGTTAATAACATTTGTAAATAGTTTTTTTTCGATAGAGTAGTCACTATTATTTATAATGTATACTATGTACAAATTTGAATACCTACTGAAACATAAAATCACTTGTCGAATGATTTAATTTTTTTCTAAAAATAAATTTTGCTCTTATTATTATATAAAATTTTAATTAATACACGAATATAATATTAGAAAACGTAGGAAGTATGGAATAAACTATTTCGCTATAAAATATTATTTTTAAATTATGCTGTGTGAGTTTTTTTTATACATATTATATATATATAAGTATATAACATCACTAATAATGCAATTCATCAATAAGAAATATATATTATTTTTTTTATAATTATCGCTAAACTTACATTTAACGATTTAATAATAACGAAATATTCAACAAAATCAAATTTAACTGTTAAAAAAGTGTATAATGATGATAAACATTGCAGAATATATTTTAAGCACGTGTTATGAATTTTCTTATAACGAATTAATTATTACAATTTAAATTAATTAATTAATTTATATATTTAATTATATGTACTTTTATAATAACTATACCTATTGTATTACACTTAAAATATTTTTCTTAACATAAGAAATTTATCACTAAAAAATGACCCTGCTATCATTACGTCAAAAAACTTACAACATGCGTAAGTGTAGTCGTAATCGTATCTATAATCTAACTACCTTTGACATTTGTAGTGTAGTGAATACTTTTAAAAGTAAAAGTACAATTCAATTTATCGTCTATTTTGACTATAAAAAAACACTGTTAGCCTTATAAAATAGATTTTGTAAATGTTTTAGAGCGTGCATTATCCATAATATAATTATTTTAAATGCGTTGATGACAAATCTATAAATATTATAATAAACGCGATGACGATTTACGATACTTTCGAATATCTTCCAACTATGTGTTTAATGTTTATAATATTATAAATATTATAATAATATATAAAAATTACTTGTGTCAACATTGGATAAATCCCGACGGGCGCAATTTTCATCGGACTGATGATTTTTCGGACCATTAGCATAGCTAAGCGTAGTGTACGGCAAATTATCGGATCCAAGTGACCCCGAAAGACTCAAAACGTCGTTGCCCCTAGTCGGGTAACCTGCCATTGTCATGGTATGTGAGTGATCGGAAGTAACGACGATCAGTGTGTCGTCTTCGCTGGTCATGTCGACAGCCTGTTGGATGGCTTTGGAAAACTCCACTGTCTCGTCCAATGCTAATTTTGCCATGGTTTTGTGGTGCCCCGCATCGATAAGTCCACCCTCAACGAACAGGAAAAATCCATTTTTCTCTTTCTTCAAAATTTCTATGGCTTTTTTAGTCATTTCCATCAAAGTGGGCTGTATTCTAGCGTCCGCATGCAAATGAAATTTCATATGTCTTTCCTCGAAAAGACCTGAAACGTAAAACATGTATTATTAAAATATTATAGTAAATATTACCATAAAATTATATATCTGTGATTATTTATGTGGAATTTAAGTATCTGATTTGTTTTTATGATGTCAAACTAAACTGTTTGAAAAACCCTAACCGGAATAAAGAAATATTAATATTTTTAAGACTTATAAACTTCAAGAGGCTTCATAAGACTGTGTAAAAGTATATTTTTTTACGAAATTGATTTGATTTTATTTGATGAACTTAAATTGAAGAAAAATTGTTCACTTTCTCCCCACATCTAAAAAAAAAAAAGAGAAATACATCAAAAGATGAAAAAAAAAGGAAATTGAAATGGCTAAAAAAATTATTCGACAAAGTACTTTTTAATACATTTTTCCATTTGTTTTGGATTAACCGCACATGAAATATTTAATATATAATAATATAATAAACAATATTGATCGTATTTGCTTACCTAATAAATAATCGGTCTTAGAAGAGTCAACATTTAATAGTTGTTCTCTGTTTTCAACGTATGCTGATTTATCATTTCCAAAACGTTTTGCTTTATCTTTCTTCCAAAATTGTACGAGATCCATATCAGATCTTGATCCATTATGATCTGTATTATTAAGGAAAAACATTTGACGACCTCCACCCAGTATCACCTGAAAATAAATTATTTATATTATTATTTATTAAACATTTTATTGAATTGTTTATTGTTTCAATAATTATTTTATATTATAACAAAAGCGTAATAATATTTATTTATTTTGTATTATGGTTGTTAAAATATTAATACACATTCAATAAATATTAATATATCATATAAAACAAAAAATAAATACATAAATAGTATTCATAATTATTGAATTATTTCATATTTTTAAAGTAGAAACCTAAACGACAGTGATCTTCAACAGATGAGTGTTCTAGAATAATAAATTTAAATTTAATTTTAATTGCTTTATCATACAGTATAAAATTAAAATTAAATGTATGATACTTTTATTCTGTGAGAAGGGTTAAATTTATTGAACTTATAATATTTTTTTGACCTTTTAGAGAAATTAGTAAAAATGATTAGATTTTCAATTTCAATATATTTTCTGGTAAAAAAAAAAGAATCTGGTTGATACAAATCGAAAGTAAAAATTTCCAATATTTCCCTTAATAAGAGGAAAAAACGAACAAACATTAGGGAAAACAGGAATTTTCAAGCAATTGATCAGTAAGTTGTTGTGATATATTGTTATAATTCAAAAACGAATATATGAACGAATATATTCTGACATGGCTCACAAAAAAATTATTATTCCCAAATTTAGTTAAAATTAAAATCGAAAAATGTGATGACATACATACATTTTTTTGAAAAATAAAAAGCAGTGCAATACTCGCCTTCATGTCTATCCCGGGGCTTCTAGTTATTAGCTGTTTGGCTATGTCCTCGCATTGAGTCACGTCAGTTAGGTTCGCTGCCTTTGCTAAGTAAGCATCCGACTCCCATTCCCGATTTGCTGCGTGCGCGTACATTCCGGCGGGGGATGCGTGCGTTACACGGGTTGTAGTCACCAGTCCGACAGCTTTACCCTTAGCCATAGACCAATCGGCTAGGGACTGTGTCTGGTTACCGGGCGCCACCGACCCGGGGCAGTCGTTCAGCTTCACCGAGGCCGACAACCCGATCATCTCAAAGTTGGTCTTCACACCTGACAGGTAAGCGGTGGCCGTGCATGCTGAGTCAGGCACTTGCTTGTCCACGCAGTAAGTCTAAAAACAATAAGTAACGCATATGTAAATTAAAAGGATTACCTGAAATTTCACTCGTCACGCCACTCCGTTGCTATTTAAATGATCGATATTCGGTATTAGAATACAAGTAGAACGGCGCCGCCAGAGTCTAAAGAAATATTTTTGTGATAGAAAAAATATTCCCACAGAAATATAAAAATTACATGATCTAAGGAACAAAATTAAAAAAAAAAAATACCTAATTCGATTTGCATACATTTTTTTTCACATCAATAGTTATTAGTAATGTCGTTATATTAACCATATACTATGACTTTTTCTAACATAAAAATAAAATTAATTTGTCAAAACAACGTAGTCAAAATATTAAAAATGTATAGGGGCAGTAAATCTATCGTTGTACTACTCCTGAAATTGTCTTGGGATCACAAACGTAAATTTCGATTTATCTCACAGTAACGTCGGTGCGTTTATGGTTAAAACTCGTTAGATCACTTTGGTTGTGTCAGAAATAAGAATATGCAAGCACCATTGTGTATGTATGATTTCAACATTAACCTTGTCTTACACATCTCTACTCACGTATGAATAAATTGGTTGACCAATAAACCAATATCCACACACGCATGTGATAAGCCTTATTGAGCAAACATACATTTTATTTGTAAATATTTTAAGTTTATATAACATTAGTAAAAGACTATACCACTAAATATATAGGCATATAGCCCTATACTCCGCTATTCCGTCCATATACAATTTAAACATTTATTAATAAAAAAAAAAAACACCAATAGTTTGATATTTTAACAGCATTTTAAGTGATGTATTCTACTTCAAATAATATAATACTTAAAATATAGATTGACATTCAAAAATCAAAAATTGATATAAGTTTCAATGGAAAAAATAAGGAGGAAAAATAAATACGTAATAAAATATCAGAATCGCATATATTATATTATTAATGCTCCTAAAAATTCAATACATTTCATCTTTTAAAATAATGAGTGTTTGCTGTAAAATAATCAATAAAATAAAAGTTTTTTTTTATAGAAAAATATAAGCCACGATTTTCGGGTCAATAAGTACAAAATACAATATTTATATTGAACTTAAACTGTTTCAAAATTCGTCTATATTAATTATAAGTACATAATATATTAATAAAAAAAATAAATTTACTAAAATATAGCGTTAGCAAAAATTGTGATTTTGAGACTGAGACCAGAGTTACGTATCACATTTGTGAGAAGATTATAGTCATTTTTTAGTCTAGAAAAACAAGTTTGTTAAAAATTGCTTCAAAATTAACTTAATAGCATGGTCATTGATCATTGATTGTAGAAGACTTAAAGACTAAGATTAAAGGTATAAATCATAATTTGTTGTTCTATGAAATTATATGATATTTTGAAATTATTGAATTGCAATTAAATTTGATTGTTTAAACAACTCTCATATGAGTGTCTTCTGTACATCCATATTATATTTATGTTTTTATAAATTAGAAGTTGAGTTCTTTGGCTAGTACATTTACTTTTTTTCCAGCAATATTTTTAATGTACTCGTATATGAGAGCGAGCACTAAGGATTATTATTTTTGTCTTATTATCTTAGTATTTTTATTTCAAATTAATCTTCTACCAAGCCTATCGAGATGAAGAAAAAACAAATATTAAATACAAATTAATAGATACTACCTAAATACTTAAACAAATCAATTAAAGGAATAATTAAATTATTTAATAACACATCTGACTGAAACTATCTCTTAATCTTAAACTGAAGGTTGCGTGGATGGATTTATTCTGGTTTAATTGTATTTGCCACTTACTGTATCATTCTAACTAAATATATATATTATATAATATATAGAAATATATTCAATTTAAATATTAGATAGATCACATTTTATACTTATGAAAACGATAAAACATGTCTTATATTTTTGTATTATGTTTGTTTTCTTACATATAAAATAATATAAACACTTTATATTTTAATTTACAAGTTATAACAACTTACTAAAAATGTATACGTTTTTAAATTTGTGATAAATGTTAATATTGGCAACCGATATTTTTTATGTAATAATTATACTTATAGTTATCACCTATCAAACCTTATATAATGGTTTACTAAAAATATAATACATTTTTATTTTAAATTATGTAAGAGTTTGGTAATTTAATCTATTTCTTGCCTAGCGTTTAATGTAATTTAACAAAAATAAATACAATAAAGATAATAAAAATTTAAATTATTTTATTGATAATATTTTACAGAAATTATTGTAATTAAAATCAATACAATAATAATAATAATACACATATTTAAGTTTGCTTTTTACGTTTTTATTTCTTTTAACTGAAATTTTAATAATGAACTGTATTAACTGTATTTATTATTATTTATTTAGGATTCTCTTTCCTATATCGTACTGTTTTTGACAGCTGTCATCCCAGTCACCACACATTTAATTATACATTATACCTTTGCACTTTGACCACATTTTTCTTAAACTCTAATAATTAACACCATTACCCTTGTCATCAACACTGACAAAATTGTCAGATAAAGAATTGATCAAAAATTTAAATTCAATTATCATTAAAATAATGCAGAAAACTAAATGTTGGATGATAATGTTTTTTTAACAATATTTTAAAATCACATTAATAATGTATAATTTTCTTGGGCTATATTATTAACTTAATATAATAATATCTTTAAAAAATTTTTTATCGAAATTGGTCGCATATAAATTCTTTGAAAACGTTACGCCTATTATGTTTTGTTGAAAATTAATAAATAGAATTTATTCTGCTTTGAATATATTATACATGAAAAACAAAGTTAATTAGGTACCTACTAGTTTCTATTAAAAAATATACAATTATTTTTAGTCACCGTGTTTATTATATTATACGTTTTTATTAAACTTATTACACCATTTATTTCAAATATGTTGATTATCAAACTTGTTTGTAAATACAATGAATTGAAATTTTTTAAGTATAGTATAACTTTGTAAAATTGCACTTTAAAAATAATTACCAGAATATAGATAATATAATATAATTTCAACGAAATATCATCATTTATAATATTATTGAGTGAAACAAGGCCCAACATTGGAAAATAAAATTAATATTCTTAAAATTAATCCATTAGTATTGTTTTTATAAAATATTCTAACATAAACGTATTAATTTTAATTTAATTAAATACTTATTTAGAATATTCACAATAATTAATTAAATAAACACGAATAGGTAATCATGAAAATAAATATTTAACCGGGCAAAAGTTTTTATTTATTTTAAGTTGCAAATATCATATAACAATTTTAAAACGTAGGTATAATTATTTTCACGTTTGATATTTTGGTTTAAAGTATCAATAATTATTTTTGACTTGAAAACATAAATACTTAGCTTATAATTAATTAGATTGACTCAATTATTTATTTTCAATATTGCGCCATAAAATGTATTTTAATTAAAACAAGAATATTATAATAAACATATTTGTTATGTTTACTGGTATAATTTTAAAGATACAATAAGCTAGGTATATATTATATAAATTATAACAATAGTATATTAATTCATATATTAATCTGAAATGTTAAAAAACGTGTAAGCGATTAAAAATTAACAGTATTTTTTTTTGAAACTTTGTAACCATGTAAAATTAATTGTAGATATATTATATTATATTATATTAACTTTCATAAAAAAATATTATGTTGCTTTGACCCAACCCCACAGGTGTATACAATTAGTTAACTTCATAATTACATAATAAAAACCAATTATATAGATTTCGCCGATCATACATAATTTAAAACAGTGTTAATATTAATTTTTAAATAACAGCGTCCATATATGTCACACGGATGACATAAATTTTATGTTTTTAAAAGTGCAATACAATTCAAAATCAAGTGGAGATATCGTGAGACAAGTATCTTCATTTTTATTTTTTTATTATTTAGTTTATTTTAATATCACCTTTGACATGCCAACAAATGGGAATTTCTCGAAACTCAAGTACTCATTCTCACCGGAACGTTTTTCCATTTGACCTTTGTAGATACGCGATGCCGTCAACGTAGTCAGCGACATACCATCACCCAGAAACATGATTATATTTTTGGCGACGCCTCTTTTATTCACGTACTTGAGTTTCTCGGTCACCTTCTCCTTACCGTTTTCGATCCAGTACTGTCTATCTATATGAAAAAAAAAATCCAAGCTGTTATTATTTTATTCCTTATATACATATATACATAATACATGTATATTTCATGGAATAACAATTCACTCGAGACTTAAGTCCGACTTTAACGAGTGCTGGTTGTACAGTAGCGCACGTGAGTGAATTTCTTTCAGATGATTTGGTTCTGTTGAAAGTTGAGAGCAATATAATATAATGTGTTTGTGCCAGAAATATTTAAAATGATTTTAAAAATGGAATTCAGTATGCCGGGTATATTTTATAAAGAAAATTGATAGTAACAACTAAAAAAACTTAAGTTGAAATAGGATGAGGCACACAACTGTATTGTACTATAAACTTTACTTTGTACATACTCGTATACAAGCATATTAAACAGAGTCGGACTGGCCCGGACCGCTAGTCCGCAATTGCGGACGGGGCCCCGGCTTAATTATGGTGATTGGGGCCCCCTGGTTTTGTACCTACTAATATTTTTATTATTCATTAATTCGCAGAGTAAATATAAATACAAAATAAACATTTTTTTTTCAAATCTGGAAACGTATTTTTGTTTACAATTTTGAAATGTTAATTAATTATTAAAATAATAGCATTGTCATTCTACGAATTTAATAGCCGTCTATATGACTATACACATACAAACAAGTATTATTGGTTATAAATAGTGTAAATTAAGATCATTGATTTCTCAAGATATTATGGAAGCTATGTTAATGATAAATATTGAAAGAGATTATGTTGTTGATAAGGAAATTGTTGTAAATACTATTGCTACAAGTTCAACTAAACTATCAAGGTTGGTTATTGATTTGAGATGTTATTCAATATTCATATTATGTATTATCTAATTTGCTTTACCTTTTATATCTTTAATATTAATTTAAAAATAATATAATAATGTTTAATATTATATTGCAAATTACCCCAAACAATTGTTCATACAGAGCACATAAACGAAGCTGTGTAAAAAAAATAGCGGGTGAGTATCGCTCTGCTGTATATTAGGGGGTGGGGTGGACCTCGGACTAGGGTAGGTTAAATTTGAATGCAATGATAGGTATCATTGTATACGAAAAACGATTCTGAACGGAGATGATTTGTCAGTTTAGGATATATTATATTTAAATATTGTCATATATTCTATTTTGAAACAAATTCAAACATTTAAGTAAAAGTCTCAAGATCCTACGTTTGGTAATTTTTTAAAAAATACAAAAATCGAAAATTATTTAGTAGTAAAACGTTATTTTACACGTGTATTTTTGATTTCAAATTAAAATTAAAACTTTAAACACTCGTAAATTTTTTTAATTTGAATAATCCTCAAACTTTTTTATAATTATTCTAAGCTTAACTTATGGACAGCATAGTATTAAATTTTCAATTCTTAGCTTTTGATAGTAAAATATTTATAAATTTTTAACTACCAAATAGTTAAAAATATTCATGATTTTGACGAATAATTTTTGTCAATATTTGAACTTCAAATGCTAATAAAAAAAAATTGTGCCTATGTATTTTTATAGTTTTTGAATGAGAATTAGAACAAGTTATGTGAACCCTTCAATTAAATTTTCAGGTAATTTGTCCCAGCTAAATTTTTTTATCAACATTTATAAAAAAAAAATTGATTATTTCAAATGCCTATAAATAGCTCGAAAAAAGTCAATATATTTCGAAAATCAATTCACGTAAAGAAAATGGTAATCTAAATAACTGGTAAAATTTTCAAGTATTTATGACTTAAACTCTTTTAATAACAACAAATATCAAAAATCGTTTGAGGCTAAACCGTTATTTAACGCGGTTTTGTAAAAATTTAAATTTCAAACACTCCTAAAAAATTTTTGTCTCAGTTCGGTAGAGTTTTTTTTACAGATATTTGAAGAAAAATGTATGGAGAACCTAGTACCAAAATTTCAAAACTAAGTTTAAAAAAAAAATTTTAACATAAACATTTGGTGAAAATTTCAAGTATTTACAGTGATTAGTTTTTGAATTATACAACCATATAAAAAAATCGATTTAGTCGAAAACTGGTTTTGCGTAAAAATTCCCGTTTTTCTGTCATTTTTTTTTGTTTTTCTCGATTTTTTAGAAAACTGTTGGAAAATGTTTACGTTTAACCCTCATAATGCACCTATAGGACATCCACTTTGCCATCGGAAACCACCCCCAAAGTTTGAAATTGAAGCATTATTTCGACTATAGTTATGCTGTACACAGACACAAAAAAAAACACACATCATTGTAAAATCAATACATTCATCACTCCGTTTAGAATCTAAAATGTATTATTATAAAAATAATGTACTTATTGAAATTTGTAAGTTGTAATTAAAATAAATATGAAACTATGACACAATTTAAATCGGTGTTTTTCTTTATAATGTTTAATGTCACAGGTGGTGTAATTTTTTTTCCGGGCTAATCAAAACATTTGTCATTTGCCTATTAGGGCCTTAGGGGCCCTTTTTTCCAAATCGCGGACTGGGCCTTTTCGAGCCAGTCCGACACTGATATTAAATTATGTATGATGATAGAAACAATTTTAAAAGTACAAAAGTAGACAACTAATTTCAGTAGTAAAAAAACTAGAATTTCAAATAAGTTACTTATCATTCTTATTCAAAATTTTACATTAAATATGGTGACAACTAAAAATAATATAATATATATATATATATTTATACATTATACAGTATACTGCAGTATAATATTTTTTTTAAATAAAAATTCGAAAAGGGTCGTGAGTCACTCGCTCCTTACAATTATTTTTTTTACATTTAAACATCTAAACGTTTCTTATGTAAAATGAGTTACACCTATATTTTAACAAGATAAATATTAGATTTTCAAAATCCTAAACGAAAATAATGTGAGATCCACCTTACATCAACATACATGAGTTGAATGTAGAAAAAAAGCAAAAATAATGTCCTCTGAGTATCATCAGAAATCTATTGATATAACTTTTATTGAAATCGGCCAAGTAGTTTCTGAGATTAGCTGTTAGAAACTTGCGTTCAGTACAGTAATGCATTTTTGCTCATTTACACAAAATTACTACAATTATAAATTTTCTGAGAGGAGGCCCGTACAGAGGTTTTCGCATCAAAAAAAGTTATTAAATATTATAATTATAAATTCTTTAGCTTTAAAGTAAAAATACTTTTAGTTTTTAAAAATTAAACTTTGATCAAATAATTTGTTGAGTAGATTTTAAACTATATTGTATAGTAAAAATTAATTTAATTTTAATATCTTTAAAAAGTAATAATCGTAGAAACTTTAAACATAAATAATTAATATTAATTTCTATGACCTTGTAAATTATAAACGAAATAAAATTTAATCGTTTTGCGTTTTTTGAAAAAATACAAATTAAATAAGCCATATTATTAAACTGTACATCAACCAATATATCAATTTATTGTGACATTTTAAGTAAGAAATTAAAAAGTTGAAATTTAGTACACATATTTCTGTTTTTAGTTTCAAATTAAATTATAAATATTTAATAATATAGCTATTGTGATAAGCATGTATCTTGGACAATTCTTTTAATAAGAAACATTAATTGTTACAAAGAGTATTAATGTTTTTAAAAATATTTTACTATCATAATAATTTGAAGGCTTTTTAAAAAAATATATTTTACTATTTTTATCATTTTTTTTTTTTTAACTTTATTGAGTAATAATATACATTTTTAATTTAATATTATGAACGTTTTTCTAATAATTTGATGTATAAACATTGAATTTCGAACAATGAAGATAAAATAACTTAAAACTTATAAGTATTTAAAGTTTAAAGGAGTGGAGTAATACGTATACTAACATTTTTCTAGATGCCCCTGTGCTACTCCACTCTACTCATCAAAACTTCGAATACTAAAAATAAATTAACAACTCTTTTAAAATTCGAATCAACATTTTCATAAAAATATTAAATAACAATTCCAGTTTCGGAGTATATACAATCAAAAAAGTGAGCTATCAAATTTAAGCTTAGAGTGAATCGACCCATTCTAAAATTTTGATTTAAAAACACTGTTTGTACATTGAATTGTTCATAACATTTCACTTTTAAATTAAAGTATGGTTATTTATAAACTGTAATAATTAACATATTCGTAACTTGCATGTAAATTTCAATTTATAAAAAACCAAAAAACATAGTAATATACAAGTAATGTTCATAACTTAAAGTTCTAGTATAGGTAAGTTAATTCACCCTATTACTAAAGCTATCAACACAAAGTCTGTGCTATTAAACAAAAATTTGGTATGTAACACGTGGGTCAGAGAAAGAAAGAAAAATAGTGCACTATTTCAAAGAAAATTTATGAATTTAATATATGTTTTCGGGTTTTTCGTCATTATTTGGCAATTTAGGTATCTTACAAATTTAATTAGGTAAGATACCTAAAATCTTAATTTAAACAAAAAATATAAAATATATCGTTGTTTATTACTATATTAACTATAAAGTAATAATGTGTAAATTAACATAGTAAATAGTTACCTAAAACCAACTAAAGTCAGAAAATCAAATAATATACATTAAAAAAACTATACGCCATGTGTATACCATTATATTATATAATATGCAATAATTGATTTAATAAACATTATATTAAATATAAATAAATTATTTACTTCTTGGATGTAAAGATGTAATAAATAATTCATAATCATTCAGTTAATTAAATAAAATCATACTAAATGACCTGTAAGAACATTTATAATCTTTTAACATTACATTTTTAGTGATATAATATTGATATCAGTATATTATATACATGTACCTACATTATATTATATTATTGTTTTAATTATCCATTTATAGGTCTAAAAAATGGAAAGCTACCGATAATTTTATTATTCATATAATTATAGAGTAATCATTTACTATAAATAAAACTTCTTAGTAAACAATTGTACCACAATTTTACAAAGTAATGTAATTAGAACCGAAATGTTTGACCGGATGATCTCATTTTTATACTTTATTGACCACTATAAAAGTAAAATGGATCAAATGTTAAAAATCGAAGAACTCAATCTGCTATATAGTAGATATAGTATATTCCAAAATTTACCAAACTATTTTGAAAATTATATTATATTTATATTTTAATAAAAATATTTAGAGCAAACCTTTCCCCTCCCAAAAAAGTACCAATTTATCTCATTTTCTATAGTAAAATAATCTTAGAGTTGAAAATCAAGGTAATTTTACTCTTCCAAAAGATGACGATAGGTACAAGAAAAAAAATAAACCAAAATCATTGTACAAACAATATACATTAGATCGTTCTGCTCAAAAACTTAAATTAAAACTTTTTTTTATTATTTCTATACCCTATAAGACTTAAGTTTTTAATTTTTAAACTTCAATATTTTTTGGATAATGTTATACAGCTGTTTTTAAGCAAACACATTTTAAAGTATTTATAGAAATTGAAAAAACTATTGTTAAATTATACACCACTTAATTTATAATTAAAAAAAAAAAGATAAAATATAACATCGAAAATTATATGACGCAACAATGCGTGGGATTAACTATATAAAAAGATTTATCCGATTATCATTTTGAGTTATGGGTACCTACCTATCCGAATGTGTTGGTTTTCAACTAAAATCGAAGTTAAAAACAAATACAATAATATAACAACCGTCAAACACATTCGATGGCAAACATATATCACAATATTAATTAAAAATGAATGGATAATGATTCAAGCGTAGTCGTATACAACAACAATAATAATTAATTTACCTTGTTCCGTGTAAACTTTCGCGTTGGCGGCATCGTGCGAGCAGTACACATTGCGACCTGAAAACGAATAACAAAAATATGATAACATACGAGTAATTAAATAAAACAGACATTATCGCGGCACAGAGTATGTACAACAATGCGCACATAATATTATAATAAATTATTATGGAGGTTTGAAGATGTCTTGTGCGAGAAACTACCGAGTGACAGGATTTTTGCGGTCGGCGGCAGCGGTTAAAGTTTCCACAGTCGGCAGTTTATTATCATCTAAACTTTTCGGTTTCTTTGTGTGTATTTATTTTTTATTTTTATTTTTTTTTTTTCCAAGACATGCCGGTGTGCGCGAGGTTACCGAAAAACCCGGTACGATTTATTGCGTGACATTTAGACCGCGTTTTTTCCCCTCTCACACTATACCGTACGCCCTTTTTACACTGTACACTATACCTATCGTCGTTTTCTTTCACTTAATCTGTGGAAATTACTTTGTTCTCGAGTAAGTCATTCGTTTCAATTTAGAAGATTTCTACAAATGAGCCGCCACCGCCACACCGCTGACAGAATTAACAATATTTACACCTCGCGCTCTCCCAGTTTCCCATATCATATTATCATATAATTATAATAATATGCTTATAACTACATCAACTAAACACCCCTCGTAAAACGCGTAATTATCGACTTTCCGCTCGCCTGAAACAACGTGACGTAGATGGGGCTTACTACTACTATCAGCGTGATATTAAATTAGTAATATTCTATAGAATTTCGTCAATTTTAATGGGATAGACTACAAGTGGCTGTGGACGGTGATGAGATTTTTTTTTAAATAAAATATGATTTATAAAGTAATTCTTAATGAATATAAAAGGTTAAAGTAGTAATAACTGGTGTGCAAAGTAACTCAGATTAAGGTGTTTATTGGATGTGCTTTACACTGATAAATTTTAAGTTAACCATATTGCATGCAAATGCGTGGATTAGGTAAAGTCGTGTAAAACTATAGCACAGTCTCTCGAGAATATTGACTCTATACAGTATTTTCTCACTAAATTGTATTTTTGATGAATACCCCGCCGGTTATATGGCACAATACTATTACAATAACAATACTAATGATACTATGATATTATGTCTTATAATTTTTATAAAACATCATATAGCTGTTACTAGTTAAGCCAGTAACCCTTTAGGTATATTATTATTTGATTTTCAATCAGGTTATTATTTTGTTAATCACTATTTAATCAATCTGTCAAATGAATTTCAAAAAATGCGCTGAATGCGCATGGACCTGGTGCATTAACCACAATCGTAGTAAATCCAAAATCGTTGGATTCTGTGACTTTTGGCGCGTCACATGCGTCATCTCCAGTGAATCCAACGACACAAACGACTGTCTGATAATAATAATTAATGACCATTATTCGAGTCACCGTTAGCTTTTTTTCTTAGCACACTAGAATTTGGCCCTAACGTGTAAACATTACGTGTATAGATATCCTGCTATCCTGATTTGTTTTCGACCACCCCAATAAATAATACATCATGTTATTGGCTGTATAGGTTTACAAGTCACCTATGAACCTATTAATTATTATTCTTGCCTTTTTATTGCGATACAACATTATATATTCTAAGCGGAGTCATGAAAATATTAATTTTACAATTATGTAGGGTTTTTGTAGGGCTGTTATCATATTTTGTAATAGTAAAAATTATTTGATTTATAACTTTGAAGATGATTAAAAATCTAGTAAAAAATTGAATATAGTTGATATTAAAAATGATCAAAAATAAAAACTGTTAAGTATTATTAAAATTGACGTGAAAAACTATGAAAAATGAAAAATTTTACACAAACCAATGTTTGTTAAAATTGATTTTATTTTACTTTTTTTAATTCAAAAATGAATAATAAATAACAGTAACAATTCAAAATGTTCATTATTTTTCATTTTTATTTTAAATTGTTATAACAATTTTTAAGCTCAGTAAAAAGATCTCACATACATTTTTTTGATTATAATTTAAAAAAAATTAAAATGCATTGGCAAGACTTTTTCAAAAATCAAAGACATTTTTCAAAATGTTCAGTTTGTGTAGCTAAGACTAAATAAATAAAACAAAATTCCTTTTAAGTTATTCTTGTCACCATTAATAAACATTAACAAAAAAGCAAATGAATAATTTTTTATAGATATTTGAGTTGTAATTTTTACAAAAAAAGAACAATTTAAATTTTTATTATAATTTAAAAACTATGAACGGTCGCAAGTACTTGAAACTTTTGGCATTACATATATCATTAGTTTCTAATTACAGACATTTTAAGCTATATATACCACGAACATATTATTTACGTCATTCATAAGTATATTGATATAAATAGTTATTATCATAGTTAATAATGATAATAATATGTAATATGAAAAAATTAATAATTTGGTTAGTATAATGAATTTTCTTAAAAGTTTTGAGTATTGAATGAATGAAATAAATATAACACAACATATACTAGGCTGATAAACCTCCTCACTTGCTTACACTTTTAAGACAAATTCCACTATTTTTTCTATTACATATTGTTCAATAAATATGATTTTAAATGTATTACTATTTATATAGTACGTTTAATATTATATTGTATGTTATAACATACTTGCTTTAATAGATGAAACAATTTATTTTTATACATTTTTTAATTTCTGAAAAACTTCTATCACAGGCACGATAATTAATTTTTATTTCTGCGTATAATATACCCATAATATCAAAAAAAAAAAGTATACTTAAAAAAGATTTAATTTTAATATATTATAAGTATGATATAGTAATATAATATATGCGTCTATATAATATATAATATTTTTTTTAAAGTAAGAAAAATCAAAAATAAAACAGTGAGTATTAATTTTTGACAAAGTTTTAAACCATCATGTGATTTCCCTAGAGTATTAAGTATGTTATTTACGGTCGTATTTTTACCCACAGACGAATGATATTCAAAGGACATAATAATTTCATTATTTTTTCCCCATTTTATACGAAGTTCCTAAAACTTGGAAGATGCTATAAAGAATATGTGATACATGTAGTCGACTCACGTTAGAGTTAAATAAAAAAAAAACTGAGGATAGAGTGCATAATGCGATTTATTGTGCCTTTACCTTTGTACCTAACGATCAAGTTGATTGCATTACGAGTAAAACCTTAAAAAAAATCGTCCAACAACTTTATGTGTTTGTTTTGGCACCTCCATAGAATGATATAACCTTTTCATAAATATTTAAAAACTAACGATAGCTATTAGGTATATTTTAATAGATAGGTAGGATTAAATTGACAATGATTTTTTGTGAACGCTTTTCCAAACATTCAAAAATATCAACAATTTGACGTAACTCTTTTAATGATGAGATATTCTTGACTGAATAATAATATTATATTGAAAAGATAATTTTTAGATTTTTTTAAATAGTTGAAATTAATAACGCATAAAATAAAAATTATAAAAATTTAAAACAATATAATATATCAGAAAATTAGGTTTTGATTGCTCTAAAAATAACATATTTAATGTAACAACTAATGGTTTACCTTTGCTTTTAAATGAATAACAATAATTATATATAACATAATTATTATATTTCTGACTATGTTGGAAAAGTTAAAAGGTTGTTCAACATTTGATCTTTCTATCTTTACCAGATTTTATTTATAATATTTTACTAACACAATATTACCAATATTGGTTATGTTTTATTAATAATTACTATTTTTTTTATTATTATTTAGAACTACTCAAAATATATAATTCTTAAGTATAATTTTATTGTGTAGCTTAATTTAATGTTTATGTTTAATAAAAAAAAAATAATTAATAAAAACTCGTCTCGGTCTGTTAAGAATATTTGGTATATTTTAAATTTTTGTTTAACATTACAAATGTTAAAACACAAAACATAAATCACTTGTGTCTATTGTTGTATTTGCATTCTTAATAACAATAACGGTATTAATTACCATAAAAATATTCAACTAGCCCGAAAAATCTACAAACATAAAAGACGATATTAAAAATAATTTACTAATTGCTTGTAATATTAATATTTAATATTAATATTAATATTTATATTAAATACCTACAAATTTTAAATCAAAATGATAATTCCCTGCAACATTCATTATTAAAGACTAACTGCAATAATACATTTATAAATATACCGATAACGTTTTAACAGCATATAATGTTAAAATATGCATGCCACGTGTGTAATTTGCACCTATTATTTGAACGATGAAAAGTGAAACACATTATAAACGTTAAAAGGATTTATTTATTTAAAATGTGGTAGATTTCTTATAGCTTTAAAAATGTCCTACGAGAGTAGTTAAAACTTTAATTCTTATCATACGTGTGTAAAAGTTTGTGGTAAGTACTTTAAATCAGTCGTTATAAAGTTTTTGTAATCCCCAGTTGTTAGTACCATGTTAGCTGGTTAATATAATCGTTAGACGATGGAAAAAAATCTCTATTGGATTTCTAATATTTGTAGAAAATATAGGAGACTGCGATAGTCTTGACTTACTGTTGTATGTAATGACGAAGAACAAACAGCACGCAAACGTGAACCATGTCACACCCAGCGAACCGGTGTTATTCATTGTTAAGCTGAGTACAGAACCGCCGACCAATGAATACTGACATGCTTGTGTAGCCTATATTATCTAGTATTCCTACTACGGCAGTAGTTTTATACTATACAGTAACAGCTAACAAAACCGGTTTTGATTTCGTTCAAACACTACAATCATTAGGTATATAAAAAAAAATCAATGAATAATGTTTAAATACAATTTATAGAGTACATAAACTCATTTTTACAGATAAAAAAACTTACTGATAACAATAAATATATTGATGCTTATTAATAACGCAGAATCTGTTCGAATAGGAGAAGTCAGTAGATAATAAAAATTGATTATAAACAAGATAAAGAAAATATTTTAGTTTTGAATACAAAAAATGCGAAACCGGCTATGATACTTAATGTTGTTAATATTGCTAAATCTAACAACCTGAGTAACATAACCTGTTGTCATAAACGACGACGCAAATATACAAAATATCGTTTAAATAACTAAACATTATGCAGTACTTACTATTATATATGAGAAAAATAATTTCAACTTCAAATTCATTACGCCATAGTTTTGAATTAATGACCTGCTTTTATATTTTAGTTCTGTAAGCAAACTAACATTTTTGTTTAGTTCACGAATTTAATGTTAAACATAATATTATTATACAGTACAAAATCGTTTAAAAATATTAACTCTGTTTCAAAGGTAATTTAATTTCAAACGACAAAAATTCGATCTTGTGTACTAATAAATCGTCAAAAATGAGTTAATATTAAATTCAAAAAACCTCCTTATCGTAATCCAAACAAACATAATCTCTACAATTTTTCTTTTTTTTTTTTTTTTCTGATACAATAGTGAGGCTATTTATTTCAATTCACTTTACTATTATAGTATATCAAGATTTCATAATTTTCTATTGCTTTTCGACATTTGTGAATCTACTCCGGTATTCCTATCAGTAAAAGATTCAAAATGGCAAACTAAATCTTCAATATGTCCACGTATTTCACTATGTTTTTCATAGGGTATGGTTGTCCCTACTTTAATTGCATTATTGAGTAGTGATAAAAAAATATTGGTAGTGATTTATTAATACGAAATCATATGACGAAATAATTTTATATCCACATGGCATTTAATAAAAAATTAATATATATCATTAAACTGTATTCAAATACCAACAATCACTATGAACGTCTAAAGGTTAATTGTAAATCCTATTTTATTTTAACGTACCAATAAAAATAAAAAACCTGCAGCATATTATAAGTTTATATTTATGTAAACATGATAATCAATTATCATTGTTTTGAAACCCATTAACTTATAATTAATTACTACAATTTAATACTTATCATATTATTTATTTCATATATTTTTCTTAATTATTAATTGTATTTCATACATTTTGAGCATCTAAATTAATTTATCTCAGTGAAACCTAGAAATATCAGAAAAAAAATTAGTAAAAATAAAATGAATATTCTGATCTCAATAACTTTTCCAAAAATATTAATCATTGTTAATTAAACTGAAATATAGTTATAGCAATGCTTGAATAATTTTAAATCGTATGAATTAATTTTTAATCGGATACAATATAAATAATTTATTATTAAATTTATGGTACGTTTAAAATGTTTAAAATATTTAAATAAAAGTATTTTAATATCAAAAACCAAAGTTTAGAGTTTTAAACAAACTTCTAAAGTTAAGTCCAGTTGAAAAATAAATTTAAATAAAAATAAACAAAAATATATAAATAAGTAAAAATTGTTGTTCAAATTATATTATTTAAAAATAATTAAAAATTGTAATAATAATATTATTATCCATTAATTATAGTATTCTGCACTTTTATCTTTTTCATAATTCAAATCTTAAAAGCCAAATTATAAAATAAAACACATAAATAAATTTAACACACATTTTAACCACTTGTGATCAAATTAAAATGTATGATAATAACTAAATAATTTCTATCATCGCATAAATACAAATCCTACACACATTTAGCTATAAAAATTAACTTGTAACAACTAAAAACAATTTTTTATTAAATTAACGACTTAACACATAATAAAACTTTTACTATAAATTAACTATTAATAAAATGTTCGCTTAAGTAATATTTATATTAAATTATACAAGAATAAGTAAAGTAACATAATTGAATGTATATATTTGTATTGGTAGTACAACTTAATAAATAGAAACTCTTTATATTAAACTGTACAAAATTTCTACGTGATCCCGTTAGTAATTAAAAAATATCGCTTAAAATCAATAATAAAAAATTTATTTGATAATATTTCTGCTATATTTTTATGAATAAACTCAATAACCCATAGTTTGTATAATAAATCTGGTTATAGTTAATATTTGCTATATTATTTAAGCATAAAAGTTTTTAAAATATTCAAAAACAAAACAAAAAATAAAATCGACGTTTTGGTTTAGGTTACAGCCATCGGAAAAGGGAAGTTCCTGAGGTCAGTTATTAAGACTTACTTAGTGGGATTTACGCTACGGGAAGCCATGTTGCGACCGAGAACATATCGTAGGGTCGCGACGGTGAGCTTACTTGAGGATTTACGCTGGATGTTCAACAGTTAATAATTTACCTACAGATGCTCCGACCGGATAAATTGGTAAATGTGTCTCGATCGAAATACGTTTGTTCCTACCACAGTACCACAGATAAACAAACACGTAGAAACGCCATTTCCGTAAATAGTTTATGTTTCGAATCGAGTCACTTTAACCATTCACCCGAAACAGGATAATAACTATTATAAACATAATCATATGCTTATTCGGTTAAACTTAAACTATGAATGTGCATCGTGCAAGATTTTTCTAATAATAGTGACTTTGGGTTAATACGGTTACAGATGACATATACGCCAACCTAAATCATAATATTTCGAAAATTAAACAGTTAAATAACAATATTAACTCAGCTATATGTTAGTATATTATACAAAGTAATATTTCATTCATGGAGCATGATGGTCCTTAAATTTTTAATTTTCAATAATGAATTTAGAAAGACCCATTTTTAATGTAAATTGAATTAGAAATGATTTTTTTTAAACTTCGATGTCGATTTATCTAAATCAAAATTTAAACAAGAAGTTTTTAAGTTTTAAAATAATATATGTACCAATGATAATAAAATTTTTAGTAATGGTTTTAAATAAATCATAAAATATATGTAACATTCATTGTCTAATACTTATTAATTATTCAACTCAGACATTGTTTACAAATTATAAAATATTAAGTTAGTATACTTTTTAGAACATCAAACCACCATATTTCCCAAGTCTATTACCATGTAATATTATCCATAACACGGAGAGAAGAAATTTCAAATACCCGACCATATAGCGGGAATATTAAACACAAATACAGCAAATATCATATAAAAGTCAGCCAATTTCTATCGATTCTAAAACAAATAAAAATCGTATTCACCATTATTAGGTAACTAACTATAAATATAATAAATTATATAAATGTATAATAAATTATAAATATAATATTAATATCTAAATTATGCAATGCACAATTACGTCCAATGGCAACAAAAGCTGTGGATTTTTATTATGATAAAAAAAAAATATATAAATATTATCTTTAATTTACAAAGTCAATCACCGTTCAATTGAGATGAATCAACATTTTTGAAGTAAATAATTTGCATACAAATTTTCAATAAAAAAAAATATATCATATTATCATTTGAATAGGATGTGTATACTATATGTACCTGTAGAATATTATGCCACATAGCATACTTTTATTTTTATGTGCAATTTTCATTATTGTTATCTAAGCTCAATTTTATTAATAATACAATATATTAAATTTGTTATTAATTTATAACGATGAAAAAAAACATAAAATATTCGGGATGTTGAAAATGTTGATTAGTGTAAGTTTTGACTACAGAGTTTGAAATTTATATGAAGGATTTCGATTCTATACTATATGAGTGCAATTGCAATTTTATTATTCTTAACACTTATTTTGAATTGGACAAATTTAAATTGGTGTTTTGACGCAGTTGCCCAATATTTGAACAGCATATAGTATTAATCTCCTACTTTCATAATCCGACTGATTATGTCAAAATAAAAACAAAAGAAATATTTAAATTTATAAAAAAAATTGTTAATCTAAAATCTATATAGAACCTTACTTAAAAATAAAGTGCAAATCTCAAAAAGATAATATAATAATGATTATCTAACTATTCATTTAAATACTCAAATTCGATTATTTTATCGTATAAGAATTACATTTCTTCAGCCATTAATGCTTTAATTTTAAAGTTGTATTATTCTTATTTCATAAATTACTGCTTACTTTAAAATATATGAAAATCACTTCATTTTTTTTTTCGCAAATACAAATTGTAAATTTTTATATGAAAAATGTATTATTAATATTTAATAGAGTTTAATGCAAATTAAAATGTTGAATTATACTTTGTATTTTAACCAACAATGAAACAGTATTTTATATCAAATGGTAATCAACAACAAATGAATGATGTGTCAAATCATTGAATTTAATAACTTTTTATTTTAAAATTGTACTTCATATATATTATAAACAAAAAATAAACGATGTGCTAAATCATTTAATTTAATAACTTTTTTATTTAGGTACGTCATACACAATTCTAACTTCAAGCAATTTCAATGTTACCTTCTTAGTATACATAAAAGCACGTTCATTGCTCTATAACAATAATTGTTAATGTATTACACTGACTGAGTGAATATAAACGTAACGTATAATAAAACATCATAGTACCTATGTATGTATTTTTAATTAAAATTTAATAACCCTATTAAGTATTTTATTGACTAAGTATTTTTTTTTTTTATGAAAAAAAGTAAAATTAAACAATGCAAGCAGCTCAAAATTTTTAAATATCCAAAAATTAAATGATGCAAATTTTAAATTTTTCCATGGAATTTTGTATTATATGATTTATAAGTATATTATTATAACTGAATGGGTACACCATTAAATGTGATAAAAGTGAGTACAAGTGAGTAAACGAATAATCTAGTTAATTGTTATGGGTTCAATTTTTCACAGTTTAAGCCAGTTAAGTTTAAACATTCAACTATTATTATAAACTTACTATAAACTTTCAAATATAGGTACAATGTACTATTCTCTTTGAGCTATATAAAGCATTCAATTCCATTTTGTCTCATTGCATTGAATATTAATCTACTGAATACAATGCAAATAAATCACGTACACTTTGATTTGAATTACGTTAGGTTATTGTAAATTGTATAAATAGAATCTAAATCTAAATTAAATAATACACAATACACAATTGAAATTATCAGTTTTTTTTATATAAGATATTATTTAAAAAATTTTAAATATAAATATTTTTATTATACAACAATTATTTGTTAAAACAATACGTCTATATCGTACTTAATATCTTTATTTTTTTTTTCACTTCTCTTTTTACTTGTTAATGTTTTACATTTTATTACTAAATTAAAATGTTTACAACACAACATTTTAATTAACTTAAAAAACTCAACAAACTGAATCAATAAACCGTAAAAAAAAAAAATTACAAAATACAATTACAAAATCTGTATTTATAACTAATTTTGGTAAAAATGTTTCATGTTTAAATTACGATATTTTTTAGTGAAAATAATAATTTATTATGTACTTGGATATAATAATGATATAATATATTATTTAAATTTACAATAATTAATTTTTTTAAGGAATCATTTAATGTTAAAACTGACATCTATAATAAAAATTATAAATTCGTTTAATAAATCAATTATTTATGTAGCCGACATTAGTTGGATTTTTTTATAAAACTAATTTATTCTAATCTATCCAGTCAAGTGAATATATTCTATTCTATTATACTTGTACTATACTTATTAGTTCTATATAATACATCAGCTCTCTTATTTTTTAGAACATGAAAACAAATTATATAACGTACAAAATAATTTAATGAATTATTATTAATTCTTAATATGGAATTATATTGTATATTTCGTTAACTTAGGTAAGTTTAAACAGTTTATATATTGATAATATTTTATAATTATTAAAAAAAATTTAACAAGAAAATAAAATCCCATTACTTACATGCTTTTATTTTGTATACATATTACATATACAAACCTAGAATTATTAAATTTTAATTTTAATTGTTAATAAAATAATTAATATAAAAATAAAAATTATAAAGCGAAAACTAACGTGTAGGTATACACTACATACATATTTTATAATTTATTAACAATTAGTTTAGCGACCATTTTATCCATGTTATGTACTTTTTTGGTTGATTGTAAAGATAACAAACCATTTTAATAAATAAAAACCTATTCAGTGTACTCGTAAAATATCGTTTGCATTTAAATGATTTGCAACTAAATATTGTCATAAATTATTATTGATATTATTCAAAATAATGAAACCACTCTGCTAAATTGAACGCCTGATTTAATGAAACAACGACGAGAAACTAGGTTTAATTAACGATAAACACGACAATCGTGGCATTGATAGAAATCGTCAAATTGTGTTCAAATACTTAGTTTCTTTAGTCTTCTTATAACACAGTTCGAGTGAAGAATAGTTCATTATAATACAATATTGTTATGAGTATTGTTATTATTATCATTATTTATTTTTCATTTGTTTTTATTATAACTTTCATTATAATACTGTAATTCAATGTTATTTGTTTATTATAATATGTCTTATTGGATTATTTGTATCATTTGTTATTTCCAAAAGTAAAAAATTTAATTTAATTATTTTGATATTTTCATCAGTAATGTAAAAATTAAATATTTTACCTCATTCTACCTTAATTTACATAACATGTTTATACATTTAAAAATTACACAGTAAGTATATTATTTACTATTTTTTTTTTTTACTTATGAAATAACATTTAAACGTAACTAATATAAATAATACATGATATTAGGTATACATGTGATCTTGTGATTTTTAAAAATAATTAACTTAAAAAATATATGATAATTGATTACCTACTTAATTTTAAATTCATCAATTAAATTGTACCGATATCTTTGAAAAAAAAAACTAAGCATGATTATATATTTAAAATTGAGCTTGGTAAAAATCATGAAAATACAAAGTGGTTGTGTTAGTTTTTTCCTTACGCACGAAAATGTGTGTACCAAGTTACAACTTTACTTGTTTTTCAATCAATATTCAAGGCTAATTAAAACTTTTGGTACACTCCTTGGTCCTAAATAACTATTGCAGCGAATTAATAATAAAATAAAAACCGTATTTTGAGACCAATAAATTTATTTTTCACATTACACATTTGAAAATGTGTTAAAAATAAGTTAAATACGATCATACAATTATTTTTTTCAAAATGCTATCCCAGAACATAAAATAAATAATTTACTATAATTAGAAATTGTTTTAATTATGTGGTTATTTATTTTTGGTATTTTATTAGAGCTAGTTGGGAATTATCAAAAAATATTTATTTTAATGTGGTATAATAAACAATGTTTTGCGTGTTATGGTGGTTTAAAAAAATATATCTTACATTTATTAACAACGTATTTATTTCAATATTTTAATGGAATTGTTAAAAAGAATCAACACGAAGAGGTACCTCGATGTATATTCAATTATTATTGTTCAAATCGATAATAATTATATAGACAATATACAGCACATCAGTATTGGTGAGTGGTTAATAATATTCCCATTTAATAATGACACATCCATTAGCATAATATTAATATTTAACAAACCTTTCAAATATATTAAAACTGTAGTATATGAACACGGTTTTATTTGCATTTTTGTTTAAAACCTTTAGACCGCATCCTTGCCAATTCTTTTGTTTAAAAGCCTAGACGCCAGCCTCATCATCCATGGTTTTCTTTTTCAAGAATAAATTATTTGTTTCTATGTTGTAGTTTTTTACATATATAAATATCATATATTATGTATATGTCTATGTGAGTACGAGTGAGTGTGCGCGCGCGCATATATGCGTAAAAAATATCAGATATGCAGAAAAAAATATTCAAAAAGAATTCTACGGAAAGATTTTCTTTTTCTCTGTATTTCAGACTATTTTTTTCATTCCAAAATACGTTTAGTTTTTAACCCCCGAAAACTCCGTGACTAGATTATCGTGGAGAAAGCATATTTTTATTAATATCACCCACAGGCAGATTTTCAAAAGCACGCCCAATGCTTGAAGTCCTACGGATCCCTTATTTTAAACGTATTAAGTATGATTTACGCTAACGCGGTTTTTAGAACGTAGTAATTTATTTCAAAATAACCAACCAATATAAACTTAGTTTTTTCACAAGTATTCTTTGAAATATATATATAATTTATTTTTAAATCATAAATCTTCAAAATGGATTATTACAATACATTATACAGTAAAAATATATAATGTGATTTGATCTAATAATGCTTACATAAAATTATAGTAGACAATAATAATTATTCTCAATACATTTTCGATACAATTTATTGTTAAACACAATATTAATAATAAAATTAATCGTTGATAGTTTGAATACGTGCACCTGATTATACCTATAGTTGATACAATACTCTTATACCTACATAATAATTTAGGTTACCGGTGATATTTAAATCAAATTACATACATACCTCTCTTAAATTAAAATGGATTCGTAGTTAGATATCTCAAGATATTTTTTTAATTTTAACTCCATCTGACATTTTAAAATAAATTGAAACATTCTGAAATTAAAAATGTAAATATTAATAGTGCGTGTGTTATTTTAACGAACAGTACGTGAAAAACTCGCCACAGGCAGGGTCAATAGTTTACAGAATCAAAAGAATGTTGATAGGTTTTCCTTCATACTGCTATGGAAAATTACTACTAGTGAGTATGTGAGTAAAGAGAAGTTCTGGTACCCAGATAGGAGGGAGAGTTAGTGCATACTGATGAAAGTTTCTTGTTTTTACTTGTTGAAGAAATCTTTTACGGAATTTGAAAACTGCTGATGAGATCAGAGAGTGGTCGTGGACATAACACATAATGATCCAAAACTAATTAAATTTCTACCTAGATACAACTCATTAACAGTGATGTTCTCTGAATGTACAATTTCAGTGTCTCGAAAATAGAACACACTACACGCTATATTCAATAATATCATTCCATTAAACCACAGCGTAACTTTGTTATTGATAACATTACTTTATGTGCTTATACCACACTGTTAAATATACTAATATAACTAACTCGAATAAACACTCATGACACACGATGTATATATTATTATGATTAGAATAAAATTAAATTTTATAGTTCAAAATAATATAATTTGGGATAAAAAAAAATATGTACATACCTATTACTTATAAATATTCAACAACAAACATTATTCCATTAAAGTAATCCCTAACGTGTAGGTTTAATAAACTTATTCTAATAATCATATTATGATATAACTTAATTTAACACAATTGTCTCATATTACCATAATTTTATACCTAAAACTGAAAATGTTTCGGTGTTTTACAATTAAATAATTTATTAATATTAACTAATCCTTAAATGTGGTTGAATAGTTGTAATTTATAACGATTTAAAGTATTTATTTGTATCCAGAATATTTCAAATAACATGTTATGATAAAAGGTACGTAATGTAAAATTATGCTTAGTCATGTTAAATATGAATACAATAAATAATCACAATCAACACTGTGATTTATTGTCTATACAAACATAACTAATGAAATAAATTATTAAATTATCAGTAAAAACTTTAAATTCTTTAGCTATCGACATTTTTAAATATTGCTGAATTGCTAAACGTTCCCGTCTAACAAAAGTCACTTAGTTTTTTAAATAATTTGAAGTGAATATTACATACGTTTTATCATACTTAAGTTCCATATGTTTTATGTGTTCAATGTTTTAGTTCATACCTATAAAAATCGATTAAAAACTAATACATTCATCAGTTGACATCAAATCTAAAACTATAGACGTCTATATAAAACTCAGCGATAATGGTTGAAAATAGTTAACTTTATAAATTCATTATTGAATTTCATAAGCGTAGAACCTATCAAACATTTATACCGTATAATTTACGGCTATAAGTATTCAACACTTTTACCCAGTTATAAATGATAATACGTTATGTAACGACTTCAGGCCGGCTTATAAAACTCAACGACAACAGCAATCATATTGTAACAAGATTAATTTTCGTGTTCAGTATAAGGCACGAGCAATCAACATGAAGACACATAAAAAAAAAATAGTCCTCGGAGACCGTCACATTGAGCCGCCCAAATCCAACGGCCGGGGGGTGTTTTTGATGTCGAGAACAATTCTCCTCTCGCCCGCCGAAACGCACAACTTTTCCCGATCGTCGTCTGGATAGCCTCCGATCCCGTCAAAATGTCCCCCGAGCATTTTTCCATCTCGTTTTCAGAAATCATTTCTCAAAAAAAAAAAAAAAAAGAGTTCACCACCACCACTGTTTACCGCCATCGACACAACCGCGGGGAAACACATGCTTTTGTTTTATGAGTAAACATTTGTCGAACTCATCCACAGACACACTTTACTACCGTCTGCACCGCAGAGATGGTGGTGATGAGAGGCGAAAAGAATCATGTATTGAAAAGTAAAAGTCAACCAATGTCTATCAACTTTGTATCCTATTTTTTTTTTTATCTTGTTCTTTTTCCTCCCTTTTTTATTTTTATATATATAAGAAAACCGCTCAAGATCGAGGTTCTATACAACTCCCATGGGAATATAACGAGCACTTACATGATCCCATCCCCTCCCACCACTAACCATTCAGCCGAACTGTAGTTGCCGTCCGATTTCCCGTATCCGGCTTTACCATTTTCCTTTGCGGTTCGTTGGAAACCGTGCACACCATTCATAAACGTCTCTACCGCTTATTACATAGATCCAAAGAGAACGTGAATCTGCTCATTGAACCACCACCCACGCCTTCTCAACCTCGTCTATTCTTCAAGCACTTTGCTAATTATGCACAACTCATTTCATCTTAATTTCCTGTGTACACACGAGCATTCATCAGAATTCTCGCTCGTGAAACAGAACTGCACTCGTAGTTTGAGTGGCTGAAATGGCAAGCAAAACTCATCGCGTATATTATATACAAATAATTTTAACTCGGAAATATCTTCACATGGCATTTCGTTTTCCGTTATAACTACTTATTGGCTCACCCTAAATAGTATATAAATAACTACTGAAAATCTAACTAAAAACCATGAGGTCTTATATTTTAGTTTGAAAAATTGTAAATGTTCCAATATAATTATTATATCGTATTGTATTTTATTATTTGTGATTTCCAAACATACGTAGGTATAGTATTAAAATTAAAATGTATACATATGATTATTATAACTTATATACTATATTTAATTATTTTGTACTGATAACAATTATCATGATAGCAAATAACTATGAAAAAGAAGCCATACGGAGAATTGAAACAATTATCATTAACTTATAACATAATAATGAAATAAATGTTATGTAATATGGACGTATATCTAGCTTTGAAATAATTCTAGTTCTTAAAAAAAAAATAGTAAAAACACTTCAACTAATAACAACTAAATATCATATCAATCATGAAATTAAATATATTTTATTAGTTATTTTATAAAAACATTAAATTATAATTTTAGTTTATAATAACTTGATTATTCCTAAAAGGAACTAATAATTTTAAATTATTAAATTACGCTAGGTACTTATAAAGTCTTTTCATAATCATCTATTCATAATATTGCTATAAATTTACATTAAAAACCCAAATATCTAATAAAACCAAAATATTTACATTATCTCATGGGTAATTATTTTAAAAAATAACTTTAAAAAATGGAATTAATAAATGTATTTTATATAATTATTATGAAATCTACAATTATTTTGCAAGAGTTAAATATTATTTGTATAATAGGTGTTATAAACATTTTAAAAATTTAAATTACAATGAATATATTCTATTAACTTAATAGTGTGTACTCTTGCAAAAATAAGTCATTTATTTTATGTTGATGATTAAGTTATATTTAAAGGAATATTCAATAATTTATTCACGTAAGCATTATTTTTATAGTTTAAAATGTGCTTAATTGGATTATTTCAAGGTGTTCATTTATAAAGGAAAATCAATAATTATAAATAATATTTAATTGAGGACTATATTATTATAGAGTGTTTGTCGAAAATTCAATAGATAAGTTTGAGCATTATTAGTAAAGTATATTGTTAGCATTTGTATAAAATGTTTCTATCTATGTTATTTAAAAAATATATATATGAATTTAGTGCTACGATCAATATCAAATCTAATTAAGACCATTATTAAACATCTAAAATTGTTTTTCGAATTCATGACGTGTAAGACATAGCTTGTATAATATGTGTCCGGCATTTTCACTTTTTATGCTATCCACTTTCTTACATCCTATACAAAAATGTGTCTGAAAAATTTCGCTTCCCATCTCTATCCTATCACATGCTGTAGACCATTTCATCGGTTTCTTCGTTCGGTCTCGAACAATTATTATTCAACCCGCAAGGGATGCGACGCCGCGTCATCGTCAACGAAAACTGTTTTTTTTTTCATCTATGTACCCGTTTCCACATTTAAAAATGTTTTTGCGCTTATTGAAATCCGGTGTTGGATGGTGTTAAGGAGAAATGCACTACGAGGTCGTGGTTGTTGTCACAGTTTCCGCTGCTACACTGACACCACCGCGCCGTCGTTGAGGACACGGCGGCGACGATCTTACTTGGAATGTGCGCGTACACCCCTCAGAAAGAAATAATAGAAAAAAACAAACACAAAGAGTAATCGACGGAATCGAATTTAAATACAAAACGTGTAACGGCCCATTATTTCGGTAATCGTTTATTTATACACGACAACGTCTGATCCGAAGGGTGGGTATGGGCTGACGACGACGACGACGACGACTTGTCTTTGCCACTGTTGCTGCGATTGGAATTCGAAAAACGATAAAAATAACGCTTTCCGGGAAGCTCTTACATATACACAAGCAAATAGTATATATACTTTATACATACACATACTATATAATATGTAGATATTATTATATATCCATATACAAAGATATATATTTATATCTATATATCTATATATATTTATATGTATTATATTATACAGTATATATTAGTATATATATATATATATATATATATATATATATACATGGTGATTTTTTTATCGAAGAACACTCATTATTTCTGAAAGTATTCATGTTTTTGAAAATATTTTTTTATATAGTTTCAAGTTGGTAAAAAAAAACAACATTTTTAAATACTTGTTATCCTTATATTTTTTTAAGTTTTTTTACTTTTTTTGAATGACAGCATATAGTTTTAATTTAATATTCCAAAGTAGTATAATTTTCTGAATATTTTGATACATAAAAATCGAATTTAGGGCCAGTAGTTAATGAGTTATAAGTATTTAAAGTTTAGATGCGCAGAGTGGAGTGGTACGGGGTTACCCCGCAAAATGTTTGTCTACTACTCCGATTGTCTAAACTTTAAATAAGTATAACTCAAAAACTACTAATTTAATACTAAATTCGAATTTTATATATCAAAATACTCAGAAAATTATTCTGCTTTGGAATATGAAATTAAAACTATATGTTGTCATTCAAAAAAGTAAAAAACTTAAAAAAATATTTTAAAATATAATTTTTTAATAAAAATGTTGTTTTTTTAACAACTTGAAACTATGTAAAAAAATATTTTCAAAAACATGAATACTTTCAGAAATAATGAGTATTCTTCGATAAAAAAATCACCTTGTATATAGGTAATATATTATTATGCGCCGTATAGATTTTAATGTCCGAATAATGATAATAATAAAAAATTATACCATTTTTTTGCACGATACTTTCTAACAACAATCTAATATCATTAGTTACTACAATATATTTTATACATTTTAAAGTCAACATGATTAAGCATCAATATTAATTTTCTATTTACCCTACTCGTCGTTACACTATATTGTGAAAATGTATCTCAAATAGAACTCCTATTTCATATTTCTTATTTTTTATATGATAATGTTCGATTTATTTCAAAATTTCTATTTTTTATTGCTTTTATTAAAAATTATATTTGTATTCAATTTTAGTTATTCTTTATAGCTTATTACCTACAATGTTATCTCAAACAATAAATAGTGATGTTTGATAAAAACCTATTTAACCTGATACCCTGATACCATTATGCAAATATGATAATTGTAAAGATCAAATTATTTTTATTAAAAATAAATTATTCTTGTTAATCTACAATTACAAAATTTCACGAATTTTAATTTTACTAAACTATATTTGTAATTAAGCCATGTTTTGAAGTACATAAAAGTCTGATTTATGAACATTTCTTCGAAAATTTTCCTCCAGATACTTTTCTATCCACTATTGTAAGATATTTTATCGTTTAAGATACTTTATAATGCGTCGTTAGATCCACTTGGTATGATGTTCTCTACCCTATGACATTTCAACAGAATATCGTAGAAAAGTATGCTCATATACAATATACATACATAAATCAGAAATATATGCTGCGCTAGGGAACAAGTCGACATGGATATGAGAAATATGACTTGTCATCGTAAACATAATAATGAATACACAAGTATGGAAATTATTTTGAAAATTATGTTCTTAAATTGATTTAAGACCATATTATTAATTACCAAACTTACATTCAGAGATTTGACTAAATAAAATAATTATGCTTTAAACAGAATTTGTAAGCTTTGTATTTTTATACACTGTTTTATCTTAGGCTAAACGGACTTTAAGAAAATAATTAAAAATTAATCATAACTTTAAAATATGAATTAAATTAATAGAATTCAAAGATAAAATAAATTTATGAAAATATTTAATTATCAATAAAGTAACAATAAAGTATATTTTAAAACATTAAATATAATTTAATAAAACTAAAATCAGCTATTGATTTTCTAAAAATATAAAATTAATAAATTAATTTATTACATACTTACTCTAGGTATATATATATATTAATTATCTTTAATATGACATGTATATTTATTATCAATATTTTAGTAATTATCATGTAAATTGAACTTTAAAGCTCAAATTTATAAAAAAAAAAAAGGTTGTACCAGTGTATTCTTAATATTTTTATACATACATAAGAAAAATTTATACGGAAAAATTCTCAAGAATTTGAAGAAATAGATCATTTTTTATCTTAAAAAAATCAAAAATTTCCCATGCCTATAAAAAGCTCAAGAAGTATTATATATTTAGATAATTTTACTATATTCAGAAAATAATAATATAATTATTCGGTGAAAATAAATTCTAAGTATTTACAATAAAAAACAAAATTGATTAAAAATTAAAATACTGGCTTAACGTAAAGATTCCAGCTTATCCTGATTATTTTGAAAAGCACTGAGAAATTTTTAATTTTGATCCCCTAAGTACTAACTAAATTCAATTATCTACTAGAAACTACCCCAAAGCTGATAATTTAAAATTTTACTGTCCCAAAAAATGCTAACAGATAGAAAACAACACACATATCATTGTAAAATTAATACATACATATCTTTACTCAGAACCTAAAATTGATTATTTTAATTATTTTTCCATTGACATTCAAAGGATTAAAATTGGTAGTTTGTAATAACGTCGTTAATGAGAACAGGCTTTATATCACCTTATAAAACATTTAAAACAATTTTGAAATTGTAAAAATAAATTGAAGTTCAATAAGCAAGTTGAACAAAAATTAATTACACGGTGTAATGACAAATAGTGTTTTATTTTTTTTTTATTTTTTTTTTTTTGGCGCGAGACAAGTAAAAATTAGCGCGTAGGGCTCGCTTATAAATTAAATCAGACGTTTTCAATTAAATTCACGAAAGTTTGTTTTCGAAACATGTGTTTTTATGTGCAAAGGCCCCGTGGACATTGGTTTTCGAAAAGGGATCGCTCCGCTACAACGGTCGGCGAAAAGAGGAGGACGAGGATGAGGAGACGTAGAGACCGCAGGACCATCGGTCGACGGCAGTGGGGGTGGTCCGGCTCCCATAAATCAGAATACTCGTTTTCCTACCCTTTAATTTGCCCAATGTGTATATGTATACCCTATCGCAATTAATTAATGTGGTTATCGGTGGCTGAGTGCGAGCGTACGGCGACCGAACAGCGCCGCAGTTTTTCGCGAAATACGTCTACTCGTGAGGTATTTGTTATTCCAAACATTTTTATCATTATCATTATTTTTTCTACTCGTCCGTCCATTCGAGAAATAACCTTTGCAAATCGTTTCACATATATCCATACGCAAATTTCGATCAAAGCTAAATACTAAAGGCTCACTTGGTATATTGCAGCACGATAACCTTTATATTATTATGCACGTAGGTAACATGTGTATATAGATTATTATATATTACATAGATATTATACACGGTAAACCACATGCTTTACTTCGTCTCTTCTATTGTTGAATTTGATTAGATGTGGTCGTTTCTGCACCACGTGAGTGCGGAAGTTATGTGCTTGTATTCTAGAAAAAAATGTATTCCGATTGTTTCTGTATAACTGTTTGAGCCTTTTACTATTTAGGTAACGACATAATTTTATTGTTTCACATATTTTCTCGGGTAATCGTATGTGCCCATCGTCGTTGTGTAAATATTGTCCGGTGCTATTAATCACATATTGTGTACCCATAAACCTTTGAATAAACCAGAACCGACCTTTAAGTGCAAAAAAATAACATTGAATGCGTCAATTATAATTTATTTACAAAATTAGTATAACCTGCAATATTATTAAATTATCATAATTATATGAATAGACCGTATAACGATAATTAATGGTGACAGCATACTTGAGTCTTTTTGTTTATTTACCCGTCACAAATATGATATAATAATTGTTGTTTTCTAGTACGCTATGAACAACAATTAATATATCAATGGAATACGCTGACAATTTTATTGATTGCGTTTTTAAATATATTTTCAAAACTTTTATTTTAATCAATTGTAAATTAACTTGAACAAACTATATCATAAATGCAATATAATAAAATTAATAAAATGCATTCAGTGGCGCCCAAGATATATTTTTCAAGTGTAGCAAGAAATAATTTTACCCACCCACCCACCCCCTTATAAACTCAAAAGTCAAAATAATATTATTTTATACATTTTATCATATTATTTTGATTGATAATATTAGTAAATATTAAGGTACCAACCAATATAATCTGTGTTTTGTCAAAATAAGGTGTATTAATATTTAAAGAGATATACCAATATACATTGATATACATTCATACCAATATGTAACAGGCATTATATTTTTTAAATTCATTAAAACCTTCAAAATAAAAATTTATTTTCGAGTATTATGTAAATTGTATACAGTATAGGTGGTTTACTGTTTATTTCAAACGGTTTACGAAATATAAAGCATGAACAAAATACAATAATATGATCATTATTTTATAAAAATAATTAATAATGAACCTATTTTAAGTTAATTATTTTATGTTATTATACCATTACTTAGTACCCACTCTCCCCTTATTTTCAAGGTGTAGCAACCGCTACACCTAGTAATGGGGTTGGGCGCCACTGCATTATGCAATAAATACTAAATTTAATAAAGTAAGTACCTATACTTACGATATATACGTATATGACATATTATGCATACGAAAACAAATTGAATTTCTAAAAATGTGTAAATTAGATTGGAATTTTAACTATTTTTAAGATTATTATGTTATTGAACTTTTTTTTACCAGCTACCACGTTAAAATTAATAACGAAATATTGTAAAGCTCTAGAATTGTTCAACACGTATCACGTACTGTTAGTACCAAACCAAAACGAACTTATTTACTACTGGCCTATGTCGAATACGACAAACAATAAGAAAACAGGAGAAAAATAATTTAATATCTCGTGACTTTTTGAGGGGGAACAAGATTGTAAAAACACTTAGGGACAATAATACCAGCTATTTTTTTTTCAATTTGCTGTGGAGACACTTTACGTGATTTAATAATATACCACGAGATGCCTGTTGTCGATAATAACCATATTATATTGTTGTATGTTTCAGTGAACGGTTTCGAGCCAGATTTTTTGTTCCCACTGGAAAACGTGACTATTGCCCAGGGCCGAGACGCGATATTCACGTGTGTGGTCAACAATATCGGTGGTAACAGGGTGAGTGCTCCCGAAGGCGGCTTCACTTCAGCCAGGGTCGGTATCAGTAATTCATCATAAAAAAAAAATGAAATTATTCTTCGCACCACGGCTTCGTCTATCACCAGCGCTGCACAATTTCTTACTTTTTACACTAAATCTACACTATGCTCTACATAGACTTGCACCACGTTAGCTCTATGCACGCAGAGCACTGAAAAGCGATAATTCTTCTCGTAAAAAATAAATAATTTTTTCATTGGCAACTTTCATTTATTCTGATCGATTGTATAAATAATGATACGTAGTAAGGGCATTAAGGGCATTTGAAAATAACTCAAATGTATAAAACCACTTAGAACGTACTTTCTTGAAACTAAAGTTTTTGTTAGGTCGAGATCTTAAATTTCTGTTGAATGCCGTTTGTATCATTAGTTTTTTTTTATTATCGTAATGCCAGGTATCTTAAGTAAACATTAAAAAATACCAATTAATCGATGGTGATCTAAATAGTCCTTTAAATAATATGATTTAGTGTCCCATAATCGGTCCAATATTTTGAGCAAACCATTAAATTCATTATTTTTTCATGCAATTTGCATGTCTCTCTGATACTAAAAGATACAATCTAAGATCCTATATTTCCTTAAAACAACATAATTTTTAACTTCAAATACCTGACTATTCTAAAATCGTATGTTTATCTTATTATTATTCAAATTCATGATTTTGTATAAACATTTACTACCTTAATTCATATTCGAGAAGTTCTATAATATTATATTGTATTTAATAATTCAATTAATATATTTTATCCATAAAAACAATATTATAACCTTCGTAATTAAAACAAACCCACTTAAAATATTAAAAGCTTTTTTTATAATATGTGTATTTTATTATAATGTATCAAAATAATTGACTCTCGATAAATGTTAAGTGAAATTTCACAAATTATTTGTATTCCCTATCAATTTTCAAGTATAATTAAACTTCTAACCCAGTTATCTTTTTAAAATGGTAATATAATATTTTAGTTAATAATCATAGTCTGAAATATTAAACTCATTCTATTATTTTAGTAGTTGATATATTATTGTAAAATATATTATAATAAAAAAAAAAATGGCTAATGTCCTATTATGGATAAGTCTATGTACAAAATAAGAGTGAAGCATCAATATAAAAAACAATCAGCTGAATAATGTTAAAAATACATAAACTAAATATTTAAAATATTATTTTAATTCGTTATTTTATAAAAAATTATTTCGATAAATGCTAAGTTATAAGCTTGCTCAAAACTACCGGTGAACTTAAAAAAATAACCTAGGAGGATGATTTAATAGCTAACTAAATATGTCGGCGTATAAAACAGTTGCGGATACATAATAGTAATAATTAGGTAACCAAATAATTTTGAGCTTCACAGATAATATTATATTAATTTTGTTCTTTAATATTACTACGACATTATCCTATTATTACAATATTATTCTATTTATACACACATCAAAAATATTTATTTAATAGTTACGGTCAATGTAATTTCCAAAAAAAAATATTACTTAAGAATATTTTTATTATAATATAAGCTCTACAAATATTGCAGTTCATCCCGTCATGCAACCATTATAACATTATGTAGGAACTTTTGTTAATTTTTAACAGTCAATCGAAATGATGGCTTCGACAGTAACCTAATGCATTTCTATACGCGACAGTGCCACATGTTAACCCAACTTGGAACTTGGTATCGCCAATGTTGAGATTTATACATTATAAAGTTACACTTTTTATATTATACACGAATGACTGACTGCACATTTGCAATTAAAGATTGTTAAATGTAAATCAAGTAGTACAATTCTGGATTTATTATATTTTCTGCGGTAAATTTAGTTGTATGATTTTTTTTTTTTGCATTACATACATAAATCAAAACTATTGATTTCTATAAATGTACACGTGTACAATTTAAATTTTTTTAAATAATTTCAAACTATTATTGTAAATAATGAAATTCCAGATTATTTTCCATCGATTATTTATTGGTTATATTATTGAAAATTTTGATTGCTTTTCATCTGAAAATTATAGTTATAATCTATGCATTTTCAAACCATCGTGATTATATATTTCAATTTTCATAGAATTAGTTGATTTTATTAGGAAAAGATAGCTTTAATAAATTTACATTCAAGTTGGGGACGAAATGCTCCATCCAATATAGATGTCACTATCAGATTTTAATTATTCGTTACGTTTAAGAATTTTTGGTGGTGATTTCAATGCAATTTTTATCTATTATGTACATATTGTACATATTAAAAAATAAACATTTCACACGTATATTTTTCCGGACTTAAATTATAAACTTTGATTTAAACGTACAAAATTTAAAAAAAAATCGAAAATAATAAAGTGTTATTGATTCTTATTAAATTATTAAACATCATATAAATATTATATTGCTCATTATAATAGTTGTTAGTTTTCATATTCATGCAATTCCACCACAAAAATCAAAGTTTTATCTAAAATTTTACTATAATCAAGACTGAGGTTTTGTCAAATTTCTTTTTTTAAAAACAAATTATAAAAACTTAATTCAACAATTGAAAAATATGTTACATTTAATACTTCTTATTCTAATGTAATTAAGCAATACAAATATTACGATGAAAAAATATTATTACTAATAAAATGTGTGTTATACTGTAATACCGAATTTATCCTGAAATTGTTAGTACTGTATTTGTCCAATAATATAAAAACCTAATTTAATTTTAATGTCAGTACAACCTTTTTCTAGTTTTTTTTTTATTTACTTTTTATTATTTTTAAGTTGTTTGGATTATTTTCTTTATCAATTTGAGTAGTAAATAGAATATAAATAAAACAGTATAAAAAAAATAATATCATCACACACACACTTTTTGAAATCCTCTTAACGAAACATGATACGTCAATAACATTTAAGCTATTTACAAAAAATAACATTTTTAGATAATTTTTATTTATTTTCACCAGCCAACTAAATAAACATTTTACAATGCATCTTTTTTTTTAATAAATATTATAATTGGATTCAAGAAAGATATTATAGATAAAACAATAGTTTAACTTATATTAACAAGTAGAACAAAAATGGTAAAATATTTTTTAATTTCTTATCAAATATTGATGTATAGAAATTATTGTTGAAATAAAGTAATGATTAAAGAAATCTATCATAATGTGAATAATGTGATATTGTCAAGTAACACAATTATAATAATATTAGCAATAATGTGTTAATTTCGTATAAAGAATGTAAAAGTCGTAATTTACAAGGCTATACATGTGGCCAAATCATTGGTTTTAGTAATCTTCCTCCCCATGGAATGTACTCAGAGTTTCGTAATTATTTTACGCCTTGAGACGCAATGACAGTAGCCAAAAAACCTCTTTCGCAGAGTATTAACCATCTTTCATTATAAACTTCCCGAACACACTGATCCGCTTATCGACCCATGCATCACCGGTTACCAACGATCGCCATGATCGGATTTGAAACGAAAACTTCCCAACTCTGAAATTGGAACAACTCATGGACGAATAACTGCAGAGGACGTATTTCTACACTTCTTCTCTGCCTCATATTCCTTCACCTTACTTCCCTTTTAATAAACCAAATTCCACTACCTCTGTTAGTTTGCCCCGCGCCCTTGTGAAAATAATCTCTTCAGCGCACAAATAAACCGCTTTGTACTCGATTGTGTTACCATCGATGATATATTATTATACAATATGAACCAGTCTTTTGTAAATAAATGTATCGCAAATCTAACGCATAACACGTGTAAAAATTCCCGACTAATCTATATAATTTTAACGTGCTATATTAAATATTAATAATTATAATGTGGATTAATCTAAATATAGCAATTAGTTCACAGATTCTAAAGTGATATTTTTTGTTTTCATCGATCCAGTATTATACTAGAATAATATTTTACAAACCTAATTTTAAAGGTTATATAGGTACTAAATTAAAATTAACACCAAATGTTTGTTTGTAAATAGTTGGCAATACTCATACTCTTGATAACCACTGAATATATTTTGATTCGTTTTGTGCCGTTATTTATTGAAATCTCGAAAAAAAAATGTTCAGGTTTATTTTTATCCCAGGAATTGATCCATAATTCACGCAATATACCTAAATGTTCTTTAAATACGAAAATTTAATTTTTTTTTAATATTTATATTTTCTTCTGGTTACGCGAAAAAAATCTCATTACAGTTAATAGTTAATATTATACGAGCATTATTACCTTATTAAAAAAAAAACAAATATGCATAAAATACACCTTTTGTCTTATTTCTATTTGATTGTACCTAAATTTACGACTAATTTGATATCGATGTACTTTGCTTTGCAAAAAAACCCAAACGAAATAGACAATTCACCTGTGGCAGATTGGATACAGCGCTTATTGTATTTCGGCTTAAGTGTAATAACTTCATAAGTAAATCCGTTTACTTCTAAAGTACCTATTTGTTCATGAAAACAATTAACAACAATAATAAAGAATATTTTTAAGTGACAACCTGTTAACACGATATGAAAAAATATATACAAGTGGGTATACTCTGCTATATACTATGTGTCGAGTGAATTACTACTATGAATGTGTTATATTTGAATTTAATGATATAATATCATTGTAGGTATACGAAAAATGATTCTGAACGAAGGCAGACTATTAGCATATATCACAAACTAAATTTCATGGTATGGTATAGTGTATTGAGTGTGTTACTACTAAAAGGACCATTTATTCCCTATAAGTCCTTTTTTCTTTATGAACTCAATTTAAATAAATTTAAAATGTTTTTAAAAATGATTAGGAAATAAATATTTAAGAAGTTATAAGTGAATTTAAAATGCTTATAATTATAAACATTTTACTTGAACTTAAATGAACAAAATATATTTATTTATAAAAATTACTTATTATTGCTTGATTTTTGTTTTATATACCCCGCTAACTAAGTCTGTAAACGCCTATGTTAATTACTATTATTAAATTCTAAAGAACTTTTTTATTATTATATTATTATATAAACTGTAAGTCTATAAGGCTTTAACATAACAAATGTCAAAAACAATAAGAATACGCAATATTTGATATGTTATTGATGGTATATTTTTCATTCACGACGAAAATTGTTTTATTTATTAAGATTTTATATTATTTATAATATTTAAATTATATAAAAACTATTGGTTTCTGAAAGTTTATTCAGTGTTTGGCATTTAAATGAATTGAATAGTTTATTTTGTTTTAAGTTGATAAAAAAAATAAACAAAAAGCTGTTTATATGTATATAAACAGCCAAATTATATTATACTACACAGTAGAATAGTAGTCTGGGAAAAAACAATATCATTGTCAAAGGTAGCCAAATGGAGATACACAAAAACATTTTAACCGTAAATATTTGCCGACAAGTAAAGAATTTTCAATTGCTCCGAATTCTTGACATTTTCAATGTTTTTGCAAGATTGTTTTTAACACGAGTCAGTAGTTTGAGTTTTTGAGTTGACTGCACTCACACAGCTTATAATAAAAATGTGAAATTGTGAAAATAACAATTAATAAGAACACTTAATTGTATTGCATAATATTTTAAATATATAGGTACCTATAATATTATTATTATAATATTATGCTCTGTGCATGGACAAATAAAATAATTTTCATTTTTTAATAATTTGACTTATGTTAAAAGTTCATTTTTTCCTCAACATTTATTAATTATAAATTCCTAGCTAGTATGAATAAATAAATAGTTAATTTATTAATAATAAATATATTAAAAAATAATAATAACAGTATATAATAACTTAGAATACTCAAACCGATATTTTCACTTATTAAAAATAATAATATACTATAAAAAATGACACAATAGATATTTTATAGATGTTCAATAGTTGTATTAGAAATTATATTTAGAGATAACAATATTGATTTAAATTAAAAATGTAATTTCTATTATTTATTTATACAATCATTTTGGTGATGAAATAATAAATATACGTAAAAAAATAATACAATATAAAATAATTAATAATAAATATAAATACTTATAATATAGTCTAAAGTAGTATTATTAGACTAGTATTATACAATATAATAAACTATATATTACTACATAATAAAAAGAGATAGTAAGATTAACAAAAAATTCTGCCAAGTTAAATATATCATAAGAAACTATAACTAAAAAAGTAAACTTAAGTAATTATAAACCATAGGTCATTGATATAAATTTTTTTTTTATACCAAATGAATCCAATTCCAATAAAATAAATAGTATCGTTTTTAGGAAATTATTTCATGTTCATAAATTTACTGCCAGGCTAAATACAACTGCTAATAACAAGAAACAGTTTAATTATCTTTTAGGGATCTAAAGAATAAGGTTTATTATCTGTCAACTTTAGCTAGAAGCAACAACTCAATTATGTTATAATAGCCCATAAATTAAAATGTGATAATATCATTGTTTGACCTTTCACTCTTTGACTTTTTATTATTAGCTTAATGAATAAAGTTAAGTATGCTCAGACCCTTTATATTAAACTATATAGTTTGTAACTCCCAAATTACTTGTTATGGCAGCTAACAAGCTAAGATATTTTGATAAACTATAATATTCAAATAATCTTATAAATATTTTAGTGTTTATAATGAACTATATATATACATAAAATACGAAATTCTTAGTTAGCATAGAATACTCGGCTAAGCTATAATAATATCATTGAAGAAATAAAAAATCTGAAATGACGTTTCGTAGTGGTAAACCCTATGGAACAGACGAAAGGACTTATAAAACTGTAACGAGTGACAATATATTTTATATTTTAAAGGTCCACGTGTGCGTTTGAAGTAATTTGTAACTTATATAATATTAGTATACCTAAAACATTTTACAAATTAACACGAGTGACAGCAAATGACAACTACATAATATACATTACATACACATCACTACGGTATGAGCCAATCGAATAAAAATTACGAGTCACGAGACATAAACGAAATAAACGTCTTTTCGTCTATAGTGATTTCCGTTAACCGGAACCAGCGCACAGGGTAGGTAGATCAGTAAGTAGGTTAGCAGTAGGTCAACTCACGATATATAGACCAGTCGTTGAAGGTTGAACTCATAGAAAGTGCGTAGTATTGGTAGGCAAGAGTGCGGCGCAAAACGTGCTGCAGGCCTAAGTGCGGTATAAGGAGTGCGCGTAGTCAGCGGCCGAAGCAGTAAGGCAATACGCGAGCAAAGGTTTGACAAATCCCAATACTTATATAAAATATGTATAGTTTGTTGAAAGGTCGCATTGTGTGGTGCGACGAGTCTCATTATAATTCTAAAGCCCGCCAAACTGTTGAAGGGGTGAGAACAAGGAGCCCTTTTTCCCGGCGAGGGTGTGAGACAAGGGTGAGTGATGTTTTCCGGAGGCACACCACCACCGCCACCACTGCGGTATCGTCGCCAACGCCATCTCTGCTTTCGCCCTTCCCCCCCCCCTAAAGCATTATTATTCATCGGCGCGCGACTACTCCGATGGTGGTCACCGAATCATATTCTCTAGTCGAGAGGATCTCGTCGGGATTTGCAGCATACAATATAAATATATTATTATTATTGTTATCGTTGTTTGACCGGAACTCGCATTCGGCCCCGTCTGAGCGATGACAACCGTTTTACGTGCGTCGTTTTGTCAACCTCCATCAACGATCGTGGACCAGCGGGTCCAGACACCCGAGACATCACCCCACATAACACCCAGCATGACATATATTATTAAATAATGTTGTGGAATGTACACGGCGTATATGACTGCAGCGAGGATAAGCCGCAGCTTTTTCCTTTTTTTTTCTTACGCCGAATATGTGTTTTTTATAATATATTATTTTGATCGAAATTTCAATTACTTTTCTCATTCACGGGTCTCTACAAAAAACATTTCAAATTATCACACAAATTTCAACGTAACATTTAAATTTTTTCGTCACTTTTGCAGTGTAACGAAATTACCTAAAATGTAACAAAATAACCGTTGTATAGAGTTCATGTTGTTCTATAATACTAAGTAAAATAATATAATGAATTCAATTTAAACATCCAAACATTTTATGAATAGTTATGAAATTATCGACGATAACAAAATATGAAAAAAATTATTACTTATGTAAATTTTTGTGTACAAATTAAACTTCATATTGTTATTCTTTTGTAATGATCCCTCTACTTGAATTATACTGATACTTACACAAAACTAAAACTACTATTAGCAGTTCGATATAAAAACTACCATTGTGTTTTCCCATAAGGCAGAAATAGGAAAACAGAAAATACGGTTATATTTATCAGTGTATGTAAAACATTACACAATATGTTTTTATAAAATTATTGTTATTAATTTTATAACTTTAAAAGTGATTAATCAAAAACACATATTCAATATCAAATTAATTCCGTATAGGTATATGTTTATTTACTAACTCTTATATTGAATATCATCTAACATGGTCCATAAGGTAAAATGAAAAACGATTTCCATTCGTGCTATGACTTCTAATATGGTGGTAAGTTGCCAAAACTTCTACTACGGACGAAACGTGATCGACCCAGTTTTATACTTTTTCTCATCATAGTAAAAAATAAAGAAATGAGGGAGGAGGAAAAGTTCACCAATATTCTATTCGGTCGACAGCGAACACGAAAACACATCTATTGATGTTTCGATAACATAAACAGATAAATGTAACAAAGAATTACAAGGAGACGATGGTGGCTTTTCCTTTACCTATAGTCCGGTAAAATCCTCATTCCTAGTACATTTCTCAATTTCCTTTTTTCATCAACGCCCTACCCAAAGAATAAACGCGGATCGAATTCCGTAAACTTCAAGCCTTAAAAAAGTTTAAGTCGATCACAAGAAAAATAAATTGTGTAAACGAAAAAACATCAACTCGTCCACTTCAATTTAAACGGGCACTTTTCCAATGTTTTTTTATTAAATGATAAGTAAGTAAACATAAAGAAATTATAAAGAAATAGTTACCTTACTCATCAAGACACCTCGATTGCCTACTTAGAACGCCGTCGTAAACAAAACGCTCAGTTATGACTACAGAACGTAAGCATTAATGTCACACAACGCGCACAATGCCTTAAGAGACCAAAAAGTAATTTTAAGAAACCAGCAAACACAATATCCTAAGAGTATAATAAACTTTAGCTCCAATTTTCCAATTATCTTAAATAAACCTTCTCTATACAGTAAAAAGTGTTGTAGAATGGGAAAAATGATCTCATTTAACTATTTAAGTTTGCTATAGGTCATTTATACATAGTAAAATATTAATTGTATTATTTGAATACCAAAATTGAATCATGTTCAGATATAAGATGATGATAATAATATTTAATTAGAAAAACGTTAAAAAAACATTAAAATTATTTACTTATTATGAACGTAAATTTAAATAACTTAATTATATCACAAAAATTAAAACATTTAATTAAGTGTACAAAAGTTTGGATTACAAAATATGTACTTTGGTTATAAAAAATAAATATTTTGATTTCAATGTTTAAAATGACTAACAAAATTTAAAAATATACTTTATATTGAAATTATTATAATATTTAGTTTTATATTTACTTTTATTAAAAAAAAAAATCCCGTGAATTTCATAAATAGTCAATGAATTACCTCAATAAATTTTATATATGAAATATTCAGTTAAATATTTACTTATATTATATATTATGTAAAACATTTTAAATTAAGAGTTTAGATAAACATAATAAAAATATTTGTATTCTTCATCCAAATACAATGCGAGCTATACTTTTATACAAACCAATCATATATAGTTTTTACAAAGAGTCGTTTTTTAATAGAACAGTAAGTAGGCTAAAAAAAATCGAAGTGTGTCTAGAATGTTTATACATTTGAATATACGCGTATATTCACCCTACCAAATCCCATTACGTAATGGATTTCCATCGCATCGTATACAATATCTTTTGATCCAATACTAAACCTCAATTTTAGTACAAAACAGCATATACCAGCACATGTATATTTTCTGCACTATCTATTATATTTAAATATTTTATAGAAGAAATCACTTTTATAGTACAAATGGCACTATTAGAGTAGACTAATACCTAATAATATGTATTATTATCTTAATAATTTATTACAACCTGTAATACAATGATAATAATCATAAGTATGAGCGTGAAAATTAAATCATTTTCATTTGTATTATGTATGACATTAAATTATTATATTAATACGGATGGTAAATAAAAAAAACCTGATTTACTAATTCAATATTATATATTTGTCAAAACTACTAACGCATACTTATGATTGCTATGTATGACAAATTACATATTATTATGATTTTAACACACGTTTGGTTGTACTCAGGTTGCTTGGATTAAAGCAGATACGAAGGCTATATTAGCTATTCACGAACATGTTATCACGAACAATGATAGGTTGTCCGTCACGCACAATGATTTTAACACATGGACACTAAATGTTAAGACTGTTCGGAGAGAAGATAGAGGCACTTACATGTGTCAAGTCAATACTGACCCAATGAAAAGCCAAGTAAAATTCTCCGAAACTTTACTAAAACATAAATATATATGTATATATTTTAATTGACTAACCTTCTATATTTTCTTGTAGAGTGCTTTTCTAGAAGTAGTTATACCACCAGATATCGTATACGAAGACACTTCCGGAGATATGATGATCCCTGAAGGTGGTTCAGCTAAATTAATTTGCAAAGCTCGAGGATATCCTGAACCAAAGATTTTATGGAGAAGGGAAGACGGGGGAGATATAATTGTTAGAACTGGAACTACAGTGAAAACCAAAAGTAAGACGAAGTTTATACGAAAAGACCTTATTCTAGATGTATGGAATACTAGCGAATAATCTTTTAATTATTATTTTAAAAATAAACCTTACAATCAAATATACAAAAAAAAGATAATATTATACTGGACTCATATTTTTGTACAGATATTTATAATATAATCCATTGTAAAAATACCTGTTGTATTAATACTGCAATTAAATTAATAAATAAAAAATAATAATATAATTAAACCAATTAGTAAGTTGTTTGTTGGATACTTAGGCTAGGTTATTTATACTAGTTTTATTGGAATTTATTAAAGCCACATCTATTATTATATTATAATTTATAGTACATCAATTATTAAAAAATTATTTTGGATAACAAAATTTATTACTTTTTCCGTTATTTTTGTAGTTAGTTGTATATTTTATAAAACTAGAATAATGTATTTATTAATAAAATTATAAATATGTTTAAATATATACCTACCAATTTATTAGTATTGATGAAATTCATAAAAGGTACATATTAATAATATTTTATGAACAGAAACATACAACTTTATAAACATATTTTATACATACATATACAATGCATCTAGATAAATTGTACAAACAATAATGAGATTCTAATTATAAAAATAATAATAATTTGGTTAAATATTTCACTATCTCATGTCATACAATATATATATACATTTTTTAATTTGTCTTAGTGACATCAGTTGAAGGTGAATCATTACTTTTATCAAAAGTGACAAGATCAGAAATGGGTGCATACCTTTGCATTGCAGCCAACGGTGTACCGCCATCGGTTAGCAAAAGACTGATGCTTCACGTTCATTGTAAGTATATATTTATATGGATTATTATTCATTATGATATTCTATTATATTATACATAAAGATACAGCTGAAAAATTATTTTTTTATGGAATATGTAGATGAAAAAAGAAAAATCGACGTAATTTCCTCCACCTAGCATCCTCAGGTGATCATTCAACAATGGCCCAGTGAAACAGATTTAAAGTTTTTTCGTCCCGATAGGGTTAGGTCTGATTGGCATTTATCACTGGTATCGAAAACGGTTCAAGTACAAAAGAGCATTAATAACGTCCATCTCTACTATCATTCTCTCTCACTCTTTTTAAAATAAATATATATATATTGATTTGTATAAAAGCCGATATACAGTACAAAACGGAATCAGCTGTCGACGAGAGTTATTTTTTTTGCTATAGAAAACTCGTCAAAAATGGAGAAAAAAACCATTACCCCCCACACAAATCACTTTTTGGTAAAATGGAGGATATAAACCCGGTAAAGCATTGTTGATGATCTCTATTGTATGCAAGCAAACGTGAATAAAATAGTGGGTTAAATATTAATTTTTTCGATTTGAATGTACGCTGACAACTTCACATTTCCAAATTAATTAGTTAATATAAATTGGTTAAATAATGCAAGTCACATCTTTAACAATTGAAGTTACACAAATAAAAAAACAAACATTAATAACAACAATTTATCGAAATACCTACTATAAAACAGAAATATTCAATAATATATATAAATCTTAGTTTAAAATTTAACATATTTTATATTAGGTACCTACTTATTCTTTATTTTTTATTTATCTTTTCACGAAATATACTTTTTATATACGCTTATATTTACCATATAATTATTTGAAAATTGTATCTTCTAGAACAGCGGTTCCCCACCGAGGGAGAATTCCCCACAAGGGAATAATTTTAAGTCTGGTCGGGGGGAATAGAGTGATGATGAAATTACGAAAAAAATAATGTTATTTTACAATGTGTAAAATTGAAATCACTATATTAGTTTTAGAAAAAGGTAAGAAAAAAACAGTCTTAAATTATTCATTGAATTTACTTATATTATTTATATTTTATATTAATATTTTTGTTTTTATATTCAATATTAAAACGATGAAAATAATAAAAATAAATAGTTGTATATTTTATAATACATAGGATATATGACATATTATATAAATATATATGATTTATTTTTACCGCTCACAAAAAAAAATCGCCTAAACTCTAATTTAAGGAGGGGGATGAAATTTTAGTAAATTTACCAGGGTGGCGTAGAATGAAAAAGGTGGGGAACCACTGTCTAGACCATAATAAATTACTATGGGTATAATGTACTAGTATAATTTTAACTCAATAAAAATATTATATTATGTTAATAAATCTTTTTTTTGTCTACAACCAGTAAATAACGTAACGTAACTTGACAGTTTTAATAGCATACATAAAATACGACACATTTGTCACCACCATTGGGTGAATGAGGTGAATGGTCAATAATTAATTAGGGAAGGGTTACACTAGTTGTCTTGATGGTGACGAGACAAACGTTAATCTGTTTGGTGGTATTGCTGTATAGAATGTGTTGTTTAAAAGGGCTGTTCATTAGAGTTCGTTGACGTTTTTGGCCGCTATAATGGAATTTGTCCTGGTGCCGAAATAAATAGTTGTCGAACAAACCACTCCTGTCTACTATCACTCACCATGGTAGGAGGAAGATAGAGATAACTGTGTATAATAAATACGTTTTCGAAATCGTATTATCATTAATTTCAAAATAATTTATTTATTCTTGAATTACATTCCAACTCATCCGTTCAATGTATCCATTAAAAACCTACATTAATCAAAATTATATATTTTTAACGGATAATTTATTTTATTTATGTTTTACCAAATGCAATTTTAAATAATTTCATCAAATATTTCATTCATATAGGTATCAATTATTATTATTAGAGTTATCTATAATTTTCATAACTGTACGTCATCACTTAAAATATATGTTTATTATTTATATAAAATTAATTTCCAATAATACATAGGTATTACAATAAATTAGGTGTTAAATATATTCCGTTTTAACCATATATTTTTATTATACCTAACAAAATTTAACTATTTTAATCCTGACCTTTAAGAATTGAAATTATATCACATGCCTATATTATATTTCGATCGTGTTCTAACTTTAAATGCATAATTTATATAGTTGATCTATTTATTATAATTTAACTTTGGATGAATAGTTTATGAGTTATAAGTATTTAAAGTTTTGATGAGCCGAGTGGAGTAGCACAAGGCTATTCCCGCAAAATGTTGGTCCACTACAGACTCTATTCGTCAAAACTTCAAATACTTTTAACTAATTAACCACTTGCCTGAAATTTGATTTGTGTGTATATATATATATGTATGTATAAAAAAATACTCTGCTAATAATATTCTGCTTCCGAGTATGAAATGAAAAATGTATGTTGTTATTTTAAAAAGTAAATGTTGAAAACTTATAACGATAACAAATTGTGAATAATATAATTTTTCTCGAATATATTGTTTTGTAACGACTTAAAATAATATAAAAAAAAATATTTTTAATAACACTTATAATTTTTGATATAATTAGTGTTTTACTTAAATAAATCATCTGATACGTCGTAATTATATTTATTTTTATTCCGTAGATATTCAAAATACAGAAAATAATGAAAACAAATGATTAAAAAGATTGAGTACTAATAAAAAAACGTTTTTACTATAATATTTTAACAAAATTCTAAATACTAGTATCAAACTAGATTAATTAATTGGTTTATCAATTACAAAAAAATGTAATTAACTCGTGTTATGCAGTGATCAATGTTTCATTGTTTTCATTAAAGTGTATTACCTTTAAAAATGTGGCAACATGGGAACAATATAAATATAAAAACAATGTGAATTAAACCATTGATAAAAATAAAATATGAATACAAATTAAGTTTAAATTAACTAAAACTTTACTTAATAATCTTATGATACCTTCATTCACATTAGCATTGTTTTTATTGATTGTCGTAGTCTCGTAGATGATAACAAATATTTTTTGTAAAATTCTCAATTTATTTTGATTGAGATATTAAAATTGATTTGACAGAATTATTTTATCCTTTGATAATATACTAATTACCTTATGTTTGTAATTAAATAATATATTTACGTAGTTAACGTGTTTTTATTAAATTATAAATAAATTAGATTATTCACTAACAACTTCATTTGCTACTTCTCTATGTAGGTATTGAAGTAACCTTTCCAAGAATTCTAATTACTTTGGAAGTTGTTTAATCATACTATCCCTATCTCTATGCATAAATATCTTGGTACCTTTTCAGCATACCTAAATACTTTCTCCGCATGTTTATTTAAAATATTTTTACGAAAACTTCAATAACACCAAATGAATACAAATTTACATTGGTATGTAGAAATTGGTCAACATAAAAATATTAAAAAGATAATCGAGTATAAAGCATACAATTTTTTTTTCTTCAACAATTAAATTATATTTAAATCGTTAAAAGAAAAATTGTGGCTTTTTTGTATATATTTCGCATTTAAATTTTTACAATTTATAAAACTTAAAACTAGCATCATTATTAAAATAGAATACATATAGAAATTCAGATTTTTTACTTAGAAAATTAAATAAGGTATGTAGTTGTTTTTATAAAAATACGAGTATAACTAATAACAATAATATTGAATTATGTTATCTAATTTAATGTAATTCGTGTACATAGGATGAATAATATAAATGTACGACTGTATTAGCTAGTAAGCTAGTTTATAATATTCTAAAACAATGAAAAAAAATAATATTATCATTCAAAAATGTTTTCTCATTATAACATACTATATCATATTTATTTATAAAATTGAATTATAATACTAAACAAATATCAAAGTAAATATTTTTCTTTAACATCTCATTTAAAATATATTATTTATAATTTATATGTTAGTTATTCAATTTTTTTATTTCGATTTATTTTTCAAGAATATTATGAATGATCCCCACTGAACATATCCAAGTGATGTCATTATTATATAGTTACCAAAAACGATGAATACTAAATAATTCGATATTTAACTCAATTTAAATATCTAAATTCATTTACAATAATAATTTCTACTCTACAGGCATTGATTTGATTAAAAATAGAAAAAAAGTATACAGATATGTGCTTACACTATACAATGTATACGTCTTGTAGTGCAGGAAGAACACAACAATACGGGGTACCTAAAACAAAACTATACACTATACATTTAATTATCTCTTATAAGTACAATATTAATTTTTTTATTATTTGTAACTCGAAAATATTTCAATAAGACAATAAATGTAAATTGTAAACTGTCACCTCTAATTTAAAATATTTTATAAAAAAAAAAAAAAACCAACCATGAAATAAGTTTAACATAAGTTAGGCCAATTCGGTTTTAGATCCCCGTGATGAAGGTCAATATAATTAATGTAAAACCAAAAAGAAACAAAGTTTTCATAAAATATTCAAATATTTAACCAAGTATCACTAACACCGGACAGATGCCAAGGGGACACTTGCATAAGTAATGGAAATCGATTTTGTAATCTGGTCTCACGGAAACTTTCAGTTTTTAATTAAAAACTTACTTTATCTGAAAGCCGACAAAATTAGTTACTTTTCAATTTCTCTGTAACCCTAACGAAAATAAGAAACGAATGAAAGGGTGGGAATGAATATTATTTTGAAACAAAATGCAATATTTATCAAAAAGTTGGTAGCTCCAATTTGGCAAATTAACATTGTAGGTTGTAACTAAATTTTTAAGATAGCCTAAAATAACTTTTCGATAAAACAAAATAAGTTTGCTTTTACATATTTGTCAGAAATGAAATTCCTATAAAACAGATCGGCGAGTGCAAGCGAGTGAAATGTAGCAATATAAATATTCTAGATTGATAGGGCGATGGGAGGTAGGAATTCAATGAATTTATTATATAAACCCACTCCGCTTAAGTATCTTTTTATAAATCGTAAAATACAGAAACTTAAATATACTTTTTCATGCAGTTCATCCATTGGTTCAAGTACCAAATCAACTAGTGGGAGCTCCTCAAAAAACAGACATCACACTTCAATGCTATGTCGAGGCATCACCAAAGTCAATCAATTATTGGACAAGAGAATCGGGTAAATATACAAGAATTAATAATTACTATAAATAAATTTAAATTAACTTGAAAACATTTTATAGAGACAAATTTCCTATTGGCTGTTTTCAAAAATATACTTTTATTTAATTTAAATATTTATAATATTTTATATTTTTAATGCAATGCTATAAAAAATCTCATTCAAAAACCATTTTAAGCTGAACTCGTCTCAATTTACTCTTAAGTAAATATATATGTATTTAAAAATAAAATTAAGACTCTCAATATATCTTTAAAACCTTGCAATTCACTATTATTACATACTAAAAAAACTCAATTACAAAACCTATTATAATACCTAAGTGATTCTAATTCTAATATTTAATAAACATGAAATGTATTCACTATTTAATAAAGTATTAATAATTCTGTTCCAGACCTTAGACCTATAATAATAATTATAACACTATTTTCTAAGTCAGTGGTCCTCGTTCTTATTAGACTATTAGACTCGCCATATATATATATTTTTTTTAAACTATTTTATAAATACTACATTGTATGGGTACATACAGGATTAATTTAATATTATTATTACTTTAAATGTATTTACTTTTTATATACTATAATATATATTTTAATTAGAATAGTTATTAAGAGTATATCGTGATCAATTTTATGAAGCTCGCGTAACCTCCAGTAACCCACCAGTTGAAGACCACTAGTCTAAAATAATTATTGTCTAATATAATATATTATATAGATAATAATAGCTTAAAATTTAAATTAATCTCAAAATACATTAGGTACCGCGTGTAATACATACATACGAAAAAAATTAACATCTGAAAAAAAATATTACCAGCCTTTTTTGTAATATGATGACACAATAGAGGACACAAAGGCCAAATGCAATATAATATTATGAAAGGGGTGGTTAAGGTGAGGACGTTGTTAGTCTATATATATATGTGTGTGTGTGTGTGTGTGTGTGTGTAGCGACGGGGGTGATGATGGAGAAGAGGAAAGCGGCTAGGTTGACAATATAATTGTATTGGTTCAAAGGCTACACGCGCGCTACCACCGCCGCCACAGCCGTCGGTTGATGGCGTTGCAAAATCCACGACCCCGGCCAATTTTGTACTGCTCTCGATGCCCTCTCCATCCTCACCCGCCCCTCTGTGTGTTCACCTCGCCACACCGCAGCGCGATGACTTTAAAAAGCTCCGACCAGCACCGCGACGGTGTGTACACTTTATTCAAAGCCATGCTAATAAATGTAATTTACATATTTTTCAAATAATTCTATCCGGTACACCGAGTCACCGTGTATACCGTCTATGTGTGCCTGTGTGCGAGTATGTTATGTATACAATACTCTCACAGTCTCACACGCACACCCACCCGCGCGCGCGTACACATTATATAGGTATAACTATATATATATATATATATATATAATGTATAGTATACACACCATGTGTACCCACCACTATACCATCCCAGAGAACCTGTGTGGGGTGAAAAGCACCTTGCGCACAATGATGTTTATCCCCCGCCAACCTAAGATCCCCGATCCGGACCCGCTCCTCATCCCTTGCAACTTTTACTCTCGCGATCGCCGGTAGTCGTCTCACCGCGATAGTGTTCGTATCGTTGACATAATATACGATTATACTACTACTACAATGTCTGCATGATGACGACGAAGACTCACCGAAACATGAATATTTATATGATATATTTTTTTTTTACTCCGCATTGTTGTGTTCTTCCCGCACTACAAGACGTATTTACATTGTATATAGTCACTATCATTGGCGCGTACGTGCGTCGCGGCTCTCCGATGTTCCTGACATTTTGTAAAGACGTATGTATATGCCTATATATCACGCGATTCGTTTCAAATACGCCTTACACTTCTGTGTGTATGTGGTCCAACGGGCTCGCAAAATGAATGTCTGAAAAATGGATGCTTTTAATAACAAACACAAAAATTGGATCGCCGCGTGTTTCACGACAATATACCGTTTAGTATAGGTAACCGTTTTACGATCAGCGCGTTTAAGTTTTAGAAATGCGTATGGTATAATAGTATTATAGCTGCAGTATTATACGTGATGCGCGTCGAATGATTTAGAACGAATTAAGAGTAACGATAAAACAAATTACCTACTGTTGATCGAATATATGAAATAAAAACAAACGTGTTCTATAGAGTTAAACGCGTGTAATATAACATAATAGATACCAAAGCAATAAATTACACATATTATACATAAATATATATATATATATAGGTATAATATATAATTTTAATTCCGTGTTAGTTCTACGAAACGGTCCACGGATTCGGTAGTTGTAAAATGCTAATGAAACATTCTATTTAAATGGATTTAAAATTTAAATACCACTAATTCAGATATATCACACCTGCCATCTGAATTGGCTCCGAGGCAAATATATTATGATATATTTTGTTATTTAAGTTTTCATTTGTTTACTTAGGATTCCATCACGCACGTTCAAAACACGTAATAATATATACGAGGTATTCGTATACAGTAGCGTTTACAAGCGGGTTTTCGGGTGATAAGACCTTTTAGCACGTGTTAAATATAAATAATTTCATACTTAATTAAGTAAAAAATATTATTAAAGTTGATTTTATTTTTTCATGTACATATATGTATTATATGCATTTTTTCAAGGGTTGATTGATCGTTTATATATATATAACCATTATTAAATTTTAATTTATATATAAAAACGACGGTTGTCACCCCAATAAAAATATCCTTAGTACACCACTGCGTGTATAATGTACCTAGTTATATATTAAAAGTTAGAATTTTTATAGATTTATAATGTGGTCTTGAGGGTTTTAGTTTAATAAAATATAATTTTTGGATAATCAGGCATACGTTTTAATTACTTAAATAATATATATTTCTCCGGTTGAGTGAAAAAACGGAGGATTGGCAAAATTGGTTTTGCATAAAAATTTCAATTTTTTCCTGATTATTTTGATAAGTAGGTACCTACAAAGAATTATTTACTTTTAACTCATCCTCGCCAATGTATTAACTAAATCCGTTTACCTTCTAGAATCCACCTTTAAACAGTTTTGAGTAGTAACTGAAGTAACGTTATTAGTAACCTATAACATAGTAACAACTAACATTACACGTTACGTAATATCGTTAAAACTGTTTCCAAGTAACGAAAATGTAATGGAAATTACTTTTGATAAGTAATTCCTATAATATAACGCGATACTATTTGTATTTATTTGGAGTTACAATTATTATTATAAAAAAACTATATAATATATTAAAATAAGTCTATAATGCGGAGGTAATAGGTATACAAAAACCAAATATAATATACATACATTTATATTAATTTTAACTTTTCACAATTTAGTTTTCAATGGTTTTGATATGTCAACTTGTGCTGTAAATTACGGTAACATTTATTATTTAATTAGCTATTCTCTAAATACATAGAACAACGTTTCATATAATTAATAATTAGCGTGATCAAGTGTTATTAATTTTGCATACCTACGTATTAACAATATTTATTATTAACAGCAGAAACGCTAGAAACTGTTAATTGTAAATTTATAATTATAGGTATAAGCACTATTAACAAATATAAATTTATAAAAAACAATAAAGAATTTTTTTTAATTTTTAATATAATACATAATATATGAAGTCATTTAATAATATACCTACTAACTTATACAATAATTATTAATGAATTTTGAAAAAAAATTAATTTTAATTAGTATTCATTAATATTTTTGAATAGTTATAAATTAATAATATTTTATTTAACAGTACAGGACGAACCCAATATGGCAATAAAGTGTGATATAATACAGTACAAAGCAATAGATAGACATGGCTTAATAAAATATATTGTTATGTACCTATTAACTGTTCTTCTTTTTTTGTTTAACGAGAAGTAATATAGTTACTTTTTAGATTGAAAAGTAAAGTAATGTCATTACAACTGTATTTAAGTAACGAATAAAGTAACTTCATTACTTTAATCTAAGCAATGAGTAAAGTAACATTATTACTTTCTAAAACTAACTTATACTAACACTACCTTTAAAGTTAAAAATCGAAGCACTTTACTACTACAAAGGATGGTGACAGATACAAAAAACATATTTCATAGTAAAATCAGTACATTTATCGCGCCACTCATGACTCATCAGAATCTAAAAATAGTTAATAGAAATATTTTGATTGTTATTAAAACCGTTAAATCGTCATATTCAAAATTATTGTAATTAACTCTGAGCATTAATATTCTTAATATGATTTTTTTTAAGCATTATAATTTATGTAATAATAAAAAGAAAATGTTTATCAATTTTTAAAAGAAAATTGTACTTATTTATAATATAGGTACAGTAAAACTTCCGTTAACGGTCACCTCTATAGGACGGCTACCTCTAAATAGCGGTCATTATTTATGGTCCCTTTGGTGACCGTTAATTGGAAGTTTCACTGTATTACTATAATTACAATCTTACAACTAAAAGTTAAAATTAAAATCAAATTTTATACTAGATAGTGTTATAATAATGTAAAATCTACAATAAAAATAAAGAAATATTCATATATCAAAATACACATTTCTTGTTTATTCAAAACAAAACATTTTGCTTGTAAGGACATGATAAATACACATGAACAATGAACATACATAATAAATTAATAATACTAATGAACTACGTAAGCTTCATTAGAATTAATTAATTTATAAATCTAAATATTACATATCATGTATTCATTAACATACCAATATACCTACTATAATATTTACAACTGATGGAATTGAATAATATACAAAAGTAATAACTAATAAGTATTATTTTGTTATAGCACTCAATTATTTCTTTCTAAACTTCAAGTTTATACTGTTGTGCGTGTAAACTAGTAATATTGAATTGCAAATGTACATATTAGGTATACAATATATTAGGTATATTCCCAGAACTTTAATGAAAATCAGTAGTCATTACATATTATTATAATTCGATCGGCCATACCCGTCAAACATAATTAGTATCTAGGGATTTCAGATTACAAACTTTATATAGACCAGCACAAACAAATATTAATAAATCAACTCAATTTTCGCGGGAAATCAATAATAGCAGCATAAAAATTCACAAAAGTATATTTTAAGTATCTACCTACGCATAATATTATTGTACTTATAATTTTTTTTTACTTTTTTATTGAATTTAATCTCAGTCCCAGTCCCAGAATACGGATTGAATAAATAAATTAATGATAAGAATGTTTTAAAAATTAGTAAATAAAAATTATCTAATAATAACTCAGTTAAATAAAATTGGATTTTGGTTTTAGATATTTGAATTAATAATGGGAGTTCATAAAAGGGTTAGATTTAGCATTCATAATCGAAACACATGCAGTATAAAGTATCGTTCGTATTGGTATAGTTGAAGAAACACCCTTAATGTTTAATTAAACCCATATCTAAGCACCGCAAATAAAACGTTATCATACTATATACTTAATTACCGAAATAACAAATCTAACTATCACTACACGATACATTTATTACACAAGTACATTATATGGTATAATATCGAAAAAATGCAATTTTACTACTATAATGTATATTTGATAGATTTTTTTGACGTTATACTAGACCCAAAATAAATGGTTGACTATGATAAATGTACCTACATTAGACAAATAGTAATTAAATAATTTTTATAAATACCTATTATATAATATAATTAATATTTATAACTAAGGAACGGATTAGAATTTTGAATGCAAACTGCATTTTTTCCCGAAAATATTGCTTTTCAAGCACAAATTTATTTCATAGGAATCAAAAAATTTTACTTTTATTTTATATATTTTTATTTTATTTTAAGAGTTAAGACTATTATTTTTTAGAGCATTTTTTGACATTTTTATATAAGAATGGATACAATTTAAAAAAAAAATTGTTAAAATTCATTCTAAAAGAATAAAATAAAATATTATTTATTTTGCCTAATCGTAGGTACTTCTATTTTTTACTTGTTCTGTTTGTCTGTGAAAACCTAACCGTCTAATAGCTTACACACTGTAGATAATATCAATAACGGACACATTTATCTAAAATTACATTATCGTTTAGAACCGCACATCAGTTCATCATATTTAATCAAGATCACAAAATCATAATCAATGAAATTAATTCAATACACTAGGATGTAAATATATTGCAATCTAAATATTATCTACTATATATGCTTTATTTGATCCTATTATAAATTAATTAAATAATTTTTACATAAGGTACAATTATTTTTAACTAATTTTAAAATTACAAAATCTTTTGTATTAAATTATTTCTACGACGATTTGTTAATTAACAATAATTGTTTAATTAATAACCGATAATCAAATATGTGCAGCTTTGAATATTACCGACCTACAAAAATTTTGCTTTTTAACAATAGAAAAAAATATATACCGTATTAAACGGTTTAAAGTGTTATAATTGTTATGACTTATGAATGATAAGTGTACAGTTTTGGACGATGCCAGTTACTAAGTTTTAAAATATTTTTTTTATTTTTTTTTATTTTTTAAAATAATAACCAAACCTAATCTAATAATCATTTATCTTAACAACATAATATAACAAATATTCAAAAGTTTAAAACAAAATTGTATTTAGTAATTTTATTATGTAGATATTAGCAGTACCTACCTAACTTTAATCTGATTAAAATATTTACTGACCATCGAATTTTACTCTGTATACAACTTGATCAAAATTAAAGTTTAAATATATACCTATATATATTTATTATCTGATAACATTTCATTATATTAATATTCTAGACTTTTATAAAATAAGTCAAGATAAAATATAAACTGTAAAAAGTAAGAATACGCATACCTTTCTATATATTTTAGAAAACTGATGGACCTTCAGATATTTCCGCACCTAGGACCATTTTGTATCAAATGAATCACCTACATAGCATATGGGTGTAACCTAAACAGTGAACAGTGGCAGTCAAATGATTTTGTCATGGGGGAGCTGATTTTTTAATAATATGCACTACTTATCATTAAAATATAATTTATGGTTATGCACTCAGCACATTTCTAATATCAATTTTTTAAATTAAGGTAATAGTACTTTATTTATAACAAGTGAAGTGTTTATGTTATTGAATATTCACGATCATCAAGCGGGGTAATTCCCATATATTTTCAATAAGCATTCAAATATTAATAATAATAATAGAATTGTTCCTAGAATGAGTCTAGAATTTAGATAATAATAATATACGCTCATAGAAGTTATTTTGAGAAAAAAATAAAACAAAACTTAATACATCAACATTATAGTATAATGTATATAAATTTAATTATTATAAATTTAAAAGAAAAAAGTCATGGGGGGGATCTATCTCCCTCACCCAACCACCTAGTTTGATCACCACTGAACCTGAATGTTTCATTGAAAGTTTAATCACCGTCTCACCGACAACATTTCGGTGACCAAAAATGTCCGGTATTAGATTTCAGGATACTTTATTAGTAAAATAAAATATGTTTTAGTTAATTATAATTAAAAACATAATCCGTTATTTTAGTTATTTATAAACAATGTAAATTGTAATTATTTAACATCTAAAAATAATTTAATAACCAAATATAAAGACATTTTATAAGAAATTGATCAAAATTAATTTAATTTTGGTTTAATGTATTTTTATAGGAGAAATGATAATATCAAATGATAAGTACAATATGACAGAACTAACAGTTTCCTACTACAGTGCTCAGATGAAACTGACAATTAGAAAACTTAAAAAGTCAGATTTAGGAGGATACAAATGCATATCGAAAAATTCAATTGGAGAAGCTGAAGGAAATATTAGAGTATATGGTAAAATATTTTTAAATTAGAATAAATAAATCAATTTATTTTTAATTATAAAATCAATACAGTTAACACTCACTCACTCAAAATATAAAATCAAAAAATTTGATACAGGAGTTTTCGGCGGTTTTGCAATTCACGAGTTATAGAAACTGAGGTGTCTGTAATACCTATATAAAAACACTATAATTAAATAAAATATAAACCTCTACTTTTAAAAAATACCTAACTGTTGTTTGAACTCAGTTTCTAAATTATTAGCTAAGCATGATCAATAATTCATAGTAACTGATAGATATTTCGCTTCAACGTTTTTGATGATTTTCCTGTAAATTGCAAAGGAAATTTAAAAAATAACTTCCATACATTAGTAACCAAATCTTATAAACATTTTAACTTAGATTCTAAATGTTTATTGTTTTCCAAAAAGCAAATCATAATAAATTTAAAACAAAAAAAAAATAGTTATTTTAATAACACTATATTTATCAACAGAAATGGATTTATCTAAGCCCAGAACACCTAGCGAAGACGTTGACGATAATGCTATAAATGCGTTTGATTCTGAAGAAGATGACTATGAAAATAGAAACACGGGACGCAATTCTTCAAACAATTCACCGGCGCTCAAAGATCAATCTCACCGTTTACCTAGATCATCTTCAAACATAATACGATACATTGATTTTGTTATGTTAATACCGATATTAATGCTGATGAAATACTGAACTGTTATATTTTATTCATATTATTGAAGTAAACAAATTTTTGGAGGTTGGCCTATTCTAGAGGGCTTTTTAGGCTCTCTAGTCTATTTCATTTAAACTATAATACGCATTATTCATACAATAAACTGTATTATGTTACCTATATTAATATGTATATTATGTATACATTTTTCATTTGCATTCTTCCCACTTTTAGTATCCGACCAAAACGATACAATACTATCGGTATGTATATACAACTTATACGAAAAATAATCCTATTAAAAACATATTATATAAACGTGTACTCACGGGTACTGACTTTGTTGATGAGCATAGTCAAAGGGTATACATATCATTTTTATGGTATTAATACACCTAAATTGAGGACAATAGATAAATACAAATAAACCTACGACCTAAAACTAATATCTAATTTTCAATAGATTTCAAAAATATTGCAATTTCAAATTTGTATATATGTATTACTTTTTATGGATCAATAAATGTTGTAGTAATTTCAACTCTATAAAAATGTATGTTAAATTATATAATAACAATGTATCATTTAACTATCATTATACTATTGTTAGGTACCTACCTTACCTACCCGTTATATTTAAATTTTTTTGTAAATTACACTTCCTGTCATCACCCAACCTCCGTTTGTTTACAATGGCATAATACGAGTTAAGACTATATTTACGAAAATTAATAATAATACAAATTATTCTCAATGAGGTATAATTATGTTGTTGATGAATTTATCACATTAAATGTTTTACCGTAAATGAATGTAAAATATTAACCACATGTAAATAAACTTAGTTAAATGAATGTATTGAATAATTTATTATTATACCTACCTATTCAGTACCTATTATAAAGTATATGATTAAACAAAATGAATAAAAATGCCTATATAAATATAGAAGCTATTATTGTTTTACTAGGTTTTAAAAATAAAAAATTACACAATCCTACATAGAGAATCAATCGACCCCATTCACGTCACACGGTACTTATATTATTAACAGTTTTAAATTAAAATTTTAATCATTAAACACATTGATTGCTAATATAAATTAACATATTATTATTCGACGACATAAGATGAATTTTATTAGACGTAAATTATTTGTTCATATAAAACTTCCAACTTGTCTGCACCGATACACGTCAAATATTTTAACCTAATGGCTAAAAGCTCTCGTTAAAACGTAAACGTCGTTAACCGCAATTTATCGAAACTTGCTTAAACTTGTTAAGCGTTGACGGTAAATGACAATATTGGCAGACATTGATTAATAAAACTGGCATTCTGCGGGTATAAACTATAGATAGAGAATCTTTCACGAAATAAAAAAGAATGATTTTCACCAGACGGTAGACACCAATACGACAGAAGCCACCTCTGCTCGAACTAACACAATCGTACAACAGAAACTATAAAAAGGGTGGGCAAGTGGGTATATCGCTCTGCTGTAGAGGTTGAGAATAGATTTTTATAATGAATGTGTTAAATTTGAAACAATGACAGGTATCATTATATACGAAAAATGATTCTGAACAGAGATGATTTGTCAGTCTATGATATATTATATTGATATGCGTGAAAATTCCTGTTTTTCTGTTACTTTTTTAGGGCTTTTCCAGACGCATTTAAAAAATACTGGAAATTTTTTACTTCTGACCTCCCTTCTCTCCCCCCCCCCCCCCCCCAAAAAAAAAATACCAACTAGATTCGCTTTTCTTTTCAAATCGGGACTGAAATTAAAAATCAAAACACTATTATTACTCCAAAACGTGATGACAGACACAAAAAAATATAAACACACATCATTGTAAAATCAATACATTCATCACTCTGTTCAGAATCTAAAATAATTAAATCAGTATACCTATAAATAGGTACTTACCAAATAGGGGAATATTTAGCCTTATTTTTAAAAAAGGGAGAAAATAAATTAGTGCATAAATTACAAAACACTAAAGATCCATTTGACTAAAACCTGTCAGCCAATTAACCAAAATACGACAGGTTTATAATTATTTAAAATCCTAAAATAATATTATAAAATTTATATACTTTATTATGATTGCCGCATTGGCGCAACTAGGGGGGAGTTAGAGGAGCTTAGCCCCCTCAAAATATATTTTAGCCCCCCCCCCCCGAAAAAAATTAATTATTTAAGATTAAATAATAATTATTAATTTAAGCATAAAATAGTGAGAATATGAGATACATCCTATGCAATATGACGTAGTGAATTATTATAACAGAATTATTCAAAAGTAAATTGTATAAATATAAAATTATAAAATATTTAAGTTTATTTTGTAATATAAAATATATAATTGAATAAAAGTATTCTTATCTAATAAATATATTATACGGACATGCGGCATTGCAGCGGTCACCGTCCAATATTTTAATTTTATATTGTTGATTAAAAACGAACAAAAAACTTATTTAGTATTTACAGTGAAACCTCCTTTAACGGACATCTCTAAATAGCGGATATTTTTGGAAAGCATTAAATTAAGTAAATTAAATTAGGAGGGCCTGCAGCCCCCCTCTAATATTTTAGACCTAGTTGCGCCAATAAATTCATCATTGGCCCAGGTGGAAGGACGGAGAAATCCTCCTGGACCATTCCATCTCTGTCTAAGCTTCACATTGTAATATTGTAATAAAATAAATAAACTAACAACTACCCACACGTCTACGTACTCGGCTGTACGACGACTAACCAATTATAGGAACCAATGATAATAATACAAAAAACTAATAATAATAGTTAACGTATAATAAATATGATCGTTTATAGGCAGTACTTATACTATGACCTGCCTGACTACCAATATCCACTCGGATATTCCATACTATATAACACTCAAGTATAAGCTCACGGATCTCGATCAACATCATAATATATAATTTTAATCAACTGTATTGTAATGTTGTCTCAAAACAACATACTAAAGTTAACATAATCGTATAAACTAATATATATACATAGTATATTTGCATTGATCGCTAGCCACTAAAATATCTTACCAATTTTTTTCAATAACATTTATTAGGTTTATGCTCGTTACAAAACACAATACAATAATAAACTCGACTATTTCCATACCATTTTGCTGTCCAGATAATGTTGGTTAAGTTAAGGGGAAATAAAGTTGCATCGTATGGTTCATTTTAAATATTCAACTTTTAAGTTATTTTTTCTCAAAAACAATTGGATGTAGCCGATTTCCGATATAAGGTTTTGTAATTTGCGTTTGTTGTATACTACCACACAGGTAGTTAACACATAACATTATTGAATTTTACACCACACTGCTTGATGTAAGTATAAATTATTCATTGATTTTTAACATTTGAGAGTTTGGTTGAGAAGGTTGTGTATAACTAGTATAAGTTACTTATGTAAGTACAAAAAAGAGGGAAGTAAGTAGCCACTCTACAATATAGTAGACGACGAGGTTACGTCGTAATTGAGTACTTAGTTTACTGTATAATGAGTGTTAAATTTGAATTAAATAATAAATCATTGATTATACGAAAAACAATTCTGAGCGAAGATAGTCTATCAGCATATTATATATTAAATTATAAGTATGTAAGTGCAGGTAGGTACCTATAGCCACCTAGATAGTAGATATATTTTATGATAAAGATATTAAATTGCTAATATATTATATTTATATTCCTATTATCTATTTTACTATTAGTAAATAGTAATACTATACATTAAATAACACAGTATTATATTTAATCTATATAACGGCGTAATACATTATAGGAGCTTATATAGTGCCTATATTGAATTACTTTTTATCGAAAATATTAAATTTATTATATCATTATATTATTATTTAGTTATTAAAATAGTATACAATTATATCATAGGTATATTATTTATTGTTATAATAAATTTTAAAATTACTTAAATATACATTTATAGGTATAAATATAAATTATTATTTCTTAGAAGTACTAACTATAAACAATTCTTTATCGTCTATTAGAAACCTCTTTCAAAGTTAAAAATCTAAGCATTTTTTTAACTTATTGTAGGTATATAGGTATTCATAAAAGAAACATGATATATCACTTTAAAAAACCATATTTTACCATAAAATGTAAATAATAGGTACAGAGTGATTATTTTATCATTAAACACTCATTATTTCGTCAAGTAAGTATTGACTTTTTTTCATTTTTTTTTTTTTTTTTTTTTTTTAATATTTTGTTTCGTGTTTTCTCAAACTCTGTATGAAAATTTTATTTTTTTCGCCCTTTTATATTTAATAGTTAAACCACTACCAACTTTTGATTTTCAAATGGCAACATATATAAAATGTATTTAATTATTAGGGCCATTTTTTTTAAGAATTTTAACGTTCAAATTATTTTTCGTTAATTTTTTTGCGAGATACAGCATATACAAAGTTGAGCGGTTTTAAGTTTTTATAATACTTCGTTTCTGAAGACCTGTAATCACATGAGTAATAAATAATAATAAGAGCCAATTAAGAGATGCATATTTTCATAATGTGTAATAATCTCGTTATTGACTATGAACGAATTGATGAAATTTGTACCTGTAGTTGTTACGTCCAACCATATGTAATATACATAATAAAATTTGTATTATCATATCTAATTTAGATAATAACCAACGTTTTAATCAATGCCTCCCAGCCGTAACAATCTATAGGACGAACACCTGAAAACCTCAAACGGCTCAAACCACCCAACTTTAAAAAGCAATATCTCGTTAAAAAATTAACGAAAAAAAATAATTTAAAAGATAAAATTCATAAAAAAATAACCTTTTTAATTTAGTACATTTTAAATATAGGTTACCATTTAAGTCAAAAATTAATAGTGATTTCACTATTATAAAAGAATGAAAATAAATAAAAATGTTATATAGGTAGTTTTAGAAAAGCATAAAACTAAAAATTTTGAAAAAAAAATTGAAATAAGTCAACACTTTTTGAAACAATTATGAAAGAATCACCATGTATAATAATTAATAAATAGTTTAGTATTTAAAGAAATTTTTTATACTTTACAATATATGGTATGCTTAAAAATATAATATCAGACTAAAAAAATCCCTAGAAAATGCATAGAAAACTATCAACATTGAAATAATTTATTTTAACTGTTGAACATATTAAATACTAATTAATAATTAAATACCTCGGGCAAAATTGAATAATCACGTTTAGTCATGCAACATGCAATACAGCATATTAGGTCATCATTAAAAAACCAACCATTACAAAAACACAATATGTCTTATGAAGCATTTTATTTGTGATCATAATACTTATATAACAATTACATATTTGATCTCATATCTGAAAACTTTTTCAAACCATTCATTAATACTTGCATAGTCATCCCATTTTTTACCAATATTGATACTACTCCTAAGCGCTCTAAATCAACAATGTTCCGTTGTTCATCATCAAAAAAAATCATATCCTCCAGTTTGATATTACATTTTTTGCTTATCCTAATTAATAAAACCAAACATTAGTAATAATGTTAATAAAATAAAAGATAATATTTGTTATTTAATACTCACTTATTTATATGTGTGTCTTTGCTACCAGGATAAATTTGTTTGTTTTGAAAATATTTATTCCAACCAAATAACTGTATGAGTTGCTCAGCACCATCAGTTTCTCCAGTTCTTGAAGCCACACTTATGCCAATATTGTTGTCCTGAAGATATTTCAAGACTTTTGGTGTATCTGGATAATGTTTAATTACGCTTCCTCTATAATCAACCACTTTACCAGCACTAAACAAATAAACAAAAAATAAATAATATTTACCTATGGCTGTACTTAAACCTATAAACTTACCTATTTTTATGAAAAGGAGGATTCACATGAGTGTCAACCCAAAATGGCCACAATGTATAATCTATAGTAAATAAATCATCATTATTCTTAGAATCATAGGCACAAATATGATGGGGCTTGGGGGGGTTAGCCCACCCAAAAACAAATGATTTAACTACATAATAAATTCAAAATCTAGTAAAGAACTATGCTACAGCCCTCCCTCCTCCCCACCAAAAAAAAAATTTCAAACACTATTTGCACCTATGCTTAGAATCTATTCAAATTTGAAATAATTATTTAATTGTATTGAAGAATAACAATTCTTGAATTACTGTATATTTTATGTGAATTAAAAAAAATTGTATGTCATTTAAAAAGATATTCTCATAAGTATATAATATCTTTAAATTAGACATTTTAGTAAAATATTATAAAGAAAATACTAACATTTTCATATTGTACTTACAATATAAATACTTGGTAATGCAAAAAATTATCAAGCAGCATACCTAGATCAAAAACAACCATCTTCGGAACTCGTGTTAAGGTCTCCTCTAATGAATTTGCCATGTTAGTTTTAACAATGTTTATTTGTAAACTTATTTAAAATAAAATAGGTTTATTTGAGGACTTATTTATTTATTTTCAGAATTGTATATTATACATTATAATATTATATGTAATAATTGTAATATATTATGTAACATTATTATTCTAATTCTCAATAAATCATTTAGCAATCTGTGGTAATCACTGACTTGCAGGTGATTCTGGCGATTGCTATTTAAATTTTATTATGATAAAAATTTAATAAGTAAAATTGCTTTACTATGGATTTGGATCAATCATACATCAAGAAAAACATTGATGATAAAAACATTAAAAAATAAAAACCATAATAACCTATGTTATCTTCATGTGTTATCTTAGTCCGTGATATCACAGAGTACCACGACAATTAATATTACTCTATGGTTCAATACCGTTCTATAACTATGACCATACCGGTACTTATATCTGATAACACAAGAAATAGTGATAATACAATTTATGTGTATACAATTACTGTATACAATACATGTTTTGTCTTGTTAAATAAATTGTCAACTGGGTTTCACGATTCGTGAAAGAAATAAAATCTTCATACGTAATAATTAAATATAAAATAAAATCTAAAACATACAAATTTATTACCATAAATTAATTTTTTATACAATTGGACTGAAGAAATGTTTGATTGTGTATTTTAGATACTTAAAGTGTGTGTTTAGAACAACTATATAAATTTAAAGTAGGTAAACTTTTAGGTACACTCATCTACCAATGAAACATAAGAAATAAAACAAAATTTTATTTGTAAGTATATTTTATATATTTTACTCATAATTCATTTTGATTAAAATTATTTTTATGATAATGCTTTTAGTAGGTAATTATCAAATTAAATTTAGTTGATTTAGAAACATTTTTAACAGTTCAAAAATTAACAGTAAAATATTTAAATTACATTTGTAAGATCTAAATCCTAATAAGTAATTTTTAAAATATTAATTAGTCATTATATTTTTTTTGTTGTTTGAATCCAATTATTCTTAAATGATCTATTGTTTGATAATTTTAATTGTGATTATCAGTTTGTACTAATAAATTTAAGTGTATTTAAATAATTATAAGGTATCTACCTGTATAATATATAAATCAAATAATGTCTTATGGTACAATTACTCATTTATTACATTTATGAATTATGCTTAATATTATAAATTCAAAGAAAAACAAAGCTATTTTAAAAAATGTGTTACAATTAATTGTAATACTTATAAATATAAATATAGTTATATATTATATATAAAAAAAATTCCAATCTATAATATTACTTGAATTTTTTCAGAAGTCATCACCATGAAATTACCCTCGTTTACTACAATTGTGTCTGTATTATTCCTATCATACTTGGGTAATCTCTTTTACTCAATATGGGTAATGGTACAACCACCAACATGTACTAGTGAAGGTCTATGTTTGAAATCATTTTTGTTACGAAAACCTAACTTAGAAGTAAGTTTTTTCTATAAATATTTATTATATCATTTAATTATTCTTATTGTAATCATTTTTTAGCTCACCATATTTGTTGCACCACATTCAAACCCTCGAGGATCAGAAGTTATATTTGTAAACAATTTCTTAATACCAAATTATAACGTTTCTTATGAAAGGTATAACCTAACCTGTTTATAGTATGATACAATCTACTCACTTTAAATTTTTTTTGAATAAATTTTTTTTTTTATTGCAGATTGATGTATGTAGAACTACCAAGACTAACCAAAAGAAACGGAACATTGTATGCACATGTGTTCTTAAGTAAAGCTCAAGAAACACTATATTCTGGTGATAAATGGACCAAATTATTATCTGACCCTGAGACTGTATACACCTTAGTACCAATGTCTATTTATAAAGAACCTGAATATAAAATTTTTCAATTACTACAAGATGGGGAAAATTTAAAAAAGAATGTTGAAAAACCAGTGACACATATAAAGGCTGTATTACCAGTTAGCATGTTAACAGAACCATTACATTTATCTCAGATTCATATGCCTAGTGATATTTATCAATATATAAGGTAAAAATAATATGGGATTGAATAAGATTTTATTTTAAAAATATAAAATTAAAGAAGTCAGAATTCTGAATAATGTAATTAAAATAATTATTTTAGGTTATATGGAAAAAAACAAGAGTATTTACCTATATTCCTACACAACTCTCTTCAGGATAGATCCTTCAATATTACAAAAATCAACAAAAATAGTACACATGTACCTATTTTGTTACGCTATGAACCTTTAAGTTACACTGGACTAAGGTAATATAATTTTTAATACTTTTTCCCCTTTATTGGATTTGTATTCAAGAATGATCGATTAAAGACTTGATTTACCTAGTTTATTAGAATGAATTATTTAAAATCTTTAACAAGCAATTATAAATAGTATAGATTATCCTTATTAAAGGTGTAGATATATAATTTTTATAAACTGGTTACTGGCCAAGCACAATTTTTAATACTAACCATGTGTTGAGTATTGGCCAAATGAAAATGTAAATACAAAATACGTACCAACTATCAATTAATGATTAAATATTAATTAAACCTTTAAACACGTAGATACTGGGTAGATATACAATTATAATAAATTAATAACAATAATAAAACTAATATAACTAATAAAAGGTAAGTCTGGGCATATACTTGCTACTGATCCAAACACTATTATAAATACATTATTTAATTATTAGTATAACACTAACACCATTTGTTTAGGTAATAGGCAATAGTTATGTAAAATGGTATTCAACTGACAATAATATTGAATATTTTAATAGTAAAATGTAAATAATAAATATCACAATTAGTTTTTAAAATCCATAATTTGAAATTTTAATTTAAATGTTCAATATTTTAAATTAAAATCTATTTGAAATATAAAAAATAAAACTTTATAGTTAAATAAGAATTAATAAATTATTAATGAAAAAAATTTACCCTGTCAGTAATTAATAATATTATGCAATAAAAAATAACACTGATAAAACTTTATAACTGACAATTTGCATAGGAATAAATGAATAATGTACATACACATTACACCTATTACCTAATGCAACAATTGCATTTTGATTGCAAATTGTTATCATATAATTTATAAACATGAGATTTATTTTTATAATTCGTTGAAATTTTAATTTCATATAGAAACATATAGTTATGTATTAATATATATACACATACATTATTATTAATATTATTTAGTAATTTTGATTTAAATTTTATTACAGCATTACTAAATCTATGTTTTATTTGTTTGTTTTTTTTTTTAGAATATTAACTCAAACTCAATTAGCTATGGTAACATTGCAACAATTTGGATTCAAAAATAAAGATATTGATGAAATTAAAGCTATTTTTGATACCAATCATTATTTGTTATTAATTTCAATTATTGTTGCATTTATTCATGTGAGATAAAAATTATAATTGTTTTTATTGTTTTCTATTAAATTAAAATGTATTTTTTATTTGTTCTCAGATATTGTTTGATTTCCTAGCTTTTAAAAATGATATATCATTCTGGCGATCAAGAAAATCTATGGCTGGGTTATCATCGCGTCTCGTTATATGGCGTGCTTTTAGTCAAACAGTTGTATTACTTTATTTGATTGAAGAAAAAGCTTCAATGTTGATCATTATACCAAGTTTAATCAGTTCTATAATAGAGGTAAGACTTAAAAGACATTTTATCAAGTTAAAATGGTCTTATTATTTAAAAATCAGGTAATTTTTTTAATGTAAAACACTCATTATTTCAGTAACTATTAATGGTTAAAAATAGTTTTAACATAGTTTAAGTTTTACAAGACAACATTGTTTTTAATTAGTTTAGTGTTACATTTTTAATCTCATAATCTAATAATGAGTAATATTTTTTGAATTTTTAAGTATACTTATACCTTATTTTCATTTTTTTTATGCTATTAGTATATAAAGTATACAGTACTAAGTGTTCTGTAAAAGTACAAACTTATATATTTTAATGAAATCCCTTTTTTCTACTATAAATTATTCTAATGAATACTTTTTCTTAAAATGATGATGTATCTATCAAAATTCAAAGAGTATTTTTTTAATTTTGTGTACTAAGGATTATAGTTCCATGATAATGTGTTTGAAAGAAATTGATGCTATAGAGTATAGACACTAAAAAGATTTGTACATTTTCGTTATTAATATTAATCTATCAATATTTATAATTTGTAAAACTATTTTAAGAAATAGTATCCTTAATATAAACATTGTAATAACTGAATAATTTCACATTAAAATTTTGAATTAGATATATGAAATATTTAAAAAAAAAAAATATATTCAACAAATAATTTACAGCACATAAGAAGGTTCTCTCTAGAAAAATTGAAGTGTGTTTTACCACAGAACAATCTTTAAGTAATAGAAAAAAAATAAAGAATTAAAAATTTAAGTCAATTACCTATATTTTAAAATTCTGAAATCAAAATTTTAATTAATTCATTAATTAAAGAAAAATGGGGAAGAGTATGCTTGATGAATCACATTATATATACATTACATTTTTATTAGGTTTGGAAAGTGTTTAAAATCCTACCAATAGATTGGAAAAATCTTAAACTAAAACAATTAACCCTAAATCGTGCTGAAGAAGATACTAAAAAGTTTGATGCTGAATCCATGAAATATCTCTCGTATGTTTTGTACCCATTATGTGCTGGTGCAGCTATTTATTCACTTATCTATGAACCACAAAAAAGGTTTGATCCATAACTCATTTAATTTGTACATGATACTTGAAATTTATTAATCTAAAAATGTGTTTAGCTGGTATTCTTGGAGTATTAAAAGTCTTGTGAATGGAGTTTATGCATTTGGTTTTCTTTTCATGTTACCTCAACTTTTTATCAACTATAGACTTAAATCAGTAGCCAATCTCCCATGGAAAACATTTATGTATAAGGTAAGTTTTTAGACATTTAATAATAAACAATTTATTTTGAATTATTTTTTTTTGTTCTACAGGCATTTAACACTTTCATTGATGACTTGTTTGCATTTATCATTCCAATGCCAACTGCCCATCGATTAGCCTGTTTCAGGGATGATATAGTTTTTCTCATTTATATCTATCAAAGATGGTAATCAATATCATTATGAAATTAAAATCAATACAATCCTTTTTTAATCATATTTTATATTAGGTTGTATCCCGTGGATCAGAGTAGATTAGATGAAGATGTTGAAGTACCTGAATTACCTTCTGGAGAACTAAAGACAAAAACTGATTAATTTGTTGATCATGCTATTTTTATATTATTATAATTATGTTATAAAAATAAAATATATAATTTTTGTTTACACCATATACCTTTAAATATATTTTTTTGATATGTTCTTTGTGATATTTTAAATATATGAAGTTGTTTTTTTTTATACTTATATGTGTGAAAGTTATACAAGACAAACATTTTTTTTTCATATACAAATATTATTATTATTTTAATGTTACTTTGGTGATTGATGAAAAAAATATATATTAACTATTTTTAATAATATTTTAAAATGTACAATAATGTTATAATTGTTATAACAAATGTCAGTAATTAATTTTATGTGTTCATTATTATAACATATTATTTGCCGATTTAAGTTAATTTAAAATAAAATAAATAATTTGTATGTTTTTTTCGTTGCACATAACTAAAACATTTAAAACACATTTGTATAACAAATACCATATTATATGTGTAACTGTACTATGTATTTAACTAGTATTACAGATTAAATATTTTTTATTTAACCTGTGCTAGTATTCTCAAACAATTTTGATAAATATGCAATTAGTATAATTATTGCATTTGTATTAATTATTATATTTATATGATTACATTACAACAGTGATTTCAACAAGTGGCCACTTGCTTAGTAATAATATTAATTTTATTTGCCAAAATAAATAGTAAAAAATAGTTTAAATAGTATTCAACAGTTCTATTTGATATCAAATTAAACTATTAAATAGTTACAACATAACACTAGCTATAGTATATTATACTGGTGTATATTTAATTATATTTTATATTATGTGTGATAGTAACGCATAGTTACATACTTAAAATTCAGTTTTATAAATTTAAAAAAATAATAATAATAATAAAAACTTAATGTATATAGTTAAATAACAAAAATATAATTGATCCATCTATAATAGATACATTTTTATTTTTATTAAATGGTCTGATCCATTGATTCAATTTCTGGTTTCGATAAGGGTAGAAACTGACGGAAGTAAAAAATATTTCTGCATTACTTTATAAAATGTTCGAATTAAACTGCAATATGGTGATATATTCGGATATTCCTAAGACATATTATTTTGCAAAAAATATTCATTAACCTTGAAATATACTTTTTTATGCACTAAAAGATTTTATACATCAGTTCATAAGAAAATGTATTGTCATGAAAGCTAATCCAATTGTAGCTGTATATTCTCAGTTAAAATATGTAAAAACATAAAAACTGGTCTATAATCATCACATATTCATTTATTATAAATTTGTGACCTTATTGTTAAGTATCAAATAATTAATAATTTTTATTTGTTTTAAAAAGTGTTCAATATTTTTTCAATAATATTAGTTCAACAAGATTTTTTATAATAGTGAATTACCTACTATAACTTAATAGCAAAAAAATAATCATTGATGAAGATACTTTAAATATTATTAATAATATAATTAACGTTCATAAATAATAATAACCAAGTTAATTTGAAAAATACATGGCTACACATGTTGGTGCATTTAAAAGTACACTAAATTAATTTCAATAAATTCAAAGAAAAAATAATAACAATTTTAAAATTATACAAATATATCACTTTTTTTTTAACCAGTATTAATTATACATAAAATTGAATTTTAAATTTTAATAAAACAAATAGTAATTTAATCTCTTCGTTGTTCATGATGAATGAAAATTAATATTAATAATTTATACAAATAAAAGTCTTATTGACAAAAACATTAACAATAGATGCAAAAGAAAAATAATTTCTTTTTAATCTCATTTAAACTGACTTACAAGTATTGCAAGTTTGATAACTGGTAATTGAAAATCATACCCGGTGTTAAATAACATGTCCAAAAGTTTAGTGATTTCGCTCATTCGTGTTTTTCTTTCAGAATTAAGCTTTAAGCATTTTGCAACCAAAGATCTAATATTTTTTTTTTTGGACACTTCATAGTCAAATTCTAGAACATGTACGCAAAAACTAAAACATTTTTTGAATGCCAAATCAAATGCCATATTGTCACCATACAAAAGAGAACCACTTGTGATCTGATTCAAAAGTTCTATTATATAATCCCACAAAGTCATTTCTCCAAAATATTTACTATACGAGCCAAGTAGTAATTGTTCATACTCTGTATCCATATATTGAGCACATGGTGGATGCATCTCGAAGTTTTTAACAAGAATGTTGTCATATTGTTCGACTATTGCAACATCTTTACATTCTAACATTTCATTGACTAAAAACTTCATTGTGTCTCCATTGAAATAAGTAATCTTTGTTACATACATTATAATTACTTTTGTGTTTTTTGGCTCCTGGTTGGCAGCTAATTTGGCCAGGTTATTACTAAAAGGATATGCGATATTAGAATGATCATCTTCCGGTATATTATTGTTAATGCACTGACAGACCGTGGGATCACTCTGAATTGGACTTAATCCGTCTAATGTTGATATGTAATCTTTAACTCTGCTATCTTTCAAAATGTTCATGGTGTCTAATTTGAAAAGCAATAAAATTATAGTTACTAACGAGGTTAGTAGTATGTTTTTTCGTTCAACTACCTGTTAAATATATTTACAGCATATTAGTTTCAAACTCGTACAATTAAAAATATCGAGAAAAGTTGAAACGGGTGAGAAAAAAATGTAAAAATATGAAATAAAAATAATAAATTATCTACGTTTTACTTTTTATTTAATATATTGTATTGGCTATTAAGTATTAACCATTAAATATAAATTTAAAAATTAAGTCAACTAATTTATAACAAGGTAATGTATATTCTTATCTATCTCAGTGAGCAAACCCTCGAAATTAACAAAATAACGATATTTTGATAATAATCGTGATATTGTGATCGTACATTACCAGTGGGACCGGTCGAGAGAACGTTGCAACTTGCAATTTCAAATGTGACAAATTACAATTTACAATACAATGTACCTATTTTTTTTATATAATATGTTCTACCACCGTCCACCAGTTGCGTAAACTGGGGGTCACACGGGGTCGTACTTGCAACCCCTGAAAATATCATAGGGTCACAAGAGTAAGGCACTGTTGTAGACACTGTATCTTTACAGGGCCCTAGCAAGAATATCTTTTTGCGACTCCAAAAAATTACGATTTCAGTTTTCAAAAAATTGAAATATCAATATAATAATAAATTAACTAATTTATATTTTGAGAACCAACGTTTAATTTTGTTTTGAAGCACTGGATGTATTATTATATTACATCCTTTCCACATTTATTTATAGTTTTGTTATTAATCATTTTCTATTATTATACCAATATGTATATTTATTGATCACGGTCGACTCGAGTCTCAAATTCTCAATGGTAGCTTATAATGAAAACGTGTTTCATAGTTTAAAATTACTACTATTAGTTGTATTTATGAATTTAATTTTTATACCTACTTTTATTTAATTCTTATTCATGATCAATTCAAAATTAAGTACAAAAATCTTGTAAAAATATCGAAGTCGAAATCAAGTGTCTATTTTTACTTTAAATTCATATAATTGCTTAGTCTTTAGTACACATAATATTTAGTATGCATTAAGTTAAAAGTAGCCATTAAAATATATTACTGATTTATATTATATTAAAATTAAAATTTTGACGAATAAAACAGTTTATTTTCGATCTGTAATTTAACTTTTGATGAATTATTAAGGTAATATTATAATATTGAGCAAATTAAATTGATTTTGGTAAATATTTTTTTATTATTTCGATATTAATTGTAGTGCCTGATTATTAGAAAAATATTAATACAAATGCTGAGAAAAGTGTTAGCCTTTTTGAAGAAAACCTCCATTCTACAAGAAAAAGATCAATATACAGTAGGTAGAACCTCGGTCCTCGATTATTCGTGTTCGCGATTAACCGTGCTCACTCTTCCGAAAATTTAAAAATAAGTATATATAGACTGTAGATGTATAACATTATTGTACATATTTCTTATTATAATAAAATAAAAAATTTCAAAATTGCTTTATTATAAAATTATATAATACATTACTAAAAAAAATCTCGAGTAACCGTGGTTTTCATTTATCCGTGTGACCCTCTCCCCACCATCACCCCGGATAATCGAGGTTCCACTGTAGTTAATAATTAATTTCATATTATATCTTTAGTATTCATTTAAAATTTATAGAAATTAAATTTATATTAATTTAATATCATTAAGAGGTCATTATTTAAGGGTATTTTGTTAAACACTACCTTAACCTAAATTCAAAATTTTATTTTATTGACAGTAAGTAATTATATAGGTACCCTATTTATAGCGTATATTCATAATATATATCAATTAACAAAAGATACAATATGTGTTTAAGGTTAAAATAGTTTTGTTGAATTTATGTACTTGTAATGTTAAATCTAGAATAAAATAAAATATTTTATAGGGGGATGTGGGGGGCGAAGTCTGTCCAATCTAGAAACTGATTGCAACCCTATAACAATTTAGCCCAATTTACGCCACTGTGTATCACATAAGACAGAATAATATTTACTAGCCATTAGGTAATAGTATATGATCACAAAATAGATGAAATCATAATATTATACATGTTAAAATGTTCTAAATATTGTGAATTGCTATTTATAGACATTTTAAATTTTATATTTTTTTTTATGAACGTTGATAAAAAATATTATTTGCAGGGTAAAAATTCTTAAAAATTGATTAGGTACTAGATGTTTTTCATGGTATAATAATTATACATGAAAATATTTTAAATATATACCTATGCGGCTATGCATAATTTTTTTATTCATATAGGATAGTCATAACTATATGAAGATCAAATTTGGACAAAATTATATACCTACCTATTTATGTTTAATGTAAACTATGAATAATAACGATATTCATTATTTTGTTATAGTTTTTTTTCTGGTAGGAGGGGAGTGTTAGCGACCTTTAGAGTCTAGAGTCTAGGACCATCCCATCTAAGAATACATGCAGACATTTTTACTCAAACCTTTTCATGTAATTTCTAGGCCGAAGCTAGGATACCTCGAGGTCACGTAGTGCAATGCCTTTTTTTAACTTGTTCATCAATGATATTAATTTTCTAGCTCACGAGTTATGTCATCTACTTTAAAGTTTAAATTATTATTTTGTATTATTAAAACCTCCAATGATATTATTACAAAATAAGTAAAGTTAGCGGTCATACATTCTCATTTCGTTCTATAATTATTATTGTATGATATTTATAAATATATATTTTATATATTTTTTTAATTCGATTAGATAAGCTCGAGTGAATAGTCAACCGTCAGTAGGTGCGGAATACATATTTAACATCAATGTTGACTCTGATGACTCTAGCTCTACAAGGGTGTGTTGTGTGTATATTATATAATATATTGTATAGTGATACAAATTTTTCACATTTTTTCACACAATTTTATACATTAATGACAATAGTTTATAATGTTTATATACATTTTTTTTAAATAACCATAACTGAATAAATATACAACGTGTACAAAGGTATATACATCAACGATTACCTACCTACCTTTTGGCTTTTGTCATGCGCATAATAGATATAATGCATTTTTTATAGGAACTCTTATTTGTAATATTTTTAATATATTTAATATCTGCATTATACTTAATACTAAATTAATAAATTAATTTATGAGTATATACAAATATTAATATTTAATAATCATATTTATATTTATACTTTTACAGCAGAGGTTCCCAACCTTTTTTGACTCGCGGCACCCTTGCACATTTTCTAAAAATCCGGAGGCACCCTATACTCTATACTATAGAGTACTTCGGTTCTATTTATTAGTGCATAATTATAATCAAAAGTAGTTATAGATCGAATATCGTAATATTTCTACAAAATATATGAAACACGATAGGTTTTATATTATTATAGTCCGTTTTATTACTCACAATGCTATATTTTTAATGAAATTGTTTTTTCTAAAAAAATATTTCAAATAATTTCGCGGCACCCTAAAAAAATTTCGTGGCACCCTAGGGTGCCGCGGCACCCTGGTTGGGAATCTCTGTTTTACAGTTATACATCGCCTCAAATGAAGACGTGTTACGTGGCGTATAGTGTAGGCAAAATAGGTACACTACTGCAGTGTTATTATGTTGCCGATAATTATATAATGTTTAGCTAATCGTTTTTATAATATTATTCACAAATTACATTAGGCTTATGTAAAAATAATAAGTATTATGTAAATTATTTGTATTACTTATATCCCAATAATGATGACAGCGGAAACAGCAATTGTACATACATTAAAATAGTGTACGGTTAACTCAGTAAAATATATGTAGTGCAGTGTAATACTATTATATAGGTATAAATAAATGTATAACTCTATGACTTAGTTTTAATATTATGCATTGGGCACTTGGGAATAAAATATGCGTTAATATGTCTCCCGGTTATCTGCAGATTATCCATCACAATTAATATTTCTTTAGTCTTAAATGTTAATTTAATTGCTCATAATAATAGGAATAATAACTTAAACAAACATCTATTCTTCCGTTAAACAGTTATGGAAAATTTTCAAAAAAAATTATTTAATTTTTTACAGTTAAAAAAATAGTTATTTTTTACTAGATTTTTATTTAGCGTGGTACATTACCGAAACTGGACAACAAATTTTGTTATTTAGGGTCTTATTAGAATCACATTGGCTAGGAGAAGTCCTGTGAAGATTTTCAAAACTTTATCTTCAATCGTTAACTCACTACAAAACTATAAAGCTGAAAAATGTAAAAAATGCCCAATAAAATTTGTTTTCATTTTTTTTTGAAGCTCTGTAGTGAATTAACTATAAATAATGTTCTGAAAATCTTCATTGCACTTCTCCTAGACAATGTGAATTTAACAAGACCCCAAACAACAAAATCCGCTCTCCGGTTTCGGAGATCTATCTCACTAAATTAAAATATTAAAAATTAATAAATTTCTAAAAATTGAAAATCAAGAAAGTTTACATGCCGATCTCTGACTTGGCAAGCGTTTTTTTTAATTATGTAATACAATTATACAAATGACAAATTACAATTATTTTAAACCCCCGTGTTATCCCATGATATCTAAGTCCCACATAATTTGTTATTTGTTCCAAGTCGAACGATATGCTCGAAGTATTTTTATTCCATGACACTGACCTTTTTTACTGTGTTCCCTCCAGCTTGCAGCTGCAGCAGCTCTCCTGGCCCCAAGGTTTATAGATAATTATTATTATCTTACCATTCTTACCTAATCAGTAATCGGGCTAATAGCCATGACAAAATAAACATAAATATTTTGTCATGCTAATTGCTAATACCTACCTATGTTAGTAGTTTGTGATTTAAGATGTACCTATTGTAACTTTAATAATACAAATACAATTAATGTAACAAATAGCTATGAATAAATAATTAACTTAATAAAATATAATAATTAACAAATACATTTTTATTTAGAATTAACTATAGAAGTTATGAATATGGCAGATAGTAATATTATATTATTCGATATGGCTAAAAATGAAATGTTTGATATCAATGATAATTTGAAAATTTTAAGACGAAAACTGCAAGGATCATATACGATTGCCATGTAAGTCACTGAAATGTTAAATTAAATAAAGTTGTATATCTCAATATATTTTAAAAACAATTTATAGAAATAAACACGAGATCACCGTGGATGTCTTAAATGGTGTACAGTTAGTTGTATTTGGAGGCCCACGTGCCATGTTTTCAGAAGCAGAATTTAATTGCCTTCGTAAATATATTGATCTTGGAGGATCTGTATTAGTTATGTTTTCTGAAGGTGGTGAAAAAGAGCTACATACCAATATAAATTATTTATTAGAAGAATTCGGTATTATGGTTAATAGTGGTAAGAATATTTTTAGTTTTTAGAAAAGTAGAAATTTACTCTATTGTATAATAAGAGTTGAATGTACTTTGCCCTTTAATAGGTTACTATAATTATTGATGTGTTAAATTTGAATTCATTGATAAATTATTGCACACAAAATAATTCTGATGATCAACCTATATCACTGATTACAAATTATCATGTACGGTGTTTATATTACTATTATAATAATTTATTTAATTATTAGTATAATACTTATACTAATAGTATTAATAGTAATACCTTATAAACCAAAATAGGCAAAAACTTAAAATTAATCTAAATAATATTTTGAAAATACCATCATTAATAGATAAATGTACTAAATGATACTTTTGTTAAAATGTTAGCTTCTCTCTAACATTTTTGAATTATAATTAAGTAACTAACATTGTTATTTTTAGTTTAAATATCTATTTTCATCAAAATTTTAACTTAAAATATCTATAAAAAAATTATGCTTTAATATATCTTTTTAGATTTTTAGGTTTCAATAAGATCTACTTATAAGGAATCTTATATTCAATTGTCGAGCCTTAGCTATACAAATTGATTGTTTTAATAACTTTTATGAATTATATGAACATTTGAACTTTAAATATTTCAAACAAATTTATTCTGTTCTTTAATTGATCCTATATCTATATCTTAGTATCTTACATTCTTACAATAAATAACTATTTTATTTTATTTTTAGACTATGTATTACGCACACACTATTATTTATATTTCCATCCTAAAGAATGTCTAGTTAAGGATGGAGTTGTTAATGAAGCAGTAGCTAAATATTTGGACCGAGAAAATGAAAGCACATCGAAGTAAGTTAATTGTTAATCTGTGTATATATTTATATTTAATTAAATATAAGTTTTTCCGTCATAAATTTGAACAAAAATGTATGGATAATCTTTTACTGTATGCAAAAAATAATGTTAAATTTTAATCCTCAATATCCTGATAATTGGTAGAAAAAAATTATCTGAAATATAAATTACATATTTTTTTTTATTCATTTTAACACCATAGATAATAATTGGATCAAGTATAATAATAATAATTATCATATATAATATAAATTGTACTTAATATACTATGATATTTATGTTAATTATAAAGCAATAATATGCAATACAATTCTGTAAGATATAATATAAAAAATTTAAAGTTAATACAACAGAATTGATTTAATTTAATTCAATATATTCTGTGAACTGAAAAAGAAAACAACTTAGTCTTGGATTTAATGACAAAGCTCCACTACTTTGGCATATTTTGACAGAAGGGTCTTAGGATAATTTTCTGGTAATGATCATTAAACTATATGATAACTGGAATGCCCACCGCCCACAGTTTAATTTCTGAATACATATATAATTTATTTGCTAATTAATCAAAATATTTCATAGTTCAATGATAAATTAACTATAAAATAGCATAAATAATAATTAATAATTATTATTTATTACTTGTATTACTTGGCAGGTACCAATATAAAACATAATTATTACATTAGCATCTTATGTTAAACAATAATAGATACTCTTAATGTATTCACTATCTATTTAACATGCTGACTCAGGTAATACTGAGTGGTCAGCGTTCCAGTTATCCTTGGGTTTAATGGTAAGGATATACCAATATCAATCCTAAGTTCTGGTCTCCGTAGTAGTGTATTCTCTTGTGAGTTTATTGTGTTAAACTTTCTTGTAGTATAAGCATAGGCGGATATTTGGTCATATCCGTGGGGGGGCTTAACATTTTTACCATATCCATTAGCGTCAACACATTATTAGACACTTCAAAGATACTAGAAGATATACTAGAGATACTAGAACCTTCCGAGGGGGCTTGACTACGTTCTGGGGGGGCTTAAGCCCCCCAATATCCGCTTATAAGTATAAGTTTATTACTATCCATGTAAACTAATCCAATAAAGTATTGGACTCAACATTACTTCATAAATTCTAAATGAAATGATTTGAATGGAATCTATTTAAAAATTTTTAAATTAATTAACCAGTCTATAATGTATTAATATTGTATTTACTTATTGGTGAAATATAGCTTAGCAATTGTTTTTAACCTTTTATATTTATCAATAAATGACAAAAAAAAAAATCGATTTTTTTCTAGGCTTTTCATCATAATAATAGATAACAAATAATTTTCAGATGTATAAGTTTTGTGTTTCCCTATGGTGCTAGCTTAAATGTTGCAAAGCCAGCTGCTCCTATACTGACTAGTGGTTCTGTTGCTTATCCTCTTAATAGACCACTCTGTGCTTTTTATTCTGCTTCAAAATATTCTAATAAAGGTACCATAATTGGATATTTAATAATACACAAATTGCATTATATTGTGGTTATTAAATTCACCCTTTGCACTTCTTCATAAGATTAAATAGTAATCTTGTAGCTACTTTGATTGTTTTTAATAATTATCTTAGTAAAATTAAATTATTATTTATTAATATAATAATTGAATTAATATATTATTTTAGCCAAAAAAGGAAAACTAGCAGTTATTGGTTCTGGTCATTTGTTAACAGACAAATATATTAATTGGGAAGAAAATGATAAAATCCGTGAGATTTTGTTTGATTTCTTGATCACAAATAATATAACTTTAAATGAAATTGATGCTAATGATCCTGAGGTATGTATCGAGCTATAATACCTATATCTATATAATTTGTAATAATTAACATAATAGGATAACCTATAGAAGAATTACTTACATAAAAAAAAATTGTTCTTCTAAATAGTCTAAATCTTCTCTAAACTATTCTACTCAAAAAGAGTCTTATTTCAGTTAAACCTAAATTTTAAAATATTGCGACATAACAAGTACAGTATCTCCAATTTAGTTTTGATTATTATTAACAATCAATTTGAAATAATTTAAAATAAAACATGTGCCATCAACTCAATTGAGTATTATATTAATATGCCATTTAATAATAGCTAATAAGACAAAAAGTTATTTTTAAGCAAACAAGAAAGCATACTAATTTGAAATTTTTTGGAATTTTAGACTTTTTTGTTATAAATTAAGTATAGTATAAAAAGAAACTTCTAATGATTACAAGATAAGGGCTATCTTCATACATTTTCTACTGATCATACTAAATACATAATATTATAATGTATTCATAACACTTGGTTTTTCATACTACATATCTACATATTATATTTTACTAAATATAGGCGAAGACTTAAAGTTAAGATAAAACATTTAATTTTCTACTAATATAATACATATTGTTTTTCTTGTTCAAGACTTCAGATTATAAAATGGTACCAGATATTGGAATGTTATCATCTCGTGTTCGCACTTGTCTACAGCTTCAAGAAAGTTTAAACAATACAAGTCATTTTTTATTTTCAGCTGACAACATAAATTCCCTTATAGACACTAAATTATGTTCCTTAAATACTTCAATGTTACCAGATACAATTGAAGCGTATAAAACATTAAGTGTACCCCACAATCAGTTACAACTCATTCCTCCTACGTTCAATGACACTTTACCTGTCTTACAATTTGCTGTAAGTATTATATTTTAAATGTGAAAGTTTATTATTTTTAATGTTTAATGCAATTATGATGTGCAAATATTATTTATTTTTTAGGTATATCCACCACCTTTTCAAGAATTATCATCTCCATTTTTAGAATTATTCGATCTTGATAGTATATTTGGTTCTGAAAAATCGTCATTGGCAAATTTGGCTAAGAGTTACTTAGAAGCTCAATCTAGTGAGAAAACAATTGAAGAAAACATTAATCAATTTATTATTGATATTAATGACAATTTAGAAATAATTGATCATAGTAATGACTGTAAAGAAATAATACAAACAGTATTTTCATTAATAAATAATTTTAAAAAATAACTATTTTAATTTTAATATGTGCACCTAGATAACATAATATATATTTGTTATATTATTAACTTATTATGTATAATAAATATTAAAAAGTATTTTTGCACTATGAAAATATAGTATTTTCATTTATTTATACTTTATTTTTACATATTTCAGAATCCTATGTAATAAATTACATTTTTATACTACTTAAGTACATTTATTTACAATTTCTCATAGATTTTTAACATTAAAAAAAACTTAATATATTTGATTGCCACAAAGCATTCTGGCAGTCTTTTGTACTTAACACATAGAATTATTTTAATGCTGAGATCAAGCAGATCTCATATTTACACTTTTTTCCATGTGCCTTTTTTTGATTTGTATAACACAAAAGATATCGCATAAAATATCAAAGCCCAAATTAACATTGAAACAAATCCCATATAAACAGCTGTGTGATCAATAGACCAACCACGCATGGTTATACCTCGTAATGCTTCAATAGCCAATGTAATTGGGACAAACTTGTTGGTATACTTAACAAAATAACGAGCCCCTTGAGTAGGCCAAATAAAACCTGAAAATAAGAATTGTTTGAACAATTATAATTTACTTCAATAATTTAATATTCAATAATAATTTATTTACCACATGCACACATTAACAAAAAATTAGTGCCAACTCCCGCAAATCCAGCTGCAAAATGACTGTCATTTGACAAAGCCAATACAAAACCTTCAAATAATAATAATAAAACATAATTGATATTGATAAATAAATTAATAACAAGACACTAGTAATAAAACTAACCATATATCATTCCTGTTATTCCAATGACTATGAGAAGACTGAATCCAATCGTAATTGATCCAATATATGGATTGTCATAGAAGACATACATAATTATTAAAATTTCAACTGCTTGAATGCATATGTATATGATTTGAATAATTGAATGAGCTAATGCTATTTCAAGGTATGTCATACCAGAAGTTAATACCCGGTCCAGTATTCCATCATTTTGCTCATCGAGCATAACAAAAGTTGTGAAGATTAATGGCAAGAAAAACATACATCTAAAAATGATTTTAAGTGACAGTTTATAAAATGTAAAGCCACATTATGTAAAATAATGGAATGCTTACTCAATTAATATATTTACTGATTTCAATAAATAATAAATATTGAGAACTTATCAACCAACTATCTAATTTTAGCATAAAAATAAATTAACAATTTAGAAATACATACATGCATACTGTTCCCGGTGCAACAAAATGAGCAAAAGACCCAGCATTTGAACCATACAAAGCATCATGAATCTAAAATATAATAAATAGTTGAAAAATTTAACTGTAAAATACTTGGATATGTTAATTTATAGTTTATGGTACCTTAATGGGGTAAGAAAACACTTTATCCAATGAATCTTTACAAGAACCAACTAGATTTTTGAAAGCATCAGCTAAACTCAATGTCAAGTCCCTTTCAATTAAAATTGACATATACCTATCTAAAACATATCCATACAACTGAATTATTAAAAAAGTTATATTATAATTCCTGATAATTCACCTGAATCGTCAACCCAAAACTCCAAAAAACTCTGATCAACCACATCATCCCTACTGTTTTCACCAGAGTTAACTCTATCCTTCAACGATTCTGTATAATTCCAATTAAACCGCAATAATGCCCAGATTTCGTTTTTTCTTATAGCCATTTTGGCATCTTCGATATCATAGTAGTCTCTCTGCACATATTAACATTTTAAATTAATAGTATAATTACACACTTCAACACTTGTTAATTTACGTCTAAATTATCTAAATAGTAGGCATGTTATAACAAAAAAAATAATTTATTCTTATTACATACAATTTTATAAGTTCTTTTATGAAGTTCATAAATTAATTGACAACTGCCATAAATGTTTTCATTCAAAAAACAATTATTATTGTGTTTGTAAGTAAAATTTGCACAGTCTCTTAAATTGATTTCTTCATTTATAATTCCAATTCTAATGTTTTTGGGATCACGTCCGATCGCCATATTGAAAAATAAAGTTATAATGATTGGTAGACCCAACATAAGATAAGTCATCCTAAAAAATGAGTTAATATCAAATACTTAAAAATATTTAAAGTATATAGTATGATACTACAAATGATTATCAATAATAATTATAATATTATTACTGTTTATTTCTCCAAAGTAAAAATCGATTTTTCAACATCTGAGCCCGAAATCGTCTTGTTTCGAATTTTCTGTTATTGTCTAAAGGTAACAATTTTTTTTGTACATCACCGTCAATTGGCAATGAAGACTTCTAAATAATAACGTAACTTTAGTAAAAAACATAATTTTTGAATAGGTAGGTAAATATATAATTTTTTTAATGCATTAAAATTAATAGGTAAGTCTGTAGATATTTAAAGTAAGAACCTATAGTTAATTATTGGCGTAACTAGAGAAATTTATAGGGATACTAAAATAATTTAATTATTAAAGAGTAGTTTCTTTAAATTGCCCATTTTAACATTTACCTACTAATAATTCAAACAAACTATTTTAATCTATAAAATAATATTATAAACAATAGTCTCCTGAGTCCTGATAGAGCCAGGATAGATGATATTATGACCCTCCTTGACATTTTTATAATAATTCAATATAATTTATGAATACTTTTGATATTTGAGCATAGGTCCATTCATTATATTATAACCATTATAACCTAACCTAAGTGACAAATAATTATATGCATTTATTTATGTGATAAATGATTTTTATTAGAGTAAGAGTATAGATATCAACCATTTGAAAAACTAGTCGCATTTTACTTCTACTCAGCTGACATTCAAACCAATAATAGCGAATTAAGAAAATGTCAGTCAACATTGAAATTAAATCATACATTTTTCACAACAGTCATAGTTTGTCTACGTTTTTGTTGTCATTGAATAACTCAATATTTATGATTATTCAAAAAATTATTATGCATCATATCAAGGCATGTATATACAAAAAAAAAATTCAGGGGGGGGGGGTTTACAAAATATAGCAATACAAATTGTGCCACAACATAATAAAACAATTTTTTCCTCATTACTCGAAATTATTTCGAGGGGGTTGAACCCCGACCCCCCTGTATACGTGCCTGATCAATGATCATATAAATAGCAAAAACCCTGATTGCCCATAATATTAAATAATATATAAATAGGTAGGTAGTAGGTAGAAGTACCTACACTTCTACCTAATATGTAGATATAATATAAAATAAGTATATTTTACAGGCTGCACTATTACGAAGTTTGAACCCAAAGAAAAATAAATTATTTACTTGTATGACTTTTGATGTATCGATCATACACAACTTGAGGAACACGTCTTCTAAAGATGAGCATCCATAACATTTCATTAAATTTTCTGGCGCATCTTCTGATAGTATTATTCCACTTCTCATCATACCAACTGTGTGTGCTCTTCTAGCTTCTTCAATATAATGTGTAGTAATAATAATTGTTTTGCCTTCCGAAGACAAGTCAGATAAATGTAACCAGATTCTAAAACAAATATATTTTTGGTACGGACAAATGGTAAGTACCTACTAAGTACGTTATGGGTATAAAATATAAATATATTACTAGATGGGTATTTTATGCACAGGTATCTAATTAGTAATTATACCTACTCGTAATTCATATAATACTTACTTTTCACTCAATATTGGATCTAAACCTACAGTAGGTTCGTCTAATATTAAAAGAGTTGGATTGTGGAGAAGAGCAACTGCAAGGGAAACTCTCCGTTGTTGGCCTCCACTAAAAAATAATCATTTTTAAATTTCATTATTCAGTTTATTTTGCTAAACTCTGTATATTTATCACATACAATGAAGTTAATGTTCTATTGATCAATTTTTAATTTTAAAAAAGAATTTACAGCACTTGTAATTCGTGACACGAAGCAAATTTAAATGTGTACTCCCTTGACGGGCGATAGCTGCTACACAAAAATGTCAAGCATTTCGTGTATCTGTTAACGTTCAAACGCTGTACTTATACATCCACTACAATAGTTATTCTAACCAAGATTTCATTCTTAAAAAGTAATGTATTTTAGTTGTGCTTACCTTAAATTGTTTATCAACATATTTCGTTTAGGCAAGTCAAATAAAGCATTGAAATATTTGTAACGAGAAATAATTTCATTTCGTGAACGACCAAAAATTGTTCCAAAATAGAAAAAAATTTCTTCGACGCTAAGTAAAGGATCTAAACATAAATCCTAAAAACACAATTCGTTGTTATATTAATATAAATATGTATTATAGTAGGTATTATTAATAATTCTAAAAATAAATTATATTACTTGTGGCATGTAACCGATATCATCAATCACATTTGATTCTAAATTAATGACACCGTTATCTAATTTCGTTCTTCCGACAATACAGTTTAAAAGGGTTGTTTTGCCGCATCCACTAGGTCCTAATAGACCATAGCTGAAAATAAAAAATAAACTCATCAACAACCGTATTAATTACATTATGTGATATTGATGTAAAATAATTAGTGTATATTTTATTTATACATCTAATAATTAATATAATAAATGCCTTTGTATACATTGTATTTCTACGGACGGTCAGAGAGACTCCTCTTAGCACGATAGCTGATGCGTTATATCTTTTAAACGCACTTCGTACTTCAACAGAAGCCGTCGGTGGTGGCTGTGGTTGAATAGCGTCCCTACACATCCTATTAAATAAAATGTAAAATAAAACATAACATAAGTAAGTATCAAATTATTTTATTTAATGATAAAATTATTAGTCATCATACTGTGGATATCGTTATAATTTGATTCATATAGCATTTCTACAAATCGTAATAAGCTTTCATCACGCACATTTCAATTATTTTTGTAGGTATAGTAATACAACAAATTATATAGATACTACAGTAGGTATATCGTAAACCAAAATACAGCATTTAAGCAATATCAAAAGTTAACGTCGATGTGACGATGTGTGAATATTATTATCAACCAGCGACACTTTACCTAACACTATAAATTATAATAATAGCCATTAGGCCATATTATTATATTAGCAACACGCGCACGCCACAATATGCCAACATTCCTACAACTCGTATTAATAAGAGCAGAGTCCCTAATATTTTCCAGGAGATACTGTAGTACTACATTGAATATTTGAATATTACCCTAATATAAGACTAATGCTCGTCGTAGACTTATTCGCAGGTCACGTCGCCGTAGTAACTTAATCATCCCGAGTTTTAGGATTTAAATTAATATATTTATATAAAAGTAATAGCCAATAGGTACGTATAGCATATAAGTTATTTTATATTTTATAAAGTAATTCAATTTTCTAAAGTTGTTGCATTTATTATAAATTATCTAACAAGTAACATTTTCACAAACATCTAAAGGTCATGACGAATGTGCTATACATCATTTAAATAATTATACATAATGTAAACGGGTGCTATGTCCTGTATAGCGATCACTATAGTACCTAGTACCTTCCTAATAAATAGTAATGATCGCGATGACCATAAAGTAATGTATACTGAATAGCAAAATAATATAAAGATAGGTATATAGGTACCTCTACTCATAAGCGCCCACAGAAATTTTTCTAGGAGGGGGCACAATGTTAGGATTTTTTATATAATAAATAGTAATTTATCTTAAAACATTCAATTTAAAACATATTTTTGAAAAGCCAGGGGGAAATGCCCCAGCTTGCCCCCCCTTCCAGGCGCCTATGCCTCTACTCATATAGCCGTAGATAGGTATATATACATTTATGAATTATAATTAGGTATTTGTCTAATTCCGTTTATAATACACTTATTGGGTTATACTTAGGTCGATAGATGAATGATGACTTATAATCAGTTCAGCCCGACTATATAAAATGCACTTGCCACTCATTTTAAGATACCAACTAGGCCACTAGGAATGGGCTGATTTAAGGTCATTTGACATTATCACTGCCCTGCAAGACGACTGTCAGCTATAATGCATTTATGTATATAAAATATTCGATAATGATTTTAAAAATTTAATTTTATATTGTATAAGCCAGTTAGTAAATAAATTATAGTCATTAATACGTCCAACTAAACATTTTGAGTTCCTGAGAAATTTTGATTTCCGTTATAATTGTTAAATACCTATTAAATAATAATATTGATTATAGGTGTAATTACTAATTACTGTAAAATGTTTTCAAAAGCTTAAATGCTCATTATACCAGGGTTGGCAAAACCCCGGGCTTTATAGAAAAAACCCAGCCCAGTTGGGTTTTATTGTAAAAGTAATAGTGGGCTGTTTTATCGGGTTTTTTCTGAAAAAACCCATCTAAAAAAAAAAGGAATTTTTTTGCTATATATTAGCCCCACTGTTAATCGTTAATTTTTAATTGGATAATTTTTATTACCATTGTTCACTTATTCAGTAATATAATATTTTTTTTTACATGTATAAGGCATACAGTCATTACACATTAGACATTATTACATAAGTAACCTACCTATGTTTGTTTATTGTTATAAGTTATATTTTGTTTTTTTTATTTTATAAAAGATTTTTACTTATTAAATTTTACAGGGAAGTTACCTAGCTTATTAAAAACAATAAATTTGTTAAATTTTCTATTGACAAGTAATGTGTGATTTTTTTTAAATTTTATATTTTTTTTGCAACTAAAAAAATATTAATTACATATTTTTCTAACAATTTTATTGGAAAAATACATTATGTAATGTAAATTTAGTAATACACAAAAAAATTTTGAGTTAATCCCAGGAAAGCAGGTCGGGTTTTTTCGAGGGTTTTTCAAAATATTGAGTGGGTTAAACCCAGAAAAGCAGCCCGGGTTTTTTCGGGCTGGGCTTTTTCGTGCCAACTCTGCATTATACACTCTCTTCATACATTATACGGTAACTAAAAAATATTATCATAATTTTTCAAAAGATATTATTTATATACTATGCATAGGTACACATTAATCTATAACAGTGATGTAACTGATGTAAGATATCAATCACATTGATCTTCATTAAAATTAATTTTTATGACCCCCCCCCCTTCAGAAACATTTTACTACCCACGAATTGCGTATCAGTACACTCATTATAATAATTTATCTACCATCTACCTATATTATACTTAAATTGCTTGTATTTTTATTTATTTATAAATTGTTATTAATTAATTATGGTCAATGGCACAATCATGGATAGGAGTTTAAGAAGTTTAAATTATGATATTATAATAGTTATGCGTTCAAATCACTAAAAAAAAATTACAGTAATACCTCTAAAATCCAAATTTGTATTAATTCTTTATATTAAAGGAAAAACGAGGATAAACATGATTGGTGTATTACTCTGTATAACTGTACATACTACATAATATATTTATTTATAAAAATAATAGATATTAATAATAGAACCTTGAGGTACTAGTAAAAGTAATTAAGTAAGCTTTTAATGCTTTTATATTTTATCTAAATAATATCTATAAGTAATTATACAATAAAACACTCTTATAATGGAATCACTCAGGATCAACTGATTTTTCCGTTACAATGAGAATAAAATACACGGAATATAGATTATAATATAATACTTATTATTTTCCGTTTTATAATAGGGAGTTTACTATAAGGACATTTTACTATATTACTTTAAAAAAACTTGGTTTTTATAATTTAACAGTAGGTGGTAACTGAGAAAAATATTAAATAGTAAAAACTGAAGAAATGATTTGCATTTATTATTAATTTGTTAAGCAATCTTTTTATTCTCAAGCTATATATTTCAAATCCAACATAATTTATATGAGCATTTAAGACAGTTGAAACTTTATTTAAGCTTTAAAGCATCCTATAAATAAATTCTAAGTATCAAACTGATATTAGAATTTTATTTGGAAAGTACAACGATTTATCATTTTTTTTTTTAATTTGAAAGACACTCGTCCTATTGAGTGACCCACCCAATTCCTGTACCTATCTCACTAGTTTTTTTCATCTCAAAATATCTTTCATATTTTACATTATAATTACACACCTCATACCTATTAGGACTGCCGCAGCTTGAAATAGTATTATATATTATATAATATTATTGAAACTCACGTTGTTATAATACAACATATTATTATGTAGGTAACCTATCCATATTAAATTGTATTGTCTCAAGTATCGCGAGATTCAAAATAACTACGTAATAAATCGGTATGTTAACAGGTAACATAAAAATAAATGATGTAATTATTTAATTTTGTTGTTGTTTGGCTTTATAATAATAATAAGTAAATACGTAACAAAAATAAAAAATTATAAAATAATATATTTAAAGTTTAATAATATCAACTATAAGTACTTAGGTATCTATTATATTATTTTTACTCGAATAACATTCTATGACCTTGAATTATATTAAATTATTCAAATTTTTAAAGTGAAAATTACTCACTTATACTTTTATAAAGTTATAGTATAATTAGAATATTGTAATAAAAATAATACTATTAAAAGTGTTGATGGCTATATTAGATGACCCATATTTTTCAATTCTTTATTGCATTAAATTGTTTTATTTCTTAAATGTGTATTACTCTATTGCAGTATTATTGTATTATTCCAATATGAAATTAAAAATTAGTCACCATTAGGTAATTACTCAATTGTAATTTGTAATAAAAATATTTAAAAAATATAAATAGTATATAAATTGTATATACCGGTTTTTAAATTTTATGAATAAACCTTCGGCGCTTAATAGTCCTACAATATGTATTAACAATTAAACAATTGCATTAATTATATTCTTATATAATATATCTTCAAAATAAAGACATTATAAAAATGTCATAAAAAATAATCAACATATTCAATAAAATATAGTCATTCAAATGTGTAGAATAAAATGACCGACCAACTAGGTATATCAACAGTTAATGAAGGTTAGTTCACAAATAATTAATTTGAACAAATTATAATATTATATATTACAAAATCAGGATGAATGTTTGTTATTATAATTATTATAATAGCAATAACGTATATACACTGTTGACAGATAAATGTATGTTATTATTTATTATTAGAATTATACAATGTATACTATATTCTGTAAGTATTAAATAGTAGGTGGGTATTATAATAAAAACCCATTAATAATATTCATAATAATAATTTATTTAAAACTTCCAGTCAAAATTAGAATAATTTAAAAATTATTTTATTTATATTTTATAATAAACATTTTATTAATATCAATATCAAAAAAATTTCAGTTAGCAAAGACTGGATGTAGTTAAAAAAAGTGTTGAAATATAATTTTTAACTTGAAAACAATAAAAAAAATTCCCTGTGTGTAAAATGATGAGCATTAGATCTCTGCGATGGTGATTTTAACTTTTAATCGAAACCTCGCATTGGCTCGCAATTTAACTTATATAGTTTATTAACGATACATTTTAAAATAATTATTTATGACGTTATGTGTAAGAGATATAATATAATATTATGTTGACTATGTGAAGTCCTAAATTTAATTTCACATAGAAGTAAAAATTATATTTATTTAAAATTTAACTTCTCTGGGTAATTATTGCATTCCAAAAATAATTTAGAGTTTAGTGTAAATCGCAGAGCTTTAATGCAATGTTTATAGTTTAAACTTTATCAAGAGTTCGTAAAAAAGTAAAGATACAAGGTGAATAAAAAATTAAACATAGTCAATATAAAGTAGGTAACCTTGTATAAGTAAATATAAGTTATACACTTAAACTATAGTTCTAAGTATGAGTAGGTACATCAAATAAAATACAATATAAATATCATACAATACAATTTACATCCTATTCAGAACTTAATTTTTATAAATAAAACTAATATTATCATCACGCTTTGAAAATTAATTGTTTTGATTTTCAAATATTAAATTTCATCTTCATAGCAATATTCTAAAATTTCGAATAGAATTATAAGTCTTAATCAGACTATAGTTAGAATCTGGATTAAAAAAAATAATAACTAGAATATTAATTTATACATTATATATATATATATATATATTTGTATGTTAGAAATATGAATATAAAAATCCAAATGATTCAAAAAAATAATAACTATACTTGAAATGTGAAAAAGATGGGCAAGTGAGTATCGTTTTGCTATACCTAGGTACATTAGGCGTAGAGAGGAATTTGTTATAGAGTAAATCATAATGGATTTTGTTAACATTTGAATTCAATGATGTCCTATATTGTATATTATGATGAAAAACGTATTCTGAATAATACCTACTTAATAAAATAAATCTTAAAGGTATAAACTATTAATTATTATACCGACCTACCTAATTAATTATTAGCTAAATAAAAAATAATTCAATTTTAATACATTTATTAATTTCTACTACTATACACACAGTAACTCAATAACTATAATTTATAGTAAATAATTCATTATTATAACTTAAGTGTGTTCCTTCTATTAATATTGTATTATAATTTATAGGTAGATTCCTCGATGATGGCCTCAATGCCCTCAATCCAGTATTCTAATAATCTAACAATTTCTTTCTCTCGCATTTATAATATTTAACTTGATTACATAACTACGAGTATTAGATATTTTTTAGTTTTAAAATATATATTATATGGTACCGTATAATTCAATGGCACAAATTATTATTTAATAAAAACTACTTATTATAGTGGCCAAATAGAAAAATAAATAAATGTTTAGTTCCAACTATAATACCTATCATTCAAAGCTACTTAAATTAATTAATGTAGATTATTTAGATTTTTAGAAGTAGATAATAGATGATACCTATTTAAATTTAAACTTTTATATCTAATTTACTATGAAAAAAAAAAATAAACGATTACGGTTCTATATATTTTATAAAATGTATAGTAAAACACAAAAATAACTGTTAATCGGTACCTAATATTCTGCAATATATCTTAGAATTTAGATATCTATGATACATAATATTTATACATTTAAGAAAACTGTATAGCATTAGTAAAATCAATCTAATTTAAATAAGTAATTATCAATAGTTAAAAAAAAAATAGTTTAATGTTATGAATTGTTTTTTGATTCTCATAAAAATAAATGATTATTATTACCTAATTAAAATTATTAAAATATCTATGTAGATATAGTGAATGTGATGATAGTGTAGTACATAAACGTAATATAACATAATATCATATTACGTCTTTACACGTAATTGATGTTAAATTATTTAATGTATAATTATATGAAAATTCTATTATCCGCGTTCTTATATAATTTATGATATATATATCATATTATCATAGCCATTGGTACCTCTAAAAAAAAAGCTAATTATATTTACACTTAAAACCCTAGATAATAAGCGATTTTAGCAGTACACCTACCTTCCCCCAAATTTGATGTATTTGAGGTAACCTCATTGGATTTAAAAAAAAAATATATATATATTTACTTTTATACTTGGATTTGAGAATGTATGATGTCGTTCAAAAAATTAAACAGAAAAAAATATTAGTTTTCTCTAACTTTAAATCACGTAGAAAAAATATTTCCGAAAATATTAAAACTTTTCATGATAATGAGAAGTGTTTATTTTTAAAACAATCATCCTGCATGTACAATATAATTTACCTTATACCTAAGCATAACGTTGACCGCTGAATTACTACAGTGTCAATTCAATGTTAACCAATTAATATTAATTAAATAAATGATAAACAAGAATGGCAAAAATATCAATTATTGCATTTCCGATTTACTAGTTCATTATCAATATAAGTGTATAACTATATAGAATAATACCAACTATTAAAATTCAATTAAAGAAAAAATGACATTGAAAAAAAAATATATTTCCTGTATGATAAAACATTCGTTACCATTTATCATTAATTACAAATAAATGTTGATACTTATTAATAATAAAGAAAAAGTCGACAAAATCTAATATTATTGGGAGTAAGGAACGGAGAAAAAAATTGTAAATTATTGGAAAGAATAGAGACAGTATACTTGTTGTTGCGGCAATGGGCCTGAAAGGTCTGTAAAAAGCCGAAATAGAATAATGTTAATATTTTAATTGTATATAATATTTATCATCAGTATAATTGTTTATAAATGTATAAGTAATTATAAATAGTATAATATTATATTATATAAAATCGTTGTTATAATAACTTATTTACCGTATTATAAAATCTGAAAATTAATTTACTCTTATTTATCTATATATAACTATGTTATTAGACAATAGTTGTAAAGCTTAATTAATTTAAATTATATTATGTACAAATTATTATGTACCTAGATATTGTAAGATTGGTAACATTACAAAAATATGAAGTGTCAAATATAAATTTTAAAAATATGAAATTTATTTTCACAACCTTACTAATGTTATGTAATACGGTAGTGTATTCGTATGTACCTATTATATCATAATGTATGATTCCAGAATGGAATTGAAGGAAATATTTAGTACACCCAATGATCTGTGCATGCATTTGTATTTATTTATCTAATGCATTTAAACTTAATGAATTATATTTTAAGAGTTAAGACCTGTCAGTTTTAACAGGAAACTTCAAAGTAAAAACTAATTTTTGTTATCTAATTGAAATAATTTAACTACGTTTTGCACATCCACTGATACAACTAGTTTATTATGTATTGGAATGAATAAAAAATTGTCTCGTATGTTATTCTGCACTGACCATATATTATTACCAAATCAATGTCCTACTTTCACCATGCTGTGATTGTGTATCGATGAACATTTTAAATTTAATTCCACTGCAGCTAATAAAGTGTAATTACTTATGGCAGTTTTTAAAATCTTATGTCATATTATAGGTAACATTATTTTATTAACAGGCGCGCGCGTATAAATATATATGTATACGTACTAATAGTGCTGTGTATAGCGTTATGTTCGTTATACAGATACATTATAAACAAGTAATATATTGGCATGTAACCTATATATAGTAGGTATATGCTTTTTAAAAAAATAAAATATTTAAAAAATATTTTGACAACTAATGAAAAACAAAATTGTAAGTAACAACAAATTAATAGGTAATGAAGAAGATTCAAATCAAAATAATTTTACTAAATAACAATAATTATACAAAAATTTGCTCAAACCTGGGTATTTCCATACATTAAAATATATAAGTATAGTGTAAACTACATATAGTTTGATACATGAAATGCAATAAACACGATGCCAAGTTTAAGGTAACCTATATGCATGTTGTGTAACGTAAAGCCACGGAATAAAGGGAAAGTACAAAATAAAAAAAAATATATAAACTACCTATACCTATCTACCTAACGTTATTGTTGCTCCGGAGTCCGGGTCAACACTTTTCGACGCGTTTTTTTAATGTGAAATATATACCTATATAACAAAAACCACTATAACTACACCTATATATAAATATATAACGCATTTTATATTTTTAAAACGACTGGTTTGCTTTCAGCAGCGATTCAACTGCTAAATGATAGATTAATATCAATACGAAAAAAATATATTTTTTTTATAATGTTTTCAGCTAGATCTTACATAGATAATTACATAATTTTATTTTATAGATATTTTATGTTTTTGAAAATATAAATAATTTTTTTTTCATTATGTTTCTAATAAATGAAATATCTTAATAGTTAAAAGATTTTGTCATGTATGGCTACATAAATAAAATAAATATATTTATTTAATACATAATTATTGAATATTAATAAAAACTATTATTTTAATTAATTGTTTGTTGTTTAGATTAATTTAGCCTTAAGTTATATGGAACTATGCCGTTCTATAATAAGTATTATGCAAATTTCTATATTTTACAATTATACAGTATTTTTGATGTAGGTATATAAAATGTCTCCTCGAAGGTCTTTTACGTAAAATTCATAAAAGTCCTATGAGTTCCATATGAATATATTAAAGTCATCACGTCATTACTAAATAAAAATATGACATATTAATGTTTTAACCTCATTTGACGGCCAACGTTCAAGTTTTTTTTCTGGTTATGAAAAATATCCTAACTTATGAAATTTAATAGTAAACAACATCATATATACTTGTTTAATCATACAATAAAAATTCCGAAATACGATGAAAGCTCTTAACAAGGTCCATAAATAAACTAAACGTATAATAATATCATATATACTTGTCTATGCTCGTATGTATATGTATTATGTATAGTGTATACTATATATGTATTGTGTGTATGTGCATGATTTTTTGAACATAAATATTATAAATTAAATTGTTTTAGAATATTTTTATTGCTTCATTAATTGTGAATATACGTAATTATAAAATGAAATGTATAATTACGTTTGTAAGTATTGGAATAAATTATAAAGTTCATCTAAAAGTGAAATCTGAGCCTTGAATCCATTAACCTTGACCGAAGGAGAACACATACAGAAAGCAAAAGTGTTCCCGGAGAGAATAAATATAATATTATTATGAACCCCTCAGGCATTTGAACCAAATGAAATAATGGAGATGTAATAGATATAAAAAATATTAAAAATACAGATCTTCAATTGAAGAATAGTCATAAACAATAAATTAAAGTAATCTGACCTTTATTAAATTTATCGTATAATCTTGTAAGTACTTATACGTATATAATTGTATAATTATATTAAACGAGTAGGTAGTATTGTTAAAAAAGTATATATATGATCAATCGTTTTCTATATACAATAATTGATTACTCATAAAGTCATAACAGTTTGATTAAAATCTTGTTTTATATTTAATTATTTATAGATACTCGTCTAACTTATTTTATTCATTTGGTTTGATTATGTCATCGATAATTTATGAATGATTTAATAAAATCAACGGTTTCCATGTCTTAAACATTTCAAACGGAAAAAGTTTATTCTCAATATATTTTGTAATTAATTATCATACTATTCTAAAATATAAGCTGAACGTGATACTAGTATCACAGTAGGTATTTCCCGTTTATATGAAATTTAAATAAGTGTGTTTATAATAATCTAAATAACGCAATTTTCTTGTAAGTAACTAAATGGCAAATACTAATAAATTGACTAATTACCTATGTTATAATAAAGTTAATTAATTGTTAATAAGAATAGGTAATTATATGTACCCAGCATTATATTTATGAAAATTATATATGTGTACATATTTTTATTTATATACCTATTACTTATTAGTATAATATACAATTTATTATAACATATAATATTCTAAAGGTACCTCGTAGCTATACCAGTAAATTATATATTACATATTTTAATATTTATATATATAGTATTAGTCTATCATGTGTATAATACGAAAATATGATACCTACACTACCTATCTATATATTAAGGTAGGTATTTAACAAACAAATATTATGTTTGAATCAATAAATAGTTTAAAATTTTTTTGTATTAGACGTTTGTTGATTATGAAATTCTAATTTTGTAGATTTGCAAATAATTATCTTAGTGTTCTATAATATCCCAACTAACTGTCTAACTATAATTGTTTAACAATATTTCCCTACATCAGAGGGTACGAAAGGCATATGTTCTTAGAGTCCAATAGTCAATTATCTACTACAACATGTACCAGCCACCAGGTATCTATTATATAGTTTTAATTCTTAAATTTCACATGTATATTTACTTAACGTTTAAATATATTTAGTATAATAGTGTATCATTTTTAATAATCTTAAAAGTTAAATCAGAGAAAAATGATCTTTTGTCAGTTATAATAATATATAACTAGGTATATAGTTGTATAGCTATTCACAATTTTAGCTTGCCGATTTTTACTATTAACCTATACATATTATGTGAATACTATTTACTATAACTTATGATTTGAAGTGGGGATTTGCGAGGACAACTTAAAATAAATAAACAATGTAAATATAATTATATTTTAAGAGTAGGTACTTATGCGAGTATAAAAAGTGCTTTGTGGGACCCGTTCTTTACATTATTTGTCGTCACTACCTTTTTTATACAAACACCCTATTCGGACTTTTTTTGTTTATAAATTATTATATCTACTAAATTTACTGACACACGCGCGAAAATAAAATATTTAAATATATTTTAACGGGGGGAAAAAACATGAAATTCTCAGGGCCGCCGAGATATACCTACGGATATTATGTTTACTTGGATAACTATAACAGATAATAAACCTATTTTCTCCCATTTCCCGCATAACCGAGAATAGACTCTCTGAGATATTACTTTTATATACCAATTGATTATGAATCATGGCCAAATTTATTGTTTCAATAACTAAACATGGCTACACCCGGTTAGGCTATAATGATACGAATTAATATTGTATTATATTGACAAATATTAAGTTTGTAGATGTTGATTACTAACAATTTTTTTTATTAACATTTATAAACACGGATTTTGATATGGTTAAGTTAAGTTACATGGATATATGAAAATATATTTTACCAGTTTTCTAAAGATTTACTTGTAGCGAAGACCCGAAAATTATGAAGGGCTGAAATGTATGATGTATTGATGTGTGTCGTAAGAATCAATACTAGTCGACCTTACATACGAATATAATAATAAAAAAAAACTGTTCACCAACTGCAGTTTAAAAGATGACCGTGACATACACTATTTGATTAAAATTTAGGTACACACAATAATATAAGGAATACAAGTGAAAAATACTTCAGTGATGGATGGCAACACTTTTATACAAAAAAATGATGTCCTCGTAAGGTATGCGGAAGTACATAATATTATCATCTTTCAAGTAGTGTTTAAATTTGTCAAGATAAACATAATTTAAAAACTTAAAATTTAATATATTTAAATTAAATGCAATAATCTACGTAGTTCAATAAAATAGCCAGACAATAATAATATATGCTAACAACTATAGAAATTGTTATTTATTTAAATATATATATATATCAGCTATATTTTCTGCAAGTAAAATATACTTATATTATTACTTATACTTTATACAAATAATTATATTTTTAGCCAACTCGTGTAACTATATATTTTAGTTTTAACTAATCAATTTTTAATTGAAATATACTTATTTAAAATCTTTTCATAATAACAAAATAATTAAATTAAATATTGTAAAACAGTTTAATTAATATTTGGTATGTAATTTATATAAATTAAAATGTCATAAAAAGCTCAATCTTACGTTAGGTAGGTACAGTTTTAAAAAAATAGTCATATTTCAATTATTAATAAATATAAACACTACCTACGTAATAAAATGTAATTCATATTATTACCTAGCCCTATAGTAATAAGTACCTACATTTTATTTTGTATCTTACTGAGTATAGGTAAACCTGCAGAAAGATAACTTTTGTTTTTATAATAGAATTAAAAATAATTGTGTAACTATATAACCTGACCCATTGAACTTATTTTTTCTAAATAAATGGATTATTATATTATATCAAAAATTTGATCAGTCTAAATTTAAACTTATTAAATATTCAATGATAAAATAATTATATTAATAATTAGAAGTTTTGTGAAACACTTGTATAAAATGAGTACTTAAATAAAACGAGTTCGTAAGTTAGTCTTTTAAAACAGCTAAATATCTATTAAATCTATTCACAAAAGAAAAATTCAAAATAAAAAAATAAAAAAATGCATTAAAGTCCTAAACTGTTTTAAATTGTTTTAACAAATAGAATTAATTAAATAATTTATTTTTTATACATTTTAAATAGGCATCTTAATTTATTTGGAACCAATTTATGACAATTTAAGATTTGATAATGTGTATGACGAAGGTAGGTACTAATCGAACGTGTGTCAATTAGACAAAATGTCAACAGGATTACCTAACCTCCACGAATTTAAACCTTTCCAGGATTAAGATTTAGATATAGATACATTAGTCAGTCACTAGTCTTATATTTACAAGGCAATTGGCTAAGCAAATATGAAATAACCTAAAATATTATATAAGCTGATCTAAATGTTTTAATGGAACCACAAAAAAACTGGTGTAAGCAGAAGCCTGTTACTGGTAGGTACATACTACAACCATTCATTAATATAACAGGCCAAATAAAAAATACGATATTATTGAAATTAAAAATGTTTATTGGAATGCTTATTAGTTATAATAATACTTTTTTAACATTAGATATTATAATGAATGTATTTTTAACTATAAATATTTGTAAACATTTGTTTAATTCATTTTTAGAATATAGACCATATTATATGCAAATAAGTTATTACTCATTACTCATTATGATAAATATTATGTAGTATTAAATTGGTACCTTCTTATACTTATATAATTTTAACATTATTAAAACTAACAATAACAAATTAAAGTTGAATAAAATGCCTTTTTTTTTGTAAATATTTTAAATTACAAAAAATAAAAGAACCAAGACATGGGTAACTATTATAAATTATAATATATTTATTTAGATATAATATAAACACCTAAATAATTTCATAAATATGTACCTATTATACAAAATAATTGTATTGGTAGATACATAATATAGTAGTTAGCAAAACTACAGTGAACCCATTTGTGAAAATCTAAATAAAAATATAATTGAATCTCTAAACATTTTCTAACTCATCTGTGACACGTAATTTGTGTTAAGTTTAGTTTTAGTAGGTATATTAACATTTGTGTACGGAAATATAGTATATACTAAACAAAAATAAAAACGCTGATGATAATAATTTATGTTTTATTCCATAAATAGATAGGGTTATTGATTATTTACTATAAATATTTAAATATAATAGCCATTTGGCTATCGTAATGTACAGATAGGTCAATTACCTATAAATTATCACACTTGCACATAGTTACAGAAAATCGTGTATTGATAGTTAAGAAGGAAAAAATAAGTGACGAAGGACGTGTTGCGTGCGCAGTGCGCACACATGGACAGCTTATATGGTTATTAATAAAACTGGGCCACACTATCAATTGTTACGAAATGCATTCGTTTTCTTTTAAAAACGACTTAATAAATTCAATATTTTAACAGTTTAAAATATTTTTTAAGTCAAAGACGTTATCTTTTTCATACGTATTATGGCCGTTAAATGATATTATTGATATTAATAACACATTTTACTAATTATTTGATCCGGATATTTTATTCATAAAACAGTGACCAAATATACGTGTATTTTTTATGATTCATTTTATGTAACAACCATCTACATCAACCATATAGCTTATATATTTTATTCGAAAACGATTAAAATAAATGAATTTACTACAAAAGTATTCCTTCAGCACCTAGCTATTTATCTAAATAATGAATTTACTACATATATACCTGATACCTTCATATACCTAACAATGATCACTTAATAGAATATACCCAAGTGTAAAAAATTTGTTAACTCATATTTTGTACTACACTTAGACTTTAAATACATGTATACACAATATTATTAAATTAAATTGGAATAACTGAATATTTTATAAATACATAGGATTTTTAGGTATTTTTACTTGAAATATTGTTTGACTTACTTGGTAAGTTATACGATAATCCTTCTGAAAATCCAATCATGTGTGTACTAGAAGATCCGACCTGGTACTGGAATGATCAGTACCAGACTATAACATACGAGGTCTTGTTAACATTGTTGATGTCACAGTCACACGGGGTTATTACTTACTAGTTTGTGGCCATCGACCATCAGCCTCGATATAACATACCACTCGTTTTATTAGGCAGGTATCTCCAACCATTCACACTATTCTACAGGAAGCCCCTCCATTTTTTTTTGTTTTGTTTTTGCAACACGGTGTAATTTTAAGTGAACGAAAATACATTTAGAATGTAGATAAAGATATTGTACACTGCAGCAACATTATGTAACAACAAATAAAAATATAGGTATATCTACGTAATATATTATTATACATAACATTTTATGTATATGTATTATTATACTTGTATTTTATAAACGCGGTTTGCGTAGGATCGGTACATACTACTACCTAGTATTAAACGTCCTACATTATATTATTGTATCCACATTAAAAATAAGAAATAATTTTCTTAAACCTTCTTTTTAAAGCACATTTGCAATTTTAATAAGGTACCTACTTAATAACTGTAATACATAAATTTTAGTTCATTTTATATACTTCATAGTTTAGGTATAGGTACTGAACGCCGGCGTGAATAATGGTAATAATTAAAAAAAAAAAAAATTTACATACTTTAATGTAATAATTTAACAAGCATACCTAAGTAAATAAAATTCTCGACCCTCGTTTTCATACAAACAAAAAAATTTAAATACATTTAATATTTAGATCAATGAACTACTTATTTACTTCAACTGAACTAATATTTTGAACATTCTGACTACAATGTTTTGAACATTTAAGATAGTTATTTTTAATAATGAAATTTATTCAAAATAGTGTATGAAACAGTGTTCGAGATTTGATATTTGCAAGAAAATGGACTTTTCTTATCTACGTTATAGTATTATATAGATAATATTAATTGATTTTCCTAATAAATAAGAATAACCACGGAAAAATAACTCTATAATAAAAATGAACGTGTTTCTACCTAATTATAAATGTATAATACATTGTCAATAGTTTATAAATATAAAACAAATAGTCAATATTTTAAACCGTGGTAAATTTGTTTGAAAAATCAATAATGTATAAATAAATAAAAATCCACAATAAATATGTAATACAATTTCAATAATATAATAATTTTAAACAATTAGTCAATATTTTGGTAGGTTTACAATAATTTATCATTGAATCCAAATTTAAAATTATTTGTGGGCAGGCACGTAGCCAGGGGGGATGTTACAGGTGTAATAACACCTTCTCAGCCGTGGGACACTCATGGATTTACATTTTTAGATTCTGAACGGAGTGATGAATGTATCGATTTTACAATGATGTGTGTTTTTTTTTGTTTTGTTTTTTTTTGTGTCTGTCGACAACATTTGGGGCAGTAAAAGTGCTTCGATTTTTGACCCTCTAAAGTTAAAATTTTTCAATATTTTTTAAATGAGTTGGGAAAAACCCTAAAAAATTGACGGAAAAACGGGAATTTTTACGCAAAACCAGTTTTCGACAAAATCGAATTTTTTATTTTACTATAAATCAGAAACTAATCTATGTAAATACTTGAAATATTCACCAAATGTTTATATTAGCGTTCTCCATAGGTACACAGTTAAATTTTCAAAGAATTTTGACTATTTTAAAGCTATTTATAGACAATTGAAATTTTCAATTTTTCTAAGTATTAGATTCTGAACGGAGTGATGAATGTATTGATTTTACAATGATGTGTGTTTTTTTTTTTTTTTTTTGTTTTTTTGTTTTTTGTTTTTGTGTCTGTGTACAGCATAACTAGTCGAAATAATGCTTCAATTTCAAACTTTGGGGGTGGTTTCCGATGGCAAAGTGGATATCCTTGGTGCATTATAGAGGTGAAAAGTAAACATTTTCCAACAGTTTTCAAAAAAATCGAGAAAAACAAAAAAAAAATGACAGAAAAACGGGAATTTTTACGCAAAACCAGTTTTCGGCAAAATCGAATTTTTTATTTTGCTATAACTCAAAAACTAATCGATGTAAACACTTGAAATTTTCACCAAATGTTTATATTAGCGTTCTCCATACACAGTTAAATTTTCAAAGAATTTAGACTTTTTTTGAGCTATTTATAGACAATTGAAATTTTTAATTTTTTTTAGTATTTTTTTTTAAAATAACGATAAAAATTTTTTGGCTGGCCAGAAAATCTTGAAAATTTAATGCGAGGTTTCTTATGAGTTGTTCTTAAAGTGATAAAAAAAAATCCGAAATCGTTAGTCACAATTTTTTTTTATAAGTGCTTAAAGTTCGAATTTATACGAAATATGTCAAAATTGCGAAAATTTGCAAGTAATTTTGTGGTTGAAAAATCGTAAAATTTTTTTCTTTTACAACTAAGTTTTGAAAATTTGGTACAAGGTTCTCCATACATTTTTCTTCAAATATCTGTAAAAAAAACTCTACCTGATTCAGACAAAAATTTTTTATGAGTGTTTGAAATTTAAATTTTTACAAAACCGCGTTAAATAACGGTTTAGCCTCAAACGATTTTTGATATTTGTTGTTATTCAAACAGTATAAGTCGTAAATACTTGAAAATTTTACCAGTTATTTACATTGCCATTTTCTTTACGTGATTTGATTTTCAAAACATTTTGACTTTTTTTGAGCTATTTATAGGCATTTGAAATTTTCAATTTTTTTTTATTTTTTTTTTATAAATGTTGATAAAAAAAATTTAGCTGGGACAAATTACTTGAAAATTTAATTGAAGGGTCCACATAACTTGTTCTAACTCTGATTCAAAAATTATAAAAATACATAGGCACAATTTTTTTTTATTAGCATTTGAAGTTCAAATATTGACAAAAATTCGTCAAAATCATGAATATTTTTCACTATTTGGTAGTTAAAAATTTATAAATATTTTTCTATCAAAAGCTAAGAATTGAAAATTTAATACTATGCTGTCCATAAGTTAAGCTTAGAATAATTATAAAAAAGTTTGAGGATTGTTCAATTTAAAAAATTTTACGTGTGTTTAAAGTTTTAATTTTAATTTGAAATCAAAAATACACGTGTAAAATAACTTTTTACTAATAAATAATTTTCGATTTTTGTTATTTTTAAAAAATTACTAAACGTAAGATCTTGAAACTTTTACTTAAATGTTTGAATTAGTTTCAAAGTAGAATATATTACAATATTTAAGTATAATATATCCTAGACTGACAAATCATCTCCGTTCAGAATCGTTTTTCGTATACAATGATACCTATCATTGCATTCAAATTTAACCTACCCTAGTCCGAGGTCCATCCCACCCCTAAATCCTAATGTACAGCAGAGCGATACTCACTTACCCGCTTTTTTTTTTTTTTAAATAACGATAAAAAATTTTTGGCCGTCCAGAAAATCTTGAAAATTTAATACAAGGTTTCTTATAAGTTGTTCTTAAAGTGATAAAAAAAAATCCGAAATCGTTAGTCACAATTTTTTTTTATAAGTGCTTAAAGTTCGAATTTATACGAAATATGTCAAAATTGCGAAAATTTGCAAGTAATTTTGTGGTTGAAAAATCGTAAAATTTTTTTCTTTTATAACTAAGTTTTGAACATTTGGTACAAGGTTCTCCATACATTTTCCTTCAAATATCTGTGAAAAAAACTCTACCGGATTCAGACAAAAATTTTTTATGAGTGTTTGAAATTTAAATTTTTACAAAACCGCGTTAAATAACGGTTTAGCCTCATACGGTTTTTGATATTTGTTGTTATTCAAACAGTATAAGTCGTAAATATTTGAAAATTTTACCAGTTATTTAGATTGCCATTTTCTTTACGTGATTTGATTTTCAAAACATTTTGAGCTATTTATAGGCATTTGAAAAAAAATCAATTTTTTTTTTATTTTTTTTTTTTATAAATGTTGTTAAAAAAAATTAAGCTGGGACAAATTACTTGAAAATTTAATAGAAGGGTCCACATAACTTGTTCTAACTATCATAAGTTAAGCTTAGAATAATTATAAAAAAGTTTTGACCCCCAAAGTACCAACTACATCCGATTTCCTTTTCAAAGAGGGGCTGAAGTCAAAAATCGAAGCATTTTTACTGCCCCAAATGTTGTAGACAGACACAAAAAAAAAAAAAAAACACACATCATTGTAAAATCAATACATTCATCACTCCGTTCAGAATCTAAAAAAGTATCTAGGTACAATAAAATAGGTACCTAAATGGCTAAATCAGAGGTATTCAAACTGTGCGTCGCGGCTCCCTGCAGGGGCGTCGCGGGAGTTGTCGAAGGGAGCCACGTCATATTATTGAAAACCAATAAATATTTTTACGAAAAACGTATTATTATTATTTTTGAGGCATACCGGTTGGGAAACGTTGAATTGTCTACAATAATTATTCGCTAAATATATAGCTTTAATTTGTCGCGTAAGTCTCATTGTTTCCATAATGTTATTACATTCATATAAACATTGATTTTTTTGTTATTTATAATTTGGGAGCCGTCAACATTTTGTGAAGACTCAAAGGAGCCTTGGGATGAAAAAGTTTGAATACCTCTGGGCTAAATGATAAAGATCGTCAATTGATAATGATAAATGCAACATAATAAATATGTAGGTAAGTCATAAAAGACGCACTACCGTTAAATATCTACTAGCGTCCTGTATTACACATTGTACCAAAATATTACCTAATTATTTTATTACAGTCTATTGGTATAATATAACTTCAACATTTAACTGCAGCATTTAACTACCTAATGCTTAGTTGATTTCTTAATTTGCCGTTACCTACTGCTTAGTAGGTCCCAATAATGGATAATAGTAACTACACTACGTCACTACTACTATCCATACTTGTTGAGTTTACAGCTATATTATATTACAATATGATTATTGATTATAGTATTATAATAGCATAGCCATATTTGAGTAAACATTAATTTAAATATATTTAATATATATACAATTGTAGTATTGTACAAATGTTAATTAACTAAAAATATTTAACATTTACCTATTATTTTTAATAATATTATTAATTTATTATTTATTATTATAAGTACCTACTACAAATAAACTATAAATTTAAAATATTTTAAGCCGTAATAAGATTGTATAATAATTGTAATTAATAAGCAATTATAATAGTTAGGCATAACTATAAGACTGCAATACATAAATATAATTACCTATATAAACCTTTAACCTTTAAACGTAATTAAAAATTGTTTAACAATTTATGTGGAACTATAATTCTTATAAAAAATAGATATACTTAAACATACTATACAAATTCAAAACTCAAATATATAGTTTTATTGAATAGTATGTACGTCATTATAGAGATAGGCGTGCAGGGCTCAGACTAGTCAGACTTACATTCGGAAAAAAAAGTAATAAAAAATGTGTACAAAAATTATGTTATTTTATAGTATTAAAAATGTTATGTTTCTTAGAAAAATAAAACAGCAATAGATATCTATTATTATTATATTAATATATAAAAATAAAATATAATCGGTCAAGTACCTATATGACAATGGGGAAAATATGGTAGGATAAAATCAAAAGATACAATAATACTTTTAGAAAACCTTATAGAGTTTTTGTGTCTGCATTTGCTTTTTGAAGATAGAGCTTAGAAGATAATTATTATATATTAGGAATAGGTATGTATTATGTAGGTATGCTATCATCAGTCTTTTAAAAATACTTTTCAAATGCAGTGTCGGTCTGGCTCATGACTGGGCCCCTGGTTAACTAATTTCGAATGGGCCCCCTACAAACTTAATTTTAACGAAAAAATATTTGACTGTCATTTAATAAAATATTAAAACTATTTTATACATAACTAATAAAATTACGTCATTTTTTTCAACGCCTTTGTCAATATAATTATGAATATAAAAATGCAAACATTCGCAACGATCGCCGGGTAATAGCCGGGTGGGCCAGACCCACACTGTTCAAATGTATTCAGAATACGTATTTAAATACTTGATGCCATTTGTGTTTAAAATAAGTATTAAAATACATGCTTTTAAAAGTATTTGAATATAAATACAAATACTTTTTTTTTTTAGTTTAATAAATTTTATATTGAAATATTTATTTTTATTAATAATTTATAAATAATTAACATTATTTGCAAATAGATAGGTATTTTAACTTATTTATAAATGCTTTAGTTAATAAATATAATACATTAATAGACTGGGCAAGTTCACGATTTTTTTTAACTCGTTAAGTTAAGTTATTTTAAAAAGAATAAAGTTAAATTAAGTTAAAAGTTACTCATATTTTTTTTGTTGACTCGTTAAGTTAAAAGTTAATTTTAAAAAAGTAACTTAATTTATAGTTTAAAGTTAAAATTTTCTAATGTGCAAAAATTAAAAATTCCAGACACATAATCTTGTTTATTAGATAGTTTTTCTTTACGCTCAAGAAAATTACCAGAAAAATTTAAAATGATACATCTAAGTATCAATTAACTATCAAAAAAACCCAATTTTTTTAAATAAATCCTAAAATTTTGAATTATTCTTGCATTATACATCAGACGAAAATTAACTTAATTTAGATATTTTTGAATAAAATTAACTCAAAGTTAATAGGTACATTAATCTTAAAAAAAATAACTTATTAAGTTAAAAGTTAATTTGAAAAAAAAGTAACGAGATAATCAACTTAACGTATATTAACTTAATTTTAACTTTTAATTCGTTGATGCCCAGCCTTGTTAATAGGTACAAGATATAAAAGAATTACTTATACAGAATTTGTCACAAGGCCGTAATTGAAAAAAATTTTTGGGGTCATCCAACATTTTTTAAATATTGTTAATTGGAATTTGGAGTATAAAAAGTATTTTTAAGTATTTCATCGATATATTGGTTGAAATACATTTAAATTCAAGTATTCGAATATTTAACAAGACTGGCTATCATTCATAAATCGTGTATCCTCAGACTTTCACTTAATCACCCGATTAAAAACTCTCTTCTGTTCCTTAGTTCGTCCCATCCTCGAGTATGGATCCATCCTCTGGGACCCGTCCACCACCTCTGCACGTATTATGATTGAAAGGGTTCAACGTAAATTCCTCCGTCAGGTTGGATTAACGCGCGTTTACAATTATTATGCAGCTGTATCATAACGCGCGTTTACAGCTTTCCGGCGCGTTACAATTACAAAGCGTTAACGCGCGTTGCCATACATCCTGTGTAAATTTTCTAAACGCGCGTTTAAGATCTTCATGTGAACCTAGCCTAAATATATCCTGTCCACCTCACGATTATACGCCAATCCAACGCCTCTTTTCTCTTGAAAGTCTTGCAAATCGTCGGCATTTAGCTAACTTAACATTTCTATCCAATCTTCTTTCCTAAAAATTTGACAGTCAAGAATCTCTATCTCGTGTTTTGTTTAAGGTCCCCTGCCGCCGTACACGTGCTATAGTTCCTTTCCACATACCCTTCTCCTCCTCTAACTATTACCTTAACTCACCAATCATCCGTCTTATGCGCATTGCCAATACTGAACCTTCATCATTCTCTCAAAAATTTTTTTTTAAAAATGTTGAGCCTCGTTTCCTCAGTGCAAAAATTATTATTGTATATTTTTGTATCCAAATGGGTTTGTCCCGTATTTTAAATAAATAAATATTAGTTATTATGACTTTTTCTGGTTTAATATACAATACAATGTTTTTTTTTTTATTCTGCTGAAAGATGGAGAATTATATATAATATTACTTGTTAACATAATTTCACTTCTAAACATTTCAAGAAATATATTTATAATTTTCATTAAGAAGATAAAAACACTTCTATCTGAAAGACAAAATAAATAGCTTTTAAATTAAATTATGTTATATTACCATTGGTACCAGTTTAATTAAATTCAATTGACTAGGTACCAGAAACTACACTCTACTCCTCTACTCTGTAGAAGATTGAACTTAATGATATGTGTCAACTGTCCAGTTTTTATGTACAAAAAGTAGATTCAAACGATTGACAAAATTATAATATATTAAGGAAGACTTAGTAAAAATTACAGCAGGCGCCGTTCCCAAATAGATAACAACTTGATACCGAAAACTAAAATTTTCACAATGAAAATTAGAAAATTGGGAATTACCAATTATTTATGATAGTCAGGGACTTTCATTTTAGAGACTACAAGGGAGGGATGTAGTAAGTTAACCCAAAACACAGTTATTACATGAATTTATTATACAGTTGTATTGTTTTAATTATGTGTTCATGATGTAAGAGTTAATTAGATACTTTATTCCAAAATTGAGTAACATAAAAGATAAACTACATACCTACATAAACTCATATATTGTTTTTGCTAATGAGCCAGTGATATTATCGACCAATTAAAATATAATTTATTTAACATTAAAATAATTGGATTAACTATTAATTACTAACATCACACTACAAGTCACTGCTAGAATTCATATAAACACTAGTAAGTGCAAAATTAAGCACCTAGTACTACTTTTCCAAATAAGTCAAAATTCTACATTGACATTTCCCAATGTAACAATATTTGTCACATCACTACAAGTAGTTATTCATTCCCAGTTATATGACTTATAGCGTAATATACTAGTATGTAACTATTTTATGTTAATTGTATTTTTTGTCTTAAAGGTTGCAATAAACGTGTCATGTAATTTAAATAATTATATAATATGATGAACAAGCAGTTTCCTTTATCATGATTACTACACCTACATTTATAATCATGCTTTACACTAAGATTTGAATTTAAATACTATCGCCAATGGAAAATTCACCCTTTGTGAATGTTTTAATCCATCTTACTAGAGAACTCAACAAGGATAATATTCCCATTCTTCAACAATTAGTCTGAGACCAATTTCTAAAATAGGTAGAAACCACTACTTGATCATCAATTATTATAAAGTTTCACCACCAATGATTTTTTTTTTTTTTATTCGATTTTGTATCAAATCAAACACGTACATATGCTTATTAGAAAACTGTGATGGTAGTGCAATAACTAACAATTACAGTATTGGATATTTGTATAATTAATCAATACTCCAAATAACTTGGAAGGAGAAAAAAACTATTAAAGTTCAACAAATACATATTAATTGTATATTATAAAATAAAAATCCAATTTTTATTAGCAATAAAATACTTATTTTTTAAGTAAAAACATTGGTCTCTTTGAGTATTTGTACAAAAACTTGTTAATGTATTAAAAATCATATAGTTGAAGTTTACTTTGCCTTTGGAACTGGTCTAAATACGCCAACTACAACAGCGTGATCTCTTTCATAAGGCTCCAATGTAAGCTGTTCAGTTGGTTTCAGCTTATCAGTTTTTAGTTTCTCAATTTCTTGTGCAAATACAGCTGCTGGTTCAGCTGTACTATCAATACAATTAGCCTAAAAAATAAATGAAATAATTATTAAGCTGAATTAAAATATTCCAAATAAATAATCACTTACTTTAATTGATATTACAAAGTGTCCTTCGTTCTTTAAAAAATATTGTGCATTAATTGAAACAATTCTAGCTTGATCAGGTTGAGCTACATCAGCAAAAATTGTATCTACCATGCCAATCAACATTCTGTATTTATGTGGATGTCGGGCATCTTCAATAATAGGAATGATATTAGTTCTTTTCTTAGCAACATTAATCAAATCACGGCCGGACCTGTGTGAGAATTCTACTGCATATACAAGTCCTTCCTATAAATTAAAATTCATTCAAAAATTTGTATATTTATTTACAAAAAAAACTTACTGGGCCTACAACATCAGAAACATGAGATACAGTTGTTCCACTAGCAGCACCTAAATATAATACTTTTGATCCTGGTGGCATATGGATTTCATCAATACCACCCAAAATAGCAGCAGCCAATTTTGATCTAAACGGATTCCATACACGGTATTCAATTTTATCTCCTTCAGTCTAAAATTAAAAAACAAAGATTAGTACGTTTTAAATATTTCTGTTATTTTTATTATGTATTGTACCTGATCTACACTAATTCTCTTTTCACCATAAATGGTTTCTCCGGGAATCATGTTTTTAGTAACAAGTGCATCTTCTTTACCGCGTGCAATGAAGACTCCGGCATGACGATGAGGTTCAATTATAACTTTTTTACCACCTTTAAAGCCTCCAGGTCCTCCAGATGGTCTTCCACCACCACCTCGGCCACCGCCACCACGGCCACCAGCTCCTCGGCCACGGAAACCACCTCCTCTGCCGCCGCCACCACCACGACCGCCGCCGCCACCAAAACCACCACGTCCACCACCTCCTGAAAATCGACCTCCGCCGCCACCACCTCTTCCTCGTCCACCACCACGGCCACCTCGATCAAAACCTTAAAAAAAGAGAACAAAAAATAGGTATAAGTCAATAAATCAATTCCAAAAGAAAACGTGTTTACGTCTATAAGAAACAAAACAAACATGTGTTTATACATGTTTTTATGTCATTTACATCAGAAAAAAAATAGAAACATGAGAATTATTTATAAAATACTTACCCATTGTATGTATAGTTAGTGAACACAAATTAAATAATATGAAATAAAACACGTGAGTAAAAATTTCCAAACAAAAACGAGGTACTCGAGGTAGTAGCTGAGGCCGGGTCACATCACAGTTTAGTATACCGAATTTCAAACATGTGAAACATGTGACTTAGGCGCATGCGCTTGAGTCCAACGCTAACTCGACGGGCAATACAGTGTAGCAATTTGTACAATATGATAATGTACACGCGCGTTCCTTGAATTTTTCTCCAAAACAGGTTACCAAAGTAGGGAACCTAACCAGTGTTAAACTGTTAACTCTATGGTTTGCACATTGAACTCTATATGATAACATATAGATAACCTATAGATGATAAAAGATAGTATTATCTATAATCCAGATAAAGGTAAAAATCATGATAATGTATATATATATATTTATATGTATATAATCGTGGTGGTTTAGGTGGTTATAATAACGATAGAACTTACTACAGGATAGAACACAGATTATGATTAGAAAGATCCATGAATGTAGGCGTGCATGTAGTTAGGAACGGTTTTTATGTTACGTTTCTTTACACTAACTCTGTCTGGCGGCGAAATGGCTCGATGCGGTCGGTGAGAAACTCAAACCGATTAAAACATAATACCTATATATATTGGTAAATCACATACTACTGTTCAGTGTTCACAAATCACAACCAACGTCAGTCGGTCGCTGCCAGTAAACATTCAAAATGGCGCAATAAACAAAAGGATAGTTCCCAGTTTGTTTCGTCCGTATTTCTTTTTCCGCTCACGAATTTAAAGAAAAATACGTCCCATCCAAATAAAATTACAATAATTTACCACCATTTGTTTTGTTGGCTGTCGTCTGCCAATTGTCGAAATTGCACAGCGGTGTTCACCGATCTGACCTGAAGTTTTCGTATTGGCAAACGCTAAGTTTAAATTAAAAATAAATATGTTAGAATTGTAGTAGTTGTACATAAATTGTAGTACGATCAATTTCAATATGATACAGCGGTTTTGTTTGTTGGGGATTTTGATTTTCTTCAACAAGCCATTGGCAACAAGTACATTCGACGATTCCATCGATGGTAAGATTGTTTACTTACCTGAATAACACTTTAATGTTATTTTTACTGATGATATTAACTGTGGATTCTATGCTAAATGTTTTTATTGTTTGGGTACCTTTATTTTATTATCTATCTACCTATGATCTAATCAGCATAATATATCATTCTAGCAATATTTATCCATAATCCATGTTCGCATTTACTGGTTTTCTACTAATAGTATATTTCAATTGGCAGTTAGAAAATTACATATTTGTATATATATATCATTATTTTATTTTAAATATAAAATAGGTATATTATTTTTAACCATGAAAAAATAATTTTTCATTTACTTTATAACATTTTTGAAAAACTGAAAATATATTCCTTTAAATTTAAATGAAAGAGTATTTATACAAAATTACTGTATTGAATGCCACAAATTGTTTACATTTTACAAAATACTCTAGTGAATTAAAAAAAAAATGTATAAATAAATTCTAATAGTCTAATTTTTTATCGATGTCTAGTCAAATACAAAGAAATAATAATTCATAGTTTATTTAAATTCATTATAAAAACAATAAGAATAAAAAATACTCATAATAATTTTCAAATAATTATTAATATATATTTTCTCTAGGTATCTATATACTAAAATTTTATAATGTGCTAGCATTAAGCAAATATCAATGTTTAATGTATATATATAATCTTATTGTGTTTTAGTTTAAGCTTGTATCTGTAAAGTAATTTAGATAAATAAATAATGACCTATGTGTATTGAATTCTGGGTTTAAAACTTTAAAGTAATGCATTTTTTTTTTTGATTCTAATGGCTTTTTAGCTTATTTTTTTGCAATATCAGCCAAGCTAGGTTAAGACATTTGTTCTCTGAACAGTAGATACATTTTTATACGGTATGATTGTTTTAAAGGTAAACTAATTTTCTTAAAAAATTTATTATGTTTGGTGATAATGTTTAAGAAAATAGAATTCATTACAAAACAGCATTTTTACTATTTTGAAAGAGCATATTTTAATTTCATACTCCAATACTGAATATTTATCTAAGTATTTCAATGTATAAATATTTTGATTACAAGTATAAAATTCTCAGAAAAATATTTTGTAATTTAAAATTAAAATGTATATTGTCATTAAAAAACACTTGAAAACTTATAATAAGAAATAGTAAGAATATAATTTTTTTAAACTTATTTTTTTTTATTATTTTTAATCATTTAAAACATTTAGGTAGTTACAAAAACATTAAATTTTTGAGAAAAATAGTATTAGTCTTTAAAAAAATTAATTTATATTTTGGTATATTTTTAAATAAATTGATATCTTAATCAGTAGCTCATAATGGTTGTTATTTTTATCTTCTTATTTCAAAGAAATTTGATAAGTATTAAGAGTACATTTTGTTTGAGTTGATTTGTTTATGAACTTTGGATTTTTCTGAGTTGCATTCTTTTTTGACATTGTTTCATCGGTATTTCAATTTTTATGTTCCTTATAGTTTGCAAGCAGGCATACCTATTTTTTCATACTTTTTAGGTGGTTGTGGGTATAATCAAATGAACAATTCTAAGACTATCCAATAGTTTTTTTTGTTTTTGTAAAAAGCTTAAATAATAGGCTTATTTTATTATATAATTTTATTCTAAATATAAGTGTGATTTTTTAGCTGACTGTTGAAAACAATTTAGGCCCTTGGCTAGTTATTATTTTTATGTATTGTATTTTTAATATATTTGTACAGTGTGTTTACTTTTTATAATTTTACAAATATTCATGTGATTTTATAATATGTTGGTAAACTGTTAAAAATATAATAAATATAATATGCATAATCAAAACTTTAACTATTTTATTATTTTAATATAGAAAAAACATTTCATCGAAGTTGTTTGAAAAAATGAATTAAATATAAATTTGACTCAAAAAATGAAGGGAGAGAAATTTAAAAAACTGTTTTTCTGCATATGAGCCAAACATTTTTGAAAAATAGGTATAATATTTAGTCCTTTAGGCACTTGTTTATACGTTAAAAAAATAAAAACTAAATGAAATTCAGGGTCATGCGTTTGAAATAATTTGTTACCTATATTATAGAACACACTGTAGGTAAAAATGACATGTGTAAATAAATTATTGTTAGTTATAAATTATGTTTAAATGTGATAGGATTATGCTTAATGAATGTTTCTTTTTTTGCTTACAATCAAAGGTTATCTTTATGTATTGATAAAATTTATTTTGAATTATTTATTTAATATTTAACAAACAAAATATTATAAATAGTTGTTAAAATGTAGGTATATGTTTTTTTATTTTTTGTGACCGAAAATTATTAACTTATTATTTTTAACTCATTAATATAATATTTTATTTTTGTTATTCTACTCTATTAGAATAATATATTTTAATACATTAAATAAAAAAATATACATTGAAATTATTGAAGTAATTTTAAATTTAAAAACAAATTATCAAAATTATGAAACCTATAATTTATAATAAAAATTAATAAAACTGTTATTGTATAGACCAATGAACCACTATTTACTAATGTTGAATTAAATTGACTTGTGGTGTCAGGAAGTATCCAATTAATTTTACTTGTTAAGGATATACTTTGGAGTTGGGAGAATTATATATACATAAATAAATCTGTTTCAATATCTAGTCCTTAAAATGTAAATAGGTACAATTTATTATGTATATAATACAATGTAATGCAGTTTAAAGTGTACCTATTGTATAGGTATACTAGTTTCTAGCAAAGCAAGAAATTAAATTTCAAAGTTAATTCTAAAAAGTTTACTTGTATATTATATGTGTTAGGCATTTCATAATAGTATTTATGTTTATACATTTTATTTATATACTTACTGATTATATTAAACATGCGATCAAAATTAATATATTACTATATTAATGAATACATCAAATCGGGATTTTTTTCATAGGCTTTTATATGAGAATACATATTTATTGTTTAAATTTTTGATAGGTATAAATATAGGTACTGTGGTAATATTATTAACTAAAACAACATAATGTATAGACAATACTAGATAATTATGCATAAAAACTAAACACTTAAATTGTAACTTTACTTGTATGTAATATTGTGGTTTTAATGAGCAATGATAAATATATTTTTATGTTTGCTTATCTGGGGTGTGAGTCTAATTTTTAATGAAGAGATTTTACATTTTAAGTATTTAAAAAAGAAAAATTTATTTCATTTATAACAATTTTTAACATCCCTCTATTCATCTGTTCTATCATCTTCATTTGGTCTATTATCTCATCTATATAAATAATATAAATAATTTGGTTTATTTTAGTATATATATATATTATATATTATATTAATTATGGAAACTAATTTAAAATTTGATATTAATTATTTTTTAGGAAAACCTATCAGCCCTTGTAAGCCAAATCAATTTTTGTGTGGTTCTGGAGAATGTATACCTTTAAAATGGAAATGTGACTTTAATCCTGATTGTGCTGATGGTTCTGATGAATTTGGTTTATGTGGTAAAATAATTAAAATTTATTGTCTTATATATTAAGATTAAATTTATATATTTATATAATTATATTATTTTCATTATCATATCCTTTAGGCCTTCCAACATGCAAGTATTCTCAGTTTCAATGTGCGTTGTCAAAAAAATGTATATCACGAGAATGGATTTGTGATGGTGAACTTGACTGTGGAACTTCTTTAAATTCTACAGAACAAGATGCATCAGATGAGGATAATTTGCAATGTATTATTTTTAATAATAAAGGTTCAGAAATTGATGACCCAAAAATATAAATTTAAAACCTAATAATATGATAAAATGCTCAAAAAAAAAAAAACAAATTAAATGTAATAAAATTACAAAATTTAATTTTAAAATTAATTTTAATGTATTTCATTTTAAAAATTAAACGTTTGTATTAAATTATAAAATACAACAAAATTTGATTAATATATTTTTATGAATGTTTATTTGTTTTGTTTAAATGTACAAATATTTTTTTCAAATTAGTAAATAGTTATAATATTGAATCAAAATAATTTATTTTTGAAAATTAAAATTTGACAATAAATCATAAATGAAAATAAAATCAAAAACATACTAAAAATAATTATTTAGATTTGTACATTTTTGATTATATTGTTAAGTAAGAAAGTATTGTCAAGATATTTAAAAAAAAAAAAAAATTAAAAAGTCATCAAATTTTGAGCCTTAGTGATAAAACACCCACTTTTATTAACATTTTATTTTATTAGAGCTTTTATTTAATATTTTAGCATGATTATTTATTAATAATGGTTATTGTAATTATTGTTAAGTTTTAAATAAGAAGCCCTCCTTGGTTATTGGAGAGATTATGATTTGGTAAAATATATTTAAGAGAGAGGAGGAATGAAATAAGTGAGATTCTGGAATAGGAGAAGGAAAATTTAACTAATGAAACACCATGTATTATGGTGGTCCTCCCTTTATATTTTAAGGTTAACTAACTAAATTATAAATATTGACATGTTTTTATTTTTTATTTAGGTCAAAAACCTAGCAGTTGTCCTCCAAACATGGCAAGATGTGGTAATTCAACTCAGTGTAAATATATTGAAGTGTTTTGTGATGATACTACTCATTGTGAAAATAACACTGATGAAGGAAGTTTTTGTGGTAAAATAATTAAAATTTACTCTTTTTTTTAAAAACAGTTTTAATAATACATTAATATCTATTATATAATAAATTTTAGAAAATATGGTTCCATGTCATGGTTTAAATTGTGCACATGGATGTAAACCAACTGGAAAAGGTCCAGCTTGTTTTTGTCCTGAAGGGATGCAACCTCATAAAAATGAATGTATAGGTAATGATTTTTCTTTTCATCATTACGAGTTAGTATTTTATCCATATTTTTTTTTTTAGATATGGACGAATGTGAAGTTTTAGATTATACATGTGATCAAATATGTACTAATAAAAAGGGATCATTTAGCTGTAGTTGTGTACCTGGTTATATTCAAACAAATTCAACATGTAAAGCTATTAATGGTAATTATTCTTTAAATATTTGACATATTATTGACATAATTAATCATTGAAATTAATTTTGCAGTTCCTGAAAATGAAGATGCAACAATACTTGTCAGTACTTCTAAAGATATACGAAGAATATATCTTAATGGAAGTTCTTATGCAGGCCATAGATGTAATGTTCAAGCACTTTCTCTGACATTTGATCACAGAAATCAAACAGTATGTTTTGTACATCAATACAATAAAACAAATGGACCTAAATTGAGTTGTTCTAAAATAGATAATCTTTCTGTATATTGGGATTTACCTTCACCTACATTTTTTCCATTATTAGGTTTGGATTTTAATATTTTTCTTCAAATTATTCAGATAAGATAACTATTTTATTTTTATTTTTCAGTGACTACTCATGTGGCACTAGATTGGGTTTCAGGAAACTGGTATTATGTTGATGATGAACGTGATATGATATATATGTGTTCTTCTAATATGAAATATTGTGAAATTTTGATTGATGTTAATTTGAATAAACCTAGAAGTATAGCTTTGGATCCAACCAAAGGGTATGTATTTATTTTAATAATTAAGTTATTATTGGTATATAAATAGTAAGGCATATGATGATACAGAGTGAACTCCTTATATATGTCGTAGGCCATATGGAAAATTAGTTTTTTTGCAAAAAGACTAGGCTCTTTGCAATGAGGTAGCCCGTTTGCAAACTACTTATTATTTTTCCAAACAGCCTGCTGTTTTTCAGGCTCATTACAAACATACTAACAGCAGTTAGGCCTTTTAAGAACTACAATCATTTTATGGTAAAAACCATTTTAATTATTTTATTTTAAGGGTTATTTATTGATAATAAACACAGTACAATATATGTAACATGTAACATTATTATTTATAATACCTTTATATAATACTTAATATTGTAATGTAATATTTTTTGTAATAATTCAATTTAATTTAATACTTTACAGTTTTTTTTTTTTTTTGTTAGTAATTTAAAATAATATTAATAATAATAATTATAATAATTCAATGGTAAACGAGTGTACAAAATTAATATAAGTAATAAGTAATAAATAATAATGTTACATGTAACATATATTGTACTGTGTTATTATCAATAACCTTTAAAATAAAATAATTAAAATGGTTTTTACCATAAAATGAGTGTAGTTCTTAAAAGGCCTAACAGCTATTAGTCTGTATGCAATGAGCCTGAAAAACAGCAGACTGTTTGGAAAAATAATAAGTAGTTTGCAAACGGGCTACCTCATTGCAAAGAGCCTAGTCTTTTTGCAAAAAAACTAATTTTTCATATGGCCTACGACATATATAATAATTAGAGCATGGATTTCTATGCAATTGCACATTTTTTTCCTTTTAATATTTTTGGATTTTTGTCAGTTATCTCCACGAATCATCATAATTTGAAGCTAATGGTGAAATTTTTTTTTGCATATTTTGGCAAAATTCAAAATTTATTGCATATTGAAGTGAAAATTTAAAAATGTATAAAATAATGTTTTGTCTAGTAGAAAAATTAAAACTAAATTTTATAATTAACAATTAATAATTTATATATATATTTAGTTATAAGATAAATAATCGATTACGACGTAAACTTAAAATATGCCTCAATAACTTCGATTGATGTCAAATGTTTGTTCTCAGTCTTTAAAAATATGTCAATTGATAAACCACACAGCTTCACAGAAAAAAAATTTGAAATGCATATGATTATTCATTTTAATAATAAATACAATTTTAAAAATAGTTCAGAAAATTCCCTAAATTTTTTTTATTAAGTATTTAAGTAATTAATTATTATAAGTTTTATTGTAAATATTAAATAAATAAAAAATTCTTGCATATTTTTTTACATATTTTCATGATTTGAACTGCATATTATATGGCATATTTTGATACTTTTAGTGCATAAAAATCCGTGCTCTAATAATAATAACTGTTGATTAACAAAACATAATACAAAATAAATAAATTAAAATGGAATTAATTGAACTTTAGTTATAACATAAGCCATTACTTATTATGCATTATGTTATAGTGTTGATGTACTAATTAAGCAAATTGGTAGGTGAATTTATTGGACTGGTTGCCTAATACTTATAAAAAAAAAGGTGAATGTGATTGTGAACTATCAGTGAAAATGTATGATTTATGAATATATTAATACACTTTTAATAAATTAATTAATTGGAAGGGAATGGATTAATAGAATCAAGCAGAACTAATCATATTATATTTATAAATGTTTTATTTTAATAATATTTTTTGGTATAAGTCATATTTATCATTATTACAGTTAAATTGATAAAGAGTTGTCACATTTTAATTTAATTGGTGTATGAATATTAATGTTCTTAATTTATTTCTTGTATTTTGTATTATTAGATTTATGTTTTTTACAAAATGGGGACAATTTCCTGCAATGGTAGAAAGAGCTCAACTCTCCGGTCAAGATAGATTATCTTTGGTAGATCACAAAATTGTTTATCCATATGGACTAACAGTAGATATTCCATCAGAACATATTTATTGGGTAGACACTTACTTAGATTTTGTTGAGAGAATCAATTATGATGGATCTAATCGGCATACAATAAAAAAAGGATTTCCTGTAAGTATTAAAATATAAATGTAAAATTCTAAGTACAGTATATGTATGTATATTGACTGTTTATTTAGGTTATCAATTTGTATGACATATCTGTGTTTGAAAATTATATGTATGTAACATCTTGGAGATTACAAAGTGTTATAAAACTTAATAAATTTAACAGCAGTTACTATGAATCATTGGTCACAAACCTAAGTCGGCCATTCACTATTCATGTATATCATAGACAAGAACAACCTGAAAGTATGTAATATATTTTTGAAATTAATAAGACAGATTCTTAGTGTAATAGCTTTTATTAACAAATAATCTTGACAATATTTGAATATTAATAATCTTTAGTAAATCAAGTTGTTTATTTATAAATATTAATAATAATAAAATTTTTTCTTTTCATAAATAAATTTAAACAATGGGATTATTTTGTTATGTTTTGTTTAGTTAAACACCCTTGTATGATCAATAATGGAGGTTGTGACCATATTTGTGTTACTGCTTATAGAAATAAAGAAGGTATTGCTCAATGTTTATGTCAACCCGGATACAGACTTACTTCTGGAAAATGTATTTGTTAGTATATTATTTTGATGTTAAAATTATTATTTTTTTTTATACATATATTAATATGGTTTAGTGAGAAAAGGTAGCATTTTATCAAACATCACAACTTGTTGAAGGTTTTGTATTGATTATTTAAAATCTAATTTATACAAACCAACCTAATAGTTGAAGAGAGAAAAATATTTTTTTAAGTATACATTAAATTTTTTTAGCATCCAAACCACCTGCATTTTTGATATTTGGGAAAAGTAATCCACCAATGATTAAAGGCATATCCATGAATTCAAAAAATCATAAACAACAAATTATTTTACCATTGGACGAAGATAGAATGCCTACAACTATTGATTATGATGTAAAAACACAATCGATATATTATTCAGGTGGAAAAAAAAATGCTATTGAACGAATGAGATTAAATGGAACAAAGAAAGAATTAGTAAAAATGTTACCAGAAATGAATTGTGAAGGTTTGGCTATTGACTGGACTGGTCGTAATTTATTCTGGACAGATGAAGGTTTGGGTACAGTTAATGTGTTTAAAATTGATGATCCCACTAAACAAAAAGTATTGATAACTAACAAAGTTTATCATCCTAAATCAATTGTACTTGATCCTAAAAATGGGTATGTGAAATAATTTATCTAATTTATTTATTTAAAATGTTTCATTTATGATTATTTTTTAAAGTTTTATGTACTGGGGAAATTGGCCGCGTGGCTCTATCAGTTCTGGCGGTAGTATTGAAAAGGCTTGGATGGACGGAAATAACCAAACAAGCTTTGTTAATGTGGATGTTCAATGGCCAATGAGCTTAACCTTGGATTTTTTTACTAGAAAATTGTACTGGTCAGAAGTTTACAAAGATAGGATAGAATGTATTGATTTGGATGGTACTAACAGAGAAATTATTAAGCGATCAACTCCTTATCCATATGGAATTGCTATATATAATAATTTATTATTTTGGACTGAAACTGCTGCTACGGAAGTATTGGTGAAAAGCTATAATTTAGTAAATAAATCTCAAGACACATTAGGAATCGAGAATCCTCCACTTTATACATTAAAAGTGTATAATAGTGAAGCTCAAGGTAAGAAAATCTATTTTATTTATTACTTACTATTTAAAATATAATATTATAATATAATATACATAATTTACACTTAAAACATATTCATTTAAAATAATTATGTTAACTTGACAAACAATTTGTTCAAATTTTTAATGATTATAATTATTTTATTTTGTATGATTTTTAGTCAAAACATCTCCATATTGGTGTGAAAATTTAGATTTATGTCCTGGATTATGTATGTCTACTCCTAATGGACCAGTTTGTATATGTAACGATGGTTATGTATTGAAGACAACTGATGATAAAAAAAAAGAATGTGTAAAGTCTAGTAATTATTCTATTCCAAATGTCTGTAGTGTTGATGAATTCCAATGTATTAAAAATAAACAATGCATATCAAAGAAATATATATGTGATGGAGACAATGATTGTGGAGATGGTTCTGATGAAGACACTTCAAAATATGGCCCTTGTGGTATATAATTTTGTTTAAAATCAGGGCTTGAAATAAATTATAAAAATTATTAAAAATCTTTTAAAATTCAAGGATAATCAATACAAGTTTATAATATTGTTCATTAGCTAATAATAAAATAAATAATGTTTTGTTTTCTTAAATCTGTTTCATAATGCTTATGACATACATGGCCATGTGTACCTCGTTTGTAAAAATCAAAATTTTAAAGTGTTGATTAAAAAGTAAATAAAATTCAGAGTAGGTATAATTTGAAGCCTAATGGAAAAAATATAATAATTTTAAAATCAATTTATTGTTTTATATCAGAATAATTTAATGTCATTAAGTAATTGAAATATTAAAATATTGTCTTGATTTCAAGCCCAGTTAACTAACTTTTATTTTTTTAATATTATTTTAATTTATTTTATTATAGAAAAATATACTTGTCCTCAAGAGAATTTTAAATGTAGTGATAGTAATAAATGCATATCAAAATTCTGGGTGTGTGATGGTGATAATGATTGTGATGATAAATCTGATGAGAATCCAGAGTTATGTGATTCATGTTTAGCATCACAATTTTCATGTTCTGTTACAAAACGCTGTATTCCTCATTCCTGGGTTTGTGATGGCACATTTGACTGCGGGGAGGGAGATACATCAGATGAACATCAATATTGTGGTATGTCATTTATAATTAGTTCTAGATTAAAACATACATGTTTTTTTGAAAATTTTAAGAAATAGTTATATAATACACAAATTTGTTTTCATATTTTGGATTTAAAAAATATTCATTTTAATTTTTCAAATGTTTAGTATTATTGTTTATAGATGCATATTTTTGTTCTGATATTAATTAGTAAGTTATACTTTATTTTTATTTTGCAGTAACAAAAGCATTATTATTATTTATAAAAGTTATGTATGCATTTCTTGTTAGTTAAATTTGGACTTTTGTATATAATTAATTTTTTTAAACTAATTACATATTTTGTTTTACTAAAAGAAAAAAATTATCTTTACCTATTGTCAGGTATACAATACGCATATTCTTATTTAATCAATGATTTTATTATATTAGTTTGGTATTATAATTAAAATTTAGATATTTTAGCAATATATCTGGTGTGTATTATCTTTTTGTTCAACAATTTTAAATATTTATGTTTTTAAAAATTTGTAGGTTATTACTTATTTATATAAGATCATACTATATTATTTATTAAATATTTAGAGTCATGTTTATTCAAAATCTAAACTAATTTATAATATTTATATTTTAATGTCTTAAGGTTAAATGATTTATTAGTATGATTTTTATATTGTGATATTTCTACTAGTTAGCACAGTTGGATTTTAAAATGCAAGTGCATTTGTCTCTATTTGACATCTACTTATCTTTTATTAATAATTAATAATTTAAACAAATATACCATATATATTTAAGAGTAGATAAACTAACTTCATAATATTATTATAAACAATATTTTTTTAGAAACACATTCATGTCAAGAATTTGAGTTTACCTGTGCAAATGGACATTGTATATCTTATGAATATTTTTGCAATGCAGAAGATAATTGTGGTGATGGTTCAGACGAGGAAAAATGTTCTGACTGTTCCGGCGAAGTACGATAGTATTGTATTTTTTAATTTAATTCTTAATCTTATTCTCTTATTACATATTCTACTATTTATAATATTTACTATTAGTTTCTATGTGCAAAAAATAATACATGCATACCTTTGAAAAAAAAATGTGATGGAATAATTGATTGTGATGGTGCAACAGATGAATTAAATTGTAGTAGTGGATTGAATTATACTAACTATAACTGCTCAAATGATGAGTTTTTATGTCAAAATACTACTGGTTTTTGTATTGATAAACATTATGTCTGTGATGGAATACCCGATTGTCCTAATGGTAGTGATGAAAACAATTGTAGTAAGTTTAAAACGTTTAGTTGAAATATATTATTTATGAATGAAAAATGTTATCTTATTAATTTGAGTACTGTTTAAAATACTAATTATTAACAAAAATTAAAAATACAAAAATATGGTGATAATAATTTGATAAAATGACTAGTTAATGTTATTATAAAAAATATTTAGTAAGAAAACAAAATAATTTAAAAGTTTTATCAATATAAAAATTAGTTATAATTGTATTAGATTATTATATTTATTATTTATAGTAGTTTTTTTTACAATAAAGTTAGGTTTTGTTATTATATTAGGTTACAAACATGTGTACTATGTATTTAAAGAATTAGTTTTCGAGTTTATTACTAGTATCAACTTCTACTTATCTTATTCAAAAAAAGTTGTACTGAACACCATTAATATTTATTTATTATTTAGTAGCAATTACTAAATTAATATGTATAAACTTTTTTTCAGCTTCAGTAAAAAATTGTACTCTTGAAAATTGTTTTAATCATCCAATAGAAAAGTCATCTTCAATTTTTTGTTCATATCCAAATAAAACTTGTGACAATAATAGAACGTGCATTTCTGTAGATATGTTATGTGATGGTAAAAATGATTGTTTAGATGGTTCAGATGAAGGGGGACTATGTGGTAAGCTGTTAAATATTATTTATTATTTGAAAAAAATGCATATTTGTATTAGGTTAGGTTCCTATTATTATTATTATTATTATTATTTTGTTTAGTAATACAGTAGAACTCGCTTAAGAGGATACCAGTGTAGTATTTATTATCTCTCTCTAACCCACGCACAACATAGACAATTTTACGTTCACAAAAATGGCTATAACCAATATATTTCACAAATTAGAGTGAAATGACCTATTATATAATTTAAAGTTAAGAACATTGCATGTGAGTTAGAGAGAGATAACAAATACTATGCTGGCATCCTCTTAAGACACTTTTCAACTTTTGTTTGCTTAAGATTGTGAAAATGTGTTTTAACAAGGAACTTTTCTATTTTATTAACATAACCTAACATTGCTGAATAATTCCTATTTTTATTATTTTACAATTATTAAAATTTATCATTATTTGCTGAACAAAAGAGAATTTTATCCAATTAGAAAGAGAAAAATTAAACATCTTATCAAATGTTTTTTACATAAGAATTGTCTAGGGAATGATAGAAAATAGTGCCTTATACACGAAAGCATCCTAAACAGGAAAGCGTTTCAAGCGAGTTTTACTGTGATTATAATTATTATTATATTTAAGCAACTCTCATGCAAATAGTGTATCTATTTATTATTTTGTTTTTAAATAATTCATTTGGATTTATATTAGGAAGATCTAATTTTAAATCAATATTCTATATAATTAAAATTGCAATTCTGTGAGAAGAAGACATTTTTGTTTAGTATTTGTAGATTGCAGAAGGCTTATGATTGAGTTTCAAGGGAGGTATTGTGGTGGACTTCTTAAGAAGGAAAATAGTACTGTGAATGTATGTGAAATTAATAAAAGATATATTAAAAGAGCAATGATGAAAGGTAAAATTAATTAATAAAGTGCAAAAGTAAGCATACACTATGGTTCAGCGTTAAGTTCGTATCTGTTTTCCTTAATAATGGATAATGGATAAAATTACAAAGTATATATAGGGTGAGGAGTCATGGTGTATGATGTTTGTAGATGATGTATTAATGAGAGAAAACATAAAATATTATTTTATTTAGATACAAAAATAATGATAAATGGCAGCATTGGTAAAGGTTAAAGGTAAAGGCTAAGGATAAGTAGAAAATAATACAGAAACTATTTAATGTATGTGACAAAAATGGAGGATGTAGCATGCTAGGTGAATATAGGTTTAAGTACTTAAGATTGGTAGCACAAAATAATGATGGTTTTGAAGATTATATCAGGTATAGGAAAGATGAACTGGAGAGGGACGATACCCGTTTGCGTACATTTAACCTTTTTTGCGACTCGTTTGCGTACAAATATACAACTCGATTGCGCACACAAATTTTTAATACCTGCGATAAATGATCCAAAACATAGGACTCATTTGCGTACATATACTATAGCAAAAGTTTACTAAAACCCTTAACAAAAATAATGTTTAAGATCACCTGATTTTAAAACACGAAACTCACTATACTTATAGTTTTCAATATTAAAACAACGTTTTCCTCTGCGCGTTTCAAAAACATTTGATATTTGAATGTCCATGGTACTACACGAAATAAAATGACTCGTATCTCTATATCATCACACGTTCGATTATAAATAATAAGCATATAGTAACATCCAGCGGTCGTCAATAACGCACCCATTTATTTAAAATCACATTATCGTTTAGAACCGCGCACTAGTTAATCAATTACGTGTATCTTATCGAAATTTGCTCTACAAGTAACAATATAAGTCTAATTTAATAGCTGTACGCAAACGAGTCGTTATTTTTCATGTCAAAATTAGTATTAACCGAGTTTTCACGTTTTTCGATGTACGCAAACGAGTTGTCAGTTTACAGGTAAAAGATTGTGTACTGTGCGCAACGAGTATCACCGCTGGAGAGAGGTATTTTGTGTGATAAGATTATTCAATTGAAATGAAAAGGTTGATTTTATTGAGTAATTATGATGTTTGTTGTATGTGTATCATGTTGTATGGATCAGAATGTTGGGTTGTCAACAATAAAACAGAACAGTGGGTGAGTATAGCAGAGACAAAATGGTAAGGTGGATGTGTGAAATAACTTTGGAGGAGAAAATAAGATAAAAATCATTAGGAGTAGTATCAGAGTAGCACAAATTGTAGAAAAAATGTCTCATGTTATAGGTATAGAAATGAATGTAGACAGAAAGAGAGATAAAGAAAGACCAAAGAAGATATGTATAAGTGGAATGGTATAAAAATAACTGATGTGATTAAAGAAAAGATGGAGGTGTAAGGTAATTAGGGCCGAACCCATATATTTGGAAACAAAGAAGAAAGAAAAAGAAGATTTATTATATTTTTAACATTTTTATACATTATTAATGTCTTACAATTTTAAATAAATAATAAATAATTTTCTAGCTACAAATGTATGTGAATTATCATCTGATTGTTCACATATTTGCCAAAATAGTCCAGATGGCTACATATGTTTATGTCCTAACAACATGATTCTTCAAAACGATAATATAACATGTTCGTTTGTAAGTCCTTGTAGTACTTGGGGTCGTTGCTCTCAAAAATGTATTAAAAATGGACACTATGGACATAAATGTACTTGCAACAAAGGATATTTACTAGCTCCAGATCATTTTACTTGTAAAAGTATAGGTATATTTGCTATCAATAATTGTTTTATAATTATTATATTAATTAAGTAATTTCATTTTTACAGATACTAATGTGCCGCAAATAATCTTTAGTAACAAACATGAGTTACGGGGAATTGACCTAGTTACAAGAAATGTTAAATCATTAATTTCTAGTTTGAAAAATACTGTTACATTAGATTTTTATCATGCTAATGATGGAACTGATATGTTATATTGGACTGATGTAGCAGATGATAAAATATTTAAAGGAAAATTAATTGGTGGATGTAAGTTTAGAATAACATATCTGATTGTTTGCTAAACATTATGAATAGTCAATAAAAATATATATTTTTTTTAGCATTAACTGACATAGAAGTTGTAGTTCAAAATGGTCTAACTACAGCTGAAGGACTTGCTGTTGATTGGGTAGCTGGAAATATTTATTGGGTTGAGAGTAATTTAGATCAAATTGAAGTTGCAAAATTAAATGGAAGTTATCGGAGGAGTTTAGTTGCTGGAGACATGGAAAGTCCTAGGGCTATTGCACTAGATCCAAGATATGGTTATTTATTTTGGACTGACTGGGATTCATCAGCACCCAGAATTGAGCGATGTAGTATGGCTGGTGAATTTCGCCAAACTATTGTACTTGTGAGCATGTTTTCTGATGGAGAATGGCCAAATGGATTAACTTTAGATTATGAATTAAATCGTATCTATTGGATTGATGCCAAGTAAATTTATTTATTTATTAATATCTATGGTGAATGTTTTAATAAAACATTTTTTATCTTAGATCAGATACAATACATACAGTAGATTATAATGGAAATAATCATCACCTCGTATTAAAGGGACATGAGCTTCTTTCACATTCATTTGCTATTACTCTTTTTGAAAATGATGTGTATTGGACTGATTGGAGAAGCAATTCAGTGAATAAAGCTAATAAATGGACTGGTTTGAATGTTACGGTTGTGCAACATACCATAACACAACCATTTGATATAAAAATATTGCACCCCAGCCGACAACCAAAAGGTAAAAATAATAAACATTTTGTTGTTAATCAACTTAAAATTTAAAAAAAATCTATCTATCCTATTCAATTTACTTAAATTTGTAAATAATAAAGTAGTGAATATAGTGAATTATGTTGTATTGATAAATATAATTGTATGGTTTTAAATTATAAATATATTTAAAATATATTTGTATTTGAAAATTTTTAAATTTTTTTCTTTAGCAGTATTCTTGTACTATTTTTTTCATAATACAACTATTTATCAGTTCATGTGTAAGTAGTAGAATTTATTAAATACATTTTATATAAATTTAATCATTGGTAATGGTCAATGTGAAATAAAACCGAAAATATTATGATACATAAAAATCTATACATGTTAAACTAATGAATATTATTTTTACTTTCTATTGAAATAATTACTAATAATTGTAATATTTTTTATTTTTATTGTTTAGTTGAATTTAACCCTTGTGGAATAAATAATGGAAATTGCTCTCATTTGTGTTTATTGAATACAAATTCGAAATATAAATGTGACTGTCCACATGTTATGCGATTATCTAAGGACAATCATACATGCATCGGTAAAAGTTAAAAAAAATATTTTATTATATTTGTGTACATTAATATATTGTTTTTATATTTTTTATATTTTAGAAAATGAAGTTGTTTTATTATTTGCACAAATTAATGAGATTCGTGGTGTTAATTTAGAACAACCATATTATAATGCAATTCCAACGTTATTGTCATATGATTCGCAAACTTTACTCCATGTACAAATAGATTATTTGGCTGCGGATAAGAAAATTTATTGGTCTGATTATTCAAGTAATGAAATAAAAAGGTCAAGTTTATCTGGTGGCAACATTGAAGTAATTTTAGATACAGGTATTTTAATATTTATACTAGTTTGTAGAAAACATAAATAGGTTAAAAATCTAACTAGTGTTATTTAGAATACTCTATTTAAACTAAAACTTCAATATTATTATTACAAAACATTTTTTTGTTTTAGGAATTCATCAACCACACGGATTTGCTATTGACTGGATGTCAAAAAATATATTCATCGCAGTTAGTTCAGATCAAAATCCTCTTGTAGAGGAAAAGATCACTGGTGCCAGAACTATAATAGCCTGTAATCTTGAAGGAGAGTATTTTACTACCATATATTCTAGTGATTGGACTGATGAAGATACAAACAAAACTCTACAAATTGGTGCGTTAGCTGTATATCCACAACAAGGCAAATTGTTTTGGACTCAAGGAATGTCAAGTGGTCATCATAATATTATAATGTCCAATATGAATGCATCTTATTATACAATCATTTATACAGAAAAAATTATACCCTTTGTATCAGGGTTTACTAGTAAGTATTTATAAACTTATTGAATACTTATAACGTTTTTATTTATTATTTATTATATTAATTGATTTTATATTTTAATAAAAGGGAGCTACACCCATTGTGTTGTCTCTGTCTTACAAATGTAAATTGCAGAAATTTTTGTTCAGTAGAACTAATTTTGATTTAGTCTGAGTTAGTTATCAAATTTAAAAGAAAAAATATTATCTACATTTGTTTGTTGGTTTATTTGTACAATAATTGAATTTTTAAGGAAGATGGGCGTTTTACAAACACAACTTGCTTAAAAACTATAATACCATGTGTATGGTCATATCACAAATACATTTTCATAACTTTAAGTTTGACAATAGACCAATTCACTATAAAACACAGATTTATTTTTGTAGGACATTATTTTTTATGGTGTATGGTTGTATGCTTGTAAAATAAGAAAAGACACTGATATGGTGTATCATTTTTAATTTGTTACCAAACAAAAAAAATATTGACAATTATTATTAGTTATTAATTTATAATATTCTATTTAAAAGAAATAACATTTATAAGATCTCCATTAGCTTTCTATACTTGGTTGAAGATTAATATATAACTAAATCAAAAATAAAAAACATTAAATATTTAAATATATGACTGTATATGACTAGGTATCATAAAATTAATAAAAGTAATTTGGTACAAATTAATAAAAAGTAAAAATATTTAATAAATAATGAATAATTCTTCTAAGAGATATAATATTATGTAATAATTATAAATACAATTTAGTAAAATAACTACTATAAATTAATTATAATGCAATAATATTATTTTGAATCAATTAATTCATAGTATGTATTTTGCTTACAGTTTTAAATAAAAGTTGTTTTTGTAATTGAATCTATAAATTATTTAAATATAAGTATTATTTATTTAATTGAATATTATATTGTTTTGTTTAGGTTTAACTATTGATCAGGAAACAAACACACTATATTGGGTGAATTCTGATAAACATTCTATTCAGTCATATAGTATACAAGATTCCAGAGTAAATCCTCCTTTAAATTTACCAGAAGAAAGTTTTCCATCATCTATTGCTTTATACAAAAATAATATATATTATGTGGATAACAGACTAATGAATATTCGAGTTGCGAATAAAATTACTGGAGATGAAAATTCAATTTTTCGTAACATAACTGCAGGTATTATACTATTAATTAAAGATAGTTAAAAAATAAAATAGGCATTATTATTCATAAATTTTCCATCTATGCTAAAATATATACTTTGAAAACTATAATATTCATTAACTTTTGAAAAAAATAAAATTATATTTAATACTTAGTAAGTTTTATATTGGTACAATATTTTAGATTCTGAATGTAGCCAATGAATGTATTGATTTTACAGTGGAGGGGGGGTTGTTTATCATTACCTTTTGGAACAGTATAAATGCTTTGATTTTCTATTTTGGAAAGTGTTATGGTTTGGGAATAATTTTCCAGTATCTTTTAATAATTGAGAAAAAATAAAATAAATTATGAAAAAACTTGAGTTTTTATGATTTATATATTTAATAGTTTTCGACAAAATTGATTTATTTTTAATTTTATTTTAATTTAAAAATGAATAACTATAGAAACTTGAAAATTTCACCAATTGTTTATATTTCCATTCAAATTTTTTAGTTATTTATAGATTTTATAGATAATTGACATTTTTTTTTTTTTAATTACCAATAAAATTTTTTTTTTTTGCTTGGTTGAGAACTGAAAATTTAGTATAATATTGAAATATAAGTTTTTATGAATAGAATAAAAGAAAAAATTTGAGTGTAAATTTACAAAAAAAATGTATAAGCGTTTGAAGTTCAAATTGTTATAGTATAGTCAGAGGTCTCTAACTTTTTTTGATGGTGGCCAAATTTAATATACATTTTTTCCATAACTGGTCAATATTTTACGAGAAATAAGGAAGTAATGAAATTGAAAAATATATAAGATTCAACATTATATACTTTCTATATTATAGCGTATTTGTGCAGTTAGAAAAATCTGTCGATCATGAGTTTGATAGCATTATTATTATTCCAGAGTCGATCATTAAGTCTTTCTGACCAACGTGTAACTGTGCGAGTACACTGCAAGTCAGATAAGTATGATCGACTGGTTTTTCTGTTATTAGCTAGTGTTAGTATATAAGAATGACTATAATAAGTTGTTATGAATAACACCAAATAAAAAAAGCGGGTAAGTGAGTATCGCTCTGCTGTACATTAGGGGGTGGGGTGGACCTCGGACTAGGGTAGGTTAAATTTGAATGCAATGATAGGTATCATTGTATACGAAAAACGATTCTGAACGGAGATGATTTGTCAGTCTAGGATATATTATATTTAAATTTTAAATAATGTCATAATATATTCTATTTTGAAACAAATTCAAACATTTAAGTAAAAGTTTCAAGATCTTACGTTTAGTAATTTTTTAAAAATAACAAAAATCGAAAATTATTTATTAGTAAAACGTTATTTTACACGTGTATTTTTGATTTCAAATTAAAATTAAAACTTTAAACACTCGTAAAATTTTTTAAATTGAATAATCCTCAAACTTTTTTATAATTATTCTAAGATTATTTTATGGACAGCGTAGTATTAAATTTTCAATTCTTAGCTTTTAATTGTAAAATATTTATAAATTTTAACTACCAAATAGTAAAAAATATTCATGATTTTGATGAATTTTTGTCAATATTTGAACTTCAAATGCTAATAAAAAAAAATTGTGCCTATGTATTTTTATAATTTTTGAATGAGAATTAGAAAAAGTTATGTGGACCCTTCAGTTAAATTTTCAAATAATTTGTCCCAACTAAATTTTTTTTATCATCATTTATAAAAAAAAAAATTAAAAAAAATTGAAAATTTCAATTGTCTCTAAATAGCTCAAAAAAAGTCAAAATACTTTTAAAATTTAACTGTGTATAGAAAACGCTGATATAAACATTTGGTGAAAATTACAAGTATTTACATCGATTAGTTTTTGAATTATAGCAAAATAAAAAATTTGATTTTGTCGAAAACTGGTTTTGCGTAAAAAATCCCGTTTTTCCCTAATTTTTTTAGGGTTTTTCCCGACTCATTTAAAAAATATTGAAAATTTTTAACTTTTGACCCCCCAAAGTACCAACTAGATTCAATTTCCTTTTCAAAGAGGGGCTGAAGTCAAAAATCGAACTCCAAATTATTACTCCAAATGTTGTCGTCAGACACAAAAAAAAAAAAAACACATATTGTAAAATCAATACATTCATCACTCCGTTCAGAATCTAAAGTTAATAAATTAATTTTTTTTGACTAATTATAAATAAATTAAAAACAATGAATAGTAATATATTATTTTCAAAACATAAATTAGCTTAGCGGGCTGGATCTAAAGTTAAAGACCCCTAGTATAGTATATTCTATAATTATTTCTTTTTAAATGATTTTTTAGTTACTTTGTTATGATTCAAAAATGAAACAAATATAGTAGATATGACAAGAATATCTCATATTTATTTTATTATAATTATAATAATTAAATATTTAGAATATAAAAAATGCAATGTTTTCAGTAAAAATTAAATCAACCTACTGTATTACTATAAGTAAAATAAATTACATTGTGTTTAGTGGTATTTGTTAAGAGGACATATCCACATGTGTTGTCTCTGTCTTACTAACATGTATCATAACAAATTTTCGTTCAGCAGAATACATTTTGTGATGTTAGCTATTGGAGTAAATTTACCTATTATCAAATTTAAAGGTAAGAATATTATCTAAATCAGGGGTCGCCAACCTTTTCAAACAAGTGAGCTACATTTGAAATTTTTAGTCCCAGGTGATCGAAATCTAGGAGAATTTAGGTCTTTAGGAAGAGATTTGTTTTATAAGCAAAAAAAAAAAAGTCTGAAAAAAGGTGCACACTTGCACGTGACAACTAATAAATTGACAGTCGAGTTAAATTGACAATAATTCTGACTATTTATTGTAGCCGAGGCAATTGTTTTCAAAAAAAAAAAAAATTATGACTATTACCGATTGACCGATAATGGTAAATTCCTAGAATACAATATAGCAATCCACATTATCCGATTATTTATTACGCGATCGACCGACAATGGTAAAATTAATTTTTTTAACGATCGACCTATAGTCCTAGAAAGATTGACTGGTTGGCGACCCCTGATCTAAATAATGACATATGCTTTTAATGATATTATTTTAATGTGAGTTATGAACATTTTAAAGTTGTTATATTTTATATAGCTGTAATTCACTTTAAAATGATAATATCAATAAAATCATGTGTGATTGTCTAAATAATATTCTTACCTTTAAATTTGATAATATGTAAATTTACTCTAATATTAAAGCTAACATCACAAAATGTATTCTACTGAACGAAAATTTGTTATGATGTATGTTAATAAGACAGAGACAACACATGCGGGTATGGCGTCCTCTTATTAGACTATCTTCGCTCAGAATCGTTTATGTATCATTGAACTAAAATTTAATATATCTCTTACAGTGATCCGTGACTTACTCGATATTTATAATACAAAAAAGTGGTACCCATTTGTACACCTTTTTAATTTTTTAAATGTTAATAATTTATCAAAAATGCATTACAATAATACAAACATTTAAAGAATATTTTTTGTTTTATATAAAAACAGTTTAATATATTTGCGCTTTACAGATGTGTATGGATTGAGTCTTTATGATCCATCTTTACAAACTGGTATTAACTATTGTTCAAAGAATAGAGGTCTATGCTCTCATCTTTGCTTACCTATTTCTGTTGAACATTGGGTTTGTCATTGTGCTATTGGATATACTATTGATCCAAAAGATAAGAAAAAATGTGTTGGTGTCAGTGAATTTTTACTATATACTGTTGAATCTGAAATCAAAGGCATATCTTTAATAAAAAATGATTCTAGACAAGTTTTAAGTCCATTATCTAAAACATCTATGGCATATAGCATAGATTTTTATGAAGGTAAGAGTAACAAGCAATGTAATGTATTTATGTTTTAATTAAAAATAATATTTTAGAATATATATACTGGTCAGATGATGAGCAAGGAACTATCATGAGAATAAAACGTGATGGAACTGGTAGACAAATAATTGTAAATCATGAACATTCTGGTGAGACATCAGGCTCTTGGGTTTCAGGTATATTTCATTTAAGTTTTGAATTAATAGGTTTATGCATTAAAAATAACTATATTATATCATATACTATTTTTTTCATAGGAATTGCTATTGATTGGATTGCTAGTCATATTTATTGGGCAAATCCGTCTTCAAATATTATTCAAGTTGCTCATCTTAATGGATCTAATGTTTATGTGGTGGTGGACACCGGAGACACCATGGAAAGGCCTAATTCTTTGGCTGTAGATCCTGTTGTTGGTTTTCTATTTTGGAGTATTAGACGTTATCATGGTGTTTCGAGGGCAACTTTGGATGGAAAGAATAGAAAGAGTATTTTACTTAACAAAGATCAACCATATGTCGAAGATATTACATTGGATTACACGGTATCTACCTAATATCTGTTAATTATATAAGATGTTATAAAAAATGCATTTCTTTAAGCATAAATTTGTATATATTTTAAAAATAGAATCGCAAGTTATACTTTTGTCAACAAAGTATGATTGGTCGTTGTAATTATGATGGTACTGAATATGAAATATTGTATGAAGATAAAGATAGTAATCCTGCTAGTGTTGTTGTACATAATGGTTATATTTATTGGCTCGGAATGTGAGTTACTTACCAAAGTTTATATTAATATAGAATTATTCAGAAATTTATATTTTTTTTCAGTATGCAAGTACAAGGGTCTTCATCATTAATGGTTTCCCCTATTGATAATTTATCTGCATCTGAAGAACTGACTCAAGAATTTGGCGAACATCCAAAAGATGTTCAGATATTTTCAAAAAGTCGTCATCAAGGGTCTAATATTTGTGCTAAAAATAATGGAGGATGTCAAGAACTATGTTTATTTAATGGGACAAATGGGGTTTGTGCTTGTACACATGGAATCGTTGGATCTGACGGAAAGAAATGTGAAGGTATTTTAATTTAAAAATTCTTAAATAGTTACCTAAATACTTCAATTTGTTTGGTAATATTTGTTTTCAATTTTCAAGTAATCGTGTGCATATATTATTTCTAATATTAATATTTTTAGATTATACTACATTTCTTATGTATTCTCGAGTGGATAAAATTGATAGTGTTGCTGTGTCTGAAAATCCAAATTTGAATACACCATTTAGAGTCATGGAATCAAAAACATATATGCAGAATATAATTGCATTGTCATATGATTATGCACATTCTTTATTATTTTACTCAGATATTCAACGCGGAACTATTGATGCTATTCATTTTAATAATACAGGCCATCGAGTAATAGCTGAAAGTATGTAATAAAATGTTATTTTAAATTATTAATATTAATTTTAAATTTGCTATTATTTTTTTACTTTTATTTTCAATATACATTATTAGATCAAGGATCTGTAGAAGGTATTGATTATGAAATGAGTGAAAATATACTTTACTGGACAAATAGTCATGCAACCATTAGTCGATTAAATCTAAGTGAACCAAATGGTGCTCCTGAGATAATTATACAATTAGGAAAGTCAGATAGACCACGCGGTATAGCAATTGATATATGTGAGATGTGAGTAATCTTTTGAATTTTAAAAATATAGATGTATTTATATTTTGAAAAAGCTATTTATTCAATTTTTACTTACAATATTATATAATTGAAATAACATGTAATAACTGAATTTGAATTACCTATAAAGATATTATTATGTATTTAACATTTAAATAGTTGTTTTTATCACTAAATTTAAAAAAAAAAAGTAATATTTCCTTAAAATTTAAGTGTCTAATTATTGTTTTATAATACAGTCTGTTACATTTTGTAATAAATCTTTTTTTCTTTAAAAAATGTTTCTACTTATACAATATTAGTTCTAACTAATTATTTATTAAAATAGGGGCTATTGGCTTATCTTTAAATAATTTAGAAATTCTCTGATTAATTGCTTAAAATGTTTTACATGTGTCTATCATAGTAATCAATGTATATAATAATATTTAATTGTATACATTCTTAATCTTCAATAATAACTTTATAGATTGATGTTTTGGACTAATTGGAATGATTTAAAACCTAGTATTCAAAAAGCTTTTGTTAATGGATTTAACGTAACATCAATCATAACAACTGATATTCAGATTCCAAATGCTCTTACAATAGATCACATGACTCAAAAACTATATTGGGGTGATGCAAAGTTGGATAAAATTGAGAGTTGTGAATATGATGGAACAAATCGCGTGGTATTTTAATTATCTTTAGTTATAAATTATTAAAAAATTGAATATATAAAATGTTTATAATCATGTTGTATAATAGGTACTCGCTGAATTGTATCCTCAACATCCATTCGACATTGCTGTATATGGTGATTATTTTTATTGGACTGACTGGATTTTAAATGCAGTTTTACGAGCTGACAAATACACTGGTGAAAATATTGTGTGGATAAGAAAAGATGTCTATAGACCTATGGGAATAATTGCAATTGCTGAAAATATTAATGATTGTAAATTCTAGTATATTATTATATTATAGCAGCTTTAATAAATGTTATTATGTTATTATTATGATATTTCAAGGTACTAGAAATCCATGCTATCTACTCAACGGACAGTGTGAAGATATATGTCGTGTAAATATTAAAGGTGCTGTAGAATGTTCTTGTTTTCACAACCGTGCACTTCTACCTGATAAACATAGATGTGTTGAAAATAAATTAAAAAATAATTGTTCAAATAATGAATTTTGGTGTTCTTCTGATGAATGTATACCTTTTGAAAATACATGTGATGGTATAAACCATTGTGTTGATAATTCTGATGAAGATATTAAATATTGTGGTAAGCAATCTTATACAATTTTATACATAAAAAGTTTTGTATTTTGTTTTTTAATCTAAATAATAATTTATTAGCCACAAGGTCTTGTCAAGAAGGATTTTTCTCGTGCCCAGATTTCAAACGATGTCATCCAAATAGCCAAAAATGTGATGGACTATTTGATTGTTTAGATGGTTTTGATGAATTGAACTGTTCTTGTAAAAATTCTACATTCTTCCGTTGTAAATCTGGTGAATGTATAACTCCAAATTTGCGCTGTGATCATGATCCTGATTGTAGTGATGCAAGTGATGAAATTGGTTGTGGTATGTTAAATAATTATTTACTTATTGTATACAATATAATTTGGTAAAAATTACTATTTTAAGATCATAAGATTTGTGAAGATTTAGTATTTAATACTACAATAATAAGCTGTAATACAACTACTGCTTGTATCCATCCAAGTTGGATTTGTGATGGTCAAAATGATTGTTGGGATAACAGTGATGAACAAAATTGTTCAACAAGTAAGTCAATTTTTTAATATGAACAAAATAGTTAGGTAATAAATATTAATTATTTTTATTTTAGTAAAACATTTAACTCCAGAAAAAAATAATTGTTCATCTAATGATTTTAAATGTTCAAATGGTAAATGTATTTCTAAATCATGGAAATGTGATGGTTATGATGATTGTGGTGATTCATTAAATACTTCATTGCCTTCATCAGATGAGATAAATTGCCGTAAGTAGATTTTTTTTTTACATAATTTGATTTAATGTAAAATTTACAATTTATTATAATATATAATAAAATATTTATGTTTTTTTGTTTCATTTACTTTACATTTTAATGTGCTTTATAATATTTGATGTGGTATTAATAATCATTATGTTATACTTGATATTTTTTTGTTATACAATTTACTATATACTTTAATATCATCTATGATAAAAACGTTGTAGCCATCATTATAAAGTAGAAACATTTATTCATTTATAATGTGAATCACAAAACTTTATTTATGGGTTGCTGGAGTGGATCACCATTTCACAAATATTAGACTAAAAATATAATTTAAGAATTACAAGTTATAAGGAAATTATTAAGTTAGGAAAATTGATCCAAATTATTATCAGTGAGTGGAAGCGCTATGCGATAAATTAGGAATTAGGTCTTATAAATACAGTATCATAGTAATAATAGGTATTGCATATACTTTTTATTAAGTATGTTCAATGAACAATATTGTTCAAATATGCCGTTAACTCTAAAATAAGCAGTTTTATACACTACAAACCTTTTGCTATTTATTCTCTGCTAAAAAAATAGTCAATTCGCATTAAGCTGTATACCAGTGATGCCCAACCTTTTTTGTTCGGCGTGCCACTTTGGTTAATAATCATCTTCGAGCGGGCCACTAAATATAAAAGAACGAATAATTCCAATCCTAATCTAATAATAATGTTTTATTTAATAATTTGTGACGGGCCACACAGAATACCTTCGCGGGCCACATGTGGCCCGCAGGCCGCGGGTTGGGCACCACTGCTGTATACTGTCAATTAAAATATTAAAATTCATACAATTTGAACTTAAATCATTCATATTCTTTAAACATTATTTTTATCTTTTAAGTTTTGAATTCTAAATATATATTGTTTTAAATTACACACATATATTAAATATTCTTAATTTGTGTTTTGTTTTATTGAATTATAAAAAGGTGTCTTAACTGTATCAAAATGTAAAAATGTCATTATTGCATGTTCTAGCTGTTAAATGTAAATCATCCGAATTCTATTGCAAAACCAAATTTGAAACATATGAGTGTTTACCAGCATCATGGCAATGTGATGGAACTCCAGATTGTTTGGATGGCTCTGATGAACTTATAAATTGCCGTATGTTAATTGTTATTTTTTTTTACAACGTTTATTTAATTTGCATAATAATTAATATTTTTATTTTTATTTTTGTAGTAAGTAGAAATTGTTCAAGTAGTGATTTTCATTGTAATAAAACTGGACGATGTATACCATCTACTTGGGTATGTGATAAAGATGATGATTGTGGCGATGGTTCTGATGAGAATGAAGAAAAATGTAAAATAAACAATTCAACTTGTCCATTAACCAAGTTTGAATGTGTTAATAAGAAATGTATTTTTGAGGTATGTAATTATTCTGAATTACTGTAATCAAATATCATGTATTTGAATTATAAGTTAGTATAATATTTAGGCATATTATTGTGATGGTCATGATGATTGTGGCGACAATTCAGATGAACCTGAAAATTGTAAAGTATGTGATTCTATTAAAGAATTTACTTGTGAAAATGGTGCTTGTGTCTTACTAACTGACTTATGTAATGGTAAAAATGACTGTGGTGACAATTCTGATGAAAATTTGCATACTGAAGAGTGTAGTAAGTATTCATATTATTTATACCTAGCTTAGGGTGACAATCGAATATATAGAAAAAAAAAAATTTTAATATTTCTTTTTTCCCACCCACCTTAAATGTTTATTTTGATATAATATATACTTTGTGAAAGTTATATTTCATTCGGTTGATATTTAGAGGTCGCGCAACACTTTTATTTTCCTAAGCTATTAATAGCATGGATATCGCAATTTCGCTCGCGTTATCGACGGTTACTCGCCGATTATACATCATTTGTAGTACACCGGTTCACACGTTAACATTGTTATAGTAATGATTATTATTTTGTCGTGAATCTTACTCGTATATTTTATTGGTATCGTCTCGTGTATGTTGTTCCGTCAATACGCAGTACGTCAGTAGCCAGTTCGTACGTTAAAGTTTTATTTGAGTCTTTTTGTTCACTAATTTATGTAAGTATTATTACATTTGTATATAATATATTTTAGATATTAATATAATATGGCTAGCACTAGTAAAGATCGTGGAATTTGGTTAATTGGGGGGACACTTGAATCCATCACCAGCAGTAAACTTCCGTCTAATAAACAAATGCTTCACCGGTGTTTTCATTTGCACAAATACGAAAAAAAATCTATTCAATCTAGTGCTACAATTACAGCAAGAGAAGTTAGTGCTTTTTGGGAAAAAGCTAAAATTCCCACGCAAAAAGAATGCCACGTTATTGAAAAAATAAAAAAATACACTGTAAGTGGCAGAGTATTAAAAAAAGTGCTTCACGACGAACATCAAAACAATTAGAAGCGGAATCTGTTTTCGTCAGTGACTTTGACAATTTATTCGATATTGCTCATAAAGATGCTTTGACTCTTATATCTATAAAAGAAGACAAAGAGTTTCTTCTTGCTCAGAGAGAGAAAGGAAGACGTGGAAGCATGGGTCCAATTGATACGAAACTTTCAAAAAAAGAAGAGTGAACCAAACAGCGACAGCTTCAAAATGAGTTGAAAATAAAAAAAGAGACTGAACGTTTAAAAAAAGACGAACAAATGTCAAATGTTAATGATAATAATATTGATTGCGATGATTCTCAATGCAGCAGTTGTGATAATGATGAGTTGTATGTACCCTCCAGCAAGAAGTTAAAAAAAAATAATAGTCCAACGAAGGTCAATACTTTATTTAATTTAACCATTGTAACTTCTAGAGTAGCGTCTGCTCTAGATAGAACGAAAGTAAGTGATCGAAATGCAATATATGTTTTATCAGCTACAGTACAATTATTAGGGCATAATATACAAAATTTTACCCTTAATCGAGAGTCAATAAGACAAGCTTGTCGAGAATATCGAGAAAAAATCGCTGATGAAATAAAAACTTCATTTTTTACGACTATTCCATTGACAGTCCATTGGGACGGAAAATTACTTCCAGATTTAACTTCAAAAGATAAAGTTGATCGCCTAGCAGTTATAGTATCAGGGGATTGTATTATGAAATTACTTGGTGTGCCGAAAATTCCAAATGGAACGGGGGAAGCCCAAGCAACTGCAGTGTAGTAAAAGCCGGTGCGTGTGTACTTCTTGAAAAAAAAATTAAAAGAGACCGCCTCAGTTTAGCATGTCGACACCACATACTGGAACTTATTATTGAGAGTGTGTTTAATGCGTTAATGGGAGCTTCAAGTTTCTAATATCAAAATATTTCAACGATTTGCAGAAAAGTGGAACGAAATTGACGTAGACAAATACGAAAGTGGAATAATTGAAGATACAGTGGCTAGTAAATTAAATCCACAAAAATATGTTCTTGTCAAGTATATCAATGACCAGTTAGCGACATTTCAGCCTAGAGATGACTACAAGGAATTGCTGCAACTTTCCCTAATATTCCTAGGAGATGAAACTGCTAAAGATTTTAAGATTCGTAGACCTGGCGCTTTACATCGAGCTAGATGGATGGCAAAGTTAATTTATAGCTTGAAAATTTTCTTATTTCGATCGTAGTTCAAACTAACTGCTAGAGAATTATCTGCACTTAAAGCCTTCAACGTTTTTGTCATACAAGTTTATATTAAGTACTGGTATACTGCGTCTAGTGGAGAACTAGCTCCTTATAACGATCTTAATCTTTTAAAGGAACTCGATAACTATAAAAAATCAAATATAGTTATAGGCAACGCGGCTGCCAAAAGCTTCTCAAGACATTTATGGTACTTAAGTGAGACACTTATTGGATTAACCTTTTTTGACAGCAAAGTTTCTTCTGAGATGAAAGTTAATATGGTTAAATCATTAGTGAAAAAAGGAGCTGACTTTCCTTTACGGCGTATTACAGTTGAGACGACTGCAGTTCAAACAGTACAATTGTTTGATTTTGTTTCTAAAAATAGCCTCATATTATTTACAGCCTGGGACATCCCCCAAGATTTCTTAAATCAGAATCCAGATACTTGGGAAAATCACAAAGATTTCATTGACGGTTGTAAAAGGGTTCAACATCTGAAAGTAGTTAACGATGCAGCTGAACGTGGGATTTCGTTGATTCAAACTTTCAATGGGATAATCACCAATCAAGAAGAACAAAAGCAGTATCTTTTGCAAGTAGTTGAACAACACCGACAGAAGTATCCAAATCCAAATAAATCTACAATCGATGATTGACATTTTGTGTGATGATTATTTTTTATACAATATTATGATGATCTATAACTTTTTTATATTATTTTTAATTATTAAATGTATATTTTTTTTATTCGTACACTGAAATATCTATTATATTTTTAAAACAAGTTGTGCAACCAGTAAAAATTGAAATTTTTTCTTGAAATTTTTTTGAATGTTGTTATTAGATGGATAAACAATTTAAGCGGGTGGGACTTTCAGAAATAATTTTTTTTTTTTTTATTGTCATCCTAACCTAGCTAACATTTTTTACTAGTCAATTTTATATAATTATTCTAGAACATTATAAAAATGAAAATTGCTCGTGGCCTGATAATTTCTTTTGCCATAATAAATTATGTATCAATGCAAATCTTACTTGTAATGGACAAGATGATTGTGGGGATTTTAGTGATGAAGACAAATGTAGTAAGTATTTTTAAAAGAATAATTCATTTACTGTATTTAAATCGATGTAAGTAATGTATTTTTTATAAAATAATTGGATTATACGCTAATATTAGTTAAATTATTAAAATTGATATTTTATTTTACATTATTAATTGTATGGAATAAAAGAAATCAAAACTAAATTTTCCAGATATTAATGAGTGTGCACTAGAAAGTAATACACACATTTTTCGCCCTTGTGAGCATATTTGTATAGATCGTCCTGTCGGCTATGAATGTAAATGCCACCCTGGCTATAAAGCTGTGGGCACTTTATGTCATGACATCAATGAATGCAATTCTACTGAAATAACGAAACCTTGTAACCAAATATGTTATAATACCATAGGATCTTATAAATGTGATTGTACTGCAGGTTATACATTATTACGAGACGGTTTTTCATGCAAAGCTTCTACAAGTAATAACTAATTAATATTTTATAATTTATATTATTAAAAAAAATTCCTGAATTTTTTAGTTGAAAAGCCAATGCTAGTTTTTGCTAATAAACAGTATATTAAACAAATTGATTTACGTGGAACTAAAACTGAAATTGTTGTGGAAAATTTAACCAATGCTGTGGCCGTTGATTATGATTATGCTGATAATTGTTTTTATTGGTCTGAAATTTCTACTCAGGGTAGCACAATTAAAAGAAAATGCAAAAATATGACTACTGAGGTATATTAATTTTTCAATCTTAATGAATACTTGATCTCTAAACGGTCTGAACTTATTATTTATAATTTATTTAGAGATTACATGGCCCAGTAATTCAAAGTCCTGATGGTATTGCAGTAGACTGGGTTGCTAAAAATTTGTATTGGTGTGACAAGGGTAAAGACACAATTGAAGTGTCTAAGCTAAATGGTCAATTTAGAAAAGTATTGATAAGTAAGAGTTTAGAAGAACCTAGAGCCCTCAGTTTAGATCCTATTCGAGGATATATGTATTGGACCGATTGGGGTGAAGTGCCTTACATTGGTAAGGCTGGTATGGATGGAAGTGAACCTAAAGCTATTGTAAATGAATCACTTGGTTGGCCAAATGCTTTAGTTATAAGCTTAGCTACAGAAGAACTTTTTTGGGCTGATGCAAAAGAGGACTATATTGCTTATTCAGACTTAAATGGGAACAATAGACATATAATTATGAGCAGAAGTAATTTTGTTATTATCTATAAATACAGTTTCAATTTGTGATAAACAAATTTTTAATTTTTTCAGAAATTGATCCTTTTATAAATTTACACCATGTATTTGCTATCACTTTATTTGAAAATTCTGTTTATTGGTCTGATTGGGAAACAAAAAGTATACATAAATGTCATAAATATTCAGGCCAAGAATGTCGAAATGTTACATCACTTGTTTATAGGCCAATGGACATTAAAGTTGTGCATCCTCTTTTACAACCATCAAGTAAATAAATTAATATATATTTATTAGTAGGTTAAAAACTTGAAATTTTATGTTTAAATAAGTTTTTATTGGTTGTAACAGAAAATATTTTTTAATGACTCGTTTTTTTTGTAGTATAAATTATAGAATAAATAAATAATATTAATCACTTTTTTTATTTGCTTTAGGAGCATATAACCCTTGTGAGAAAAATAATGGTGGATGCAAAGCTTTGTGTCTTTTATCACCAAATTTGGGTAGAACATGCGCATGTCCTCAAGATTTTATTCTTGCACCAGACAATATGAATTGCATTGCTAATTGTTCTTCATCACATTTTGTGTGTGCTAATACATTTAAATGTATACCTTTCTGGTGGCATTGCGATAAACATGTATGTTTAGGATTTGTATTTTATTTTATTATATTTTTAAATAAATAATATCTATTTTAGGATGATTGTGGAGATGGTTCTGATGAGCCTGATACTTGTTTAGACTTCCAGTGTACTCCTGGACAATTTCAATGTAATAATCATCAGTGTATACAGCCTTCACAAATATGTAATGGTATATTTGATTGTAAAGACAATTCTGATGAAGAAAACTGTGGAAATGTAAATATAAGTATTTAGTATTATGTTTTTTAGAGTGGCGATTCTCAGCTATCTTTATCTTATTGCATACTTTTTATTTAAGACATTTTTGTACATAATGAAAACTTTTTTATTTTCCATTATTTATGAAGTATGATTATTATATTATAAGCTAATAACAACTGGGATATTTCATGACTCATTTTTATGTTGAAAATTCTTTAGAATTTCTATTTTAATATTGTAATATTGACATAATTCATATTAATTACTTACATTATGTATTGTATAGTATACATGTCTTGATACGGACTTTAAATGTCAACGTGGCTCTAAATTTAACAAATTACCAATGCCAACATGTATATCAAATCAGCTAAAATGCAATGGTCGCAATGATTGTTTGGATGGTGAAGATGAAAGAGATTGTAAATCAAAAGCATGTAGTTCAAAAGAGGTAAGAAAAAATCATATTTTAAAGTAAAATATTATGTTCTGTTAGAGTTATTAATGGTTACATAAAAATTAATTATTTTTCATGAAAAGTTAATATAGGTTATGATAATATAAGTAAGGTTAATTATAATATATAAATTAAATATTTTTCAGTTCAAATGTGAAATTACTGGAAAATGTATTCCAAAAGTTTTTATGTGTGATGGTGAATATGATTGTGGATTAGGAGATAATTCTGATGAACCAGAAGATTGTACTTCGAGAACATGTTCATCTGATGAAATGCGTTGTAAAAACGGTCGATGTATCCATTCAACATGGGTGTGTGATGGTGAAAATGATTGTCCTGATATGGATGATGAACCACCTTCTTGTTTTAACATCACGTGTGATCCGACATACTTTAAATGTGCTAATGGAAAGTGAGTAAATTATAACTAAAATTCAGTATAAATCATTTGAAGTTAAAGTTTGAAATAACTTTGTAAGTTTGTAATAGTTTTGAGTCAAGCTTAATATTTTAATAGTAATACATTTATAGTATAACATTTTGTTAAATTAAATATTAAAACTCAAAATTTGTATCTAAACTTAACTCAAATTATGAAAATAATATTTTATTTGAAAATAAAGTAATTATAAATAGCCTTTAAAAAGTATTTTATTTTTATAATAATGGAAAATTCAAACAGAAATCCATGTTTGGTTTGATTATTTTTTCTATGATTAAAATTGACTGAAATTTAGATTTTTTTGTCCTTCAAGATTTTATTTAAACCATTACTATACAATTTATTATAACTGAACTATACAAAGAGTTATTAAACTTATATATTAACCACTATAGCTTTATTATAAATTTTTTTTTTTTATATAGATGTATTCCAGGACGCTGGCGATGTGATTACGAAAATGACTGTGTTGATAGATCTGACGAAATTGGTTGCTCACCAAGAAATTGTTCTAAATATGAATTTCGGTATTTTTTAATATTAAATAATGATTATGATTTTGATGTTAGTTTAATTAAAACCTTTATAATTGATCTAATTATTATACTAAATACAACACATATCCATTTAACATAATTTAACCACTTTTACAAAATTTGTTAGCATTTTAAATATTAATGATTTAACGCAAGTACATAAATCAATTTAGATCTTGAAATTTGAATAGTTTAAAAGAAATTGTAATTATAAATATCTAATTTCTAAATGTCATTTTAAAATATTTGTTGATGAGTTTAATTTATAATTTATTAATTTTTAAATTTAAATATTATTTTATTAATTTGTGATTTTAGGTGCTTTGATGGTCAATGTATACCAGCTAATCAAAAATGCGATGGACAAATTAACTGTTCAGATAATAGTGACGAGGACGAATGTGATTCACGTGTTACTTGTCATAATGATGACTTTCACTGTAATGGGTCCTATCATTGTATATCACCGTTAGTTATAATTACAATTTATTTTTCATATTGTTGAATGAACAATGTAATTATTATACTAAATATACATTTTTTTTTTATTTAGACAATGGAAGTGTGATGGAGATCAAGATTGTCCTGATGGTTCTGATGAATGGAATTGTACAGATAAACTTGGAAAAGGATGTTCAATCAGCCGTAATGGTCAATTTGTATGTAATAATGGTGATTGCATATCACTTGGAAATAGATGTGATGGTGAAGAAGACTGTGTAGATGGTAGTGATGAAAACCGAACTATGTGTGCATTAGTAGCTTGTCCACCAGGAAAATATCGATGTGACAATCATAATTGTGTATTTAATACAAATGTCTGTGATGGTTTAGATCATTGTGGTGATGGTTCTGATGAAACTAAAACGGCATGTGAGTAATTATTTTTAAATGATAATATTTATTTTTATTATTTATGATAAAAATGTAAAAATGCTAAATGTAATTATTATTAAAATTTAATTCAATTAACTTTTTTTAAATTCATACATTTTAAATTTGTTAAATTTAACTTTGCTTGGTATTATATTATGTTTTATATATTTTAATTTTTTAATTGTATATTTCTTATAATTAGCTTGGTTAAAATTATGTTCCTTATTTAGAAATATTATAAATAAATTATTATCTTAACTATTTTGGTTTAGGTGCCAGTGCTAGTCAAGTATGTGATTCAAGTAAATTTAGATGTGGAAATGGGCTTTGCATAAGTCGCCATTTACGATGCAATGGGTTTTTTGACTGTCTAGATAATTCAGATGAACAGTTATGTAATGTAACTAAAGCATCTTGTCAATTTGGGACATGTTCTCAGATTTGTATACCCAAAAAAAATTCTACCCATTCCTGCCATTGTGCTTCTGGTTACAGTGTTACTCTTCCTAGTAAATCATGTCAAGCAATTGGTTAGTTTAATATTTAACTTAATTTACACCTTTTGTTGTACATAATTTTTTTGAGATGTATGTATCAATGTATTACTTTGAGTTATTACATTTTTATAGGTGCTCCAGCGTTATTAGTTGTTGCTAACAATGAAGGAGATATTTTCTTTATTGATCCGTACAAATCCAAAGAAAACTTATTTAAATCTTCTGCTGTTACAATACCATCTCATAAAATACATTCAATTGATATATTGTGGACAATAAATGCAACATATCTGTTTTGGAGTGATCATAATTCTAAAGCCTTATATTCTAAAATAATTGATAAATCAAATCGTACTACTCGTGATGTAAATACTGCTAAACAAATTGTAAGTTGCCTATTATATTATTGTATTTCTTTTGATTTAAATTTTATACATTTTTACGTTTTTATGTGTTTTATTTTATTAAGATACAAACCATTGGCACTCCTGAAAGTATTGCTGTAGATTGGGTTTCAAAAAATATATATTGGATTGAAACTTCTGACAGAACCAAAGCTATTAAAGTAGCTACTGTAGATGGAAAAAATATTAGAACTTTGGTAAAACTTGAAGCAGATCGTAAACCACAAAATATTGTGTTAGATCCTCAATCTGGGTATGATAAATAATTATTGTTATGTTATTGTTTTTTTTTATGGGCCATGAGGTGAATTAATTTTTCACAAACTCAAATTTGAACTTTGTTATACATTTATAAGTTAAACTACAATACATTTTAAATTATAATATTAGAAATAAACTTTTTACATTAAAAAAAAAAAAATAATTAAATTAATTTGATGTCTTACTCAAACATTTTTAACTTTATTATGTTCAAATTATTTAAACTGAACTATATGAAATGTTCTTATTCAAATATTAATTTTCTGAAACTATTCAATTGTTTTAAATTAAAGGTATTTGAAGGTCTTAAGAATTTGAAAACCCATTTTTATTTATTTTTTTTTATTGTGATAATACATTAATATTTATGTATCTGTTTTTATTATTTAGGTCTATGTATTGGACTGATTTGGGTCGTAAACCACGCATTGAAACATGTTCGATGGATGGTTACAACAGACGAACATTTATTAGTGAATCTGTTCGTAGTCCTGCAGGTATCACTATTGATTATGCTGCTCGCCGTTTATATTGGTCAGATACTAAGCCATACACTATAGAATCTGTTTTATTAGATGGAAAAGGACGTAAAGTTATACATAAATTTCCCAAAGGTATACACAAAAGTTGTTATTTATATTGGTTTAGTGTTTATAATGAATTATTTATAGTTAAACATTTCGGTATTGAAGATTGATAATAATGTAACTGGATCAGAGAAATAGAAAATTAAAATTAAATACATCCAGTTTTTCCACACCTATATTTTATAATAATCTTAGATTCTGAACAAGCAATGATTATATTGATTTTACTGTTTTTTTGATGAATACATTCATTTTCAATACATGCATTTTTAAAAATGGGGGGGGGGAAGAAGTTTGGATATTAAATTAGATCTAGTTTGTACTTTAAAGAAGTCAAACTACAATTCCTAGTACTTATTTTATAATCAAGAACTCAAACAAAAAATTTAGAAAAAACAGGAATATTTACATAAATCCAATTTTTAATAAAACAATTGATTTTGTTGTTTTATATTAACTCAAAAATACTGTAGATACTTGAAATTTTCACCAAATATTTATATAATTTCTCTAATATATGATAACATATTAAAATTTTTTTAACCTATTTTGAGTTATTTATATATGTATAAAAGCAATTTTCAATTTTTTTTTCAATAAATGTTGATAAAAATGTATATGCTTAGTCAAAATTCTAAAAAATTTAATACAAGATCCCACAAAAGTTATTTTTATAACTATACAAAAATATTAAAAATAAATAGGCATACATTTTCGAGTTGTATGAGTTGATATAATATGGTATAAATGTATTATATTATTATAATAATTAAATATTAATAAGATAATAAATGCAATATTTTTGGGAAAAAGTATATTAACCTACTATAATACTAAAAGTGATATTAATGACTAATAGCTATATAATATCATAAAACAAATCATTACTTAGTAATATAAGCTTAAATATTGTTTCTGCTTAGAATCATTTTTTGTATATAATGATATATCATTGAATTTAAATTTAACACACCTATAATACTGATTTAATTGACACATAATGTACAACAGTGTTACTTTTTTTCTACTTTCTTAAAAAATATATTTAGAATCTGCAATTAATTTCAGTTTTAATTTATTTTTTTTACAGGTAAACATCCGACTAACATTGAATTATTTGAGGATTCAATTTATGTATCACTTTTGACAACAATTGTAAAAATTGAAAAATTTGAAAATAAGAATATAACTATCTTATCTAAAACTATCTTTAGGGCTACAGATTTAGTTATTATGCAAGAGAATAAACATCCAAAAGATTGTAAGTATTTATTTACTTATTTTTATGTAATTCCTTAACATGTTTTAATATTTTAGTGAATAACTATTGTGTATTAAATCCTTGTCATCCTACTGCACTGTGTACTCTAAGTACAAATCCCAAAAATAGAACTTGTATGTGTGCCGATGACCAAGAAGAAGTTCCTACATTGACGGTATGAAGTACATGATTACTAATTAACTTTAATTAACTAAAAATTGTTTTTATTTTCAGGATATAAAATGTGTTGATAAGCAAATCCCTCCTTTGGTTTGTGATCCATCATGTGATAGAGGAGAATGTGTATTAAACGTGACATCAGAATTAGGTTATTGCAAATGTGATCCATTATTTTCTGGAGAAACATGTAGTGACTATGAATGTCATAAATTCTGTCATAATAAAGCTTCCTGTTATGTAGCATATGACGATGAACTGAAAGAATCCAAACTCAAGGTATTTACTATTGCTTTATAATATTTTTTTTTCTGAAAATTGTATAATAATACTTAATATGTATTGTTTTATTAGTGTATTTGTTCTATTAATTGGACTGGTGATAGATGTGATATTCCCGTATCTCCAAATGGTTGTTCCACAGGAGGTTGTTTGAATGGTGGAAATTGTATTGACAATATTTGTGACTGTTTGCCCGGCTTTACAGGTTTTTAATAAAAATATATCTATTAAAATTGGTTTTGTTAATATATTTAACTCAAATGAAATCTTATTAGTAATATTTTGTGAAATTATAACATGGTATTTAAATTTTTTTAAGGTGAAAATTGTGAAAAATGTGTAAACATTGATTGTAAAAATGGAGGTATATGTGTTAGATCTGATTCTGGTCATGGTGAATGTCAGTGCACTGCTGGATATAGGGGCCCTTCTTGCACTAATTCAGATTGTGATAACTACTGTATTAAGGTGTTATATAAAATTAATAAATAAAAATAATTTTTCTATAATATAATTTTGCTTTTTAGGGAACCTGCTTTTTGGATTCCAATGGTCCTATTTGTAAATGCCATGAAGGATATACTGGTCCACATTGTGAATTTGTAAAATGTGACAACAATAATTGTTTAAATGGTGGTAAGGAATTAAAAAGTTTAAGGTTCTATAATTTAGTAGGTAGTAGCTGTTGTGATTTCTTTTAAATAGTATACAACAGACATAATTATAATTTGAAGAGTAGAGGTGTATTACTTTTGTTTTTACCCCTTTTTATTTTGCTTATTTTATTATTTCACTTTTCATTAGTTTCAGTTAAGAATATAAATTAAATCAAAATATTTTTTTTAAATTAATTAATTTAAAAATACCAATATTTATTAATACATAATATTACTATACAATTTGAAGTCTCTCAAAAGGAGAATAAAAATGAATTATTCTGTTAAATTTATAAAAGATAAATAAAAAAAAAAATGTTTCAAGAAAATAATGCTGTTGTATTAAGACATAGCAGTTACTAAATTAATATCTCATTGTATTCTAAATACATTATTTTTAAATTTATATTTTTAGGATCATGTTATATCAAAGACAATATAACTGCTTGTTTATGTTTACCACAATTCAAAGATCCAACATGTCGTATTGATATTTGTAACTGTACATGTGATAAAAATGATCACGAATGTCATATATATTGCCCTCCTAATCGGAAGTATCCTTTATGTGATCAGTTAAATTCTACTACAAGCTTGTGTCATCCAGAAATGTGTAAAAATGGTGGGACTTGTATCATTGTTGATGGACTGCCCACTTGCAGGTAATTAAAAAAAATAGTCACATATTTATTTTATTTAAAATTATCTTTTGGTTATTATTTCTTGGCAATATATGTTTAATGTTTATATTTATGTATATATTTATATATAAATTTAAAACTATTGTTATTTTAGATGTGTTGGGCTTTGGGGTTCATCTGATTGTAGTAATATAATTGTGGACTCTGGATCGTGTTTGGGTTATTGTTATAATAATGGTACATGTTACATGGAATCAAATTCTGGAGTAGATGAACCTAATTGTAAATGTAGTTCAGGATGGACTGGATTGCGATGCACTGATCGGTTTACTTGTGAAAATTATTGTTTAAATGATGGCACATGCATAGAGCCCGAAGAATCAATTGGAAGCTTTTCGTGCCAGTAATTATAATTTAAAATTTATTCTTAAAATATCATTATTAATTTTTTTTTAAATTGAAATATTATTCATTTAGTTGTCAAAAAGGTTATGTTGGTAATAGATGCCAAACCCAAGTAATAGAATATACATCTTCAGACCACCAAAATAATCACAGTATAAATGCGTTATGGGTAATATTCTTAATTATTGTGCTGTCAATTGTCATTACTGCCACTACATATTATTTCACCAAGCTTAGAAGAAGGTAAGTTCTACTGCAAATCTATTAATATTTATATATTTATAAATACAAATTGTTGTAATTAATTTTTTTTCTTGTAGAGGCCGTTCATTTTTACATGTAAGAATGCAAGAGAATATAGAAGTTAATAACCCAATGTACATACAAGATGATATAGATGATGAAGATATTCATTTGGATCGTTCTTTTCCATTACAAGAAAAAGTAATTTATATTATAAGGTAGTCTAGCTGTAGAGTATTAATCTTATTTTGTTGAAATTATTGTTTTACAGCCTAGCGGACATTTTGGAAACCCAGTTTATGATTCCGTATACAGTGCTGGTAGCAGTGCATCAGTGACTGGCAGTGAAGAAAGCAAAGGTCTTCTTCAGAGTACTAATTTGACAAATCAAATATTGTCAACAGAAAATAGCCATGATGAAACATAAAAGTAAATAACAACAAATTTGATTTATTAATTTTAAGAATCATTTGCTGAAGTTATAGTTTATTTAATGAATTTAAATAAAACAAACAACTAAGGATATTGTTTGTTTGCTGTACCCCTTTTGGATTTTACTCAAGAACAACTATTTGTAGACTTATTTTATTTTTTATTGTATCATTAATACTAGTTCCTATTTCTGTATGAAAAAATACCAGTACAACAATGATTTCCATTAGAGTTGCAACTTAGTAATAAGTAATACTTGTATATGGTAAAATTAGTTTATATCTATAAATACATAATGTAGCAAGACATGAAATTATATTTGATAATGACAGTTGATAAATTTTGTACAAGTAACAGAAAATATTTTTTTTATCCCATATAAATATTTTATTTGCATTGTATTCCAAATGTGAATATATGTGGTTTTAGATGATTTTTATTGTAATGTGACAATATAGATTGCCAGTTTTATAAAATTTGTTTAATAGTTTTTAGATTTAAGGTTTTTTGTTTTTTATACTAGGTATAGATATTTTTCTTGTTATAAGTAAGTTGAAACTTGTTTTTTAACTCAATCTGGTTTATAAACATTCAAATAATGTTTAATTTTTAAATGGACCAGTCAATTTGTGATTTAGTTATAGTAATGTGCAGCTCTTGTCAATTTGAAATTTGAACAATTAACTAATGTTACCAATAATAAATAATCTCATTTAACTTCATTTACTGATTGAAAAGTTTTATTATTGAGAATTGCTTAATATAGGTAGGTAATAGGTATGATTTATAAAAATGACCTGGGTAAAACATTAAAATACAAACCTTAATATTCTATACAACTTTTTAAATTAAATTTTTTTTACTAAATTAACATTGAAATACATAATTTATATAAAAATTTTATTATAGACATGACTTGTTATAATGCAAAATGCTGTTATACATTTAAAATTATTATCTTAAATTGATTTGAATAACTAAATTGTGTATTTTATAATAATTTTTATCACAACATTTAATGTTAAAAGTTGTATTAATGTTTTGTATTCTAAAGTTTTAGAGTAAAATATTTAAATTTTATTTCATAATTACCTAATTTATACATTGAAGATACTTTAAAAAATATATTGTGTTCTTGGTATTAATTTATATTTTAGATAAATCAAATTAAAACATTTAAAATTTTTTCACAATTTTTATAGTATACATATTATAATTTAGGTAGTTAAATTATATATAAAGACTTTTTAAACATGGCATTTTTTTTATACCCACTTTATAAATTACAAAAATGAAAACTAAGACTTTTATAGTTTATTTTTTTTTGCTCAAATATATTTTTAGTTAAATATTTTTTTTTATTATTAATTTAGTACATACCAAGATCTTATAGTAATAATCATATTAAACCCTAAGTGCTTCCAATAAATATTGTATTTTAATATATTGTTTTTAACTAAGTAAAAAACATTCTTCAACTCTTTTCTGGAATAGAATTAATTAAATGTGGTATTAGAGAATGTATCACCAGCCAATATTCTGTGATTCTAAAATAATAAGATTTCTTTGGTGGGTCAAACTGTCCAAATATATATTAAGTACCTATATTGCAATCTTGCCTATTTAATTTCATTCCAATTATTATTATTATTGCCCATTTTTGCATTCCTTACAGTAATTTATAATATAATTGTCAAGACAAATTTTACAATTATAAAATATATTCATAATTTAATTTTTAATATTGTTTTAAATAATTTTTGCAGGGCGGTTATAATTAATTATAATATTTTTATACTATTATAATATAAAACTATGCGTATACTATAAATTGGTTGTGTAATAATGTTTAATTAGACAGTGAAAGTTTATAATGAATTTTTTTTATATATATACCTAGTATAAATATGTTTGGGTAAATGTTATTATTTGGATTAATTGTCTACACAACTAGTCCTACTATTTGTGATTACATTTTTCTGATATTTTTTTATTATTATTATTTAATTTTTAATTTTTTACTTGTATGTAACTTTTATGAGACTTACATTTGAAAAATAAATGTATTAAGACTTTCTACTTTCATTTTATATTATTTCTAATAAGATCAAATTAATTGTAAAACTCTGTAAATGATAACAATTTAAATCTATGTGCCATATTTATAACAAATTGTTGTACCTATTTTATGTTTAAAACTACTTATTTTAATAAATAACAATATTGTATTTATTGAAAAATGTTTTTTGTTCTGTTCCAAACATATATTATGATTAGTACACTGTAACTAAGCGGGTACCTAATATACCTGACTGCTTAAATAAATATTCCCATTAATACTAAAATAGATAAAAAAAAAATGTTTTTATATTACAGTATGTAATATAATGTATACATAAAAATAATAAACTATTTCATGAATGACTATACAATATAATGTTTTATAATAAGACATTAATTTTTAATACTTATACAGAATTAAATTTCTTTTTACTGAATACTACATATTGACAATATTAGATACATTATGTTGAAATTATAATATTGTCTAATAAAAGAATTAGAAATTATAAACAATTTTATGACAGTTTTTTTTTCTCCATGTTGATTCCAAATCATGTTTTTTTTTTCATTTTGTTCTTATCTATTGTGTTGATGCATTTTTATTGTAGGTACCAGCTGATTTAAGAACAAATATATAATATAATCAAACATATTGGACTTTTAATAACAATATTATGTACAATTAATGATATAATACATCTTTATAAAAACTATTTTTAATGATCTTGCCATGGCATTCTTATTTCTTACTCAATGAAAGATGGAGTGTATTAATATTGTAAAAAATACGAGTGTTACTGTGTTGACATGTTTACTAGAAATGTAGTTAAACCTACATATTGTAAAAATTGTTATTGATTAATTTATAATTATCCATGGCTTAGTCTGTATCATAATTATTATAGTATCAATTTTTAATTTCTTTAAGTAACTTATTTTATTCGTTTATATGAGGTAGGTGAAATATGGATTGAAACTTGAAAGAGCTTATTTATAAATATTTTATTACTCAAGATTCTGTCATTCGGTATTTATACATATTATCCAGGTGAGGTATCGGTGGTCAAGTATCACTTCTAAGTAATTACATTAATAATATTACAAAATATACTTGGATACTCATAAGTAGAGCACAAATGTCTATACAATTGCATTTTTTTCCTTTTCATATTTTTGGATTTTTGTTACTTATCTTTACAAAATAAAAACCATAATAGTTTGAAGTTATTGGTGAAATTGTATTTTGCACATTTCTGCATATTTAATGGTTATTGCATATTTTTGAATATCTTTACGAAATTCAAAATATATTGCATTCAATAAAGCAAAAATTATAAAAAGGTATAAAATAAAATTTTATCAATTAGAAAAATTAAAAAGTTCTAGATATTATTTGAAGATGGTAATGTTATCAATTAATTAACATTTTATATATCTACATTAATTAATATTCAATTTTTAGTGATAGCAATAGAAACTAGAATAACTATATAAAAGAAACTAGAAACTTAAAATATGACATTATATGAAAACATTTCAATAATTGATGAAATAAAAGAAAAAATTTAAGGTATTACTATTGTTTAATGTCTATTACCAATTAATAGTTCGCTCTGAGCTTTGTACTATGTGGAGGGATTTAAAAATAGTTCACGGTAAGACAAGACACTCAAAGCCAAGGTTCAGTTGAAAGAGTAAATCAAGATGTCAAAATTATGCTTGCAACATGACTTCAAGATAATAAAACAAAAAAATTAAGCAATGGCTTAAGATTCGTTCAGTTAATGAAAAATCGTGCTTACCACCACGGGCCACATTGCCCGTAACATATAATATATCCGGTTCTTCTACGCTGCGATACCCTGTCACCGAGACCGGTTCATGTATAGCAGAATGTCTCGTGGAGATGCACAGAATTTCAGTGACCCGCGTTCTCTTGCTGGTCAGAATATAGACACGTAATATAAGGACGTGCTTATAATTTGGCGTGTGTTGTGTAAAAGAAAATGAACATTATAATATCGTATGTACATCATGTATTATAACAATAAAAATATCAGTTATATTAACTATAAAGTAATTTAAGTAATCAAATAGTTTAATCACAGAATTGGTTAAATTCTGTGGTTTTATTTTTATGCAGTTATAATAGGTTAAGCCCCCCAATTTACGTTTATGATTTTATGTTGCCTGGAAATATAAAAAACAATAATATTATTATTTGTATATTATATTATATCCATAATTTTTAAAAGTATTTACAATTATATTTAACGTAAAATATAACTTAAATGGTAGTAATTAAATATATTAAAAATATCATGGAGTTCTAATATCTATAATCCACGGCAAAAGGTAATCGTTGATGTACACCTTTGTACACGTTGCATAATATATGTTCCGTTATGGTTATTTTCATAAAATATCTTATTAATTCGTTTTACAGTTCAAGGTTGCGTTAAATTTGGAAAAAAAAACATTTTATTTGTCGATGGTGGTCTACACTCCATTAAGAGGACGTCTCACCCGTATGGGTTGTCTCCGTCTTATACACATACGAAGTGGTAAATTTTCGTTCACCAGTTTCAATAGTGTGCTTTTAGATTTAATTGATTTTAATTCAATCAGAGTGAATTGACTTATTATCAAACTTTTAGGTAAGAACATTATCTGTGTTCTCTCGTTGGATTTTTACGATATTTTAATTTTTAAGTGAGTTACTATGAGTATGAAATTATTAAATATTTGAAAATGATCATAATTCACTTAAAAATTAAACTATCGTAAGAAGCCAATGAGAGAACACAGAAAATATTCTTACCTAAAAGTTTTATAACAGGTCAATTCACTCTAATATTAAAACTAAAAGCACACTATTGAAACTGGTGAACGAAAAATTACTATTATATTGAGGAATTAAATTAACATTTATGGCTAAAGAAATATCTATGATGGATAATCTGATGACCAGGAGACATATTGACGCGTATTTTTTTCCCTAGTGGCTAGTGCCCAATGCATAAAATTATAATATTACACTAATGTAATACATATATTTTACTAAGTTGACTGTATACTATTTTAATGTAAATATTGTTCACAATTATTGTTCTCATTGTGATCATTGTGAAATAAGTAATATAAATAATCGACAATACTTAATATTTTTGCATGAGCCTAATGTAATTCGGGATTATATTATAAAATATAATGATATTTTTGTAAAAATGATTAGCTAAACATGATATAATTATCGGCAACATAATAACACTGCAGTAATGTACCTATTTTGCCTATGTCATACGCCATGTAACACTTCATTTTAGGCGATGTGTATAAGTATAGGTAAATAACAATATGATTATTAATATTTGTAATTTTTATACTCATAAATTTAAAAGTATTTACAATTATTTTAGTGTTAACTATAGTGTAGATGGTAGATATTAAATAAATTATTAAAAAAAGCGGGTAAGTGGGTATCGCTCTGCTGTATATTAGGGGGTGGGGTGGACCTCAGACTATGGTAGGTTAAATTTGAATGCAATGATGGGTATCATTGTATACGAAAAACGATTCTGAACGAAGATGATTTGTCAGTTTAGGATATATTATATTTAAATATTGTCATATATTCTATTTTGAAACAAATAGTATAGTTTTTATATGTTACTATAGTTACTTTATAGTATCTGTTTATTAATAAAAAAAGTATTAGGCAACATACGCATAATGAGAGTATGAAATTTAATTTAAATTTTGAAATATTTTGTATAAATTCGAACTTTAAGCACTTATAAAAAAAAATTGTGACTAACGATTTCGGATTTTTATAAAACTTAGAAAAGTCGAAAATTTCAATTGTCTATAAGTAGCTTAAAAATGGTCAAAATATTTTGAAAATTTAACTGTAAAGAGATAACCATAATATAAAAATTTGGTGAAAATTTCAAGTATTTATAATAATTCGTTTTTGAGTTACAGCAAAATCAAAAAATCGATTTTGTCAAAAAGTGGTTTTTCGTAAAATTGCCATTTTTCTGTCATTTTTTTTTTGTTTTCTCGATTTTTTTTGAAAACTATTTGAAAATTTTACTTTTGACCCCTTCAAAGTACCAACTAGATGAATTTTCCTATTCAAAGAGGGGCTGAAATCAAAAATCGGAGCAGTAATGCTCCAAATGTTGTCAGACACAAAAAAAAAAAACACACATCATAGTAAAATCAATACATTCTTCACTTCGTTCAGAATCTAAAATATTAGAGTTCTGATAAAAAAAAGCATCATGTATATTATTCATGTAAAAAGGTAAATCGTTGATGTACACCTTTGTACACGATGCCAATTTGTTCCATAAAATATAAACATATTTTCATAAAATACTTCATTAGTTCACTTTCCAGTTCAAGGTTGCGTTAAATTTCGAAAGAAAACATTTAATTTGTCAATGGTGGTCTACACTCCATTAATGCCATATCATTAGCTGTTTAACCGGAAGAATAGATGTTTGTGTAAGTTATTATTCATTTGGCGGTGGTCACTTGCAATCCACTTATGCCACACCTAAGCACTTAGCTGCTTGATCGGAAGAAGAAGAAGAAACGTATGCGTAAATTTTTATTTTAATTATTTTGGAAATAAAAAGAACATTTAAAACTAAAGAAATATTTATTTACAAAGCTAATCTGTTAACCGGATGGCATAAAAACGCGTATTCAATTTTGGAACTTGCAATACATAAAACATCTAAGCCGTAGAGTAATTATATATATATTTATTTTTACCTTTATTAACAGTGTTACATATTTTTAATCAACCGGTTAGTATAATAAGAAGCTGTAGACGTAGCATTCCAATATTATTGTATTGGAAAATTAAATATGTAAATTATAAACTATAAAATATAACCATTTAAGTCCTCAATAAGCAATTAATGGTCCTTAAGGATTAAGAAAATAAATAAAGTCTTTTAAATTGTTTTCTTTTTAATAATTTTTCATAAATCACAAAATTCTCAGTTTATAACGATAGTTTTGTTGTGTTGTTGATGGACGGCAGTATAATATACACCTATACAATAATGTATACGTAAGTTTGTTTTGTGTTCTATTAGAAATTAAGTTTACTAATGAGACTTTAAAGTTAAAATAAATATACAAACATTTTATAAATTTAGCTCGCAACGTATAAATAACGCAATCGCAGAAATCGAAAAAGTTATTATTTAATGCATTATAATTATATATTATATTTATGTAAAAAATGTTAAACATCTTTAAAAGTTGACAAAATTAAATTGATGTACTTACTCTTATCATTTTATAAATATTTCATTCATTCATGTAAATATAATAAAAACATATAGACGTTGATACACACAAAAATAAAAAAATTCTCTATAAAATATACCTCTTTATTATATCTCAATCGACTCAATCTTTATTATAATTTTACTCCTAATACTTTATAACTAAATAATAAAACATTCATTTACACATATAGCATGTAATTTAAAAAAAAATCAGATTCTTTTACTATGTTAGCAGCCTTGCTATTGACAATTTTACTAAATTTATATATAAAATATTTAAAAATTTTAAATTAAACTTACTAAGAAATTGTATATTCCAATCCTCCAGATTGTTTTTGTTTTTATTCTGAATGCCCCGCGAGAAAGCCATGCTTATAGAGAAATATCAATCTCCTTCTCTGTTGTATATTTGCATTTAAGATTTTTTCTCAAAACATTTGAAATTAATTATTATTATAATAAGTATTCATTATTATACTTCATCAAAGACAAATAAAACAAAAATGAAGAAAACAATTTTAATTTATTGTTTATGAATTCAATAATTTTATTTAATAAAATACTAAAATGTCATAATATTTTGATGAAATAAGTAAAACATAATAAGTATAATGTTTTATAAATTTAATACATTGCTTACCTTTAGTCAAAAATAACTAGATAAACTTGTAAAAGCTTTTTTTCCTTGTTAAAGCCATATGGAGAATAATTTGATAGGAATACCATAAAACATGTGCATTATTCTTCATTATTTCTTCTAATATTCTCATAAACATATTTATTTTCTCCTAATAATACAATCATTTCACTCGCCTTAAAATAAAGAAATATGATAATAATTTTTTTTAATTGTATTAATATATAATAATAAATAATATTATTATATTATATTATATTGTATTTTATATAGTATTATCAAAAATGTTCCAAAATCATTTAATTTGTCTTCAAACATTTTTTATTGGAAATAAATAAATAATATACTAATTTAAATTTACATGATCATCGTCTGCATAAATAACTTGTAATTTTTTCTCATGAGTTATTCAATAATTGTATCATTTGTAGTTCTTTTATAATAATATTTAATTTACATAAATATTTAAAGTCATCAGTTTTTTTTCAATTATCCATTTAGAATCAATGTTAGAGGTGTCATCATCGTGGTTTGAATCCGAGAAACTGATCACATGTTTTTCAAAAATCATTATGCAATTAGAATCAAAATTAGACAAATAAATACCATGTATAAATTATAAAAATTATTAGATAACAAAAGTCAATATAAACTACTATAGGTACCTTTAGATACATAATAGTTAATAAGAAAGGCAACTATTATTTATTGAAATATTTGATTTTAAATTATATGCCATTCGGGAAAAAGTTTATTCGGTAATTTCGATTCGGGAAAAAGGCGTTTGGGAAAAATACCATACACTACACCAGGGGTGGGCAACTGGCCGCTCGCGAACCTTTTTTATCTGGTCCGCGCTATATTTTCAAATTATATTTTACAATTTTAAAGTCAATCGTCTACACTCTATGCTATGTCTATGCTAAATTAAAATGCATATTTTGAATGACTTTTTTTTTTTTTTTTGCTTTCTATACTCTAGCCCGCTAAATATTCTGAAAATTGGCCAATAACTTTTAGTTGTCCATCCCTGCACTACACTAATACACTAATTAACACTTTATGTCTTTATACATAGGCATAAATTAGGCTTGTTAGGAAGAGAGGGGGGGGGGTAAAATTATAAACATAGAACAGGCTTCGTTCCCCACACCCCAAACATATAAATGTTACAATTTATATTGTTACATTTATTATAGATAGAAGATTATAAATACTTCAATATCATTTATTTAACAAAACCATACAAATTTTAATTTAATTAGTTATAACATTTTCTTTATATTAATTTAACATTGGGTAGGTATATCCAAAATAAATAATAAATGTTCGTATGAAAATTGTTTAAGAATGGTCTGATGATCGGAATAATTATCTATCGGAAGTCAATAGATTTTCAATTAAATTAAAATATAAAATATCTGTTTATATGTATAAATTATGTTGTTAGTAAATAAAAAATATTTTACTGTAGAAATCAGAAAAAAATCGTCTATATTATTACCTACAAAGCTTGTAAGATGGCAAGAGTAATTTGATAGGTACAAATGCATGTAGAAACGTGGTTGCGAGTGTAATGATTGATTTTTTTCAGTTACCTATTCGGACTGGTCAACAATTTTGCCTCCCCCCTTGTATTTAAAAACTGATATGACGCTATTGGCGGGATGTATCTTCTTTTCAGACGCCTTCTGAAAAAGTACGTCGGTGTTGCTAAAATACCTGTATTAATCCCCGTGATAGGATTTAGTTTGTTTAAATTACCGACAACCTAAAAATGTTACCGGGCCCATTGCGGGAAAACGGCAGACCAATATTCGATCTGAACGTTGTCATACGATAGGCGGGGTCCACCCAATAATTATCGTTCATTCAATACACTGCAGTAGGTATACTACACAGTGTAACGCGACAATAGTATTGTGACCGTCGTATACATGTAGGCTGCTCCACAATATAATATGATAACACTGGCACAATATCATTGCAACCGTCCTCTTGGCGGCGATGATCGACTGACCGCCGCGTTGTAGTCTCCGGGGCGGACGGACCTGGGCGGTCATGACGCGTTACGGTCGTGTATGTTTCGGTCCGCGTTCCTAATAATACGCAGCTGCAGCGTCGTCTCGTATGCGGGACAAAGCGAGGCCTGGCGCGTGATGTGGAAAGCGGACACGAGCCGTAGTCCTTCACAACTATAAATATAATATGTTATGCTTTGCGTTCATCTCGAAGGAATTTAGGTGGTCCCTCCCCTACCGCTCCCCTCCCCCTCGGAGATGATGCTGCTTCTGGTATATTATACTACGTGTCCGCCGTGCGGTTTTATTTATAAAATCATAATCAACTATAGCGTAACATATTATTCTATCTCTGTGTGCGTGTGGTGTGTGAGTATATATATAATATATTGCGACGCGCGCGCTGGCGAGCGCTTGCGAGTTTGTGTTTACGGTGCGTACGTACCTACATAGTTATAATATAGTATTATTACGTTTCGCGAATACTTATTTTTTCTACGTGTAGTTTGATAAAATCATGTCTTTAGGTACGGTATTTAAGGGTACTTTAAAGTTCGAATTTCAACTCATTATCCGTATAGTGGCTTAGATATAGGCATTATATAGCATTTTGGAACTTACAGTCTTCATTTTGTATTACTTGAAAAGTGACTTTTATGTTAAGTTAGCTGTTCCACTCATATATGCATATATTATTATAAATCAGGTACTAACTTAATCTTGGTTCAATGCGGCGAAACGTTATATAATGTGGTGGGATTAATTATACCATACGTACATACGACATACTTGTACTATTTCATACAAATTTTGAAACATCATTTTGTTCAATCCTTCTTTTATATATAATTGCAAACACTATGTGTGATTACCAACAGATACGGTCTATAGTTAAAAAAACCGAACTTCTTCGATGTGTGCCAAAAGAGATTCATCAATGATAATCAACTGATGATCTTATATAATATGCACTTTGTAGAGAAATTGTCCGTACTGCTGCCACCGTGTATGCGATAAATCCTTTGATGATACCGATGCACTCACCAGGAACGTAGCCAGGATTTTATTTCCGGATTCTATGAGCTCCTCTCTGGCTACGTCCCACGAGGATGATCCCTGAAACTTACGAGGGACCGGGCTCCGGTGGACTCATTCGGTTGACAAACTGCAATTTTGCAACGTGTGCGAAAAGCAATTTAGGTATGGTGGTCCATTGACGAGGTATTGGTGGGTAAATATCAGGGGTACGTTTTCTGTTCTATAATATGCACTCCTTTTCGGTGCAACTACAGTGTGATCTCACGACTTACTGACTTGTCGTATACATCACAGATGAAAGGAGGTGGTGTGGCTTGTGTATCTTGTGCCTCCTGTACCTCGGCTAGTACGCAGTGCTTTAATTAGACGATCCCACGTGAAAACCACGAGATAACGGTTGCGATTATATTTTTGTCATGAGTGGTGCGTCAGGCGGGTGGCTACCGTTAGTCGGCTTCAGTTATTGATGAACGTTTGGTGGGTGCGACGTATCCTCCTATGTCTTGCAAACCCATCTAGTTCCTTTCTTAGATGGTGCATCTTAGATCGTTAGTCGGTTGTAGTTACCGAAGAACATTAATATTTAAATATTGAGTTACTAAAAACATATTATGTAATTATAGGTAGTTCTTAAAAAAACTAAAATTATTCCTATAAAATTAAAAATTAAAAAAAAAATTATTTATTATCATGATTTATTTTAATTAGTTGCAGATTTGAATGTAATAATAATAATAATAATAATAATAATAACAATTAAAAAAAAATATATATAATAATATAATAATAAACAAATTTAATTTTGCTGTTCACGTTGTTTGATATTCATATTGCCCTTAACATTATATAATATAAAATAAATTGTAAATTGCACTAAACAAAATTTACTTGCTTAGATTTGATTTGTAGAGTTAAAAAAAAAAAAATATATGTATATTGTATATAAATAAATTTTTCATGTTTTTATAATCTATTTAGACGTATGTTTTAAATGTAGTTTAAGAGCTCTTTGATAAAGTTTTGGTCCACTTATAGCATGAGTATACATATAGATAATAATGTATTAATAATATATTATGTAAAAATTTCCCGCCCACATTTTGTCGTAATAAATTAATCACGATTGAGCCGAAGACTCAAAGGACTTTACAATATGGTTTCGTAAAGATTTGATACCACGCTAATAATATACATCGTGATCTCATATCATTTTAAATTTTTATTCCAAAGCAGAATCATTTTGGGTTATTTTGATTATATAAAATTAAGGTTTTAACGAGTAATTTATGGGTTTTAACTTATCAGTATTAAAATTTAGATGATTGGGCTGGAGTAGTACAAATTTAGGTTAGTTTTTACCTCATAAAATATTGATCCATTGACATTACTAGTTTAAACTTTTAATATATAAAACTAGTAAGCTACGTTTTGTCTGAAATTTGATTTTGGTTGATCGAGATACTTTTATTAAATAAATTGTTAGGAATATGAAATTAAAAATGTATGTTGGTCATTTAAAAGAGAAATAAACTTAAAAAAATTATTATGATAATAATTAGTAAATACCTATGCCATAGTCTCATATTTCTATTGCGTAGATTATTTTATATTTATACATTTTTTGTTGTTGCATATTTCATCAATTTTTCTCGTTGTTGTAACGCTATGTTAAACAATGTAGTTAAATTATTTTTGAATAGTTTAAAATGAGTACTTATTACTTACATGTAGCCACGTTGGTGAATAACACATATTGGCACAGATGAAAAAAACATACTTGTAGAAGTACCTACGTATATATTTTGATATAATTAATACTTTCTACGTACATACAATATTTTGTAGATTTAGTGGATCTTATTGAGGTTATTTAAGATTACATTAAAAATTTTCTTTTTTTTGTATGATTTACTTGATTAATTATAAGTCCTATAGGCTATAACTAATGGAATAAAATAAAATTTACAAATATACATTTTAAATGCTTACAAAATACTTTAGTTACATATTTTAAATTATTGTTAAAAAATGACATAAATATATTATATTCTTGTTTACTAAGGACATAATTATTTTTCGGGAATGAATATAATATAATATTATATGAAACATAGAATATTAATATTATTATTTAATTTCGATATAATTACTTGTGATGACTTCTTTTTAAATTTATTTTTCCAAATGAAGTAAAATAATAATCTACGTTTTTATTAAATTTTTATTTTTTTGCTTGTAAACAAGCTCCCTTTAAGTTATTGTTTTTAGAAATAAGTTACAATAGTTAATCTGTTAAACTAAATTCAAAATTATAATATTATTTATTATTAAACTGCGAGTATTATCAATAATTGGTAACATTCGTATTAGCTAGTCCCCTATTCAATATTTCCTGTATTTCGTTTTGTATATTTGTACTTTCCATTTTTTTATGCTAGTTGAAAATGTTTTATACATTTTAAATGTATTCATTTAAATATATATACATATTTTATATTTATCGGTAAATTGCACATGTATTTTGTTTTATGCCAAACGAACGTGTAGTACACTAGCTAGTACGTTCTACAATGTGGCAATACTCCAATAATCTTCAGATTTCCAACGAAGGACGTTACGCTGTCATAAAAAATTACAAAAATGACAGATTTACTGAAAATAATGATGGCACTATATACAGAACGCCCTAAAAATACTGACTAATTCACAATACATAATTTATTCTAAAAGTAGATCTTTGTGTGTAGCATGGTTTTGCATTTAGATTTTAAGCATATTAATATTATGATACCAATGTATAGAATTATTTTTTTTTGTTACTTACACCTTTATTAATATAGGTATATAGCTTTAAAAAAACGCTGATTGTTTCACTATACATATAATATACATATAATCAATATTATGATGTTGATCTAGTCCATATATTATTTTGGACATGCTGTATAAAATTACAGAAACAATAATATGTATCATATATTAAACTTTTTATTAATCCTTGTTGCTTGTGGATGAACACCAATGTAGGTAGATGGTAATTTTTTTAATATTTAATTTCACATTTATGTAGTTTTTGAGATTTTTTTTTTTAGGTAAAAGCCTTTTTACTAAGTTGCATAAGTAATTATTAAATATTTAATGAACCAGTAGTGAGTATTGATATCTTAAACACAATTTAGTGGTTCATGATTACCTTAGTAAATTTAAGTGAATTATTAAACATTAATTATAAATGTTCAAATACGTTTTTAATAACACCCGACATTAATCTCGTAATTAAAAAAATATGCATATATATATATTGTTTAACTGGATAAATTAATACATTATAGATAGGTAATTATACTGTATATATAAAATGGAAATATTATGATACATTATTGATAAGAAGATCATAATGAATTATTTTTTTTTAGGTCTTCGTCTATATAGATCCTATTTAGATTAGACACCGCCCCCGCTACAGCTGGCATGACAAGCATAATAATATTACTCTCGGCGATATAATTACTCTCCTCTTATAAATATACTTGAGTAAAAATAGTTTAGAGTAAACATAATTTATTACGAAGATTATACTGTGGATTTCACTCTCGGAAATCCTTACTCACAAAATCAAAAATAGATAAGATATAGTAAACTTATAAATATTCAACAGGAGGATTGTATTTTAATATTGTAACAATTCATTTTTCTTAAATAATGATAATGTCACATAATATTGTGTTAAATTTATGGTGTGAAGTATAAAAAAAACCACATTTTTAGGAAATGATTATATAGGTTATAATTGACTTTTTAAGTTTTAACTAAAAATATACAATAGAGCTGTATGTAACTATCACTCGTCTAGTGTATAACGAATTGGGTAGGTCAAAATATAGTATTATATTTCCATTCACTGGTAGACAAATTATGATTGGGTATATTAAGAATGACGCGGCAAGGAGATTATTGATTATTTAAAACATAATATTACACTATCACAACGATTATTGATTTATGCATTATTTTAATTACGATTTTGATTTTTATAAAAATACTATAGTATGTATAAGACACCATTGGCGAATAGACAAGTAGCTAACAATAAATAATATACTTTTTTACCTAAGAATTCTATGTCAGCATCAATTCTTATTCATATTTATTTACTATCAACAACCACTGTGACTGTTAAGTAAATTATAAATTAAGTATTATAGTGTATCAAAATAGGTCTAAAAATATGTAGTTATATGCCGTTTATAAGTGTAAAAAATTTCATTTTTTTTAAAATTTTTAAAACATAATATAAATATTTAAAATACTAAATATTAAGTCGTTGTTTTTGTAAAAATGTATAAATTAATTAGTATAAAAAAATTTAATTTATGCTTATTTTCCATTTCACTATATTGTAAACGAATATCTACAAATATTGACTACCAACGCGTGAAATCACAATCACAAATCACTACATTGAATGTACTGCTTAATATTTTGTTCTCGCCGTAATAAAAATATTATTTGTGTAATCTAGATAATGATAAACGATTAATTTTATTTCGAGTTATACAAAACAAAACGCTATCATGTACAATGTTAGTTTCATGAAGATTTCAATGTAGTTTGAGATATAAATTCGAAATATATAAGAATTTACCTACGTTTGTAGGTAAAAAGGTTACTAAAAAGTGTTAAAATATATTCTAAAAATGTTATCCTATAATAAAATTTTTAATAAAAATATCTATTGTTATTTTTTTTAAGTACAAAAGTTGTCTGAAAAAAATAATTAATTTACACGTAAATATCTAATACCATATAAATATAAATTTCAAATATATTGTATGTAAGTTTTGTATTACATTTTTTGCAATCATTTTCAAACATTTTTCCTCTTAATAATGTTTTATCGAAATTTCTAGAAAAACTAAAATCATTGAAAATCATGAAAATTTTTCATGCCTGTAAATAGATTTATAACATTTTTATTGTAAACAAAAACTTATGATATAAAAATTTGGTAAAAATTGCTAATATCTACGATTATTTGTTTTAGAGATACTTTAAAAAATCAAAATTTATTTTTCTTGTTTTTTTTTTCGCTTTTTTCGATTGTAAAATTTACTTTTAGGAATTTTTTACTTTTGACTCTCTTTATAGTCTACGCTGTAGAGTCTACTGTATAAACTACTAGATTTAATTTGATTTTTGAGACCATCCTCATTTTTGAAAATCAAAGCATTTTTAGTGGCCCAAAAAGTGTTTACAGACATAAAAAAAACATATACCTATTGTAAAATCAATACATCATATATCATTTTTTTAGCATCTAAAAGTACCTTATAACTAATTAAACAGGTTATATTTTTACATTATAATACAGTTATCTACACATATTGATGTAATAAAGTATGCTGATATAATATTATATTCAATGCACGATGGTCTTGTTAATATGGCATTTGTAGTGAACTATTACCGCTATGCTTATTATACATCCGTTTTAAGTATAGAAAATAGTAGTTATTTTTGTTTATTGTGTTTAAAGATTGTACATACCCATTTTAAGAATTTAAATTATTGATTATAATATAAATATACTATCAATAATTAAAAAACAAGAAAAATATTAGTTAAAAAATCAAAGACCCAGCTTGTAACGAGTATTATTATATATAGGGATTCACTATTTTTTGGCTTATTTTTAATGACATATATTGAGTACCTAATTACAAGTAATTATAAATTTAATGATTTATCAAAGAAGAAAATAAATTGGTTTTTCAATAATCTTAAGTTGGCATTATTCTTATAATAAGTAGGTAAGTACCTAAAATACAATATTATACCGTTATAATATTATTAAAAATTAATGAAATCGTGTTTTTCCAATAGGATGGTTCTTTAAAATTCAATTATTGGTTATGTTACGTTATAATTCACTGTTAGATATAATTGAATATCTACTTTGTAGAAAAAGTTGCGAAAGCGATAAATAAAAATGTTTGTATAATATATCTAGTTTACCTATCATGTTATAAAACACTTAAAAACATTCATAATTATTTTTATTGTTTGAATTATTGTAGATTTAATCTACATATTTGTTACTGCTCAAAATTGCTAAACCGAGAGTACCTATAACTTATTAAATAATTGGATCCATGCCCTAAATTGTTTGAAAGTATATTTATATAATATTTTATTAATGCTTGTTTATTTTATTCATATACCATTTAATTTTTTAGTCATTCTATTATTATTGTTATTGTTATTATTAGTTTGGTTGTAAGGTGTATGTGTGTGCGTGGGACAAAGATTCTAGCGTGAACGCGCCCTTCTTAAAACTCAGAAAAGCTTCATTGGCACGACAGTGTAATCGCCTATTCCGCACACAAACAGTTCAGCTATCAGACAGGCACGAATACAAGATTTGTTAGTAGCAACTTCAAATAAAAATTTTTTCCTTCGTTTTTATAAAGCCAAATATATACAATGCCAAGCGGACGTCCTTTGTGGCAGGTAAAATTAATTATTAATGATTTTATGATAATTGAAAATATTTATATTTTTTATAAAATTAACGTACTTAAAGACTTAAAGTTAGTTAATAATGTGTTATGATCAAAAGGATGTTATATTATTACACAATGGATTTAAATATTGGCAGAAACATTTTAACGACATATTTAATTTAATACTATAGGTGGTTGATAAGGGTTCAATTTAAAAAATATATAGGAATACAATAGTAGTCCTAATTATTATAAATATTAACCTTATAAGTTTATTTTCGTTTTACATATTTTACTGGCGGTTAGACTTTAGACTTTGAGGTATGTTTGTTTGAATTCCTTTATATTTTATACATTTTCAAACAATATATGATTATTGTTAATTTTTATAGAATTTCAGTAAACTTTCGTTTAAATATTTTTGTAATAAATAATTATGATTTCGTTTAAAATTCTATTTTTATTATTAAAATAGTTTTATTTTTTATTTAGGTTTTGTTTAAGCACGTATTATTAAATCCATAGAACGTTATATCATAATAATATCATAATACTCTCATATAATATATAATATTGAACTTTTGAAATTATTTTATTTTTAAAATCTTAATTCTATTGAATATCAATATTCTCTTATTATCAGTTACCTACCTATCTATTAGTATATATTATATTAATATGATTTTTAAATAATTCATGAAATAACGCTTATTAAAATAGTGTTACCACGTAGTACATTAAAATATATTTAATTTATATTTGTGTAATATGTATTTTATACAATTAATATTATTATATTATATAATATGCATTCACATCAAAAATACGTCTCTAAAATATTTTAAACTAATTTTTATTTTCTATACCTACTTGATATATAATAAAAAATGTAAACCCGAATTTGTATATGATTGTGCATTACTGCAGAATGCATTAATTTCAAGATATTAAGTAGGGCTGTATTTATAATTGCAAGATATAGGTATATCAAATGATGGAATATAGTATGTTATATATGATGTTAATCAATGGCTATAATAATACTTATAGATATTAATGGAATTGCAAGGTCGTTTAATTTGTGATTAATGTTAGTATAGACTTAACGCCTACTATTATTAGTTAAGTAAAGTTAATTTATTTATTATATCTGTTTGCTAATTTAATCAATTGATGATTATCCATAAAAGCTAGTACTCTCATTATTCATAACATAATTATTATATGTATTAATTTTTAATTTTAACTAATCAATTATTTTTAATTTTTATATTTCTCTAGGAAAACATAATTATAAAAAAATGTTGATTAAAAAAGGTTATATATAAATAGTTAATATAATATTACAAAGACAAATTTTAACTTCGTACGAAAATAATCATTCAGTTTTTATAAAATCGATTTAATTGCTTAAATAATACTGATTGTAAAGTTATAGAATAATGATATTGATTACCTTTATAATATTATGATAAAATTAATATATATATATATCAATAATAAATTATGTATAAGTAATGCTAATACTAATTCATTATAAAATATATAAATCCTTGATTAATTATAATAATATTTAAATCATAAATAATTCAACTTAACTTTATTGAATACATAACTTTTATTAAGATGTAGGTAATTAATCTTTATTTCATAGTTTTATTTTGACAAATATATATTATATATAACACACATTTATATATGTATGTGTAAAGTTTTTATTTTTTTTTTAAATTCAAGGTCATGATCACTAGACTACTTTATCACACACATCACGTCTAATAAAGTCTTTTAGAAACACCATAACATCATCAGAATATCTTTTCAGAGTCATTAATAGGTAGAGAGAAAGAGTAGTCAGTTTGTCTGATGTAGACTTGACATTAACGATCTAAATATAAAAATCAAGCTTTCCTTAATTTAATTCAGTTCAAGGTTTTGATAAATCGACTTAAGGATAATTTTAGGGTTTTTTTTTGTTGTTATCTCAAGTTTTATGTTACTAGCAGTGTTTAGGTGATTATGAACAGCCATGATTTAAATAATATTATTTATAGCGTGGGATAACTATAATATAGTTATAATATAATTATAATATAGTTATATTATATAGTTATAATATAGTTTAGCCTCTTAATTTTTATTACACGTGTTGAATAAAAATAATAATGTTTTAATTAAAATAAACGTAATATACGTAGTGTAACCTGAGGTACCTAATGCAATACAGGCCAAACATTGATTTATGTGACTACCTGATATATATAAAGATGCAAATATGTGTGTGTGCCAATTGAGTGTATTCAATGCATTTTTATTTCGATATTATCGGATTTTATTTATATGAAATAAATAAACCTTTGGTTGGCAAAGAATCAAATACGTATGTAACATATATACGTGTCTTGTTGAAGGCCCTCTACAAAGAAAAGGGGGTTCGGGTTTTATTAAACGTTTCCCAAATAGAACTTGGATCTCAGTCAATTTTTGATAATCATTAAAAATATGATTTAAAAGTTTTTGATTATGTGTGACTGTTTACTATAAAAAGAATAATGACAATAAAAAAGAAGTAATAAGAAATGACGTATAATTCACAATGTACCGATATTATTCGTAAGATGTTACTTAAAAGTTAAAACGATCATTAAACCATTTTATACTATTTTTATGATATGTACCTGTTTAACCTATATAGGTAATTAATATAAAATATGTTGTGTCAACGTCAGTTTTGTTTAAATACAGTTAAATGCCTGTTTAAAGAACTTTTTTTATGAAATTGTATGTACGATTTTTTTTAAAAATATTTCTGCAGAAAGGTTCCGTGGAACTGCAGATGATTTTAAATAATTTTTTCTTAACTATAAATACTTGTACACAATTATATATAAATTCGTCAATCTGATATACATTCCTTGTTCAGGCTTGGCTCAAGTATTTAAAAACATCTAGGCAAACTTGAGTTTCGCCGCCCCTTATATGTAAATATTACATCAAATAAATGCCATCTCTGAAAAATTCCACCCTAGGCCTATGTTGCCTTACTATTATTTTGTTATTAGGTACATATTTATATTAATATTATGTATAATAAACATTTATTTCTCAAGTGAAATAAATATGATTTATTTATAACTGATTTTTTATTTAACAAATTCTTTTAAACTTTTTCAAGGAACTATATACTGTGTTAATACTGTTAATTCGAGTTTGAATATAATATTGTACCAGTGAAATTATTAATTTTTTTTTTTTTTTTTAAGCGAGAATTATTTAGTAAAATATGTATATCATATGTTTACATTTGTTTTTTCCTTAACATCCTAGTTTGATACTTTGAGATGAGATATATTAAGGAGTGTTTCGACATTTTTAATTTCTATAGATTAATATTATAAAAATACTTAGGCTCATTAAAATGTTTAAAATACAATTGTATTAATTGTAATATGTACCTAATATACTTCTTTAAAAAAATCAATCAATCAATAAGTTTAATTCACAACAAAATCAACAGTAAAACTTTAAAAATAATAGGTAATGATAAAAATTAAAAATGATCCAGAAAGTTGCAAATTAAATTTATAGGTATAACTTAAAAAAAAAATATTTTTGATATTTTGCAGTAATTCACAAATTATTTAGTTTATATTTTATAGATGTATTTAATATTTATGACGTAATAATGTTTAAAACCATTTTGAACAAATTTAACATATTACATAAGATTTAGAATTTTAGAAGATTTCTTTACGTTTTTATTTTGTTTTTAAGTTTACATTAGAAATACTTTTAATTTATTATTATGTTTATTTTATTTTATAGTTAGATAAGAATTACATAATTTTAAATAAATTATAATATAATTATATTTACTTTAATCTTAAAACATATAATGCAACTAGCATTGGATAGGTATTATGTTATGTTTTTATCTGTATTGACGTTGATTTTACGTGGGTAACAGTTACTATTAAGGTCGGCGATCCTAACCTTGGTATGATATTTTATTTCTCTGTACCATATACGTATAGGAATATCAGATCCCTATATGGTAGTAAATATACTAACCTCTACTAAACCTGCTTGTTTTTAATCGAAACAGAAAATTTATATTTTAATCCTTTCTAAAAAAAAAAAAACAGTCGTTTAATATTATAATAATATTCGATATATTTTTACATACCACGTTAAAAATATGAATACTTACCCAAACTTAAAAAATAGTTAATGAAATAGGTAGTAACAGGAATGCGTAGATGTGCCTACTCATAAATGAGTATGAACATGCTCAGTGGGGCCTATTATCTTCTTGAAGAATAAAAAAAAGATTAGTTGAAATCGTATTGATTAATATGGGTCTTGATTTTAGGTTGCCGGTAAAAGAGACCTGGATCAAGAAGTAGAAGCACAACAATGGATTGAAGCCGTGACTGGTGAAAAGTTTGCACCGGGTAAATATAATATAATATTATATTATATTGCAACAATTGATCACGATAAACAACTTGTTCGTATTTTAATCATTTTTATAGGTTTGCCATTCGAACTAGCACTTAGGGACGGAGTTTTATTATGCAAGTTGATGAACAAATTGGCACCGGGTATTATACCCAAAATTAACACTTCAGGTGGTGATTATAAAATGATGGACAACATTAGCCAGTACGTATAATAATATTACAATATTGTATATATTGTAATGATTTTCTATTGGTCACAAAATAAATAATATTTTCTTGTACGTAATCTGATCAATGAGAAACTTCCATAGATTATTTAAAATTGTTTAGTACTTATACCGACATACATTGGTATGTTCAAAATGATTAATTTATTGTTTTACTATTTTATGTTATTATTGAAAATCGATAATGCGTTTTAATTAAAACACAAATTCAAAATAGGTATTAATATATTACGAGAATTTTTAAGATGGCATCATGTATTATGTAACATAATACCTAATATAATTCCTAAACGGAAACCATAATATTATCTGCTTGATCTTTTGTTACAAGTGTTCAAAAAATTGTAAAACTCTATTTTTAATAAAAGCACGAATCTCTAATTTAATTTATTATTATTCTCTCAGAAGTTTCTGTAGTTTATTTAATACGTTATAGTCATATGATTTAATTTTTTATTTATCTTGCGATTAAATTGATGACATGTTTTTTTATGTGTTTGACCTAGTGAAAGTTGTGTATTTATTAAGATGAAGTATGTGTTTATTCATACAAAACTATTTTCATGATTAATATTTATTTATATCGACACCATTTTTTAGTTACCTACTTTAGCGGAGTAATTATAAAATGGTGGGGGATGGATTATGAAAAAAATTGTAAAGACTAAAATATTAGGTACATTGAGAATTTGATAAATAGCATTAAGAATTGTTAAGGACAGCTAAAAATCAAATAATTAATAAGTTATGTAGGTTATTGATCTTTTTTCAATAGTAATATACTAATATAATATATTGAGGTTAGATTTTCAGACTAAGGATTTTGTGTTTATACACTAAATGTTTTTAGTACTCTTATTCTAAAATAATCTAATATAAAAATAGTAAATATAATATTTCAATAATAATGTATTTTTATTTTATAATAATTTTAAGATTAAAACATAATTTTTATTTTAAGTAAGTATACGGAGTAGGGGTAGGTAGTGAACAGATATTAACAGTAGATATATTTAATCATTAAATGTGGAAGTCAGCCTTATTATTATTACTTTTTATTTTAAATGTTGAATACGAATTTAAAACATACACACTTAATTATTATTCGGTCATTGTTCAAATTGATTGATTAACTACAAATGGTATATCAACAAATTCTGTAAACGTAATGACTATGACTTTAGTATCCACACATTTGACTTATGTTATAAATATTAGATGTTTTTAATCAATTTAATATATACATATATATATATATATGGTGTATCATGGATAAATGAAAATATTGCATTAAAATAACATTTGAACGTGTTAGATTATTGTAATACGTTTTGTATATACTTAAATATAATATTATGTGGATATTTATATTGTATGATAATGAGATGAGTTAATATTTATTAAATTTATCGTACGTATTTTATAGGTTTCAAAAGGCTTGCATTAAATACGGTGTCCCAGACGTCGATCTGTTCCAGTCTGTCGACTTGTTTGAACAAAAGAATATATACAGAGTGACCATGACGATATTTGCCATCGGCAGGACGGTACGAAACTATAGATATATTTAAAAATAGATAAATATGGCCGGGGGGCAACATTGTTAGAAAAAGATAGAATACATTTTAGTCCATCTCTGTTAATTTATGGCGAAACATGGAAAGAAGTTTCACCACAAATATAGATAACACTATATTTTGGCATACACTTTACGTTCTATAATATTTATATGTGTTGGCGTCTTTTTCTAACAATGTTGAGGCACTTCAAAGGGTATGGGGGGATGCACGGTGACCGGAAATGGAATTTATACCGATCGATGGTTATAGGCGTACAAACACCCAGAGTGGAGAGGCCCATTCTTGGGACCAAGGCCGTCAGAGGAGAACAAGCGTGAATGGACTGAAATGCAATTGCGGGCTGGAGAGGGCGTCATTGGATTGCAAGCTGGCCAAAACAAGGGTGCCACACAAGCTGGCCAGAACTTCGGGGCTACAAGAAAGATTTTGCTCGGAAAATGAGCGTACACGCCACACTTGCAATTACTATACGTTTTAATTACCTATTTAATATTGATCTAACATTATTATTTGTATGCGTTTTTGTTAATATTGCTGTGCGTCACGTGTACAACGATAATATTATACCATTTGTTTCGCTATCGATGTTGTCAAGAGAGAAGATGGACATATTGTATTTATAATTTAATAATAATATAAATGAAAAATAATTATTATTATGTAATACAACATACTCAATGCTCTTATAGAATCTGAGCATCACTACAACTTTATTGCAACAATATAAGTACAAAAGTCGTAACAGCCAACGACAGCACACTACATATATTCATTATGTGTTGAGGTAAAAGAATACAATTTTTAATGGAAAACAATATACATATTATATAGTTTAAATATCTAAAACTGTTTAGATTAAAAAAATAAATTGTAATGTTGACACGGAAAATAATATAAGTGTTTTCATTGTGACAAATATAATAATATTATTACTATATTATATTATAATACGTTAAAAGGTTTGGTATATTATTTTAATTATCCAAATTTACATTATAATATTATGATTTAAATGTCTTTACTGAAATTGTACTGGTTAACTACGGGCCGACTACATACAACACATGCATACATTAAAAATAATTATACACTTAAATTAAGTTTCAACAATAAAAGTTGGAAATAATAATTCCTAAAAATAGTATTATTGTTGCCGGATACGTCATGTGTACTAGAATATACGCGTGCATTAATAAAATTTATTTAATAACATTGTATATTATATTACATTAGAAATGTATGTGTGATGATTACTTTGGGTGCAATATTATTGAAATATGAAAAATTCTATTATTATTTTACAATATTAGTAGACAATTCTAAAGTAACAAATTATGAAATTTATAAAAGCAAAATGATTTTACGTTATTTTTATTCATTTATTCTACTTAAACTATTTTTTTTTTAGTTTGATCTCCGTTTAGGTTTTTATAAATTCTAATCAAAATGGACATATTTTGAACAGAAAAACAAATTGACTAGCCAAAAAGCACCAAAATGTGTTTCTAAAAATTGGCATATTATATCTATAATATATATTAAATATATTATATATTATTTTGAGCATTTTATGAAATGTAATAATACTTTTGTTGTGAAAATAAAAACAGAACGGCATGAATGTTTATAATACTAAGGTAACATCTGAAACTCAAATCTATTGATTGTCACTCAATGTCAAAAACTGTATGTCTACTTGAAGATGTATTATTAGTAAGTTTTTATTTCGATACCTTATTATGTGTATTATTATCATGTTTCAATAACACTTAAAAATGTCCTAAGTAAAACCATATCAATTTGGACGACGATATGGTTTATAGTACAGTTTGTACAATATACGTAGATATCATGTTGTGTTATCATGCCCTTGTATATCTAAAAAAAAAAATACCAACTCTGCTTGTAACTAAGTAAATAAATATTTGATAAGATCCCATATCTAAAGCGGTAATGCGCCCCAAATTATGTACATCGCAGATTATTATTGCTGTACTTTTAATCTGTAGATAGTGGGTAATAATAATAATAAAATACGTTTTGGAGCAATTAATATTTTAGTTTCGAGCAGCAACCAAAATCAGTTATACGATTAGACAGAAACGTCCTTCTTCTGGTCATTCATGATCTTTTTGTTTCGATTTGCTTCCAGTATGAGATCGGCGACCGGTGTGGTAGAAGGGGCCAGTGGTTTAGCTGGCACAGGTGTCGTTTGAACTTTAGCCGCAACGGTCGTGGTCCCTGGTGAGGGTGTGGCTGTAGTCACAGTAGGTTTTACCGCTGTCGCCGCTGAAGTTGTTTGTGACTTGGCCGTTGTTACCGATGCAGTTGTCGGTGACTTAGCCGTTGTCACCGATGCAGTTGTCAGCGACTTGGCAGTTGTTATCGATGAAGTGAAAGTGGCGGGCGATACCGATGACTTTGAAGTTGTAGAAGAGGTCACTTGCACGGGTTTGGCAGTTGTGGGTGTTACGATAGTAGTTGTGGTGATGGCGGTAGTGGAGGTAGTGATGGAAGCCGTTGTGGTCTTGGACGGTTTCGAAGTGGTTGTTGTAGTCGGGCTACTGGTTATTGATGTTTTAGATGCTATAGTAGCTGAGGTCGAAGTCATTGGGGTGATTGATGAAGACTTTGTCGAAGTTGGAGTAGTTATTTCTGACGCGGAATAAGTGGTGGTTCGTGCGGTCGTACCTCCGGTCGTCGCATTTGATCTGCGTGCCGTTGTGTCTTTTGTCGTTGTCGGTTTTGTTGTTGAGCCACCAATGACCGACGGCTTGCCGTTTCTCATTGTATTCATTTGAGCCATTTTAGTCATTGTCCCGGCATCGGTATTGATAGTATCTTTTAATGGCACAGAGTCGCGATCGCCCGAATCGGGTCCGCTGTCACTCGTCCTGTGTTTGGAAGTGGAATCCTTATCTTTTTCGTTTTTCTTATTGGGTTTTTTCATATTGCGTACCACATTGCCCGTTGATTTCACAGGTGTTCGTTTGATTTTCGTCGGGATCGTCGCAATCCTTGGTTTTGACAACACTTCCTCCGCTTCTGTTGACCGAGTCGCTGCAGGTGTTCCATCCGTTGTCATGTCTCCGGTAATAGAAGTGGTGACAGAATAAGTTGACGGTTTCTGATAAGGAGTACTCAACGTAGTAGGTACAGTGATTGTTTTTTCCGTCGTAGGTGGTTCACAATGATTGTTGCATTTACATGGGTTATTGTTTTCAACGGGAAAGTCTAAACGAAAAATCGATAAAAAAAATAAATTAATATAAAGGTGTTATGTTATATTGTCGTTGGTTATATGAACGTGTACCGTTGGAATCATTAGTTATCCAGTCTGCAATTTGCATATCCGTCAAACCTTCGGCCAACGGGTTTTGTTCTTCGTCTACGTGGAATAATTTATAAGAGCTTTGGTCCGGCCTGGATACAGCGTAAACTTTTGCTACCGCCTGTCGTAAACCGGTCACTTTTTGAATACTCTTGGCCGTATAAGATACGCAAACGACACAACTACTTTTTACCTGCAATTAAATTCATGTGAAATCATTTTCGATCAATAAACAATTAGTCAAAAATTATGTTAGAAAGTGTACCTTAGCAAAGACAAACCAAATATGATTTGAATGCGAGTCGTGATGAACATCTGATATGCTAGCAGATGAAATCTTGTCAAAGTAGTACCCCGAGAAGAGTTTTACTTCTAGTCTTATAGCATCTTCCGAATCGTTGTTCATTCTAAAAAATAGATAATAAAAGATAAATAAAACAATTATAAGTCATTTTTTTTCTTAAAAATTGTATATTGGTACCTAAAACATGTTTTCAGTCTTAATGTTATTGCATGACCGTATATTTCATCTGTAAAACCTTTACTTGGTTGAATAACGTCAGTAACTCCTGACCACAAATCAAATAGTTTTTTATCGTTTTCTGCAGTAGTATAGGTAGAATACAAAACTCTTCCCTAAAAATTATATATAAATATTCATAAAATAATACATATTTCTTGTCTTTAATTAAAGGCAAAATAAATATAAAAATAAAATCTTTTTTTTGTAAAATTTGATTAAAAACATTTAAAAATAACTTAAATTTTCAATTATTATTTTAAACTAGAATTGTATAATTATCTATATCTGTGAATATAATTTTTACTTATGATGTTATAATTATTGGGTAACAAAAACATTATAAAGATTATATACTAGTTATACGTTATACTCATATAATACATTTTATAGTTCCGTCTAGATTCAATTATAGTAGAAGCTGTTAATTAGGAATACTTTTGGACTAAGATGAAATGTGTCAATTAACCGATTGTTTCTAATACGTGATTGGTTTTATTAATTATAAAAAAACAATGTATAATTTAAAAAATATATCTGTTATGAAAATAATGAATTATTTTATAATATAAGCCATATTATTATCTTTTTTTAAATATGTATCTATTGATGTCTGTTTTTTTAAGTTGTACATGACCAAATTTGTTATTTAAATGGTGAAATTAATCTATTTCTATAAAAAAAACGTGATTTTTCCGGTTTTTTATAAGGATACCCAATTTGGCATGCGGTTGTGAACAAATGTGGCCTATTCCATCTACCCTATCTACAAATTTTTCTTTTCCAAATAGGTATCACTTAAATTTTAATACTTTATTAATTTGTATAAGAAACATTTAATCGAGCTGTAGTATTACATAAACTAATTTTTAGAAGAAAATCGCATGACTTAAACAAGTCACAATTTCTATCCCGAACTTAAATCTCGGTATTTAGAAACTTTTATATTTTTAGAAAAACAAAACAGTGAATAGCATATTAGATACTGTACTAAATTATAAAGAACAGTTTAAATAAATAAAATTAATTAGGCAAGTGATATTCAGTATCGATTCGTAACAACATACAGTAAAGATAATTATAGTATCGTAGTTATATAATAGTAGTACTTTGGCCTTTATTGTTTCAAATACCCGATATGTTGTTTCAATAATCCGATTAATTTTAAATGTTTTAATATACGGCCGGTATGTTCCTAGACATTTTACTTCAATATCATAATAAGCGGCTTTTACTGTATGTATATTTTAATCATAATAATAATTATTATTATATATTGTAAGATACTAGGATACTAATTTATAAATTAGGCTTACCAACCATTTAAAAATAATTAAAACTATTAATAAATTCATTTAAGAAAAACATAAATAATTATTAAACTGTAAACTGCATTTATAGACCATTGTAATAATATTATAAAAGTTATTTTTTATTAATATAAAAATGATTAAATTTAGTGTATAAAAATATTAAATTTACTAGTTATTAGATTTTAAGAAAATTAAAGATAACATTTTTGGGTTTACGGAAATTTAATTTTAATGTTATTTAAAACTAAAAATAAAATACAAATATTATATTTATTTTATTGTATTTCAGATATTGGAAGTAAAAAGTATGTACTTGTATTGTTGAGCATCCAGCTCCGGTAGCATAGACGAAAACTTTTGTCGGTAAAGAAGGTAGATGTAAGTATTGTGACTTTGTACTCGGGTCAAGTTCTAACGTATCGGTCAATTCCATGCCGGAAGTAGCCAGGGAAATTGTTAATTTCCGGTGAGGATCCGATCCAATTTTATCATACATAGCAAAAGCTTTTACAGCTAGATACGCTAACTATAATGGAAAAATGGTAATTAACCACGTGATATGTTTTTAAATTTCACACTGTGATACATACCTCTGGATATATATCCAAGATTTTAGTTCTGTAGTATAAATAACGGACTATAGGTTCGGATGATTTCAATTCTCGTTTTGCCGAATAGATCATTAAGCAATACAATGAAGCTTTGAATTCGTCAATCGAAACTGTGATATAGCATTAAATTTTAGTAAGTTTTTTGTAGTCAAAGACTCAAAACTATTATATAATCACTCACTGTTTTCACCTTTTTTTTGCGGGACTACGTCGTCGTACCAATCGGACGTAGGATGCACTTTAGGCCATCCAAATTCGCTTTCTTGATTTGTTGATAAAGATTGTAATTTTGTTAGTGCTTTTTTGGTAAAATAGCTATTTGAAATCATTAGGGCATAAGTCGTTATAGCTAGCGGATATGGTTTGACAATATTATCTAAATGTTGTTCAAGATATGATTTGGTGTGATTTGCAATTTTTGAATCAATCTGTCAAAATTAAGTTTAAAAATAATATATATATATATATATATAGTTATTTGGATAGTTATATGTATTAATATTAATAAATTTGTTAGTTTTTTTATATATAATATTATTTTTTGGTTTTACACATACTTCAGATTCTATGCCCAATTCCATTAGAGTGGCTAAAGTATCAGCGGCGCATATTATTTGGTTTATTTCAATGTCAGTTTGACCAACAACAGTTGAAAAATCTTCGAAAACTTGCTTTTGGATCCACGTTTTTAGCCCTTTAATTAGATCTGAATCCACACCAACATGAGACTGACTTCTCCATAATATTTCAAGTACCCGAATATCACACCTAAAGATTTATAAGAATATAATATAATTTATATTATCAAGTTTAATGACTACTTTTATAATTTACCAGTAACATGGTACATTTGGGTGATCTCCGAACGAGCCATCTGTATTCTGATACGAAAGGAGTACTGGTATACTTTTCGATAATAAATCTACCAATGACTTTTCTTCGGTGCCGTTATTATTGTGCTCTGACATGAGTAGAGGTGTGAAAGTTGAAAGGAACGATACCAAACTAAACGAATAATATAAATTTAATATAAATATGGTTTTCAGAAATATATTTTGCGTTTTTTGCATACCTTGTAGAAAATTTAGGCTCATTCTGAACGAAAAATGGAAAATTAAGACCCCCGGTTACGACTAACGAGCCAGATTCAGACCCCGATATCATAGTATTGGGCGTTTCTAAATGCAGTACTTGTGAGAAGCCAGCTTCATCGTTGTAATTCCACACTCTAAACTGCCCTGTAGTGCCAAGGATAGTGGCGAAACCGATATGGTTTATTTTTATTTTTTTGTCCATATTCCATTTCAGCAATGGATACTGATGGATTTCCTGACCGTAACCAAATGCTAACACTCCTTTCTCCCAACTAATCCAAAACGTACGTGGTTCTTCTTCAGATAGAATTCCAGGCGTGTTTCGACTTGTTAAATGTACACCGTTTCCTAAAATTTAAAAAAACAACCATTTATTGATATGAGTTATTACGGTCATTTATGAATCGATTGATTAATTTTCGAAAAATTGTATTCACCATGTTTTCCGCGACCTATCCACGAAATCGTGTTGTCCAAGTCACCCAGTACAATCTGGTACATTAATGTTGTTGGTTTGCGTTCTTGGCTTAGCAAAATATGAGCACTTTTTTTTGCTTGTATTTCGAATACAATACCGTCTCGGTTTTTAGGCGCGTTTATGTGTTGGTATCGGAAATCCGACGTTGTTGACACAATGAGTTGCTCTACAAATTGATTAAAAAAATTAGCAAAGGGCCGTTATAATAAAAAATTTAAAAAAGAAAATATAGTTATTACCGTTGGCACAAAAATAAGCGTTGTCGGTGGTTTGATGTTGAATACCTTCTGGATGCACGTAAATGGGTACGGACTTAACGACGATACTGGCAGTTGAATTGCTCAGTTCAGGTACTTCTGGTTTTTTATTATCGTTTATTAAATGACATTTTTCGCTCACATAACCCGAAATATCCACTGTAAAATTATGATTTTAAATATTTATTATTTTTTACCTATCATAAGGCCAATTTTTACTATATAATATTGAAGTTGTATATACAACTGAATGAAATAAATTACATTTTTTCGATGGAAACGTTTGGTTTAATTACCGGTAAGATTTTTTAATCCTTCTTTCAATGCTGTAATTCTAACAATTAACGATGTGGCACCGTAAGCACCTAATCTCATTTTTTCTGCGACAAACGGCTGATTGGAACTACTAAATACAGCTCCTTCACTCAATGACAAGAGTGCATTCACCTACATTAAAACGTTTTTATTATTACTATTAATTTAATGGTTACCAAAATATGATTATGTTCACAATAATCGTATTAAATGTATGTATAGGTATGTATCTTACGTCCATGCAAGAATTGACATTATTGGCAACGTAAATATCTGTTTGGACTGTTTCTCCGACATTTAACTCAACTGGCGTACGGACATCGACTTCCAAAGTGCTAGTGACTTTGACGTCTAATGTGTCTGTTATTTTAAGTCCGGTGCTACCAACAGCCAACATCCGCAATTTCCAATGGCCAGCTTTTGATGGCGCATGAATGTTCATACCCTTTTTCATAACATTGCTCCTGTTACGTTAAAGTTAACTATTAAACTATTAAATATTAAAAAATAATCTATAAAAAATATATAGTCACTTAAAATAACATTTTACAGATACTCAATATAATGTATATATTATATTTTTTATGATTTATTAGTGTCAATTCACCATATTAAATATTATAAATAATTTATAATGGGGTATTCTTCGTAAATAGAGTTTGAAAAATACATTTTTATAATATTAATAATATAATAATAAATATATATATATATGTATATATATAACATAATATGTATTATACTATTAATAATAATAATAATATTTTTTACTACTACTCTATTGATATGATTGTACTAAATATTTTATTCAATCTTTTAAAGTTCACTTAAGTGGCAGTTGTGTACGGCTACATTAATCGCGGCCATCTGGTTATTTTCGAAAGCATTTTAAACTTAAAAATGTCTCTAATGAAAGTTTTCCTAGCATCTTATCCTAAAACTGACGGCAGTGGTTTTAAACACTTTGCAAACAACAATTTATATTTTACTCTTAGGATGTTGGAACATTATTTTTTTTTTGTTACTTTTTATGCATTTAAAATTAATAAAAGAACGTTTTTTTATAAGACTTGAGTAGAGATACTGTGTATAGTGTTCCTATATTATAAACACTATATCCTGTTTTTGTATATCAAATCATTTTTTAATAATGTTGATATTATTATTTTTTAAATAGTCATTATTTAGACTTATATTTTATATTATTTTCTAATTATTAAAGGATACAAAATAAAAATCATAGAGTACGCTATAAATTTATATATAAAGAATTTCAAGTTACAATTTTTGTCACATATGATTTTAAGCATTTTTGATGTTCTGCATTATTTTATTATTTTGGTACTACTAATATGTTTTAAAATTGATTTATTTTGATTTTTCAATAAATCTCGTAGTTTGAATGAAAATAGTAGAACCATTAATTTTGTGAACTAATAAACATAATACCCATATTTCATATTAGTACATTCAATCACTAACTTCGTTCAAATTAATTTTTTTTTTTTGAATAATTTACTTATTTATTAATAATTATACATAGGTTACTTCTATATTTGTATAAGGTAAATAAATCGAATAGTAAAAACAATAATTTAATTTTCATGCTATTTTTGTATTTTTTTTTTTTTGTGTATTATGTTGCTTATTTTAAAAATTTTTAGTTTATATTATAGTACTTAAATATTTCAGTATTTTTTAGTGATAAAATCCCAAACATATATTATTCTACTCAGTTAAATATATTTTATATACAAATGTTTTTTTAAATAATCACTTACGTAAAGTTTATGCATTTCCATGTCCAGAGTTGATCCATCGAAAATGTATCTAAAAAGCTATGATGTCTTGGATATAGATCACTTTGTCTGGAAGTCGTCACTTTTCCATCTAGTCGTTTTTCAAGGAATAACAATCCAGATTCAAGAAGGTCAGTGTCATCGTCCATATTCCTTTTGTACAGGGTTTTACGTAAATGAGAATACAATATTTTAACAGTAATCTATGATTATAAGACTAACCTTAATGGAGATATGTTTTCCGTCCCTCTACCTCCAATTAAGCATACCAATGAGTTTTCTTCGGCCATTAAATTTAGTTCCATCAATTCTTCCGGGTACCAATTATTTTTATTATCCTTCAAGCTAATTTTCACCTAATTGAAACCAGCATCTTTGGATTATAATTGTTTATTATATAAAGTTTTACATTAAATAAAATTTTACCTTTGGGTCAGTTTGTTTGACGTTGAAACTAATTACATCATTTATTGTTTCTCCTTTTTCGGTGGTATAGTAAACTAATAAATGACTAGTAGGTGCCATCACAGGGTCTACGTTGAATCTATATTACAACGAGTAAAATAAATGAGTATGTATTAGATTGATTTTATTTTTACAAGACAAAAAGCGACATACGTTAAATTGAATCGACAAATATCCACTTGGTCCATAATTTTTGTCATATGGACCACTGGCTTATATTTTTGCCAAATAGCTACGTGACCTTCAGTGGTCACGACATAATTAACATATCGGTTGCATGGGCAGGATGATAGCACAACCACTTCTGCTTCTTCATTAGCCTAACCATCATAAAGTACAACAGAAAAGTATTTTATTAATTTATATTGACATTTATAAAAGTTAAAACAACTATAATTATCGCATTAATTCAGTAATTATTTATTACCATTAAAGTATGTTCTACTCCTTCGACCAATAAGTAACAGTCTGATGTTGAGTTCCATTTCTGTATAAACTCTTTAGCTAACACGTAATGTCCTTCGATTTCTTTACCTTCAACGGATACCAATTCAGCCTGTTTCAAATTTAAAGCAATATATTATTTTAATATAAGGTTATTTTATTTTTATTAAAAATCTTTTTATAGATTACTGGGCCTCATTGAGATAACTCAGGGTTATCTATATCTTAACATGTTTATATTTCATACATAGTGTTTACAATTAAAATTTGATATACTGATACAAGATAAAAATAAATTAACATATGGGTAGTACAAAAAAATTTAACAAAAATTTGATTAAAATAACAGTATATAAATTTAAGTAAGTTTGTAAATCAAACACAATAATTAATATTATAATTACAATATCATAATAGTTAATGAATTTGCGTATATTTTGTTTTTACTTATTAATATTTTTAGATAAAGCATTTATTTTTTTGTATATTATTTTGGAACTAAATTAACTATAAATTAACATTTATTAAATATTAACACTTTTTTCAGTTGTAAATTAATTCAACAATATTGTGTATGGTAAAATATATAACATAAAAGCGTTTAAAAACTAAAAATAATAAATGAATCATAAAAATAAATAATTTATAATACTTTAGTTTTTTTATTTGCTTACTTGAAGTACAATTATTTCATTGTCAGATAACATAGCTGGGACAACAAATGTTCCTTCACCTTGAATTATTTCAACGTCTTGACTATATATTGTAGTTGAGTTGTCAAATACTTTGACACGGACTCGAAGATTCTTTTCTGAACTCATAGCTTCAACCTGTGAATATATAAAATACTTTTAAAATTAAAAACAAAATACAAATTGTGTTATTTGACCTAAAACCTCTTACAAATTATGGAGTTTAATCGATTTTCATTAAATGTTTTAGAAATATGCGCTTATTTTATATTTTTAGCAGTTTTATTCAAAATAAAATTAGGTATACAATCAAAATAGAAAAGTATATTGACAATACTAACTTTTCCGAGGAATGGTAATCCAGGTTTGTATTTGTGTCTCATCTCATGTCCAAATCGTAACTCTACGAAGTGTTCTTCGGTTATCGTCTGTTCCCTTTTTGGAGGATCAGTGGAACCTCTTGCATTACTCACGTTCACTGCCGTCTTAAATGTCACCCCTTCGGAGGCGACCTCGACAGTCCATTCTCCAACGACAGCCAACTCGGACAACATGAAACTGAACGGAGTGTTGTGGGTCGAAGGAACATCGTCCCAAAGTGCGACACGTGTGCCTTTAGGATTTTTAATGTAAACGTCCATAGTGACATCTTCGGCGATTCTAAGATAATGGTCCAGTGGCAAGAGCCAAAATTCAACTAAAAATAAGAAGTTAATATAAAATAAATTAAAACACGTGCTTGATACGTATAATAAAATATAACGTAAACTTGGAATTTTATTAGATATTTAAACATTTCTATACTAAATGTCTAAATGAAAGAAAACTTTTTCTTTATATATATTGATATTGATTCATAATTTTTATTGTTAAATAAATAATTCATTCAACATTTATTTTAATTAAAAAAAATGCTCATCGTTATTTTTAGAAATATTGTTGTCTTGTTTCAAGATTTAAATGTCTAATATTATTTTATGGAATATAAAGTAAATGAAATAAAAATAAATAAATAAACTAATTTAAATTTTCTTATTTAAGTTTATATTTAAATGTTTTTAGTTAGATAATATGTGTTAATGGTTAATTTAAGCTTATATAAAACGATTTTTATGTTATCACACTACTGCAGTGTCGGTAATGAATAAGATGTTTTAATGCGTTCATATATTTTATTTACCTATTTAATTTTATCTCGGAATTCAGAATTTCTTCTACTCCCTCTCCCCTTTAAATATAATTTTAACTATACTTATATTCATACTTTAATTTAGATTTATGATTTTTTTTTCTTTTTTTTTAGTGGCACATTATTTAAATATTAAGAAGGTTGAAGTTTTTAAAATTTTAGTTTTTCTATCGTATCCAAGTAAACTAGCATATTATATTGTTTATTATGTATTATTATATATTATTTATTAGTAGCCTATACATTTTAGCTAAAATTAGTTGCAACACTTATAATAATATATTGGTATTTAATTTTTATAGCTTTATAACATTTAATATATTTGATATTACAATGTTTTATGTTAACTTAATTTAGAAATAAAAATTACATAATAATTATATAAACATTTAAAAAATGAAAAAGTTCTTAAAGTATTTCAACATGGTATCCTGAATAAGCGCATTTTTTTTCTACATAAAATTAACTTTTTATCAAAAAGTTTATACACAATTTACACGGTTTAACTATAGTATAAACATACTTTATATTGAAATAACTCTAAGACATTTGTCTTGAATAAAACAGAATGTAATTAATTATGTGAACTTTGTTACTGATTAGTACATTTACAGTTGCTAAAGTTACTGAGCATGTACTTACGAAACTTGTTCATTACATTAATGCACAAACCAGTTTATAAAATTAGTAATATATAGTAAATACTCAGAACACAGAATATGTATACAAAATACATACATGAAACATAAAATAAATATTTAATGTAAAATATCATTATACGCTCTTTTTTGTTGTTGTTATTATTATTATGTTCTAATATGTATGATATCTATATTAATTATTATCATATTATTTAGCTGCCGACTATTACATTTTCATACTCAAATTGAAATATTGAAATACCACAATGATACGAGTCACTTATTTGTAGTTGTTCGTAACTTTTCGTCTTATTTAGTGAACCAGAACAGATGTATATGTATGATAATTTATTTGTCACTCTATTTCCTCTGTTATATTGGTAAATATTTATTTTTGAAAGTAAAAATTAAATTCATACATGTTATATAATCAAATATAAGAAAAACAAAATCAACAAAGAAAAGTAAACACGTTTTATCTTCCGTTTTATTATAGAAGATAATGATCAAGACCCTCAGGACTGGTGCGCAGTAACGAGATTAATAAAAAAAAACTTTTCCAACAAGATTATAATATTTGTTATAAACTTACAACAAATTATAAACACTAGTAAGTTTATATAATAAGTGCCACCTAGAGCAATCACTCTCTTCCTCTCTCTTATAGAACCACCTAAAAACAGTTTTAGTCTCCATATATAATGTATGTATGTTTTGGTGATTTTAAAATTTAAGTACACTATATTATATTGTCTAAATTCATTCTTATGCTTAAATTATACATTTATTAAAATTCTGCTGTTTAGCAAGTATACTCAAAGTCTAGAGACCACTTTTTGAATTAATAGTTATACTACTATATAAATAATATAGGCATATTATTTAGATTTTATTAAACATATTATGCAGAATACATATTGTACTGTTTTATACGAAATTACAAAATATAAATGCTAATTTATGTCTTAGACAAACGGGAAGTATTCGTATTATTAATGGTGAAGTTCAGAACGATAAAATTTCAGCAAAACAACTCTTATATGTACCAATATTGTCGCTTAAAATATTTTAACCTAATAAAATATTTCATTAGTGGGTTGCATCATTTCCGATCTGACAAAACGCGTCACTTTATTTCCCGAGGATACGAGCCAGTCCGTGATGGTGTGACACGTTAAGGTAAGACGCACAAAATTTCAATTATATTAATCACAGGTTCTTTGACAGCGAATACATAAATTTCTACAATAATTGAATTGACGTATTGTTGTTGTATTATAAAATGTGTGTACATTTAAAAATTCAAATATAATAATAACCTAACAGTGACTTTTAACGTGCAAACTAACTGTAAGTTAATTTCTAGAATAATATACTGTTAGTCAATAAATAACATAAAGTTGAATGTATTTACCAATTTAAAAATTGCATTTTTATATTATAATGACGCATAACTACACAGTACACACTATACATTGTTTTATAAAATGTAAATTAAACGTTGGTGAAATAGACACATTCCTTCAATTAATTTTTACTAGAGGTTTATCATATTAAATAGAATTTAATACTAAATTAATATAATAATCTTTATTTAAGCCAATTCTGAATTCAGCGATCCCGCAAAATGAAGTTTTAATAAATTTGAGTAGAAAGAGAATTAAAAATCATCTATTTTATTTTTTCTTAATAAACTTAGAGTGAATTTTGATACGTATATGCTTATTATATAGGAAATCAATTGATATTTTCCACTATAAAAGTATGTTTTGTACATATTTTACACATAATATTTTTATGATAGCAAGTAAACTCTCTCATCACTATTATTTGCTTTCGTAAATTTCCATAAGCCTGGAAATTCTATTTTTAATTAAATCTATATCTTTGGTTATAATGTTCACAAAAAATAAATTAGATATAGAATGTTATTTTCACTGTAAAATTTAATAATAAATTATAATTAGTTAAAATGTTTTATTTTATTAATTATTAGTTTTTTATGTTTTAATTTACATATTACATGTAGCAAATAAATTATGTTTATAGTGTTTATACTATATGATTTTCATCATAGCATAATGCATTAATAAATATAGGTCATTCTAGATTCTAGAATGACATTTCATATAATTATGAACAAAATAAATTCATTATCTCTTTGAATTAAATTTAAAATTATCCAAATGATAATTAATCACACAAATTCCTACATTGAAAAAAATACATTTAGTAGAAAGTTATAATAAAACTATACAATTGCTCTTACCATTCTCCTATATAATTTAAATTGATGAAATTTGTAGAATCTGAAAATGTGTATAATAGATTTATATGCATTGTCCTGATAAATTCTATTGATATTATAATGCAGGTATTATTAATTTATAGTATTATTTTTATGATCAGAATACTTTATCTTTATGTAATTATGCTGCAGTGCTATTATACAAATGTTTTTTCGCATATGATAGAATAACATATTTTGGAATCACATCGTCAAATGTAGTAATAATTAAGGTCAGAGTTTATAACTTATAATAAGTAATGGTCAGTATATGATTTAATTAAGAGATGGACCTGAAAGCTAATTTTTGAATTTGAATAGAATATTCAGTTGAATACAATTAAAGTTGATAAAAGATAAAAATTAAACGTTTCCATTAAACCCATTAAAATCGGGCACACGCATAGCGTTCTCATTTGTTTAGGGCTTATACAATTGGCACCCCACGGGCATAGGACAAACAAATGTCAGATGCTTTTGAACACTGTGCCCGGGACCAGCTCTTATTTACAAAAGCAGCTTTAATAATCTTTAAGGCTATTCACGATATCCGTTTGCTGTATTCTTTATTTAACATGGTAAACGTTTTTGTTTTTATATCTGGGAATCGAGCCAAAAGCGAGAGAGACGGTCACATGAATGATTATTCGAATCCAAATAAACAGTGGATTATATCAAGATCCTATGAGGAATTCAACAAAAATATTATGGTTTGAAAAAATATTTGTTCCTTTCTTTTAGATTTCAGTAGTTACCTCTGTGTAACATAATTCGTATGATTTAACTAGACGTTATAAAAGAAGGTCAAAATGTGAAAAAAAAAATATATTTAACTCCATGTAAAATGTATGATACGAGATGGGGATTTTACAAACATACACACACAATATGTAGGTACTCCGGGATAGAAATTATCTAAAGAGTGTTTTGTTAAAGTATGTGTAGGGTTATTTAAAGTTATTTTGTTTTACTTAGAATATGTTGCGAGCGATTTTATATTTTTATTTTCAAACGTATTATTATGTCGTACAAAGCTTCTACATGACTACATTTTTATCGCGGAAATATTTTTTTAGTGTTTCACCAAAAACCAGTTTTTGATTAATACAATTTTATAAACACATTCATATAATACGTAATTGTACTTTAATTGTGGTTCCTATTATAAAAAGTTAATTTATATGTTACAAGCACATGTGATTTGATATTATTTTGATAATTTTAATAATACTTTTTCATTCTATAAGAATACAACTAATTTGTTTTTTAATTTTTTATTTAGTTTGACGATTGAACTCAGCGATGGTTTTTCAACGAATTACCTTAGATACTATATTTTAATTTTAAATTAAAATAAACGAATATCTCTGTAGCAAAAAAAAAACTAAATTATTATTGAGATTGCAGTAATACAACTTAGATTTATTATGCTGCGCCTACTATTTTACTTAGTGGAAAAGTAACCATTTTATATACAACGACGATACATTATTCATTCCTATCAAAATTTAAAATAGATAAGAAACTACTGTACCAAAACAAAAGTAAAATAAACACGGGTATTTTACCAATATCTAGAAAATAATTATTATCAGTGCGTTTTATGCCAGGTGTTAAATATTAGTATCCGTTTAATATTTGTATTGTAACACAAGACTATAGGGTTTAAGCACTGTATGGATGCGTCATGGAAATAAAACTGAAAAATTCATAATTTACACATCTATAATTTGATAAAAGTTATAAAATTATGTATGCCTGGTATAATATACGTATAAGTCTATTTAAGTTATTAATTGCCCAGGTATCATAGTTAAATCATGTGTGTTCTTTAACAGTTCGACCAATGTCTGGTCGAGAAAAAAAACGTTTAAGTTAAAAACGTAATGATATATTATTAATATGCCACTCACTGGTCTCGCCGGGCTTGTAGAACTTGCTGGAAGTCTGCACGACCACGTCGCGCACCGATCCGACCAACCGCAACCTGGACGTGGTCTGGAGCGTGCAGTTTGTCGTACCGTTCACGCAGTCTGTTAGCGTTTGCAGGTAACACGTGTCCGGCGTCTGCGTGGGTACCGTCAGTGGAATGATTCCATCGCCTGTAACATGCAAATGTCACAATGCTAATGAAGATCGTGTTATATTCGGTATAGGTAATATATATATATAGTTGTAGCTGTACGGTAAACGCATTGGCATTGTTTGATAGTCCAATATATTGACGAAATCGGTAGCGATCTATAAGACGTTTATTATTTGTTTTTTTACGATAATATACCTATTATTATTCTCATCACGTTCAAAACTCACTAATATCAAAAAATCTAATAGTCTCATTGATACAACTATATTATAATAATCTAGAAAAAAAAAGTGTTCACAGGAATACCTATCTCCATCGGAAATAAGTATAATATAATATTTTTCATATTTTCGTATTTTTTCACAGTGCATAATATAAAAAAATATTGCTGACAGGTTATATACTCAGTAGCGAAACCTGATTTTCTTCAACATGAAAGGGTCTATATTTCATTGAATGTTCTGAACGTTGTGAAAGGTTCTTTACAGTAGTTGTTGTGCTATCATTTTCGCCATCGTAATGCGAATCATTGCAAAATCGTTACTGTATGAAAATGTATCTATGGTACACCCTAGATTAAATAATAAATCATCTTTTACGGTTCAAGGTGGAGTGTTCAATCCCGAAGACTCACCTCTCCTCGGTTACATCACTGTATTTACTTATAAGTTTACGTTGCGGTCGCTTGTTCAGCGAGACTACCAATGGACCGTTTCAACCGTACCCAACAACATCATGTAATGTTATTGCTGGGCTTAATGCATAGAGTCGCGAGTCGGGGAGAATAATAACCACGTGTAATGGATGGAATTAAACTATTGAAATTGAGTTAATAGAACTGTACGTCATACACTCATACTACTAATCGTTCTATCAGTGTACGCTATGTCTAAATTCAATGTTTACCAATTGACCGCCATTTGTTATTAACCAGGTGTTTAAGATATATTCTTATACAGAATTACGTATATAATATTATAATATACAGTTAAATATGCGAGTAGGCTTAAATGAAAAAAACGTAAAAACAGGTACGGAAATTAACAAAATTGAAGCACATACAAGTTATAAGCGGGCAAAAAATAATTTTCGAACAGATTACAGTACCAAATACTATTGTTGTATAGTATTTATAAAGCCTATACTTATCTCGTTTGAGCTGTTTACGCGAGAACTACCGACAAAGTATGATGTATTTTTGAACTCTTAGTACTTTAAGAAGTTCGAATACATCGGTCGACATTCAAGTTCAATTTTTGGTTAAAACACGGTTCTAATGTTAGATAATATTTGGTCATATTATTGTTATACGCTATTGAAGTTGTTTTATTACATGTCAATCTGTTAAAACTTAATTTATTTTCAATTCAATATCAGTTTTCAATTTTAATTTTTTTTTTATATATATACTTCAATATATTTCATTTATTTTTTACTTAGGTTATATACATAGTATAAACTGTTGTTTAGGTAGTGAAAATATAACCATGAACGTTTAAAATTTAAAACACAATTACTTGTTTAATAACATTTTGTTTTAAACTTCATATAACAATTTCGAAAATCTCGTACACAAAAATATGGTGTTTCGTCGTGGCTGAAATTTTTTCCACGATTTCAATATCGTTCATATAATATAAAATATATTATATATGTAATACAATATAAAACAATAATGTGAACATAATTCATTTACAGGAATGAATTTTATTAATTTGGAACAATACGTTCGTAGAAATCTACTATAATTCACGTGCATACCTGTATCTACCAATGACAAACATAATACGACCGATCGTTAATCCGACGTAAAAATATAAAGCTATTCGTATAATATCAGTCTAATATCAGTCGGGTATTATTGTACACGTTTAGTATAATATTATATTATATAAAATTGACGGCAGCGGAAAATGCGAACGCGACGGATTAAACCGTGGTAGCGCAAAAACTTTCTCCGCGATTCCGTTTTCCAAACCGCGTTTAACCGGTGTGCCGCGTGAGACGTCGCTGCACCGAACGTTTTATATAACTCTAAGGATTAATATAATATCCGGCCCCGTCGCCGTTGTTGATCCCGACCAACCTATCGACCAGAAAAAAAAAACAAAACAAAAAAGAGTATTCCCACGGCGGCGGGTGGCACGCGCGAACTAATCATAAAGTTTCCCTCAAAACAAATCTCTCTCCTCCCTTGCACTTCACTCTCACCCTTTCTCTCTCTCTCGGGACTGGAGCGAACGGACGGGTATATGTGGCAGAGAGACGGTAGGCGAATAAGGATCGGCGGCGTTTTGACGTCTGACAAACTCTCGTGAGTGTAAGTTTAACTATCCGTGCCAATTGGGCGTAAAGCGCTTTTTGTCATTAATTTCCCGGGCGCGCGACGGTGGCATACGACCATATTATATATATATATATATATATATATATATATATATATATGTACATATATTTGTACGTTATATCGAAACACCTCTCCCTCTCTCTCTTTCTCCCACACCCTCAATCTCTTTTGCACTAACTCTCTCACACACTATTCGTACGCGCGTATAGGTATCGAAGGTTTTGTGTGTGTGTGTGTGTGTGTGTGCATTTATACGATATATCGTCGTCTCCGACGTATTTTTGGCGTTTTAGGGTTTGTACTATACGTACAATCAGAGATCATTAATCCCGTTCGTCTTTTCAGCGGTCTATCGTTTCGCACCGGTCGCCACTATATACGCGATAGTTGACAAACACACACACAAACACATAATATAATGTCAACCCCCGCGAATGGGGTTGTAAATTATAAATCGCACTGCGTGTGGTCTGTACGATATCCGGGCAATATACATCATATATAGCGGTTATATTGAATATGTATCGCGAGAAATACGTAGGTACACCACTCGTCGTATTATAATACGTATGCATTATGGCGTAGTATTCAAAACTTACAGTTTGGTTCATTATATTATTATTATTACGTACAAGTGCAGTTATGACTGGGGGACGGAGGAGAAAAAGTATATAGTGTACGAACTGTACGAGGAGTGCGGGAAACGCGGTACATCGAACAACGGGTAGCACGAGCGGAAGGGGTGGTGAGCGGTAGTCGGAGTAATGACGAGTGGTAGCACACACTAAAATGCTGTATGTGTGAGAGGTTATATTATAATAATATCACAGTTGTACACGAGCCAAGAACAAAAGGAATACGAGGACCGCGCGAACACTTCAAGACACGTGAGAAATTCGAATAATATAATATATTGTTATTATTATGTGTGTATTGTATGATATATGATGTGCGCGTATATATGTGTTAGTAATAAGATGGAGAGTGCATAACGCAATGATGATATTCGACCTTTACGCTCGTCCGTTGACTATATCGCTGTTCACTCTGTCCTGAGCTATATAAATTAGTACTATATAATGTATATACTATATATATATTATATATCATAAACGCACGAAAGAACGTATACCCTCCGAGTATATGGCGCAGATCTGAAGGGTATGAGTGGAACGATATTCGACCTTTGCTCTACCCGCCACCACCACCTATACATTAGCACGCGCACCTGCACGAACTCGAGATTCGCACTCCTCTCTTCCGTTCGCCAACCGTCATCGTTCTTCCCGCACACCTCTCTCCGATCCCGGATATAACAGTTCGGATTTTTGGTTCGTGACCCACAGTCCACAGTCTCGATCATCGGATGTATATTGTTGTTACCGTAGTCGTATTGTTATTACGTATTGTTATTATTGTACGTGTGTCCGTCGCAGGTGCACTTGACGACATTACCCGCACGGCTTTTCCATCGAAAATATATTATACGTATACCTGCCTAGGTATATATAGTTTATAATACCGCCAGTACTACGTCAACTCACTTGGCAGCTTTTGTTTTGTTTGGTTTTTATCGAAGAACACGCAATACGCGAAGGCGTAATATTACGACAAAGCTGTATATTTCAAAAAAAAAAAAAAAAAAAATAGGAAACGCCGATTAATCAGCTTCTCACGTTCACTTCCAATTTGCAAAAACTATAGAACAAAAGGGGGAAGAGATATTTATTATATGATGTTGTATTCTTATAATACAATATGTACCTATGTTTGAGGATTATTTTGTTTAGTAATAGTAAAAATCTACGTAAAAAAAATCATATGAATTCCATTTTCATGGTAGAACGCATAATACACATTCGTGTAATTTTTTTATATTTATATCTATAATAACTGACTTAAATATAATCTGAACGTGACATTTCCTTTTTTCCATACTACTATATTTCTATAGTTTGTACTTTGTACCTTTTATAAGACGGTAGGTATGTATTTTTTCTTATACATTTAAAATTATTGTAATACGGCGTCAACGTATGCAATTTAGCTACATTTCCATTATAAAATTCATTTTTCTGGTGTCTTAAAATTCATAATAATATCATTTTTTAATAAAATATGTTATATTTTATATGTATGATATATTTTTTAATTTATGCGACAATGCATACAATAATGTGTAGTTACACATTTACAAAATGGGTTATATCACCATTTTAAGACTGATAATTTATTAGACATGAAATATAATCATAACCCTATTATATTATTATACTTGTATAATAATAGTGGATTGATTAAAACATGAGTTCCGTAGATTCAACTTATGTAGTAAGTATACATTTTGATTTTGTCTTAGGATTGATTTATAATGTTATTGTATTTTTTTATCATTATTATATAATGCATTTTTCAAAAACAATAATAACAAAAGTTTATCATCGACTGTGAAACAAGTAATTTTTTGATTGACTGCTATGGACTGTATTAGACTGAATCGTTTATATATTCGTATTTTACTGCTATGGAGTCAGTGTAACGTTATTCGCTTACATATATATATAACGGTTGGCTGTTACGTGTGAAAAAAAGGTATTTAAAAAAAAAAAAAAATATATATAATATAGAAGATAGAATCTCGTCGAAACGGCGTTTTTATCCGGACCGCAAGTCGACGGCGTGGACATATCAATTTCTCAGGGGGAACTCTTCCAGAAATCCAATTGCCTTTTTATCGTGCCACACATACATATATAAATCTGTCTGGGCTTTTTTGTCCTGCACTGCAGTCGTTCTACTCGACCATAGAGTGATTCGTATTATAATAATACTAATAAAAAAAACGTCACACACGAATCGCTTTAAATATATATAGACACGAAGTAGTTCATTTGAGGTATGGCACAAATTATCTAGTAAACAAATAAAGTCATATTTTACATAATTTTAAGCCATCAAAAATAACATTTTTGGGAAAAAATAGATATTTTACTACATTTTATGTTATCATCTTTTAAGTTTTTAACTCTTTTTGATGACAACATATATTTTTAATTTCATATCCAGGAAAAACATATTATTCAGAATATTTCGATCTATATAAATTAATTTTGGTTAGGTAGTTTATAAAGTTATAACTTATAAGTATTTAAGGTTTTGAAGATAGATGTGTGGACAAACATTTTACGGAGTACTACAGTACTACTCCATTCATCCGCACATCAAAACTTTAAATCCTCATTACTTGTAGAGTAAACTACTATAATAGTACTCGTCTAAAATTCGATTAATATAAATCGAGACTCCAAAAAATATTACGTTTTCAAATAATAAAATAAAAAAATAAATATATTTTTCCAAAAATGTTGTTTTTCAAGTGTTTATAAGTACTTGTATAAAAAAATATTTTTAAAAAAGGTTAATAGGTTTTGAAATGACGAGTGTCTTACGTTAAATTGATTACTCAGCAGTATCCATACAATCTATTTACACACTGCACCTTTCTTGCCGTCTAAGTATATAATATGTATAGGTAAATGTATATGATGGGTAATAATATTTTACTCGGTCGATTTTAAACTAGTTACCGGGTAATTGAATGTCGTGGTAGTCCGCAGTAGTAGTCTGATCGTATATCTCACTGGCGATGTCGGCGTGGGTGAAGTTCTGCCGGCTCACCGAAGCACATTATTTTGTTAAGAGGGGATGGGGTTAAGTCAGGGGTGGTGGTGATGGCAGGCGGGAGTTAAGTTCATCCCCGAGCAGCCGCCCAAATCCCATTAAACGGCTGACTGACCGACATACGCGGTCATAATCTCCATATACTCTATATCTCTCACGTATATAATATGCGTGGCCCAGGGCTTTGATCGGTGGCCGGAGTGCTTGTAAGCCCCAAAGTGCACTGTCCATAATATACCGTTTAATATTATTATAGTAATATGCATAGATTAAAGTTTATTACAATATATTATTATGATAACATTTTAATTGCGTATATAAATGTAAATGTGCATACGTTTTATAATAGGTGTGTTTATAGGTTAAGGCTTTCGCTTGTGCATACAATTTTAATACCGGAACGAGTAACAAAACATATAATAACGATCGTGTACAATATAATATTCTGGAACATTAACATTTTAACTGAAATTTAATATTATAATTTACAACTATGATTGATAGGGTACAGAAAACGTTTTAAAATTGAGTTTACAACTACAAATTATTTTAATTTATCTACATAGTTTTATAAACGTTGATTTGAAAATCTCAAAAATTATTTTTAACTCTTTTAGACTTTGTTTTCTAAGAAATTATTTTTTTTTTATTATATACTTTGTGTAAAAATATAGGTATATATAATATATACTTCAGTTTTTCTTAATATCGCATTATCTAACTTGTTCAAACTCGAAAACAACAATTAGTTAGTTTAATATAGTTTAAGGAGATAATTAAAATATTTAGAATTTTTTTTTAAAACTACAATCAAAACATTTTAATTTTAATTTTAATGATAATGTTTAAAAAGTCACTACCCTAATAACGGAAACAATTCTATAACTGAACAAAGTTACAATTTTGGTTAAAGTTGGACTACCGTTAATTTACATTATTAACAAATATTTTGGGAGATATCTGTTTATAATACTATTTTACAAAAGTGTATTTACTGTTTTGGTAAAAATTAAAATAATATATATATACCATATACCTAATTATCAAGCATATAATAATTTTTTTCTGAAAAAAAATGTCTCTAAATTAATCATTTAAATTTAATGCAATATACATATAAGAAGATTTCTTATATATGTATAATATATATTATATTATTATTATTATTATGATTATTATTATTTTCTTATATGTTTTTATATTATGGAATAATTGATAATAATTATTTTGGATATTAAAAACCAATGGTGATCATTCAATCAAATTCTGCACAGATAGTTTTTTTTCGTTAAGTTATTAGCCAATATTAAGATAACATAAAAGTACTCAAATATATTTAAACATTTATCATTATACTTTGAAAGTTTTTGTTATTATATTAACTATTATTATTAGTAGATACTTACTTATTATTTAAAAAAAAAAACCATTATTCAAATACTGTATTAAATAAATTTTAATATTACAATTATTAATAATGCATTATTAATGCAATTAAAATACTTCAGAAATAGTGGATATTTATTGTAATAACTTTTTTTTTGGTATAAACCGTAAAATAAGTTTATAACTGTAATGTGAAATTTAGAACGTTTCTATGTATATCAGGATTTATAAAAATATGTATGGACAAAAAAAATTCTAAATGTTATATAACCAGTGGTTGGTGATTTCTGTTACCTATAATATTATGTTCGTCGACAATTTATTTAATATCTGATATAATGTAGAAAACATAAGTATAAGTATATCTACGTTTAGTGTAAATATACCAATATCAAAGTTTAAATTATCAAACTTTGATGGTACTTAGAAAGGGCTCTTTTGGTGTTGTTCATTTCGACTTAGAGCATAATACCGATACAGTAAAATCTTACTTTAGGTATCACTTACTTGGTATAAAATCATCCCCGATAAATCCTATATTACCTATCTAGGAATATAATACTCTTGTATAATTTGTACCTAGGTTATATATTTGATATAAGATATTTAGATCGTAATCACCTTGTTAAATTATAATGGATAAAATAGATTTATATCACAAAACAAAGCTTGATAGATTAAAAAAATAATATTAATTTTTTATTTTTAGAACTGTTTATTTAAATAAAATGGTGTTTCTTGAATCGACCATAGTTTCTATGGTTTATAAAATATAATAATTTGATAATATTTAAAATTATCATACAAAATATGTGAATTTACAGAACCTACATTTTCGTGAAAATTTCAAGTATATTTATTGATATTTTTTTTTCTGAAATATAATGAAAATATCAAAAATTGTTTAAGGAGAAATGATTATTGTATGGGTAAATATCAAACGTCAAATGTTGTTTTCATATAAAGGTTGAACTTATAAAAAACCTTGTATTAAATTTTTAAATCTTAAATGAAAAAAACAAACATTGTTTGAATTTGTAGCTACAAAATAATTAATGCATTTTCGCAATTTTTATAAATATTGTCAAAATCATAATTTTAAACATTTATAAAACAATATTATTGTGATGACTATAGATATTTTTTAATTAATATTTTGCCTATTTTTAGCTATTGTATTAAACTTTCAAGTATCTCTGGAAATTTTAAATACCTAGAATTATTTGTTTTTAAGTTACAAAAAAAAAAAAAAAATCGATTTTGTTAAAAATCGGATTTGTGTAAAAATTCCTGTTTTTCTTTAATTTTTTGATTGACTTTCTCGATTTTAAAAATAAGTAGTGAGAATTTTAAGTTTGGATTCCTTAAAAAAAAAAAAAAAAAATCGATTTTGTTAAAAATCGGATTTGTGTAAAAATTCCTGTTTTTCTTTAATTTTTTGATTGACTTTCTCGATTTTAAAAATAAGTAGTGAGAATTTTAAGTTTGGATTCCTTAAAGGACAAACTAAATCTAATTTAATAATTCAGAACTTATCACATTTTTGAAAATCAAAGCATTTTGTCGACAACTTATCGTGTATTCACACACACACACACACAAAAAACAAGAGAAAATCAATACATTAATCGTTCTACTCAGAATCTAAAATTATTGATTTTAATTGAATTAGTGCGGACTATATATTTTAAGTTTTAAACAAGTAAGTACCTCATAATAAATTACAAAATAAAAAAGGTTTATACAAGGTATCAGTTTTTACTAAACTAAATTTAATCAAATTTCGATAAATTAACATTATTAACTATAATTAAAGATAATTTTAAGAAATATAAAAATAATTTTAATATAATATCATGTCCAATTAGTAATAATACGTTTTCCGTAATAACAAATTTCGAGTAATTTATGTTAACTTTAAGTTGTTCATTCAATTAAAGCAAGTAATCGACTACTTAATTTATATTGATCCGAGTAACTCATTTTTTTTGGGAAAGGGGGGTAGAGTTATTTAGATTATTATTGAAGATTTGTACGATTAAAATATAATATGTGTTCGGTAGGTTCATTATGATAATATTTATGACAGATTAAAATATTTTATCAAGCATAGATTTTAAATGTTAGACTTAAAATGCACTTGTTTTCATAGTTTTGAAAAAAAAATATGCATAGTTTTATGTATAATAATATATTATAAATTATAATTTTCTTAGAATTATTATTTTAATATTGTGCAAGCTGAAAGATACAATTTACCAAAAATTGTATTCTCGTTTATTCAAATAAAAATTAAGTAACGATTTTTCAGACGATGTTCAAATGATTTTTTTCAGCTATTAACACGTGCTAAAAATGCTATCGCGTTTATGTAAACTTTAAGTACCTACCTATTTATTCGAAAATATTGAAAGATTAAAAATCACGAAAATTTTGATTTAATTATTTATAAAAAAAAAGACAAATAAAATGTATTTTTTGTTTTTGCAAATAGATTTCGGTATACGTGATGATTCAAAAAAAAAAAAATACCAATCATAGCATTAAAAAAATTATGTCGGCTGATTATTTTTCGAAACATTGTCGTCGTCATTACGTATGGCAAGAATTATATTATACGTTTGCGGTTTGAATTCTTCACCTACATACAGTGGTGGTGAGGTATCCATTAGGTCGGCTGTGATGAAGGGGAGAGAATACCTCGCTACGTTAGGTTGCGGAAGGGATGGTTGACAATTGGTGGTTGAATAATGGTCCGTCGGTACGTGAAATATGACCTGTCACCGCGCGCCGGTAACCGACTGGATTCGTCGTTGAGCTGTGGTATGGAGAAGATCGACTGTGACACCGCGGCAACACCAGTAGTATATTTAGAATTCATCTTGGTGTGCGGGGTCGTGGTGGATGATGGGATTTAAATGTACAGCAGTAATAAATAGACGAGACTTATTTAATTGCGCCATATAAACAATTTATACTAAAACCGTGACGATTAATAATATACATACATATTTTATAACGCTGCTGTAACCGGAGTAGTAGTGTGGTGTAAATCACCATGTCACAAGATAGGTAACAAAATATATCAAATACTGGCAGTGGCGGATCTTAGATTTTTTTATGGTGGGCACTATTTTGTTAATAATAATAGTCCTAAAGTACTTATTTTAAACAATTTGGGGGAAAAAAATAAATAATTTGGTACCTATTTAAACATACTTAATAATATAGAATTTATAAAAATTATAAACATATAACAATTTAACAAACATTATTTTTTTTAAATTGGCAAATTATTAGTGATTTTTAATAAAAATACGCGGAATGGTGGGTGCTTCAGCTCCCAAGCACCTCCCCCCCTAAATCCACAACTGAATATTGGAAACATAGTATTTACAATGAAAAAATATAAATTGTATTGAGTATTTTTATTAAAATTAATATCGGATAAGATAAATGCGTTAATAGCTAAAAAAAAGATATTTTTTATCGTTATTTTTCATTGTATTTGGCTAAAAATGTTCTCCAAGTAGTCGGTTGGTAATGATTAGGCAGGATGATCTAAGACCTCTATCGTGAATCAAATACTTAACGATTTATTTTTAATGAAAGTTAAACGGACAAGGTCGAAATGCACTCATTTTAGTTAAATTGCACTTGGGAAAAAAAAGGTAATGGTCGAATTGTACTCGAGTAAAAAATAGGCAAAGATCGAACTGCACTCAGGTTAAAAGTATGTTATGTTTGAACTAAACTCGGGTTCAAAAATCAGTGCAGTTGTAATTAATATTATATCATAATACATTTTCTTGTAATTTCTATAAAAAATAATTTCATTAAATGATATATACGTCTTATAATATGTATATTATAGGTATTATACAAATAAAAATAAAAAGTATAAAAAATAATAATTAGTATGCAAATGATTATAGAACATATGATTTTAACACGATTGCAGTTCAATCATCATCTTTTTTTTACCCGATTGCAAATCAACTATTACGCTTTCTTAACTTAAATTTACTTTAACTATATAATTTAAGTAAAAAGTGCAATTCGACTATCCTGAATTTAACGATCTAGAGGTAAAAGAATTTTTGATATTCATAAAAAGGTTTATTCAAGTTTATCAAAGTAAGTTATTTAAGTTTTATTGCCATTTGTTCAATATTTTTCTTATGTCAAGTTGTTTTTTCAGTGTTGAATGAAATAAAAAACTAAAATAAATAAAAACCAAATGTTTACGAAGAATACCCTACCTAATATGAGTAATATGTCGTCACGCATCAATAATTTATACATGAATCATGAAATTGAATTTATCATTATCTGATTTTTACCTTCTTTAAAAAATATTTGATACATTTTATTTTTTGTTCATGAGTTATATTTAAAATATATTTTATTCTAATGATAATATTCCTAAATAACAAATTTATATAATTAGTACAGGGTTTTTTTTTATGGGGATCATTTTCGTTTTTTTGAACGATGTGTTGCCGTAATAATAGTAGGTATGTAAAATATAAGCCGTGTCATTTTTTTTTACTCCAAAAATTTGAGTATTACATGATACAACTATACGAATTTTATTTTATCGTTAGGCAAATCAAGATTTTCGTGTATATATCGTAACTATTTTCAATTTCAATGGAGTGATATCATTTTTCGGCAGATAATATTGTAATCGAAAATGGTATCAATTCAACGAAGTTTTCATTGGAATAAGTTCTGATCGTGTTTCGTACAGCCCGTATATCGTAAGTATATAGTATATAGGTAGGTATGCATATAAATGGACACATTCAATGACGTGATACTGCAATATTATTATTATTCACAGATATTATAATATGTGGCAGTAATGTGGATGATGAATTACAGCGATGGACGTCCGATGATACCGCGGCGGAAGTTTCGGGTTTTGAAACAATATAATATGTGTGCACGCAATGTATGATAATATATACATTATATATATATATGGTACGCGCGCGGTCGAAAAGCTTCGGGAATCAAATTATATTCCCAGTGCGGGTATAGTCACATACATTGGCGTTTTAATTGTCTGCACGAACGATGAGCTCGGGGGAAAAAATAACGCACATAAAACAAAATATCGGTCACGGATACACGACGACGTATATTATTATGTAATAATAATAGTAATAATAATAATAATAATAATAATAATAATAATAATATAGCGATGCGGCGTGACGTTTGTTTGTAAACACCATGTTGGTTTTGGCATCCAAACGAGGTCAGTTTTATTTATAATTGTTCACTCTCTCTCTCTCACTTTTTCTATCTCTTACGCGCACACACACACATACACATTCGCCAGATACGATATAATTTATGACGGAGCACAAATGTTTTGTTTGTCAAATAAACGCTGATTTTCTAGAATAAAGCGCTCACCCACCGCGCGTATTATATACGACCGATTGGCGATTATTATTATTATTATTCATATTACATGTGCATAGGATGTATATTGTGCTGGAGGAATTTTCATCGCCACTCGTTCATTATATTGCACACGTGATAATATCCGTCGATATGCTTATTATTATTATTTTCAGTATTATCTGCAGGTGGCATAGGAATATATATTTTTATTATCTACGTAATAACATGGACGAAATTTAAATGCGAATGCCAAATACAGATTTTTAAAATTTAATTGTTGACATAACGAGTGGATTCTTACGTTTGAAATTGATTTTGTGTATTAATCAAAAAACAAATTATTTGTATGCTTTTGCATAACAACGTAAATATTTAAGAAGCATTTAATAACGTTAAGAAGTTTTAATGTTAAGTATGGTCTTGCACCGAACTTTTCAATCTAAAAATTAAAAGCTCATTTTATAACTTCAAGCTTTCAATCATTTTAAAGCTAAAATATAATTATTTATTTTTTGATAAATTGCATATTATAATTTTTTTTTTCCTGAATTCTAGCAATTTCGTTTTTCATGGGAATATTAATTTTTATTTTATAAAGTTATATTTATCGTTATTAAAGTATATCAATCGATGGCCCACTAGTAGAAATAAATCATGACGTGTAATTACATAAAAAAACACTGTACTTCGGTATTCATATCGTGTTGTATTATTGTATTATCAATAATGTTGTGATAAGGTTATTCAACTTTTTAGATACTTAATCATTACACTAAATGTTAAGTATATATTAAATTAAATCAATTAGATTCAAAATAAGACAAACCCTTCGGTAGTTTTCGAATTTATGACCTCTTACTCAACCTGGCATACATTTTACGAGTCTGGTGATATCGCTACGCGAATAATAATAATTATTCGAATATTTCTTTTATATATTATTATTACAGACACATTTGCAGAGCTAAAAAAAAGTGGTTTAAACTCAAATTGACAACACGCTTGATTGACCTCCAATTAGACATTTCAACTTTGAAAATAATTTAATAACTTTTTTGGTCATCATACAATTAACAAGGTAAGTGAATCATTTTTGGTAGTGAAATGCAAATTTCTATGTTTGTACAATGTACATAATAATAAGCACAAAAAAAAAAAAATGAAACATCACGTATTTATTACGTTTTAAAGACCGTTTCGACCAACCTGAACAACCGCGACACGCGCACACACGACGATAATAAATGCATTTTTTTAGTATAATATTGTATGATACACATATATTGTGCTTTTGTTTATTTAATTAATATAATTGTTTAAATACCAAGTACAATTTTATAACCATTAATTCACTATACTATAACATGTTCTGTACTGTAGAATAGAATTAAGTATATGTTAGCCATGACTGTTGTACGCACCTATCATGTAAATTTAATATTATATTTGTATTTTCGTGTGGTCAAATCCAACATGATGTAAATAGCTTAAATTTATATTATTTTCTTTTTGCGTTGTAGATTTGTTGGTGTCTTATACCAGGGATGAGCAACTGAAAGTTATTAGATGATGGCCAATATTTAGAAAATTAAAATGCTAACCTGAGGGGGGAGGATAAACGGTCTTTATTTTTAACACATTGAACGCATAGTAAAATTAAATAAAATCGTTGAGCTTCACTAGTATTATCAAAGACTAGCCCGTGTCGCCGCGTCAAAAATACTTCCGGATGACTATATACGTTGATACCAGCTACTCGCGCGCAGTAAAATACTAATTATATTATACGTAATTCATAATAATTAAAAAAAAATAAGAATAATTAAGAATAACCACTGCTAGGAAAAATAATCGTAAATAAAATTATAGTTAAAAAATAAATTCAATAAAATAACTTTACATTTTTCCAATCACCGTATATTATTGAAACATGCTATACGTATTATACGAGTACATAAGAAAATATAATTTTATTAAAAGGTTATAAGTGATTAATGTTAATAGTAATATAGCAGAAATGGTACGTTATTATTATCGACGTTCGACTACTTCGTTATTTCTGGGAAAAATTAATACCAATGCTAAAAAAAAACAAAAAAAAAAAAACCAATTATACCTGTCTTCTTGGGGTACTACACTTGATCGCCTTCAATACGTCATTTCAAAACATCATCTCATTGCCATTCAGAATATTATTGTGAATCATAAAAGTAAACATTAAACAGTGCATTTGTCGATGGGTAGTCGACACTAGCGGGCTGCGACTAGGGCCATGCTTATAATGTTAACTGCCCAGTGCCCGTGGAATCGTTGAACGTATAAAATTAAAAAGTTTTTATTCATTCATACTAGCTGAGTATCTTAAACAACCAATCAAATAAATCTACAATCTACTTATAAATACATTATTATATTATTGTTAAATAGCATTTATTTTGTATAATTTTTGCAATTTGTTTGTGTGATTTTTGAGGACGAGTGACTGTGAATTTTATTATAATGCAGAAAAATCAACTTATATTTTTGAAGTGGAAACACGAAAAACAGACTTAAATTGCATCTGTAATACGATTTATTTCTTATAATTTCATATGCTTCGTATTAGAAAATGTACATTCACAAATGTAGGTCATTCCAAGCGTAGATAACATTTTCAAAGTGAAATCTCGTAAAAGTGGATATTTTTCAACGGGTAATGTTTTCCAAAACTACACATCAATCTCTTTTGTTGATAAAAATCCGGTTTGCAAGATCTGTTTGTAATTCCGAAAAAATCTAATTGAAGAAAAGCATCTCGCGCTTGTAAATTGCTTATCACATAATTTTATATGTATTATTATTATTATATTGACGGCGCACAGCTTGGATAAAATAAATAATAAAATGGACTGCGAGGCTGTCTGACACGTAAAGTTTCAAATATCAATCAAATCTCAAACCATGGTAGTAAATTGACTTTTTCGAACGTATATATGGTACGGCTATTTTAATAGCCAGGTCATATTTTTACGGTCGTGATTCGCTACAGTGCAGAGCTTATTCTGTATACTAAGCACTGGGACGTGTGCAATACATCAAACGCGTATTTTATTTTTCCATTACATATACTATATATACATCATAAACATTATTTCTCCGTCATAATGGCCAGACATCATAAAACGTCGTTATAAACGCATATACTGGCACGCATAGTGTACGACGTAGACATTATGTCTAAAATGCATATTATAAAGGTTTTAACAATCGCGGTTGGTTTTTCAAATAATCCGTCGAAGAACGATTGTGTTGTGGTAATAAATAATAATATATTATATAGTTGTCAGTTTGTCACAGTAAATTTTTTCAGGCATTGCTCAACTACACTTTTACCTGTTTTAGATAAAATTGTATTTTTATATTATTATTTCGAAATTTAAACTATGTAGTATTCAAATAATTGTAGCTACCTATTTATTTATTATGATAAATAACTTATTTTTATATTATTGATTATTATAGTAAAAATAACAAACATTAGATATTAAAAATTAAAATTTTTTTCAGTTTTTCTACTGATATTTATTAACAAATGCATTTTATGCAACGATTGGAGCAAATGCAATTCAAACATTACCTTTTTCTGTTCCGAGTTAAATTCGACTAAAATTAATCGTGATTTGGCTTTATCCGTTCGTTCGGCTATTAATATAAGTAAAGACTGAAGTTGCGTATATACAGCATAGAGGGTAAATAATAAATATATTCATGGATTTAAGAAAGTCGGACCGTTTCAAATATGTACAACATTTGATAGTTAAAAAAAATAAACCTTTATTCAGACAGGTTTCACACAAAGCTGTAATACTGTACCAATCTGCTTATTAAAAAATTAAATTAAACGTAAAATAAACGTAAATTTATCCAAATGTAACCCAATAAATATTTTTAAATACAATAATATGTGGGCACTTCAAGTCTTATACAATTGTGTAGGTTTTATTTTTTGTTCTCGAAAATACAAATAGGATTTAACGGAACCTGATTCCTTAGTGTTTGTGTTGTGTACACAAAATATATTGTATTGATTTTGTATTTAATATTTCCTGGGAGTTTCTACATTTGCTCAACTATACTATTAAAAATGATTTAACTCTAGCACGCGGTTATAATTTATTTGTTCTGTATACCTACATTTTGAAGAAATAACCTAATACGAATTCCTTGTAATGTGATATATTGTTACAAGGGTTCAGTATTTACTTAAATATGTTCACTATAGTGATGACGAGAAAATAATCAAATCTTATATTATTATCATTGATCATACAATTATAATGTAAAACTCTTAGAAATAATTATATTTTAATGAAGTAGTAGGTAATCAAATTATATTTAAAAAAAATGTAGGAAATACATAATAAATATATATATATACAGGGTGATTGATTAAGCGTAAAACACTCATTATTTCAAAAAGTATTAACTTTTTTCAAATTTTTTTTTTTTTAAATTTTTAGTTTTATGCTTTTCTAAAACTTTGTAAAAATTTTATTTTTTTCACTTCAATATTTAATAGTGAAATCACTATCAACTTTTGATTTTCAAATGGCAACCTATACTTAAAATGTTATAAAATAGAAGGGATATTTTTTTTAGGAATTTTAACGTTTAAATTATTATTTTTCATTTAACCGTTCGCGAGTTATAGCTGCTCAAAGTTGGGTGGTTTGAGGTTCATAGGTGTTAGTCCCAAAGGTTATTATGGCTGTGAGACATTGATTAGAACACAATTATTATTTGTAAAGACCAGTAGTTCAAATTATAAATCGTTATCGTTCGACTAAAGGTACTAATACCGTTATAGTTTAATTTGTACCTCCTACTACCTACATGAATCCAGAATACGAACTATGGACTATCGTGGATACGGACTATGGCACTTGACTGTATCCGTAATATCAAAAATTATGATTAATAATAAATCAGATGAAACAGATCTTATCAATTTAAATTTTTATTATCGTGGTTTTATTATGGTAACAATATCATAATATGAAAATATTACCCCCTAAACCACTACACGTAACAAATGATAATACTTTAATCACAGATAAACTCTCATCGAACCAAACAGTTGGGTATTCCCAATAAAAATAGATAATACAAATGTTTACTTTTCACTTTTCAGTGCTATGGTCTATGCTAATATGCGAAATAAATAATAATGTCCTATAACTTTTAAACAAAAAAATATAAAATTCATGCGTGACATTTAGTTTAATAAGTTTAATTTAAGTCGTCTTTTCTGTGATTGAAAATTCAATTCTTTTATTACTTTCATTGTTAACGTAAAGAGTAAACACGTCATACGCCAACATTCATAATATAATTAAATATTGAAACATTAATTATTCTTTAATATAATGTTGTTAAATAAATAAAAATTATAATAAATATGATGGATAATCATAAGTAGGTAGTTTTTTTATGACGTATTTTGTTTAACTATTTATTTAAACCTAAGTTTCATTTAAATTGGTATTACGCATGTGAATACTACTTGACGACCTATCAGGAACTTGGAATAATTTATTGGTAAGTTTTACTAATTTTATAAAAAGCTTTAAAAATTATAGTAAATAATAATAATGTATTTAAAAAATTTTAATTTCAGTTTTATCAGTTCTATACAATTTTTGTTCAAATGTATATCGAAAGACAATATCATAGATCTATTATGTGTTATTCATAAGTCGATAATACGTACTACATAGCTTGTTTTAAAATCAAGTTGCATTTTAACTATACAGCTATTGGCTTCAATTAATCCAGAATGTTTATTGCATATTAAAATTCTAAGATTATTACAAGCATGTACTAAGAATATTCTTGGACATATGACTTGAAGAATGAACATATTATACTACAATTGTATTTAGAAAAATTGAGAACAATGTGAAAACTAAAATAATACTGTTAAAATACTATATTGGATTTTAATATTCCAACATATAACAACATCAATCATAGGTGTGTATAAATATTTTTTATTTGTAACATTATTCAATTTTACGAGGAAGTTATTAGGTTTTTATTATCTTTTTTGTAGATAATCTAGTTAATTTCAATGAAGCGTAAAATAATCAAGTCTGCCCAACTACATTCCTGAGGAAAACTGTAACCTATCAAAAAATAATATGTAAAGAAAATTGTAAATGAAAAAAAATATTGTAAATGCTAGTATACTAAATTTTAATACTTCATATTATGTAGTTAAATTAAATATGGGGCAGCAACATGAATCATTAAAACTTATGTTTAATAAAAATAAAAATAATTATAATATGTATAAGTAAATTAAATTATTAATGTTTAAAAAAAAAAAACCTATCACATATGTATATTATGATTATCACTAAGTACTTGTTTATATATATGTATACCCAATTTAAATATTAAATTAAATATATTTTAGATTCTGAACGAAGTGATGAATGTATTGCATTTACTATGATGTGTGTTTTTTTTTTTTTTTTTTTTTTTTTTTGTGTCTGACTCCAACATTTGGAGCAGTAATAATGCTCCGATTTTTGACTTCAGCCCCTCTTTGAATAGGGAATTGAATCTAGTTGGTACTTTAGGGGGGTCAAAATTAAAATTTTCTAATAGTTTTCAAAAAAATCGAGAAAAACAAAAAAAAAATGACAGAAAAATGGAAATTTTACGGAAAAACCACTTTTCGACAAAATCGATTTTTTGATTTTGCTGTAACTCAAAAACGAATTATTGTAAATACTTGAAATTTTCACCAAATGTTTATATTATGGTTATCTCTTTACAGTTAAATTTTCAAAATATTTTGACCATTTTTAAGCTACTAATAGACAATTGAAATTTTCGACTTTTCTAAGTTTTTTTTTCTTCAAATGCCGATAAAAATTTTTTGGGTGGCCAGAAAATCTTGAAAATTTAATACAAGGTTTCTTATAAATTGTTCTTAAAGTGATAAAAAAAAATCCGAAATCGTTAGTCACAATTTTTTTTTATAAGTGTTTAAAGTTCGAATTTATACGAAATATGTCAAAATTTAAATTAAATTTCATACGCTCATAATGCGAATGTTGGCCATAGTAACCATAGTAACATATAAAAACTATACTATTTGTTTCAAAATAGAATATTTGACAATATTTAAATATAATATATCCTAAACTGACAAATCAACTTCGTTCAGAATCGTTTTTCGTATACAATGATACCTATCATTGCATTCAAATTTAACCTACCATAGTCTGAGGTCCACCCCACCCCCTAATATACAGCAGAGCGATACCTACTTACCCGCTTTTTAAAATTATATTTAGGTATTACATCTTAGTAGTTAGTAATATGCAAAATAAACATTGTTTTTTTTTTGTAAATGGTTCATGTTGTTGCCAATTTATTGCTAATTATTAAGTTATTAATTATTACTATTAAATTTACATAATATCTAAGTTAATATATTATTAGTGCCACTTTTAAATATTACTATTGTTTTAGGTCTGGGGTTAATGGAGAATTTGTTCTGAATTTCTTGAACACATGTTTATCATTACTCATATTTTGCATAACTGCTTAACGACAATTTTGATTAAAATGTGTCATCAAATTTAGAATAGATTTTTCATAATCCTGGACTTTAAAATGATATTAACATTTTATAGTGGTTACTAATAATATAAAATAAAATGAATTATGAATTTATTGTTACTAGGGCCCGGTTTTAATGCAAACAATTAATTTAACAATATGAACATATTTATATGCATTAACATTTAACATTATAATATATATTGTTTGTGAATATTATATTAATGTGTATAAATATTAAAAAATATATATAAAGTATTTAAAGATTTATTTACTATGAAAAAATTGAATTGCCATTAATAAAGAGAATTATAAATTTATATAGGTATAACTGAGCTAAGTTAAAAGTATTTTACTTAATTTTATAATGTTATAACATATTGAACTTGTATCCAACACCCAATAGGTATTATAATTAGCATTACAAATTACAATGTTATATTTTATTTAGATATGCATTAAGATAATACTAGCTAAAGAATTTAGAAATTAAGCAATGTTGATCATATATTTAATCAGAATTATTTTAAGTGTAAAAATATACATTTTGTTAAAAATCGGGCCCTAATGACTTGAATTATGATTAAAAAATATCGATTATATGTATATTGACGCGTGAATTAAATCATTAAATTTATAAATATGTCTTGTTTTAAAATTATAACTGTATAATGCAAAATATGCTGATTGCTAAACAATATTAGGTAACTTGTATTTTTATCATTTAGGTAATCAATTTTTTTTTTATAATTTTAATGAAAATTAATTTATATTATACTTATACTTATTATATTAATATTTGTACCTATGCAAATTATAATTACTTAATATTATGTGACATGTGTGCATGTATAATTTTAATTTATTCAATAAATTATTGTAAAATTAATTTTTTTTTTCTATACTCAGGTACCTTAAAGGGAATTCCAAATAATATCAATTCATGGTATTAATATGGTACATAATATGGTATCATACGTCTTAAAAATTTTGTCAGGCAGTAATATTTAACTATTAATTTTAAATTTATTTTCTGTATAAATAAACAGTCAAGTGCCTTCAACTGACATAAATACATTATGTCTTATTCAAATCAAGAAAAAACGGATATGCTTAATTGCTATTATGAAATGGCAAAAAATACTAGAGCTGCAGCAAGATTTGAAATGATTTACTTAGTAAATTAAACAAATATCCAGGGTTGAGATGTTTAACTATAAGTTAAAATCATTATGTATACTAATTGTTATCATTGTCGCTATGATTTATAAAATAATAAATAATTAAATAATTAAATAATTAAATATTATAATAAATAAATAATTTGCAAATTTTTTTCATTTTTACGTATTTAGAATATTAGATTCTGAACGGAGTGTTGAATGTATTGATTTTACAATGATATGTGTTTTTTTTTTTGTGTCTGTGTACAGCATAACTAGTCAAAATAATGCTTCAATTTCAAACTTTGGGGGTGGTTTTTGATGGCAAAGTGGAATTGGTGCATTAGAGGTCAAAAGTAAAAATTTTCCAACAGTTTTCAAAAAATCGATTTTTTTATATGGTTGTAATTCAAAAACTAATCACTCTAAATACTTGAAATTTTCACCAAATGTTAATGTTAGAGTTATCTATATACAATTAAATTTTCAAAAAAATTTCGAATTATTTATAGACCACTGAAATTTTCAATTTTTATTGGAATTTTTTTTTGAAGTGTCAATAAAAAATTTTGGATTACCAAAAAAACATGAAAATTTAATACAAGGTTCCTTATGAGTTGTTCTTATTGTAGCTAAAAAAAATTAAAAATAGTTGGTCACAATTTTTTTTTATAAACGTTTATAGTTCAAATTTTTACGAATTATGTCAAAATCTTGAAAATTTGAAAGTAATTTTGAAGTTGAAAAATCATAAAAATGTTTGTGTTTGTATCTAAGAATAAAAATTCAACACTAAGTTTTCCATAAGTTTTTCATCAAGTAGCTATAGAGAAAACTCGAAGCATCATTATAGGAAAAATTTTAAATGCGTTAGAACTTTAAATTTTTACTAAATAGCGTGACGACAACGATTTATCTTCAAACGATTTTAAATATTAGTTGTTATTCAAATAAGTATATAGTTGAAAATTTTACCAGTTATTAAGATGGCATTTTCTTCACACGATTTGATTTTCAAAATATTTTGACTATTTTTGAGCTATTTATAGGCATTTGAAATTATCAATTTTTTTTTATTTTTTTTTTATAAATGTTGATTAAAAAAAATTTAGCTGGGACAAATTACTTGAAAATTTAATTGAAGGGTCCACATAACTTGTTCTAACTCTCACACCCACTCACCCGCTTTTAGATTCTGAACGAAGTGATGAATGTATTGCTTTTACAATGATGTGTGTTTTTTTTTTTTTTTTTTTTTGTGTCTGACGACAACATTTGGGGCAGTAATAATGCTCCGATTTTTGACTTCAGCCCCTCTTTGAATAGGTAATTGAATCTAGTTGGTACTTTAGGGGGGTCAAAATTTAAATTTTCAAATAATTTTCAAAAAAAACGAGAAAAACAAAAAAACGGCAATTTTACGAAAATCACTTTTCGACAAAATCGATTTTTTGATTTTGCTGTAACTCAAAAACGAATCATTGTAAATACTTGAAATTTTCACCAAATGTTTATATTATGGTTATCTCTTTACAGTTAAATTTTCAAAAAATTGACCATTTTTAAGCTACTTATAGACAATTGAAATTTTCGACTTTTCTACGTTTTTTTTCTTCAAATGCCGATAAAAATTTTTTGGGTGGCCAGAAAATCTTGAAAATTTAATACAAGGTTTCTTATAAATTGTTCTTAAAGTGATAAAAAAAAATCCAAAATCGTTAGTCACAATTTTTGTTTATAAGTGCTTAAAGTTCGAATTTATTCGAAATATTTCAAAATTTAAATGAAATTTCATACTCTCATTATGTGTATGTTGCCTAATATTTTTTTTTATTAATAAACAAATACTATAAAGTAACCATAGAAACATATAAAAACTATACTATTTGTTTCAAAATAGAATATAATATGACAATATTTAAATATAATATATCCTAAACTGACAAATCATCTTCGTTCAGAATCGTTTTTCGTATACAATGATACCTATCATTGGATTCAAATTTAACCTACCATAGTCCGAGGTCCACCCCACTCCCTAATATACAGCAGAGCGATACCCACTTACCCGCTTTTTTTTAACTTGAAATGCTTATAAAAATAATGACTGGATTTTTAATATTATAACAATATAACAAATCAAAATATTTTGAAAAAAGTTTAATGTAGGTATAGAAAAGGCTAGTATAAACATTTATTGAACATTAACTGATGTGTTTACGATCATTTGTTTTAGAGGTACACCAAAAACCAAAATCGATTTTGTCAAAAACCTATTTTGCGTAAAAATGCCTATTTTTTCTTAATATTTAGTTTGTTTTTTTGGGTGTTTTTGAATACTATAAAGAAATTAAAATTTTGTCCTCCCAAACAAAAAAAAAAATAAAACACATAATTGTAAAACCAATACATTCATTACTCCGCGGCTCTTAAATTTTTAAATTTTAAATGTTCGTAATCAACTAGAAACGAGTCAAAATATTTTGGAAATTTTATCAAGTATATAGTAATTGGTAAATTTAATATACATATGGTATACATTTCATATGTCTACGGGGTGATTGATTAAGCGTAAAACACTCATTATTTCAAAAAGTAATCATGTTTTTGAAAACATTTTTTACATAGTTTCAAGTCGTTAAAAAGACTACGTTTTTATAAAAAAATTATATTTTTAAATATTTTTTATCCTTATATTTTAGATTCTGAACGGAGTGATGAATGTATTGATTTTACAATGATGTGTGTTTTTCTTTTTCTTTCTTTTTTCTTTTTTGTGTCTGTGTAGAGCATAACTAGTCGAAATAATGCTTCAATTTCAAAATTTGGGGGTAGTTTACGATGGCAAAGTGGATATCCTTGGTGCGTTATAAAGGTGAAAAGTAACCATTTTCCAACAGTTTTCAAAAAAATCGATTTTTTTATATGGTTGTAATTCGAAAACTAATCACTGTAAATACTTGAAATTTTCACCAAATGTTTATGTTAGTGTTATCTATATACAGTTAAATTTTCAAAAAATTTTGACATTTTTTGAGTTATTTATAGACCATTGAAAGTTTCGATTTTTATGAGAATTTTTTTTTAAAATAACGATAAAAATTTTTAAGCCGGCCAGAAAATCTTGAAAATTTAATACAAGGTTTCATATGAGTTGTTCTTAAAGTGATAAAAAAAAATCCGAAATCGTTAGTCACAATTTTTTTTTATGAGTGCTTAAAGTTCGAATTTATACGAAATATGTCAAAATTGCGAAAATTTGCAAGTAATTTTGTAGTTGAAAAATCGTAAAAATTTTTTTTTCTATAACTAAGTTTTGAAAATTTGGTACAAGGTTCTCCATAAAATTTTCTTCAAATATCTGTAAAAAAAACTCTACCGGACTAAGACGAAAAAATTTTAGGAGTGTTTGAAATTTAAATTTTTACAAAACCATGTTAAATAACGGTTTAGCCTCAAACGATTTTTGATATTTGTTGTTATTCAAATAGTATAAGTCGTAAATACTTGAAAATCTTACCAGTTATTTAGATTGCCATTTTTTTTACGTGATTTGATTTTCAAAATATTTTGACTTTTTTTGAGCTATTTATAGGCATTTGAAATAATCAATTTTTTTTATAAATGTTGATAAAAAAAATTTATCTGGGACAAATTACTTGAAAATTTAATTGAAAGGTCCACACAACTTGTTCTAACTCTCATTGAAAAATTAAAAAAATACACAGGCACAATTTTTTTTATTAGCATTTGAAGTTTAAATATTGACAAAAATTCGTCAAAATCATGAATATTTATCATTATTTGGTAGTTAAAAATGTATAGATATTTTACTATCAAAAGCTAAGAATTGAAAATTTAATTCTCTGCTGTCCATAAGTTAATCTTAGAATAATAATAAAAAAGTTTGAGGATTATTCAATTTAAAAAAAAAATTTTACCAGTCTTTAATGTTTTAATTTTAATTTGAAATCAAAAATACATGTGTAAAATAACGTTTTACTACTAAATAATTTTTGATTTTTGTTATTTTTAAAAAATTAACAAACGTAGAATCTAAAGTAGAAACTTAAATGTTTGAATTAGTTGCAAAATAGAATGTATGACAATATTTAAATATAATATATCCTAGACTGACAAATCATCTCCGTTCAGAATCGTTTTTCGTATACAATGATACCTATCATTGCATTCAAATTTAACCTACACTAGTTCGAGGTCCATCCCACCCCCTAATGTACAGCAGAGCGATACTCACTTACCCACTTTTTTTTTTTTTTTTTTGATATCCGTAATTTTATTGTGATTAACAATTTTTGATTTTTTTCTTTTTACTATACTAAGTGCAACTTATTATAAAACCTTGTATTAAATTATAAGAATTAGAAACATCAAAAATTTAAATTGCAAATAAATAGCTAAAAAAGACGGTTGTAGATTGAACTATTTAAATATTTTATTCTATAAATAGAATGCTGCTGTGATGGGGCATAGAGTAATATATTACTATAATATTACTCTTTGGTCCGTGGACGACTCACTACTGTCCCCAACTCATTTAATTATTTTCTTATCAAAACATTAATTAGGTTATTATCTAAATTAGTTATATCAATTAATTTGTAACCTACAGCAGGCTACAAAGTTCATTATGATTACTGTGTTGAACGATAGTCGATAACGAGTTTATTACATGTGAAAATATGTACCTATTATTATTATTTATTACCCATGTGACTACTGGTCTTCAGAAATAAAAACCGAAAACCGCCCAACTTTGAAAAGCTATATCTAGCTAACGAATTAATGTAAAATAATAATTTGAACGTTAGAATTCATAAAAAAAATATTCCTACTATTTTATAACATTTTAAGTATAGGTTTCCATTTGAAAATCAAAAGTTGATAGTGATTTCACTATTAAATATTAAAGTGAAAAAAATAAAAATTTTACATAGTTTTAGAAAAGCATAAAACTAAAAATTTTGAAAAAAAAAAAATTGAAAAAAGTTAATACTTTTTGAAATAATGAGTGTTTTACGCTTAATCAATCACCCTGTATATACCCTATGATAGAAAGTATATAATTATATATTTACATTAAATTTGTATTTTAAAACTGATTATTAATTTATTATGACTATTTATATACATTATATATATTAATAAAAGATAATATCTATGATATTTTCAATTAAGACATTAGACAACTTTGGTGTTGAATTTTATAATGACCATCATATTATTTACTTCCTATAATATTATATATACTTTAAGTAAATAAAAATGTAAACATAGCGTATATATTTTATGAATGATAATAATAAAAAATAATAATATATTTTATGAAACTATCGTGCTCAAACCACGTATTATTATACATACTATATGATGTTGGAAACTTAATTCATATGTATTATGTACGTAATATTATGTATAATAAATAACAGTATATGTTATCTTAGTGATGGTACACTGCGTATTTGTATGTAATGACTAAGCTGTATACCTACTTGAAAATTGATTATCGTTGTTTTGTCCGCAAACCATAAAGCTGTCAAAACATTTGACAATAATAGTTTTGTTAAGTAATAGTGTAAAGTATTCAAATACTATAAGCCCTTGGACAGAGTATTTATATTCCAAACCAAATACTTTTTCTTTATAGTTTATAATATATTTCCTATTTTAAATGTAATCATGTTCAATAAAAATACAATTTTAAAATAGATATTATGCATATATATTGTAATAGATTGTTTATGTGGGTCATATTCAACTATCAATTCAAATTTATCTTGGCGTTGGAATTATATGATAAATGTACAGTTATATAAAATGATTAGGTTATACAATATAAAATTAATGGAACTTAAGAAAACGCTAAAATATTAGATAATTTGTTTTATAGGAGAACATTTTTGTTTTAATAACATTTAAAAATATTTTAAAGTATCAATGAATATATTTTTTAAGTATTTGTATTAAAATAAGTACTTTAAATCCTCTTTAAAACGAGTATCTGTATCTGTACTAAAATACTTTAAAAATATATATATATTTTAAGACTGATTAACAATATGTGCGTCGATGAGTTTCCACCCAATTATAATAAATCTGTACAATTATAATTATTATGTTTTGGATAATTGTATGGATTCATCGATTATACGTATAATAGTACGGTAGAACCATTCATAATAGCGCCACAGATAACGAATGGTCTTTTGCATCATTGACAATAATACAAAGGTTTTATGACAACACATAAATCAGAGATTGAATCTAGAAGTATATATAAATAATATAATGGATTGTCAATATGTGACTCCCTAACAAACCATAAAAATACCTAATACTAAATTAATAATAAATAAAATATTTATATTATAGTCATTCATACACGCGCCACACACACATATACAGTCAAACAAACAACCGTGTTAATACTATAAAAGAGACACATAATAGCAAGTTCAATAGTTTTAGACCAACAAATATAATATTATAACGCACTGAAGAACTCAGGATGACGTAAGTCATTCAAAACATTGAATGGTATTTAATTTTGATGCGATCACGTGAGGTAATAAATATATCAACTAGAACATATTATTTAAGCTATATTCCACGAAACAAAACGCTGTCAAAGGTTAAAATTATAACTCAAAGGGTTATGCAAATGCATTACCTATACATAATAAGAGGCTCCCCAATTGCGTTACATCTGGTATTTAAAAATATAATAATATATATTTTTCATTTTATTTTTGCATATCGCTTTATTTTGTTATTTACTTTTCGTTATTATATCATTATATTATAATTACATAATCATTAAATATTATTTATACAATAAGTAAATGATAAGGTTAATTTTATTAGTGAAATGTAAACAAAATTATTATATTATCATAATATTTTCATAATTAAGTAAAAATAATTTTAAAAAAAATGGATTTTATTCAAAATAATTAAAACAGTCTCAATATCAACACTCATTAAAAATTAATAATTAGTTCTTAGTCATTAAATAAATTTGGTTATAAATAAAATTATATAGAGTTAAAATTTGCAATTTGTATACAAGGTGTTAAATTTATAATAATAAAATACTATTAATTTAACATTAGTATAATTGAATCATTTTTTTAAATTACTATTTAAAAAATTGAAATATAATATGAAGATCTTTAATTTAATTTAAGATATTTACATAACTAGATTTTTTATCATTATACATTTCACGAATTTTAGTATTTTATTTACTTTTTTATTCTTTTCTTCCAAAATATTCAATAATATTTAGAATTATTTTTTGTTAATGTTATGTTGAAAATACAAATTTTCATAATAAATAAACTGTGATTTTTTTTTACATAAATATTTTTTTATCATATTGTAACTTCCAAAAATTATCTACAATATGTTTAATTTTAATATATTATAAATTGATTAGTTTTATATATAAATTAAGCAGGTTTAGTTTATACTGTATTTGACAATGAACCATTCAGCAATCTTCGTACTAATAAAAAGTGTTAATATTATTTGATTAATTATGTAATATTTTATTTTAAATTTGTAATAGTTTTCGGTTTTAACCGTTTATTATTGATTGTATTTAAATATTCATTAAAATACAATTGTACTGTTTCTGTTCTATACTTTTATATGATGAATAAGCAGGTATAATATATTTTAGCAAAAGTTTCCCAAAGCTTATAAATTGGGAGCTTGTAATGAATATTAAATAGTTGATTACTAAGCGCATATAACTATTTAACTTAGTTACCTTTGATAGTTTAATTTAATCGGAAATAAAATGCTTAGCTTAGATTTTGCAATTATAATATTTAAATTTAGTATATATTAGAATATATTATTACTTATATTATATTTAATAGTATTTGATAATTTTTAGTTTAAATATAATTAATTAGATACACGATATACTATAGAGAAACATTTATTTAGGTTATATTATGTTAATATAGGTTTGATTAGGTTAGTTTTACATTAATATAATATAGTAATATTGTGTTTAAAATTACATGTATTTGAATTATTACTTTATAGTGTTTTGTGTATTTCAATAAAATAACGAAAAACAGATTAAAAACTAATTAATTATTGTGGTGTAACTATTTTAATATTTTTTATTGTGTTGTAGCTCATTAATTATTTAAATTTTGATTGATGAGGTATTATACATTTTTTTTTATTACATTACGTGGTGTTTCGTCGATATAACATATTATTATATTACATTTGACGTATACGTTTAACCTTGTTTAGAAAATTGCCGGTGTCGAATTTATATTGAATTTGAAATTTCAATTTCACTGAATTTTATAACACACAACAATGAAAGTTAAACCGAAAAATAAATTTGGATAAATAATCGCATAATATGCGATAATTTAGGTCATTTTATGAATTTTTGACAGTAGCTCTATTGGGGAATCGAGCGTGAATCGCCAAAACGACAAATAGAAAATCTTATAAACCAAATAAAAAAAAAAAAGAAGAAGAAGAAAATAGAAATAAGAAACGCTCGTTACACGCATAAAAAGTTGATTTCTTTGATTGGTGGTTGCATTTAGCTTTCGTGTAAAGAATAAAAGGATGGGCTTCGCATCAAGTACACCTGTCATTTATAGCATTCGTTTGTAAAGAGGGTTTTACTTCACGTGCGCGCGCTCACACAATAAAATATTAGAATGAAAAGAGGAGCTTTTGAAGGTAAACTAAACTAAAAACGCCGGTCGCGCACACGGGAGCCGATTTGTTAAGAACTCGGGTGGTGCCGCGTACGTGATCGGAATTTCCGGGAATTACGACGTCGTCGGGCGTCTCGAATAGGCAATTTCGCTACAGCAGTGCGCTGGGCGGTTGGCTACTACTCGTGTACGTATAATGGTAATAATAATAATAATATAATATATTTTATGATACTGCGGTCATCGTCCACGGACGACGGTGACGGGAGAATGGCGGTACCAGAAAAATAATAATAATAATGTGATACATTAACATGAACATCGAAACTCGCGCATTAAGCCGTACTAAACATAATAATGTGGTGTACGCGCACTGTGTTCGCATGTCGCACGGGCCCATAACAATATAATATTATACAAATATACAACTCCCACAACCATAAGAACACTGCGCTGTTTTTTATCCACCTGTCCGACTTTATTAGCCTAATAATATTATTATTACGACTGCGTTACACTTGGGCGTGTTCCTCAGACGGGCCACACGAGACGTGAAATGTATTTGTTCAAGTCCTGGAAGGGCGGTCGACTAGGAAATAGTCAGTTTGGATATTACTGCTGCGGGACTCGGGCGAATGTAGGTTACTCATAATCACCAAAACAATACGCAGGTCTCTTTCAGTTTACACCAGCTCTGCGGGATTAAGGTACACACGTGGCACGTTACGTATGATATCCGTGTAATGGACACTATGTAGTAGTTTAATAGTTTATTTATTTATATATAACTGATTTATCGTTTAAATAAAATTTAAATGATTTAATCGCGAACTATCATTACACGCATAAAATATAATATTAGTGACGTCGGAATTATTGTTTATTTTTGATAACAGTCGATGATATGATAATAATTATTATTGTACGATTTCGAGGATAATTGGCCAATTACTTTTATTTCGTGGTGCCTACATTGTATGTACACGTCATATAAAACGTTGTTTTAAAATATGCAGGACGAATATCGATAATTTTCGAAGACATAAATTATTCAAAAAAAGTAGGTACACGGAACATGGGTAGTATTATCCCGTTTCTTCAGTCCGCGTCGCGGGGGACGCGGTAGTGCTGGACAAATCAATTTAATCGAGTTCGGATAGTTCGTCTTGGGAAAGACTCACGCAAGAGCCTGCGTGCGTGCGGCGGCGTGTATATAGACGGGCGCGCATATCGAGAAATTAATATTATTATTCAACAAAGAGCTTTGTGGTCGGAGAATACTGAATTAGCGACACGTCCGTGAATCGTGTCTGGAAATTCATTAAGCTCTCCCAGCAGGCAGAGACACGACGAAGGCGCGTGTACGATTGTTGTGTGCCTTCAGCCCCGCGGCCCCGACACAATCTCCCGCCTATAAGCTCGATCGCCCTCCCCATCACTTTCTTACCGCAATACCATTCCCGTCTAGTATACTTAGATCCTATATACATACATATACGCGCTCACGGTAGTGTGTGTGTGTGTCTACGTACACGTGTACGCATATTATATGTATCTATGTATACAGGGTGTTTCTGGGTTATGCGTACAAACGTCGACAACTATTATTATTATTATTATATCGCGTGGGCGTAAACGTCAAGGGAACTGAAAATTTATTTCCCGTTCTGCAAATATGAGATTGATAAGAGTGCTTACGGTAATTTAAATTAATTTTACAATAATCCTTTATTTTTGGTTTTAATGAAAAACGGATTCCCAAAATTCCAATTGTCACGTGCCGCCCACACGATTTCTGAGACTTTTTGCAGGCGCCAGCGTAACACTACTACGGTGGCAACAATATTAATATTCTCGCGGAGTATTACTGTGCTCGGGATTGCGATGCGTTTAAAACTAAACCAAATATAATATAATATCTATTGTGACTCGCAGAAAAATCTTCTATTCACAAAACTCAAAATGAGGTTTCCATTTCACTACTCACTAATAACGTAGTATTAGATCATCATCAAAGCTGCGTGGAAAATCCCGTGATACATCCTGTATACAGTATAGATATATTGCGTGTTATGTATACGCACTTAAACAGGACGATCTCACAACCACCATCACTGCTTAGGGATTTATATTGTGTACAACAATTCGTCGGAATACACGACCCAAATCTCATACTAACCGTGTCAATATGCGTGTACATGTTTTGACGGATAGAGCGATTATGAAAGATTTCACGACAATAACAATAACTATGTGATCGATGGCCAAAAGGCAAAAATACAATTTTAAATTAAAAACACCAACCTAATTATTATGATACATTTTCGACGAGAATTTATGTTGAGTTCTAAGATTAATGCGGGTACATTGCATACGGACCTTATTGAGCGTAAAGAATCGTGAACATTTTGAGGTACACAATTGCGTAGAGGTTTTTTTTTACATAAAAAATGTATACGATGTTGTAGGATTTTCATAACTTTAGAATTTTATATTCTATGCCTACATAAACAAGTATCTTCAAATTTATGAAACTTGCATAGTGTATTCGTTGCATTTTGATAAAACAAAATATTACAACTATATTAAAAACATATATTGAGTTTTGTTTTAAATTATTTAATTGTTTTTGTTAAAATTATAAATAAAAATAAGAATAATTAAACATTTTTTTAAATTTAATTTAACGGTTAAATATCTCTAAACAGAAAAAAAATATTTAAAGCAGTGTAATTAATACACTGTACTTATACAGTTATACGATGCATTGTTTACACTGTGTTTATTTTTTGGCACATTTTAAGTATTATAATTTTTATACTTTTAAAATTGTATCAATTTAAGCAGTAACAAAAAAATATTTTAGTATTTTAAAAAGTTTTTGCAATAAGATTTATACAAACAATTACATTTATTATTATTATTATATATACGAATGAAAATTTTAACTTTTCAACTTAACTAGATAGCGAATTTTCTAATTATCTTAATAGCTTGACTAGTTAAACAGTCCATTACCACCACTTAACTTATTCCAGTTAATTTATAAAAGTATTACTAATATAATAAGTTATTTAATTAATTATTATTTCTTTAACTATGCTGTATATTTTTCGTCTTGAAATGTTCAGTTATTATTTAGGAAAAAATAAAGTTAACTTAAAATATAGTTTTAATAAATGAAAACACTGTACAGAGCGTACGCAGTCTCGTTATTTTTATGGTAATTTTAACTGTCTATTGTTTGTTAAAAATCTTACACCATCGTATACTCGAAAAAGGTACGCAATCATAATTTATCGCTAATAAGGGAGTTTCGTACAAATTAAAAAGATAAAGAGTTTTTAATATTAATACAAGGTTTTTCATATGTTGTATATTTTGATATGAAAAAAAAAATATCTAAAAAGTGAATAAGCAAAATTGTGTTTTATAGATATAGTGAAAACTCTTTATAACGGATCTGAAGAGACCAAAAGATTTTTTTCGTTAAAGAGAGTTTTCGTAATAAAAAGGGTTAAAAAAAAATAAATTTTTGTTAGAAATTACGTCGAATATATAATGAATATATTCGATATCGATAATAATGGTATTATTACGATATTAAAAGTAGATAATGAAAGAATGTAATCGTTCTTGGAAATTTTAGAACTTTTGCCGATTATTTTATTTTTATAATTTATAATACTTAACAGGTAAATATTGTGTTATGAAATATAAAATATTGTTTCGTTATTGAGAGTGACTATACGTTATAAAGAATGAACTGAATAATGGGTAAGTAAACTTATCATTATTATGTAATGTTTACATTATATAGAGTTTTTCGTTGTAAAGAGTTTCGTTATAAAGCGTTTTTACTGTATTTAGAGTACACATTTGTACGGAATTGTGTATTTTAATAAATAATAACAATTTTAATAGTAATTCAAAAAAGTTTTTCACGAGGACTTAAAAATTGTACGTTTATTTTTAAATTTAAATATAAACGTCATTTTCAAAATATATTAATTAGTTTTAAGGTATTACCTATTTATACTATAGATTTAATTATAATTCACTCGGTTATTCAGTAACGCGGTATCAACTCAAAAGTTAATAGCAAAGATAAATTATATAAATATAATAATATATACTATTATAATAATTGAATATTAATAATATCATAAATGCAGTGTTTACGGAAAACTTTAAATCAATCTACCGTAGAAATACCAAGAAACGTATTATAGAATATACTTAGTTGTATAATAATATGACAGTCTGTCGTCACTCAGAATCGTTTTACGTAGTTAGCATTGATTTATCATTGAATTAAAACTTGAAACATAAATTATTTTAGTGATTTACTCTATAAAGAGGTTTATATAGAACTGTACTTATACCATACCGGTTACTTATTTTTCCCCTTTTTTATTTTGTTTGTATTATTTTACTGTAAACTTCTATATATCTTATTGAATTATAAATACCAACACTAAATCAGTACATTAACTTACTACAATTATTAAATAAAATAATAACAATAATGTTAAATAAAGAAACCTAAATTAGAGAAAATACGCATATTTTATGAATAAAGCAAATATCAAGATTTAAACATATAAACATTTTATCGCTTAAGTTTCTGATATAAAACAATACAATTTAAAATGTAACTATTTATTATTATAACTTAATAATTTTCAGAAAAATTTATCAAATAATATATCAGCAATAATTTTTAAATTAGCATTTTACATTTTTCCTAACTTAACTACAATTCGTAAAGATAGGTAAGAAAATATATAATTTTTTTCAAAATTCGAAAAGACTATTAAAATACCGACTCAATTATTAATATTACAGAAGACATTTAGGCCCGTTCTTACAATGTCCGGTCAAGTGTCGGTTAACGCTAACCGACTGATAACAGATTTTATTACCGGCAGAATTCCACCGGTTAAGTGTCCGTTAACGCTAACCGGACATTGTAAGAACGGGCCTTAGTTTTAAAAGGTTTTATGGGGACTGCAGCCTTTTAAACAATTATAAATATAAGGATATTTATTTATCGAAAACATAATGCATCATAAAAGTAATCTCTTTGGATACATAGAACATAATAAGATAAGACACGGACTAACGGACAATCGTGAAAAAATTTTGGTTACTTTAATAATATGTAATATGTATAAGTATTGCAAAATGTTTTTTTTTTACGTCGTTTTATTGATTTTAATTATTATATTATTATTGTTGTTTTTTTATTATTTTGGTAATCATATAAAATATTACAAACTCATTAGAGTTAAATAACAAATTATGTTTATTTATTATATTTTGGAGTCAGGTATTTGTAGATTTAGGTAGTATTCATTCATCAATGAAAATATTTTTAATATTTTTTCTTTATGAAGAAATTTATCTACCTGTTAAAGACCAAGTAAAAAAATAAAAAATAATAATCGGATAAAAAATCTGGTGGATATTATACGAATTATTATATTTTATTTTATTGGATTCATTAATGGGATAAAGATAATTTACTAAACTGTTAAAAAAATGTAAGATTTGTATTTCTAATTTACTGTATTAAACTAAAATAGGTATATTTGTGTCTTCTATACATATAATTTTTTTTTATATATAAATCGTCTCTATGATATTAGCTACAGGTTCAGTCTGGAATTTTCAAGTATTATACCACTTTGAAGTGGGAGAGTTCTTTTGATTTGATTTGATGTAAACTGATGTTTTTAAATCGACTTGTTATTCATATAGATAGATAACATATTTTCATGTTATATTATTCTTACTATATTATATACTATTTTGACTATATTTTCTACATATAGTATATAATCAATAATGTTTTTTTATCAATATTTTTGTACAGTTATTTATTTTTTTTTTTTTTGATGGGGTAGAGGTGTTGCTTCATATGTAACTATAAATTTAGTATATGTATTTATTTTTATTTTTTTTTATTCATGGTGTTCAGATATTATTATGTTATAATATTATTATATAATGTATCACAGTGCGTGTTTTCGACGGCTATGATGGTTGGTATACCACATGGTATACAAGTGAAATGACCGGAGTGACCGACGATGTAGGGGTTGAATAGTACGAGTTTGTCAGACAAGAGTCCGAGAGTAGGGGAGTAGAGTCACGTCCAGCCGAAGTTGTGCTACAGCACACTTGTGCGGGTGGTTCCACAGTAGGGCTGCATGTGTCTTCTTACGGGTACGGTGAGGGATCCCTCGTGAAAGGTGGAAGTAAGGGACATGGTGGGAACTGAATAGCGGGTAGGGACGTAAGGAAGTGTACGCACTGAGGGCGAAGCGAGGGTGGTAGGTTGGTCGCGAATTTCCGCTTCGTTTATTTACCCGCCGCCGACGTTCAAATACCACTTAGTTAGCGGTTATCGTCGACAAATTTCGTACCGTCGACGCCGCCACCGCTGCCAACACATCTCACCGCAATAAAACGCAATAATTAATGACACGGGCTCTCGCAAATATTTGACGACTCCGCTGGGACGTGATATCCTACGTCGTTCCGCCCCGCCGTCCGAAGCGGTGACCGCTCAAGTTCTATATTCCCGTACCGTAATATATAATATTTATATAATATACTAGACAGAGGCGATCGTGTGGGTTTCAGTTTTCGGACAAACGTGGTAGATATTGAATTGGTTTCTGACACTATCTTTTAAGACTATAATATACTAGCCAAATCGATTCCTACATCGTATTTGATGTCATATCAAAACCGAATTGTTTTCTGTTTGATTTATAGCAATATATAACTTTTAATTATTACATATTATAATACTGTATATAATTATATCTTAGTATACACTAATATTTTCACAATAAAAAGTCACGCGAAACAATATTCTACCTATTATATTAATATTGGATTCCAAACAAAAACTAATTTGACAACTGTGGGAAATGTGTTTCGCGTATATACTATTAAAACATTTTATATCACGTGAAATTATCTATTCTCAAAAAGATATCTTGAAAGGCTATCAAATTTTTATTATTAGTTTAACTCTCCCCTTGTCAAAAAATTTTAATTTAATAACATTTCGTATTCAAAAATGAGTACAATCTGATCGCCCTATCTATACTGTTCTTACTGGCCGAACGAACGTAATGGGAGATAAAATTAGTTCTAGCTCTATAATATTGTCATACTATAATGATATGTGTCCTGTACGTGACTTGAGATTTTTACCACGGGACTGTGATACGATTGTTATATACATAGGTACTTACTTTATATATATATATATACTAACTATCTAACCTAATATATATATATATTATGTGTGTAATAATATAAGATAATATGTACCGAGAAAATTGTTTTCGGTAAGATTTTTCCCAGATTAAATTATACCTCGTAATTACCGACCTCACGCAACGTGGTAAGATTATACTGAAAAACGTGAGTATACTAGTGAGAGACTAATAAATAGTTAGCATTTTAAAGTATATTTTTACAGTTAGTGTGTGTGTGTGTGTGTGTGTGTGTGTGTGTGTTAAACACTGTACACATTCCCAAGGGGTAAAAGCATGCAAAGCAGTGAATAAAAATACCAGCTGATGCAATGATATTATTCAATTTATTATTGTATTACAAATATTATTATTGTTTCGGTAAATATATCTCACTAATAACTACTACTTTGTATAATATCATACCCATTCAGTGATAAATTATTACTTTTTTATTCGCGTATTGTCATTTTATATGGTGCTATTACGGTAATATATATATTTATAGTTTTTCATTTATTTTGATTGAAAAAAGTATTTTAAGTACCTAACATATATATTTATAACGCTTAAACATTGCAATAAGAATATAAAATATTACAAACAATGCTCAAAGTTTGAATTTACGTCCTGATTACTAATACAACTTGAATAATGATTTGTACCTATAATAGTAAGTTTTATTTTTTTCAAAAAAGACAATTTTTTTATTTAGATTTTTTCAGACACACAGAATAAAATTTTAAACGTAGTTAATTGAAAAAGATGAATTAAAACATTTTTGAAATCCTAAGTTAATTTATTTGTCATTTAACTTATATTACCATAACACAATTATTTACAATTAATAACGATTAAGTAATTTACGTCAACCGAGAACTTTATTATATTTAAGTTTACACATTATACATATTATATAATATATAAACCATTTCGTTTAAAACATTATTCGATTTAATCAAAAAATAATAACCTATTATAAAACAAATTATAGTAGATATCTACAATAATGAAAATTATTTTTAACATTGGTTTTGAATTAATGTTAGTTTTTAGTGTGTTCATATTTTTAAAGAAAAATTATTAGTTAGTTAATAATAAGTTGTGGTTTTAAACAAAAAAAAAATACCTCAGTACTTTAAGGTCCGTAATCCGCACAGCATCGTATTTACGCGCGTGTGTAAGTCTGGGCCACTATATCTCTAACAACAGCGCCGTTTCTACCACCACCGTCTATATCGACTACAGGTATATACCGACAAATTGGCCACGTTGAATGCGCTATGTCTACATTTCGCTCGTACCTAGAGTTAGTTCGGCTGAAACGAGAATCCGTTCTTTATCGCCATGTTAATTTGGGTGTTTAAAGAAGGTAGGTACACGCATATAATATATTATGTTATTGGGTATTTTGTGCATTTATTGTACTGCCCATTGTGCTCGTAACGCACCGTTATAATCGTGTTTTGGTACGTGTTTTAATAACAGCCGGCACTTAATCCAAATTAACGGAGGTCGCACGATGTTTTTCGATTGTTTTCGAACAATTCGTTGACGAATTAGCGGTTTATGCGCCGACTCTTTGGGGCATGGTTCACACATGCAGTACCCCTCAATAAAAAAGAAATACAATCGCCATTAGTGGACCTTTTTATTATTATAAAAATATATGTGTGTGTGTGTGTGTGTGTCTGTGTGTGTGTTTGAAAATGTAAAAATGTATGTAAATGCCCAAATAATTTGAAAATGTACAAATACATGGTTTCGAGGATAAAGTTAAAATAATCTAAATACATAATAATATAATGGATAGTTTATTTTAAAGTATACAGCATTTGTCGTGTTTCCAGGAGAGTTAAGCAATATTCATAAAATATTAATACACTTAATAATGATACAATTGGTATTTTATTAAAATAAAACTTAAACCTAACATAACATTTTCTATTAAAGTATTATTTTTAAACACATATAATATATTTTTTTAAATTTTTAAATGTTTTTCATTCATAATTTCTTATGCTTGTAGAACGATATAAATTTGATGTATTTATATTCGTGTTCTATATGCCTAAATTCACAGGTAAGTGTTATAAACTTAGAAATTAAGAACTTCTGAGAATAAAAAAAAAATTAATTTGATTATTGTCGAAAATAAATGATTTTTGAAGTTTCTTATAGTTCATCGATTGCATTGCAAAACAATATATCATTCGGGAAAATGTTCTAGGTCCTAGAACAGCTAGGAGCTAAGCTAAACTTTTTTCTTAGAAATCGATAAAAAAGTTTGTACTTATCTAATTTATATATTTAATAATGTAATACTATATAATATAATTATAATTTATCAATAATTATCTTAATTTTCTGATAAATATAAAAAAAAAATATTGAAACGCCCGAAAGTTAGATAAAATATTACGAATACTGCTTTTGAATAAAACATTGCAGACTTTGTGTATCGAATTACGAATTACAACTATTTAAATAAAATACCTTTTCAGGAATTTCGAAAATATTCGATCACCCCAAAATCGCTGGTCACGCCGCATATAGAATGCCTCGGTTTTATACTCTGGGTTATATTTTACGGTTGTTGAGTTGACAGGTGGATAACAACAAACCCTCCTACTGATTATCTCTGGATAGGTTCATCCTTTCCCCCCATTCTTGTGCATCAGGTTGAATCTATATGTATTATTATTTATTTATATTATTTTATTTTTTATCGCTAAAGTTTACGATTATAAATATGTTTTTTTCGAGCATACAATATGATATCATTATAGGTACTTATAGAAAAGAAAGTATTTCAACATGTCGTTTTACTCACCATGTATGGTAACAGTGTTATGTGATAGTACATCGTCGTCAGCCGCTCGTTGTTGTTCAGTCACCAGTATTTGACGCAAAAGCCGTAAAGTAACGTCTTTGGGACTGCATGCCGGATTCCAACTAACCAATACCGCGGTTCTTTGACCAGGGACGGCCACTTTGGGTGCCACCACATTGAATGTCCTACACAACAAGTAAATCGTTTATAATATATTATTATGTTAGAATATGTTTAGTAATTATGTACTACTGTCTACTATGCATATTGTATTATAAAATATCTTTATTTTATACGACAGACAAAAGAGAGCTGAGGTATTGAGAGCTCTTCTGGATTAAAGAGCGAAATTAAGTTTACACAAAATATGAAAGTTTTTACTAATGATTATTTTTAGAAATTATTGGACCGATTTCTTTAAAAATTGTATCAATAGATACTTTGAGACTTGAAGGAAGTTTTCAGTTTATTTTTCAATCCTTAAAGGTTCCTAAAGGGTGTGTCATACATGCATATAATTCAGTGATTATAGAAATACTTTTTCTTTTAATTGATAAAGAGTAACTAACTCGTTATGCGCTATTATAAAATGTTCATTAAATAATAATAATAATAAAAAGTTTTTAATTTATCGGTTATTATTCAAATATACAACTAAAAGCAATTTCTTTGTATTTGTAGCTAATATATTCAAAAATCAATCGACTGATTTTAATGAAAATTTTAGAGATATCAGAAAAATGTAGAAAGTAGATCGAATCACATTCGAAAATATACGGATTTCAATATTCTAACTAGGTCGAATTAGTTTACAAAGGGAGGTATATCGATGCGGATTTATCCGTGAACTGAAGTACACTAAAATTGAGATATACCAATACAACTCCGTATTTTATGTTTGTTTACTTTTTCCCAAGTGAAGTCAAGTTAAACAGCTAGTTTGTATATATGTATTTACAAAACAAGATCTATGTTTATTTTTTTTTCTCGTATTTTTTTATGCGTTTTAAAAATATTTTCGATTTCAGTCATGCTTTCAATCTAATGAGTATAACAAAAGTTGCAGTTAAGAGCAAAGACTAAAATTAAAACTGGTATTAAGAAATAAGTTATACAATAAGAATAGTCAATAAGAATTTATATTTTAGTATTTTGGAAGGGCATAAATTATGAGAAAAAACGCGATGAAAAATTACACGATTCTTATTTTATTTTCATTTGTACAACCATTAGATTGATTTACAATTATAGTTAATTGAAAATAATTGGAAAACTATGATAGTGTGTTTCTATCAAAGACTAAGTGAAGTGAGTTATCAAATTTTAAGTAGCTAGTTAAGGGTTTCCTCATTTCATAGATCGTTAGACTAAGAAAATACTGATAATATAATATATACATTATTTAACAGATATCGTTAAGATTTATATCTTTAAGTTTCTGTATAATTTTATTAAGATATACACAAAATATATTATGATTTACGTTTTAAACTATATAGTAGTATTTTATGTTAATAATCATCTTATATTCTTATAAATAGTACATCATATATTTTTATGGACGCAAATATTTAAAATTTAAATATTTTACTTCGGTTTATCAAGATAATTCAGTTTTAGCTTATTATAAGTCGATACACTTACAAAATATAGATTATCTATAATTAGTATAACTAAAAATTAAACTACTGTATAGAAAAATGTATCTATACATTTTGAGAAAAATCGTGACAGATAACAGGTAGTTAAATATAACGTAGAATATTTTATTTATATATTCATAAACATTAATCCAATAATTTCGAAAAATTTACATAATATACATAATTAATATAATTTTATAAATATTAAATTATTTTTAACGGTTTTCATATTTTATAACTTCATATAATTTACTTTTGATACATTTTTATTACTTTTATAAAATACATGTTTGCGTATACAAGTAATATTTGAATCTATGTACATCTTCATACGGATATACAATTTTGTTAAATTTAACTTATCATAGTATATATATATTGGTTTTTGTACAACTATTTTGATATTTAAACGTTAGTATATATATAATTATTACAGGATAACAGGATAACTTTAATCTATCACATACTTAAGCTTTTAAAAGTAGTATTACACTTATATTATATATATATATAATATATACTTTATTTTATATAATTGTTGATCACGCACTTAGCAGAACATGATGAATATAGTTTTGTTCAATATAAATATTATCAATATTAAATAGTTTACTGTCCCGAACACACACACGATATAGTATATAATATTACTCACTTTTGTATTTATAAACTCGATAAATTTCTTTTTTTTAATTATTTAACAAGTTTAATGCCATAATAATACTAATTAAATTTCAACATAATTTAAATGTTACAATTATTACAATGTATTCGTTTCATTTATTCATTATTACAGCTAGTCTATTTTTTGTATTTATATTATACTTTTATGGATACAAATTTCATTGGCAATTTTAATATCTCTTCGTCTTTTAAATTATATAAAATACAATTAAGCTGTACCTATATTATTATATAATTTATTTATTTATTTATTGCATTGGCGCCATGGCAGGCATCATTAGTTCAAGTACATTTGTATATTTGATAACTTAAGGTTGTAATAAATTAAAACTGAAGCTAAGCAATGAATAATGATAACATACATAATGTGGTGAAGAGAGTTATTCAGCCTGTTTACACGTAATAAATGTCTACAAATAAAATAAATGTATAATATACAGAGTGACAGGTTAAATGAATAACACTCGTCATCCCTATCTAATAGTAGGTATACACATAGAGTGTGATACGAACTATACACGGTAACCATATTATTTTTTCGTTTTTATTTTCATTTTTTTAGTTGTTAATACCTATATACTGTCATACTGATAAATGAAGAAGGCCATTATTCAGCGTGATCATACTATACGTGTTAGCTTATAATATAATGTATCATTAATACATCGGAATACCGATATTGTGGTTTATGTTATAAATAATTCAAATATTATATTATAAATAATCATCTTGCCTTAATGTTTAAAACCGAACGCTTTAAAAGAATAATAATAATAATGCATTTGAACGAGTGAAAAACCTGCATTTGGACAAAATATAACAAGCCGATTACTACTAAGTCGACAAACATAAAAACAGTACAAGTACGTGTGTGGTTATTGAACATATTTTACGCTATTAATACACACACACATATATACATATTATGTATTTATTTTATAACTTTCCACTGGGTTAGAAGTTTTACAACTATGATTTTAGATCATCAAAATACACATATTGTTACTGCTCTGCGGCCAAAACAAAATCCTATTATTTTGATGTTGTTTCCAAACAGCAGTTACAAATCTATGTACAATGTTTTATTGCTGAAACGTGTAAATTTAACTTATATAATTTCGTTGCCATCATTTAAGACTTATGTACAGTCGTAAATATGATGTGTATAATGTTTATTTTTACAATTTAGTTTGATCGTCACTCGTCGCGATATTATCGACGCAACGACATTCGTATTCTATTTTAATGCAAACACTCCTCATCTCCCTACATACCGTCGTTAATCTTGGCAATCTCGCTGTGTTTTAAACGGAATACAATTTATTTTAGATACTTTTCAAACGCGTTGGCCATTCAAATTTTGTGTTTTGGGTAAATTTAACAAAAATAGTATTCACACTGCGTTCAGATAGGTGCATAGGTACATACTATGTAAATTTCTAGGTTCGAGGAGATGAGGACTAAGGGATAGATACATTTTTGTCACGTGTAAATAACAAACGAGTTAAAAGTCAACGTGTATTTATTGTTGTATGAATATATATATATATATATTATACATATTTTTTATGCTGATAATGTCGTAGTAACATTCCCAGTGTTGCACCAATCAACAGAATGACCCAACGCCATAAGACATATACACGTCAATAAGCATTATATTATACTACTTTTATATGTATAAGGCGCTTTGGAATTATAACATATTCTTGATAATGACATATTACGTTACTTGAACTTCATTAAAGGTATTATTTCGATTTCAAATGTAAATTTTTTATATTAACACGTCGTTTACTTATCTTTTATGTAAATGTTAATAAATGGAATTCATACATTTTTTGGAGGATAGTATCTTATCGAAGTCATAAACGAAATAAATTGCTTTTAATTATAAATAGAAACACAATATATGATAATTTGTATTTTGCATACGACGCAAGTTTAATACTTAGGTATACCTATAATATACTACTGGTAATAGTTAGGGTAAACTCGGAATTGGTTGGTTTTCGATGTAGATGTATATATATACATACGAGTATATGGCTTCTCCTAAACTTCAATATCACATCCTAACCTACCTGCGTTTATGATTTATTATTATTATTATTATTATTATTATACTCCATACATAGCTGCAGTACACGGCGAAAGTACTGCTAGGAGATATTATATCGATCGTAGCTGAGTGCTAACGGTGGAATTAGAGCAACGCCTCCGGGTAAACTCTAATGGATCTGCCACTAATAAAAATGGCTTAAGTTGTATGTATGTGCTTGCGTATTTGGTAGAGCTGAGGGGAAAAACACCACCTATACCACAGTAAAGTTATAAACGAATGTCTCTGATAATAACAAAAACCCGGTTGGGGTCGCTAAGCAATTCGGTTTGGTAATCGATGATCGACGCCTCAATAATGGACCTAATCGTGTGTGATAGAAAATTATTATTATTGGGATAATATTCATGACAATAATTATTATATTATTAATATTTTATCGCGTCGTCAAGTCTAATCAAAAGTGCCTTTTGACGGATTTTTTTTTCCTTTCAACTTTGAAGACGATTTATTAAAAAAAAAAATAATTTTTTTTTAGATAACCTCACAGAAATATTATGTAAATATAACACTTGCGACATCATCATTATTTTTTGGCGAGTTTAGTAGTTACCAATCTAGAAAAGTTAACAGCATTTGCAGTTATATAATCTAATCGGTACTTTATTTTCATGGTTATTTTATAAATTATTTTATAGTTAATATTAAGTAGTTATAGAATTCCCAGTCATAAATCGTTGTAAAATAAATTATTACGCTTTTGATTTTTAAAAGAAATTATTCATCCTATATAGGCAAATGTAGTTTTGAAGTTTTGAATTTCATCAGAAATTGTTTTGACTTTATTGTGATAGTATGTATATTATATATTATCTGTCGGTTATTTTAGCTTTAATTATATGTATATATATAATGATTTATTTATATATTACGTGCTCGTAAACGGTAAAACTAAAACAGTTAATGGTTTTAATCTATTACTTTTTTCAAACGTCATATGTAGGTACATAGATTAAAACGATATATTATAATTGTATACAATATGTGTAATGTATACATTTACGCAAAATATACAGGATGATTCGAAATTTAGGTTTATTACTGTGCACTCTATTTATACTTTCATTATGAATTTATTTAAATTTTGACTTTTAGAATTTTTATTTATACGTAAAAACCATATTTTAAAATTTTAAGATTTTTATACAGCCACTAAATAATAAATTAATTGCCTGTTAATATACCTTTGGACATGATTTAGTATACAATTTGCAAGCATTGAATTTTAGTGAAACATTATATTAATTAGTTTTGTATAATATACGTATGCAATGTTTCATAAAATTTCTTATTTCAGTTACCTATAATTGTGATTTAAACAGATTTTATTTTAATGAGAATCTAATTTTACAGTTAATTATTCAGCAAATATATTCTTATGTTAAACGTTGTATCCAATCATTATATATGTATATAATGGGTACAAAATTATGTGTATAACAGATATCTATGTATGTATAAAAAAGTTGCAAAATTATATTATAAAAATGAATTAATAAAGATCGCAGTTTCTTATTTTTCTAGATAGGTATAAATTTAATTTTAAAAGAAATACTGTACATTTTTATATCGTTTCACTACAATTGAGGTTTAGTTGTAAAACATCTGTCACACTTCTGGGGTTGATGATCGCATAACTTTGCGAAAATATCAGGGCTGACTCCTCAACTTCTCTCCATGCCGAACGGTAGTGGCCACCAACTAACCAAGATTCTGTGATTTACCTCCTTGGGGCTTTACCAAATTGCAGGTCTATGAAAACAAACTGCGAACTTTATTGGATCTCAAGCAATAAATTAAACCGGAACGGGTCATCAGCGAACTCAATGGGCAAGTATTTTAAAACGTAATTAAGAATTTAATTGACAGTCACTGCTTACTGAGCGAGGGGTTGATATGCGCGATATCGTGTTTCACATTTAGATCTCAACTCGTAATGAAAGGATACATATTAAATATAAAATATTTCGTTTAAAATTAAATTGATTTATAGAGAGATTGGAAAATTTGTTGTTTATGAAACACCCGATATTACAGCGAATACTAAATATTTTTTTAGAAGTGTTATTTAGTTTATTTTTTAGAACAATATTTTAGGCACCAACCGCGTTTATGAAATATTATACTTATACGGCAATAGAGTACATTAATTTTTATTAAACATAATAACCGTTTTGGCGCGATTGTATTTACAGTTAAAACCAATGTTTTAGTATTATTTAAACGTAGTTAAATGCGTAGTATAAAGTAAAAATAATAATTCGCTGCTGTTGGAAAAGTTAAATCATTCTATTGAAAGCACTGTAACCAATTATTTTTTTTAAATTTATATTTTCAGTATAGCTTGTTAATATTGAACGAAAATAAAAACGAATTGGGTGCATTTATTATACAGAGTTCAGTCAAATTCAATGAGTAATAACTGACAAAAGACTATAATATAATAGTGTACACCTTGTAATGAGACTCGCTTTTTATTCTTTTATTGTTTAATTTGTTTTATTTCATATAAATTGTATTTATTTTTAATGGTATGTTTCCTTAAATTCTGAAATAACAAAAAAAAAAAAACTTAACATATTATTGATATGTACCTAATTATAAAATAAGAAATGTACGACCAATCAGGTGTGGTAAAATATTTTTATCTTTAATTTTGAACGTCAAAACTTTGAACTATATACAACCTATATATTTACCTATATAAATTAAACCAGCAATATAATTTCATTACAGTGTCTTATATACATTTCTCTTTTTCAAAATACCTTGTTATATTTTTTCATTACATCATAGAACGGGGTAAGTCTACGTTTACTGGCCACAGAAACTAATAATAATAAAAAATAATATGTGCTAGATAAATAATATTTTAGATTGGATTAAGTTAGGTACATAATATTATCTACTCCGATAAGTTAAATATAAAAAATGGCGATCGATAACATTTTTATGATGAATTTTAAATTTAAACATACACTATGAAAATACAAAACTTTATTTAAAAATAATAGCTTTACTTGTATTGAAAATATTATTAATAATTTATTTCGAGTTTTCTGAATTTTATTTGCATTTCATTTGACTTTTTCATGAAATATTTGACTGTCTACTTTATTTTTGGGTCACAGTTTAATCTACAATATTTCTCTACAGCTCTTCAAGTTTCGATTACGATGAAAAAAATTCATATTTAACCATCATCATAATGTTCGTGTATACGTACCTATCTACATTTTGCTGTACCGTCACGTGACGGACAATTTCTTTGAAAAAATATATTATTGAAAAATAAATGTAATCTTTATAGCGGATTATTATAACGTGTACTATGGTCCGCACTCCGCAACAACAGTATATAACTGTAATACGATAAACAATATCTTACAATAAAAGAATAACGATAAAATATCGTATTGCGGTGTTAGGTATTCACGTTTCCGTCCCCGAGTAATGGCCGGGCTATCGCGATCGTATGTTTATGCGCGCGTGTGTGCCCAAATAAATCCATTGCGAATAAATTTTGATTAAGTCTAATTGAATTATTCTGATCAGTATTTGTGCGGTCGCAATATACGTCTAATGTATAGTTAGCGCAGAAACTATGAAATACGACCGCACAGAGATTGTTACATAAAAGTCATAAATACGGCTGAACATATATACCTTACTATATTTGTGTGTGTGTGTGTGTGTGTGTGTGTGTGTGTGTGTGTGTGACGTGTGTTAACTTATATCGAATTGAATAATTAAATTCTTACTAGCTCCGACTACATTATGGCCGCGCTCGGGTATAATTTTAACTTTGCTGTCTCTGATGTTCGAATTTGTAATATTATATACGTGTGCTAGCTATAATATATAATATGATGGGAATCCATCACACATTAGATTTTCCGTCCATCAGTCGTTGCTGTCGTCGTCCCGTCGTCGCAATTCTGTTTACCGGCAAAATTTTACCATTTTGATGGGGTAACATTACACGTATATACTATACATATATTGACATGTACATCTACGTTCCAAAGGTTAAAATAGACAATATTATGTTACTGGCACGACTCGATTATATTATTATTATTATTATTATTATTATTACTATGTCATCACAGGCGCAGAGATGGAGTAAAACGAGATTATGAATAATAATAATTATCATAATAATGATCATTATATTCGTTGGAGAGTTCGTTTTGAAAATTAAGCGACGAAAGAGCGCAATTTCGCACTTTATAATTGGATGTCAGCCATTTTGCGCGTGGCCAATTAAACCATTTTAGCTGATAAATTAATATAACGAGTCGATATAATTTACATAAATTTGATACGTTCAGCTTGGCCAATTTCACGGTATACGAGAAAATTAATGTCGGTGGCGCGTAATTGAAATGTCTCAATTAATTCTAGTAGCGGGCGAGTGAGGGTTTAGTAGGTTTGTATGTGTGGGCGGCGGTAGTGGTTGTGTTGGAAGAGGTAGTAGAGATATTATATGTTGAACCCGAGAAACGGTGTTATTATATAATTTAGTCACTGTGGACTGCAGTCGAAATAATATTATATTAATCGTTCGTCTTTTTATAATAATTATACAGTGATCCGCTAAATTGCAATTTCAAAATGTAAAATAATTTATAGATACATGCGTTTTGTAAGGATGGTTTTTTCGTTATATCTATAGACTTCCTCCTTTAGACCTTAACTGAATTTGATTTAATATTACATCGAAGTTACGCCAGGTTACCAATATATCCACATGTTATGATTTACCGAAAATTAATTTTTATTTTTTACACATTGGTGTTACAAGATTGATTTCAACCAAATATACCTATTTATCGAAATATAAAGTGAAAATCATTCATTGAATTTTTTTTACTTCAGACATGATTCATAATATTTTATATGTACATCACTATATAGGTATATACATCTAACTTTATTTTTGATATAATTTTGTTTATTTAGTTTGGCACATGTTTCTTTGAAAACTAATCAATGGATTCGCCTAAAAGTTACACTTTAAAATATAAAAGTTTTACAAAACTTTTTTTTACTCATTTTGGGTGATACAACTATAATTGAATGCTGGCTTTTATATTGTATAAAATATAAGTGAAAAATTAAACAATGACTTAGTATATAGATTATAGGCTTATACAGTATTCTTTCTATTAATATTATAAGTGTGTTAAAAAATATTCCTTCAAATATTACTTAGATATTTTGATCATATTTGTGAGTATTGTAAATATTTGAAAATTATATCTAATTAAGATAATAAGTATAATTAATTTTTAATAAATGTTAACATCTGAAAATGTTGGATCAGTTCAGTCAAGTTTTTTTTTTTTTTTGTAAATAATATGGAAACGGTTAACGTATATTGGAATTTTTTTTTATAAAGTTTATAAAAGTGATTTTATTCTATCTAATGATTTATTAGTAACAAGTAATACATACCCAATATATTAATGTACAGTATTTAAATATAATTTTCGTTTAAGATTTAGATAGCATTAGCGGAAATTAATAGTTCACACAAAAACAATAAAATCATTAAAAATATCATTCACGGTTTTTTTTATAGATAGTGAAAAAACTTAAAAATGATCATACAGCACCATTAAGTAACGTTATTGAGATTAAAATCCGATCAAAAATATTATAGTATACATTAATAAAGTATGTTTTAAAATATTTACGATAAAATCGAGAAAGTAATCAGTGAATAATGGTCAAGAAAAATAAATACCTATACAAATATTCATTTTTAACTAAATATTGAGTTTTTTTTAATGTAAAATCATGTTTTATATATATTGAGCTTTTGAATGGAATTATTGTTAATATTGTTTTCGAAATATTTTTTAAAGATACTGTATTTTAGCGGTTTATCCTATATTTCCAGTATTAAATAGATTTCAGACTGTATAAAAGATAAAGGACTCGTTTTATTATAACACGTTTTTCTGTAGACAGACTCATAACCTAATCTAAAGTAGTAAAACGGTTTCTAAAAGTTTTACACAACACCTAAAATCGTATAAAGATAATACTTTAAACATAATGCGTTTCGATTTTCACAGGAAAAAACATATTATGTGAAACCAAGAAAATGTAACCGAGTGCGATTAAATCAAGTTTCGATCTGAATCGTTTTTTGAATTTCCGTTGATACATTGAGAAATGTTCGTTTGTTCTAAACATCTATCACAACGATCAACGAATAAATTGGAATATTACTCCGATGTTTGCTTATACTAATGACACACGTGACATGTGTCAGTCCATCGGAAAAGGGTAATATTATGCAAAAGATTTACAACTAATACTTGCTGTAGACCATTCATAAATTGCAATTCGCTTTAATTAGTCGCCTATGAGTAGTGATTTATGTTTTGATCTCGACTCAACTTGTTTTCAATTTGTTCGTCGACTCGTCGTACCTTTTTATCTACGCTTACTGCGGAAATATAACTGTATAATGATGTCGTATTCAGAATAATATAAGGAATGAAGAGCAATGAGTGAATTCCTACAGCTGTAGTGTACCAATAAACAAATTGCGTCGAAATGGAAATGTTTGATAAATGTATTTTATTTAATCACCAATGTTTTATGGAATATTTACTACAGAGTTAATTAAGTTCGTTTTAAGAGATAATGTTTTAAAAAAATGTTTATTTCATTAGCTTGTTTGGTGTAGTAGCCGGTAGGTATACATAAAATGTACACATTTTAAAATTTCCCTTCTCCTGCAAATTTAACCAGGCCTTTTAATTATAGGCATGAGTTATATTCGTATACTTGCTAGGTTATGTAGATAGTTGGATAAGTATTTTGGATTAAACTTACATTCTTAATGAATTATGTTGTGTTTTATACTAGCCCAAAAAAGAATATAATTTTATGAATATAATTTTCCAAAATAATAATGTATAAATACGCATATATAAATATATATGCGACTAATTAAATTGATTTGAAATAAACACGGATAATGCAACCATCGATATTTATAAAACAAACGAATGAGCTATATTTTTAAAAGTTATAGTTCAATTATTGCCTTTTATTATAATAATTGTATTGATTAAAATAATATAATATAATCTTGTTTGTCAATAAACATTAAACGCATATACTAACACTTATATAATACACATGACGTATAGAATCGATTTTAATAAAACTTTAGTTGATTTTAACTTTTTTTTTAAGTTATACGTTGGAATATTTTTTAATATCATATAATATTATGTTCTACAAAACGTATATTGGGTTCATGTATTTAAATGTTTATAGACAATATAATAGGTAATTTTGTTAATATTTCATTACTAAATGTTATTTGGTTTCAATATACGTTCGATAATAAATAAATTATTGTTATGTATTATTTAAATTAACGCTGATTCGGTTTTAGATGAATATTTATGTGTTATATTATCGTTGCGATATATTGCCTTAAATATTCAGTCCTTTGCGAGTTTCCGCATGTTATACAAGTTAATCCCTAAAAATGATTATAGAATATTATGTCTAAAATATAAAAGTATTGTATCAAAATAATTTATAGCTATTATAAAAAGTCATTAGAACATTCAAACGTTTCACTTAAAACCAATCCTTGATTGCAGTCCTCTTTTTTTGTAAAACACACACAAACATAAAACATAAAGGGTTTTTGAAAACCTAAAATCCTATGTAAACTTTTTACGTTAAAAGCTTTTTCTCGATCGAATTTCTATTTAACTGCCCGATTTTGTCTATTTACCCTATTGTTTTTTGCCCGATGTAGGTTTTTACTCTCCAAAATATATTTCAGCGGACTCTATAGATATCATGGTGTACGACAATTCATACACAAACTATAGTTTCGGCTATAATACAAATATGATTGATTTTTATTACCGTATAATATAATATTATAATTCTATTTAGAAAATAAATGAATAAATAAAAAACTGAACAATTTTCTCTAATGATTTCTCTTTTTAAATAAATCAAATTGTTTTTGACAAAGAATCGTCCATCAATCTTGATTATATTATACGTATGACGTCCACCTGCAGTTGGAGTATGAAAAAAATAATATTACATAAAAAAATATACATATGAACAATTTAAATAATTATTATGGTTTCGGTAGTTTCGGATAAATTTTTATTACATTTCATTATAATATGTAGTATAAAACATAATGTCCTATGGTTTTATTGTTTCAATCATTTTAGATACACAATTACCTCAGCGTTCCTTCGCCACTAGAGGGAAAATTATGCGGAAAAACTTATTTGAACTAAACTGCGTATTTCGCCTTTTAAACCACCCGTCAGCTTCTTTCTCATGTATATATAATTTAAAAAGCCGTATTGTTTTCTTTTGAACACTTCACCGAGCCTTTTGTGCGTATTCCGTTATTTCGTTCATTTTTTTCACGTTGTTTTGCAACCTTTTTCCCTCGTGTTATACGCATACATGTAGGTCATGTACATATTATATTCCACCTATGTCAAAAGGGCTGAAAACATTGCATATTGTGTATCATATTATATACTCGTATAATAGTATTATAATGTGAACTAAAACACCTGTGGGCTGAATATGAAAAAAAAAAAAAAATAATAATAATAATAAGGATATATATATATATATATATCTTAATACAATAATAGTAATAATAATAAAGTCGTTTCGTTGACATTGGATGTTTACGACAACCAACTAATAATAAAGTTATATAATATTATCTTCGACAGTGTGGGTGTATTCGTGTAGGGAATGGAGGTTAAGGTTCAGACTATCTTCACTAACTGGCTTCTCACTTGCATCGATCGTTAATTAAAAAAAATAAAAACTATTGTATAAATGATAAAACATGTAATTTAACATCTATGCCTTTAATACATTTTATTTATTTATTTATAAACGTTTGTAAGCTTAAAGTAGCACAGAAGAAATAGTTATACATTAGTATAAAAATAAATAAAATGTACAAGATAGAATAAAACTAAAACAGTACATTAATATATTATAGGTATATATATATATATCGCATAAGATTATATCGATAATAACAAAATATTGAATTATGTTTGAAATTAGTATAATATGACTTAAGGTAAATATTAATGACTTAAGGTAATGATAGATTTTCTATAAAAGATAGATATTATTTGTAAATATGTACAATTTTATATTGTTTCATGAAGAAGAGGTTAACTTATCGATGAGTGTGTGTTTGTGTGTGTGTTAAACGCACGTATCTAAGTAGAATACAATTTAAACACAATGATATAATGGTCGGAAATTATACTTGAACTATAAGACAGAAAAAATTCCATATCGGTTGAAATGGGACGTTTCCACTGAAAAAACTGTACCTAGTCACGAGCAAAGGCATAATGTTATATATTATAACTTTTATACATATACCTAATGGAAGTGGTTGGAATCAGTGGAAATATATAGGTGCTACTTGATTTTTGCTTCGCCGCATGAGAAAACAATTTATATATTGTATATGTATTATGTATATATTTATTTATATTATTTAAATTATATGATAAAAATAAGTATCAATGACGTCGCTATAGCAATTTAATTATAATAAAAATATAATCGATTGCTTACGGTATCATTTACGAAAAATCTAGTTGAGAAAAATAAAATTTTTCGATTACCATGGTAACGCAATCATGTTGTACGTTGGTTGCTAGGGAAAACCTAGATATTATGGTATAAAACCCAAAAATTATAATTTTGTAATATCAATTTCATCTTAGTTATTGTTTGGTTGTGACATAGTTACTGAAACGGTAAGAAAAAATAAATATTGTATCCAGCTCAAAAACATGTATTGTTGTTGTCAATATTGTCATGTATGAATATTTGTACGCTTCTAATGTTATAAATTATATCTAATATTAATGGCGTTTGGTGTGGTCAGAATTTTGGGCCACACAAGACGTCGGTATGTCGAATCGACATGCGCAATCCTCTCCGGGGGGCAGCGTTAACCGTCGCACGTAGGTCGCGGCTGCAGTGCCGTCAAAGCCGCATAGCGGTCGAATACGCCTATTTATAACTTAAACTGAATCACAGTACACCTATTTCGATGTATCACTCATCAATACAAACCCATATCGCACGATGCCGTAGCATATACCATGACATTGTGTGTATGTGTGTTTTACGTATACATATATATATATATATATATACATATATTCTTATTACGAGATTGATGATGTTTATGCAACCGATCGGCTGCGGTTGAATGACTATCGAGGCAGACGCGCCTATATTATATTGTATAGTATAACAATAATAATAACATTATATTGTCGGCTGCGTTGTTTAATGTTTAGTGTATTTAAATAAGAATCTATTGTGCGTAATGTTCAGTATTCATCAGATTCGCCTAAGACACGTCATACCGGTGTATACTGTATATAGGTTGCATGACGCGATTTCCGTTCGAGAAATTATCAGGTTCCGGTGTCAAACATAATGATATAAATATAAAATTCTGTAAATTAACACGGAATCGTTCAATTTAATGACTTATTATTGTTTTTGCAGGATATTTTGTATCCGGTTTTTCATAATCAGAGAGGATAATTGGAAAAATATATAGATACATTATTGTGCATAGATAGCATATATAGACACGTGAATTATTCTCCATAGATAAATTCAATACTTTTGAAAAGATATAAAATAGAATTTTTAAATGATTAATGATACTATAATATCAGGTAAAATTTCTTATATGTAAAATCCTTTAGTATTATTTACTCCTAATCTTGAATGAAATGGCGGAAAGTAAAGAACGAGTTTTAAATTAGAGTGACCTGAAAGAATCAACCCTTCTACTTACATGAAATATGGGTTTTTCATTACACATTCAAAAATAATTTTAGTTCACACACAAAAGATCAGGTTATATCAAACTTGTTATACTAAGATAATTTTTTTTAAATTCCATTAATCAACTATATAGAAATAATATAATGTAATAATGTACATTTTAAAACTTACTTGATTAAACTATTTATTATTTTTGTTTAGTTTCTAAAATAAAATGCATCTTAATTTAAATATAATGATATATTTATACAAAAATATAAAATATATATTACAAGATATACAGAAGAAAAAAATATTTAGATACAAACTATTAACTACCTACTAGATACAATTAAAAATGCTAAAATGTACAAGATAAGAGAAACAAAAGTAAGATAATAATATCGTTCACTCTGAACATAATATTTATTATATAAGATATTCATCATATATTATAATATTTTTTAAATAAATTGCTGAAACGTGTAATTAAAAATATGCATACGATATTATTACAACTACTATTCTAACATAATAATACCACATTGATATTACACGGATACGAGTTTAACACTAAATTTATATCTTATACTAACATTTATACTCACTGCAAGTCACAACAATAATATTATTATTAATATAATAATTAAAAATTCTTACGTTTTTCTAAAATTTATGATAAAATCGTTTTAGAAACATCGTTAGATATTGTTAGAAACCATGCTATCTAGAAGTGTGCTTAAGTTCTAAAATACGTGACCCTGGAAAACTTTTAGTTTCAAGTAGATGTGCACTTAGAAGTTTCCGACTTTCAAAATTATCTGTTTAAGAAGTTACGGAATTAACTTATGACCGTATAATTTAAAAGTCTCCCATTAAATGGGTATAAGAAAAAATAATTAAATATTGATATAAATCGATGGATAATTCTATAGTGTTTAATTATTAACTTGTATTAGATTTTTCAATACTTTCTCTCCGTATTGTACACAATAATAAATAGTATTTAATTGTAGTTTCGAGACAGTTGAGGTGATTTATTATTAACGGACAAATAATATAAACCAATTGCATTTAAAACGCAATCAAAGAATATTTAAAAAAAAAACCGAATAAAATATGTGGCCGTTATCGAAAATTGCTATGTAATATAGCGATGTGTTAATTATTATTATTATTTTTTTTTATATTTGAAAATTTAAACGATACAATAATTTCTGAAATCCAGAAAATATATGACGTAATTAACACGATGTCATAATTTAATTAAATATACGAGCTTATACATTAAATCTGACTATTGGGTTTATAGGGGTAAAATAAGAGAAAACCCATAAGTGAAAAAAAAATAACGTTGTATCAAAAGATTCATCCGTAATTGGAAGTATCGCAGTTAGTGGTGAAGGATACTATCCACGCCAGAGACTACTCGTCACGACATGTTTATGACAATGGTCAATTGAAAACTAAGGTTTGAATTCGATTTTGTAAATTACTATTTTTATTTTAAAATTACAATATACAACTCGGCATAATAATATAATATACGTTTTCGCTGAAGCTATATTTATCTAGTCATATAGGTAGATGATATTTAATAAATAAACTGAATATATAACTTACAAATGTATTCTGAACTATCATATTGTTCATATCTATCATATTGATGTCAATAAAGTTGGTATTTACCTTTTTTTTTTTATATAACCATTTAGTTTTTAATATAATATACAAATATAGTGATACTCAAACAGATCACATGTTCATAATAGATTTTAATTATTTTAATAATTAAATGTGACAACCATTATCGTTATAACTTTAAAAAAAAGCGGGTAAGTAGGTATCGCTCTGCTGTATATTAGGGGGTGGGGTGGACCTCAGACTATGGTAGGTTAAATTTGAATGCAATGATAGGTATCATTGTATACGAAAAACGATTCTGAACGAAGATGATTTGTCAGTTTAGGATATATTATATTTAAATATTGTCAAATATTCTATTTTGAAACAAATAGTATAGTTTTTATATGTTACTATGGTTACTATGGCCAACATTCGCAATATGAGCGTATGAAATTTAATTTAAATTTTGACATATTTCGTATAAATTTGAACTTTAAACACTTATAAAAAAAAATTGTGACTAACGATTTCGGATTTTTTTTTATCACCCTAAGAACAACTTATAAGAAACCTTGTATTAAATTTTCAAGATTTTCTGGCCACCCAAAAAATTTTTATCGGCATTTGAAGAAAAAAAAATTTAGAAAAGTCGAAAATTTCAATTGTCTATTAGTAGCTTAAAAATGGTCAAAATATTTTGAAAATTTAACTGTAAAGAGATAACCATAATATAAACATTTGGTGAAAATTTCAAGTATTTACAATAATTCGTTTTTGAGTTACAGCAAAATCAAAAAATCGATTTTGTCGAAAAGTGGTTTTTCCGTAAAATTTCCATTTTTCTGTCATTTTTTTTTTTGTTTTTCTCGATTCTTTTGAAAACTATTAGAAAATTTTAATTTTGACTCCCCTAAAGTACCAACTAGATTCAATTCCCTATTCAAAGAGGGGCTGAAGTCAAAAATCGGAGCATTATTACTGCTCCAAATGTTGGAGTCAGTCACAAAAAAAAAAAAAAAAAAAAACACACATCATAGTAAAAGCAATACATTCATCACTTCGTTCAGAATCTAAAAAATAATAATATAAATCAATGCATGATACAATTATTTACCGACGAAGAGAATATTAAAATCAAAAACCGTATGAAATAAAATGACGTACGTTATGAACATTTTATTGTTATTTTTCTGATTGTCGAAAAAAAAATAATTAATCATATGGAATTCGTAAGTTAATATTATAATGGCATAAAAAATCCATTTTATCTCAATTTTAGTTATTTAAAAATTTTATTTTATTTTTTGTTTAGTTATTATCAAATGTATGTGTTATAATATTATATTATGTGTATAATTAATAATTATTATGCTCAACACTTTTGAACTTAAAACAAAAAATGTAAAGAATTATGTATTTATATCAGTCTCATAAAAAAAAATGCCCATCTTGATTAAAATAAATAGAGTACCTACAAACTGAAATTAGTAAAGTAACTAGGTAAATGAGTCGAGTTGAAAGTTTTTTATTATCAAATTAAAAAAAAAAGGCATTAAGTATGCGAATATAATACATTTATGTATACCTATAATATATATATACATAAAATGGTTTTACAAATTTGTGTTAAAAAATTACGTTCGCACACAACTGCAGTTAATTTTAATTATTCTCTTTCGCGTATATAAAGAGTGCACATGAATTAGGTACCTATATTATGCGTACAGCGCCTATAGTTATTGTTGTACATTCGCAGTCCATGTGTCATGGTGTGTGCCCCGTATACGTTATATACACCCAGCTGGGCACTCGAATAAATCACGATGACCTGCTAGCATCGTTTTTATTTTAATGCACGTCGACGTGTTGCCAACAAGTTTCAAATCCTGACTTATGTTTTACCAAATCCGAGTTTTCATTTCCGAATTTCTGCTTCGGAAACAACGCAAAACGCACTATAAATAATAATATAATCCTGCGTGACCTAAAAGTTTTTCTCTCCGGGGTAAAACAACTGCATAATAATATATAATATATACATATACATATACATTATACATAATATATGCATGCATATTATATTATATTAAACCGTTAAATGTATTCGAGACCACTTTAAACATTTTTTTATTTGTGTGTGTATTATTATTTAACTCTGAAACTCGAGATCAATATATAATTATTTTGACTGAGCGTAAACATAAGAAAAGAAGTTTTTAATGTCTGCAAATAATTTATTTTTATTTTTTTGCAGTATTTTGGAACAGTAACATTATAACAGGTATGTATTGAAAATGACTTCAGTTATAATTTTTGTTTTCGTTCACCCTGAAAAATATTCATGTACATTTTTATTATAGTTTCATCGAGAATATTTTAACTGTTTAGGGTGAAATGAAGAGAATTGTAAATTGAATAAACAAAAATGATAACAATAAGTAAAAAAATACTGTTATATGTATGTTTCTTTATTATATTTGATTCTTTGCTTAATATATATTGTTTATGCTCCATTAAATAAAGTTTTTCCATTATAGATTTAAATCAATATTTAAAATTGCTCAGTAAGAAAAATCATACCCATTAATAGTATATTTATTAGGGTCAAATACACAAATTTTCATATTATTACTATCGATTTTACGAATAACAATAATTTATATGATAACATATTGTTATATTATTATCTCTATAGAATAAAGATTATTATAAAATATAATATAACGATTGATGGTAAAATATATCGAATTAAAGCAAATTAAACATTATTATTATTTTTAAAATTGCAAATCTTTTATTTTTTTTTTTTTTTAATATTTATTTGTATACTTGCGTGTTTTTATGATACCTATAATAAAATAACAAAGATTATTGTATATTATTAAATTCATTATTTTTTTTTTAAAAGTCTAACTGTAATCTATTAATACAAATTAATCTTACTAATCTTAGTCTTTAGCGTATAGCGTAATCAAACAATATAATTGGAGTATTTATTTTAAAAATATATACTTATATGTATATTGATATATTATTATTTTAAAATTTTTATTTACGGTGAGATATAACTTATTGTTAGAGCCATGTTGGCGGAAGAGGTCTTTATATTAAAGAAATGCATTTGTCATGCGGTCATGCCGATATAATTTCTTATTTTTTTTTTTTTATACTACGATAATAATAATAATAATATCACCAGTCTTGTGCGTTTTGGTTTCAGGTTAAATTTATTGCTGAAGATTTTTGAAAAGAAAAAAGTCAAACTTTTTACTTGGCAGTACTGAGACTAATATTAATGATGGTGATAAGTCACGACGGGCACATAATTGCCGTGTACCTACCACGCCGTTGACAAATCTGACCACGATTCGAATTCGTCTTCTCGTAACATTACTTCGGTGGACCGTCGACTCCAAAACATATACAATATTACCAGATATCAACTAAAACAGCGTCTAGACTTGTTTAAAAAATAAAAATCTTATTGGTCAGTCAGTTATCTATATTTTATCTTCTCAGGAGTGCGTATGAGATCCCACACATATGTTTCCTGGCTTCCTGCTGACATCCTAACACTTTTGTAAGTCATTTTGTAGTCGTATTCCGTTCCGTTTTGTCAGCTGGGTGATGAAAAATCCAAAGTTGAATCAATATTTTTGTTGAAAGGGAGGTAGGTAGGCGAGGAGTAAAAAAAATGCATGGACACCCGGCCGAGACGTCAACGAGAAAGGTATTCATAAACATATACGTATATCGGTAGGTACGAATTACATTCTGAACATTTTTTAACTAAAACTTAGGAGTTTTTAAACTTGTCGATTTTAGTTTTAATATATTTATGTATATTTATATAGATATGAATATGTTTTAGAAAAAAAAATAAACATTATTTATAAATATAAAAAATAATTCTCTTGATATAAATCTGTGATATTGAATATTTTTTAATTAAAACTATTATTATTATATTATTGCTAATATAGGTTAAATTATGATAACATAATAAATGTTATTAATATATCAAGCATCTTTATATTTTATGTTTACACTTGTGAGCCAAAGTTTTTGTATTTTTTAAACATTATTTTGTTTATTTAATTTTTCAACTTAAATAATAAAAATTTTAATTTAATTTGTTTTTATGGAATATCCACGTTTACATTCCTGATTAAAATGTATAAATAATAAGGTTGTTTTCTGTTATTTGGTCGCAATTCGAGTATATCTACTAACCATTGTAGTTAAGTATGTAAAAAAAAATATATAATTAAGTTTTTCTTCAATTTCTGGACAAATTCTATGTGATTATATTATTGCATCAATAGTGTGTTGAAATCAATGAAAACACTTGAAAAGTGGGCTTGTAGTTAATCACGATGCGGTGGGTTTTGATAATTATTTACAATTGCACTTGTCGTTACGCCGTCGTATTTTGTAGGTTTTCTGTTGTGCGTTCGTTCTGTTCACGGAGAGCTGTCGCATCGGAAATAAGATACTCCGGTATAAGATCACTAAAAGACTGTAAACTATATTATGTATATATAAATCCAGCCGAGATATGATGCTTACAATAGGATTTGCGCAAACATAACGCGATAAGGAGCTTATTTTCCACCATTAGGCCATAAACCCTATTCAAATATAATATGTATATGTGTGTGTGTGTGTTTGGGTCCATTTCGCTTTTGGCGCATAAGCTGTGAGGCAGCGGCGGCCAGCAGGCCTACAATAGTGTGCGGAGCGTTAAGGGAAAAAATCCGATAACAAATATTGATTTACAATTCGAACTTTTACAGAGTGTTTCCTACGGTATGATATGACAATACGATGTATTATGAACTATAGATTATTATTATTTATTATTTTTTATTTTTTTTTTTATCCATATAAATGTGTTGACATTTTCTGTGCCGATGAGACACGATGCGGTCATTTGTTATTATTGCCTTGCTCTCCGTGTATACAATACCTGCCTTTTATGAACATACGACAAGTTTAGAAACGACTAGATATTTTTAATGGGCGCATGTTTCAGTCAAAATTGGGAAATATAAACAACGAATCAATAATAGTGAACGGTAAGACGTTTTTATATTTAACTGTATACGTAATATACTACTAACAATTATAATATAATATGATTAGAAATAGGATATTAATGACTTTTACGTATTTTTTCTTCAATTTTATAAAATGCTAAAATTTCATTGTGCTTCCTTGATTCAGAAAATACTAATTTTATTTTTCATTTTCAGCTATAAATGCATTTTTTATTTTTTAACATTATTTGTTTATACGTTTACGTCATTTTTTCATTATATAGTACAATTTCTGTAATTTATTGTTGTATAATGTTCTAGATTTTAAATAAAATGAGTGCATTAAAAAAAAAGGTACTGATACAAATTTACCGTTTATATGTTATTAATTATAAGACGTGTTTTATAACTTTTAAGTTATAATACAATTAATTTTACACACAAACGCCGATTATACTCGCTTAATAATTGATCGAAGTCGTTGACTTTATTTTAAAAAGATTAGATACATTTTAATTATACAGTATAAAAAAAAATGAAGTGAAACAAAATAACAACATTTTTGTTTTTATTCAGAAATTATTCAAATTATTGTTTCGTTTGTTTTCGGTAATTTCCATTCAGATAATCAATGGAAACCAATTCAAATATTCTTAATACATTTCTTTTTATTTCTATTTCATACTTTTTAATTTATTCTTGATAATTTTTCATATTTTTTTTTAATTGTAAAAAAAAAATTAAAATCTAAATATCTATTCATTTTACAAATCATTTTTTTTAAATTATTCTGACATTTATTATCACAAATAATAATAATTATTATTTTTAAATCAAATTGTTTTCATTTATTCAATGATTAGATTTTTTTGGTTATTTTTAAGTTGATTTTTTGGATCTTTTAGGGAAATTGTTCATTTTTTTTTTTCGTAGTAAATATTTGTGTACTTTTTCAGGTAATCAGCTTCTTATATCTAGTTATGATGATATTGAATATGATAAAATATAATAATTATAAATCAAATACATATATTTCACGATTATTGTCAATATAAAAATTTACCTAACTTATATAATACATTTTTATGTAGGTATATTATAATATTCACGTACATAGAGTTTCATTATTTTCACTGTTTAAACATTTATAGTAATATATGTATACAATATTATTAAAAATACTTCTAAAACTGTATTCAGGTTTTAAATACAAATACTTCAATTCATTAAAGCATTTAAACATAAATACGAAAAATCGGCGTCTTGGCATGTAATTAAATACTTTTATAATTTATTAATACAAATATTATGCAAAATTTATTTTGTAATTATGACTGATTTATAATTGAAGTCCCATATACCTAGTATTATTAAAACTTTTTGCTTTCAACTATTTTGTTTTATATTTAAATTAGATTAATGGCATTAATAGGTTTATATGTAATAATAACAGACATTTGATGAAAATACTGACAATAAGAATTTCAAAAATATCAACAAACTAAAAAAATACAATAATTATCAACAAACAATCGGAAATGTTACGAATTTAAATTTAAATTTTCGAGAAGTTAAAAACTTTAACTTTTAACTTAAAATTATAAAAACAAGTACAATTAATATGTTTAAGATAGTATATTTCAATTCATTATTTTCAATATTTTATAAGACTGTATATATTATAATATTATAACTGACAACTATGTAGGTATATAATATATATATGTGTTTCACAATTTTAACATAATATATTGCTCTCCAATAACATATTTTTTAAACGTTAAAGGTGTCTGCATTTAAACGAACCATCTAGAAGTTTATTGTCTATGGTCGTTGGAATGTGTTTTTTCACACGATAAAAGTTGACGTGATCGTAATATTCGTTTTCATGGCGTTTATTGCCAAACCTTAAAATTTGTTTTCTCGTTAAAAACGCGCTATTACAGCATGTACGCTATTCGACCAACACGAATTTTATTAAATTAAAATCCACCACGATGATCGGGGGCGCAGGTATATCGTAGTGCGCAAGCTTGACTTTTTTTCGTATCGGTTCAACGTGTCGGCCTGCAATAAGTATGTATGTATATTTTACTTTTTCCCGACGACCAATTCCGCCGCACATTACTTTACGGATATCTGTGTATGCTTATTCTACTCGCGTACATTTACATGAATAATATATTGGATCTTTGCGAACATCGAACAATATGCGGTACCGCACTAAACTGCAACAGACGTGCGCCGCGTACATTTGCATTAGAGAAATATAGAGATCTTCTCCGTCTGAGTAGTCAAATAGATTAACATATTATTCCAAAATAATTAAACATTGTACGGGGAAGGGAGTTATGAATTCAATTGGTGACAATGATATTTCTTAATATTTATATATAATGTAGTGTGATAATATTTCTATTTTAACATTTTTCGAAAATTATTTTGACTCTGATTATAAACTTAAAAACGTTAAAAACATTAGAATAAAAAGTAAGAACATTTTACACATTTTTTCGTTAAAAAAAAAAATAAATAAAAAAATTGACATTTAAATTTGATGAGTGTGTAAATGGATCGTGCGGTATTTGGTGGTAACACTATGTATTGTGTGAATTGCAATTAATTAATATACACATAAATTTAGTATTGTAATATGGACTGAGTCCGAATGTTTAATAGCTGCTTGTCGATTAGTCTGATGCCGTTAAATACGCACCGTGCAAGTATTTATAGTTTACTATTGAAAAGGGAGGGGAAAACTACGGTGTACGAAATAATGTGAAAATCTTCATTTTGGCGAAATGCTAACACGCCGCGGGTCGGGACGGCTATAAAAGCGGTGCTTACCGTAAATAAATTATTCACGTTGAAAATAAATTACTGCTGAAAAGTTCTCGATTTGAAATGTTGAAAACGTCTTTATGACCCAGAATCAGAAATGCTACTACTTTACTCTTTTAACGCATAAACAAACCTTGCAAGTTATAAAAGTAATAAATCGCAGTGCGGTGGGTACCTATAGTATACCGCGTATACCGCCATGTTTATTTGTTTTTAAATATTTTTATTTTAATATTTATCTTCGTTAATGACGTCTTGTTAATTCTGTTTTGGTTTTATTTTTCAACTTTTAAACAGCTTATTAACTATATATATATAATCGTAATATTAATATGACTAGTATATTACTAGTATAATATGACGATGTGATCGGTGAACAAATGTAATTTGTATCAGACCAATCATTCAATATTTTACTCTTGTTCGTCGTCAATGTAACTTCGAATTTTTTAATGACTGGAAAAACGTTTGAACTAAATTAAATATTCAACTGATATTAAATGTTCATAATAATATTAAAATATTAAGCAATACAATATAAGGTTCAATTGCTGACATTTTGTTTAAGTAAATATATTATAGGTGTTAAAGAATATTTTAAATTACTTATTTTGTAAATATAAAATATAAAACGCAACTACCATAGTAAATAAAATAATATTTATTTGTCTATTTTGTGTCAGTTTAAGTATAATCTACCAACACAGTAACACAAAATAAAGAAAGCCCATACGCATTGATTTTCTTAAAAATTATATAATTTCATTCAATGCCATCAAATATGCATAAAACATTCTTTAAGTCTAATAAAATGTATGATAATTTCGATTAAGTGAAAAAATAAAAAATAGACACAATATGGTGATAATAATATTTTTCATTTTTACAAATTGTGTTATATTTCCAAAACATAAAATGTTGTTATTATTCAAAAGTCGATTTGAAATGTATTAAATAAATAATGTTAAGATATCACCACTAGTGATCATTAAAATTTCATTTTAATATTATTCTTTGATTAGAACGTTGCAATTTAATATCAAATACATTATTTCTACACCAATATATCGATCGTCTTTTAATCCATCATAAATAATCACATAAAATACACAATGAATTATTGCTACTAGTCGTATTATAAATGTCCGCTTCTAAAGAATTTTTTAAAAAATATGTCAATGTAATCATTTTGACAGTTTGAAATTTTTGCAAATAGTTGCAATTATTTTATCATGTGTGTATGTTGTAGGATTTAACAAAAATTTGCCAACAGTAAATCAAAGGTTTTTGCTGCATTTTTTCATTCAAGTTTTGGTTAGATGACCGCAGACTTTTGAACCCTTATTTAGGCGTAGTTACTATAACCATACGTACATCATCTCACAATGGGAATCAATTTGTTGTCGCAGGGTTTTCTGTACCCTTTTTTTCCTTTATCCGTAGCAGAAAAAAATACAACCTCAGATATTTATTATGAGCACATACGAGTTGGCCTTAAACGAGAATTTCACTTTTTGCATTTTAGATGCTAGGTAATGAAAAATATTTTTTGCCGTCAGTATAGAATATAATAGATGATAGTGTACGGACTTTGGGTCGTCTACAAATGCGTCCATTGTGCACTTTAACGGGTATCATCGCTGTTATTATATTATTATTAAACACATCCAACTACGTGAACGATCAAAAACGAAGGTAAAAAAAAATAAATAAATTTTAACAAAACCTCATTGTTTGCGATTAAAACAACATTTGCAAAAAAAAAAATAAAATACGAGACAATGATCGATTCATATTATTCATTATAATAAAAAGCCGGAAAGCTAAATGAACGTAACGATAAAATGCATAATGACTTTTTAAAACAGATCAAAATGACAATTTGGCAAATTTATTCTCTTCGAAAAGCCAATTTAACGTCCCAGTTTTATCCGCTCATTTGCATTACGTGTTGCAAATACGAATACAAAGTATAATACACATACAATTTTTTTTCCGTTTTAATTTCTTCAATTTTCTTTTTAGAAGGAATTAGAAAAAATAAAAAAGACGGGCATTGAATATAATGTATTTTCGCACAATTTTCGTCTCACGCTCTAACGAACATTCAGACTTTGGAATTCTTTTTAGGACAGCCAATATATATTAATTCAAGTACCTACCTAATTCAGAGGTATTAATGGTCATTATAATAAGTTAAGTAAATATCTAAAAAACGTGCTTCTACTGTTTTTTTTATTTTTTAACAACCGCATTCATATTACAATGAACCAAACAGTATTATTTTATATTATATTATCAAACCCGTAACGCAACGTTAATAATAAAAAATATGGTGTCCGTTATGGAAATATTTAGTAAACACGACAAGAATATGTAAATTATTACTCCAAAGTTTGGATAATGTAAATGATTGTAAATTTTTTTTCTTTTCTCGGACGAACAACGTCTGAACGGTTTTCTTTTTCCAGTTTGTATTGAAATAAATTAAATTCGATTCCATACATCTATATTATTATAATATAACGAGGTGGCAGGATGGACCTGTTCTTTGTACATATTATTATTATAATTGTATTACAAATTGTGCAAATTTATTCCTACGCTTACCTAAACATAACTTCATTATTTCAATAATGTTTTATGTTAAAATTACACATGGAAATATGGTAGTGTGTATCGAATTTGTAGTTATATAACTGTCAAGTTAAGCTGTACGTAGGTGTGTCCTACATATTATTAAAAATGTGAATTGTCAAGGACATAATGCTGGGTATATTTAAATAATACAGGGTTACTCGTTTTTTTTTTAACGTGCCATAACACTCTGAATAATACCTACGCGTTTTTGAAATTATTATAAATGTTATTAGGATCGTTTAAGCTCCGTAAAAAATTATTAGCTTGTGAGACAACTTGGTAAACTTTGCTCTCAATAAACCCATTCAATATAATGTAATATATTATGATGAAACTGGTTGTATACGTAAATAAGAATAATATACCTCGCGCTATATACGCCATCAGAAATTGATATCATGATATCATTAAAATGTGAAAATAAAGATTTGCCTGAGTGGTATCATGAATGGAAAAATAATATAGTAATAAGGGTTGGTCGATAACAAATTTAACCAATAAGTTTTATGATATTATGTTTGTATCGAAATAAAATCAAGTGAAAGTAAAAGGTCCTAGTCTGTTGTTAATAGTATTTTTTCTATATTATGTACTATGTATAAAATATTATTTTATTTGAAAAAATCGTTCTCTTCAGTTGCAAAAAAATCGTATTTTGGATTTAGAGATGTGTAATGATAAAATTAGCTGTCTGATGCTCGATTACTGTAAGAAATTGCTATGAACGACTATTCGATGTTTAAATTTGAATAAATACGTATTATAGTGCTGTTTGCATATAAAACGGACATTGTACATCTTTCGAAAACACTAAAGTGTTTCAAACTTTCCGTAAGGGTGTGAAGAACACTTTGATTTTTTGTTTTTTTGAAATGATTGCCTGTTCCATGAATTTAGCAGATAATTCTGATCTTAATCTTAATATTGTCTATAGAAATGGTTTCAAAATCGAGTTATAGATTTTTTTTCTATATCAAAATCGACGCAATTTTCAATGACATATATACTTGCGTGGAATGTTATTCGCTTTCGTAAAACAAGATAAAAAGAGATTATTAAAAAAAAAAAACGAACAAACAAACAAACGAGCCATTAAAAACGGTTGAACCATAATGGTCGCTAGAACTATGAATTTTGAGAATTCGGTCCACGCGCCTGTGCTTTGTACGCGTTAATGGAAGTCCCGGGAAGTTTAACGTTCGGGTTTATGATAATAATAATAATTGTAAAACATGGCGTCACCGCTGCCGCCGCGTGTTGTCAAGGCAAAACCTCGTCTCCCGAGAGTATCATAAAAAAAATATATCTCCCCTACCATTCGTGACCGCTCGCCAACTACCTCAAACGAGTACGACCTGTCCGCTGTAAAACGTGTAAAACAAATACAAAAATAAACATTAACAAACGTCACCACGCGGCCGCTTCGACAAGGAGGTAAAATTGACCGGAGAGAATATTAAACTAATTTGCCAGTTTTGTCGGGCCTCGCCGTGCCGGGTCGATGGACATCGATTTGCTACCGCCGACGCCGCCGCTGCCGCCCAGGACACTACCTCGTAGTTGTCCTATACTACCACTGCCCCTCACAGCTATTCAGTTTTATTATTGTTGTTGTGGTGGTGAAAACTTTGGTGTGACGAACCGGAATCCATGAATTGCTATCGAAGATTTTTCATCGGGATTTCGCCCAACGTAGTCTTATTAATTAACGTACGCCGTACATGTTATAAATACACACTCCGAATGTGGGAAATGTAATCAAAATAATTAACTCAAGTTAAGCTAAGTTAAATTAATATAAAATTATTAATTTAGAAATTAATGAATGACAAATAATACATTTTACTCACTAAGCTTAAAGTTATCGAAGAGAAAAATATTAACTTAAACTTAAATCAGTAAAAAAATAATAATTGATCTATATTTTTTTTAATTAGTATGTACGTAGATCACATGTTATTCCTAATTTCTTAAACGTATAGTAAACAATTTTATTGAAATTTTATCACAATTTATTATATCATGAAATAGTCTATATTAATAGCTAAAAAAATGTGCCATAAATATTTGACACGTTTTATAATATGAACATTTTTTTTTCTAATTTATATAATTGGTTGGTAGCTGTATTCTTGTTTTGATAATATTTATAATTTTATTATTATTTATATTATATATAATTTATAGTATTGTGTATAAGTTTCTTGCGTATCTAATCTTCTCGTATATCATCTTATCTAAAGGTATTATACAGACATACAGTATAATAATAATAATAATATATATATCTTTATAGTGCCTATAATAAGTATTGGATTATTTTTGTTTAAAACCGTGTACATTGTAATTGATGTATAAACCCATTAAAACTAAAAATTTAAAATACATTTTAATTATAAAATGATGGATTATTTTTAAATTAACTGAAAAAAGCTAAGTTATTTCAACGTTAAATTAAATTAGTTAAGTTATTAAATGAAGTGACTCGTTATTGAATTATAATGTAAATGAAAATGTTTTAACTATTAAATTCTTAACTTTACATACGCATAATATCTGTCGACATCAATGATGATTGATGATATTATCTTAAACTGATTGAACTGCTTAGTTAGATGTTAAAAAAAAAATAATTACAGTGTATTGACTCCTATATCGTACCTATTTCAGATTTTTAGACATCAAATAATTTATGACATAAAAAATGATCTTACTAAGATATAAAATAAACCAAACATATAACTATAGAACTAAATTGATGTTATAAGACGTATTTACCGCATAAAACTTAATTAGTTTCCAATAAGCTTTACAAGTGCATAATTATCAGACAAGTATACTTTATATGCTTAAAATGCAATTAAATATGTATAATATTTCACTACTCCGTTAGTATAGAACTTTCGCTAAAAATACCATCATAGTTACACAAGTTAAAACAAAACACGTACCTACAAATAAAAAAAATAAATAATATTTAATTAACGTTGATTGAAAAGCTTTAGTCAACTATAAAGCATGGCCATAATAATTCCGCAGACTAAATTTTAACAGCTTTAGTAAGGTATTATTAATTGATTGACTGATTTTCATCCTTTATGGTAACTTAATTTATGTACCTAACCTGTGAATATTATATGTGTGTATACGGCAACTTAATTTATCTATTTATATATAATATATATATTTTTGGTTTATGTATGAAGTTGTTTTTTCGGTCTTATTCTCTAAGATAAATATAGAAAAAAAAACAAAATCCGAATGGACATAAATCTGGGAATTTTCTCCGGTGGTTCCGAGTGATCATTTATCCTCTTCTTTAGCAACCGAGCACAGTCGAAACCACGATATCGATATGCAGGTTCTGCCGAGATAAACGTAATAGCCACACGTATGACGACATAAAATATTATTCTATTACAGAACGTACATGATATATTATTAAACGCGTCTTGTCGACAATGGAAACGGAATAAATTCGTTTGTGAAAAATTTGTATTTGATGTTTTATATATGCAAATAATAATAATAATAATAATAATAATATGTATCTGAGCCTATTTATGATATACTATCACTGCGGAAAAGCTAGTTGACGTTGAATAATAACATTAAATTATATTATAGTTGATTGAAAATTGGGGTTACGTATTATTATTGTTATTATGTCATGTCATATCTTAAATTATATTATATATTGACCCGAATGATACAGTTCATTGACAAAACTATAAAAATGGTAAATCTTTGTATGTACTATGTATAAATAGTAAATATTATAGGTACATTAATTATGCACACCGTTACGATTGTATGTAACCTTTATCGCATTATACAATAATAATTTTAATTTCAATTTATAGAACTATATTTTATACTGATTGTTGAATATTGATACATATATGGTCAGTACGTGAGTAAATACAACATCAACATTTTATTTTCAAAAAAAAAAGGAGTTTGTTTTTTTAAATTCAGTTTCTTTAACTGATTATACATATTTGTTTCGTACTCACGTAAAAACCTATTACCAGAGCACGGCGTTTTGTATAGATATATGAAAAATAGGTACATTAGTTTGAATTAGAGTATTTTTAGTAATATCGTGTTATGTACTGAATTTTATCAATTACCTAACTAAATACCTTTATTAATAATAATTGTTTTTTGAAAGTTAGATTAATTTTGGTTTGATAGTACTTTTAAATTTATATATTATCATTACGTATTTATATAATACTTACAAATATTACGTATCTAATAGATAAATAAAATAATTATAGTTTTAGCTAAGATAATAATGTACAGTCATAGTTATTGCAATGAATATGTTATTACTACGATCTTAGTATTATTGAAAATAATTTTCTTCTATCTAACTATTAAATATATTTTTTTAAATAGATTGATCGAAAGCAGCCCTCGGTCATTTTCTATGCAAAATGATGTCAGAATAATGAGGACAATGTTTTTATTTTAATCTGTGTCCGTACCCAAGTTTGAAGTTTTGCAAAGTACTGATTTTAAATTACCACAAAGTAAAATTATGTCAAATCTGACGGTCCGTTTAATACAGCGTTGTGCCCAATTCACTTGACCGAAAATTTATGAGTAATTTCCAATCGATTGAACAAAGTTTTATATATATTTATATATTATATTAGTATAATATGAAACAAGTAAATATAGATACGATTAATAAAATCAATTGAACAAGTAAATATTATGTAAAAGTTTTTGTTAACTAAAAATTATAGAAATCTATACTATAATTACTTATAGTTGGATAATATTAATATGTAAATTGGTTACCAATTTAGTAGTAGCAGTTCCACAGAGGAGTATTTCGAACACTCCTCCGGCATATTTCCTCAAAGCACAGGATTTTATAATGTGCCTTACTTTTTGAGGTTCACTGCAGTTATAAATACGAGAATCAGTCATCCTCCACGTGTGAAGCAGGTATTTGCATCTACCCTCCTCGGTCCTAATTATGTTAATTACTGTTCAGGTCGTGCATGGAAAATCGAAATCTGGAAATATTTTAGTTGGCACTTTGATTGGGAAAAGTTTTATAATTCACTGGACCATAGTCGTTTTGGAATATATTATATACTGTATGATATTCTGTTTAGTTTTCAGTGTTGTTAATAAGTTAATTATACGTAAAATGTTTGAAAATTAAATTATTTTATGATCAGATGGGTTGCAAACAAAAATATTGTTAAATCAGATAAATGAAACCAGAGATAAAAAATATCAACTATTATAATATCATATTATTCTTAAGTTATAGGTAGAGTAAAAATTATAAAGGACGTATTTGTATTAATCGTATATTCGTATAATATTATGTAATATTAAATTTACAATAGGTATAAACGATATTAAATTATGCATTATAATCTTTGTTTTTTTAACTTTACTGAAAAAAAATTTACCAATTTAATCGTTATAATATTATTTTGAAATTTTTGCTATATTGAATAACAATTTATTTATTGTATTTTTTAAAATGTATAATGTATATTCAAAAACAGATTATTTGTAATAGTAATTCGTTACATAAAATAACTTTAAGTATTTAAAGTTTAATTGAGAGGATTAGTATCATATAAGGATAATTTCAAAATGTTGATTCACTACTCCATTCATTATAACGTTAATACTTGCAATTAATTAATTAGATGTGAAAAATTTTGAAAAATTTTTTAAAAAATCTTATGTTTAAAAATACGCAATTTAAAACGTGTATTGTTGTTCAAATAAGTTTGAAAAAAAATGATATCTATAAAAAGTTTTTTAATACTTTTAATACTTTTTTAAATATTAATAGTATTCCTAAACTTCATTTGTTCATCCTCTATCATAATTAAAAAAAATAATAACTTCAAGGTATGTGATATGTGGTTATATTATTATATTATTAAAGCGGTTGTAAAATTTAAGAATAAATTATTAAAACCCTATTTCAGTAGTTCTATTGGTCAAGAAAAATGAAGGTAATAATCATATAGACTGTGCTATTATATTTACATGGCTTCAGTATTTTATCCTTGCTATATAAATCAGATATAATCATTCATCACCTTATAGTCATGTTTTAAGTTTTCACATAATATTAAAAAATGAAAATAGCAGTGTGAAATTAAATCTGGAAAAATGTCTATTCTCATATCTTTAAACCATCTCGTGTTTAGAGTAAAATATAAACATTTTCATACTGCTGTTTATGTTATAATAATTAATGGCTCTTACCATAATATAATAATATTACACTATATAAAATATGAATCGATTTAAGTGGTAATTTTTCGTTTTTGTTATTATTACTCAAAGTTAGAACTTATAATGGCAATTTGTTCTTCGTGTTATTTAGATTGGGTTGTATCAAAGATCTTAAATATATTATTTAAATTAATTACGAATTAATAATCCAATGTGATAAATATATTACATAATATTATATTTATCTAATATTTCTTATAATCTATTGAAGTATAAGGGCAACTATAAAATTCTCATTTATATTTATTTTGAAGTTACCATAATATTAAACACTATCGTGTTTATAATAATAAATAATTAAAAAAGTTACAGTTAAATTTAAAAAAGTTTTGCTTAATAAAAAATGCAAAGTTGTTTTATTTTAAATCATCAAGATATTAAATTTACATTGTGCTCTTTTACATAAATGTTATTAGTATAGTTAATTAAGTTTAACACAATTTATTATTTCTTAAAAATATATAAATAGTTTGTATTGATGGTATACAGAAGGTAGCTTAATGTATGTTACATTAAAACAAAAAACTAAAAATTTGACTTTTTAAAACTCACGATGACAATACATACAAATATTAACATAATATATACAATGTATAAATAAAATATTTATGTTTAGTTGCTCATAATTAAAATGCAACTAATAGAATGTATGTTTTCATTGAAGTCTTACATTGTGAATATTTGAAAGACATTGGGTGATACATATTATACATATCTTGCACTTCAATATTCTGTATTTTTTTTTAGTATTTAGTACATACATTTATATGTATTTGGTAATTTAATTTCCATTCTACATATTTATTGTTAAATCTAAACAAATTATTGGTATTTATTTGAAATATTTTGAAACTTATACTACTTTTTATTATAAATAAAAAACAAACCTATATTAATTTAATCAATTGATTTTTTATTTTTCCATCATCGCACCCAGTTATTAAATGTAAAATGTAATATATTTAAAGTGATGGTTCACTTTACTATAATTTTTGTTGTTTTTCTCAGTAATATTTTATGTTTTCAATAATACTATTTTGTTAATTTAAAATGCTTATTTTTTTTTTTAACTTAATAATTGGAAAATGTTTGATGTCAAAAAAGATTTATTTTGTAAATGTTATTAAATTATTGATAGAAAATTTAGGAAGTAAATAAAAAATATGCATATATAAGTTAACAACAACTAAACTTAAAAAATATGAGAAGCAAAATTGAAAATAATAATTATTTTTTATTTTTTTGCAATATGTGTTATATTAGTCTTAGTCAGTAGTCAGTAGAGTGGTAGATTAATAAATTATATTTCTATTTTAAAATACCAATAATTCAATTATAGCTATAACTCGTATTATATAGCTATTAAAAAGGTAAGAAGGTATAGTAGGTGTAGGACTAGTTAGGATACTCTAATGAATGCGTTAAATTTGAATATAATTTTAAGTCATTTTGAAAATTATAATTATCATACATATTTTGAAGATATGATCGCGTAAAGATAAATTCATAATATACGTTTAAGTCTCAAGTCCTTGTAAATAATGTTTTTAAATTAAAAGAAAATAATGAAGTTCTCGGAACTTTTTACTTTTGTCCTCCAGTGTACCAACTAGGTCCAATTTTGCCAGAAACCAACCCCAAAGGTAAGGTTAATAAAGTAAGCAATAACTAAATTTTTTTCGTGGGTTAAAATTTAATTTAATTTATATTTAAAATAATAATAACAATTATTATTTATTTAACAAATGATTCATGTTTTAAAAAATATATATATTAATAATTAGTACTTAAGATGAAATACCTTTTAACACAAATATATCAATTGAACATTTATGACTTTCACATATTATACATATATATTTTTTTAATTTTCACCTGGAGAAATTCCAATATTGTTTAATTTATGTTGTAGCGGTATTTTTTTTTATTTGTGTTCTCAAAACTATTTTAAACTTAAGAAATCTGAAAAAATTTGTTTTGTTATTTTCGAAAAAAAAGGTGTTAAGGGACATTTTCTCGTAAAAAACTCATGTTGTCACAAATTTGATGGCGCATAACAGTGAAAGTTTAATGTATAAAAGTTGTTTGAGATTTAAAACTCTTAGAAACATAGTTTTGTGAAACGGTTGTCAAGATATTTTTTTCCTTAGCGAGTCTGATGCTAAATTTGAATAATTTAGAAAGTTCAAAATACTAGCAATACTTAAACATCAATTCTAATTTTAAATGAACGCTGTCAATGCATTTTCAAGCAGAATTTGAATTTTAAATTGGAACCTGAGAAATTCACGTGCCACAAGATGTGATAATACAAAAGAAAGATGGTTTTTAAGTAAAAATAATATATAGGCACCTATCTATTACGATGAAAACTATCCGTGAAAATAATCCGTATGGATTTTTTGTGGTGTATTGTATAACATAAATGGTAAAACAAATAATAATACAACATTATAAATTGTGTTACCATTAGGACGATATATTGGATAAAAAAAAATGCAATAAAATAAATATAATACTCAATGAACATTGAAACCAAACGAAATAAATAAATTATAAGTAAATACAATATTCATGTGTACAATGTTACGTTATTACATTATCACTATAATTGAAATGCATCCGGTAATGCTGCAGATAATAATATACTCAAAAATATTCCAAGCATACTTAGTAAACAGATTGCTGGATAGACAATGTCAAAAGTTAAATATTTGTATTCATGTATTGTGCTTGAGCAGAACATCGACGAACTATGGTGCTCTCCACGAGCACAATACTATCAATTTTAAATTATAATGAAGGGAGCATTCAAATTATTCTGATAAAATTATCATCAAATCGAAATTATTAAGTTTGCTTAAATTAAACCGATCCGTTTCCATATAATATACATATTCATTAATTTACATAAGATCTAACTTTGATATTGAACCTGAACGATATTATTATTGCCGTCCCATTGTTTCGGTTGTATGAACGTCTGAACGAGTATATTCATTATAATTATAACGTATAATTTATTCACGTAAATTGATCCAATTCACTTTTGGCTTAGACTTTAAGAGTGATCCCAAATGGTCATCGGCATGAGTGTGTATTATTCAATACCCAACAATATTATAATAATAATAGGAAAAATGACTTGAACATATTTTCTTGAATATCATTACGTATACTATATTGCGCGATTGTGGTTTAAGTAGTCGTGGTATATTATATTATCATTATATTACGTCCACAACAGTAATATATGCAAATTGATTTTATATAATGAATTATTTTACCAATGTCTGGAAACAACGAATAGATTGTTTGTCGGTTGAGACCCTTTCGCGTATAATCACAATGGTATTTACATAGAGATACGAAACGTGTAGTATCTGTGGTTGTGTGAGTTTTGAAAATCGATGGCCACAGATTATTAGGAACAAAATTTTGATTATAATACATTTTGTCTGATATTTGTCTGTTGGCAATGGAAATTAAGATTCAATGCTGTGCTTTGAGCACCTTGAGTAAAATACGTTATGAAACTATATATTATATTCTTCAGAAAATGGCCGAAAATTTCTTAAAATAAATGAACAACAGTAATTGATTTACGTCAGAAACGTTTTCCAAAAATATCGTAAATAATGGGAAATAGTGAAAGTTGGATGGTAGAGAGGTAAGAGCGAGTGAGTGTGTGAGAGAGAGAAAAAGATAGATAATGATAGAGAGTAAGACGAAACCGAACGCCAAAAGCAAATATATCTTATTTTAATATGAAAAATCGTCCTTTATTTTTATTTTATTTTTTCTAAATAGAATTTTTAAATAGAGGAAAGAGTATTACATAAATTATGAAGTCATGCTTTAAAAAAAAAAATAACTATTTCCTCGTCCTCCATTATCGCGGCCCATTGAATTGAAGCTCTTAAAATGTTGCTTAGTGCATTCATTATACTATTATAATGACGCCGTCGGCCACAGAGTGCACGGAAAACTCTGCTCTCATAAACTATAATATTATATACTGGGTGATTTTTTTAATAGTCAACATTTGTTTACTAAAAAATTATTTACATTTTTGAAAAATAATTTTTTTTATTAATTTCTTTTATGTAAGTATGTGATAATAATGTAATATGCTCATAGTGTTGTAAAACTTAATTTTTGAGTACGTGAATTTTAATTAAATTACTCAAACAATGCCGTTACTTGTCGTCAAAAAAATAAAAATAAATTAACAATGTTTTCAAAACCATCTCATGTATTATATTTACAAAAATTGAGCATTAAAAATATTGAACGTTTATATATTATAATATTTTATTGCTTTTGTCTTAGATATTTTTTATTTTTATTACATATAGCATGTTTATCTTACAGTAATATACAGAAAGCTTATTTTATACGTCATATAGAACCAAAACAAATGAAGTACGGCTTTACAAGTAGTAGAAACGATGTGAAACAAATAGAAGGATCTCAGACACATTTGACGCAATGATAATATGTGTATAAGATATTCAACCCTTCGGTGAAATCTTTGAACGAAGGTTGTTTGGTCGGATAAAGGAAACTCCTTTGACAATGATCAAACAAGAAATCTAAACCGTCATTCTGATATGAATGATATTATTACGTATTGCGTGTGCATATATCATGTGTATTTCTAGAATTAATTTAACCAACTTGACGACGAGGTGGTGGACGTAATTTGTACTTATAATATAATATGCGTATTTTAATATTATATTATGTAAAGGGTTATTTGGATTTCAACGACTCCGTTTGTTTAATATAGAATAAACTATATTATTATTTGTTTAAATATCTAAAAAAATCATGTTACACAGCATAGATATTGTATTTGAAATAAATGCATTCTACATATACGTATGTTATAATATTGTATTGTTTAAATAAATATCAACGTATACATTATATATATATTTATATATACATATATATAAGAAACGAAAATATCGTTAATAATGTTAATATATTGTATTACCGACATACCATCGATAGGTAATATCATTTGCATTTGGCAAAATAAATGTTTTATACCAAATTTTATAATATTTTAAGTTATAACGGAGAAAAAAACATATATATATATATATATATATATATATATATATATATATATATATTACTAACGAAATTATTTAATTGGTTTTTTCTAATTAAATTATATTTAGTAAGTATACCTTTATATTGTATGTTTATTAGTTATAAACTATAAACTATAAGTTATTATAATTTTTAATTAAAAATATAATTTTTGACTGCATTATTACTTTATGCTGTACAAAATATAATTATGTAAAATATGCATTAACTGTGCCAAATAATATAAGCAATAAAAAAAAAGGCTACACATCAATTTTATTGAGCTGATCGATATTCGGTGGTAATAATAATTGATGTTACTTAATTGCACTAAACAGTGTTCGATTTAATGTTACCTACGCATATCAAATTAAAGTGAAAAAAAAATACATAACCTATCATAATTTATTGTGTTTAGTGTAAGTTATATTAAAGTATTTGGGGATAAAACAACTTTGAAAAATACAAAAAAAATTTAAAATACTAATTTGTTTATTGTTTTCGCCGTGCGTATATTCTTACTACTTACTTAATTATATAGTTTTATAATGAAATTTATATAAACTTTTTTAGTTTTTTATGAATTTACTAATATAGAAACATATATTTATGTACAATCAACGACGTAACCAGGATATGATATAGATACCATCCAAATATTAATCATATTTTACTAAAATGGTTTTAATTTATTTGTCATAATTGATATTTAGTTCATATTTACATAATTTTTAATTATTTTAGTATTGATTTGATTTATAATTTAGTTGTGATTATGTTTTTGTCTTTATTATTATTAATGTTATCAATAGAATATAAATGTTTATAATAAGCTGCTTGGACTGCAAACTGCCAGTAATGTGGTTGCATTTTATGGTTATAAAAGCTTATTATTTGAACGTTTCTTTGGATAATTTCATTTTAAATTGTCGATAATTTAAAGTTGTATTTATTATCGTGGAAATTATATTATAATATAAATTCTATGATCCATCAAAGAACAATAACTTAACCGTAGCGACTGTGTGTTTTATTTGAGTTTTGATGGTTATATTAAAAATTTTAACTATGAATTATCTCCATTTAGTTCATATAGCTAATAACTCAATTTTATTTTATTTTGCTTCAGTATTTTTTATTTTTCATTTTATTAAAATTTCAATTTATCTTTTGTTTGTAATATTATTAAGAATATAAATTTCTGAGATAGAAAAAATGTAGAAATCGTTATGAGTTTTCAAAATAACTAATAACAATTCAAATTTATCAGATCTTATCAAAGACAATTGATAAAATTTACCTACTAACAAGTACATCTAGCTCTAGTAAGGTGTTTTTTTTCTTTTTGATGGGGAACCCTCTAATGAGGGAGACGTCTTGTTTTAATATTATAATATTATCACAAATGCGGAGAACACGATATAATTACTGCAGTATGTAAATTATTTGGTATAATAATATGAAACTAAAAAAAAAGATCTATTTATTTGTATTATAACATAGTTAATGTTGTCGCCGCAATAACTATACTGATACATTGTATATTATGTTTGTTTTATTGTTATGCCAAATTATTGTCTTAATTAATGCCTTAATTTTATTAAATAAAATCGTCTGTGTTCAAATTTTTAACGCGACGAAAAAAATTATATTCCTCCCTCTATTGATAAATCAAGGCTGCGTTATTACTGATTGAGATGGTTTTAAAGATTTTGTGAAGTACTGACGAGCACCCATATTATTATGTACTAGTACATTTAGACTTAATAATAAGAATGCGATTGTCGAATGTTACCTGGTGCAGTTGTTTGCTGTTCCGGATACTACGCACACGTACAACACCGCCAATAACGCCAACGCCGAAGCCATTTTTTTCTTATCCATTGTTCGCCTATATGAAACAAATAAGACGACGTTTTCATTTGACATGTTTATAGCGGATGACATTGTGTATCGTATAAATATATATATATATGTGTGTGTGTGTATGTGTATGTGTATGTGTATGTGTATACGTGTGTGTGCGTGCGTATAATAAAATGAAATGTACGTTGAACCATGTTCGAGGGGGTTTTATTTCCTATGCGACAATATATATTATACTCTAAACGAACTAAACGCACTTACGCACACGCACACACATGCACGCGTCGTACACGACATATATATTATTTGGAATATTATACGGTGGCATAAAACGATATATTATATTTTTGATATGTATTTTTTTTTATATATATATATATATATATATATTTTTACATGAACATACGTAAATGTATTATTCTATTATATACTGTGTCTAAATATCAGTGTCATAAACGTAGTAGTACAGAAAAATTATTTTGTTTTCATTTTCGCCGTTCCCAGCAACGGTTTTATTAAAACATGCATATACCTAAGTGCCTTACGTTTTTAGATTTTCAATATTTTACCTCGTCACGGCCACGTAATCGGGAATGTCTATACGAATTATAGATCGTTACAATATCACGATTTAAATACACCACTCAATAAACGTTGACGATAGTGATTCCTCCAACACTAATGCATAAAAAAAAACCTTTTGGTAAGTATTAAAAAACGATCGTAGGCATTTAATTATTTTTTAATCTTTTGTTTTTGTTTTTGAAGTTTATAACAACAAAGTTTTTTCCTTGACTCAATAATTTCCAAAAAATGGATCAATATTTTATACATTAACACTTGACAGGTTAAACTAATTTTCAAACGAAATTTAAAACAAAAATCAGAACAGAAAAAACTTGAAGTATACTCAACTAAATTGAATGTCTATGATGTTGTATTTAAAAAAACCAATCTATATAAGTTATATTTATTTAAAACTAATTTTAAAAACGGTTTTATCACTGCTGTAGACTGTAGTACAAGCACGATGACCAGTTACATATACTTATTGTAATATACTTATTGATATACTTATTGTAATATTATAGCTGCAGATACAATATGTTTTCATTCTATTGAATTTCAGTATCATACTGTTTTATTTGTGCTGCACTTTTAGGTATTTAAAAAAAAAAAAAAATTTCATGAATAAAAAATAAAACCAATGCCTGCCTTACAAAAATAATTCAAGATGATGCTTATCGTATTCATAGATTTCATGATTAACTATTAATATAATTTCGTTATTTTTAAGCTGTCTAATGTTTTTTAAAAATTATTATAGTTTTTTATTATCTTTTTTTTTCTTACAGAGTCCTATCGTCGGATCTCCCTACCGTCGCGCGCCACGGTCGTACCTTCCCATACATATATCGAAACTGCGGTTGTCTGATGGCATTCGTACGTATACACGAGATTACGCGCACGCCTTAATTGTTTTAATTCGAACTCTGAGACGGAAAAAGTAATCAAAAAGTGGTATTGATATGTCCGAGGCGTATCTGGCAGCAAAGAACAACCTCATTCGATGTCGGAAAACACATTTTATTCTCTTTTCTTTTTTTCTTTTTCCCATATAGCGGGAAACAACCGTTATCCTTGGCCAGTCGCTGGCAAAAGTCCCGGTCCAAATAAACACATTTCTCATTCCCTACTTGTTTTCGTCGTCCAAACACCGCCCGACCCTCGAAAAGAGTGAAACGTAATATATAAATTAAACGCGAAAACCCGAGAAATGGTTTATATTAAAAAAAAGATGATAGATAAGTTCATGGGTTCTTCATAAGTTATGGCTATATTATTATTTTAAATTAAATTTTTTCTTCTTCAAAATCATAATTTATTTAAAAATATACCTTATAATATTTCATTGAAAATGTTAACTTTTTATGAACTGCATTGAAATTGGTTTTGAGAATATCCACAGTGTTTTTGTAGAAGGTTTTCAGCATTTATTTATTTTATTTATTCTTTAGGTATTCATGTACGTATACCTAGACAAAATTATTTATAAAAACTTATTTCATCCCAAGGGACCTACAATTTTGTTGCATACTATATAAATGGATTTTAAAAGTTTCAAATATTTTTTTTTATAGACATTCTATAATCGAATATTATTTAACACCAACATTGTTATTTTAAATGCTAAAAAAGTTAAATAAAAATATAAGTAAATATAAAAAAATTCATATGTAAATATAAAATCACATATTATTATAGCTTCCAAATATTGAATTAGACAACGAAAAACTACTAGTAGTAAGTTTTAATAATATTAAATTACAGATTTTAAAGGTAAAGGAAGTTTCATAAACCAATATGGAGACAGTTTTAAATAATTACTGTTCTTGTGATTATTATTACTCAAGTGAAAATGTAGTAGATTATTGAAGTGGGAAAAAAAATTAAGCAAAAAAAACTGTGTTGGCGTGGAAATCGTAATTGAAACAAGACGTTTTTTATTTATGTATTTAAAAAAAAAATAGTAGCAATGGTGACCAAACCTACAACTTTCTATGTATTATAATTACAGTGAAACATAGGAAAACCTTCAGTCGAAGGACGAGGCAGTGCAAGTGATTTCAAATTTGCCGTAATATTATATGATAATTACACAGGGTTTTAGATAATTTACAATACAGCTCGTTTACGGAAGAATTGTTCGAGAGAAAAAAACAGTGCTACGACTATACGCTGTACGAGTATTTGTGGTTTTCATATACCGCGTTTTTGTGATTAAATTATCATGACCGTTTTCAGATATATATTTTCAAAGTTTCGCGATAATGCATGAAGACGCAATGAAATCATTTCGCTAGAAATTCACCGAGGATCTCATACACATAATCGGTGCACATGAAAATTGAATTTGATGTGCATCCGGTATAGTTAACGAACCGAACTGGACCGAGTGCTTTTGGTCTTGAAACCGGGATTTACATATACCATGAATTAGTTACCAAAACAGTTGGAAAACAACCACCGCCTGCTGCATCTGCAGTGGTATGAAAGTATTAAAATAATAATAACAATAAAATGTAATAATAATTTATGGAATAAGTCTGAGATTATATCGTGGAATATATTACGGTTCAAAAAATCAGTGATTTCGCATTCAAAACTCAAAAAATTGAAAAATCTAAATTTGAATGCACAGGTGGATCATACAGAGTACTACAGGGTATCTAATATTTAAAGATAGAACTTATTATACAAAATCACGTGTGACATAATATTTACTCAAAACGAATATTATTGAAGGCGTGAATATTGCACATCGTTTTGCCCGTAACAATAACGCGATAGGTATAAGCATTCCACAAAAGGAAACTGCTTGATGTAGCGAATTACTTCTGGAACAGTGGAACGCAATAAAACGGTTTTGGTAACACTATGCATAATATCGTGTAATATTGTTCTAGGTGGTTTTTATTTCTTGATTTCGCAGTATAAGACTCGATTCGAAATTTAAATAGAAAAACGATGTAAACACACGTGAACTTGCTGGAATTTTCTCGAAAAGACTTTTAGTGTCATTTGCCGGGCGTGCAGGGGTTTGAACAACGAAATTTACAACGGTTGCAAATACAATTCTCCGTTTAAAAACTCCACTGGAAATTTAATATATCAAACGCTTGTTAGAAAATGCTGTATACGGAATAGACTGAGATAGACTTTTATAATATAATAATACGCGGAACCCTTCAAAAACCGTTTAATTAGTTTAACCAGAAAGCCATGGCCTGTTAAAATGTATATACATTATACATAAATTTTGCTGTTTTCAACATTTATTATTATTACTATTATTGTGTACATAACGCCATAATATAGGTCTTGGTAACAAATCTGGAAAAAAGTAATAATAATACAACTATATTATTATAATTTTAATCATAATAATAACAAGATTTCGGAATTTGAAAGTTTTAATAATAAAACTGCAGCATTATATAATAATATACGAACGACGTGATGATAAATTACCGGTGGCGTTTACGATTACGATGTAAATAAGGCATGAGCTTAAAAATGTATAACGGTGAGAGCGAAGTCCCGATGCGACGGCGGGCATCCAGCGAATATATAGCGTGTATTATACACAGCAGTTCATGATTTTTTAATTTTCAACCCAAAGGCTGCTGGCGCAAAAGCCGATATTATATTATACAGTATCGTCGGGACTTCAATCGTTGCAGTCGGTCTCGCCGGTACTCGGACATGTTTATATATTTTTTTCCCTTCCATATCAGTGATAAAATAATATATTATCACTAATTAGGACGCGTTGAATAACAAAAGCGAGTCAAAAACGGCGTCGGCAACGACGGACTGTACAGAGATAACAATTAACGTCGGACGAGACAAAAAAAAATCGTTATACGTTCCGGCGGCGTGTGCGGTCTTTCGTAATATATGATGTGAATTTAGTAATTTAGTTGATGTATATGTGTGTGTGTGTGAGAGAGAAGGGACGATTACAACCATGACGGAACATCTGATGTACATGAAAGAATATAGAAACATTTTGTACTGGATAAACGCGCGATATTATTAAAGCGTGGTAGAGCCCGTTAAGCAAGCAAAAAAAAATGACAACGACGCGTATGTAATACTATTATTATTTTTAGTTATATAACTTGACTTTGGCCGGCAGAAAATGAACGGACATAAAATACGACGCTTTATATTGGTGTATTTCTGTCTCGGTGTACCTACCTCATTTCACTGGTAAATCGCGGTAACCGTGTGCCGCTCGCTCTGTAAACTAATTCTATCGGTCCGGGAAATTCACCTGAGGCGGATGGTACTTGGCAAGTTTTCTAACGTTTTTCAAAACATTTTTCAATACCTCTCAAAATAATCTCTTATCGAATTAATATACCACAACCGTAGACATTTCCTTAGTTCTATGTATATTTAAATACAAAACAACGATGAAATGGCATTTTATTTTATTGTAGTAATCAGCTAAAACAGTTAAAATTAAAACGTTTATCGGTTTTCTTTTTTTTTTTTAATTGTATTTTACTAGACAAATATCACCGATGGTTTATCCCTATTATCTACATCTCTCATAAGTTGTCATGAATTGGGTCAATACAATTGTGCTTAAAACTATCGCTTCACAGTGTACACAATAACACACGACGATTGAATGGACGGTTCTAGAGGCAACCCGTAACGAAAAAAAAAACACTTTTAATTCCCTGTATACATAATATAGATAACGCGACAAAATGTCTCCGCGCATCGTTATTATCACTCCGATGAGTCGGATACAAGGGCGGGCGTTGGGGCGTGTTGGTGTTCGAAAGAGGAAAGCCGATAGGAAGTGAGTGTGAATGTGTATGCGTGTGTGACTTATAAGGAAAGAGAAACCATCATAGCACACGGTCTAAGGCTGTTCCCGAAGAATGGATGAAAAATCTCCGACTGCCATCGTAATATATTATTATTGCAAAGCACCCTCCGCACCCGTTCCGCAAAAACGAGGTAATAGGTTTTATACGACGAGTGGTACTGTGTAAACGGGGTCGTATCCGCAGCCACCATTGCCGTCTTTTAATTACGAACGATTTCTTATCAGAGACCACCGATATATTATAACAGAGTGCGTGGGTGTTGCCACGACAACGATGATTACTTCGCCAAACGAACTACTTTTACGCCTCTAGTACAATTATGCTACATTACGAATTACAATTATTGCAAGCACGAGGAATTCGAAGAATCTTCTAAAGCGATAGTCGTCGTTGTTATAGTAGCAATACACGGACATGTAGGACCGGTGACACGGTCGACTAAAACACCAAAGACCGAGCCCGGTTTATAATAATATATTGCATTAGATGGGGTTACGTTAGTAGTTGCATAAATCAAACGACAGACGAACTCGTGTATTTTCCGACGATAAAAAAATATAAATGCAGTCATTTAAGCTATGTTATTTTTCTGATAAATATAATTTGACATGAAAATATTATTATCATGTGCGTTTTTTAAAACTATTATTAGCATTATACAGGATATCAACAATTTCGATATAATGTCCATCAAAGTTTTATACTACCAAAACGTAATTAGAATAGAAATTTCATAAATCAGAATTTTGAATGTAATGAATTCTAATTTATGAATATTATGTAAGTACGTAGTATGTTTTATTTTCTAATTATTTCTGGCTTTAATTTTTTGTTATTATTTTACATATTATATATTATTTTAATTATATTGTTATCGTTAGCTGATAATTTAAAATATACAACCGTGTCAATTACCTAAATTTATTCGTTTTTATAAATTATCGTTCTTTAAAATTTTCGGAGCTATGGTACCATTTTAAACTGTAGATAGATCAAAGGTAAAAAAAAAATTATTCTCAGAAACAGAACGCACTGAATATTTCACAGTCAGAAATAGCACGACACCACGTAAATATATATAAAAAAAATCTCCCGATGTTATGGAGAGTAGATAAAAAGTTCAGAGACACATACAATATTTAAAAATAATTATTCTGCACACGGCCATCATTATCATAAATAATATGAAACACTCTCAATAGGAAACGCTAGAAACGTACATTATTATATTATATTATGTTGTACAAAACACTCTCCGATTTCAACAGCATCAAAGAAAAATCCAGGGTTAAAACGAGCCTTCCATCATAGCTTAGGAATATTATAATAATAATAACAATAATAATAATAATAAAAATAAAAACACGCATTTTGTTGAGAAATTCTGCGTTTATCGGTGTAGTCACTACAAGACAAACCTTTTTACAACATCTTGCTTTTTTCGTGTTTAATTCGTTGACGTTTTACATCGCTTGTACTAAATAATAAAAGTATGATTCATTATATTATTATCGGATCAACAGACGTAGTAGACATTATCGTTATTTTTTTGACAAGGATATGAATATAGTATAAATAACAATAATAATATTGGTAATTTTCGCGGTATGAAATTTTTTTTTGCCAAAACTATTAGGTACAATGACAAAGAAATTCCTATTTTTAGAATTATCTAATCATTTCATACGTCATTACACAAATTATTTTATATTTTATAAGATTGATACAGTTAACTTTGAACTCATACTATAAATATTAATAATTGTATATATAAATATAACAAAGTAATAATATTATATAAATATCCAAATGTTATACTTGAATACCTATCTAGTGATGTTTTTAATAAAATTCATGTATCATATATAATAAAAAAATGAATCTATAATGTTTGATCAATAGGTTGGTTTGTATGACTTATTTTTATTTTTTTATCCACTATAGTACAGTCACGTCCCACAGGCTTTTCAATCTCACAGTTCATCTGATTTCTTAACATTTTTGATCAACTAGAAAGCACTATTTGTGTCAACATTGCCATCTCACATGAATGGTCTATATAAGTATTATATATATATATATATATATATAATCTATGTATGTATTTGAAAATCCATTAGACGCAATTAAGATATTTATTTAGTTTTGATAACTACTGAAAACAGTATTCCCTTACATATTTGTGGTACTGATGTGAAAAATGAAAACAAAGTCAGGCGATCTCCGAAAATGGTATTCCTGTAAATCGTTAGTTAAGATATTAAAGTATAATACGAATTATCGGTGCATCCGAATACAACATGCTAAATCATATCAAACGGAGTTATCCAAATTACATGCCAACTGGTAGTTATCTAAAATTGATTTTTTTTCTAAATAGTCGATGTATAAATTGTGAAAAAAAATTATACAAACTGTAAATACACCTCATTAAGTAAATATTACATAAATTGCAATAACTATTTATAATTAGAAATATAGAAATATTCTGATTAAATTCGGAGTAAAATAAAGATGAACAATAAATATTCTTAAATCAACAATGACAAAAATATGGCGTTGAATATATTTCAATATAATTGATAAATAATATATTTATTAATGTTTTTGAAATAAACAGAAATAAATTAAATAATTCATTAAAGAAATTATTATTTTTAAGAGTTTATATTTATTTATGTATTGTATAATATTTGCATTTTTATTACGCTACAAGTTAATAACTATTTTTAAATACACATATTTCAAGTTTATTTGTAAGTATAAAAAACACGCAGTATGTTATGTATATAAACTCCATGGCAAGGCTGGGCAGGTTAATGATATTTTTTTTACTCAGTTAAGTTAAGTTAAATTTAAATTTAAATTAAGTTAATAGTTAAAAGTTAATTCAAATTTTTCTATCAATTGAACTAAGTTAAGAGTTAACCAAAATTTAATATTAACTTATTAACTTATGTTAAGTTAGTTAAAAAAAAGTTTTCACATAGGTAAAATCAAAATAATTGGTAACTAAAATTCTTCATGTTATTAGACTAAAAAAATTATTATTATTGTATATGTTCCAAAAGGTAACAGTACACATTTTGTTCGCACACTTATAACTTATAAAATGTGTACCAGTAATTAGTATACCTACAATAGTTCACACAATTTTATTGAAATTAACTTAACTTGTTTAAATGAAAATTAACTCAAGTCCATTAAAAGTCAATTCGAAAACTCCTAAAGTTAATAATCATAAAAAAATAACTTATTAAGTTAAAAAGTTATATTAACTTAACTTATTAACGCGTTAATGCCCGCCTTGCTCCATGGTATACAATACAATATTATTGAAAATAGGTCTGTTAATCAACGTGTTGCGGTTATTTTATTCTAATGAGTTATTTTTTATTAATTTGTAAAATATTTAATACAATTTTGTAGTTTTTATTATTATTATGTATTAGGTTAGGTTAGGTATGTAGTTAGGTATCGAATAATGTATAATGCACACTGCACATACTTCATACATTTTATCGTACTTGTATAAAATGTATTGCTTTTTTTTAGTAAAAAGTTTACGTTTTAATAATTATTTATAAAAATATTAATATCTCAGTCACCATTGTGGGTTATATAATACAAGTATATATAGTAAATTATGTACATATTTACTTAATTTAAAAGAATTTTACAATGCATAAAAAAATTACATTTAATTATTATTATAAGGGATATTAAATTCCTTTAACAATAGTTAGTGAGTTTAAAACCTAAGAATTTGCTTATTGTTTATATACATATATATTTATGTTACATTAAAAGCATGAATACCAATAAAACCTAGGATACAAAAAATAGTTTTTATTGTAACATGGCTATATATTATATAGGTATTGTATAGTTTATGTACACAATTACACAGACAATAATACAGTTATGATAGGTTATATTTAGTTAAAATATATTATATATTATATATTATTATGACGTCCGTCATCGATGACCCATTTATATACAACTCAGATTTCAGATGCGGCGCATATTTATTTTTTTATGACCTCCAATTGATTAATTTGTATTTTTTTGTTTTATCGTAAATGCGTGAGTGTCTATGGAGATATGTTTTATGGTCTAACACGATTAATACCGGACCATAACCATTGTATATTGTGGTCGATATACTCGTATTGCAGTATTGTGATATTATTATAACCGAGTATACTGGGTTATCCACGCGTAACATGGGGTATATTGGCAAGCTTTTGAGAGTTCGGTTATTTAATTACAGGCGCATTTGTATAATTATTATTGTGTAGCATAAAGTAATAATATAATAAGGGACACGTGTGGTGTGACGCGGTGCAACGCGTACAATAATTAAAAGCCATCAAACAGAAAAGGGCACACCCTTGACATTTTCAAAATGTACTATGTATTGCAATGACTTAATATCGTGTAAATTATGTGTCTATACGAGTTCGACCACTATTTATTTACAGTCGGTCTTTAATTAAACCGACTTGCTGTAAAGACGGACTGTTGTACGTCAAAAAAGGGGTTGCTTGAACTCAGAAAACAAGTCATTCAGTTGATTAAGCGGACGAACTCTTGCAAATAATTAATATAAAGCCATCTGAAGTCATGATAATGAGAAAAGATTTCTAAGTAGAGCGATCAAACGTCTTGACTCTTGATATTATATTCTTTCTGAACGGGTAATATATTATACAAAAATTAAATTACTATGACATTTAAACGACATTTACTTGATTTTTGTTAATTTATATGCCTAATAGGTTTATTATGTAAATGATTAATTACATTTTTTATTATAATAGTCAATTGCACAGTAATATTTGGGTTAACAATAATTTACAGTTAAATTTATAAATATTGTATAAGAAATATATGTACGATACCTAATTGTAATATACCTTAATTATAATATGTTTAATTATTTAAAAATATATTTTTATATTATGAATTATAAACTTTATCTCACCAATACTCATATAGAGACGTTTTACCGAATAGTTAGTATTTAGTAGAAAACAAAATATTTTATACGTTTTATCTGATTTTTGCTTTAACACTCGCACTATTTTTTTTTCCATAGCTATAAATTAATATAAATACGCAATTTAAATATTAACGTTTTTAATGCATTGAGGGTGTTTATCTGATTTTTTATTTATCCGTGATTAAGAAAAGTTACTTGAAAAATAATGTATGCTATGTAGATCATATATATATATATATAAATTGCAAAAACAATGTTTTATTATACTTACTCGTTATTTTTCATTATCTAAAGAAACATACTACATAACATTTTTGTATCTCTAATTTAATACTTTGCAATTAACTTTTACCTATCACTATTCACTATTCACTAATATTCATTAAATATAATTTTTTATTCTTATAACAATTTTATTGTTTGAATTAACATTGTTTTTTTATTTAAGTGAAAAATTAATTATATGTTTGTACTGATTCGTGATGTGGCTCACAGTTTGATTATTTTTAATTTGGTTTACAATAAATATATAATTTGTTTTAACATAACATATATTCAAATTATATACGTTTATTATGCATATTGATATATTGTGTGTAATTAATAGACGTCTACTGTAATTTAACAATGTTCTAAAAGAAACAGTAATTAATGTTATTTTCTTATTATTTTCTTTATTATAGATGTCTATATATTTAATACGTAGAAATCTCTAATGAATCTTTTCGTGAGTTATATAACACTAGTTGCCTTTAAACTATATAATCATTCAATATACATAACTTAATTGTTTCATTGCAAACGTATTTGTAATTGTTTATGCCTTTAAGCCTTGATAACGAAACTAATATATGAACATAAATTACATCTATTAATTGATGTTGTCTAGTTTCGTAAAGTGCATAGTCTTATGAGAACAAAAATTCAAAACTAACTACCTATAAAGTATCATTTCATTGAAATTATTATTATAATTAAACTTTTAAAATAATTATTAATGACATGCCTGGCGATCTACTATTGGTTAATTATAGGCAATACTGGTTTTAAAGGGAAGATATGAGAAATATTTATGTTACGTTTGTGATTTTGTTTTGTAATACATGTACGTACATAAAATATTTCAAGCTTATCCGCTGTATGAAATAATTCGCTTCATCGTATAAATATAATTTATACACCCAATCCCAACGATAAAACTTCGTGTAACTACAATGGACGTCAAGATTTCTTGTTTTTGGCATTTGTAGAACGTAATCATTAGAGTTTTTCCTTTTATGAAAAAGACAGTTCATCGATTGATGTCTACATTCGTGTAGTTTATCTAGAAGTTTATAAACATTAAAACTAATATTTTCGTAAGAAATATTAAATATTTGGTAAAAACAATGATGTTATTATTACTTAAATAGTTATATAATATATGTATTATATATTATATAAAATATTATGCTTCATATTATAATATTGTGTTATAAAAACTAATTTAACAAATATATTTTATCATATTTTGTTTTAACTAGGTACGAAACAATGTCTTCATGATTTATTGTAATAATTTATTTATGTTAATACAGCGAAAATAACTTTTTAATAAGAAAGTTACCTGAGTAAATTTTCATTTTAAAGTCATATAATATACACGTACAATACTAAATTTCGATCTTAATATATATTTTTAGTTAAAGAATCATTGAAAAATTAAGATTTCTGTTATTTATAAGGGGTCATATCGAATATAAGTTTAATATGTAATGTATGCGTATTTTAATATAAATAAATAAATATAAATATATAAATAAATTATTTATTTGCGTAAATAGTTTTTTAAAAAAACTAAAATTATTTATCAAAATGTCTTCAATTTTATATTTACTAGAATGTAAAGCATTAGAATCCAGTAAATTAGTCAGATATTGGATTTCCAAATATTGCCAATGATTTCCAGATACTTAATACCAAATATAAATTTAAGTATAGGAACATAAAATTGTTCAGTATGTTTAGTGTTATTAAACATTATATTATAGTGTAATATCTATTAGACTATCAAAGCTGAGTCTCAAATATAAATTAAAATATAACTATAGATTTTTAATGTTTAATAATTAGTGCTATTTTGTCTTCTCGCAATTAATCATTGAGTGCTCTTAAAGTTAAGGTTTTATAACTACCCAACTGTTTTACAATATTGAAATAAAAATGATAAATAAATAAAATAGTATATTAAAATTTTGCATGGCCTACTTTGCTACTTGTAAATAAATACCTAGAATCATTGCAATTTATTTTTAAATTGACTATATTCCGTGTAATATGTGTACCAATATATCACATTATATTACGTTATTAAACGCCAATACAAAATTAAATTAACTTTGAAGTATACCGATCGCAATAAAACATTGGTTTCACGGGAAAAAAAAATATTTTCAATATTATACTCATCGACATAGTGCCGTATTGTAAAAATGTATTTGTATGCTATAATAGGTATATAGCCTATATGGATGGCTGAACCATGGACAGCCAGTCTATCAACAGCCATAGTCTACAAACACATTAATTGATCTATCGAATCGGATAAAAACGATTTCGCTAAACATGATTTTACTATTTTGTCTGTTCGTGACGTAGACCACTGCAGAATCAGCGACCGAAACGAATTCCACCCACCACCAGCTCTACCACACACATATGTATATATTTCCATTGGCGTTGATGATATTTTTCTTCGTCTCTCCTCTCACCACACCACCACTCATCCTCTGACATATTACCATTTATCGTCCCGAGTAATTAATCACTGTATTTATATATATATATGGTTCACACCCGCGGGATGTTTTATTGTAACCCATTAACGCGCCTATGTTATAATATATGTATATATGCAGCATGCATATGCTATAAATGACCTACACGCACTCGTCGATTCAATTTGTTTTGCAACCGAATGGAAAAAAAAATTATATTTACACATATATACCGTATGTGCAGTAAAAATAATAATAAACAATAATTTTACACAATACAGGGTAAGAGTGTTTGGATTATTAAGTGGAAAAATAACCCCTTCGTCACGGATGTTAAAAAACTACAATTTAATATGGGCAAAATCCAGAACCAACACGTGTATGTTGTCAATATTCAGTATGAAGACCCTGAAACATAGAATATCCAGCACTTTCTTTGTAAAATCGCAGTTTGTTTATTAATTGTGTTAGTTCCATATTTTTTTTTATGTATATATAATATAATATATTGATTTTAGGAAAAAAGGGGTGCTGCTTTTTGAACCAAAACAATGGCATCAATGGAAAACACTGTTAAAGTGTTAAAGGCACTCTAACTAATGTTGATTATTTCTCTAGAGAATTAAAATTAATCATAAAAAACTATCAATGCCCCAGTTTCTAAGTTTCTAATACAAACACAACACCAAAAACTGAAAGGATGGATGAAAGCCACGGGGCTTATTAAACAAAAACAAAATAATAATGTATAACTTTTTTTGTTACAACTTCGATATTTTGTGCATTTAACATATTATCTTTACAGTGCATCGAATAACCCTTCGTTACACGTGTCACGTATTTTGCTTTATTTATTTGTTCATTCAGTTAACAGCAATTTATTGTTCAGAAATTTGTTGCAAATATTGCAGTGTAATGCCAATAGTAAACTTACGAGTATTTGTGAACGATTGTTGATGAAACTTTTATTTGGATCGATCGTTTGGTAAAGGTAGTATATTTATTATTTTTATAGTATATATATATATATATATATAACTAAAAAAAGTAAACGATCGTAGGTAATACATATAATTTAATAATTGTATATGATCATATAATTTATATACGAGTATATATAAATATAATATGATATTGCCAAAACATAAAGTGTATTTGTAATGTACCTATATATTTTTTTTTCGTTTCATGTTGATACGCTATACAGACTGTGATTTTATTTAGGGCAGAGAGTGTTTATTGAATAAAAAATGATAGCCCAATACATTACACTACCTATTTTATGGACCATGAGATAAATAATAATATCACAGCACTATAATACGTATTGTGTTTATCTAATGTGACAAAAAGTTTTATTGAAAAATATTTTCGATTATTTTGAACATATAAAGGAAAAGTATTCCTATATAAAAATAATAATAATAGATTATTCGCTTCTTGTTAAAAAAAAAAATTGAACACAGTGAATACACAATGTTGGTAAAGCTATACATAGTACATACCTTGGTAAAAAAAACCAAAGTTTACCCGAACCAAGGTTAAAAAAAAGGTAAAATTATATGTATATAAATATGTATTCATGAAAGGATCTTACAGGCCTGTATAGCATCAAAAAGGTTGATGGTATGTATTTTTAACGTTTTATCAAAATTTTCTGATAAAAAACACTAAAATATATTAGGTTTTGGTCAAAGATATTTAAAATATTAGTACAGGTGTGCATAATATACTGATTCTGTAAACAGTTTTTTTTTGTGCATGGATAAATTCTATTAGTAAAAATATTAATCAGACATTTTATAACAGGAAATTTGTTTGTACGTACACGTTATTTAGATAACATATATTATGTATCATAAGTTTGTTCCATTTTTAAATCGATTTTTTTCTTTACAAATTAATGCATTGAATAATGAATTATAGGGTAATAATTATTTATGTTTACTACTTTAAAATTAAACTTTTATAAAATGCTTTATAACAAATATTTTACATTCATTTTACCATATAAATTAAAAATTTAATCATAAGGTAATATGTATACGTATATCAATTGATTAAAAAAGTTTTATAACATATAATCATCTTCACACACTCACTCACATTCATACTCACACATATCAATAAATACAGACGTTTAATTTAAATGTAAAATAATGTTTTTGGGAAAAATTCGTGTGGCATTAAACATGTAATGTACTTAGTAAAAAATGTCGAAAGAGAAAACAAGAAAAAAATAACCATACATATAATATTATGTACATAAATTATTAAATAATGTATTAAACCCATTCAACTTGAGTAAAATTAAAATTTCGTTGCTTTATCGTTTTTAAGTCAAGTTTTCTCCTAATAATTAACAAAAAAAAAGTATATCAAAGAAACCGAATATATTTAAACCAAAAGTAAGTAATTTATTTCCAAAGCGTTGTCGTGAGATCTACCACTTATATAACCATATACACACATCCATTAGTATCCTAGCGAACGATATTTTCTCCTCTTCCATGACTCTCCGGCAAAATTCTGAGATCGTGATTGATGAGTTATTAAACTTTAGCAAGTTTTCGGGAGAGTTCAAGAATCAATAACAAGGGATGGCTATATTATGAAGGGGGGAGAGAGAAGAGCCCTTCTGGCGACACACTTAATACAATCGTCTCGCAGCTGAAAATAAGAAATCTGCACCGGATAAACTTATAATAAAGTTATATGGCATTGCCTCTGAACTTGAAGCCCCCGACGTGATCCTGACGTTTAAATATCATTAACACTCGAACCTTCCGACCTTGCCATCATATTTCCCTATCCCTTTGATTTTAGCATTCTCTCTCTCTCTCTCTCTCTCTCTCTTTGTGTCTATCTTTGTATATGAAATCAAAACGAGGAGACGTGACTGAGAAAAAACCCGGCTGTTGCCTAAGAGAGAAATCAAAATATACGAACTAACATTATTATTCGACGCTTGATTCGATTCCATGTAAAATTTATTTTATACAACCTCGATAAATATATTTCCAGTTTAAAATTATCGTGTTCGTTTTAAACCAATTTATATGTAGCTTTGCGTATACACATTCATGAATTCCTTCATATATATGTGATTATAGATTGTCAGATATAGTAAAATACGCGCACACAAAACCTTTTGAGAGTAATAAAAATAGTTATTTTCAAAAATACAATTTGGTTTAGTTCTAAACAATAATAGCATTACTTATACATTGTAATGTGTGATATTATGTGTTCATACTTCATACTATATTCATAATATTAATTATTATAATCTATCTGAATTTATGCATATTTTATTTATCTATACTTGAGTGATAAACATGTATTAAAAATAATAATCAACATTACAAATTACAATTTCTTATCCTTACAAGCAACGTAAATATAGATTTTTAACTAGAATAAATGTACGTGTTCATTTTCTTTTTCTTTTTAATAATATTATAAGGGTATTGCTGTGATTTTTATAATTGTTTAAGGTCTGTGTATAAAGTGATATTACGAATGTATCAAGGTGCATTGGTGATAACTGATAAGACGACGTAATTATTATAGTTGATCATCATTATCATCATTAGACCGTTTATAAGATAATATGTTGGATATTGTTTAAATAATATTATTAATTATTATTATTTCTGTCTTAGGTGATACCGTACAATCGACTGGAAATTATGATATATATATTATAATCGTATAATGTAAGTACTAAGTATACATTATATTGATAACATTTTATTGGATGAATACCAAATTTCTAATAGAATATATTTTATTGAACATGATAAAATGTATAGGTACAATTTTTTTTTTTTGATGCAGTGCTGTTGATATAATTCTGCTGCTATACACGAGTAAATATTTTTTGTAAATTAATACATTTTATTTAATATACAAAATAATCAAATACATGTAAGAGGGTCAACGGATCAATTTTCAAACAAATGAACAATAATACTATGGAATTCAAATAAAAACTGAGCAGAAATCAGTTTTAGATATTAAAAACATTTAAAACAAATGTATTTGAAAATTCATCCCAAATACATCCCATTTCACGGTAGAAGATAAATGTGTGCAGTACTTTTAAGATTTCAGTTCTTGAAACCTTCTTAGTTACATAGGTATACACCTAACTAATAAAAACTAATAGTAACAAAATATTGTTATATTACTAAGCTATATTTTAATATAATATCAATAAATTATTTTTTAACCATTTATAATAATAACCATTATAATCATTTTTGGTACATACAAATGGTTTTATTTTAAAATAATAATAATTTTAAGTTTAATGAGTTAAAGAATAGTATACAATATTTTTATATCAATTAGTTTTTACAAATTTAATTGAAATTAAAAATATAAAAAAAATTAATGTACTGAATTTCTAATGAAATATATATAAATTTATTTTATTTGCTTATATGATACATTCTAATTTGGTGTATTTATACGTTATGTTGAATGTTAATATGTCTAACATTAAAAAGGGAAACTACGTTAATTAAGATTCAGAGTTTGTAAAATTTACATTAATTTACTGTTTCTCTGTTAGTATATTACTTTTGTGGTTTGACTGTTCAAATCAACTTCTTCTATTTTATTATTATCATTATTTTCATTTTACATTTTCAAAAACTTTACTTGCTTTCATAAAGTTCAGTTTGTACAAAAAGAGAAAAGTCACAGTTCAAAATCTACATGAAGTAGTTAAAAAAAAGACTGCTTTAATTATCAAAACAGTATATTTACATTCCATGTTTTTAAACTAAAATGATGCGTTAGGCAAATAGGGAATTTAATAAATTATGATCATAATATGGACCTATATTATCATAACCTAACCTAGGATTGATTTCAATTATTACATATTCCTTTTATAGTAAGAAAATAAAGTTTCAAATAATAATTTAAAATTGTTGATATAAATATATTTATAAATAATAATATAATTATCTAACTATATTGAATTATTGATTGTGCCATCGTTCCAAGGTCACATGTTTATTTCTTCGAAACACAGAAATATTGCTATTAAATTTCTGTCCACGACGATTATTTTTATCAGTGAATGGTCATATAACACTGTCTTTATAAGAATGATCTATCAATGCATCGGACAGTAAAATGAGTATATAAATTTATTATTATTATAATAAAATATTAATATTACCTACATGTCTTAAAAGAGTAGATACACGACACACGTTCGACGTCGCTGCAGTGACAACGGTCATCGCTGTCGACTTTGACAAAATTTCACACCCATTGTGGATTTTTACGTCCCATCGAGCTCATATTTATTACAATATTGCCGTTTTGGCTCTCAGTCACGTCCATATAAAAAATGTATTATGTTATAGTCTTTCCGGTCATTTTTTTTCTTTGGAATCCTGAATTCTGTCGTATAAATATCTAAACATCATTTCACCAACCCCTATTGAAATAAATTCTATTGCATACTATTTTTTTTAATAGAACCCGTTTGGACTATTGAAAAAAAAAATAGAAAAATACAAGCTATTTCAATCAATTTTTATAGCCCATTTACACCAAACTGTAATATTACTTGAAATTTTTCTTATTACAATCGGAAAAAAAATATACTACTTTGAAATATTTATATCAATGCAGAATGACAACATCATATTGATTATAAAAATATTTTTAATACTTTAAATTTACATATGATCAGTATATTTTCATATTATAATGTTATTTTAGAAATGTTAAATGTCATAAGTAAATCATATTTCATATGAAAGTAATTATTATTAATAATTATTTATACTATACACTCATGAATGTATATAGGTGACCAATAGGTGTGAGTATGTACACATTTTCATAAATACATAAATACATAAGATAAATTAATAATTACAATATATTTTTTTTTATTAATTAGGTTTATTGATAAATTATCTGTTGTTGGTTATTCAGGTTTTGTGACGAACACATGTTTACAATAATTATACCTAAATCAAAATATCCTTTGAAGTTTGACCGGAATACATTTGGACAGAATGTGCCACAAACCAAATGTTATTGCATGTTAATTACTGTCAGTTTGTACAGTAACACATTGCGCATTACATTGATATTACACCGAAATGCGAATATCATGTATATATGTCACTGGCTCAAAACCAACCGTCGATAATGCTCGAAAATACTATTCCGTGGTTATACCGAAATTCGTCGAGATACTCGTTACATATGATTATTTTACAAAGATCTGTCTAGGATTTTCCAAACGTATTCCTTACGACCGATATATATTTCATTACGTCATGCTAAATGTAAACACAATAATTTCTGATTTTAAACAAAGTCTGTTAAAGGATATTATAATAACATATTCCGTCAAGAAACCCGTGAATAATATACCTAGATGATTTTGTATAACACCCACCCCTCCCCCCAGCCAGACTTGCTCTGTGGCACGTACACAATGCTCGTGAAACGGGGCGGCACATGTCATCGGGCCAGTGGTGATTAAGACTCGTTTCGCTACTAACTGTACAACATTATATATCGTACATTATACGCACTTGTTAACGACGATGTGAAAACGGTTGATGATAGATTCGTGGTCGGAATTTTCGTCGAAACGCATAATACAACGGTAAACACACACTCGTGGACGGTGGGAAAAAAACCAAGATTCGGACGTAGACGGATGTTGTGAAAACGTCCGCCATGGTTTGACCAATGGGCGATATTGCGGTTGCCCGCTCGCCACGAGTATTCCGTAAACAATATGGTCGTAGTACTAACTACGGCTGTACCGCACGTTAGTTGTTTAGAACTTCACACTGGATTTTGCCGATAAATTTTGCCACTTTCCGAACACGTCCTTCCACAAGTTCCGCAGTGAGGTTCCACAAGTTATAAAAGGTTCTCGGTGCGCTGACAAACGCGGTCGTATGCTCAGTGCTCGCCGATGTGACCAATGCGCGTTAAAAGCGGGAACTACGCGATATTGTCAGTATTCAAACAACGGCATTCACTGCGGCGTACAATTCTATGACACTTCAGTGGTTTGAAAGGGTAAAGTGCACGTCGGTTTACACGCTCGTGAAGTAGGAATATTGATAACTGCATAGCTGGCAATTCATTGTAAATATACAATCAAAATTTTTGCACGGAATAATTTATTCTTCAATATATTTTTTAAATTGATATGAACGTATTTTATCTACTTTTTCTGAAAAATAGTTAAAATAAAGCATATTATATTATTATGGCCTATGCACATTTTAGAAATTTGAAAACATTTATATAAGCTGCAATGCTACACGTTGTTTTAAATTTGTCCTAAACTTTAGTATGCTTATACTGAGAATTATATGTTGTGTTCAAGCGATTAAATATGAATGATTTTATATTATGTATATTATATTATATTATGGCATACAGCAGCTGTTTTGCTTAATTTTGTTGACAACAGTTTTGTTATGGCATGAGCTTCAGAACCCAAAAGGCTAAAAATATCCTCATTTAGACGTCATACTTTTTCGTTATCGTTAGAGTTTATCTAAAAATTCACCTCACCTAAGACCTGTAAGTCTTTTGCCCCGTGACCCCACACACACACATACCACACCAAACTACATTTTATTATACCAGGCAAGTTAAAATATAATATTATATGTTATTGCATGATATTATCATACAGCTCCAAATGTGTCAGCGCCACTCAGCTGTAAACCTTTTCCCTATGGAACAACAACACCAAGATGACTTACCATAAGATGCAAAAACATAATAAATTGTTTTAAATATTTTATAAGAACGTCGTGCAACAAATATTATAAAACCAGTGTTAATATAATATTATTTACCCGTACGGGCGAGATGTAAAATTTCATTTTAAGATGCTGCTTACACGAAATTAAAAATATAAAATAAATCCTACGTGATTTCGTTAAAAACAAATGATTTATAAAGAATAAAAATATATAAATATAATGCTATAATAAAACATAATTTTATAGTCTAGTTACCAGATAATTATATTTATTTTTACTAAAAAATTTTAATTAAACTAATTTGCATATTTGTTAAATATGAATATAAAACATTTATAATAATAATTGACCTAACCTTTTTTCGTCTAGTACAATAATAATTCATTATTATTATATCATTATTCACTTAATTTATTATTTTTTATTATTAATAAGTTGTAACATACTTACTTTATAATAAATATATTATATTACTACTGGATTTATATATTCTGCTTTCGTGACATTAAATAATAATCAATTCATAAATATTCATAGGATAACCGAACATAAACAATTATGGTCACATGTTTTATTAATTTAAGTACATTACATTTTTTTATTTTATGTCTTTGTAATATATATTAATATCGAGCTATTTTTTGGTTTTTATTTAACACATTTACTTTTAATAGGAAATGCATTATTTATTAATACATTTATTTTTATCTGTACAATTTATATAAATTGAAACTATTCGGAAGATGATATAGTTTATCATTATTTATTATATTTTTACAATTCATAATTTTTATTGCATTAAAAAGTATTGTATTTAATTTTATAGTTTCATATAGCTTTACGCTATACTAATGAGGTCTTTGTTTTCATTGAATAATCATTTTATTTCGAACTCAATTAAATTGTGTTTAAAACAATTAAAGTATATGTATTTTTAAATGTGTTCAGTAATTAAACACTGTTTTTGTTTAATTTAGCAACACTGAAAAATATAATATAATTTCATTTGTCAGTCTTATTAGCTGATTATATAGCCATTTGTAATCGGAGAGAGTACAATTGATATAATTGAACACTCATGGATATATAAAACATTATACATTAATATTGTACTATATTATATGTTAATAAAACTATTATTTTAAAATTTTATAAAAAGTTGGACATAATATAACATTTTAACTACTCATCGAAAAAGTAACGGAAAAGCATAAATACGATTGTATATTATCATTATTCGTGGATTAAAAGGAAATATAATAATATAGTACCACCCAAAACTTTGACGGTATAATGTAATGTATATGAAAAATAAAAGTATACAACTTGTACGCGTAACTTGTATTTGGGCGCGGAGAATAAAAATAAGTGGATTCGTGTCATACAGAAGTGGTGTATAGAAGCAGTAGCTCACGGGGAAATCGATAATAATATGTTTACCCGATACGATAATGTATATATATTATACGCATTATATGGCGTAGAAAAAGATTTCGTTCTTTTTTAGTTGATATAAAAAAAAACCGCAACCTTTCGCCATCACACGTCGTCCGGATAGAGAATAACGCCTCGGGAACGAAAATAAATCATCATCTGGTTGGCGACGGGAAGAAAAAAATATGTAAGACATTCCGCGGCGAGGCACGTAACCCCCTACCCAACCATCCAGCATCCATGCAACCATATTTCCATATGCGATATCCGCTCGGGCCGACCGCGTTCATCTAATAATAATACCTATCAATATGCAGCCACCAACCGTACCATGTGTACCTATACCTACAAAATAAATTGCACGGTGCACCATAGTAGGTATATATGCGAAAGATGAAAGTATATGACATGCAATACGCGTGCTTGCAACCTAATTATACTTACAATACGAGTAATGTATTAGAGTTGATGAAATTCCATTTCCAATTGCTTAAAATACGTGTCAATGTAAATGGAGGACAATATTAAACCACTACCGTTTTCAAATTGCCGTGTATCATGTCACATCGTGAAATGTCTAAAAATACGTTAATTTAAAATGTGTGCCTTGATAATAGACGTACAGCTATTGTGAGACAATTAATTGTCGTGTCCAAACTTAACAATTTCGTATTGTGTAGGTACCTATCGAAAAATATTACATTTTACCTAGTGTCGTATAGCAACAGTAGTGGCTTTTTAACTCAATCTTAGAGTTTCAGAGGGAAAAAAATAAGCAATTTATAATTTATATTTAGCTCTTTTTAAATTATTTTTTGTATACCGCCCTCAAGATATATACTAATTATAGTTAATTTGCATAATATTCTTACACTAATAAGTTTCTATTATGTAGATAGATTAATTATTTTTTAATTTGTAACTTTTTTTTTTAATAGAATACTTAACACGTATTAAATTAGTTCACTAAGTGCGAGTAAATATAATTATATAACATCAAAAAAGACATACCTGACAATAAATATAAACTGTTTAAACTTGAAAAATACAGAATACTAGTACGCTTCAAAATTTGATTTTTTTATAAGTCCTAAAACATTTATATTGTTCATATAATTTTAAATAAATCGTAATTAAATTAAAATATGTTTAAAATAAATAAATAAAAAAGGTTGGCAAGTGGGTACCACTTTGCTGTACATTAGGTGTCGAGCTTTTCACTATAACGGGTGTGTTAAATTTGAATTCAATGATATATCATTGTAAATGAAAAACAATTCTGAACGGAAACTGTCAACCTATATCACTAAGTATATTCATGATTTATTTTATATTGCTAAAATAAAAAATATATAATATAAATATATCTTTTTCTATCATATATTATTATATTATTGTTATTAACTTTTGATTCAATGCCACCCTACGTAAAGCCGTGTGAATAAGTTCATTGTATAAATAGGTTAGTTTTAAAATTAATCTACATATTTTTAAATTTTCATTCTGTATAATTATAATAGTATAAGTAAAAGTTTTAAGGTAACCATGGTTACAAAACAATTATTCAAATAATAATATTGAATTTGTGTAAATATTCCCGTTTTTCCATAATTTTTTGTTTGTATTTTTCCGGTTATAAAAAAAGGTACTGTGAATTTTTAATTTTGATCTATTCAAGTACAAAATTGATCCAATTTTCTATCCAATACAACCAAAAAATAGAATTTTTATTTGACTATTAATTAGTTGTGTACAACAGACACATACACAAAACCAAAAAAATAAACACACACACATATCTGTAAACCAATAAATTCATCGTTCATCTTAGAATCTAAAATAAACTAAGACCTACTACATTTTTCTATAATTTGGGTACATTACATAGGTAATTTATTTATAGCTAAACTATAGAAATAATTGATTATATTCATACTGTACAAGTAAAAATAATTAAATAAATAAATAATAATTACATTATTAATTATACAATTTTATTAATGTATAGTCTGTTTACTTTTTACTTCAAAATTATATTATTTCATTTTAACGTCATCAAATTTGTTGAGTTTTCATATTTAAGTTTTCTAGATTAGTTTATTAGTTCAGACAATCAACAATATAAAAATGAAACTTATTAAGTGAGCAGCTAACGCAAAGACATTTAAAATGCCACTAATTCATAGAATCTTATATTATCATGAAAACTACTAAAAATACCATTTCTAGCCTTTTGGTAATCACACTGTTTTGGTTTAAGTTTGACCGAAAATAATGAGCGTTTTTCAAAAAATCAGCAGTTAAAATAATTACAAATGTAAGATGCTGTTGTTTATTATTGTTCATAAAAATAAAATTGCTCAAAATTCATAGATTGGAAAAGGAATTTGAAGTATTTATATAATTCTAGTTTAATTAATGTTAGGCACTATATATATATATAATATTCAGTTCTAAACAATATTTTACTAACTTTTGAATGATAAAAATAAATAATTTTTTTTTATAGTCTGAAATCAGTAATAGTTTATCAAGCATACAATACAATTATAATACAAAATGAAGATATGTATTTTAATACATTTCTATAATAAAAATGAATCAGTATTATATAGGGTCATAAATTTTTTATTATTAGTATTTTTTATTCACTTTTTTATTGCATATGCGTTCAAGGGGTAGTTTTTTTACAAACTATACATTAATAATTCTAGTAAAAAATTATTATTGAAAAAATTGTACAATTTTTTTTTTATTCTATATGTATTAAACTCTTATACCAATAGTTATATTAGGCATTTAAAGACAATTAAACAGTTTTACTCCGAAATAATATTAAAATTATATATACCTATCTTTCGGACATGATCACGATCCGTACAATTTATTATTATAAACCTTTATAAAAATATTAACATTCATTTTTGTACGTATTTTTTATTAGAGCAAGCCATTTATTAAAAATTAATTTTATAATAATTACAATTAGTGACACTATTTTTTAATATGTTTAACAGCCAATGTAATAACTCATATTTCATACATTCAGTTTGTCCGATTTTTATGCAATTTAACAATTTTATATTTTAAATACTGATACATTTATAGTACACGTATATTCTGCATGGCCTATCTACTAACCGTATGGTATAAATAATATGTAAAATGTATATTATAAAAATAATCCCATAAGTAGGAATAAGCCTCCGATTCAAATTATATTAATTAACATAATAATAGATATCATGTTCATTGTGTTCATTGAATTTTCTTTTCGTAGTATTAGTTAACAGTTTACAATGTATTAAAAGTTACACATTGGCGTGAATGAGAAGTATAAATAAATAATTATTATACCGCTTCAATCGTATTGTAATATATTTCGTATATATTGTACGTGATATAATTAAATATTGTTATAAATTAAAAAAATAATAAAATATAATATTTATTTGTATTGACTATGATCATATATTTTTGTTTTATATAAATATTTTATCTACATGCATTGATTTACTGTCAATTTTAACTTATTAATTCATTATTGGAAACGTTAATGAAAAATAATGATGAATAGGCCAAGTACTATAAATTTTTTTAAAATTTTAATTATATTCTATTGTTTTGTATTTATATTACCTTTAGGTAAAACACGTTGTGCAATATATTTTGTCAAGATAAAAGGCTGATAAGGATAAACAACGATGTTATAACAATATTTTATCAACCTTTGTTTTACACTTTAAATTATTATTTATTATAAAGATTAACCATTCTTCACTCCACTTAATATTTTTTTCAGGAATTTAGAAATTAATCCACGAAATTTTAAAAATTTAATCAAAATTAATTATTTATTTTTATTTAATTTAAGGGTGATTACAATATTTTCTACATACATTTTCGTAAACAAGATTTTCTACAGATTAAAATTAAAACTACTTTCAAAAACAAAAATAGCATTTCAATTAAATGTATGTGGCCTTAAATGTTTAAGTCAATTAAATAGCAGCTTGCTGAAGAAAATAAACGTTGTGACAACCGAGTTGTGTTCACTGTTTGTCTGCGATAGTTCTAAGTTGTGTCTTCAAGAATAATTGTGATTCTATTTCTATTTGTTTGATAATATGCTCGTAAATATTCAAGTCTTAGCCAGTCTTATCAATTTACTGATATATTATCTGCAAATTCAATCTTACAATTTATTAATGGAAATTAATTATGTTCATGTTAACATCAGTTACATTCGCACCGTGACATTCATTGCAATCGATTAAATGATACGAAACGCTGTCGTTTTCACCTAGGAAAATTTATTTGAAGAAATATTTCAATCCGTATATCAATGTATAGTTGATTTTTAAAAATAAATCTAAAATTGGAAAATTTTTCAAATTATTTTTCGGTCATCATTTTAAATTTTTATACCCGATGAGATGAATAATTCAGTGTTTTTATAAAGTCCTAATACTTATAAAATAAAGAACCAACAAATATAAAATTTTAAAAATGACATGTATAATAAAATGCAAAATCTCAAACCTAATAATAAAATAAACAAAAGATGTAAAAAAATAAGATTTCGTTAAAAAAAAAATATCTAAATATCTCAGTTTGATAGAAAATATATATCACATCTTATTGAATTCGTTCAAATATTATAACTAACAAAAATATATACATTGACAATATTTTTGTATATAATTACAATTCACCAGATTATTTTTAATTAAACGTTAAGAGTTATAGCTGATGATAATATAATATAACAATAGACAATTATTATCCAAATAACTTGAATGTATAAAAGTCCTTGGTCTGTAAAAATGAGATGCACATTCATGGACGCAATTCGAATTCATTTCGAATATATATTATATTATAATATCATCTTTAATTAATGACGTATTACTGTATATATTTGTTTGAGTTGTTCAGGTGATTGCAAATTATTTAATGATGGGATTAGAGGATGTAAATTTTGTTTTCACTATCAAATTAGATAATAATTTAAAAACCAAAAATCCACATAACATATCATATTATTTTTGGGGTCATTGAATATAAATTTTAATTTTTACAATTATGTACAATTTGAGAATTTGTTCAAGTTCTATTAATTTCAGCAAAAATTAGGTTGTTTAACTTCAATCTAAATTATCTTAATTATCTTGTTAAATGAAGTAACAAAATATCTATATGAACGATTTTATTATGAAATATACAAGAATAATGAATAATATTCTTCGTTATTCTTAAAAGAATAATTCGAATAAAAGAACGCTTTAAAATAGTTAATATCACAATTAAAATTATATGTCAGCTGAAATAAAGAAGAAAAACGTATAAAAATTTTCCGTTACTAAGCAACTAGTAAATTTCAAGTAAAAATTATAATAATAACAAATAGATAAATTATCTAAGATATAGGATATTAAATATCCTATTTTAGGTATATCGAATACTATATATTATTACACTATGAAGGACATATATATGGTACACCTGGTGTACCATATATCTCGTAAATTTTTCAACATGTTCTTCATTGGACAAAGTTTGGTGCCGTTTAGAAAATATGTCACGTAGATAATATTATTAATACATATTATTTGGCTGATTATTGGCAACGATTACATTATACCGCCATAAGATATATCTTGCCGAAGAACATTTGAAATTTGTTCGGTGCACTTCCGCAATTTCCCCTTTGATATTAGCCCCGAAGATTTCATCGGTAAGTCAAATAATTGGTCTGAAAAGCCGTTATCGAAATGATAAAACAAAAACAACTAAAACTTTTTACAACTGTTATCTCAGTCAGTTGTTACTGACGTTTGTTAGAAACTATACACAGACGCTGAAAAATAAATTCTAGTGCAGACGTATATTTTTATTTTTTTTTTGTTAAGGGAGACACAACTAGACACTATTTATCTCGACGGTTATGGTTTAGGTTAGGACAGATGAAGTGTATTTTGCTAAAATTCCCAGGTGGTAAACCATCGGGGAACTAGCAACGAAGCCGCTCGCTTAACGTCAGCGCCGGTAGGCAACTGGTGCTTCTACTGCACTACTCCATGTCCGGGCGTACACGTATAATATATAATATATTATCATTACAACACTCGCGCGTTGCAAATGGTGTAAATTGTTTTCGAAAATATGTTTTTACAAACATATTATATTGAAGTCATTACAATATAATGTTTTTTGGGAAAAAAAAAAAATACTAAATATGTGAAAATGACTGTCTACCGAAAAAAAGAATCGCTCCGCATACATAATAATACTTATATACCTACTTTGGGAAATTAAATTTCCGTTTTTGGCGCAAACGGTTACGCCGGCCGACCTTTCGGGTTAAGTTCGCGTGATGTATCTTTGTACGTGAAATATACTTGTATAATATATATATTATATAATATATATATACATATATAACTATGTTTGTATTCGTGAACATAATGTGTACATAGCACAACCGCGTATACAGTTTTATTGCAAACACATATACACATAATATATAGCCGTGTACAATTATATAATATACCTTTATGAATGGTATGCGTGTGAATTTCCGAGAAAAAATAACAGGTGCGATTTTACGGGAAGAACGACGAAAATAATAAACGCGCGTGAGCCGTATAGACCCTCTCGGACGAGAGTCTCCGGGGTCGGGCACCGGAAATTCGAACACACACACGCACGCATACCAGCTCGACCGTTCACGCGTTCGCGGGCGCACAAGCACCGTGCTATTATCCGCGCCCCCCCACCACGACCGCGGTGGTGGTATACTACGTACGAACGATATACGCATAACGGCGTGGCGGTGCACCGGACTTTTGGTCGAGGGAGCGCGCGGGCGACGGAGGGACTCTCTCATCCGGTCAGCCCGGGCGATGGGGATGAGATTCACCTATACGCACACACACACACACACACACACACACGGCCGCTCGGGGATCTCTCGGGCCCGATGAAATATGAACGGCGTTTTGCACCGACAAATTGGACCTCGCGCCGGGCAGCCGACGCGAAGGCACAGCCGGCCGCAGCGTGCATGTGTATATATGTATAGTATATACGACGTACATTCTATCGTATATATTATTATCTACTGTGTGTGTGGTTGTATATCCTCTGCCGACTGCAGCAGCTAGTACACTTTCCTTATCCTGTTCGTCCTGTTTCTTGTGTTATTGTTCCCCTCTCCGTTCTTCAGCTTCTCCGTCTCTTCTTCGCTGCCGTCCAAATAGTATAGATCACGTTTATCCGGACCAAAACTATTTTAACGTGAAGAGGGTGTCTTACCATACACTGTATAGGTATATATATATATATATGGCCCACTAGAGAAGAACTGACCGGAAGAGATATCTGTGTGTTCGATTCGTGAACATGTGCACACAGACATGTATATTTATTATACATTTACGTAATAAATTGTCCACTGCTTTGTTTTGTATCTGGTAGAGATGAAAAAAAAAATCATGTCGACAATGTTCGAGGCGATGACTACCCTATAATGTGCATATTTTCGTAGACGTTTTTCATGAACGAGTTCGACACTGGCCGATGAGCACTAAACGAGTAAACGACATTCGTCACTAAGATCACTTTTTTCAGTAATATTTAGTTTATTTTTAATACCCATACAACTATATATTTACTGAAAATAAGACGAAAAATATAATATTCTTGTAGTAATAGATATAATCATCTGCGGTCCAGGACACATTTTCTACTGCAACCATCACCGTCATTTCTCATTATTTTTCAGGGGTATTTGTTGACATCTCGACTCCAGTACCCTTTTTGTACACCACCATTATACCACTACAATAGAATAATTTTGCATAACTGTGTTCTGCAGTACGTTTTAGATAAATTTTTTTTCTACTTTCAGTTTGTATTATTTTCAAAATGCCTTTATGACTTTTTGGATGTATTGAAAATTGTTTATTATAATTTTTACAGTATATTAGTCCTGTTTGTTTTACACTCATTGTATTATTCAGTTACTTTTATCTCTACAAGCGTATTATTTTTATTTTACATTGACGCAATTAAATGTTTTTTTTTTATTATTATTATTAATGTGCTGTTTTAATCAATAACAAATACAACAAGGTACATGGTACACATATGTCACATATATATTAATGGGAATACATCATTCGGTCAATTGACATATTTTTTTAACTTGGAAAATAAAATATATGACCATCGAGAAACGTTGTTTATTAAAATTTGTCTGACGTATTTCAAAATGATAATTAACTAAAATAGTTTTGTCTGGAGTAAACATAAATAATAATATCACATTTGTTTGGATATTTCATCCAATTGAATGATTATTCCGTCATATAGCAATGTATTATTGTTTTACTGTTTTATTATTTTTAATTTAAAATAAATCACGTATTTCTTCTTTGAAAAATTCGTAAATATAGTTTTTAATATTATTTTATACACATTTATTTATTTATATAAATTTAATAAACATTTTTAGATTGTTAATTTATTTTGCTTGTACATTTTTTCGTACTTGTTGTCTTCTTGAATTTCTTGAATGTATACTGTTATTTTTTTTGTTGTTTACGTATAAAATATTTTATGGTACTATACGTATTGTTGAGTTTTTGACAACTAACCCTATATTCACAAGTTTTTTTTTGAGCCTCGCAAACATTTTACCTTTTTGAAATGTTCTTGACATTTTTTCATACCCACTTTTTTGTACTGTCTTGTACACGATCGATACACGCATATTCACCTACAGTATACTCGTTAGCTATTTACTAAAAATTTAAGCTATTGATTTACGAAAAAAAAAAAAAAATCTTGATTATATTATTATCATATTATAACAATAACAATATAAATTTTTGTGTGTGTCAGTGTCAATATTTAATTAGTTAGGTACTCTCCTGTTTTATTATAGTACGTTTACGCATAATTCTTATAGTACTATTACATTAGTATTAGTCTAAGGATATTTTTTTAACGTAGGTTCCTAACTTCGAAAATAATATGATAAAAGAGGGTGGGGAGGATACATTTTCACTAGATTAGATACTGTAGAACACACGTTCACGTCGTAACTTATTTTTATTTCGAGTGGTTTACAGGCTGTTACCGTGTCAATACAATTTAATTTTTCTATTATTTTTATTAAAAACGTCCATAGTTAAATATATAAAATTCTATTGAGGTATGTGCAATGAGAAACACTGTATGAATAATTTGGTTGTCAGTGGGCAACAAAACATTGTTGATATAATACTAATATTGCACATCGTATGCTATACTAATTCGTGGTCTAAATCATCCTCCTCCACATCCAAAAAAAAAAAAAAATGATCTTAAAATCATTGATTAATTTTTTTTTTCTACAAACACATCATTATAGGATTGTTACAATTATATTTTCTTCATCGTTGTCATTAGCGTTGTGAGCATACATACTAACTTAAAACGAGGGATACAACGCTCCTACGTTTGTGTTTCAGGACTTTTAGTTGTCACCACGCGTGTAAACCACATGAATCGGTAGTGCACAGATAAAAAGAGGATTATTCTTTTTTATACCCTATTCGTTGATTTTTAAACAGAAATTAAAGTAAATTTATTTATTTATATACAATTAATACATAAAAAAAAATTACAATATTATCACAACATTTAATTGCAGTCATATTATATTCTCTATTTATATTAGGTACGTTGAATAAATAGTTTATAATTTTCTGAACGTATAGTATAATGTTTATAGTATATTATTATAGTATACTCTATAGCATTTGTAATCATACAATGCATAATATTATGATAATTTTTTCCATAAACTTTAAAAATTCGTAAAATAAAAAGTATAATATATATATCAAAGCCGTATATATTTTATATATAACATACCTACATCAATCGTTACGCTTCTTTTCAAAGTTAAAATTAATTATGAAATATTTAAGAAATACAATGCGGTTGAATAGGATAAAATCTAAAATTTGCTAAATTCAATTTTAAAAAAATAAAGAAATTAAGTTTGATACAGATAAAATTATTATTTAAGAACTTCGATATTAATCATTAAGTTATTCTATGTAAATAATTATACAATATATTTTAGCTTTATTATATTTTTTACTTAAAGATTTCAAGTCTATACTTTTCTGAATTCTTAAATTTATATTATTAATCGTTATCGAAAAATATTAATTTATATTTTAATCAGTAGAGCGTAAATCAGACTTTCGATTGGCTCTGCTTAATTTATGAGTTTAAAACTTAGTTTATCGTTGGCCTTCCCCTCGCCCCAAATGTAGTTTCGTCACCAAAAAATGTCGTCAATGGTGACTCGTCATTGGTATGAACAACGGTGGTGAAAATGTGCTCGTTCAATGACGCGACTGAAGTTTGTAATATAACGTGGACGAAGACAAAAAATTAAGTTTTCCGGCGGAAAGCTATTAACCATTAATTATCACCGTTTCCCTGTGACGATTAGTGTTCAGCAAAATTGCTCATTTTTTTATTATTATTATTATTATTATTATATTTTTTTTTGTCACTTGCCGTCTACCTATTATTTTCACTCTTCGTCCGTCGACGGGCGTGCACTGTACCGAAGACGAAGATTATAATATGACGCCGTTTGCCGCCGCCAGTGAAATGATCTAATACACTATTCATCTCCGCCGACAATAAGGTCCCTGCGTATATACAACAATAATGGATTCGTTTGCGCGGGGATTAATCCCACACTGTCGGAAAATAATTCTCTTTAATTCTGCAGGTCCCCGGTTAAAAAGCTAGGGACGTCGGGGTAATGAAATAAAAAACAATAATGGTGATGAGTCACCGTGAATACGACATGTATAATTATAATATATTTTGCTAACTTCGCGCTTTCCACACGGGAACTATCTTAATTTTAACCGTATTATATTACCGTCGCTGTCGTTTATATTGCACTTGCAGGACTCAGAGATGATTTCCTTTCGCCTGATATTTTCTTCTCTTTCCTTCTCTCTCGGCTATATTCCTTTCAAGTGTTGATTTAACTGCATTTATGTTTATTAAACGTATTGTTAGAAAAATTCAAATTTAACAACAATTTACGTGTTGATTTACTTATCTATTGATAAATAATTCATATAATATAATGAGATATAAATATTAATAATTAATTCTAAGAAAATGTAGATAGTTATTATGATAATACAATATAATATTGTGTTTTTTTTTTCAAAATTGTTATTATTCTATTCTATTTTTAATATTTAATTTTATATTTTTATATGATATAACTCTAAGCAGGTTTTCCAAGGGCACGTCAGTCAATCGAGGTTTTGATTTAAAAATTTGCATACGCAAAAAAAGATGTTGTAAAAAACATAAACTGCCAAAAAGCGAAATAATTTATCGTAGGCCATTTACAAATGAAAGCGAGTTTAAGGTTGATGAACCTCCTTATATTAAATACTCATCGACATTACATGATGACATAATATTTCCTGGTTAGTTTTAATTTGTTGAGACCCAACGTAAACCTATAAAACTCGTAAACCGTAAGCTGATAATATAATGTATACTACCTACTTACTAATTACGGCACTCACCTGAGCTACTCATCACATAAATTGTAAACGTGAAATCGTTTATTTTTGCGACAACTTTGTGTGAATACTTCAGAAGTTTTACGAATATATAATCAATCAATAGACATTATTATTTATTGCAATGCATATTTGATGTATTTCTCTGCAGATTTATTGTTCCAAAATACATAACATAACATGTCAACTTGCGACTTTCCCATAATCTATCATGTTTACTTTACTATAAGTACTATAATATTTTTATTAAATTTATTGTAAATTATTTAGTTAGGTATTTTTCCCTTGCATTTGATTACGTAAATAATTTAATAAGTATAATACGATGTAAAAATGAGTAGTAGATCAGAAATGGTTATTGAAGAGGTTAGGTTATTAAACGTATATTCTTAGGAGTATAATAATTTTTTATTTATAAATGTAACTATTCATACAAACTTTAAATAAACAAAATAAAACTCAAATTAAAGAAGTTTTAATGCCACACTTTATGGTTGGCATTGTAAGAGATACATATTACTTGTTTTGAAATTTGGATGTTTTAGACGGAAAATAATGCGTTGTTCTTTTAAATTTATAACCCTAAAATAACGTATACAAAAGTAAACTCGAAGTTCTTACAAAAACAGTACATTACAATTGTATTTTAATCTAAAACTACTAGTTATTATTATTTTTGTTTATTTAAGGTGTATTGTGTACATGCATGTTTATTATTAAAATAGTAAATCTAATTTATCCGTCTTAAAAAAATAATGAATTTGATATTGTATTAATTAAGTACCGGAATATTTTATCGTTTAATTCAGTATGTTTGTAAAATTTTAATGTATTGTGTTAAAGTTATGTTTTTATAAAAACTTTGAAAAATGAACAAGTAAAATAATCTTGTAAGTAAAATATTACCTTTTATTATAATGTACTGTAACTAGTGTAACTTAATTTGTATGAAGTATGTTTACATGTATTCCTATTAAACATTTAAACTGCTGTAATAATTATAAGCATATAAGTTCCTTTTCCTGTCTCTCAGTTTCTATAACCTTACTGTAGATCATTTAATATTAAACATAAATATTGAATAGGTTACGTATGGCCCGATTAATATATTATATTTACTGAGTTTAATTGGAAGAATTAACAAAATTAATCAACTAATTATGTAACCAAATTTTTCGGATTAATTAAAAAAAAAATAGAATAATTATTATTAATAACCGTAAAATTGTATTAAAAAAAATTGCTTTTATGATATTTATTATGATAAAATATAATTAACACGATTAGTTAATTACATATTTTTATAATAAATATATAAAAACAATTTGATGTAAAACGACGAAAGCGATTCTATTGAAAACACCTAATAAAAACAATAGCTCATGACTATTGCTACTGAAAACCATTATTTCGGAAAACGGCGCGGGGCGCGCGACAGCCATAAAATAATATATTGTCATAAAAACGGGTTATAATTTCTAGTTTGCTACCGGCGCGGCGGCGTTCGTGCGGTGCATAATTTTTTATACGCACGGAATGGGCTGTAAAAACGCGTCCGATAAAGGGAGTTCGTTTTTCGTAATGGCTTTTGATAATAGCAATGTAAAGCCGGAAACACCGTGGCGGCGTGGCGATGCGATAGCAAGAGAGATGCGAATGTATACACGTCGTGCAGAGAGAGAGAGAACGAGTGAGATATGGCGAGAGTGTGACATAGGGCGGAAAAGTGTTGCATAATATCACAGGGATAGGTGCCTCAGCGTCGCGTATAAAACGAGTTAATTAAAACACGACCTGTGCGGAAGGAAACAACGAACGGTGCACTGTACAACATAATACATAATACCCCATACCTATGTACAATTTACGTATAGCAATAGTCGCGCGCGCGCGCGCGCGCGCGTGTGTGTGTCGTTGTGGGGCGGGTGTGACGATGGTTGCGATATACATGTCCGTAATACGTTTTATACGCATAACGCGTGTAGATATAGCCAATAATAATAATAATAGCGAAATCGTTACAATCGTATATATTATATATATATAGGTATACTCACCTACGTACCGTTATTTTAGCCGTTTTAATATTAACATATAACACTATATGAATTGCATTGGATAATATGAGTAGTACCTACCGTGTAAAATGACGTTCATTGTCATACACATTAACCATTATAACAGTTTAACGTGTAGGCAACGGTTTAGTTTTGTCCGCTGTTCGCGGGCTGTTAATTAAGCGGAAAACGTAGATAAAATATTATGCGCAAACACAGAGCTCGAATTTGAAACAAATGAAAAAGAGTGACTGACTCCACGATTTAATAGATAGTATAATTTTTAATTAACACAATATTATAGTCGCTGCGGGACAGCGGTACATACATAGGCTCCGCCAAGAATTTTATCAGGGGGGTGCATCGTGCAAGTAGCCAAGTAGTTATACGCTAATTTCTAAATAATGCTTATATACGTAATAATAATAATACTAATAATAATAATTGTTAAATATGTAATATAATGTAGATAATTTATTATACAAAATAAAATAGTTTCAATACCATTCAATTTTTTAATTTAATTTAATTTGCTCCCTTGCACCCCCCTCGCAGCGCCCATGGGTATATAACTACAATATTCACTGCAGCATGTTATGGTTTATTGACAGTTCCAACGGTAATTATTTAAAATATCTACTATATATATTTTTAAAGATATTCAATAGTGTATACACTTGATCCAAAAATTTTACCTAGTTTCATAACATCAATTATTTTTATTTAATTAAATATTTATTATTTTTTTAATTTGTTTGATTTTAATTTAATTGGTCAAATTTTGTTATAATGATGAAATAATATTGAAAACATGGTTGATGATAACAATAAATCTATTTGTGAATTTATAAATGGTTTAATTTATTTAGTCTTGTTAGCATTTTAATTACTAATAATAACTATTGTAATATTATCATTAAATTTGAACACAATTTTTAAACGTAAATTTATTCTTATGTTAAAGAAAATGTTTACAAAATTACAATGTCCCTGTATAAATAATTAGTAGGTAGTACTCTCAAACTATTTTAAGACAATTGTAGAGTAGTATTGACTCTTAGCGTCCCCTCCCAATTCAAGCACCTCACTACTCCTACTTAAATAACATGAAACGATCTGTAGCAGTTTTAAGTACAAAGTACAAGTTTTGCGTTGTACCAGTGACGCTTGTTCCTATCAATCGTCACTTCGGGGCACAAATAGCACAACTTTACTTTCAAACCTTACCCGATCTCGAAATTCATCTGGTCAATGAAATAATTATTTCAAACGACGGCGGCTTTGATTTATTTAAATATTTGATTTTGTTTCACAGTAAATATTAAGCTATTAGTAAACAAAATAGGTAATTCAATATTTTTTAGTTATACATAAACGTTTAAAATATTTTATTTTAGGCTTTGCTCCTGCAGATATGCATTAAATATCGGATGGAATCGAGTTAACACAGCGGTTGAAAAAATAAACACGTACAGACATTACGTGATGGTGTAAGGTGGACGGTACTAAGTAGAGCTTAAACGCACTGCTTTGGACGTGTACAGATTTTTATTATAAACCGTAATGCAGCCCAATTAAAATTATTCTTATTTCACACTTTTCAAGAGTTATTTTTTCTTTGTTTTCGATTCAAACTTTAATATATTTTTTTTTTGTATATTAATAATAAAATAACTATATATAATTAATACATCGTAGTTATTAACTAAAAAAAAGAAACATGTATTAAAGGTCAAATTGAAAATAATCATGCATATTGTCTAATATTCAACTGTGTTTTCTGGTTTTATTATTCTGCCTGGAATCTTATAAGGTCGATAAGAGTACGAATTATAAATTATTTAATCATCTCTTCTGAGATATATTAATGCGTATAAACATTTGTAATATGCCATAACATTATTGTTATTTAATTATTTGTCTTAACATAATACATATACTTATTATGATAATATTGTATAAACAAAAAAACAATAATTTATTAAATTCCATTATACATACCTATCTACTCTTATAGTAAAAACAATATAATATCTAAATGAATTTGGTACATTATGTCAGTACTTCTAAAATAAATGATATACAGTTTATTATTTATACATTTTAACAACAGAAATTCTAGAGCAAAAATACGTCTTGGGTTTCACTAAACAAAATAAAGATGTTTTGTTTATGTTTATAGTCAACGTATAGAAATTCGTTTCAAAATTTCAACGACTGCCTTGTTAACAACACAAACACTACGCTTTAAAATTATTGTTCAAACAATGTCTCACTTCATCGAGCATCTTATAGTTTTATTAGTTTTGTAGTAAACTTTATCATTGTATTTCCTGACGATTACTAAAAACATTTGTTTAATATTCTATATTTTGTTTGGTGCCAGAAAATACAATAACAATAAAAACTAAATTTTGTAGATAATTTAAATTATTTTCAAATTTAGTAGCCTAATCCAAAAGAAATATATGTTGAAAGCCTAAATTATACGATGGAGCGTCCAATTGAAATTTTTTTAACAAATCAGACTTATAAAACATGACAAAAAATAATTAAAAACAAGTATCTGCAAGAAAATTTTAAAATACAAACATTCGTCTCTATATGTTGTATATTTGGATAATGATAATTTCATGATAATAGCTTAAATTAATGAAAATAATAGGAGTTAATTTAATTAATTAATTGATAAATATTTATTCACATGTGTACTATTATTGTTATAGAAAAGAAACAAATTGAAAAATTGAATTCAATAATTACTATATTATACGTACGAATATTTGAATTAAATGAATTACATATCGCCAGTACGAAATAGTTATCTAAGGGAAAACCAATTAATTAATATACCATACATTTCAATAACTATGTTCGAAAGCTTTTTCCGGTGCATACGAATACGTTATTCTGAACTTTAAAGTAATCTAAATGAATGTAAAAACAATTAATTTAATTTTAATACCAGTAATATAGGTTATAATAATGATATATGATTCGTCAAACACTCAATCTACTATTTTTTAATTATAATGAATTTATTCAAATTCTAAATTTTCGAATTTTTAAATATATATTAAGGCCATGTTTTTAATTATTGAAAGTTTTTATACTGTTAACGGATTATCCTGTGGCGACACGCACTTCTGTTTTTTTTTTTTAAATTTAGAAACCCCCCTTTTACTTTAAAATTTTAAGTGAATATTTTTTTTTTAGATATGTAATTCAAATTTTGTGAAAGTAGTTTTTTGGTTATTACAATGCTTATACTAACAATAATACTTCTCTTAAACGTGGTAAAAATATAAAATATATGTAATGCAGTATTTATTATACTTGAACCATTTTTATTAATTATAAATATTGATATGGATTAATATTGATTGTTAACATTTAATTTTAAATCACTATATATAGCCTGTTATCTTCAAAATCTACTATTATAGACACAGTTTCCTAAGCACATAAAGTTATATAAATCTAAAACTATTTATTCAAATTGTAATCTTAATAATATGTCAAAATGTTTGGAAATATTATTCACGAAATACTTCATAGAAGAAAAGGGCTGTTTTCATTTGAAAAACAGTATTTTTTATTTGAAAATATGGTCTTTAAGTATATTTAAAAAATCATAATTTTAATAAATTCATAATTAAATTAAAAAAGGGGTGAGTATGCTTGTTGAATCATCCCGTACAATATGTATTATAACGTATATTTGAATTATAATGAGAGTACGTCAAAAATTGAATTTATAATCTTATTTATATGGTTTCGTTATCGTATTAAACGAATATAAGTGTGTGTTTAAAATACAAATACTATAATATATAATATATGAATGCAAGTATAAAGAGTAGATGTATAATATAGAATCAGCACATCATTGCACTTGTCTATTGAATAAAAATAGTGTATACACTAAGGATTTGTGTTTAAATAAATATATATTTTCCGAAGTTCCATACATGCGAACGTTTGAAAAAAATATCACGATTTGACTCTTCAAACACAAGTAAAAAAAAAAATAATAATAAAATCCTAGACGCAAGTGCGCACTCATAAAATAATCGAGTAGGTAGGTACTTATTTTTCGTATAGCAGTTAATTTTCGAGTTTATTATTCGAGTTCATTTATTAAAAAAAAATAATAATAAAAAAATAAATACCGACGTGATTTAGCCTCTCGCCGCGTTACCCTAGCATACTCACGCGTGTAATATATACACTCGAAACAAAGGATTCGTGATCATTTAATACCGATGCATCTCCAAATCACAAGTAGTAAAAAAAAAAAATAGAGAGAGAGATAAGTGTTCAAATCGCATGTCATTATTTTTAAAAAGAAAAATCCGAATTTAATGTCACAGTCATAACTGGTCTAATAATATATAATATTATTATACACGAGTACAATTGTATCTTTATTCATTCTAACTACATTTCTACATGTATTTTGTATACTATTAATTGATAAAATTCAAAAATATATTTAATTATTTATACTGTCAGCTAATATGTAAAAAATAAAAAATAAATATTATTTTAATTTCTAATATATTAAAAAATATTATTTAAAACATAATGAACTTTTTTTTTTTATTATCGAATTAAATATAATTATTATAGTTTAATTATAATGTGTTCTACTTTTTTCTCGATTAAAACCATTTACAAATGTCTGTTAACAAAAATATGTAAATTTATGAATTCATAAAAGTTATTAAAAATATTGAGTTTGATCTATTTTTCCAGTATTAGATCGATAAAACCTATGAATATAAACTACTTAAAAAGTTTATTTTAGTTTTAACATCTACATCCGCTTACACAAAATAAATCAAATTATGGTGAGTTAAAATCCAATGTTTGCAGTTTTGCTTAATCCTTTTAAGATATGACTTGCATTTTGAATGTGGTCTTTAATACGATATCCGCCCTTCGAAGGTCCAGATATTTAGGAATTAAAACTGGAATCTTAGTGAGGGGTTAGGCGGAAACGGTGAAAAAGGCTATCCTAACTACACTGCGGTTTATCGTCGACGATACGGCTTACGGTGGAGAACGGTCATGCAATAAGGGTGGAAAAAGCGGTCTGATAAACATCTTGGACCTTCTGCTTTTTTTTACGCTCACAATGGAGAGACTTTGGTTTGATTTCTTTGTGTATATATATATATATATATATATATATGATTCTTTATACCTACAAAGTTGTATTCTTCGATTCCGGACGTGGCAATAAAATAACATTCAATAGGGGTGACGACAATGGAACAATTGGATTGTGGGTATGGTTTGAAGGAATCTGTGAGTAGGGGGTGAAGGTAGTCGCACAGAGTCCGAGATGGAAATTGATTTGATCGAACGAAAAACGTGCAAACCACAACAGCAAACGTTTTGTCGTCCGTAAAAGTTGCTCGTTGACGCAAAACTCTTTGCGCCCCGTCATCATACACTCTCGTGACCGAAACACGTGCGCAGAGCGCATTTCTAGGCCAGTTAGATTATACTGTTTTAGTATTATTCCCTAGGTGGTCCACGCGGAAATAAGTCATTATTTTGACTTTAAATTCCAATACTCTTGCCGTAACTTAATTTATTTTTTTGTGGGACTTTCAGTAGGGAGAGACACCATACCTTGGTGACGTCCCTGACTCGATTATCCTGAGCGTTATAACTATGGAGAGAGATGTAATCGAAAAGTTTGTCGAAAAAATCGCGAGTACTGCGTGGCTACGAGACGACAACGAGTTTTTCTTTTTAGTAATCGAGTTTCTGCTTCATTAAACTCTATTAGTTTGCCGCCCTTTTAGTACGTTTTGTCTCTCCGAGTACACTGCAGTTTCAGTGGAGCAGAAGTTAAAAAAAAACACTACGTGGTTACATTGCCACCATAAATATCATATATTTATTTTTATATACCACATCTGTGTTGTATTTGATATTAAAATTATTAATAATCAATATAATACAATAAAATATTCAAATACGATAAATAATAATAATTTTTATTAAATAAAACGATTGGATCAATAATATAATATATTATTACATTGAGTTTATAAAAAATGTGAATGAGAGAGAAACAAATTACCAACTCGTCCGGCAATAGCTTGATTATGAATGTGTTATATTTCATTTATGTACATTTGTATACAATATATATATTATATATATATCATTATTATGTTCTTTGTTCTAAATCATTTGAAATATTTTTACGAGACTTTTAACATGATATACATCGTATTGTTCTTTGGATGTATATGTATTATGTAATGCCATAAAATACTGATGAGTAATTTAAACTATGATCAATATACAATTATATTTGCATTTTATCCTCCTGGTTTAATTTGTGTATAACATATCATGCAAAAGGCATTCAAACTATTACACAAATAGCACACTATATTACGAGTGTTCCATTGTTATAATAAAATTGTTATTTATTTGATTGATTTTAAAATTCATCGTAATAGTCCATCAAACTTACGAGAATAATAATACATACGGCAAAACACTTAAAATATATATCAATGAAACAAAAGTCATTTTAATAGTAAATAAAACTCATGTTAGTATCAATATAATATAAATACCTACAGCAATGCGACAGTGCTATACAATTTTAAAATCTATCGTATTATTTGTTATAAATAATTAATTAAATCGATTTGTTTTTCAGTTTTTTTTTTTTGTATTTAAATACTGGACAAATGAAATAAAATAAAACTGAAGCATGAAATAAACTTAGAAGAAAAAAACAATAATGACCAGATTAAATTTCGATAAAATAAACAATTATTTATCAATATTTTTAGAAACGGATAAATATTTCTAACAAGATAAACATACAATTAATTAATAAAAACATTCTTCTAAATTAATTAATTTAATTTATATATATATATTTTTTTAAATACTTATTTCAAATGAATAGCAGCTGTTACTGTACACCTGGTGAGTACATTATCATTTATTAAATTTCTTAGATTTAAATTTATTTATTTCATAAACACTATTTGGCTTAATCATAAAAGTATACAGATATTGAGATATATAATTTAAATATCATATTATATTGCATATTGTATAATGTATACAAATAAACCAAACAATTATTATTTTATTCCCAATTACATATTTTTTTTTTAACTCGTCTGATGGCATAATTTATAAACGTAGTATGTTGTTTTTATGCATTAGCAGACAGTTATTTGATACCCTTCCTCATTAGTCTACACAAGATAGAGATTAAAAAACAAAAAAGTTCTATTCAGACGACATGTCAAAATACCACTCATCACGGTTTATTATTTCGTTTTTCATAAACTATTATCGAGTGGTACAACAATAATAATCAATAATATTATTATATGAAAATAAGCATCAACCGTGATGGGTATAAATAACTCGATTTGCATACTCGAAACAACAAAAAGAAATTTGTTCGTTGAGTTGAACGAAACGGTTCTATTTGTTCACTATGATTTTACATGACGTACAGAGAAGAGAAAAACCCGATTTTCAACAGCAGCGTTCGCGAATTCCACGCGAATTCTTTAAGTGCGTTTCGCCGATATTCCGAACGGCTGATTACACACGTAATACATATATTATACGCAACTCCATGACTTGTATTGCGGACAAGTGGTATGTCGACTAGATGACCGTTTTCGGAAATACTTTCGCATACATCATATAACACATTATATACGTATTATAATAGTGTGTTATATCACATATATATTGTCGTCGTTGTCACTTTGTCAGATCCGTTTTATTGGAAAACCACCGAGGAGAAAGTGTTTTTTTTTCTGGTTTTTAAGTTGTTTTTCGCTGAAAATGTCACATAACTCTGCTATGAATTTGGAACAAGTGCTATTGTAATAATACAAATAGTGTGATTGTTTTATAACTTAAAAGTTATTTTGTACAATATATGTGTGTGTTTTTAAAAATATTTATTTTACATATTCAATGATGAGTAATTACATTTTTATATCGTTAACAATTATTACATTTATGTATGTAATCTAATGTAAACCAATGCCAATGCCCGTTGACACCGAGGCTTTATTATTAATAATAATTAATAAACCTAACCTAACTTAGTATAAAGAATAAAATGTATAAATATAAGTAGATTAATATTACTATTATAGAATTAGACACTATCTGCAAATGGTATAAATTGTTTAAACTAATTAAAAAAGTAAAAAAGTTAGGTGGATTGGATTAGGATAAATCTAGTATTCTAGTATAATATTAACTGACTAATCCTCTCATCAAACTGTAAATTCGAATAATTTATCAACTCTACGCCGAAGAGATATAATATATAACATAATATAATACTATAATTTGACAAACACACACACATAATATATATATATATTATATATCATTAATATTTTATATAGGATATCAGAGCGTGTAGCATTGCAATAAAAGTGTCAAAGCGTCTATAAAACAAACGTACACCTCGAGTTGGTCACACACACACGATCGCTGCGTTTTATAACAAACGCGTATACGACATTTTCGATTGCGTTTATTAAGGAAAATATAAAATTTTTCCATTAGGTTTTTACGACGCAATGTCATATAATAATATATTATGTTATTTAATACTAGTATAGTGAATTACACAATGGACTGTGGAAACGACGCGCGACGGGGTCGTATTTGTCGTTTATTGCCGGTGGAACAAAATGTTCAAACGCTTATAATATTATGAATATCATACTGACAATAGAATCGAACGCTAAGATATTATTGTATTGATTGCAAATAAAATACGAAATTATATTGTGCATTTTTCGACTGTATTTACAGCATACATATACACTATACTGCAGTATGGATTCGAACTTTTTGCTAACTTCGGACTGTAAATATTAGTTTTCAGATCAAATATTATGACAATCGGTAAATTACGACTGACGTTTAGCAAACAATGGAAAGGTGGTAAAATAGAGAAAAGAAAATCGTCAAAACTCGGAGGAGAGCTGCAGTGCAGTCGAGCTATCCCGCGAACCCAGTCGTTCGCACGCGCGTTTCCCACACTGTCAGTCTGATCATCGATGTGTATATATTTTTTTTATCCGTCGTCCACGCGAAATGGACGAAATGTGTTCGACAAAATAAATCAAGAAACGCTTCGTCAACAGAAACACCGGACAGTACGTAACACACATACATATATAACGCCTAGTACCTACGTATATTTCAACTGTGTATACGAAATGAACGAATTTTCTCGTATACAAAAAAAAAAAACCGTCACCGAAGAGCCATAAGCAAGCACTCGAGGGATTTCGGCTTGGTTTTTTTTTGTCACGGGAGGAAAAAATCCCACACGCACGCGGCGCGCATACAGGGTGGGTCGCCGTGTGTTCTCGTGGGGTCAACACGGGCAAACGGCGAAACACGGTATTCCACTCCGTATATATATATATATATACATTTATGTCTGCTTGTTGTTTTCGGACGGTTCGATGGAAAACGTTTTTATTTACGTTTTATTTTTTATATTTTTTGCGTTCGATCGATACACCGCCCTGGAAACAATATAATATAACATCATATATAGTCGAAAAAATGTGTTTCGACTGTATATAGGACTCGACTTTGAATATCCTATTCAGATGGTATCATAATACTCACCTAAATCTGACCATCGGTGTGATATATTATATTAGTTTTTTTTTTCTGACGACCTCGCGCTGTTTCGTTCGCATTGCGCGACGCGACGGTCAGATACGGAAGATAGTCAAAGTCAAATATCGGGGGTAAAGGCTTATTTTATTTTTAAATATGAAAATGAGTAAGGTCACACTCTTTTATCGATGTATTAAATATAATTGTTACTTTTATCACTAGTCTTATAGCATTATAATCTAATAACTATTGTAATTTACAATTAAGTATTGTGTTTTATATTATTGTGAATAATAACCTTCGCTAGTGCCTTTTAGTAGCTGAAATAATATTTCTAGAACCACAAAAATATGATTTATGTTTCATTGAAAAATCATTTATTTATTAAATGCGACGGATCGTAGGATAAAAGCTTTTAGTTTTAAAAATGAACCAAAATATAACTCTGTTTGATAAATACTTTTAAGTTAATAACAAATTGTTTCAATATTACAAGCTATAAATTAATAATACTCATCAAACTTGAAAAAGGTTTAAGAATTATCTGAGTGGGTTAAGCCTTAAAATCCCCTTGATAATCCTATGGTGTGGAAATGATAATATTACGAGATAAGTAAGTATATTAATACATTATCATGATGATTTATATTTGGAAGGCTGAAACTAATTGCACGTGGGATTTTGCATACCTGATACGAACATACATAAATTTGTGAACGGCAATTAAAAACAGAATGTTATAAAATATTTTTTTTCACTTTCTCGATTTATTTACGAACAAAAGGGATGCTATTTAATATGACTGCGTACATAATTCACTGAGTTCGGCACTCGATAAATTTTGAACAAGAACGAACACTAATAATTATTGTTAGTCGTCAAACCATAATAATTAATGTTAATTGTTATATTTCGTTACAATTATAATCGAAAATGAATTAAACAATTATTATTTTTTTTAAATAATATAATAGTGTAATAAATATTAAATATGTATGATATAAGATTATTATATTATATCATTTATAATAATCTCAATATCTGGTTTATCGTATAAAATAATCATACGTAGTAGACATAATATTATGTTGTGTATGGATAATTTATCATTTTTTTGTACTAAGTATATAACATACTTTTATATAGCTCACAAACGCTCGACATAACTCGTATATTCAATATAATACCATTTGCCGCAGAAGTTAAGTAAATAATTTATAATATATTATCTAATATGCACTAACTTCAACTATATAATAGTTAGCAAAATTAGAAATTTATTAGTAGGAACAATTTTTTTCGAAAATGGGATTTTTGTATTTTTAATTTTCCAGTTTTTTAAAAAATTAATTAATATGAATTGCGTAATAAACTAATAACACACTCGGAAAAGATGTTGTTTTAATAAAGTGTTTACTATTCATGGACAGAATAACCCGATGATAATCGGTTTTTTTCATAAACAAATTTATTACGCAATGACTTACAATTTATTTCGAATGAATAATGCTACGCCATTCAGTCTTTTCACAGACGTGGTCCTGCAATGTTTACTAAATTAAATATTTATAGTAAATTTGTTACCTAATAAACGGTCAATCAGATATATATTTTATCACAGTCCTCACAATTCACCGGAACCCATTAATTATGCGAGTTCAATAATTAAGACGCCTAGTTGAACGCAGAGTGAAAAATGTGAAATAAATTACAACTATCTATACTATTATTGCTGTAAAATATTTTATTGTCAAACATTGTGGCAATGCGTTGTGATAATATTATATTATTCAGTGACAAAACTCGGCTACTCAATATTCTCGGACACCACTAACCGTTTGTAATACACCACTCGCGTCATATATCTTACTCGCTAACGCCACACCTGCTTTTCTGTTTAAATCGTAATCTTTTAGGAACACGACGCGTAGTTTAACGTCTTGTTCAACTGTTTCGTTGAACTGTTGCTGGTGCATAAAATAACAAAATATTATGTGTAATGTGTATGACATAGTGTCTACGCAATTTTAAAATAAAAATATTATTATTTTTTTTTAAGATAAAGGCTTAAACATAAAAAAAGCGGGTAAGTGAGTATCGCTCTGCTGTACATTAGGGGGTGGGGTGGACCTCGGACTATGGTAGGTTAAATTTGAATGCAATGATAGGTATCATTGTATACGAAAAACGATTCTGAACAGAGATGATTTGTCAGTCTAGGATATTATATTCTATTTAAATATTGTCATATATTCTATTTTGAAACAAATTCAAACATTTTAGTAAAAGTTTCAGGATCTTACGTCAAATAATTTTTTAAAAATAACAAAAATCGAAAATTATTTATTAGTAATATGTTATTTTAGTATTTTACACATGTATTTTTGATTTTAAATTAAAATTAAAACTTTAAACACTCGTAAAATTTTTTAAATTGAATACTTATCAAACTTTTTTATAATTATTCTAAGCTTAACTTATGGACAGTATAGTATTAAATTTTCAGTTCTTAGCTTTTGATAGAAAAATATTTATACATTTTTAACTACCAAATAGTGAAAAATATTCATGATTTTGACGAATTTTTGTCAATATTTGAACTTCAAATGCTAATAAAAAAAAATTGTGCCTATGTATTTTTATAATTTTTGAATGAGAGTTAGAACAAGTTATGTGGACCCTTCAATTAAATTTTCAAGTAATTTGTCCCACCTAAATTTTTTTTATCAACATTTATAAAAAAAAAATAAAAAAAATTTGAAAATTTCAATTGTTTATAAATAGCTCAAAAAAAGTCAAAATGTTTTGAAAATCAAATCACGTAAAGAAAATGGCAATCTAAATAACTGGTAAAATTTTCAAGTATTTACGACTTATACTGTTTGAATAACAACAAATATCAAAAATCGTTTGAGGCTAAACCGTTATTTAACGCGGTTTTGTAAAAATTTAAATTTCAAACACTCATAAAAATTTTTTGTCTTAGTCTGGTAGAGTTTTTTTTACAGATAATTGAAGAAAAATGTATGGAGAACCTTGTATCAAATTTTCAAAACTTAGTTATAAAAGAAAAAAATTTTACGAATTTTCAACCACAAAATTACTTGCCAATTTTCGCAATTTTGACATATTTCGTATAAATTCGAACTTTAAGCACTTATAAAAAAAAATTGTGACTAACGATTTCGGATTTTTTTTTATCACTTTAAGAACAACTTATAAGAAACCTTGTATTAAATTTTCAAAATTTTCTGGCCGGCCAAAAAATTTTTATCGTTATTTAAAAAAAAAATACTAAAAAAAATTAAAAATTTCAATTGTCTATAAATAGCTCGAAAAAAGTCAAAATTCTTTGAAAATTTACCTATGTATGGAGAACGCTAATATAAACATTTGGTGAAAGTTTCAAGTATTTTCATCTATTAGTTTTTGAGTTATAGCAAAATAAAAAATTCGATTTTGTCGAAAACTGGTTGTGCGTAAAAAATCCCGTTTTTCCGTCATTTTTTTTATGTTTTTCCCGACTCATTTAAAAAATATTGAAAAATTTTAACTTTTGACCCCCCAAAGTACCAACTAGATCCGATTTCCTTTTCAAAGAGGGGCTGAAGTCCAAAATCGAAGCATTTTTACTGCTCCAAATGTTGTCGTCAGACACAAAAAAAAAAAAAAAAAATAAAAAAAAAAAAAAAAACACACATCATTGTAAAATCAATACATTCATCACTCCGTTCAGAATCTAAAAAACAATAATGGTTTTAATGGAGCGCGTATTATACGAGTATAATACGACACATATTGTCTTCGTATTTTTCACTACATAACGGTGTTCGTGTATTTTATTTTTCTGAAAACTCAATGTTTGTATAATAATATAACACTTATATTACGCAAACAAAGCGTACCGCTTACATATCAAAGTAATTTCCGAAGTAAAACTGTAATTGAATACACCGACGGACTGACAGACCGAAAGAGAGAAATACAGAGCCTTACCGACTACAATAACGACAGCGTTGCACACCGTTTTTTTTATTACGGAGGACATTGTTTTACGCGCCACTTCATGATTATATCTGCACTGCAGTTTAAGTAGATGATTATAATAATATTATAATTTATTATTATGCTATATTATACTAAATATTCACACGTGACGTTGTCCATTCATTTTCCACTGACGTGCGTCGCGATACGAATCAAACGGTGTATTTTTTTTTTATCCGCGCCGATAATCGCACGCATTTCTCCACTCGTCCGATGAGTCCCCTCAACCGTTATAATATTTCATAATAATACACATACATTATTTATTATGGACAATATGAATTTCACTGGAGGCGTCATCGTCATCGCTGGTTGCATATAATTATTTCATCCAATAGCAAGTATATGTAATACTCAGGTTGATTAATCAACTGAATGATTATTTATTCTCCCTCATTTCATAATTTAAACAATATGTATATAATCAAATTCTGACTTTAGAAGTATTGATTATATTCTACAGCCACATTTTCAAAAAATAACATCTTATATGTGACGATGCAAATTTATTTTTGTTTCAAGTATTTTCCCTTTCATTAAGTACTGCAAATTTTTAATTTTTTTTTTTTAATTAATTTGAAAGACTAAAGTTTATAAACTAAGGATACTTCGTTAATTTTGCAAATTATAAAACGCTTATAGATTATTATGGGTAGAACACTTTAATTTTAAAACCACCAAGTACCCATATATCTTCTAAAGTTTTAACCTATTACTCTATATTTCTTATTGTTCTTAGTTTAATAAATCATATAATATTTGTTTGAGTTTTGATTTGCAATAAGAAACATGGTATTTTGAAAAAAATCAAGTTTGTATCACCACTTCAGGGGGCATCACAAATTCTACAAAAAGAGGAGCATTAGAATAATATAATACGGTCTTAATTATAATAACAGAATAGTACATAACATTATGTACTAGACATTAAATTGATTTAATTCATAGAGTTTCACAATATAACAATATGGAAGTGATTATGCTAGGTATAATATGTATGTATATATTATATACTGCTGCAGAAGTACGCTGTTACAGTGTGCATTGTTTATGTTGGTATATTTGTGTCCGTGTGGAAGGATAAAGATCGTGATATATTCGGTTGAGTTATCATCATCATCATTATTATTTTTATCGCCATAACTACACACGTATATGTATTTACGTGGAAAAATAAACCTCTCCACACGTGAGTTTCCGCAGTTTTAATCATTAGTATATAAAATGTATGTAATATTATAGAACCGTATGTACTTTTGGACTCCATCGGGAACAACCCAAAAATTAGAACAACGAACACAAAAGGTACGCGCCGCGTATATAGTATTTATTAATAGTAATATATACAATACAGGTGTATATAATAATACGAAAACTATGTGCGTGTGTGCGTGCACACGAGACGCGTGGTCCGAAACGTTACTGCTTCTACCGTATAGGTATACGCCTCGGGGTGAGTTATTGTTCTGTTGATTTATTATCGAAAAACCTGTCGGGAGACTTTTCGTATAATATGCGAAAACTGAAACCACCACTACGGTGCTCGAGACGTGAAAAAAGGAGATTTACGATAAAAAAAAAAAAAATCAAAAGCAAAATAAAATAATACAAACAAACTATCCCGAGTTTGAGGGGAGAGAAGGATGAAAATGAGGTTTTGAATCATGGTTCGGTCCTTTCGAACCGCTTTCTGACGAAACGCAAAAGGAAAACAGAGGGGGGTAAAATTACTAGAATAATACAGCAGCCCTATACCTCATCTCACGTCGAGTGCGTCGGACATGACAAACTCTAGCGATAAGACGGCGGCGGCGATTCGTGTGTTTTATGAATCTGCCCTTATCACCATCCCCGCTACATTCCACTCAGAACTTAATGTCCCGTTTTCGACACGGTCAACCCTCTGCGACACACATCCGTACTCTGACATAATATACTCGATACTTTATTTTATAGTGGCGCAAAAGCATAAGTATGGTGTGTCTATGAAGTTAAGCAAACACCCTCATCAATTTTCCCGGTTTAAGTTACTGTGAAGCAGGGAGGACAACATGAATAGTAATAATAATAACAGCTCATAGATAGTACTTACGATTACATGTGATAAAAATTGAAAATAATTAATATTAATTATTATCATAATAAAATATATATATACTGGGACATGACATTATGTTATATCATATTATTATTATTACAAAACTCTAATTATTAAATGTTCGATGTTCATAATTTACCGTTATTCATTGAAGTAGGAATTAAAATCGCATAATAAACTTTTTATAAAAAAAAATTGAAAAATAATTATTATTTTTTATTCTCGTCTTCTAAAAAAGTACTGTTTTAGTTTTTAATCCAACTTCGTTCTTTAATAATTCGATTTAAAATGAAATAATAATTAATGAAATTTATTTTTCACAGTGAAAATTATCAATTAATTGTTTAATATATTAAATTTAATGTGTATTTATAAATATATTATTTTTTAAGTTAATTTTTTATTGAGATAAAATAACTGTATGAGTAAAAAACTATTTGGTTCATAATAATTGGTCTGTTGTTTGCCATCGTCGTGGACAGATCAGTAAATTGACAAATGTTTAGTTGTCGGTTATTCGGATTACAAATTATTCCTCTCATAAGTCTATAGCAAAAGTGTAATCTACCTACGTAATATTTTTTGATCAGTCTCATTATTTTTTTTTCAGTTTTATAGAATTATTCTCATTAACTTAGGTATAAATAATATTATTTTGGTTTATTTGTCAACAGTGCAATAGTTGTTGGTACAATTTTTTTTTATTTGTGAACAAGTAACTCACTTATAAAATATTTGTCAAATAGCTTGAGCCCGAAATCGTTGAATGATTTTTACCTGCTCATATTTTGATTTATAATTTATTTAAATAAAAATAATATTCATGACGCAAAGTAACATTATGTAGCCAAAACAAACTCACTACAAATATGTAGTGAAATAGCCTATCCAAATCGCCGTGTTTAATAAAAAGAAAAAAAAAAGTAATGTTATATGAAAATGTCATTGTGGATTGTAATGAAGTTAAGCATTTTATATAATTAAATAAAGAATGTGAATGAAAATCATATGGATATATTTCTCAAATGTTTAAGCTGTATGTAAGTTTAATAATTAAGTGCATTTTTTTTCAATTTATTAAGCTAAAAATAATTTCAAAATCAATAAAACAATAAAATTGTGTAAGGCTTAAATCGTAAAAACTAAATTTTAGGCATATAAAATAGCCGATGAGATATTTCTGATTATCGTCGTTTATACATGTCAAAATAATATTATCGAAGGTATTTTGCTTTCAGATATTTTTTTTTTTTTGACTGTTCGTCGTACTTATCGTGGTTTAGCGTGGCGCAAATATAACGACAGTGATTCAGGTTGGGCACGATGAACAAAAATCTGTATCCCATAAAAAAGCGCGAATAAAAACGATAATATTGAAAACTAATAAACCGTAAACATTCCGAACGAAATTACAAAGAGTCAAAATGTTGCTATGTATGTGGCTTGGCGCAGACCAAAGTGGTGGCCGGAAGGTGTAATAAAGTGTGATGATTTAAGACAGTGTAGTGGTTCTGCTTCTACACGGGGCCGAGTTACATACGAGATGACGAGTGGTAAACATGACGTGACAAGGCAATTTGCAGCGAAGAAATTGATATACAAGCCTCTGTTTATTTATTTTTTTTTGTTTTCCGCAAAATACGTCTACATTACACTAAATTGTGGTCAAAACGACTAGTTTTCATTAAAACGTTACAATATATATTAAACATAGGTTTGTGTGCTCGTGTAGGTAATCGAATGGTTGTTTTGTGTTCCTTCACTGGACTACGTATAAACTAACTTAAAAGTGATTATTTACTACAAGAGTGCTACGTGAGTGATATATCTCTCTTACAATTATTGAATAAACACAGAGTTACTAAATTTGTTTAGCACTATGTACAGCTTAGTGTGCATCATAATATTTGCATAACAGTAGTAGTTCAATACATTAATATTATTATAGTTATGCTTACTATTTCGAATACTTCGTTTTTATGTATTTCGATTTACCTCAGACACTATATTATATTATACAAAATATAATATTAGGTCAATTATTTTGACTAAACCTATTTACTATTACTATATAAAAAAAAATTATTAACTTTTTTGGGGAAATAAAAGTTACGTGTAATTCTAATTCTTTAAAACTGAGTGGAAATTCCTGTAAATAAGCCTCTATTGTGACCGATTTACTTATCCACGCGTAGGCTGTAACTATATAATTCAAAAACAATTAATAACGGTCTTTGTAGTCGTAATCTAACCTAGCTAAATAATTGTAAACATTATGTTCGCGTGTGATTCGTTCACTACCGTACACACTGACAATGCATATACGCATGATACGAACTTATACTACCTATATAGACTCAAAATATTATTCAGTATGATAATTTAAATTCGTGTTTACCTAACAACTTGTATACTTGAACCGTTATTGAAAACAGAGTACCTACCACCTATGTATAAACAACATGTTTGTGTTGTTGAAAATATTTAATCTGATATTCCTATAAATATTATTCGAATGCTGTAATAATTACATCAATACCAAAGTTAAAAACATTAAACAACAATTTTCAATGATAGAATATAACAATATGTAATTAAAAAAAAAATTCAATACGATGCGCGTTTACGTGTAATTTAAACAATGATAATTTTTTCTTTTCTTTCTTTTTACAAAACAAATAAATAAATGTCTGCAGGAATCTAGATTATATAGATTATAAAATATCTAATTTCAAAGATAATGTTGCAAAAATATCATATTTATATTCAATGCCGTTTATATTTTGAAATATTTAACTTTGAGATAGAATTATAACTCGGTTGGACATTGTAGAAAATATAAATAAGCATCATATTATACAATTTTATATTATTGATTTCAAAGAATCCATTCCTGCAGAATAATAATCTATATAACTAAAACAGTAAAACGAAAAATAAATTCTAAAGATCCTTTATATTTTAATCTTTACTTTGTCAAATGTATATTTGTTAAACTGAGCGACATATTATTATAATATAAAATCAAACGATGAAACATAATATATGTAATACTCATACCTACTCCAACTCACTATTAACATATACACTTGGTTTGAATAATTGAATAATATTGAAATATTTTACTTATACATTTATTCAGCTATACAAATGTATATTTATCAAAAAGAGACTATACTACATTTTCTAAATGGAAATCATATTAGGAACAAATAAGTATCTAATAACTAATTTAAATGAAATATATATATATATAATTAATTTTTTTTTATATTCAACACGTAGTATGACTCGAGCTTTTTATAACGATATAATGTACCTACTAAATATTCGATCAAATATATGAAATTGTTTATCAAACGTGGCTTGAATTCATGAATAAAACGTAAAAATAGTCAATTTGGTATTATGTACGTGTTATAAAATATAACATTAACTTGGATAGATAAGCATTTATTAACTAACGATAAGTGTAAAAATACAATGTTACCAAAATAATAATTATTACATTATCTATAAAATACTTTCGATTTCTATAGTCAGTAGTCACTACCTACAACTCAACACTATTATGAATCGTCCACGTAGTATGTAATGTGCACACTACCATACGTAATTAGATATAATGCTCAAATCCCTACCGTGTAGATACCAACCGTTATCATTACGACAATATACAACAATAATTAATATAAATATTAACGCCGAAAAATTGTAGTACCTATAATATTACGTATAATATACATAATAATAAGACTCATTATTTCTAAAACTATTAACGTTTTTGAAAATATTGTTTTTAGATATTTTTAATCGTTGAAAACATTATGTTTTTTTTTTTTAATTTTTACTTTTATTAATGACAATGCGCATTTTTAATTGTTTATTCAAAAGAAGAATAGTTTTAGGAATATTTCGATACACATATTATAAGCGTTTAAATGATCGAAAAGGAGTGCTATAGTGGATCCTATAAATGTTAGTCCACTATTCCACTCCTATTAACTTAATATATTTATATAATTAATAAACATGTTGTCTGAAATTTTATTTTTATAAATATACATACTCCAAAAATATTTTGGTTAAGATTATAAAATTAAAAATCTATACTTTCTTTATAAAAATATTACGACTTACATTTGTTTAAAAGTAATATTTTTAAAAACGTTAGTGTTTTTTAAGATAACGTGTTCCTTATGTTAAATGGAACACTCTGTATATTATTAATCTCAAAAATAAGTTCTGACTTGTATGCACTAAAAATCTTAAAATAATATGCATTTATAAACGAAAAATCCATAAAATATGACCATATCCAAAATGATTTTGGTTATTTCATCTACAAATGAACGAAATTTAATAATAATTATTACATTAAGAAAACCGGTCAAAATTATTATCGAAATCGCAATTATATAAACGATGAACATAGTCATCTAATTTATACGGCATTACATTAATAATAAATACAGGCTATTTTCTACAAAATATATTTTAATTTCTTTAAAAATTCGGTCATCCCCAAAATACGCATTTTTATGTATATTCTCTGCTCAATCGTCGATATTTTTTTTTTTTGCACCGAATTTCACTATTCTCAGTAAAAGTATTAAAATGTATCCGGAATAATTAATCAATTATAATTTATAACGTTTAAACAATAGAACATACTATTTGTTGTACGACGACATTATGATACTACCCGTGACGATAACAGTAATGTATAACATTACAATATTATTTATATAAAAAAAATGTCGCGGAGACAATTTTTACGCATCATGCTGCGTACGTATACTATTATCGTAACATAATTTAAATTATTTCGGTATAAATATAAATATCAATATCATACTCACGGTATCAAAGTCGTATCAACGGAGATGAGACTGCAGGACGCACGCCGGTGTACCAAAAGTCATTCCGTCACAGACTCCGAGAGCGGTGTGTGATTTTGGCGGCGGGCTGCATCGCGTTTTACCACCCCACGGAACGCGGCGGTGGCGGATCGGTGGCGATGCGGTGGTTGTGGTGTGGCGGTGTCGGCGGAGGACTCGATCGCCGCCACCACCGCCGCCACCGTCGCCGCTGCTGCCGCCGCCGCCGCCGCCACCGTCGTCGTCGTCGTCGTCGTTGGCGTCGTCGGCGGTGGCGGCGATCACACGCAGACGCAACCCTTTTGCTCTCCGCTGTTCTATGCCCACCGCATGCTATTCCCTTTCTCCCGAAACCCCATCCCCCCGCATAGCTTACCGTTTCCCCATCGACGTTATACTTACTTGTACACAAAATATATTATTATTATTTTCTGCCACCATATAATATGTCTCCTGCTCCTATATTTGCGTTAACTTTACACACATATATATATATGTACAGGGTGATTCACTGAGAACACTCGTCGCTTACCCCTCGTTTTTCCACCCATAATGAATTTATTCAAATTCTGACACTTAAAATTTTTAAAAATACTTAACTAACGCATTTTCAAACTCCTGAGATATTTTGTAATTCTTAATGAGTGTTTTCTGGTTTCAATGAAAATAATTGCTGTTTATCAAATGAGAAACCCTCTTTTTTTTAAATGTCGATGGAAATAATTTAAAAGTTGAACGAGTATTTTTGCAGTTATCAAAATCGTTTTACTAAAGATAACAGTCCTTAAAAGATGGTTTTAAAAATATATCCAACATATCTATGATCGGATAATAGTATTTATTAACTTTAGACCAATCCCCCTAGCCCCTATATCTTCCAAACCCTTTATCGGGTTCAATTTATCCTTAGTATATGTATTTAAAAACTCAAAAAATACTTGTTCGAATGATGATTTTGAGAAATAATAACCACTAAAAATTTACATTTAAAAAACAGAAGTTTTTACGTAGCGTCAAAATAGTTTTTATGAAATTAAAAATTTGATTTTGAATAAATAATTTACTGAAGAAAAAAATATGAGCATGGTGAATCATCCTGTACAATATACTTTTTTTCAGCCCTATGACACCATAATATAATTTACATATTAAGTACTGTTTATATTATTATACACGTGTGGTTTTCTCAATAAATATATATATTATAATGGTCGTATGTTTTTACGAGATTTCAATAATTACTTTATTAAATTATGAACTCTGTATCCGATTTTCGAAATTCTATATATATATATTTCATATAATATATAATGCAAAACCATATTATATTATTGTTGATCTCATGTTTAGATGCTGAACGTTTTCCTGACGTTCGTTGACGTCTTCAATATGTCGAGAATCGAACTTATTATTATTTGTAGGTAATTATAGTTTGTCCTATGTGTATAGAAAGGGCTCCAAGTTTAGATGAGTAGCAGGAATAAATAACATGTCACTCCTATTGAATCGACAACGCGAATTTATTTTTTAATTTTTTTTTTGGGATTTTTTGATTTTTTGATTTATAATAAAAGGGTATTAAATACCTACTGTAAAAAAAATAATGAAAAAGAAAATGTCTGCGAAAAAAATAATTTTACTGCGTTTTAGGATCGCGTAGAGAAAACTAAAAATGTTACTTGTAAATCACCTTGAAATATAATATATTTGGTGATTTTTTGTTTTTCATGACTTCTACTCTAAATAAGCGTTTTACCAAACGAGACTTCTAGACTTCTAAAGCATTTCGTTAAAAGTGTCGTATACGTAAGTGTGTGCCCGCGCGCGTGTGCCATGTATATTACGGGCGAACAGCCAACGACTCAGAAACACTTTCCCGCCTCATTTTTATAATAATAATATATATGTCTCCACTCTACACCCTCCTCTCGGTAGTTGCTAACTCACTTACCTAGGGGTTTATACTATTTTCCCATTTCTTCAACAATAACCTTGTGTCTATATAATATGCAATTATTGTGCATGCAGTTTTTTTTTATTTTATTTTTTTATCTCACTTGCGACTTTATTCATATTATTTTTATATAGTATCCAGGTATACCTGTAGTACCTATCTTGTCATTTCCTTACAGCTGTGTGTACTCTAAAATATTATACAGTATTGCATTGAAAATATTAAATAAATTCTTTAAAAGATGCATTTTTTTTTTTTATGAATTACAATCGAATAACTCCTACATTCATTGTAAACATACGATATGTATGTATATTGTACATAAAGTTACAATGTATATAATATGTGTATATTATATTTATTTATTTATATATTTATTTATTGAGATTGAGACCTGCATAACTTGATATATTATCATGATATATGGTTTTATAAGCATTGCTGTTATGAAGGTATTATTAAAGAACATTTAATGTCTACAATTTTTTTCCTATCAATGACATATTTTAATTTATGAAGTTTATATGACATTAATGTATTCAAATTTAACTACCTAATTCAAAAATATTATTAAAAAATCAAATGATACTATTAAATTATTTACCAGAATATTTTCTATCACTTGTTTTAGTTATAGTTTTATACATTTGAATCATTAAAAATTTTATTAAACATCATGAACTTATATAAGTACAAAATACAAATCCAATGAAAATAATCATTTTAATGGAAACAAAAGCTGTAAATTCTATACTAAAAACTAATAAAATGTGTAACAACTTTTTGAAGTACCCATACAACTGACTTAAAATTTTTATTCTTATTTCTTGATAAAAAGTGGACATTTTATTTAAGGGTAGTTAAAAGCGATTTGTTAGGTGAATACCACTGAATGTTAATTTTATTAAACATATGTCTATGACAGTTTTTATGGTTTTAATATTTTCTAGGTTGCACGTATTTTATAAAACATAATAATATACTATATTGCGAAACTTAAAGACCTTTATTAAGTATAGTCACTTCCATTCTTTTTAAGCATTTGATACTCTGACAACGCAGTGTTTAGTTTTGTTGAATAGGTAGATGGCAGTAATATAGACATGATTAACTGTAGTAGCTATTGTGTTCTTATATGAGCTCGCGCCATTTGACTGATTTGTTTTTCAACTCGTGTAGTTTCGTGTCACAGAAGATACCGTAATTTTGATCGTGTCAATAATTTGCTTTTCTTTGGGAATAGTACGGAGGGAAATATTTTAACAGCATTATATGGTATTGATGCAGCAGTGTTAATCAGCACCGGATTTGCAGTTTTTTTTTTATACATGAAAAATCAGTTTCTTTATTGTCACGCATACAACTACAAGACACTTTGTTTTCTATTATTAAAATAAACGTGATATCTTAAAATTTAATATAACAAATTGCGACTCCAAACTCACAGTTTTTGATATTTTATCTAAATATTAAGAATAAAATATTATAGAAACTTTCAAATCCATGCATATTAATCACAATTTATTTGGTAGTTTGTATTATTAAAACATTATAGAAAAATAAATCTCACAAAATAAAACCAAATTACAGGGAGTTTAATAAATTCTAATTCAAGATTTAAACGGGATAGAAAAATGTTCTTTACATATAACAAATATAACCTACATCTGTAAAATAATAATTTAAATATTTTTTAAAAATACCAATAATCTAAGTGTATTGAAAAGTTACGAAATAATAGAAAAAGTTTTCATTCCCAAAGAGATTTGAACTGGGTAACTTTGCAGTTTCTTAGGTGGTTTTTCGATATTTCTGGAAAAAATAATTTGAAATAGCAATACTAACATTTCTATAAAATATTATACATGTCTAATACCTTGTAATCTATAGTTTGGGTCACAACCAAATTGGGTTGTATGAAACAATAATTTAATAAACTTTAAAATGAAACTTATTATTTTATTTATATTTATGGTATTGTATGTGTATAGTCGTACTAATTCTTCTTTAAAAATATTATTATGATTGGACTCGATCAAATATAGTTACTCTGAATCTCTGGATTAATGCAATTTTAAACTTTATACTGATGACGTTAATATTGCAATTGATTGGTAATCATATGTTGTATTAACCATATGCAAGGTATTCACTATCTTATTTACTAATATTTAGTTCAAATATATAAAGTTTTTAGTTTCATTAATTTATGACTTATTTTTTAATTTAGAATAAAATATGTTGCGTACAGTGTTAATATATCTTTCCAACCATTACTTTTAGATTTAGTATATATTTATTAGAAATAATATATAATTGATAATTATTAATACGTTCATACCATAATAGATAAATTAAAATGTCGTAATCGTATTATAAATATGTTTATACGAACTACATTATATAATTATTAATGGGAATTAAAATAATTATTTAATAACAATATATGTTAAATAACTCAAACCAAATTTGTCAACTAAGTTTTTAGTTTTTACTCAAGAAAGACATGGAAATAAATTCTTTAATTGTGTTTTCATTTTATTATTATTATTATTATTTTAATTTATCTTTATTTCGCTTCGATGATTATAATTAGCCATTTGCGCTACATAAATTTACATTATTCTGATTACACACACACACACACACACACACTAAAAACTAAAAAGACTTATAAACAAAAGTAAACAGCATACCTATATTTGTATTACATTACGTACATGTATATATTTAATTATACATACAAATACATGGAATAATAATAATATAGAAAAGTACGTTGATATTACTCCGATACAACGTGTTATCATCAATTATTTTGTGTCTTCGACCAGCCAAAGTTCGCATTTTTTTCAACGCAAATGTATACACACCATTGATATTATTTTCATTTTTATTTAAATTTTTTTCTTTTGTTGTATGTCCATTGTATAATATGACTTCTAATACTTATATTTTTATGTTCCTTGATTTTTATCGATGATTTCATGCCCACCACTTACGATACGCGGACGAGTCGTTTCGCGACGGTTACGACACCGCTTCAACCTAACAACACGAAAATCATACTAATCTTACTCTTGACGTCGATATAAGCCACATTTTTATGGCCAACAATGTCGAGACCCACGTCCCAAAGATCGACCTCCAATGGTTTCGTCCCGACATCGATCTCGCGTTCCTCTGACATGATAACTACACTCCAATAATTTGCTCGAATCGAAAAAATAGATATCGTTCGAAATATTATAGGTAAACAGTTGTAACATTAGGTCATACGACTTGCATATTATAATTTACCTACAATGTAGCGTTTAACAACACAATCGTGTCTAAACTCGAAATAATATATTAATATGTTTATTTATTTATTTCTGAAATATACTTCGAAAAGCCTTCTGACACGAAGCTGGATCAAAACTTATATTTATGGACTAATGTCAAACCAATGTCTCCACACTTTTCCAAAATATCATAGACCTTATAAGGATTAAAGTTGATAAAAATAATAGATTGATTATTTGAACTTATTATATATCGCAGGGACAAATATATATTTTGACGTTACATAGGTTTAAGAATAAATATATATCAGTATTAATAAGGCCCTATGTCAGAAGAGTGGCATTGATAAAAATAATGTTTCTCTCTTACCATTTGGGCACCCGACTCTCAATATCGTTAAAATATACATCATAGGCGCAATTTGGGGGGGGGGGTGTGCTTATAGCAACCACCAATTTTGAAATTAGCACCAGAAAAATTTTTTGTGTTAATTTAGATTTTAATAGTAACATCCAACAGGTATCCATAATCTTAAGATAACATTATAAAAAAAGATAGTGGATCTTCACCACCCACAATTGAAATCGGGACCCTGATATACAATATACATGACCTACATCCATTGTTTAATGACTATAAAAATGTATCACATTGTGATAATAATAGTAATATAATTATAACAATTATAGTTATACTAAAGAGTTTAAAAGTTAAATTATTTTTAAATAAATTATATAGAGTTACTTTGTTTAAAAATAACTTTTAAATTGTCAAGTTATTTTTTACTCAATAAAAACTCAATAAATTTAATAAAAAGTATTTTTGAACAAATAATTGTATAATATAATGTATACATAGATAAAAATAGTAATAATAATTGGATATACTGTTTATAAATTATTAATTTACAATTTTTAATGTTTTGTAAGCAGGTACCTATTAAATTTTAGATTTTTTGTTAAGAATAATGTAGTGTACTATTTCTAAATTTTAATAGGAATCAAAATAATGCATATAAATATGACTTTATATAAATTCTATGGAAAATTACAAGTTCACCAAACACATTAATAATTTCAAATCTCCCGTGTGGAATTTAAAGATAAGTCGGTAATAGCATATGATATCTTATATAATTTATAATCAACATAAATAATTATTAACTTCTATAATCAAAGCATCAATTCGTAAAAATTATACTCATAAATATCATTTTTACTCGTATTTTTGTTTTTGTGTACACACATTTATCAAGTATGCTAATTGTTATTCTTTTTCATCAAATCCCACAGATTGTAAATAATCAATTAAGAAAAAAAAAGTTACTGATTTTTAACTAATTAAGTTAAATTAAATTAATTTCCCATTTAACCATTTATAAATGAAAAGCAATTTCCATCTTTAAACTAAATTTAAACTTATCTATTTTATCTTAACTTAATAAACTTAATAATTGTATCCATCCTTGATAACAATACCTAATCAAGATAGTTATACAGCAATGGTAAAATTATAATACAAGTATATAACATAGGTATTAACTATAATTTATTTACAATTTTACAACTAAAATATAAATTTATAATATTATTTGTGGCTTATAATTATTTATTTATCAAAACAAGTATTTATATCTTTTTAGAAACATTTATTATAATATTATATTAATTCTTGGGATTGAATTTGACTTTTTGCTGTATAAAGACTATTATTTTTACTTCTGACATGTACTCTTCAAATTATTCACATCATATAAAGGTCCAATGTACATTTATAAAATATATAGGTAAATGCAATTATAATGACGGAATCTTGCTCAAATTTCTATAAACGGGCTAAGTTTTACTTCGTCAGACTTACAAAAATAACGTTTAAAATGTTTCAATATGTCAGTAGGTGCACTGCTTCAAAGATAAGTCAGAAAATGTAATTTCCTAGTTTTCAGCCTTTTAATAAAGTATAACATGGTATTTGATCGAAAGTTTGAGTATACACTAAAGATTAATTTACATAAACAACTTAAAATAAATTTATATTTAATGTCGTGGGCGTAAGAACACTAAGAACCATAGTTATTTACTTATACAATATTATATACAAGTGATCAACGTAAGTGCTTTACATGTTATTGTATTTATGGATAATATAAATATTAAATATAATGTATTAAAGTATACGTTTATTACGTTCGCTGTTCAGTTAGTATAACAATATTATATTCAAATTTATATAAGGCGAGTAATCAATATTAGTGTATCATATTTTACTCTGTTATAATAATACTGAGGTAGGTAAGACAATAAGAAAGATTAGAGAAACAATGTTCATTTGTTTTATGTGTAAATATTAACAATTATAACAATAACATAATAAAATTAAAGAATATTGTTTAACCCATATGGTTTGGAACAAAAATAATTTTTTTAAATAACAAATAGTATTTCAGGAAGGCAATATGAGAATATTTATAAACCTACATCAAAATAAAAAATTGCTGAAAAACTTTAATTTTATTTCTTAGCGCATATTTAAAATATTGCACCTTTTAAATATTGTTACATATTGTTATCTTTATTGCCTATGAGTGTTAAACTGTCATTAAAATTTATAAAATAATGAAAGATCTCCGGATCTGACGACTAAAGGTTATATAAAAACGTGAATCTGAAAAAAAAATAAGTAGCGGTCAAGTATATTTTGAAAGTCAAGTAGTGTCATAAACGTTGAGTAGGTACACCAAAGAATTTTTGTTATTTTATTCCATAGATTAAAAAAGTAACACTTACGTTCCAACTATAATCGTTGGTTTTTTTTTTATTAACAGATAAATTATATTCAAGAATAATCAAAATAATAACTCTGAAATAAATTAAAGAGTAAAGTTATTGGTTATTATAATGTTTTCAATTTAAGTATACATTAAATACAACGGTAGTATTATTATATATACCTATTATACATTTTTATTATATGGTAGATAATATTCTCATTCAATAAAAATAATAATTGTTTGAACTTTTTTCTTGAAAAAAATTTACATTATACTATAATATAAAAAATAATATTTGTTTTCACTAGTACAGAACTTCGATGTACTTTGAATAATGTGGAATGCATAATATATTGTGTACACAATTAAAAAAAAATAACGCATATTTTTTGCACACTGTGAAGTATCCGTTTTGGCTCGAGCTACGTATATAATATTTATTCAGTTTATAATATGTATATATTATTTTTTTTTCCTTTATATCAAATATGCGTTTAATAATTAAAAGTGCACGTCGTCGTACTCCTGCAAACTTCGTGTTTAATGACGCTGAACAGATTGCATTGTAATTTATTTAGCCGGTGGTACATAATGATGAAACTTGGGTTTTCCCCAAGGAATAGTTCCATAGTTCTACGGTGGGTAACCCACGATTGTGTTTGCTTAGGCATGCTCGTGTATGTATATAAAGTATAATGCCTAAAACCATACTGCAGTTACACTTAGATATCTGCTATCATTGTAGTAAATGGGTACGAAACGCTTGTAACTTCGGCAAAACAATAACTATTTTACGTGAATTATAATGATATTATGTTCACCAGGTAAGTAAGTACTGTAATATTATACTATATACTTATAGAGTGACATTCAAAATCGATGGTAATCGAGTAAAATATTATAACAAATGTAATGCAATGCGTGTACGGGCACTTAAATTAAGATATACAAACATATAATAATAACGTCATGTCTAATGTGAAAAAATTAAATAAATCGAAAATTTTATTTTTATTTTTATAACAATAAATATTAAGGCAACAACGACAAATATAATTGGCATATAGCAAGATGTAAATATTGCGAAGAATAAGTATAATTATGATTTAAGTACAAATAAGGTTAGATTAGACAGAGTTGTTCATTATTTTGAGGTTTTTAAGAAATTCGAAATGTTTGTATATTTTATTCGTCCGGTTATATAACCTAATTCTAAATGGTTACATTTTGTTTTTCTTTAATTTCCTCATATTTGCAGAAATTAATTGAAATTTTAAGAGAAGGAATTTGACTGTATTAAAAGTATTTCAACCATAATATTATGTTGTTATATACATTTTACTTATATACACATAATACTATTATAATCAACGGAAAGTCGTAATTTGATGAATCGATAAAAGTTAGACAATCTGACCCAAGAATTATTTCACAGTTAATGTAATAATATTTTTGATAATTAATAGTTAAATAATAGTTAATGTATTACAGTAGCACGTATCAATACAAACGAGTTTTCTAATTACTAGCTAGTTAAAAGATTCTTAACTAAATGTATATATATTTATGATTTATTAAAATTATATAATAATAGTGTCAGTAAAAAATATGTTTGGTTGTTTTTTTATGAACCATTTCTTAAATAAAATCTAAATATATAAAATTGATCATATTATTCAAATTCTGAAACTCAAATGACAATCAAAAAAAAAAAAAAAAAACACAGCAGGTGATTTAATGGCATAGTAAGATTGTTGTATACATTTGAGATAAGTACACGTAATATATTATTTCTCTCCCGAAATTACATAATTAAAAAAAATATGTATTTCGCAAAGTATAGAAACTTAATTGGTATCAGATAAACAATAAAATAAAGACAATTGTTTTAAATATAAGCGTAATTGTCATAATACTCAACACTGATGGATAAAACCTGACTTATCGTATATTATATTGTACAAGTAAATATACGAGAATATAATATAATAGCGATGAAGAAAATGTTTGTCAGCAATCTTTTGTGTGTTTTTTTTTAATTATATTACACAAAAAATACAGAAACTAAGTAATATAATATTGTTAATTTATAGTCATAAAGCCATTGTGGAATTTAGCCATTATTCTAACAAAACTAGGTAGTTCATCGAAATTATCGTACTCTATTAAATGTAAAACAAAGGAGTTTCCATTTCGGTTACTAAAGCAAAGTCAGATAGTTCTATTCCATTTATTTTTCCGTATGTATATATATATATATATATATGTATTAATGGTATTTATAATATGTATAACTACGTGGGGTATTACGAGAACAGCGAATATTATGTATGATTTTTTTTCCACAAACGAATAACCCAACTGGCTTATATTATTCTATTGTATATTATATGAATAATTCTTGTCTCTAGGTACCTACTTTTAGTTATACGCTTAAAAATAAAAGCAGCTTTTTAAAAATAAATAATTAATCTCACAAGTCGACTGATACTGCGAAGAGAACAAGTAACATTAATCCATTATTTTTGCACAGAGAGTTTTTATAAAACAACTTGTTAGATAAATACATTTTTTATGGTTCATTATATTTTGTTATGTTTTAATGTAAAATACATATGTGTGTAGATGTAAATTGTAAAATACATTATATCATTCATAATATTAAGTACCGGATAATTGCATCATATTAAATTATGTTAATACAAAGCTAATAATAATTGGTATTATAATTGTTTATTTAACAAACCCACAAATATTATCATTATATTTATTTTATGTTTCTATTGAAAATATATTTTAATACAAAAATAGTATTAGTACTACGTGTACATTATTGATTTTTGTATCTGTGTATTTATACATTTAAAAAAATATATATATAACAATAAAAATGTACAAAAATTGTCATATTAAAACTAATTATAATATCAATCGTTTATATCTTATTGTTTTCTTATGATTCTGACAAAGATTAATTAATCGAGTAACATTATGATGTAAGTTATTAAGATAAAAAGTTTTAAGCTGCGCAAAAAAAATTACAGTTTAACTTCATTGTGTTTTTTATTATAACTCGAGTATTAATAATTTGTTATATTCTATTGTATAAAATCATAACTAAAAAGAAAAATGTATCAATTTATATATATATATATATGCTTATATTGTTTATTTCAAAATACCTACACTTATCGTTGAGTAACGGAAATAAACTCATCAATAAACTTTACTTTATACATTTTCTGTTGACGAAATAAAATATGTGTTTAATGGTATAGAAAACACACCAAAAATCAATGAACGTTATTAAAATATGATTGTATAAAGACAATTGTCCGTCATGTGTAATATGAAATGCATCATTTTATTTTACTTTAAATTATTCCGTAACCTTTTTTAGGATTTAACTGATTTAAGTAATAAATACATAGAATAAAATATAATACTTGCGATTATTTTTAATATATTTTAAATATATTTTTATTCAAACAAATAGCAATAAAATAAAAAATTCGTCTAACACATAGGTTGTCAGAATATCTCAATAAAAAATTGTATACAACATACTATCGAAATAGTGGATTTAGAAGTAGTATAAAAATATAGTCTCAAATTATAATACACAGTGCAAAACATGTTTAAAGTTAAACATGATGGCTTTATTATAAGTGCTATATTGTGCTGTTCTAGTATCCACATTAACTAAACGAAAATTTGGATTTAAATAACTTCATTCGGATTACCTATTCCGAAAGTTCATAGGTATCTACTGAGGGCGTCGCCCGATTGCGGCCCAAAGTAAACTTTTTACCTTTTCACCTATCCCGATTGCGGCCCGTACATAATAGGTAGGAAATACTATTTAAGTGGTTATCAAAACTAAATAAATATTCGGATTGCGTTCGATACGTACTTTGACATTAATGTAACTATCGATTATACACAGTTCACACGATCACCATGCAATACTCTCGCCACTCGGTGCTATCATATATTTAGCTGCTATACAACGGCTAAAATACAAACATTTTGTGATTATTCAGTTGACATTTATATTGATGATGATTCTGATTTTCCTCCTGAAATATGGGCTACTTGTAGTTCCAGTATCTATTTCATAACGATGTGTGTGAAAGTTTTTATTCGAGATTAAATTCACTTTCTAAGTATATAATTTTTGGAAATTTTGAAAGAACGCCAAACAGATGCTAAAATAAAAATTTAATCTATTATTTGAACTCAATTAATTGTATTTTATATATATATATTTTTTATACCTATTGTAAACAATTTATTATTTTAATATTCGAATATTTATTTATTGATACATTAATTGTATTTCATACATAATTTCAAATAAAAATATCTCCAAATGGCTCAAATATATTATTTAAAAATTTAAAAAATTAATTATAAACTATTTTGTGAACCATTGGACGCAATCGGGATACTTATATTTGTGATAAAATACGACTACCTGAATTCGGGCCGCAATCGGGCAACTCCGTCTACCGAATAACCTAAAATATCCTGCAGTATATACATATATGCGTGTGTCGAAGTACAATAACACATACCGTTTATTTATTCTTGTAAAAAATAATATTGTTGCACAAGACTGCGGACAATTTGTAGTACTATTTGCCATTATAATGTTATTATAATGCTATTCCCGATGATAATATTCAAGTGCTGTTAAAAAACGTTATCAGACGTCGCGCATATCTCATTCGTATACAATGTATACTATACATTATATTATGTTCTACAATTTTATATTGAAATAATATCCTTATAGTAGGATTTAATACAACAATAACAATAGTATGCGTTCGTATTTTTATTTGTGTTTTCAGTCGATACACATTCTTACACATTCTTGGCATATCCGTGCGATTTGTAATAATATTTAGAACGCGCGATTTTGAATATCGTATATCGTATTATGCCAGCTGTAACGCGTACAATAACGAGTTGGAATGAGCAAACGGAATATATTTTGATTTGGATGTTTTAGAAAAACGTCAAATCGTTTCTGTTCCACCCACTGTTGATGCATGTTACAACAACAATATAGAATAATATAGATATGTTATTTTTAATTTTTATTTCGAGTTGACCAAAGTTTTCATTTTAAACCCTTCCCCTCGGATTTTTGTCCGAAAACGACATACTCATCTTGTATGAAATGATACGCTGATGATGAATAAATATTAGTTGTTGCACTAATTCAATCAAATTAGTAATATGAATTGTTATGGCCGAATTGGAGTATTAACTAAATGCTCTTTATTGTATTTAATAATGTTAATATATTATCAATAAACACAATTTTAACTCTATCGTTATTGTAACCAAATTTGAGCTGTTGAAAACATTTGCTTGTATTTTTTTATTCAGGTAATTTATTTTTTAAGTCTACATTATATTATATTAATGTCTTATAAAATAGCATTGTTATTTTCATTTTATGTAATTATATTTTAAGGCTTATAAAGTTATAAAATTTTGTGCACTTTTTTTGAAAACACTTAAACATGTGTATTTTTGAAAATGGCACAATTAAAGTTATATTGGGTACCTAAACTAAATCAATAATTTTATTATTTATCAAAAAATTTTTAAAAAAACGTGTAGTTGTGCTATAACTTTGATGAGTGTAAAAAATCATATCACATTTTATATTGTTATTATTAAATTTAAAAAAAAAAACTTTATGAAATCTTCACGTTTTTTATACTAAATACGTTAGTACGTACATAATAATCACTATATTTTCTAATTGGTGTGTACTAGATTTTATAATACTACGTATTTTTAGAAGAAAAAAAATTATCTTAAAAAACTGTACTGTTCCATCTACGCTAATTTAGTATAATATAATTGGTACTATGATATTATGAAATAACTGTCGAAGGGATTTGAAATTGTTATGCTGAAATTATTGTACATCAAATCATATTTGTGATGTGTCACTTAAAAAAAAACCCTACTGTAATATTATTATTATTATTATAATTATTATTATTATTATAAAATCGGGTTTGCTTCGGGCATTTAGTGACCTTTACCGGGGTCCAGCACCAAAGGACACATCCGCGGGGAATAGTAAAACATCGAATGCAGTGTGCGTATCTGATGTTAACTCACTGAATTCGAGAGCAAAGACCGTTGATAAAGAGAAAATCGTTGTTGAAGTAATAGTAACATAAATTATTTTAATATTAGTGTACGGTATCAAGGCTATTGGCTTAATAGTGAGGGTAAGAGGTTAAGCGTGGGAGACGAGCGGTAAGGCGCATTGATCTCGCGACCGATATTGTCATTTTATTGTTCTCGTGATTTATGGCCTCGAGTTACTTTTTACTTTTATTTTTTTATTTTTAATATTTTTCGGGCCTTTTTTCGTCGTGAAAACTCAATATAATAATCCACTGGCAAGAAGCCGAAAAGTTTGAACTTATCATTAAAAACATCCGCCGTGCTCGCGAATCACCCTCACAGTGTGCTTATATAATAAAAAAATTTTAAATATATTATTGTACTTACTACAATATAATAATATATACGACGGATTTATAATACCTGTGCAGCAGTTTGTGACGTCAGATTTTTACTTGTATAATAAATGCGCTTATTTACTTTTACGGGTTGCGAAGAAAAAACAATTGTAAATTGTAATAAATGTAAATCATTTTAGACACTGCGCGAAACAAAAAATGAATTTTTTAACAGTATCGATGGCCGTAGATAAGGTAGGCCTCTCATCGAGATATAAGATCACAACATTAATATAGACTTAAACAAAACCATGTCTAATGAGAAAGAGGATAAAAGAGAAGGGTAGTACACTCCTTTGATTTTACAATTGTCCTTCCTAACTTTTTTTTTATATTATAAATTCAAAATGCATACTTTCTTATATAAAAAAATGAATAAGAGATTTTCCATATGACTAAATTTATTAATGTATTATACGATATCATTTTTAAAATAAATATTAACATTTTTATGAAGGTTTTCTTTGTAAGTTTTTATATCAATTCATTAAATGTAAACTTAATTAACTACATTATTTAATTTTATATATTTGATTGAACTATGATAAAGTATAAAGTCAACATTTTTGAGATATATGATTTTATATTTTATAGAAAAATTCTAAAAACCAGCTATTTTTAGAGCTAAATCTACGTCTGCTGATCAGTGATGTCACGTTGGTATACAACTAAAAATAGGTAGATATTTTTAAACTAAATTAAAAACTTGTTTGACAAAAGTTATTTTTTACAAAACAATCTCGCAACTAATTAGTTTTACAAATATGTATTTATTATTATTATTATTTTTTTTAAGTTCATCTAGAAGAGTTCTGCGAGTAATTTAACAAAAATGTCAACAAAATGTCATTTGGTCAAGTACTTTCCGTTTTTTTAAAAAATGAGTTTTGGAAAAAAATCACGTTCAAAGCTTAAAATACGAAAAAGTAATAGATAATACCATCTTCACACACTTCAAAGCTAATCCATTATTCCAGGCCATTGTAATTTAAGCTTACCACTCAGTCGTAAAGTTAATTTTTCATGTATTTATTTATATTTGAATAATTATCAATTGGAAAACATTTAATACACAATTAGTACATTCATTAATTACTGAAAATAAAAATTTTAAATTTAAGAATACATTTGTATTAATTAAGTTGCTTCGTTCATAAAAATTAAGGTATCATTTTAATATGTTATTAATACTTATGCAAATTTTAAATTAAATTATTTTATTTTTAACAATCATAATAATATGATATATGCAGTATTATGCTTAAAATAAGTTTGTATTATATATATTAAGTGTTAATTTTATATGCCAATCATATAATTATATAAAGGTGTTCAAAATATTAAGTTATAATATTATCTAAGAAAAGCAACATTTAATATTATTGATTTATTTTATTTAATGTGTTAAAGTTCAAATGATGATATTGTTGATATTCTTTCATAACATTGATTCATTTTAAACGTATCTGTTCGGTTAAGTTTTTAATATCTTAACAGTAGTTAAAATATGAATGTATTTGGTTTTCCATTGATACCAATTATTGGCCCCTGGGCTCTTAGATATATTATTAGGCTCTATAATTATATACTCTACGTAGAAATGTACATACAATAAGATGTTCCCAAAGTTACCTAAAAATAATGTGCAGTAAAAAAACGCGTGATATCGTAGTCTGCATCATATTCATAGAAATATTCAACCCGGTTTAAAATAAAATGTACATCCTCTACGAGACAAATGTATGAATCGGTTTGGATTTGTATACGAATAAATTCTATAAAACGTTCACAATCAATAGCAATTTAGACGAAAAATGCGTTATTATTTTTAATTTTCACAATGGATCAGATATACCGGTTACTAGCTACTCATGAATGCAAGAAAAACAAAAAATATATTACTGTTTGATGGAGGTTTAATAGTTGGCTTAATTTACCCGAACGAATAACAATAAAAACATATGATCTTGTGTCAGAAAGTTTTTAGTTCTTTTGACTTTCTGTTACATAATAGGTTATTTGGTGTGCGATGTTTATACGAAAAACATCATTTTGTCACATCTATATAACAAGAACAGAAGATACCAATTATTACGGGAGAGTAAATAATGCATTAAAAACTTGTGAAATCGTAGTCGCGTGTAGCAGCTACGTAATACCATATTTATATTAAATGTATCGGGAAAAAATCGTTAATAAAAACAAATCGCTATAACACGTAATTATAAAACTAAGCCAGTGGATGTTGTGATTTGGATATTTAAATTATTTACGATATTTACATTTATTATATATATTTACGTAGATACATTTTAGAGTACCTACGTGTAAATCAAAACAAAAGCCTGTAGTAAGCCCTCTTTCTGTAAACTGTTGTTATTACTTTATTATTCGAAGGTGTTGTGCGAATATAATATACTTATGTACTGAACTAGACTGATATCGTTTAATCTAAAGCATTATAATGCAAAAAATATAAATTATTAAAATTCTACCTACGCTTGAACAATTTTCGCATTTGGATGCATGTTTTCGAAAATCAAGTTTTAGAATGAAAAAAATTTAGAAAATCTACTTTTAGAATATGAAACTTCTAGAAAGTCTGTGTTTTAGAAAAATATTAAATGGTGTTTTTCAAGACCGTAAAATACTAGTTTACAATTTTTGCCCCCAAAGAAAGTGAAAGAAGTGTAGCGTATTTTGAAATCTGAATTTGAAGACGATGAAATTGATCTTATAACATATTTTGAAGAAAACTACGGGGTTTGAAAAATTAGAATGAGGTTTAGAAAAAAAAGCAATGCGTTATGAACCATGTTTTCCAATTTAAATGTGGTTGTAATACATATAGTCAAACTGTTAACGAAATGCCAAGAATATCCAATTCAGCAAAAAGTTGGTATAACAAAATACATTGTTTACTACCAACACGTCCAGATATACAGTGCTTGATTTGGAAAAAAACTAGAAGGAGGACTCAGTGGATGTTGGATGAACGAGCGTTCCACACAAAATTAAATATCACATTACTGTGCGAACGATCAAAGCCCCCCATCACCTTCAGCCACCCATATCCCCGAAAATCATTACATTTATTATATACAAATATTTTAAAATAAAAAAACATTTATTTATTTATTACACATCATCCATTACATTACACATTGTAATTTAAATTACGATTTATAAAGATATATAACATGTTATTAATAACTCTTCAATACATCCATGTACATGAATACAGTATTGTGCGACACAAACGTCGTTGAGAAATGCTTTTATGGTATACAACACAACCCGTGGTTGAAGATACAAGTATGATGTAAAAGTTTAGCTACAGAGAACAACAAAAATATTATAAATATGTAATGCAATTTACTGAATAAAAAAAAAAAACAGTATTGTACATCGACATCGTTCTTATTCTTATTCCTAATCTTATTATTATTATTAATATTACTATTTATATTATTATTATTATTATAATTATTTTATTCTTATAATAACTTTTATTTAAATTGTGCGTTTATCGGCGATTTCACTATTGGGGTTTCTACGGTTTCTTGTTATCTGTCACAGAACACCGGATATAAAAGGCCCGGCAAAACGAACAGCATTCACATTCACTGTCTGTCCTCCGTCGTAGAAAGACCCACCCTGGGAAGACTTGCGCGATTAGGGAAGGCATCTGGTAAACAGTCATTCGTAGGAATACGTTATTCGTAAGTGTGTTCAAGTATGTTTCCCAAACAGAACGTATATTCGTAAAACCCCGTTTCCCTGTGCGTTTTCGTTATTGTCGATATGCGCAGAGCTACGGCGGGTTACGTTCCGCAGAAATGACGAGTCGCGCGTACGTCGGATCTAGCGAGCAGATGGCATAGTTCCAGTGGCTCGTAAGAGTTCCGCGTTACGGGTGTATCGCTCTCGTTTGAGCTTCCCGTCTCGTGTGCCGTTGTGATGATCTGACAATGCGTGCGATTCGATTCTGATCCGATTATTCGGTGGCTGCGATGTCGTTGAATGACATACCAATCTGTTCGAAACATTGTACACATTACGAAAACGTAATTTTTTTTTTTTTGGTAATATTTGTCAAATTTTAACGTATAATTGTCTATTATACAAGATATTTTTTAGTAATACATTTAGTTCATTTAATTAAGTTTACCTATTATTTATAAACACATAGATATGAATATTTTTTATTATAGATTTCCTATAAAATATGATCAATTAACTCAACTGTGCCCAATCGCTGTTAAAAGTGAATTAGTGTAAAATTTGTTGAAAAAACACTCATAGATTTGACGTCTTCTTCTTTTATTATATATTATTATACTAAAAGTGAAAAATAGTCACGTTCACAATATCTAGGATCGCAGCGGTCACATAGAAAAAGATCTATTAGGTGTGGTCGACGCAGCCTAACGATTGAAAAAATTAATTACCAATTATTATTAACCAATTTGTTTTTCATAGTCGATACAAATATACAAATATTATGGCTATAGGTTATAGGTTATAGTTATATTTTGCATCAGAAAAAACTGATAATTTACAATTTCACTACAGCAAATATTGCGTTTCCAGCATTCCGTTTCAAATAAATATAAGGGGTGTGCTAAGAAAAAAATAAAAAAACAGCCGGACTTCGTCTCTCCACATCCATCCCAAATTCAAGCACTATTGATATACATGCATTTATCTTCAAAATTAAAAAAAAAAACAACATGAAATTGAATCAACAATCAAATCGTTGATTTCAAATAAAGTATTCAAGAAAAAAAAGTACAATGAAACACTGACTAATAACACATTGAAAATATGTAAACGAATAGTTAATGATTCTAATTATAATTTATATAAATTTATGATAGCTATTATTAATAATCTTTAGTATTAATAATTATTATATTTATTTTTTATGATAAAAGAATTATTAGAAAACATTTTATAAACTAGTAAACAGTAAAAAAAAATATATATATTTCTAAAAATTGAAATTCTAAAAGTTTTATTTTCTAGAACACAGTGTTTCTAAAACTTTATATTCTAAAACTCGTCATTCTAAAATATGACTTTCTAAAACCTGGCTCAATATCCAATTTTCGTAACGTTATTGTAATACGAGGAGGTGAAAATTAACTCGTTAAAAAATTATATATTATTAATTTTGTTTAATATAAATATTAAATATATACATATTCAATGTGAGTGTGTGTGTGAGCATAGTATAACAGAATTAACTGAAAAATTAAATTAAATTAATTATGAAATAACTTTTAATCGTTTTAATAATAAATATTTATTTTTTTATTTTTTTTTATATAAAAATATATAGTCAATCAAATAAAATAAAACAATTATTAAAATAAAATGTACTAAATTTTTAGTTATTATTATTTAACTGTTATAATATAAATTCTGTATAGTAAACAATACTATATTTAGGTCAACATTTAAAATAATTTGTAAGATGTTACACGATTAAAAAGGAATTCGATTACAAAATTAGTTTTGGGTCTTTCCGATGACTGTATCAGATACCTCTGTCTATTGAAACACCTTGAAGAACATACTCTTAATAAAAAACTCTTCTAAACTGTCTGACATAAAATATATAAATATTACGTGGGAATATAACTCCCCATCAACATGCAACATACAAGGGGACATCATAGAAGAATAAAATATGTCCGTTTTGGAGAGCGACACATCGGAGTTGGGTCCCAAGTAGTAGGATTCTATCGAAGGGACTACACTAGTTGGGTGCAAGATTTTTTCGAATACTACTCTAGTTGGGCTCCGATATTTTTTTAAGTAAGTATTAAAGTATTTTAAGTTAATATACAAAACAAAAAAATACATATATTAAAAACGTTTACATGAACGGAATTGTCATTTTTTCTAAATTATCATAATCCACCATTAGATATTTTAGCTATTTCACTTGTTTTGGTATTTCCTTGTATGAAATATATTAGTGTCCAATAATTATTGTCTATGAAAATACGATAAAGTTTTATTTCTACTTTCATTTTATACCATTAGAATTAGTAATGCTATAACAATAAAATATAAAGCAATATTGATAAAAACAATTCACATTTATTTTATCATATAGTTATTGAAAGATAACTTTTTAGAAATTATTTTTAATAAAACGATAGTATACTACATTTTATTAAAAAAAAAATTTATAAATGACAAAATTAATGAAAAAAATGTTAGATTATGTATGAAAACAATATTATATTTTATTTATAAAAAAAAATTAGGGACCCAACTAGTAAAGCAGTTTTAAATCGGGACCCAACTCGGACGTAGCCATTGATTTTCCCATGTAAATATTATATACTGTATTTTCATCCCCAGTATTTACAGTGATTCTTGATAACGAAAAAATGTCATTAGTCAAATAATAATAAAAAAAAAAAAGCGGGTAAGTGGGTATCGCTCTGCTGTATATTAGGGGGTGGGGTGGACCTCAGACTATGGAAGGTTAAATTTGAATGCAATGATAGGTATCATTGTATACGAAAAACGATTCTGAACGAAGATGATTTGTCAGTTTAGGATATATTATATTTAAATATTGTCAAATATTCTATTTTGAAACAAATAGTATAGTTTTTATATTATGTTACTATGGTTACTATGGCCAACATTCGCATTATGAGCGTATGAAATTTAATTTAAATTTTGACATATTTCGTATAAATTCGAACTTTAAACACTTATAAAAAAAAATTGTGACTAACGATTTCAGATTTTTTTTTATCACTTTAAGAACAACTTATAAGAAACCTTGTATTAAATTTTCAAGATTTTCTGGCCACCCAAAAATTTTTTATCGGCATTTGAAGAAAAAAAAACTTAGAAAAGTCGAAAATTTCAATTGTCTATTAGTAGCTTAAAAATGGTCAAAATATTTTGAAAATTTAACTGTAAAAAGATAACCATAATATAAACATTTGGTGAAAATTTCAAGTATTTACAATAATTCGTTTTTGAGTTACAGCAAAATCAAAAAATCGATTTTGTCGAAAAGTGGTTTTTCCGTAAAATTTCCATTTTTCTGTCATTTTTTTTTTGTTTTTCTCGATTTTTAAACTATTTGAAAACTTTAATTTTGACCCCCCTAAAGTACCAACTAGATTCAATTTCCTATTCAAAGAGGGGCTGAAGTCAAAAATCGGAGCATTATTACTGCTCCAAATGTTGGAGTCAGACACAAAAAAAAAAAAAAAAAAAAAAACACACATCATTGTAAAAGCAATACATTCATCACTTCGTTCAGAATCTAAAAAACGGCATTGAGGCGTATGTTTAACTGTATTATTCATTATATTATTGTCTTTGATCTCCCTTATTCATTATCATTCGAATTAATTATATAATTAAACCTGTAATATGGTCTGAATATAATAACTTTACAATACTATTACTAATAATGCACTTTTGGTATCATCATATTTTTATTTAAAAAAAAAAACAAAAAATAACACAAATGTATGTACCGCCTCGAGAGATTATGAGCCTATAAGCATCCGTCGAGAACAATATTTTACAAAGTCGTGATAAATGATCGGTAGTTGCGTTTCGTATTTCTTTAACATTAAAATGGAATATAAATTTACTAGGTCACTAATTCACATAGTCAACATTTGTCCACGGGGAATGCATTATTTGTATCCGAATATAATTTACATTGGATGTAATTATAATGTCGTCCGCGGGTAGAAAGTCCACTAAAATGTCTCCGGTTACTTTTGATATATATATTAAATATACATACCAAGAGACCCATTTAACCAGCAACACTCATTTTCTCTGTCAAGTTTTGTGATCCAGAATAAAAACGTTCTTATGACTTTGAAGTATTATGTTTTTCCCACAGTTATGTTAATATTTTTTTTCTTTTAACTTATGAGTAATGTTTGCTTAGGGTTTATATTTTTCTTAAATATTGACCCGCGTTTTTAATTTCAAATTCCAAAGAAGAATATACATTTAAAGATTAAATGGTATATTATGATGAATACATTATATTTTATTATTATATTCATTGTAAGCTTAGTCATTAACCACAAATTAGTGAGAAACTGTTTTATAACTTCACATAACAATGAGTTTTCAAATTCACTTTCTTATACATATACGTTTAGAGATCAATGCTTTATAATTTAAGTTCGTTTACAAAAAAAAAATATGTGTGTTATTAAAAAGTTATAGGTAACTAAGACGATCTCATATTTTATCATATTCATCAACCACATACCTACTAATTTTTTTATTGTAAATTGGTCAATAAAATAAAAATATTTTAGTAATTCTTTAAAAAGTATAACACTGTCATTATGTTTTTTAATATGACGTTGTATTCTCTTTTATTGCACGAAAATATTTAATTCTGTACATAAATGTTCTGACTGAATAAAAAAATATATTTACAAGTAATAATATAGGTTGAAAATCTATAGAACTTTTCGATTAACATTTACTTTTTACATTCTCGTTTTTTTCATTATATTTTACTTAGAACAAACTCAAATTAACACTAAACCATGTTGATAATTTTTATAATTTACATCACTAAAAATAATTTAATGTAAAAAAGGTGTATTTTTCTGAAGTTTTAAATAAAAAGAATTGATATTTCCAATTCACATATTTTGAATCTTTGTACCTACTATTTAATATCTGCATTTGAATTATTTATAAATAAAAAAAAAAATATTTGTAATTCTATGAAAATATATAAGTGGGAAAGAAAATTATTTATCCTAATAATATAATATAATAAAAAAGGTATGCAATTGAAATATTACTGCTTAATAAATAAGTAATTAAAATCTATACCTTGAAAGTGGCTAAGATATAATTATAAAAGTTAAAAAAAACTTTTGATGATTATCAATAAATTTATTTTATTTAAAACCGTGCATTCAGTATTCACGATTTACTTTCCTCCTTTAGTAGGATTGTAATTATTTAGTCATATCCAAGTTAGTTATATTTATTTTAATAATATTTTATTCATAATTCAAAAAAATAAAAACAAGTTTATTACAATGTTTAAAACTGGAAAAAGATTCTATTAATATCATACAAATAAATTATATAGTAATTTTGTACTCAAAAATTATAATTTATAAATCATACATTTTTAAAGAAGTAATGTAAATAATAATTAAAGTATTTATATACCAATATACTCGTATTCAAAAATACTCGAATGTTTTATACATAATAACTACCACAACTTCTATAGATTTAATACTTATTAGTACTTAAATAATTATAAGAAATACCTATATATTAGGTCTGCTATTTATTTTATTGAAATATTATTCACTGATTAAAATACTTCATTACAAATTAAATATAATATACAAGTAGAAACACAAATTTAGTATGCTCAATAACTAGTCTTTCTTGATTTGTTATGTATTATACAGATATATAACAGATAATAATAACTTTAAAAGAAATGGAAATTGAAATAAGATTGCTTATAAATCTGTCAATTATTATACATATGTATTTTTTTATTTATTGTGTTTAAAAATATATTTAAAACATAATTTATCACTTTAAAGTGTGACAATTTAATCTTAAATATAACTAAATTTTAAATTGTAAGTCTACTTAAATTAAAATTTTGATATTAAACAAAATTATTCACAAGACTACTCAGAAAAATTACTTTATATCCAATTTCACGGATGGGTAACTTTTTTTAAAACATTGCTCCCACGACAGATTATTAAATAAAATTAAAAACTTAGAATAGTTATAGTCTAAGTTGCAAATAACAATAAAATAATAATAATATAATAAAGTAATGTTACGTTAAATATTGTACCTATATCATTATTTCCTATACATTTGAATGATAATATGTATTATAATATACTTTAGACATATTATAAAGTATATTAATGATCAAAATAAAAAAAATAATAACAACGGAAATGTATTTGACTTTGAAAAAACTGTAGCCAAAAATATCTTGTTTTCTTAATTTATAATATTTGAACAATAATTTAGAGATAATAATATTATAATTTTTAAAACTATTTAGACTTGATTTATTCAAAATTAATTCTTACCTTAATAGTGTTTTCCATTATTACGTCCTTAATATTATAATAAATACATTCATTTTTCATTGTAATTCATATAAAAAAAATGGAAATCGTTATTCATATAGCAATAAAGTATATTAAATAAAAATAAAAATGTATTTTGGTAGTAACATTTTTTATTATTATTCTCCAATTCAGTAATTAAACAAGGAGACCAAATTTAATACATAATGAATAAAATAGTGATAATAAAAAATTTGGGATAAAAATAATACAATAAGAAAATGTGACGGGCTAGTATCTTAAAAACATCATTAAATTTTATAAAAGCTAAATAACCAAATATTTTCCAATTTTTTCACATTTAGAGAATTCTTGTTTTGAGTTTTTATTTAAATTAAAATTCGTAGGTTTAAATATATTCATGAAAAATTATTTATTTATGACTTACAGATAATTAATTAATAACTATATAGAACTAGTCGACTTATAAAAGCGATTTCATTTTAAGATAAGATTAAAAATGGACCATGATCATTTGCATTATGTAAAGGGCGTGTTCTCTTTATTCATTAATAATACACGTTAAAATTAAAAAAAAAAACTATATTGCGTTCAAAAATTAAAACTTTATAATATTGCAAAATAATACACAAAAAATTTGTAAGTGTTGTAAGACAAGGCTAAAAATAATAATAACAATTATGTTTAGTTAAATGTTTAATTTAAAATGAAAACATTTTATTATTCATTGAGTTAAAAACTATTTAATGATACTGAAAACCATAAAAAAAATTAAAACAAATAATTTATATTGCTCTATTTTATTTGTTAATATTATACTCAGTAAAAATAGATAAAACATTAAAATTATTATAAGTGCTGACTAATTAAAGTTGTGTATTGATTAATGAAAATAAAAAATTTAGTATAAAATTATCTTCTCAAGTCAAAATTGTTAATTGTTTATTTTTATAAACTATGGTTTTAACAAAATTATAATTATAATAATATAATAAAAAGCCATCAAAATTATTATCTTTACAACAGTACCTATTATTAAGCATAGCCAATCTTCTTTCTACTTAATATCATCTTTTGCGATTTGATAATTCGATTCGATAAGTCATGCACTAAATCGTCGGCATCTCGAACGTTGTGACACTCGTTTCTCCATTTTTGAGCCCACTCTTCTGGTGTTTCCTCTAGCGAATAAGCGAAAAAATAAAACCAATCAATATATATATGTATGATGAAAAAAAAGCATATAACTTTAGCTGAACCTTTTTTATGTGCTTGACTTGGCGTCCAATTTATATAGCTCTCTTGGTACAAAGATTTTGCGTGTGTATCGGAGTCATTTAAATCTTCGTCTTGACACTGTAGTTGATGATTTTTTATTAAATTGTATTTTGGAGTGAATAATAAAAATAATTATTTAGCAAAAGTGTCAGAAGTACCAATAACTGCACGATTTTGTAAATCCAGTTTTATTGGTCGTCACTTATCCCTTATTATATTATGTTATTTTAAGATAAGAATATAAAATAATTATGGCCATAAGGTAAGGAACTAAAAATTATTAGGCTGGATGAATAAAAAAATATCCAATAACTGATTTTAAAATAACATGTTACAAAAGATATTTTTTAATTAATATAACAGTTGATTGTACTTTTATAAATATCTTTCACTAAATACATTTTGTAAAAAAAAAATATAAAATTAAATAATAGATTTAAAAAAATATCTTGTTGTATATATGCAATGGTAAATTATGTTATATCGGAAAATTACGTTATTTACCGGTTATTAACTTTATTTTCTAGTGAATAGCATCAATAACAGTATAAATGGGAAATATTCATTATGTTTATAATATTTTCCACGAACAATACCTAAGGTGGCCTCTGAACTAATTATGGTTCTAACTGAATAACCTAATAAAACTTTAACGGTCACTGATAAGGCATACCTACATATTATAATATTAATATCACCCAACATTGGGTGGAAGTGACATTTAAAAATATATTATATACCTAACAAAAAATTATATAGTTGATTATACCTTAGTATGTGCATTCATAACTGTCGTGGTGCGTAGATATCAATTTGAAACGGCTATTGACATATACATTGTTTGTACTTATTACAATTTTTAACGAAATTTTTTTAAAAAAAACCTTATGAACAAACGGGATGTTAATAACTTTTTTTTGTCTACTAAGCACTATAAGTGAATGAAGTTAGAAAATCGAGATTTCTTTAAAAAGTAGTTCATAATAGTTCTGTTGTGGGCTCTCAAAGGTACCAACGCTACCATTCCAAGACTGGTTGCAGCAATAAACGTTTTGCCTATCGTGAGGCTGAAAAGTTGTTTATTAGTAAATTTCACGGCAGTATAACTTTTAAAAATATAATAAATAATAAAAATGCATTATTTGTATTTTTCAAAATAACTTCAGTATTTTTAAAATTATAGAATTTGAGTTTCACGTGCATATCTGGTCTTAAACAATAATTACTCATGAATTTGGCCATTAAAGTGGTTAATAACGGGCGAATAACGTTGATTATTTCCATTTAATATAGTTTACTGTAGCATAATATATATTATTAATTTAATTAACTCATTATGTTTTAAATATTATATATATAGTATATACATATATATTATATTTATATCTTATTATCGCAAAAAAATAATATATTTTATGCATTTATTCCCTATGATACTAACAAACTACATATATAAAGGTATAATTACATATATTATTAATATGAATTATGTATAGTAGGTATATTAGAGTACAATACATAATATTGATAAGACTCATAACTCAAATATATTAACAAAAAAGGCATACCTGTGTTCAAGTTTATTTTAACAGTTTTAAATGCTAATGTTATCGAATAGCCTCGAGAAATTAACGGGTATAATGTTTTTGAATATTTAAAATGTATGAGGAAGATGTAAATTTTTAGTAAATTAATTTACATTATAATATTACGATTCACTTATAAAATATTTGATATAATATTATTTTCTGATAAATATTATATAATATATATAAACGAATACGATTATTACATGTATTCAAAACAATAAACGATGGGTTAATGCTTTATACGAATTATACATTTCTATCGTGTTATACTTTTTTTTAAATATTATCTTTTTCGTAGATTTATTAAAGCTAAAATGTATAGTTATTGAATTTAATAATTGTTTTTTAAGTATGAACGGTTGTATAACGTAGAATAATTCTGATGTACATATATTATATTATTTATATATAAAAACATGATTACATTTTTTTCTAGAATATAATAATATTCTATATCTCGGGCTCTTGAAATATTTATTCTTTAGCTAACTTTTGAAATATAACCCGTGTATACACGTTACACAAAACCCAATACAAAAACCTTTGTATTTTGTCTAAATCGGACCGTCGAAACGTTTATGTTTGTCGAACCGTCCAAAGTCTACGCTACTTTAGTCGGTCTATTGTTCGTGAGAGTAAAACGAAAATACATGAGTCAAAATACGCCAAAAAGTGTATTTAAAATAAAGGAATTTCGATATTTTCGACCTCTTGTGATAATGCGTAGCGCGCTTCTTTTTGGAATAAATTCAACTGAATAATTTATAGCATTTCTAAGACTTAAATATAGTATATTATACTATAATATATTATTATATATACTGGTGTATCATAAATATATATTTTTATATAAGAATGTAATATATGAGATAACTTAAACCTAAATATAGGACATATTTATAGGGAAATCCTGTTATTACAATATGTAATTAAATAAAGCTTAATATGCACTTTAAAATTGACCGTAACACATATACGTGGCTTAATGATTCATTTAATACTACAGGTATAAATATGTAATAAATAATATACATCAACAAAAGAAAATCTAGGGAAATGGAGTACATAAAAATAAATTGTATTTATTCATACATTTTATAAAAATATATTAAATTGTTTGTTGAATATTGGTGGTCTTCTAAAAACGAACTGTATTAAAAATATTCAAATTTTAAAATTAATGATAAAACAGCTGATAGATACATACATTTGGTGAGGCACTTATTGAGTACTCCAAAGGAGGTACAATTCTTTTATTTTCACTCAGTTGTCTGGATATTAAAATTTCAGGTGTATACAGCTTTTTGTACTGATCTTCATTTGGCTTCGGTATCACAGTAAATCTAGTTTCGATTCTTTAATAAAATCATTTTTAACATTTTTAATGAACAAAATTAACTACAATACGACAATTGTAAATGAATCATAATTAACACATAATATTCTATTAGATACAATGCCATATTTTGAAGATATACTCCTATTTCCTATAGCACTATGATACCTACAACTTAGAACCCATAAATCACAAAATAAAAGTCAAAAAATTAAATTTATAAATGTCTATATAACTATATGACTTCAATTCAAAACGTATTTAAAATAAATTTTGAACATGACATTTGAGACTACCGTATGCTTAATATGTAGGTATAATAATATGTGCAATGTAAAAAATAAATATAATCTGGTAATTTTGAACTAATGCAGTCTATGTTGGAATTAATAAATTACATTTTTGTGGGAAATATGTATAATGTAAATATTTAAAATGTTTATACTTACTGGTGATCATTGGATTTTGGTATATTTTCCGGCCAATAAAACGATTTCTTATATGTTGTCTTGTACATCGCAACTCCTAAAAATAATAAAAACGAATTGTTTAATTTTAATAAAAATAATAGTTTATTGTTATGTTGTTATATTTTTGTTTACATCTTTTTGAAACTATAGTATGTTTTATCGTGTATAAATGTTTATAATTATTCATATTATAGTAATTTTATACATTTAAACTTACACAAAACTTGGGATTGTGAGTATTTGAGTATTTAAAAAAAGATTCTAAAAACATAATATTAATTTAATCCTTAAAAACAATTTTAAATATTAAACAGACTATATTATAACAAATATACATTGCAACTTAAGCAAAATGTACATGTATCGATAAATTAAGTTTAAATAAATATTATTAGTTGTAAAAAAAATATCTTAAAATACATCTCAGAAAAATAACTTAACTATTTAAAATTACCTATTCATCACGATTATTATCATTGGATTGCAATAAATAATATCCCAAATAAAAAAGATAAAAAAAAATTCCTCTACGTATTATACATCACTTTTAGACAATTCAAAGATTAATAAAAGAAATCTATTTACCTATATCAGATTTTGAAAAAAGATTCAAAATAATTAATTCAGAACTTTTATCGTGTTTAGACGTTCTTATCAATCAATTCTTCAATGAATCTTCCTACATGATATATGACAACCTCTGAAATTCGGTAAATTATTAACAATTTACAAAATAATAAATACTCTAGACAGACATTATAATATTATTCAATACGATTTTAAATCACTTACTCAATAAGTCTATTATCATTCTTAATTACATTTATAATACAATATCTACCTACTTTGACCAAACCTAACCAACCGACTTGGATAAATACAGTTCTTCCTTTCATTAAGTACGATTTAGAAGAATTTATAACATCGCTACTAATGAGGTGATGATATAGTGCTAAAAAAATGTTGATCAGCTGTTTTTCGAAATTCCTCTCCCTAAAACTCTACCTTATCTTCTTGCTTAAATTACTTTTGAAACATTTTTAGTATAGTATAAAAATGATTACTGTAGTATTCATTCCATATAAAACGAGCTTTCCGCAAAATCAATAACCTCTTAATTTTTAATTCAATATTTTATAACATATTATATACTGAAGATTATTAGAATATTACATTTTACGAGGAATACAAATCAACGAAAGTAAGTCTACTTTATACACTCATTAAAATACATAGAATTTCATCATTCAAAGAGATTAATCTTGACATTAACTATAAAAGAGTATCTTTAAATCTCAAATTTCATAAACTAAGACTTTTTTTTAGTTCCAAAATCTCTCTAGAAAGCAAAATCCACATTTATAATCAATTAATTTGTCCTTCATTAACATATCTCTATGATATTCAACATTGTTTGTATACCAAGGTTTACTAACCTTGTTTAGCAAATTATTTAACTTAACATTTTTCCAATCAGTTCAATCCATAAATATTTGTCTCATAGCTAACGCTCCCTGGTATGCATGTTTTACACCATAATACCAACATTTAATCATTACTTATAATAATATATAGTTTTATACGAAACCCATTATAGTGAAAAAACGCGTAAAAACATTCACAGTTATCCGAACCATCTTATTACTTATTATTTTCTCTAACTTTTAACATATTACCAGAATATCCACCTTATAATTTCAAAAAAATAAACTACATCATACCATCTGTATTAAAAAGATTAAAATCAAATCCTAAGTTACCATCCTTGAAGTATTTTTTTCTGAAAACTCCAATTATGCAACCATTTTATTGACATTTTTCTTTTCTTTTTATACCAAATGTATTTAATATCATTATACAATTATTATGATTATAATAATATTTTATATTTTCAATAATTACAAATATATATCTCGTATATATATTACAATATTATCGTTTTTAGAGATATTTGATCGGTAAAATAATGATTTATCTCTAAGTTTTGAGTTGACGTAGGTAGGTACTATAAATACAGGAAATAATTGGTTATTTATTAAAATATTTTACTCATTGATTTAAAGTAATAATAATTGAAAAATAACGTATATATATTATTTTAAATGAAATGAAGTTGACAACATACAATGACGTGATAACAAGTGTAAAACATACTGTTTTATGTTTTAGAAATTATGTATTTAGATTATATATTACAAAATAATGCAACTATTGCGTAGTTTATAATAATGTAATGCAATTTATTCTAATATTTCTTCTCCAGATAATATTTGTAAAATATAATAATTTTGTTATATAGGTAATATATATATATATATTAATATCAAGAAAAATATTATTTCATATACACATATCATTATGTCAAACGCTCACGTTAATATGTATAATGTATATGAAACTAAAAAACAAAAGTTGTATATTTTTTATAAATTATTATTAAACATGTGTTAGGTATAAAAATTCATACATTGATATTACGTATATATATGTGTACATTATATATACACATACTACGTAAACGATATGTGCGACATTAAATATTTTTAGAGTCTGAGCCAGACGACTATGTTATTAGTTTTACAGTGAAGTTATGCAAGTGTTTTTCCTCTCTGAAAACACTGTAGAAACATAATATAATTTATGGTATCAATCCTTTCAAATGACATATGTTTGATTGAACGACCAAAAATTAAATTCAGATAGTGCATAGTGTTGTATACAGTGCCGATTTGTCAAATTAAAGAAATGGGTATTTTATGAAAACGCATTTATGTACAGTTTGTTGACTTATTAAAATAATATTATATTTGAATCATTATTTATTTGTTCTTTTGTGAGTTAAAAGTTCTGCTTTTATAGTTCAGTGGTTTGGAATTTAGAAAAACTTTGAGACTCAATTATTCAAATATTGAAGATTATTAGTTCTTACCCATTATTATTTCTATAAATTAAAAATAAAAAATGTCTGTTAAACGTCATTGTATTATTTTTCAATGTTAGACGGTTTTAAAATGATAAATTATGTATAAAATAAAAAAATTATACATTTCTTTAATTATAATACCATAAAATGAATACAAAACTAATTTTTATAAATAAAAATAATATTTCCCCTTAAGTAGTTTAAGTAAAATTAAATTAAATTGTATTAATTTCGAACAAATTGTACAAACTTAGTGCGTTTGTATTTTTTTTTTTTTTAATATTTGTTTATTATTTTGTTACCATACGAATTTTTATTTATTTGTAAATTTATATAATATTTCCTCTAGTAATATTTCGAAATGATTATTAAATACAACTTATTAGGTACATAATAAATCAAATATTATGTTAAGCAAGTTCAACGAAAGTTCTTTTTTATCAAACTTTGAGGTGTAAGCAGAAATAAATATAACAATTTTTTAATAACACATATCTATTAAAAGTAAAAATGTCAATGTAAAAAAAAATAAATATTATGATCAAAAAATAATAATCAATTAATTCACTATATAAATAATTGATTGTAAGTAATAAATATGACTACTTTAAAACATGATGAATATCATTGTATACGAAAAACGATTCTGAACGAAGATGATTTGTCAGCTTAGGATATTATATTATATTTAAATATTGTCATATATTCTATTTTGAAATAAATAGTATAGTTACTATATGTTACTATAGTTACTTTATAGTTTATATAGTATCTGTTTATTAATAAAAAAAATATTTGGCAACATACGCATAATGAAAGTATGAAATTTAATTTAAATTTTGACATATTTCGTATAAATTCGAACTTTAAGCACTTATAAAAAAAAAATTGTGACTAACAATTTCGGTTTTTTTTTTATCACTTTAAGAACAACTTATAATAAACCTTGTATTAAATTTTCAAGATTTTCAAGCCACCTAAAAATTTTTTATCGGCATTTGAAGAAAAAAAACGTAGACAATTCGAAAAATTTCAATTGTCTATAAGTAGCTTAAAAATGGTCAAAATATTTTGAAAATTTAACTGTAAAGAGATAACCATAATATAAACATTTGGTGAACATTTCAAGTATTTACAATAATTCGTTTTTGAATTACAGCAGAATCAAAAAATCGATTTTGTCGAAAAGTGGTTTTTCGTAAAATTGCCGTTTTTCTGTCACTTTTTTTTTGTTTTTCTCGATTTTTTTGAAAACTATTTGAAAATGTTTACTTTTGACCCCCCCCCCCAAAGTACCAACTAGATGAATTTTCCTATTCAAGGGGCTGAAGTCAAAAATCGGAGCATTATTACTGCTCCAAATGTTGTCGTCAGTCACAAAAAAAAAAAAAAAAACCACACATCATTATAAAAGCAATACATTCTTCACTCCGTTCAGAATCTAAAAACAATATAATAATATGTTTAATACACAAACCATATTTTTTATATTAATTATGACCTCAATATTTTTTAGCGGTCGATTTATCAGTGACAAACTATTATTGAACAATTCACCGAATACCTTCAATTTATACAATTTATATACACGAAAAACTCTTTCGAATCACCGGTCCTATATTATTATAATAGCGCAGCAACGTGGATAACGAAACAAATCCTTTTGAATTTAATACCCATGAGGATCTAGATTGTATTTTAATGGCTACGATCAAACTATTCAAACTATATAAAATCTATAGTATTCCGATTGCCTACCTGATATAGGTCGTAAAACCGAAGTTTTATGAGACAGTAGCGATGGTAAAACGTTTACACGTTAATAACATATAAAAAGATTATTTTATCACTTAAGAGCCATTTTTCGATACTTACATATTTGTGTATTTTAAAATATTTTTTTACATACCTTATCAAATTCATTACAATGCATAACATAATAATTACAAAATTATGAATTTTTGGGTAAATACTTGAACACCTGGTTGGCTGACTCAAAACCTAAACTATTGACTATTAGGTGTTAAAAAAATTTTAAGTGTCTTTGGATAATTTAAAATTCCTAGGTAATTTGCATGACAATTTTTTTTGGAACCTAATATGACATAATAGTACGCGTAGGTAAACTACATTATGACAATAATTTAGTAGTTAAAAGTCTACAACATCACATCATCTAAAATATTATTTTGATAAAAATATTTTTATTTTTATTTTATTTGGTTGTGTAAACCAATTTTTACAAGGAAAGTGCATAATAATAGTGTATTTTGTAATAATATGTAACAATAAAATACTTCTTAGTGTAAAAAAAAAATAAAAACGATGATTTAAAAACATAACATAAATGTGTTTTAATATAATTTCTCTGTGTCAAATTCAACCTTAAATGAATAAGATTAGTTGAACTGAATAAACTTTCAGTTTTTAATTACCTAAATGGTGTACACTTCTAAATAATTATTTTTTTTTATTATTTGGAATGGAATTAGAACTAAAAAAAAAAATTATCGTTACCTAGGTACTTTATATGGCAGTAATCTATAGGTTCTCTACCCCGGTTCCTGTGTATAGTTCTACGAATGATCCAAATATATTTTTTTTATGTGGATCACACTACATTATATTAAAACATAAATTTAATTTTATAATAGAACAATAATGTAAAAATTGCTAACACCACTTAAATAATCTTTGAACATAAAATATATTAAATACATTACTATTAACACAATTAAAATGAATTATTACAATCAACATGTAATTAACTTTTAAATCAATATTAATTAAAATTATACATACCTATGTGAGATAAATATAAAAAAAATAAACAGCTAAACTATATTACTTTACAATTCTGAATTTTAGAATTATTATGTGGATAATGATAAAAGTTCTACTAAAAATGTTTTGAATAAATTATTAAAAAAAATTGAATTAAGTAAAATATAATAAATCGTAATAAAATCAAAAAACTACAAACCTAATAAATAATATTTATTTTTCATTAAATGAAAATCTATTTTTAAATAAATATAACATCATAATATATTATTAAATAATTTAATTTTTCCATTCAATAATTAAAGATTAAAAAAATTTAATTATGACAGTTATAATTACTTTTATCCTTCAGGAAAATATGATAAAATTAAATATTTTTTATACACAAATATATTATTTTAGTATGAGGTTTTATTTATTTATTTTTTGTTAATGTACCATAAAATTATGACGTATTATGGTATAATAATATTCAGTTAGACAAACTAAATTTTATTTCATGCCTGAAAATATTTTTTTTTTCACGATAATTAATTTTCATCAATAATATTTTATTAAACAGTTGTACTTTCATCGTGTGTACATATTGTTGTATTAATAGACATTTAATATTTGTAGAAATTAATTAAGTAGCAAATAATAATATATTTAGTTTTAAATTTAGATTAAGAAAATATTTATTTTATATTTGCTATAAGTAGCAACTTGAATCAAATCATACAATTGTAATAATAAAACTACTTAAGAAGCAATAAAAATTAATAGATACATTATTCAGAACTAGGTAAAAAAAAAAACAATTACTGTTATTATCTCCTTAGTCAGTGAGTACCGATTATCCACTAATAATTATATTACAATAATTAAGTTAATCACTGTTATAGTATAACTATATAAAATATAAGATACGAAATTGAATGGGTCGTTGTCTGGTTATCATTTGACGCGGTCACTATAGAACACACGCCTGTAATAATAAACTATTATATTTTAAATTGTGTGTAAGTCGGAAGCGATCCACGTATACGATAAAGTGGTGCCACAACGTAGGGCTCATATTCACGACCCCGAGATTAAGGTCCCCATGCTCTATCAACTGAGCTAACCGGTCTATAGATACGATTTGCATCTCGATTTGTATTAGCAGCCGTACATTTTCAATAAAATAACGTTAAAGAAATAATGATTGCCGTAAATAACACGATATTAGTGAAATGAGTTAATTATAAATCATCGGGATAATAAATGAAAAAACGATGAACGCAATTATAAAACTTATCATAATATTCTAAACGTGAATGATTTCAGAACTTGATTAGATGCAGCGTTATTTGCATATTATTATTGATGCAATTACAATATGCATGCACAAAATTCGATCGATATAAATTTAGACTAAGCACTACATACTGTTAATTTTTAGTTGGTGGTATAAAGACGTGAATGAGTTTTTATAATAAAAATACACGACAATTTAAGAACCGAGTACAGAATAATTATGTGACTCGTACACTGTATATTATTAATGCTAAAGAATGAGTTGGAATGATATTGGTGAATGTTATAAAATAAGATAAGAAATTAGCATAAAAGATAACATTTACGACGAATTAAGAGGAACTGATGTCCTTAGAGGCAATTGGAATGGATTTAAAACCAGTATAAATTATTATGGTAATCTACAATAAAATATTACAAACGCGACGAAGATAATACGGGGAACCACCATGAACCAGGCATTATAATATACGAGTTAAGTGTTTCAGACTTAATTAAAACGACAACGATTTTCTCAAAACAAAATATAATATTGGTGTAAAATGTATGCTTAATAACTTAATAGCTAATTTTGAATAATCAAATATATTTAGACTACAAAAATGTATAGTCTATTTTTGATTTTACAATATTGAAAAATAAAATATAATAAATGTGTATTATAAAATATAAACACAAAATCTAAATCTCTTTTACAATAAATTTGAAAATTAAGTTTTAAAAAATAGCATAATGTATTATTATACAATATATGTAAATTTTTTCGATCGACCTTATATAATATTTTATTTTTCACAAAGCACACAATGCATTATTTAAATATAGTAATTATATAAATACGATTTATTTAACAATCGCCTGAATATATTTAGGATTTTATACTCTATTGTAGTAAATCCGTATAAACATATACACATAAAATAGAATACAACAAGTTAAAGTGATCAAACTATGCTACTATGGCCATCTTATTATATTTAACTATTGATTGATTTGTAGAAATGTAATCAGAAATTAATAGGGTTATAAAAATATATATTAAATAATAATTAATAAAAGTTCAAAACTTATTAAAAATATACTCAAAGGCTATATAAAATAACATTTATAATAATAAAAATAAAAGTAATAGCTTTTTTGGATTAATTTAAAAATAGGAATTAATTTAAAATCAGGATGAAAGTCTACAATACACATAAGTGCATAAAGATACGATGTTAATATTATTTGTTAAAGTGAATAATAAATGAAAAGGAAATCTTGATCTGATTTTTCAGATAAAGATCCTAAAATGTATCCATGTCGATAACTCAGAATTTTCAATTCTATTAAACAGAAATTTGATAAGGAACGAGAAGTTTTTTTTACGTTCAGATAAGCTGAATAAATCAAAACTATGAAGGACAAGAGTATAACCAAAGGACACAAACATTTTCAAAAACAAAAAAGCCAATGCAGGAATTTAGGATGAACCCTCTCAAGGATTAAGGGGTAAGTTACCGTAGAAGCATCTTTATAAATAATAACTAAATATCCATACATTTTACGAACCAGTATAAAATTTTAAATATATGTTATAAAATTAACAAAAAAGATATAATTACTTACCCTTATTATATTATAAACGTATAAAATATCATAGAAATAGTTAGGTAAGTACTATAAAACGTCTACGTAGACGTCTACTATCTACGTGAATAAAAAAAAATATAAATTCATTTTTATAATTTAATCAAGTGGGTCCATCTTATAACCTTATTATTTGAAAAAAATATCTGTGTGGTTAGAATGTAGTAGTGAATTCTCCAGTTAAGAAAGTTAACTCAGTTATACTGGCATACAACATAATTAATTAATCATCGTTACCCTTAAAAATATATGTGTATTAAAAATCCATCACAACTTTTAGATATTTAAAGAAGAACGTTAAAATTATAATCTTGACGACTCTAGAGTAATGTTTCGTACAATATAATGTTAGTTGGTGAAAATTAAATTAAATTGTAAAAGTTTAAAATTTAAACTCATATATATATATATATTATATACCTATTAAATGTAATACTCTAAAGTATACTGAAAATGAAAGCAGATAACGTACTCTTAAAAAAGAGAAAATATATGCTTTAAAAATTTACACATTTATTATAATTATTATTTATTTAAATTATGAAAATAATTTTAATTTAATCTACATAAAAGCGTTCACAAAAAATCAACAATAAATTGTTTAAATTATTTAATTGAAAAAAGTTAACTAATTTATACTTAAAAATTAAAATAATATAAAATCATTATTATAATGAAAAAAAAAATGAAAAAAAAGATAAAACCATAGTTTTTAAACTATTCAATTGTAAAACTATACTATTGAAGAAAACTAAATGCAATATTACAAACATAATAAATACAGGCACCTAAATTTAAGAACATCGGCCACGTGTATTAATAAATTTTATATAACATTTATATTCAAAATAGTTGAATTTTTTTTAATTAATAAAGTTTTGAATAATTGTCTTTTTTAATTAATTCATAGAAATCATACTGTTAGGATTATTCACTATAAACTTGTTTTTTACTAGTATCATAAAATGGATTAATCTTTGCCTTGTTTAGCAATTAATTAAATAAGCAGAAAAAAACCTACAAACTTCCCAACCATACAGTGAAATATTTAATCATAATAATAAATGTTCTGACTAAAACCATACATTACAATGTATATTATATGACTACCTTCTCGTAATATTAATTAAAATAATATTAGCGCCAACCAATACGGAATGCGAAACACATAGTATCATATTATAATATTAGCGTGGATGCGTTAATCGTATTTTTATACCAAAAGTGTTAAATTTTCCCCGTACAGTATAATAATAAGACTCTGTGGAATGTTGTGAGGAAATTGCAGGTGAAAGTTATTCCGCCTTGGCTCGTATGATCGCGAGCTGCGCGAAAACTTTTTGACTTTCGACGATACTCCTCGGGACACACGACCCGCAGCGGTAATGAAGAAATAACATTCTCCATAACTTTTGTGTCCGTGGGACAAGTAGACGAATTTAAATTACAAAAAAAAAACTTGTCCAATTATTATATTATTATTTTTTTCTCGTGCCGTTACTACGTGTAGAGAAATAGCAATCTATTAAATTATTGCCGCGGGTATCAGTGGCATATTGTTAATAAAAGAAAGCCACCAATATCGCTGAAACAAAGCAGTACCGCAATGTTTGGTTATTCACTTACTCAAGTTGTAGATCATTTTTCGGAAATCGGCATCGGTGCGTCGGGTGCGTTCAAAAAATTCACTGGCCGATGACCCGTGATCGTATTTCACGAAACTGTTCATTTCTTACAGTCAGTGTTTAATGCGGAGTGGAAATGGATGGTGGTATAGAGACACCGCGGATATAGAGAGATTTGTATTTTCAAAATAAAATAAATACACACACACATACATATATTTATAATTTTTTATGTGTATTTGTGAGTGTGTAAATATATCTAAAACTATAAGAACTAATAAACTCTAAAATAATTTTTGTTTATAATATTTCACGCAATATTTTTAATCGATCAAACGTGATTTTGTAGACTTGTTGCCATGGTTGACTGAATATTATCAAATATTTGTTACAACGAATTTTGAGGAAAGGGAAGGGTTAAAACTATAAAATGATAGTATAATATCATGCACAAATATTTCAGTATTTTATTTTAAACTATCGTGGACGCGCAACAGGTGGCATAAGATAGTGAACTGCCATAACATTGTGTACGTATACTTACCACACATTACATCAATACATATTATAAGCATCATAATACTCCATTACATTACAAAATATTTAGCTGGGATTTATATTATATTACGAGCAAATAAGTTTCCTCAATTACAATGTATTCCATTTTAATAGTGTTAAAAACACGTCTAAAATAATTTAATTTATTTGTATATTACATTATTTGCTATACACACAGATGGATAGTATAATATGGGTGAAATATTAAATATTTTAAGTGTGTGTTTGTGTCGTTATTTATAATTTATGGTTAATGTTCCATTATTTTGTATTATTTTGCGATTATACCTAATAATAATATCCATTTTTGTATATTTCAAGTGCAATTAAGAATATTTTAAAATAAATTTAACTTATTTATTTTCAGGATTAATATACATATATTATATATTTAAATCCTAATTATTAATATATTAATACAAATTTACTAAATATTACCTATTATATTATATTCTCTGACCAGTCACTTGAATCATCCACAAATCTTCGTGCTATATTTTTTTACACCATGAATTTAATAATCAATTAACAATGTTTTAAATGAAATACAGTAGAGTCTTGGTAGCTCGACATTTTTTCTTGTCTTTAGGAAATTCTTGTGCACTCAAACCAATATTTTTCATTATAAGTCAAATGTAAAATTAGTTGAACATAGATAAGTCAAAATCAGTTGTGTTAACTGAGAAGTTTATTATCTTAAATTTTATCATTAGAACCAATTTACAATCATAAATTTAATGTATAAATAAATTTTTGCGTTATTCTTCAATTCTCTTAAACATAAATTGGTTACATTAACAATTTCTGAAAAAGTGAACATAATAATTTAAATGATCAAAAGCGGTAAACCTAAAAACGAAATTACCAAATAATTTAATACTCTACCTATTAAAATTTCAATCATACAGAAAAATAAAGACGATATTTTACGAAAGTACAAAACTAATAAAGGGACTATGAAAATAATGAAGATCTCTGAGTATCTCGATATAGATAAGTTATTTTACATAATGGTTTTATGTAATGTAGACATTTAAACATTCCAATAAATAGACCAATTTTAAAATAGAAGACGGAATTTTTTTCAAATATTATATTATAGGAAATGAGTTATTAATAATAACTTATTATAAATATAATTTTCTAATTTTAATTGCAGCTAATAATTAATATGTAAATAATAATAGCTAACTCAAATTGTTTTGTAATTTAAAAAATATTCAAATGATATTACTCGAAAAATACAAAAGTAAAATAAAATTTTACTTCCGTTAAAATTCAGGTTATCAAGACACGACTGAACTAAAAATATTATATTACTTTTTGCTAGGTACACTTGGGTGAAAGTTTAAAATTATTGTTTATTTTTTTTAATTCCTACCTTATTACAAAACACAATAATAATTTATGTACAACAGTTATTTTTTAATTTTAAGGGTCTCATTGTTTGTGCTAAAAAAGTTTGTAAATGTAATACAATAAGCATACTGGACTATAATAATTTATATCTAAAGACTATAAATTATATCTAAATTGTATTTATTTTAAAATAAAAATTGAATCATTATTCATTACGCGTGAGATTATGTGATATTCAAAATAGTATCATGAATTATACTTTATCGTAAAAAATAAATATCTTGTTTTATTAGTTATTCCGATGATCGTTCAATATTTATTGAGTGAGCTGAAAAAAATATATGACGATTCTACAGTTGGAAGTGAACAATAGTTGATAATATCATAAACTATTAATGTATTATATGTATTAATATACACATGTAACAAGAAGTCACGTATTAGTTTAATGCCTTAAGCAATAATCCATAGAATTGATGTTTTATATTTAACTTTAAACATTATATTTTAATTATTTACAATAATTCACTTAAATTATTTCAATAACTTCTGAGAAATTTTAAATAATACATTATACACCGAAGAAATATTATTTAATTTGTATGTTAAATAACAGTAATTATTATTAATTATAATTTCCATCTTTTTACTTGTAGAAATGCATTATCGAATGCACGTTTAAACAAAATATTATTTCCTAGTAATAAAATCAAACATTACACATAACCAAATTTGGTTAACTATATTAAATATGCAGCTTGAAAGTACAATTCATTAATTATTAATTTAAATATATTAGTTGTTTAATAAATACATATTTGTTTTATAGTACTTTAAGATATTCGATATTTAAACTATAATCTAACACGTACTTGCTCAATCATTCTAGTACACAGCAACAGCGCACAACATAATACTAACCTAACAGCTTTTCAAAATGTCATTGTTTTACATTTCGTTGCACAATTTGAACTACAGTAAATACAGAACTATGTATATAAACGTATGCATTTTAAATAAATATCTTTATATAAAATATAATATCAATTATAATGTTCAATAAAAAAAAATATAATTTATGAAATTCGAGTCATAATAGTTTACTTAATTTAAAGCAAATGTTCCATAAAATTGACAAATTACTAAAAACAAATAAAAAATGAGCTATAAATAATCACAACGAGATGTTTTTTACGATAAATTACATTAAGTATTTTTAATAAAAAATAAACGATAAATTCTATAAGGAATTTCGTTTAATTTCACGAATTACAATCTATATCGCTAAAAGCATAAAACTTTTATGTATATTAATCTTTAGCAGTAGTATTTTAAGTAGTAATTGTTATTGTTTGAGAGTGACACGGAATTCATGATAGGTACTTACTGCTACTAACACCAAGTTTTTATTTCAAATACCGTACCATTTAGTGATAAAAATACGTATATCCATCCATTTTCATGTAACTTATAATATTTTATTGTTACTATTTTGAATATTGTATTTGCCTCTATCATATAGGTATAACAACTACCTACTAATAACATTATATTAAATACATTTTTACAGTCAATATTACCAACACCCTTAAACATCACTATAATACGAAAATGGAATGAAAATCTCTGTTGGTAAAAAAAAATTCATTTTTGTCATCAGATTTACTTTATTTCAGCCTTAATCAGATAATATATTCTGTAACGGACGATAATGATGGATTCTTAGACGAACAAATAATTATCAATGTTTACCAATAATTAAAAAAATCTCAAGAGCCTTACTTTTTCATGTATTTCGATTTTCTTTATTCTTTCATAAACAATAACAAAAGAACTACTTGTATTTAACTGTAATATTATGTCTATTGTCTATATTTACGATAATAATATTGTTTAAATGCATCATAATATTTTATTGTTTTACCACATTTAATGTTGGCTTATATTTTTTAAAGTTTCATTAATTTACAATGACTCACTTCGTGTTAAATTAATATTCCTTTAAGATACATTATATAAACTTGAAATTTATTATACATGACAACTGCAACTAAAAATGGTAATGTTTCAATGAAAAAATAAATTATTTTGACCATACTAAGAAAAAATATCATCCAGATAAGACTATTAAATATAAAAAAAAATCCATTACTTAGTAATAACGACTTAATTAAATCAAATAAATCTAGTTATTATTTTTTTTTTCGGAATTTATTAATAGAAAATGATAGGAACTACCTATCAGTATTATTGAGGAAATTGCATATTGTTTTAAACAAGTAAAGTTCTAATAAATTCTTTATAATTTTAAAAATAAATGTATCGAGTTTATTTTTTAATAATAAAAATGGAAAAATGCAATAAAAAAAATACGAGAAAAACATATTATTGTTCCATTAATATTATTATTTTGAGTAGATTCTATAAAATACCCGCAGAAAAACGTAAATTATTAATGACTTTGTAAAATAAATATATAAAACATTTATTATGCGATCAAAATAATATATTATATGCGGTATTACAATAATTATTGTATTCGCTAATAATCCAAGTAGAATGAATGTACAAATATAATTCAAAAACCGAACTAATATCACCAGATCTCATTTTATATTTATAGAAACATTTCAAATCATCAAGTTTGCTCACCCCCACTGAATCCTTTAACTAAGGGTGATGCATATATTTAAATTCTTATTTTTAGTCATCTTAATTATTGATTCTTACATTACATATTTGCTAATACCTAGATACCTAGATTTATGATATTTAATATTGCTATTATATTACACAAACTTCTCTAGTTTCAAATTTAAGCTACCTATTTTACTCTATAAACTTTAAGCAGATACTTTTTTTAATTTAAAAGTGTTGATATATTATCTAAATCCAAATTCAAACAAGAAGTTACTAAATTATTATATTGTATAAATACTATTATAATCTAAAAAAAAAACATTCCTTGAAAATCGGTTAACCTAGAATTCTTTAGTAACGAGATGGTTATACATAAAATATTATAAATTGTGGAATATTATTTTAATCTAATAAAATTGTACTTCTTATAATTGTATTAAAACACCTTTTCGTTTTTGCAAATATTACATTTTTATTAATATATTAGTATTTATAACTACGGTTTTTAAATTGTTTCAATATTATAATCCTTATAATTTTATTTTTTAACATGGACTTTTTCTTTAGTTCAAAAAGTTATATAAATAATAATCAAGAAACTTGCAAAATCGATTTTGATTTAGACGCATGTGTATGGTTTGAGGTGTTACTATATAGCAGCAGTTGTGTCTTGATATTTCCATTCACGCAAATAAGCAGTCAATTTTGGAATAGAAAAGTAATAGAAGTTTTCGACCAAAGTTTCGAGAAATCCCCGCAGAGCCCACTAATGGTGGTTAATATTTTGAAACGTATTGTGTAGTACAACATCCAAATGTATGTATAAATATATAGGTACTACACCTACACAAACAGGGTGTCCACCCTGTGTTTTCCTGTTTCTATATTTAACTGAAATAGTAAATCGCACTGCCCCTCCCCTGGTATTCAGTATACTATATATTATATTTATGTACACATTGTATATTTGTATACGAATGAAGTATATATCCAACCCCAGTGTATAGTGTATAATATATACGAGATCCCTATAAAATAAAGGTACCTACTGTTAAAACTTTTCTTATTTTTTTTACGCCCTACGTAGGTAATATTTATGACGATGTATATACATTTCCACGTGTATATAAACATTAAATGTTTGCGCTGTAATAATATGTTTGACTGTATTTTTCCATCTTTAATAAGTTAATGGTACCTTGCTGTGCAGAATTATGAACGCTTGGCTTTTGTTTCTTTCATTTTTCTTTATCATTAAATATCACTATTTGCTTTTCATAATAATATTATATGCGTCGATAAATGCATTATGCGCTCTGGCGCAGATTCTTAAATAAAGAAAATGTAATTAATTTTTCTTGGATATTTAATACATTATTCTCAACATTGAAATTATTTTAATTGTACTTGATTTGTTGGAACTAAAAAATGTATTTATATATAATATTTGAAAAAAAAATACGAATAACGTAATCAATTTATAAAGTCATAATGTATAAAAAGTATATTAAGATTCAAATAAGACAACTGTAATTACATTACCTCACTGTTAAACATTTGATGACCGAGTGCAGATTAAACGAAGAAGAAAGGAAAAACATAACATACCAACGAAACTATACAAGACAATCGGACTTGACTACTAACCAGAAAGCGTCACGTCATTCCCCAAGACCAAAAAAATAGAGAAAATATTTAATAACTAAATAGTTATATACTTATAAGTCATTAATTTTGTAATTAATTGTATCAAATGTAAATATATAATATATAAATCTACAAAGCTAATGGTCTATGCTGCCGAAGCTATAACGAACAATAATAAAAAAAGAAATATATGAATCGTTATGAAATATTTTTTTCAGTCATTTTTAAAAATGATATTCTGTAAAACTTCTAAATACCGGGCCCTCCTATTACCGACATTTTCCCGCTATTTAGAGGGGGGGAAATATAAATGAAAAAATATACAATATTAAAAATGTGTCAAAAAAATAATATGTTTAAATATTTTGTATACATAATACATATACATACAAATCATGTATAACTTTTATTATTTGTTTTTATGAATACCTCTATAATATGTATTATCATTTAAAACAAAATAAAAATACTATTTTATAATAATATTTCGATAAAATTTCAACGAATATGTCAAATTGGAAGGTCATTGCCTACAATAAATAAAATAAACTATAATAGTATAATAATAATGTGTAAAATACAAATTGTAATAAAATATATTAAGATAAAAATTACGATAAAATAAATTATCAAAATATAACAATAAAATTGTCGTTAATAAGAACCCCGTATTTAGTTGTTTTCCTATAAACAAATAGTGAAAATTTCCCCTTTCCCGATAAAACGTCTGCTATTTAAAGGTAACCGCTAAAGGAAATTTCACTATATATTATTTTATAAAAATAACACATTCATCGACTTCAGATTTGTTAAAATAAATAAAACTCCTATAAATTATTAAATATTAATATCACTACAAGTGCAATAACGCTCAAATAATTAATTAAATTTTTATCAATTTTTAATGATTTACAATAAAATACAAAGAGATAATTATGTTAGTACATATTATATTATTTTTATTTTTTTTTAAAAAAAAAATTTTTATTAACTGCTTGCTTTACTTATGCTTTATATTTATACTTATAACACTTATGTTACCGAATACCTAAAAAAGCTTAAATATTATATCGTATTAAAATATATGTATGTATATAAAATATATCAAAGTACATAATATATTAATAATTATACTCTATAAACTCTAATACATAGCACAGTAAGTTATACTTAACAATTTTTCTTTAACCTACAGACAACATATTTTTAAGAAAACGTATAACAAAAGTCAATTAAGAAACACAAGAAGATTTTCAAAATTAATATATTATTAATTATGTTATTATGTTAGATTAAAAAAAGTAATTTTTTTAACAATACAAACATAGCAGTAAATCTTAAATGTATAAATAAAAAAAGATTCATATCGCTTTGTAATAAAACAATAATGTTTTGTGCGTTAACAAAATAAATAATAATTTTTTTCCAGTCATTGGAGATGATTGCATTCAATACAAAGAATATTAAAATGAATATGATATTATGTACGTCATTAATATTAAACTATTATAAAACGAATGACAACGAGTTTTTAAGTCAAGAACAACGATATACATATTATATACTGCATTCGTAATAATATATTTTAATCTACTTTATTTTTTAATAAATGGTTTATAAACTTGAACTTTCTTTTCATCGGACTAAATAATTTTTATATCCAAGAGATTATACTTTGAGATGCAGCGAACAAAGAACGGTTTACGCGCAATTACAGATTCAGCAGAGGGAGTATTGGATATGAGATTGAGTTGCATAGTTATATTATTAATACGATAATATAATATAAAATTTAAACATTTTTGAATATAAATCAGGATTTATAAGTCATGGCACTAAAGAACGTTAAAATTTTCTTTTGTATGTAAAAAATAAATTTAAAAAACTTTATTTTCCTTCAAAACTAGTTGCCAATTAATTATAGGGACTATTATCAATTATAATTATTTATAATCCTATAAAAAAATATATTAACAATACCACTTTAGATAAATAGCTTGGTTTTCAATTGCTTTTTTTTTCTTATCAGTAATCGTATCAATTTTAGTAGTTACTCAATAAACCACTTAAAATTTAACATTATTGAGCTGTCATAAACAATTTAATTCATATATATTGTTACATGAAAGCAATATTTATGTTGTGTCCTGATAAATAATTTTTAAAACTTTTCTTTTTTTTTAGGATAGATATTTCAATTATAATAGCATTATAACATTTTTAATAAATATGCATGAGTATAATAAAAGAATGCATAAATAAAGGTAAAATAAAAATTGCAAATATTTTCAGAAAAATTTGCAAAAAAACTCAGGAAATCAGAAAAAATATATAAAATACTTTGTTGGAATTCTCTTTATTGGTGTATTAAAACGTATTTATGTAATGTTACTCTGTTGTGTTTCATCAATGTTTTAATCGCTATAAGTCTCGAACCTTGTCGGTAATAATAATGATGAACATTCTACATTTAACACAAACGTATTAGCTTAATAATTCATTTTTGTCGTCCCGATTTATGAACATTATAAATAATATTATTATGTTATAGGTAAATTCGTCGTGTGCATTTAATGAAATAACACAATATATGGTTTTATTGATTTATAATCAATAATAATTTAAATACCTGATATTAATTATTAACTGTAAACATTCGTTCAGCACACGTCGTATATCATTATAATAATATAATATGTGTGCAATAATGCACTCGTACAACTACATTAATCAGTATGAATTATTACGGTTAATAGTCTCGTTGAAATAATACGCTAATACGCTATGTATACAAACGTCGATTTTTGTCCAACGAAATGCATAAAACATATTTTATAGCAACGACGTTATCCTAACGATTCCTATATAATATGTGGATCAATTATTTACCAATGCACGTCAAAATTAAAAAAGTGGTTTGCAAAAGCACCGTCTTTTGCACAATCATTTTACCTGTATCAATACCGAATACCGATGCTCATCTATGCACTATGCATATAGGTGCGGGTTGTAATCAGTTTTATTTTACTTCAATTTATTTACTTTAATTTACCTTTCATATGTGATCTATACGAGTGAAATAACCATGTAGCAAAAAGTTGCCGTCAATCTTATAATACAGAATTTTTTAGCGATGGATAGTTAACTGCGCCTCGTCATCGTAACTATGTACATTAAGATTTTACCCTTAACACAAGTGTAAACTTAATTTAAATTAATAGAAAGAAAAATTAGAAAACCATTATATTGTGTAGTATTATAGCGGATTTGAGTATAATACCTATAGTTATCGAGTAGCTCTCTGTAATGGATCTATTCAATTTGAATTCAACTATAAATCAATGCAGCAAAGGTAGTTCGTCAATCTATATATGCATAACTATCACCTAACTGGACTTTAAACCAAAATCATATTTCTGACATCAATTTAAAATATCAGTATTTTTTTTCTGATTTTGGTTTTTGTTTTTCTATCTTCTTAGATCTTTAAAAATTGCTGTGACTATATTTTCGATATTTTTTAATTTGTGGTCATATAAACAATAAGTTTGAGAAAGCTTTGTGTTTTATGATTTAAACTTTGAATATTTTATTTTCAAGCTTTTAAACATAGTGAACAATTTTTTTCAACATTTGTAGAAAAAAAAATTGTAAATTTAAAATTGTATAGGTAGATAACTATTAAAAAAAAAAAAATTAAAATATCATGAAAATTATATAATATGTACAGAAAATGATAATTAAAAAAAAAAAAAAAAAAAAATAGGTGAAAATATTTTTAGAGCTCCAAAAGGTAATCATATCATTGTAAAATGGTAATATTCACAGTACAGAATCGTATAAATTAAATTTTAAAAATACAATACAATAAATTTCATAGTAGAAAGCAATTTGAAAAAAAACATATATTGGTTAATACATTGATTTTGAAAAAAAGTTATTAACTAAACATAATAACATTAATATTACTAGTTTAAACAAAATTATTTTATACTCAGAACACTGAACATTTATTATTAAAGTATATTTCTTTAATAAAAAATGTACATACCAAGAGATACAAATGTGTTATTTAACTTTTAAAATATTTTTTTCTTTGATCAATATAATGGCATAATATCTATATTTAATTGGTTACATTTACCTTTCTCTTAAACTATTATATAATAAAGGTCTATTTACTACCAAACATATGGAGGTTAACTCATACGTTACGTTTTTCTAACCTACCAACTGGTCATGATAATAAATGGCAGATTTACAAATTCCTGAATAGACTGAAAACAGTTGTAGACGCTTTTAAATTTTCATAAAGAAATGGAGACTTCATAATGACAAAAACATGACTTGGGCATGTTTTCAAAAAAAAAGTAAAAACCCATCTACTCTTTTTTCCAGAATTCACGAACAACTGTTACCAAATGGTCCTGATACAAATAAATCAAAGTGCTACTGAAATAGCCAATACTGAAGGAAAATCGTAAGGAATGAAAACTAACTACTATGACGTTACCTGGACATATATTATAATAATTGTTGTGGTTTATACCTATAACTTTAATTTAATTGTTTTATTTAATTTATTAATCCTTCTATATTCTGTAATTTTACTTTAATTCTTATAATACTTCATTTTTCATAATTTATCTTCTGTTTTAAATAGTTGCTACACACAAAAACATCAAAACATTAAGGTAATGCAATACGATCCTAATTATTTGGGTACAGATAGAGACCCCAAACCATAGGCATCTGGAGGAAGTCTTCGTAAGTACAATTTAAAACTAATAAACGGAGTAAAGGCATCAACAAAGGATAATTGAGTTTGTTATCTTATATATATATATATGAACTATAAAATAGTAATTATTTGAACAGTTAATAATGTTTGTAAGGCACCGTATTATGAAGGTACACTATGTACCTACGTATAATCTTGTTAATTTTAATACAATCAATGGTGAAAAATTCTATATTAAAATGCTTATTACTTAGTAATAATAACATTATAGTAGTATTATAATATTGCTTATTCTGTGAAATTTGAAACTTTCATGAACCATAATAGTTCACTATAATATAATAATCAATGATTATTAATAATCCAATATATTAAAAGCAGATCTAATGTTTAAATGTTTAATCAAATATATCTAAATAATCATTGTTAGATTATACCATATTTTAATTTATATCATTAAAGGGAGAATCCAACATTTTTCTAAAATATGAAAATATCTAAAACTTTAAAAGAGTAAAATATATAATTTTATATTATATTTATTAATAGTTTTTAACGACAGTGTTAATAAATCATTCCGTCCATTTATTATTAAAAGTTATTGATTTAAAGTTATTTTACTTACTTATTTAGTTATATTATGTCTATCAAATATCATTATCTACATTTAATTATACAGCATATAAATAATAATTGTATGTATTCATTATCAATAAATAGTTGTGCAATAAACAATTAGTTATTCGTACTATTATTTAATATTTTAGTCAAAACAAGGTTTTAGAGATGAATAAATATCACAGTTTAAATACAATCAACATTTAATATAGGTACCTACACAAAATAAACTTTGAATATTTTTAATAAAAGCATTTTTTTTTATATAAATAAACGGCATTTTAATACATTATAGTAGTTTAAATATTAAACTCGTAATATAAAAACTAATTTCATATTCCAAGTCAAAAAAGTTAAATTACTTAAAAACTAAATACTTTTTATAATGAATAATATATATTTAGATTATTATTATTTTATTTTTGTTATTAAAAAATATCAGAAATGATTTTGAACCCTTTTGATTTTTATATACATTCGTAATCAACCCTATTAAAAAATGCATATATTTCTAATTTTTGAAAATGTATTTTTTAATTTTTTATTGATTGTAAAATATATAGTACTTACATAATGTAAAGAGTAAAGATTATTATTAGGTAACTACTCGTAATTACTTCAATATATATTAGATTTATAATTGGATTTTTTTTTTGATAAATAAATACTTCCAATATGAAGTACAGTAGAGGTAATATAATAAAGAATATTATATAAGAATATAACTCCATATTATAATTTATACATTGCTTAATGTTTTGTATTTATAGATATATAGTTGCTGTTTATTATTTTTATTTACATTATGATTACAACGATATTATATTATCAACGTTTTACTTTCCAACCTCTCGAATTCATACTAAAAATATCTAAAAAATGTTATTATTAAAAAAGTTTAAAAATAAATACGAGTTGAGAAAATAGTTTTAAAACGTATTACTATATTTTGAACGTTTAGAATTTAAATGTTGATTGTAAATATACTAAAACTTTACAATAACAAAACTAAAAATACAAAAATAAATAAAATATTCTATCAAAAACTATCACCATGAACTTTATATATTTAAATAAATGTTTTAAAGTTTTATAATATATTGTTTATTAGCTGTCAGGCTAATATACGAGTTATTATTATATGATGTATTATTATAACATTTTTACATCAAAAAATAATTTATAATGTTTCTACAACATGACATAATAATAATGTAAAACATGCATTCACCTTAAAAATTTTACCTTTTTAAAAATAATAATTCTATTTTATTTTCATTAAATAATTAAAGATTGAATTTATTAATCCAGTTGAAATTCGGTTTATAAACTTAACTCTACGTCAGTGGCATTCTTAAAAATCTCTCACATAGTTAAAAATAGTCAAATAGTTTGTTTTTACAAATTATAATTTTTGATACATAAATGTTGTTATTGTACTGTAAATGGATAGTTTATCTATACTATTAAATAATTTTATTAATGTATATTTGGTAATTTAAGAACATTAGTATTAATTTTAGTAGTATTAATTAGTTTAATATAATATGAAATATACAATTTATTTATTAAAATTATATAGGAACAATATTGGAAGTAATACAATTGTTAAGTAATATTAAATTATTTTTAACACAAAATATAAACTTAAACTTTAAATTATAATTTGTGATTGTATCAGCTGAAGAATTTTATATGACGCATGATATTATATATATATGTATGCAGCTTGATCTATAATAGTAAAGCAGTTTACTCAACTTTATGGCTTGATGTATTACATTTTACTAAAATATTAAGTCTGAAACTTTAATAACTATCAAGTTTATAATATTATTTGAAGATAGGTACCGTTGCGAATAGGTAATCTCCAAACCAATTGATATCATTTATATTATTAAAGTACTTTACAATCATAATTCATAGTGCACGCGGCTGATATAAGATTAACAATATTGAAAAGAATTTTTTTTAAATCATTGTTAAAATTGTATTTTTTGTTGCTTAATCTTAAGTAAAAATTAGAGCCAATTATCATCAGATCAAAAAACACTCGAGTGAAATGAACTCGGAATGGCCCTTAATTTAATGTGTAATATATTAAACAAACTGTTTTTCATTTCTGAAACCTTGGTAATTCCTAGTCGGATTATAACCGTTGAATACACTATAATGTACTATATTATTATTATCATTATCACTAACCGGATTAACCAATTCTATGAAATTCTGCCTGAAATTAGAATTTTATGTTAAGTGAATAGTGAAAAACCTTTTTACGTAATTCATATGATACAAAAACATAACAAAATTATAAAATAATAACAAAGCTTGTTAATTACTAATAAATTGTGCACATTTTTACTGTATAATATTAATTATAATATTATAATATTTATTTTATTAAACTTTATTGGTTAACAGATTTATGCCAATTTATTGTAAATAATAAAATTTTGTGTTACAATATTACCATTAATAGTTGTATATTATAATGTATTAATAAATATCATATTAACAGTATATACTATATAGGTATGTATAATTTTATACCAATTATGTATATTAGTGTATTACTCATGTTAAACGTGACATTATTACACATCATCTTATTAACTCATAATTACTATTTAAAAAATCAGTTCACAAAGTTTACACATTTTTGAACTATATAATTCGAGAAAAGTATCGCGAGATATCTTACTGCCTAGGTATCGTGTCTGATGTACGTATTATATTTTAGTGCAGAGAAAAAAACCTACTGACCTAACTATCGACATAACACCATATTATACAATCACAAAGGGTATCAAAGAAACGTGTTTATGCCTTTGATTCGTTCGTCTGACAATAATTTATTGTATAAATATTATATTGTTTTGTATAATAGCATAAGTGTAAAATGTGCGTTTCTTTATGATTATCATTACACAAAATGCACTCGTAACATATGTTGCCCACACGCATACACAATAATAATAATAATAATAAGACATTATCTGCATGGCGACCCTGTTATCGGCTGTGCGTCGACCAATATGATATACTTACGCATGGTAGTGACGAAAGTTGTGCAATGGATGAGTCCGTGCGGCGCCAAAATGAATACTTGATTTACGAGCCCACTCGATCATTCGCGTATTGGATCTAGGGGCGTTTCCGGCGAAACGCGAGTTCGGTTTGATAAATTATCGTATCGAAAACGACATTCACGACGACAAACGAGACGCCACATTGAGATATAGATGAAGCAAGATATCAAGGAAAGAGAGAGAGAGAGGGAGAAAGAGTTAGATACGTATTGAACGTTTGTGAAAAAAGCAACAATTCGCAAAAACTTAAACCCTGACCTAAATTTATAAATTTATTGAATAGGTCATATCATACTGCCGTTATTTAATGCTACATCCTGTCGCTGGCCAAGACGAAAAGTGTCGTAAAATATTATAATATACATAATATACACAAACACAACACACATACAGTGGCGTAGCCAGGATTTTAAAATGGGGGACAAACCAAAATACTTCTTAAAAAAAACATAATAAACAACTAACAATGATAGTTTATTTTTATATTAAATTGATATAGCCGACGGGAGGGGAATGGTCCATTGCCCCCCCCCCCCCAAAGCTACGCCACTGCACACACACACACGCATATATATACATATTATCTATATACATAATACGCCCAATCATAGTTGGAGAATCGGTGTAGTCAATATCTGCCGCAAAACACTTCAAATCATCCCCTAATAAAATATGTGCAGCTCAGTCACATTAGTTCAACGAACGTACTCAAAATATGAAAAATTATTTTTTTTTTTTAATAGTGGCTGTTACAAAATTTCCGACACAATTCTATCATGTTTATAATTTGTCAACTAATGCATTTCTTATAATGTGTCTACCTTGCGTAAAAATCTCTACGGTAGTTTTTGGGTGTTTATTATCCTCAGTACGTTAAATACACATATTTTATATAAACATATTATCTAGTAGGTATATATACGTGTTATTACAACTCAATGAAAAGTCGTGTAAAAAATTACGATAATATTGCTGTTGTTCTGGTATAGTATAACGTTTTGTTCATCAGCTGAATATTATAATAATATGCATAATGTGTGTGTGTGTGTGTGATCACTACGCTGCCAACGATGGAGCTGCACGTGATTATACAATTTATGCGCCGAGGTAAACGTTGAGGTAAAACTTTGGGCATGTAAAAACTTTTGCCACACTTGTTTTGTGTATATAATATTTTTATGTACAGCGTGGGTAGGTATGTGTGTACAATGAACAAAAGGTGTGTTGAGTGGCATTTTGATTTTTTTTCTTTTCAAGTTTTGGCCACTAACTTTGAGACTCAATTATTCACAATTTGAAAATAATGACTATTGACTAATGTTATTAATTGTTATTCGAGCATCATCCGAAAACCTATGCGTATACATTAAATTGTTTGTAACAAAATAATATTGCATTATTCCCGTATAATATTTATGTAGTCGACTCCTTGTGTATCCAACACGTGCCAGTGCATGATGCGTGCGGGGGATATACAATTATTGTCGACATAACTATACCAAAATTGTATTTAAAATAATTTATTCGATGACATCTGAAGTAGTTCGAAACAAAATGATGTTATACACGGAGTACAAAAATATTCTATTAAATACACGAATAATTGCGTGAAAAATAATTTGAATTATTTCGTTTTGAATTCAACTGGGCTACAAATAAACTGAAATTTTTACGCGCTAAGAATATATAAAACCGAGACATTTGCATTGTACACTCAGACCAATTTTATAATATATATATAAATATATTTGTATAACTGTATCGAGGTAATCATATTAATTCCTCGCAAATATTTACATCTTTGACACAGTACCTACATACCTATACATTATACATTAATTTAAATAAAAATAATTTCGCACTTATTTACTATCGTTGATTAATCGAAGAAATTCTTAACGTGGCATAATCTTACTTAAATCTATCAATTATTATTTCTTTTCGTTTTAAATGTGTATGCATTTTAAATTACGATTTAAAAAGAACTATTTTTCACGAACGAAATATTATATATTGGAAAACCATCAATTTCGTTTCAATAAAAATGCAGGATATAGTATTCGATCACCGAGAGTTACATTTTAAACGGTAGGTAAGGCATGTGCTAGGTATGTTCAATTTATTACATAAATTTGTCACATGATTGGTATATCGCAAAACGTTGAATAAATAAAATACAATAGTGTAAGTAATGAAAGCTAAATTATAACCTATGCACAGTAGTTCACTCAAGATGATTGATACTGTGAAACTGATAAATTTGACTAGATTGATTAATTTATCGAAATATCTATTAACGAACGATAAGTGATATTTATTCGTTATTTTATGGCACCCACAATCCACATAATATCTTATTATGATTCTGTACAATTTCTTCTTATATATACATATGTTTGATGAATTATTATTTGATTATGATGATGGTACGGCCAATGATTTATTATACATTATTATAGTATACACCTATACACCATTTACAATCCTAAATATATGTCAGAATTTACTCAAAACATATTATACTCATTCTCGAATTTCACGATACAATTTTGAGTAGTCGTCATCCACATTAATTTTTCGACATAATTATTTATCCAATCGTTTAAGTGAAAAAATGCAATACTCAAAAGCATCGTTGTCTTTTCATACTTAATAAGATTACATATGTTACAATAGTACAAGATTTAAGAAAATAAATAAATTAAAAATATTAGCTTAAATTATTAGGAACATCGCACCAGTGAATTAGTGTAAATAGTGTAATATTATAATAAAACAAATATAATATAAAACTATAATATTTGTTTGATTATATGGTGTGAACCTCAAACGAATACAATCTTAAACGCCATTCATATCACTTCTCAGTATTTTATTAACAAGGCGATAGGTACCTAAGTTGTATAACAAAAGTATGCATATTTATTTTGTATTATTATTTTTTTTTTTTCAGAGAGAAATATAACCTATGAAATATACCTATACACTTTAGCTGTGATCTAGAATTTAGTTCACAATAACGATGTGTAATAATTGAATAATATGAATGTGAAATGTCTAGAGAGAAGAAGCCTTATTTTTATTAAAATGTGTTAGTGACGAATAAGATTCCTTATTCTCAATATCCCTCTTTAAATTCATGTTTAATATAATTTATCACCAAACCTAATTGTTTTTAAATGCTGGATCAATTCTAATATAAATTATTTTTTCTTTATTTTTTTATAACAATTATTTTTTGTGTTATCATATATTTTTAATATTGTTATACTATAATATTTGATATTATACATTATATAAAGTAGGAACCTTATTATCTATAAAATAATGAAAATAATGAAACAAGAAAATATTTACATTTTCTAGCAAACGCTGAAATACCTGTCGAGTTTACGTAGATACATCTTATTCAAATAAAAATATTATCATAACAATATACCTCTCAGAAAAATCGCGTGTTTCGAGACAAATATAAGACAAGTAAAAATGTTGACTTGTTTCTTCGTACTACTTCACTTTAAATCAAAATTGTTTTTTTATTGTTCTTATTTTCACGGAGTGTTGATATTTCTACGAATAGTGAATATTGGTACACGCATTCTTTCCGCGGGATTTACTATGATAAAATGTGTGTACAAAAAGCTTGGCACTTGAATATAATATAATATACCAATCACCAATTTTATCCTTGAGTAGTTAAAATTGTTGACGACATTTAAAAAAGCACTGTATCGTCTATAACTATTCAAAATAAAATAATGAAGTAGCAGCGCATGTGAAGCTAAATATATTTTAATATGATTTTAAGATTATTAATACATTTTCAATCCTAAATTAAAAACTGCTGTACGTAAACAATTTTGTTAAACATGTCTAGGAATAAATGGTGTAATAAATTATGCATTACCTCATTGCATAAGGTTGCCAATTAAAGTAAAAAGGCAATCAAATAGGATAAAAACAACAGGTTGACTGATGGATGGTAAAAAATTATATGAATCGATTTCAAAAAGTATTAAGATTAATATATTATTATAATGTTTACTTATATCTACGAAAGTACAAATATATAATTCTGATATTATATTAACTTTATCTATCCATTTTGTTTTGGTTTTGAAATTTTTATTTTTATCAAAACTATAAAGCAGTTAATTTTAAAGACCATTTTTATTTATAAATTATACAAAATTAAAATTTGGTTGTTCTGGATTATGCGTCATATTATGATTATGTATTAATTTATGATTTATATATTTTTTTTATGATTATTATTGATACTTTGTATTACCATTAGTTTCAGTAATTATATAGAAAGTTAAATTAGATAATTTGAAGTCAAAACTAAGTTTGGAAACATATTTTACTTTGACTTTTGAGCATTTTTTTTTAAGTAAAAGTTTGTAGTGTTATTGTTTGGTTATTATTAAATAATTTATTAGTATAATATCCGTAATCCGTTCATTTATATTTGTAATGGTATCATATTTATTTATTTTAATTAGCATAAACGGTATTATTTATTCCACCTATTATGATTTTTTTTTCGGTTATCAATAAATATGCTTAGGTTACATTGAATTTAAATTATACAAATTTTGTATTTATTTATAATTAATTATATTCTTATATTTTATTAAACACCGCTATATTGATATACCAACACATCTATTTAATTTTTCATGAAAATACCTACTGGTGTCGAAGATACATATTGTATTGTAATTTAGGTAGTTTAAAATATTCAGTGATGTAATTGACGAACATCAAACGATATTTATGAAATTTAATTACGATTCAAGCAATCCTTTTCCAAACTGCTCTCACTAATCACTAATCTAGCAAAATAATAATAATAATATCGAACGAGAATAATAATTATTAATATCTGGCGAGTAGGTATGTATGTATATTCTATATTCTATATAGGTATACTATATTTCGTAACACCGTTATAAATTACCGTCGGTTGGGTCGTGGTATAATAATAATAATAATATATTTAACAACTTTCTGTTACTATTATTATTATTATTATATGTAGTACGTACGCTTTCACACGTCATTATCACCCCGTAACAGTATGCGAATGCGTCGAAGCTCGTATATATTTATTATTATGAACGAACACGAACATTTATAATACATTTATAATTTACAATATTATATGAATAGATATTTTTATCAAGTAAAGCATACCAAATTTGACAAACGATAAATTTGCTCTAATAAATTCTGAATAAAATATATTAAATTTCATATCACATAATAATTCGTTATTTTTCCACTTTTTAATCGCATTCATATACGATACATGTACTGTAATAATTCATCTATATTTTTAGAAAAAAATCATCAAATAAGATTATCGATTATGTAAATGTAAATACGCTGGTCTCAATATAGATGTCTTTCGAAAACCTATTCGCAGGTATACATGTATAACTACTAATCTTATATTATTATATTTATTCACGAGAAATAGATATAATAAATGTAGACGCTTTTATTTAATCTAAGCTTAAACGTGACTATAAATATCGTATTTCTCAATGACTATAATTTTAAATATTAACATTTTTTTTTATATTTTTTCAAGTGTATATAAACAATAATACCAATTTTATTAATTTTTTTTATTATTATTATTATTATTATTATTAATTGGTAAAAGTACATATAGCGGTCTAGTCAAAACTAGTCTAGAAAATTATCATGTATATCCACAATAAATAATATTGTTGTTATTATAAATCTCGTGAAAAATGATTGCGGTATTATCCTGAGTAATGTATAATAAAGATATCCTTTTAACAAATGACTTGCAAAATGTCCAGTGAAATAAATGAAAAGGAGTAAGGTCACACACGATATTTACTTGTGATTTGTGTGTCTTTGCAATCTAAGCTTCGTATAGATTAATAGTTTATAGAACTCTAAATTACAAAATAACACTAAAAATAAATCATTTCCAAGCATCCGATACTCGCTTACACTTACTCTGTTATGAGTAAACTCGCAATGAGAAATTCATATTTTCAAAACAAAGTACTAAACAAATTCTATTTGATTTATAAGAAAGAAGTCAACCATTTCAACAAGCCTCGAGCTTTCGTCAACATACTATTTTTATTATCAATGTAAATGGCTGGAGTCTTCAGGAAATACCTTAATATTTTCCTTGTAGTTAAGCACACTTCATTTTGTTATACTAAATATAATAATTCCGTTCCAGGTGACCTTTGTCGCCACCATCACACCATATTTTATTGAAGTATCTACACTGTCGCCTTTTGTGTGTACCACGCACGCGAATTACGACGTTTCTACGTAACACACGGCCATCGTTCCGGGTCGTCGAACGAAATTAATTGGACATTTTCAAACTATTTGGCCAAGACGAAATTGCCTGCTACAATGACCTGCAGGACTCAAGACGAACACATAGGGCTCGGGGATAGCGTAGTAGATCCGGTGTGTTTACCCCGCACAGTACACACTTGTATATAAGTCTGCTGATGCTATATATGTACCATATTATACATGGTTAGATGGAGGAAAAGAGATAAGGAAAGAGATAGAGAGGAGAAAGACAGAGAGAGAGTGAGAAAGAAAGAGTGGGAGTGATAAAGCGAGAGGGAAAAACCTTGTGCACATAATCGCGTATATATTCGTACGAATATGGGACGTATTTCCCTCACATCCGGTACCCCCCTTACCTAAACCCCGGACTCCGATGTGTGCCAACTCACCATTTCGTCGTCTCGTTTATCATTTTTCTACGTATATACACGCACACTCCCACCCGTGCGTTATATTATAATGTATACACTTTTACGGACGCGCGGGAAAATTATGGTTTCACGCGTGCACAAAAACTTCGAATAAGAATATCAATTCCGTAAAATGTCAAATTTATTCCAACTTGCACCGTTGTTTTTTGTTTTTTTTTTTTTTAGAATTTCGTTAAGGCATACCTCGTTACAAAGGTCACTGTACAGAAATTTACATTTATTACAGTTTAGTTGTATAATAATATAATAGCTGCACACCTAACGGGTGGTTAACTATACTCGACTACGCATATATTTATATACGTAATGGATTATGTATTTATATGGCCGATAATCAAAAATATATTAGGTGACTATTCGACTTATAATTTTGCTTTTTGTATAATTTCATACCGAAGTAATTAAGGCTGCTGGACGTATATTTTGTTTTGATAACAATTTAAGCATATAGAAAAACCGTGTTGGTGTTCCAATAACGTAATTAACTTAAAACCACATGCCTCCTTTCCCAACCCCACGAAATGCGGCGAACTGGGAAGTTTGGCTTCCCAAAGAGGCAGAGACAATGGCGGGACCTAAAACAGTAATAAATTAACATTTAATTTGATAGTAATACTTGAACTCGTAGTAAAATATGGTTTTAGCATTTTGTTCTGTACAATGTAAATATGGTTTTCAACTGCCACTTTGTACGACAGTATACTTGTACTACAGTGTGTTGATAATAACTCGCAGTGGAGTGTTTGAGGGAGAGGTATTGGGTGGGTGAGGATAATTCCCAAATCGCTTGGGACTTGTTTTTTGTTTATTTATAATCGTATCCATATTAACATAATTATACAATTAGCATTAAATAAAATATAAAATTGATTACCATTTATATTATTAACAAATAAAGTCAATAAATTAGTTAATGTACAGTACGAATAGGGAGACTCGTTAGCGCAAATGGGAGATTTGGGGACACTTAATTCCCTCAAATTTCTGCCAAGTTCCCAGATTCAAAATACAGTAATGATAGAAAAAGCCATATTTTGAAAATATTATGGGAGAAACGATGATCCCCTTTAAAAAAATTAGGCTACTTAAACCTATTGGGAGCCTTCTGTATCGATATATAAAGTTTTATCAAACAATTTGTATTGCTCTTCGAAAGCTTGCTTCAGATGTATATACCAATTGTAATTGTTTGCATATACGATATACCTACCGAATACATAATTATTTTCAAAAGTTAACGTTTATCTAACCAATATTTAATAATATGAAGTATTTAAACATTTAAAAAAAATGTACATATTTTAAATACTTTCGACTGTCTTCTTCAAAGCGGGTTAGGTTAGCTAACCTAACCTAATCCAATACATTTTCAATCTGTTATATGTCGTTCCAATGTTTTAAATGGTTTACATTATGTAATTATTATTTTGTTATTGGTATAGGTATCTACGTATTCCCATGTATATTTTAGTATGAGAAAACCGAATGAAACTAATATTAGTAATATTCAACATGTATTAATAATTAAATATTTTAAAAATGTATTAAAAACATACATGAAGCAGGCGATTATTTACTAAATCAAAATATTCTGTTTATACAAATCGAAACTATAATTAATAATTTACGTTCTGAGCGGAAGATGTTTAAGGTGATAACCAGGAGATTTGATAATACGCTACTGGAAATGTTGTACGCTAAAATTTACACATAAAATGTTTTTTAGCCCGCACGCAAATCAGACGAGCGCCTTATCTCTGGGGTCGGCCGAACCTAGGAAGAAGCGGAAAAGTAGGCATCACAACGGTTGAGAAACTTTTTCGCCTTTTTAATGAATGCTTATTATTTTTCGTCCAACTGGCTAAACCAATTATCTAACGCTGCTCTTTCTTGTACTGTAAGGCTTAGTATATATATATACTTTCTATATATATATATAAATATATATTTTTTTTTATCAACAAAAACTTAATTATATGTTTTTATCTTGTTGAGCAAGTTTTGAACAATAATTAATGTTCTTTTGTCATTTTATTACCACGATTTAAATTTCTAATAAACATAAAATTATCGAAAATGAAATATAATTGAAATACTATTAAATTTAACAGCGACGGTTTAAGTTATATGTCTCATGGTGTATGTAGTTCAATAACATCAAATGTTTTCTCCACTTCTTCTTGAACTCATTAAAAATTCAATTATATTTTAACTATAAAATTTTATTTCTATTTCGTGGAATATGTTTTGCCAAAATGGATATACAATTATTTATTTTTTCGTCGGGTGGAAGTAACTTAGTCTTTTTAATATCGCGAACATTATAGACTAATTCATCAATTATTATGTCTATATATTTTTTTTATCCTTGAATAATATTGTATTTATTAAAATTCTGGTTTTTGAATTTTTAAATAATATTTATACTAAAAGTTCATATTTTAAAATGATTGGGTTTATTTACCATTTATGTAGTGTTATTTTTTTGGGATAAACTATTTTTCCAAAATCACCCATAATTATTAAAGATTTAATCGAATTAAAAATATAACTTTTTTGAAAATACTGTTAAAGCTTTATTGAAACTCGGACGGTTAAAAGTTTATCTACTAAATATAAATGTATAATAATAGCTAAAAATAATAGTTTTGTATAAAATATAAAATATAATTTAGATTTTATTCTAGTACTAATTATACTTGGACAATACAAGTCTAATATTTAGATTTAGCGAATAACGCACAGTTATAGATCTACCAAGGCTTAACCACAAACCATGGTTCTGTCATATTTTTATTGTAGTATAAAGTAATGAAGTACTTATTATTTTTGGTTTAATAAAAAATAAACTTTATAAAATATTAAAAATTCGTCTTTTTTATATTTAAAAAAATGTAATAAAAGTTTATTATATTTTATGTCATTACTTAGTTTTATTTCTACTGCCTACTGCTCTTATATAGTATTTTTTTTTTTTTTTTAAGGCTTCGAATACATGGCTTATTGGTCTTTTCATAATTTAAAGGTTCCATTTCAGTTATGAACACTCCTGGTAAATATTTTGTTTATCTATAAATTAAAACTTTTCAACTTGTTCTCATAAATACACTTATAAAGATAAGAAACATTAATTTAACGAACATATATTTTTCTATTTTTGTAAATTAAAGTCATGTTCCAAAGAAACTTTCCTTCTCACTCCTCAACAAAATATAACATATTATTAAATGATAAAAATTATGAAATAAAAATAACAAATTATCTTGGTAACATTCAAAAATAGCATATAAATATTTAATTCTTTAATTTAATATTAATTTAGTATCACACATTCATAATTTATATTTCAAATTCCCTATTAAATTCTTATTTCATATTTTTCACTAATTAAACTAGCATAATATGTACATTATTATAATTTATCTATGAATAAAAATTGAAATAAAACAAATATTTCGTTAAAGATTTTAAATGATTTTTTACTTGGGTACTTATTTTATTTTATTATAAAATCTGAGCACTATACAAATTAGGAATACACTTTAATAAAAAATATACAAAATAATAGAACTTGAAATGTTATTTTCAACTGAGTACTTGATGAATATATTGATTCTGTAGCAGTTGCATCAGTTAGTATAATTGTGGCACCGGGGCTTAAAGATAACCATTGTGCAGTTGATATTGGTATCCTAAAAATAGTTTTTAAAAAATCATGTCATTATATGAATACACAAGTATATCGTTGTATGTTGTATATATTAAATTGTTTATTATTTTGGAATGCAACAACCTTCCAAAATATAATATCTCATGTATATTTTTTACAACATTATAAGGTTAACTAACCCAGTGTTAAAATTTGAATTTTCTGATCCAACCACAATAGTTAAAGAATCGCTCAAATTTGATATTTGGTCTGATAAACGTACATGTTGTGTATAATTCTTGTCCATGTTGATAATTAACGTGTAATTGTCGTATCCCGGTAAAAATCTGTAAAATTGTATATTATGAACATCTTATTTATACATTTTGATCATGAATAAATGTATACATGACGTACGTATAATAAATATAAAACTCTAGCACCCCGATAACTATAATATCACAATTTAAAAGAGGAAAAATTTAATGAGCAAAACGGCCAAAACTACTATCCTTAGTGTTTAGTATTATGGTAGCTTTTTAATAAATTTATATTTTGTATCCCGTATAAAAAAATTAAATGACACTCCTGCATTTTACTGACACTATTATATGAACGGTGGTGGAAAGTTTGGTGCTCCTGAGAATATTGCAAACTAAAATAGTTTCTCCGAATATTGTATGTGGCACAGCCAGTAATACACCTAGAGGACTCCTCTAACTCCCCAAATTACCCTCTCGACTGATATTCAGATTTTATTTTTGTTATTCTGATGCTACATGTATAAATATAATTTGATTGTAGATTGGTTTATATGGCTTACGTCTTACGATAATGTCACTAACAAAAATAAATAAATCGTAAAAAAACCAATATATTTTACACTTAGCTAGGAATCCAAAATAGCAGAAGATATTATGAGAGTGGGGTTGACTCTCGGAGGTTATTATAAATTAACAGTCTTAGTGAGTACAGTATCTCTTAAAAACTATTGTAACTCTTGTTGTAAAAATAGATATTTGCCGCTTAAAAAAAGTAAGTAAAAAATTTAAAAAAAATGATAACAATAAACATTTTTTTTCAATAAAGTTGTTTTATAATGACTTAAAATTATTTAACAAAAAAAATAAATTATGTAAATCATTGTCGAGGTAATAATAGTATACTAAATATCACCTTTTATATTATATTTAAATTTAATTTTTAGAATAACACGAATAATTAAAAAACAAATTAGTCAGGATCTAATTATATATATTTCATTATTTATTTACCTATTCAAAACAAACACTGTATCGTTAAAAATGTCAATTGCCATCCCTCCTCTTTTAAACGTTTCAGTCTGCCGTAATTTCGATACTGATTTGAAAAAATTTAAATAACTTTTAGGATTTTTGCTTTCAGTCTGCACATTTCTCGTGACATAATCTGAGTGTACTTCGATCCATGGCCCGTTCGTGCTATTAGTGAACCCTATATAATATAACGTATATTATTTAATCATTAATGCATGCAAAGTGATATGGTATTCAAAATATCAATTTTGTCCAGTTATTATATTTTATTAATATATTAATTATGTATTTGTATTTGTTATATATATATATTAACTATAATAAATTGTACTATTATGATAATTTCAAAATTATGTATAATACAATCCATCTATAACATAGTATAGTCATCCATCATTAGAGGTGCGCTTAATGTTTTTAACAGAAAAAAAGATAAATTTATCTTTTTCAAAATAAGTACCTATACGGCTAATGGCTATAATTATATACTAATTGACTAGTGATGTAGGCTTTTTATGTAGTTTTTAGATTCAAAGAAAAATAAGAAAACTCTAAAAAAAATAAGACACGCAAAATGTGTTTTGTTGATTATTATCATTTTAATACCGAGATGAGCAATAGCAAGTGTGAAAAAAATATTCGTGTGATATAGGTTCAACTAAAATTTAATTTAATAGCTACCCATTGATATTATTTATTCACTAGTTATTATGGTTGAGACGAACATTAACTTAACATTTTTAAATTTTGTATATTGTAGGTTAATCTATAATATGGACTAGAATTTGTCCCGGTGTTCCTGTTCTTTAAAAAATTGACCCATCGTTTCAAAAATATTTATATCACAAGATTTTGAGTATTTATTTATTTTTTATATATTAAAGAAATAAAAAAAGCGGACTAATTGAATAAATTGTATTAAATTTAAATTGAATTATTAGGAACACTAAAATATAAAAAATATTATATTTCAAAAATACATATTATTCTAATTGCTTTGTGACTTTCAACTATCTTAAATAACAAAATATCGTTGAAATCAACTTATAATGATTTTATTTTATGTTACAACTTAATAATTTATCAACATTAAAGTATTCACTATAAGCTTAAAGCTGAAATTCTGATGACAACACAATATTATAGGCTGTGGATTTCCACTATTATAGATACCCACCGGCGTATTCCGTATCATCCCACTGCATAGGTCCTCTTGCAAAATTAACTTTATCTGGTAAGTTTTCCATTCCAATTTCTCCTCCATATAAAACTATGGCTACACCCGGTAGAAATAAGGATAAAGCGTTTAGGCCATCAATCAATTCTGTACCGTAAAAAGTTGGAAATCTTGTATGATCGTGGTTTTGGAGCTAAATTATAATGGTTTATGATTAAATTATTGAGAACTATGAAATATAATTTATAAAAGGCCAATGTTTAAAGAAAACATTTTTTTTTTTCAGAAAGATTTTTTTTGTACAATTTAAAGGTTTTAGAGTAAAGTTTTCCATAATTTAGTCATAAAATTTAAAAAAATAATATATTATTTATTATTTTTAAAATATATGTGTGTACTTTATATACAATTATAGTTTAAATAATAGTGGAATTTTTTAATATTTACGATTCATATTTGTTAAACTATAAAAAATAACAAACATGTTTAAAATATAAAATAAATCAATATTTTATTATGAATTAATAATCAATATCTATATTTGTATACCCCCCACTAGGTACTTTGATAATTTTAAATTTAAATACTTAAATAATAAATTAATTACGTATATTGGTTTAAATTTGGTTTTTATAAATTAAGATTTTTAGACAAATATTCTGTTTTGTAATAATCAAAATGTTTGTTGTTATTAAAAAAAAATGTTTAAAAAATAGTATAAAATAAATATGATTGATTTCAAAAATTTTATTTTGCAATTAATCCAAATTATACCAAAAAAAAATCGGTATCTTTGAAGAAAATTAATATTTAACTTAAAACTACTTTATTTTACAATATTTTTTTGACAAATCTGTTACAGTCTTACAGACTACAAACTATAATGACGACTATGGCCACTTAAATCCAATTTTTTACATGTCTTTACATATTATTCTACATATTCAGTAGAACACCAATGCTGATTATTAAAACTTTTATCAATAAATTATATTCTTTTCGAAAATTAAAATTCATCATTTAATAATTGTTAACTAATGATGAAAAATGTATTGTCACTATACTTAATACTAACCTAACCTAAAATTATAATTTGGAATCATATCAAATATTTAAAAAAAAATGTCATAATATTACATTTCATATGCAATTATTTTAATTAATAAAATTAGTTTAAATGTTATATAAAATACCACTGAATTAAATGTTGCTCCAGCTGGCATTTTAGTTATCCAATTTTCTATTTCTCTCTCATAGTCACTCGGAGTATGATAATACTCTTCCAATAAATTAAAATTTGTTGGTATTTCAGCTCCACTAGTGTAATACTTAAATAAAACACTCGTATTACTATATGATTCTGTCATTATTATCCTGAAAGAAGACTTTAATTAAAAAAATAGTTACATAATTAACTTGGTCCTTAAATATAAATTACGTAATTTGTAACTAAAATTAATTTTTTATAAGTAGTTTGCGAAGTTTAAAAAAAGTTAATAATAACGCACACTAAGTTAGCTTATACTATTTTAGTTTTTTTTTTTTTAAATTAAGGTAGAGGTTATCTTCAGACTTAATATTTATCTACGCGGGCATCATACATATTATATAACTTAAGGTTTGCATAGTGATACCTATGTACTTTGCCAAATGGTATAGCCCATATAAGTATACATGAAAGCAAATTACATAAATATATATTATTTAATTATATTTTATGTGAGCCTCTATTATTTTATTTAAATAATATATAATTCCATTCAGTATTTATTACTTAAAAAAATAAATAAATATCAAACTAGAAATATATCTAAAATTAAAACTATAAAGGACTTAGTAATTTTTCAAACCTTGTTTGATGATCTTTTAGTTTAAATTCATCAAGTAATAGTCGCCATTCTTTAATCAAATCATATACTTCGTTTTGGTCAATTGTAAATATATGATCTAAATTAAAATAATTAACTGGCATGTTCTTATCTACTATTGGTTCGTCATCCATGTTTTCACTTTCGTATACATGTTTTAAAGCATCTATTCGAATACCATCAATTCCTAATTCTATCCAATATTTCAAAATATTTTTCATTTCTTCATGAACTCTTTCATTACGAAAGTTTAAATCTGGTAAATTGTTAATGAACTGAGCAAAATAAAACTGTTTGCGAGTGTTATGCCATACCCAAGCACTATCTCCAAAAATCATTTTCTAAAATTAATTTAAGATGAATTAATACAACATTTACGTACAAACATATTAGACTATTTATTTATATAATAAGCTTTATTTAAAGCCTAGCGAATTGCACCTTTTTTATTGAATTATTATTTAAACATTTTAACAAAAGCAAATATTTATAAAAAAAATTGAGATAATAGTTATTTTGAAAAAAATACCCTTAATAGGTTAAATATAACTGGATGAAATTACTGAGATTTAAGATATGAAACTTAAATTTGCATTTATTATCAATTATAAGCCAATTACTAAAAAAAAGATACCACTGATATAATTTTTTAACTACTGCGTGTATATCAATTTTTGAAATGCTAGAGAACTTTTATCGTAGTGTTCTACTTAAAAAATCAATTTTCCAGACTTAAAGTTAAGTTACAAATTCCAAATGTATGGTTACAGACAGTTAATAATTTAGTTTTGAATTTAGGGTACTACTCTACGAATCTATTATTTTGTCATACTACAAAAAATATAGTGACTTTAAGAATTTATTTAGGTATTAATTTATTATTTAATTAAGCGATACGTAAATATTAATTTTTTACTATCAAAATTTGATATTTTTAAAGAAATGGGTGAGTAGAATAGAAAAAAATTGCTCCGGAAGCAAATATTTTGAATATGACTCTCACATAAAATAATATATAATTTTATGAAACATTCAAATATTCTAATTTCTGAATTATACTTTAAAAATTACCCAGTTGTTTGGCTCAATGGGAATTGTATTGTTGTTTTTTAACACTTCCTCTTGATTTTTTGCATCTTTCCAAATATAATAGTCAACGTATTTAGTTTCTTTATTGACAGATTTTTCAAACCAAATGTGTTTATCGCTGGTGTGATTAGGAACAAAATCCATGATAACTTTTAAATCTATAATATTGTTATATCGTATTATTTTTCAATTCTTATATGGGTTAATTTTAATTTAATAATTAATACATATTATTAATACATAAAAATATATTATTGACATACTTCTTGCATGTGCCGCATTTAAAAGCTCTCTGAAATCATCTATTGTACCAAAAACATTTTGTACGTTTAGATAATTAGTTATGTCGTAGCCTCCAGATTCTAAAGGCGATTCAAAAAATGGCGTTAGCCAAAGTGCAGTAACTCCTAAATCTACGAGGTAATCCAATTTTTGAGTTATACCTAATAGATGAAAACGGTTTTTAATAAAATTAAAATAAATAACAATTAAAAATAATAAAATTTATACCATTAAAATCTCCTGATCCATCGCCGTCTGAATCTTTGAAGGATAACGGAAATATTTCGTAAATTATAGAATTTTGCCACCAATCTAATTCTCCAATTGGTGATACTAATACTTTACTATATGTTAGCTGTACGCAAGTAATTAACAAAAAAGTCCAATGCATCGTTGTTAATTTGTTATAATATTATCAGCTATGACTGACTAAAAACAATAGGTAAAATAAAATTTAAATATCTCGTATAAAATTCTGTTTTATAGTAATTTAATTACTACAACTACTCGCATTTATAAAGACAGTATTCGAGATACAAAATATTTATATGCTATACACTTATAAATTATCAAAGTTATAAATCATAATGATTTAAATGTATAGAATTAGTTTAAAATTTATCACTAAAAAAAAAATATAAATATATATATCTAGTAGGTATATAATATGCTTATTATAATACATATAGTCTTTTTAATAAACCTACAGTAAAAGTATAATATTATATTACCACTGAATATTTAATACTATAAATCATATTTTTTATATCCCCTTGCATGATTATTAACAACGTATCAATTTTATTATTTTACTTTACAATGAGACGTGAAACATAGCATATATTGCAGTAGCTATAAGCTAACCTAACTTTATAGTTGTAATTGAATTCAAACAATCTGAAGTACGATCATATATTATACAAAAGTATTATGTGCATTATATTATTAATGGCTTCAAGAGTCATTAAAGAGTTATATATTTTGATTCAATTAGAAAACGTGTCAACCTAAATAGACATAAAATAAGTAATAAATAAATCTCATAGGCATCTTAATTATTACTAATACGGTTACTATTTCATATCCATTGAACGTATTTTCTTTTATAAAGACCTAGAAATTAATTTCATCGCATTATTGAACTCATAGAAATGTATAAATATTAATATTCGTAAAGGTTTTAAAAATGTAAGAGAATTTTAAAGCATAATACCAAATATTTAACATAAACAATAGTAGTCATCATATTTTTTAGTTCATTAAATAATATAAAATGTAATAAAAATATATTCCTTAAAAGTCAAAAAGATAAATTAATAAGACTCGAATGTGTTTGTCAGTTTATTATTTATATTTACTATATTTTTACTTTCTTGATTTTTAATCAATAAAGCATTAAAAATTATCTCAATAGTCTCTCATTTATGTTTGATTTATAATTCAGTTCAGATAGTTCAGTTATTAAATTAAAAATAATAATATTGTAGTTAAATTATAAAACTATTTTACTAAACATCGTTTATTGATAATATTGTTTCTTCTACAATGAATATACGATTATTAAAAGGTACCTAATCTAAAAGAAATATACTATCGTGCGACGAACATAGTTCAATTGGAATTACAAATTTATTTTATTTTATTAAAAATCCTTTATGTCTTATAAATTATTATTACTTGATGTTAATAAAATAGATAAATTAATAGATTCTTTGATAATTTAACCTTTAATTCATAATTATATTAAATATTGAAATTTAAGGTATCGTTTTCAATTTCTAAGAGGAGCAATGAATGTATTAATTTTATACATATAATATTATGTTATTGTGTGTATGACTGTATACACGATAAATAATTTAAAAAACGGTTCAATTTTCAACTTTGAGGAAGATTTTGGATAGAAAATTGTATCTACGTGAGAGAACATAAAATTATAAATATAAGTTTTTCAAAATAATCAGAAAAACAAACAAAAAATTAAAAAAAACGGAAATTTTTACGCAGATCTACTTTTTAACAAAATTGATTTTATTTAATTAGTTTAATTATAGAAACGAATAACCATTAACCATATAAACATTATAATCTACCATCAAATATTAAATTATACGATCATTTATATACATAATATAATTTATTTTAAAAGTATTTTGACTCTAAATAACTGTAAAAAAATTATACACGAGTAAAAATGCTTGGAAATGTAATATGAGGTTCTTAATAAATTGTTTTTTACAAATAAAAATATCGATAATTTTTGATTTTAATATTTTTTTATAAGCATTTAATGTTGGATTTTGACTAAAGTTGATCAAAATCTCAAAATTTACGAATTAATTTTTAGTTATATTTATAAGAAATTACGTATATTAACAATGAATATATCTAATGTTCAAAATTTGAATTATAATTCTTTATCCTAAAACCTTATTCGTAGAAACTTAAAACTTTTACATATTTATCAATTTTACTTCACACAGTAACATTTTTAAAATATGTCAATTAATTTAAGATATTATTTAATTGTAATATGAGCCTATTAACACTATTTTATAGTATTTACAGTAATATAATATGGTATATATATATATTATAACAGTTCATTAAATATTAATATTATTTTTCAAATAATTGAAAACTGATTTTGCTTAGAAATTCATAATTTTCCTTAATTTTAGATTCTGAACGAAGTGATGAATGTATTGCTTTTACAATGATGTGTGTTTTTTTTTTTGTGTGTCTGACGACAACATTTGGGGCAGTAATAATGCTCCGATTTTTGACTTCAGCCCCTCTTTGAATAGGAAAATTCATCTAGTTGGTACTTTGGGGGGGGGGGTCAAAAGTAAAATTTTCAAATAGTTTTCAAAAAAATCGAGAAAAACAAAAAAAAAAAATGACAAAAAAATGGCAATTTTACGAAAAACCACTTTTTGACAAAATCGATTTTTTGATTTTGCTGTAACTCAAAAAAGAATTATTGTAAATTCTTGAAATGTTCACCAAATGTTTATATTATGGTTATCTCTTTACAGTTAAATTTTCAAAATATTTTGACCATTTTTAAGCTACTTATAGACAATTGAAATTTTCGACTTTTCTAAGTTTTTTTTCTTCAAATGCCGATAAAAATTTTTTGGGTGACCAGAAAATCTTGAAAATTTAATACAAGGTTTCTTATAAGTTGTTCTTAAAGTGATAAAAAAAAATCCGAAATTGTTAGTCACAATTTTTTTTTATAAGTGCTTAAAGTTCGAATTTATACAAAATATTTCAAAATTTAAATTAAATTTCATACTCTCAATATGCGTATGTTGCCTAATGCTTTTTTTATTAATAAACAAATACTATAAAGTAACTATAGTAACATATAAAAACTATACTATTTGTTTCAAAATAGAATATATGACAATATTTAAATATAATATATCCTAAATTGACAAATCATCTTCGTTCAGAATCGTTTTTCGTATACAATGATACCTATCATTGCATTCAAATTTAACCTACCATAGTCTGAGGTCCACCCCACCCCCTAATACACAGCAGAGCGATACCCACTTAACCGCTTTATAATTATTATTATTTTTTTTTGATTCTTACGATATATCCTGATTATTTTTTTAAATACTACAAAGTTTTACAGTAGTCCTGCTAATCTGGACTAGATGGGACCGGACTGAATATATATATTATACATGAGTACATAATAAATACGATACATAAATTGCCCGGATTAGCGATGACTGAATTAGCGGGACTCTACTGTACTTCTTAAAAATACAAACTGGATCAAATTTTCAATTTTCTATTTGATAAATTGGGAATTATTAATAAGTTAAATGCCATTTTTTGAATGATAATAATATGTGTTTATTAATTTTTTTTCCATAATAAATATACTATAATCAACAATATACAATATTACTATATACTACAATCAAACGAGAGATTATTCACACTGACGCAACATTAGGTACCTATGAAATTTAATATAGAAGTACTTAATGTTATTATAGATACCTACAAAATACAATTTAAAATAAACATACAACTAACAATTGAAAAGTTGGCATCGTAAATGGATCATACAGTTAAACGAGTCAACAATTGTCAGAGATTGTATAGTATTTTTATCAAACTGTTTGTTTAATCCCCAAAAAAAAAAAAATAATTGTATACTTAAAATTGCATAGACCTACGATTAGTATGTATAGTTTAGAAATCAGTAAACATTATCGATAAGTACAAAGTTATTATCCAATACATTAAGAAGCAGAAAACAAAATATTTTTACAGTTATTTTTATTAGCTTTGTGCATCCGATAATAGCCAATAACCAAACCACGTGTAAAAAAAAAACAATAGATATAGACCAGTTTGAAACAACACGTTAGATTTCTATAGTACGTTCAATGTAATGAAATAAAATAATCTGAATTTAAATTTAAATCGTTGACTATATAACATTAATTAATTAGTAAACATTCCTGCTAATTTTATAACAACCCATATTTTTTATTTTATCATAAAATATTATTTATAATATTTGAATTTTATAAACAACTTAAGTTAATAAAATAATTTATCGACTTTCAGCACATAGTAATTTTAAAATTTTAATATAGAGGTATAAATGTATATCAAAATAAAACTACAATAATACTGTTACAGTTCTTAATTTATATATTTAGAACCATTATTTTCCGTCACATTTTAGTTTTAAAAACATACCTTATTATGTAAAAATCGAATTTATTATTTATTAGTTATATTTCATTACACAGGTATAGCAGATTTATGTACCTATATAATTATATTATAATCATTATTAGTACCTTTAAACAAGATATAATTAAACACATTTACGAATTAAATTAATTTAAGTTTAGTTATTAATTATTATACAATCGATTAATTTAGTAATATAGGATATAAACACAAAATAAAAATGTAATATACAAAATCGATTTCTTTCCATTCTTTTTTTTTTCATTTTTTTCCATTTACTTTGAAATTAAGTATAATTAGCATAACAAAATTTCTATATTTTCATATTTTTTTTGTTTTACAAACTTTTTTTGAATAAAAAGAAGAGGTAGAGAAACAGATAAAGTGTTTACAATTAACCCGGAAACAATAGAATCTATAATCTTCCGTAAAAAAAATACATTACAAAATACATATAATACAAGGTATATCGATTTTTATGTTCGAAACTGCCTCTATTGTATAGAATATAGATCCACGAGAAAAATAATATTTAAGACATCATAATGAAGATACCATAAAGTATTATGTGGAAGTACAGAAAATATTGCACAAAAGAATAAAATCCAATTATAAAGGAATAAAGGAATTGTATGAAATTATATTAAAATTATTATATTGTAACTAAAATTAAACTCAGATAAAATACTCAGAAAATCTATATAACATTTCATTTGTATTGAATATTTTTACAACTAACTCAAACAACTTCTTAAAAAAAAAAATTATTATTATACTGACAGGATACAGAAATTCAGTATTTGGTACTATAAGTGAATCTCGATCAGCCATCAGGCCCTGTCCATATTTTATTATTATTTTCTACTTGAAAACTGATGAAGCCATGCATTATATTCACTGTGAACTTAAAAAGGTTCATAATGCTAATTTTAAGTTACATTATTCAAATTTAAATGCCTATAACTAACAGTTATAACCAATAATAACGTTTATTTAATTTAGCGTATTCATAGTATATTAGTTGTGCTTTTCACCTATCAAATTACAATTTTAAATATTTATTACAAATTGTGTTGGTAAATAATATTTTGGTAAAATTATAATGATTTCTATTAATAAATACTTATAAAATGGATTCGATAGATGATTCGATTTTTTAATTACGATTAAACAAGTGATATTCTTAAATCAAGACTGAATATAATCTGATCCAAGATATAATAGTGAGTTTTTAATATTTTATAAACTCTCCAGATAATCCAAATTTTGAACTATATAAAAGGTTTACTTAAAACTTTTAAAACATTTTTTTTTTTTTATTATAGTATAACTAGTTAAACAACAAATATTAAAAGCCTTTAAAAGTATAAAATTAAGACACTGCAATTAAAAATGAATTTTTGTGAATCAATATCTAACGCAGTAATGCATAAATGAACGATTTTTTTGTTCATTTATGTTCTAATATTAAATAATTGATTAATAATATCGAGTTTGTGATATTAAAATTAAAAAAAAAAACTACTCATTTCAAAAGTGTTTTTATCATATGTTTTTAAAAAAAATTATAAAATTCGAAAATAATTTAAATTAAATATTAATTTTGTTTTTGTAAAGGTTAAATTCTGTTCATCATTATTTTTAACTTTTGCATTGCGTTGAATTATATTTTCTATTTAAAAAGTAATATTTTTATAATTAATAAAAATAATAAAAAAGTCATATTAATTATAATTTAGCCTAATCGGCTATTAATATTATTTTATTTAAACCAACTCCTGCAGACTACGCAGTAAAGTATATTTTGTGTTGGTATATAAATCGCGTTTATCAATAGTTATCTCAGTATAAGATATTAATCAGCTAGCCAATAATTAACATAATACATCGAAAAAAGGCGTCACCGATATAAACATAGTAGGTACTGAAAAAAATATGAGGTACTATTCAAAATTCTCCATCTCGTCCAATTACTTTTAAATGTGTTTCCTTATAATATTGTAACAGTTTTTTTAATTTTCTTTTTTTCCGCTGGTTTTTGAAGGAACCGCCCATTTTATCCGGAAGTGAATTCGTCCCTGGCAAATCGTACGCATTCAAATCCTGTACACGCATTGGTGGCGGAATTCGGGGCAGAGAGGGTGCGTGGAAACGTAAAATAAAAACAAATGAGCAATTATTATTCATAGCTCAAGCTTAGGGGAAATCCTTATCCGGTTCACTGCTGGCCGCACCGGGTGGGCAGAAAAGCATAGATTTATGTTTGTGGCGTTTGTTTGTTTGTTGTTTTTTTTTTGTCAAATCGTATCCTACGCTTGTAACGTTATGTTATTATAATATTATATACGGAATATCAGCAGCATCGCGCGCGCTCAGGATTTATCACGAACGTTCGCTCCACCCGGGCACGGTATTTATTTATTACCCGTCATAATAATTGCGAGTCGTGCACTATTATATGTTCAGCGGACTGCAATAACTCGTTAAATTATATATTATGATCACATGTGTTATAATCGCTGTCGAAAATACGGAGGGGACACTTAGGTGAGTGGGACTATAACAGAGCTAATTCTAAATATATCATTGTCCTCCCCAAAATCGCATATCGAATACCAAAAATTATTACCGTTTATCTCGTCTTCTATGTCACTAATATTGTTTAGTACCATAACAATAATTTAGAATATTTGCGTGTCCACGGTTATTATGGTTTTGCTCGTAAAACCGCGCTCACGCGACGACGTCGATTTGTATTTTTACTTTCGTACGCGTGTCACACCGCTCGACTTCCGACAGGCATTTCCGGACGAAGCAATCGCACGTGCGCCTTTTCCGTGACGGGTACAATACCACTGGTCGCTGGCAATTATTCACAGATTCGATTAATAGCTATTGCAAACCAAAAACAAAAACGACGAAAAAATTACCACAGATGAACGGATCGGTGTCGATCTGTCGATGGTCGGGGGATGAGCAAGCAGATAAACCTAAAAATTACACCGCCCTCCAAACTCGTTTGTGTCTCCCTCGCTATATTCACTACCTCCGCAATCGTTAAGCCCAAGTATATGACTGTGGAAGTAAATCATGGGCTTTCGATTAGGCCAATAGCTAAAAACAAAATAATGTCTGGATACAGCTGAATCGTACCCATTAAGTATTGAGGTAATTTAAACAGAATATAAAACGAAAAATCGAAGGCGAATAACACTCGAGTCTCGAACATGTAGTAATAGTACAGCTATACTGAGCAATATAATTATAATTGACATTTCGAGTTGACACATTATTTAAAATACATTCATGTGTAACTTCTCACGCGTCAATAGTTATTTTTGATAAGTTGATATTAAAGTAAGATGGTACCATCAAAAAATACTTATTTCATTTTAAAAATTATTCACTATAAATAACAAAGATCTATAATATATTATCTCCTACAGTTTAAAATTCAAATAAAAAAAATCTCACCGCTACATAGCAAATAATACTTTGTTTTAAAAGAATACTCGTCGAATAAATTATATTATTATAAGTTGTATTGGTTTGGAAATTCTTTACGATTTATTATTTCATTTATCTGCATTCTCGCTGTTTTTAAAGAAATAAATTATACGTGCGCACGATGGAATAGTATTATTAAAATGTCTATTTGAAAAATATAACTAATTATCATTAGGTATCCTGGAATGCTATGCAACTTGATTCTAATCAGATTAATGGATCACCATTTGAACTATATAGTTAGTTACGTCAGAGATAAAATAACAAATAAACTCATGACGAGAATAAAAAACCGTGTGTTCAAATATCATTACGATTTGGATGTAATATGGCTTATTCGTTTGAAAAATCGTGGAATTTAATATAGGCATTAGCTGTTGAAATGTTAATAAAGTTTTAACAATTAAAATTGTATAATAATGTTGTAGCCATGTTATTATTGTAATAAAAATATTTTATGAATACAATCGATATTAAATCCTCGAAAATAAATTACGGAATTTTTACCTGTATATTAAAGTGGTTACTAAAAAAAAAAAAATGCTCGTCATATAAATATATAATAAATAATATTAAAATTATTGTTTTTTTTTTTATAAATCTCAATATTTTTTTATTCCGTTTGATAAAAAAACATAAAATAAATTTTTATCTGTGGGGAAAATAATTCAAAACTAACGATTTGATCTATATAAACGGCTTAGAGCATTTAAGCTAATATTTTTTTTTAATTAAAAAGATTACCTATGCTGTGATAATTTGAAAATATGTAAACAATTTTTATCGAGAAATTAAATAAACAATGTTGGATTTTCATAAAATAGATAGTGTTCTAAACTAATAGATTTAAAAATAATTAAATATTTGTATAACAATACATTATATTTTAGTCCAACTAGCTTACTAAAAATAAATGACTGAAATAAATGAAAAGGTTATTAGCCTGACAATAAAATTACATGACAATTTGTTTTTTAGAATTAAGTGTTACATTATATACATTATACAATATACATATATATAGGTACATTATACAGGTTTAGTGTTTTATAATTTTTTAATAAGGTTTGTAATGCTTAAGAATTGTATGATTTTTGAGGTTTGGTTTTCAGCGATTGCTTCTGCTATATTGGGTGGAATGTTGTGGTCGGTGCGTGTTTGAGAGTATTTTGTGCACTCTTCCACTATGTGTTTGATGGTTAGTGCAGTGTGGCATGTGCCACACATATTAACTATGAAAGTTTGGTTTTTTAAATTTTTTTTTTTCAGGATGTGAGAGAGAAAGGAGAGTTTTTGTTTTGGAAGAGGATTTTCGGGATGATGTGTCCGATATTGGTCTTTTAATTTGCACTGTAGGTAGGATATTGGATGAAATGTGTTCTTGAGAAGGGCCATGGTTTTGATATTATTTTGTTGAGATTCGTTGATTTGTGAGGTACAAATGTACAATTTGGTTTTTCTAGCATTGGTGTTTGTTCTAAATATGTGTTTTGATTATCTTCTGTGTATAAGGTTAAGCTGTCGTTTGTATTAATTCTATTTATTTTTTGTGTGTCATCAACTTCTAGTTGTGAGGAGGGGTGAACAATTTGGCTTGAAGGGAGGTGTTTACTATGTTCTGATATATTTTTGCAGTGAGCTGATAGTAGTGTGTTTTGGTTCCTTCTGTGCCCCCCGCAAATCCGGTAAATCCGGCTTCACCGCCCTCCCTATCGTGCGTGTGCCATGCCCCGCCATGCCTATCGTGCGCGTGCCATGCCACGCCATGCCTATCGTGCGCGTGCCATGCCCCGCCATGCCTATCGTGCGCGTGCCATGCCCCGCCATGCCTATCGCGACCGTGCCCCTCCATGCCTATCACGGCCATGCCCCCTCCCCTCCCATCAATACCTATCCACTACATGCCCCCCCCCCCTGAAAATGTTAAGTTGTTGAATTCAATATACTCAATACGATTTAGTTAAAAATTTACTGATATTTAAAATACTGCACTGATTAACATGAAATCAGTATACATAATTCATATATAATAAATTTATCGATATAAACCATAAATATTGGCCTTATGTAAGAAAGTATACCACCTATATCCTATACACTTCCCGTACACCTAAAATTATATTCTATTGTAACGTGATGATCTATTATACCTAGCTACCACCTAGTACCGTGCCCCTCTAATATGACATTAGAAAAACACAGTTCTATAAACAGTCACATCTTTAACGACTCGTTCATTGTACGTGAAACAAACACTTAATAACACTTATGATGAAATATTTTTGTTTACCTAACACCGACGACTTAACGTTTAGAAAGTTAGTTAATACAAGACCTAACTAGAAGCTATTATTTCAACAATTTAAATGTATCCTAAAATAATTGAAAATATTATCTGGATTAACCTTTTAACATGGTAAATTATTAAGTAATATTTTACCAATCCATGGCCTAAAATGTTAACATTACCTAAATATATTAGAAATTAATAATCGTCTAATTCAGCATTTATTAATTTAGTCAGTATACGTCTCCACTCGTATACTACACAGTACACAAATGAATATCGTTCCGTCTTATTAGTCCTCCATCCCATCAATGCCTAACACATATAATACCACACTATAACCCTCCATAGGTTAGGTTATAGAGTACTAGTCCCTAATCAACCTACTCCACCCGCGCACCTACTATCGCGTAGGTATGTACGCGATCATGTACATCATGCTACACCATAGGTACTTCACTACAATCAATGTCTATACTTCTATAGTATATACCACTGAATTAGTAAATTAAATAATACACTACTATCTAAAGCATGTAATTTATATTATATTAGGAAAGAATAACTATATATTTTATCATATTCATATAAACACTATATTATACTATGAAAGTATTATACTACTGGTGAAGAGGGGACGTTACAACTGTATTACCAATAGGTACCTATAGTACATACCACACCATACCCCCAACTACCATCAATGTCTATCACTAAAAATGTATATATTCTATAATTCTTAACATAACGGTAATGTTAGGTCATAATAGGTAACTATATAGTTGTCTAAGACATTATTATATGAAGTATGCTGGTTAACATTTCACATACATATATGATTTATGTATATTATATTATTACAGTTTTAAAATATAGAATAATAACAATATTATAAACATGATGATTGATTAACTAATAGTCATAAGAACATTCTTATTTCTTAATTTAACGAATCGTTTAATTATATACCTACATTGATATAAATACATTTGTATCCACATAAATAATATACCAACATAATTATTAGTATAATATTAATCAATTATAAATAAATAATATACTAATACACCTCCATTTATACCTCCGCCTAAAAAATTATACTTCAAACACTATACCAATATATCATACATTCATACCTTAGTTATACAAGACATTATTAAAGGAGGTATGTTGATTAACAGTTCATACAAGTACATATATGATATGTGTATATTATTATTAATTATTATAGTTTGAAAAAATAGAATAGCAACAATATAACATAAACATGATTATTAACTAATAGTCTGATTGGCAAGAACTTTCTTACTTTCATTAAATATATCTTAGCATGATAATAACTATATAGTTATCCAAGACATCATTATAGGTAGTATGTTGGGATATCATAACACATCATGCATAACCATATACATCATACCATACCACTCCCCCCTCCCATCAACGCATAGTGTACACCACACTATACACTTCCCTCCCTGCAATGCTTAGTACATACCATACCATACCACCCCCTTCCCTCTCATCAATGTCTATCACTTAAAATATAGTCATTATATAATATACCTCCATTACCTACACCTTGAAAATTATACTTAAATCTACTATACCAGTATACCATTCTTCTAAACATACTTACATCGATATAGTTACATAAATAGTATACATAATAAATAATATGCTAATATACCTCCATTACCCGAACCTTAAAAATTATTCTTCAAACTACTATATCAGTGTACCTACCATATTTCTAAGTATACATACATTGAAAGCTATATAAATAGTATACATAATAAATAATATACTATTAATCAATCATAAATAAATAATATATTGTTAATATACCTCCATAACCCACACCTCAAAGGCTTAAAAATTATACTTCAAAATATTATACCTGTATACCATAATTCCAAGCATATATATATATAAATTCAACATTGTTAGTTAATAAATATTAAACATAATACATGATATACTAGTAGACGCTCATTACAAACACCTTGAAAATTATACTTCAAACTTCTAGGTATATCAATATATCATACCTCCAAGCATACAATGATAGCTACATAAATAATATACCTACATAATAAATAATATACTATTAATCCATTATAAATAAATAATATGCTAATATGACTCCATATGACTCCACAACTCACACCTCGAAAATTATTCACTTCAAACTACTACTACTACTACTATTACTATACCATACCTCAAAACATACAAACGTTGATAGTTACAAAAATAGTATAGATAATAAATAATATGCTAATACTCCTCTATTACCCACTCCTTGAAAATTATATTTTAATAATCTACTATACCAGTATACCATACCTCCAAGCATACATAGGTATATTGATGGCAACAAACATATTAGGTATACATAATAAATAGTATGCTAATATCCCTCACCTTAAAAATTATACTTCAAATTACTTTACCAGTATACCATACTTCTAAACATACATACATTAATAGCTACATAAATAGTACACCTATATAATAAATAATATGCTTATTATTTATATAGATACCACCATTATCCACACCTTAAAAATTATAATTTTAACTACTATACCAGTATACCATACTTCTATACTTACATACATTGATAGCTATATAAATATTAAGATACATAATAAATAATATACGATTTCGAAGAACGTAAGTTTTTAAATATAGGAATCGTCACAAGTTCTGAATTCAACTTCGGGGTAGGATGGTATGATGGAGAGGGTTTCGGTATTGTGATTCGTCTACTAAAAGCCAAGCGGTATATAGATATTAGATATGAGCTGTTTAATTGGATCTACATAAATAGTAGGATACATAATAAATAATATACTACTATACCCTTATTACAAACACATTGAAAATTATACTTCTATTATAGGTACTACTACTATATCAGTATATCACACATCCAAACATGCATAGGTACATTGATAGCTAGATAAATAATATAGGTACTATCAATCAATTATTATAAATAAATAATATGCTAATATACCTCCATTACCCATTCCTTGAAAATTATACTTCATTCTAAAATATCAGTACACCACACCTCCAAGCATACAAACATACATTGATATAGTAACATAAATATTAGGTATACGTAATAAATAATATGCTAATATACTAAACATAGCTATTTCAGAGAAATTTTAAGCATTTTTATAGTCCTTAATAACTCATTATACTATAATCATGTAAAATTGCATCCATAATTAATTCAAAATAAAATATTTTATTCGTTTTAAATAAAACATATTATTTCTCGGTGAAATGTTTACGAAAAATAGAAAAAAAATCTTCAAGTGCAAAAGCCATCTCCGTTAATCGATTGCACGACATATGTACTGGATTTCGAAGAACGTAAGTTTTTAAATATAGGAATCGTCACAAGTTCTGAATTCAACTTCGGGGTAGGAGGGTATGATGGAGAGGGTTTCGGTATTGTGATTCGTCCACTAACAGCCAAGCGGTATATAGATATTAGATATGAGCTGTTAAATTGGATATTCTAGATGATGAGGGATATCAGTCTCGTATATAAATAAGATACAAAGGTTGTTAAATACAACATTAGTTAATCATTCTTCAATGATTAAATACACCATTAGTTAATCATTCTTCAAGTGTCCGTGAAATTTCTTTAACAACTGTTAATTTTATCTAATTATTGTTAGGGCGTGTACAATTTTATCCATAATTATTTCAAAATTAAATATTTTGTTCTATTTAAATAGAACATATTATTTCTCGGTGAAATGTTTACCCGGCAATCCCCTAGTTGTTTTGAATAACCCAGTTGATTGCAATAACCCAATAATCACCCAGCAATCATTCAGTTGTTTGCAATCATCTAGCAAATCTAGAATCCTAATAACTGGGTGATTACTAGGTGATTGCCGGGTGATTATTAGGTGATTGCAAACAACTAAATGATTGCTGGGTGATTGTTGGATTATTGCAAACAACTGGGTTATTCAAAACAACTAGGGGATTGTCGGGTGATTCCTAATAACTAGGTGATTACTGGGTGATTGATAGTTAATTGCAGACAACTGAGTAATTGCTAGGTGATTGCTGAGTGATTCTAAATAACTGGGTGATTAATAGGTTATTCCTAGGTCATTGTTAGAAGATTCCAAACAATTGAGTGAATTCTAGGTGATTACTGGGTGATTCTAAATAATTGTGAGATTGCTAAATCATTGCAAGGTGATTGCTAGGTGATTGCAAACAATTGAGTGAATGTTAGGTGATTACTGGGTGATTCTAAATAATCCAACAATCACCCAGCAATCATTTAGTTGTTTGCAATCACCTAATAATCACCCGGCAATCACCTAGTAATCACCCAGTTATTAGGATTCTAGATTTGCTAGATGATTGCAAACAACTGAATGATTGCTGGGTGATTATTGGGTTATTGCAATCAACTGGGTTATTCAAAACAACTAGGGGATTGCCGGGTAAACATTTCACCGAGAAATAATATGTTCTATTTAAATAGAACAAAATATTTAATTTTGAAATAATTATGGATAAAATTGTACACGCCCTAACAATAATTAGATAAAATTAACAGTTGTTAAAGAAATTTCACGGACACTTGAAGAATGATTAACTAATGGTGTATTTAATCATTGAAGAATGATTAACTAATGTTGTATTTAACAACCTTTGTATCTTATTTATATACGAGACTGATATCCCTCATCATCTAGAATATCCAATTTAACAGCTCATATCTAATATCTATATACCGCTTGGCTGTTAGTGGACGAATCACAATACCGAAACCCTCTCCATCATACCCTCCTACCCCGAAGTTGAATTCAGAACTTGTGACGATTCCTATATTTAAAAACTTACGTTCTTCGAAATCCAGTACATATGTCGTGCAATCGATTAACGGAGATGGCTTTTGCACTTGAAGATTTTTTTTCTATTTTTCGTAAACATTTCACCGAGAAATAATATGTTTTATTTAAAACGAATAAAATATTTTATTTTGAATTAATTATGGATGCAATTTTACATGATTATAGTATAATGAGTTATTAAGGACTATAAAAATGCTTAAAATTTCTCTGAAATAGCTATGTTTAGTATATTAGCATATTATTTATTACGTATACCTAATATTTATGTTACTATATCAATGTATGTTTGTATGCTTGGAGGTGTGGTGTACTGATATTTTAGAATGAAGTATAATTTTCAAGGAATGGGTAATGGAGGTATATTAGCATATTATTTATTTATAATAATTGATTGATAGTACCTATATTATTTATCTAGCTATCAATGTACCTATGCATGTTTGGATGTGTGATATACTGATATAGTAGTAGTACCTATAATAGAAGTATAATTTTCAATGTGTTTGTAATAAGGGTATAGTAGTATATTATTTATTATGTATCCTACTATTTATGTAGATCCAATTAAACAGCTCATATCTAATATCTATATACCGCTTGGCTTTTAGTAGACGAATCACAATACCGAAACCCTCTCCATCATACCATCCTACCCCGAAGTTGAATTCAGAACTTGTGACGATTCCTATATTTAAAAACTTACGTTCTTCGAAATCGTATATTATTTATTATGTATCTTAATATTTATATAGCTATCAATGTATGTAAGTATAGAAGTATGGTATACTGGTATAGTAGTTAAAATTATAATTTTTAAGGTGTGGATAATGGTGGTATCTATATAAATAATAAGCATATTATTTATTATATAGGTGTACTATTTATGTAGCTATTAATGTATGTATGTTTAGAAGTATGGTATACTGGTAAAGTAATTTGAAGTATAATTTTTAAGGTGAGGGATATTAGCATACTATTTATTATGTATACCTAATATGTTTGTTGCCATCAATATACCTATGTATGCTTGGAGGTATGGTATACTGGTATAGTAGATTATTAAAATATAATTTTCAAGGAGTGGGTAATAGAGGAGTATTAGCATATTATTTATTATCTATACTATTTTTGTAACTATCAACGTTTGTATGTTTTGAGGTATGGTATAGTAATAGTAGTAGTAGTAGTAGTTTGAAGTGAATAATTTTCGAGGTGTGAGTTGTGGAGTCATATGGAGTCATATTAGCATATTATTTATTTATAATGGATTAATAGTATATTATTTATTATGTAGGTATATTATTTATGTAGCTATCATTGTATGCTTGGAGGTATGATATATTGATATACCTAGAAGTTTGAAGTATAATTTTCAAGGTGTTTGTAATGAGCGTCTACTAGTATATCATGTATTATGTTTAATATTTATTAACTAACAATGTTGAATTTATATATATATATGCTTGGAATTATGGTATACAGGTATAATATTTTGAAGTATAATTTTTAAGCCTTTGAGGTGTGGGTTATGGAGGTATATTAACAATATATTATTTATTTATGATTGATTAATAGTATATTATTTATTATGTATACTATTTATATAGCTTTCAATGTATGTATACTTAGAAATATGGTAGGTACACTGATATAGTAGTTTGAAGAATAATTTTTAAGGTTCGGGTAATGGAGGTATATTAGCATATTATTTATTATGTATACTATTTATGTAACTATATCGATGTAAGTATGTTTAGAAGAATGGTATACTGGTATAGTAGATTTAAGTATAATTTTCAAGGTGTAGGTAATGGAGGTATATTATATAATGACTATATTTTAAGTGATAGACATTGATGAGAGGGAAGGGGGTGGTATGGTATGGTATGTACTAAGCATTGCAGGGAGGGAAGTGTATAGTGTGGTGTACACTATGCGTTGATGGGAGGGGGGAGTGGTATGGTATGATGTATATGGTTATGCATGATGTGTTATGATATCCCAACATACTACCTATAATGATGTCTTGGATAACTATATAGTTATTATCATGCTAAGATATATTTAATGAAAGTAAGAAAGTTCTTGCCAATCAGACTATTAGTTAATAATCATGTTTATGTTATATTGTTGCTATTCTATTTTTTCAAACTATAATAATTAATAATAATATACACATATCATATATGTACTTGTATGAACTGTTAACCAACATACCTCCTTTAATAATGTCTTGTATAACTAAGGTATGAATGTATGATATATTGGTATAGTGTTTGAAGTATAATTTTTTAGGCGGAGGTATAAATGGAGGTGTATTAGTATATTATTTATTTATAATTGATTAATATTATACTAATAATTATGTTGGTATATTATTTATGTGGATACAAATGTATGTATATCAATGTAGGTATATAATTAAACGATTCGTTAAATTAAGAAATAAGAATGTTCTTATGACTATTAGTTAATCAATCATCATGTTTATAATATTGTTATTATTCTATATTTTAAAACTGTAATAATATAATATACATAAATCATATATGTATGTGAAATGTTAACCAGCATACTTCATATAATAATGTCTTAGACAACTATATAGTTACCTATTATGACCTAACATTACCGTTATGTTAAGAATTATAGAATATATACATTTTTAGTGATAGACATTGATGGTAGTTGGGGGTATGGTGTGGTATGTACTATAGGTACCTATTGGTAATACAGTTGTAACGTCCCCTCTTCACCAGTAGTATAATACTTTCATAGTATAATATAGTGTTTATATGAATATGATAAAATATATAGTTATTCTTTCCTAATATAATATAAATTACATGCTTTAGATAGTAGTGTATTATTTAATTTACTAATTCAGTGGTATATACTATAGAAGTATAGACATTGATTGTAGTGAAGTACCTATGGTGTAGCATGATGTACATGATCGCGTACATACCTACGCGATAGTAGGTGCGCGGGTGGAGTAGGTTGATTAGGGACTAGTACTCTATAACCTAACCTATGGAGGGTTATAGTGTGGTATTATATGTGTTAGGCATTGATGGGATGGAGGACTAATAAGACGGAACGATATTCATTTGTGTACTGTGTAGTATACGAGTGGAGACGTATACTGACTAAATTAATAAATGCTGAATTAGACGATTATTAATTTCTAATATATTTAGGTAATGTTAACATTTTAGGCCATGGATTGGTAAAATATTACTTAATAATTTACCATGTTAAAAGGTTAATCCAGATAATATTTTCAATTATTTTAGGATACATTTAAATTGTTGAAATAATAGCTTCTAGTTAGGTCTTGTATTAACTAACTTTCTAAACGTTAAGTCGTCGGTGTTAGGTAAACAAAAATATTTCATCATAAGTGTTATTAAGTGTTTGTTTCACGTACAATGAACGAGTCGTTAAAGATGTGACTGTTTATAGAACTGTGTTTTTCTAATGTCATATTAGAGGGGCACGGTACTAGGTGGTAGCTAGGTATAATAGATCATCACGTTACAATAGAATATAATTTTAGGTGTACGGGAAGTGTATAGGATATAGGTGGTATACTTTCTTACATAAGGCCAATATTTATGGTTTATATCGATAAATTTATTATATATGAATTATGTATACTGATTTCATGTTAATCAGTGCAGTATTTTAAATATCAGTAAATTTTTAACTAAATCGTATTGAGTATATTGAATTCAACAACTTAACATTTTCAGGGGGGGGGCATGTAGTGGATAGGTATTGATGGGAGGGGAGGGGGCATGGCCGCGATAGGCATGGCGGGGCATGGCACACGCACGATAGGGAGGGCGGTGAAGCCGGATTTACCGGATTTGCGGGGGGCACAGAAGGAACCAAAACACACTACTGCTGATGTATGGCCGGTACGTTTACACAAATAGCATGTAAGTGTATCGTCAGTAAGACAGATACGATAATCAGTATCTTCAAAATGAATTACCAGTGAACCAGGTAATTTTGATGTATCCTCAAATTTAATATGGGTTTGCCTTCTAAAGCTTATAATGGGGGATAGGTCTTCTGTGGAGAAACCAGCTTTTAAAAAAGAGATTGGCGTAAGTGTGATTATTCCAATGAGGTTTAGTGCGTCAGTGATACATATATGTGGAATAATAGGGGGAACATTTGAAATTATAATACGTTTTGCTTGATTTTCTAGTCTACGTATTTCGATGTTATTGTTATCGACAGTAATTGTATGATAACGATTTATGATATCATTGACTATATTAGAATTAACGAAGTAGACACAAAAACGGTTATTTGAAATTCTTGAGGCAAATTTTATGTTTGAGGGGTTAGTAATCAGACTAATCGCTTTAATATATTCTATTTGTGGAATGCCGTCAATTTTATTAAAGATAATGGCTTGATTTTTTTTTTTTTGGAAAGGACAGATTGGCCGTTGTCTCAGCACAAGTTTCTTTGCGTGGGTTTTTCGTTTATAAGGTTAGTATTGTTGGTAGTTTCGGGCTGTTGGTTCGGTGTCATTTTTGAAGTGTTATTGGATTTTGGTGTGTTTATAGAATGTTTATGCGTGGATGTTTTCAACACTGCGTTTGATGACGAGCATCTTAAATAGCTATGAGTGATTTTTAAAGGCGGTTTGTCGCCCATTGTTGTGATTTGCGGCGCAATTACATCGATAATGAGATATTGTAACATTCTATGAAATATACACTACCGATAAGCGACGACGCAGCGGATCAATTGTTGTGTAATACGTATTTACTGCTATCGGAAGCTATAAATGCGGAGCGCAATAGTTAATACATGTGTGGTTTAAACGGTGTCAAAACACGTACTGATTTATTACTTTATCAGGTAAGATTTTATATAACATTTCAATAATAATATTATATTTTATATTTATTTTCACTATAATGACAAGAAGACTTTTTTTTAACTCGACGTTTCTTATACATAATTAGATTTTAATATTTTTATGCGGAATCGATTTAATAATTAGTATTAATTCATCAAAGTCAGGGTGGTATTTTTAATTTAATTTTTTTTTTTTTAGATTAATGAATTCGAGAAAAATATAATCATCAGTACTTAATAGTTAAGTACATGCAAAATGAATAGTTATGAAAAATGTTTACAGTTAACACTTTATTTTTCAACGGCATTTACAATTAATTCACTTTCTGTATTGTTTCAAAATGTATAACGTACATAGTATAGAGTAATATTATAATATTTAACATTATCTGCCTGTCAATGATAGATCATAATATTGTATGCACATAACTACCCGAATTTAATTTAATGTATCATTTCGGACGATGAAATTATAATTTTTCTTTATATATATAATTATTATTATTATTATTTGATAATTTTGTGAAAACTTTACTATAAATACTGTAATACAATTACAAGTTTATCAGCGGCTGCTATTCACTTACCGATCACGTGTTCTCGTAAGTCTCTTGACTTTGGTTACTTACTAATACACGTATAGGAGGAAACGAAATATTATGTAAACAATACGACGTGGTGTGGCGTAACATCAAGTTAATGGAGTTGGTTAAACTGTAATAATTTGTTCATCCGTCGAATGCGTGTCGTAATAATCATACGGACCAACGGATATTGAAAGCTTGATTACAATGAATACCGGCCATAAGATAATAAGATAACATTACAATATTGTATTATATTTTATATTTTAAGTTACACTATTTACAAGAAATAATTGTCTGTTTATTCGAATTCCTGTATTTGGAATATTTACTATTATTACAAAAGTATATTTAAATAAATAATAAATATAATATACTTATAATATAATATATATATAAATATAATAATATTTTAGGATTTATTAATAATAGACAAGAATAGTGAATGACCAAAAAGCTATGTGATAAAATTCCATAATTCCCACAAAATAGTAGGCATTGACTTAACCTATTATTATCGCGTATAACCTAGTGTCCTAGTTTACTATTTATTTTATATCTGTTCCCATATTTCATCGACATTCACTTGCTCATTCGTCCGTGAACTAAACTGATTCCCCTTCCATTTCCACCATAAATAATTATTTACAATTTAAAATAATATCATTATGTAGTATTTTATTTAATGTAATTATTATAATCATTATTAAAATATACGAGTAGAAAAATCAATAATTGATATTTTAATACCTAATACTTATTCTCCTATTCGTTATTTATACATTAAAATTGTATCCTAACCAATCCTTATAGTATTCTATTATTATTAAAGTATAAAATTTATATATTCCACGAGTTGACAGCCAAATCCAAAACAAAACTACTGACAGATATACCAGTGGCGTATTTGAGAGTTCATGTCGGGGGGGGGGCGAATTCAAAAAGAGTTTACCCAAACTCATTTGTGATGTATGACTATGTCACTGGTCTCATCAAAAATAATACTATAATATTTTGATATTTTTACTTCCTCTAAAATGTTTTTTATAATTATTGATTTGCAGCAATCAATGAGTTCATTTTGAATGACAGGACTTATATAGGTTGCTTTAGAGTGTGTTGTCTTAAAATTATTTTCTAAAACTAAATCCCCAGCCTTTATTCTATAGTTGAGTAGTTCACGGAAATTTCCTTTATTTACAATAGAAGTACCTTCATTATAATTTTCAAAAAAGTCTCCATGGTCTTGATGACCCCGTAATGGAATATTTTGACGACCTAAGAATATGATAGACTCTATTATGGGTTTTAAATGATTTCGATTTTCTGTTATTTGTTTCATTCTTTCACTGTTTATTAAATTTATTACTTATTTTTGAGGATTATTAAAATCCATAGATATATATTATCTATGTTAAAATCATGCTAATAGCTAGAGTCAGTTATAATAGATAATAACAAGTGATTGACCATTTTGATACCCCGTCAACTAGGTTACCGGGGACTAAACACTGAACTAAATACATGGAACCACTGAACTAAATACTGTAAAAATAATGTATTTAGTTAAGTGGGACTAAATGACCCATGGGGATCTAGTTAGCCAGTGATCTACATGACGTAGTGTGCATGACGACATATGTACCCTAAAGAAAAATGTATGTACATTTTTACCAATTTGTTATCATCGATACAATTTTTCGGAATTTTTATTTTTTAATAAAATACTCAAATACCCTATACTCATTAGTTATATAAAATTTTCCTGGTCTAAAAATTCTCAGGGGGGGCGATCGCCCCCATCGCCCCCCCCTCAAATACGCCACTGGATATACTCTTGCGTCTTGTTCTTAGTAAAGTTACTAAATACGTAACAACTGACACCATGTTCATTAATTTCGAAACACCTCTTTATAATTCTACGGGGTCACAGTTGCCAAATGTTGGAGTTTGGGGTAACAGATTCCAATAATGGCAGTCGTGGTGATGAAAAATCTAACAAATTGGTCTCTCCGCAGAATAATCCAAAGAAAATTATTCAAATAGTGGACTTTCGAAACTTTATTTTTGGATAGTACAGTAATGAAAAGAATTGAAAAAACAATACTTCCTCACGGGTGTTTTTTATTTTTTTACAACGACTATAAAATTACGGACACATGCACTTTAAAGATTTAAAATATAATACAATAGCATTACACATTGAGGTATTTTTATTTTTTAGTTATTTGTATATAGCTTTTATTTATAATACCCAATTAACTAATATGCGTCTATTCAAATATTTAGATTTTTACCACTTATAAAATCTGTACAGATACGATTATCTAAATGGTTATTTTTTCAAGTTATATAATTCCTTTTTCAATAAACTGTCAAGCAAATAATTATTTTAAATATTTTAGTTTATTTTATGTATAATAATTATTAACTATATAGTTATCCAAATAAAAATTAGATATGAAATAGGATATTTTAAAATCATTCTTTAAAATCTTTATAATAATAGTAATAATACATCAACATTTTCAACTAATTAAATTGCCTTCAATTGATCGATTCCCGTGCAAAAAATCACGAATTTAAATCTTTTTTCAATTAATTTAGTTTCAGAACAGTCCTTAAATTATAAAATAAAAAAAAAGTAATTGAACATTTAGACTTATTAAGTTACTTAAAAATTCAAAAAAATCAAGATTTGAATATATGAATAATTTAATCATAAAAATGGGGTGTTGAATCTTCATTGCGTTATTATTTTAATAATATTAAAGAATAGGTCGGATAAAACCAAATTTTTATAATATTTTTATATTAAATATCAGTTAGTTTTTAATATTATAATATTGTTAGCATTATTAAGTTATATTTCAGATAGCATTTCAAAATTATTATGTTTCAACAGTATATCAAGATTTTAAAAACAATCTAATGACAAATAATCATCTCTAAAAATACTGTCTATAGTCGCGTATTAAAAACGGCCGTAATCAAATTTGTATTATAAATTATATTTATGGATAAATATTCCATATTGATGCATAAATATAAAAAAAGTCATGTAACAATTTTGCCTATACGTCTGGGTTTAAAAAAAGTTACATTATTTTGAAAAATATATATTTTATGCTTTTCTCTTTTTATTGACTTCATCAAACATCAATCTATATTAATAAATTATTACTTTGATGATTTATTAATAACGTACATTTAATTCGATATAGAAATTACCAAAGATACTGTTCATTCATTCTTTATTGTTTAAATATACAACAATTACTACAGAATGTCTATCAACGATAATGTTGTCGTTTATCAACTGTAGAATGTTTCACATTGTGCTACTCAATAATTCTGCCAAAAAATATACCGAATATTGACCAAAATGTAATAAAATACGATTTTTAATTCGACTGAGAAATTTTCGACTGACATTTTTCATTTTCATATAAAATAAAATCGTATAAAGTTACAGAAAATTGATAAATTATAAGTAAAGATTAATAATATAATGTTTTAATTACTAATATATTTGATTTCAGTATTTATTTTTTAACTTTAAAAAATAATATTATTTATGTCACGTCCTTTTATCCTGTATGTCTATAAATATTTTACATGACATATGAATGATGAGTATCTTGCAGACAGCTAACCGTGTATAGCATTGGCATTCGTATCTATTATATTATGCAGTGAACGATAACGTATATATATATTATAGACGACGATGATATTCCATTAGTCGATTCCGCCCAGCATTCATCACTCGTCATTTAGCCTACAACGGTTTGACCCTAAACGGTCGGCAGACTAGAAGCAGCCTCGCAAAAACGGACGAGAAGCAGGAAGAGCTACAGAGGAAATGTGTGGCGCGATGACCGTTCGGCAGGGCCACGGAAATCGGAAATGCGGCGGGGTGGGTCGCGTGTTTACACGGCAATTCAATTAATGCTCATAGTGAAATTAATTAAAACACTCGCAACCGAAAATGACGATACTGCGCCCGTCTAGAACATTATCGTTTTCTATACGGTGGAATTTGTGCGCAATAGCGATATATAACAATATGATAGGTACGATATATCATAATGTACAAACAATATAATTTATATTACATAATAACTTTACTATGTGTGTGTATGCATGTGTGTAAAAGAGAGAGAGAGATAGATAGAGAGAGAGAAGGGACACAATGATGGAAATAGAAGTTAGACACAAATATGCGCATTTGAGTCTACAACTGAAATCCTAATGGCTTTAGAAAGTGATAAACATATAAAATACTATTGATGCTGTTAATATAAGCTAAGCATATTTTTATAAACTTGATAGTGTTACACGATGAGAATATAATATTATACTCGAAACAGCATAGAATATGGAACGCATGTCACGATTGACCACGTTTTACGTTTTTACTTGGAAAAACACAACACGATTGTAATTTTTTTTACCTTTGTACGTACATTTAAAAAATAACAAAACGATTGACTATAACTTAGTAAAATAACTTGGTTTGGAAAAACTAGATTAATTTACGATTATTGTTCTATAATAATTTACTTATACCACCAATACTTAGTATAATGATATATTACATACCTTTTATTCATTGAAATATTAAACCATTTATAAAACTATGTATATTAAACTATAGAGTAATTGATTTTTGTATTATACAATAAATTTCAACGAAATAGGAATATAATAGTATGATATACATGCGGTCAAATTCTATAGTCAAATGTATTAAATAATAATAATTTAAGCCTACAATATGCATTTTTTATGCGCAATCGTATTACATCTTTCACGCGGGGTGTTTCGATTCCACACATTTTCCCTTGAAAACAATAACCCAACAGTAGGGGCGGCTCCAGGGAAGGAGCGCAAAGGGCCACGTCCCCCAGGCCTATATTTCTAAAAAAAATTTATATTGTTAAAAAAAAAAATATAAGCTAAATACATATTATACCATCGACTATCATAGATACGTACAAGTATGTAAATATGACAGTATATGTACGTGCTATCTATATTATATTGTATATTATGAAAAACCTATAATCATAAGAAAAATTAAAACTAAGACCTCCCCCTAACCAAGTCTCTGGAGCCGCTCCTGCCCAACAAAATCCAAAGAAACATACATTTTTTTCTCAAGTCTTATTGCGTGTAACTACGTAGATATAAATATTAAAATAATGTAAATGGAAAAGTATTGAAAACATTAATCGCCGTAGATTTAAAGAGTAAAGATCAGAAAAATAAAGGTTGTTAAACAACTCGCCGATTGTACACAAAATCATCGACATATATTTGTTCGCACCCGTATGTGTGCATGTGTATGTGCAGTTCTTATACGTACACACGAAATAAAAATTTACTGATGTACCTACATGAAACAACTATGTTTGACAAATTTACGTGTAATCAAAAACGCGAGCGAGTTTGTGTGCATTGCGTTAACAACTCAAGAATTACAATAAATCTTGTTTTTCGTATAAATTTAAATTTACGAAAGCAAAGGGAACGGAAGGTGTGGGCTAGTGGATTGTATAAACAGTTTACTCCAAAAATCGTATGTCAATAATTTACTTCAAATCTCAGTCACCGTCGTCATCACAAACGTCACGTTTATCAATTAGCAAGATCGAATCTAGAGTCGGCTCCGCGTAATGTAGCTCGCAAGCACTATTCCAAGGTCCGATATCTGATTATCCCAAAAAGTGTATATATTTTCGATTACAAATTACGTATAAAATAATGGTGAATACCAAGTTATGAAAATTTACGACGATTAATAAAATTTCGTAATTTTGACTTTACACGAGTAAAATATATGATAATAATAAAATCTGTAATGTATGTATTGAAGACTTGAAAGTTTAATAACAATTTGACTTTGCTAAGAGATATGACTTTGCTAAAGTATTGTATTTAAATATAAATATAAAATATGAAAATAATAGATGTGACTACTGTTATACGCACTTAGGTCTAAGAATGTTATTAGTTTTTGTATTTTCGAAATAAAAAATTAATATCTAAAATACGAACCGTATGGGTACCACTGTGGTATTATCAGGATAAAATTAAAATTTTGGATGTTTATTATATTTATTAAACTATTTTCAACTAATCTAGTAGATAATTTTTTTGTTATCTTGGCTCAACACCATATTATATTATTTTATGATACAAATGGTTTAAATGTCATAGACTTGTGATACAATGAGAAAACACGATCACTTTTTCAGGTGGCAGCTTATACACGAGACAAACCTATATTATCACGATAAAAAATGTGAGAAAACAACTTTTTTTTTTAATAATAATATTCAATTCACGCGGAGCCATCTTGTATAACACGTGTGTACCTATATGCGTACATCTCATATTTCTTCGTATATACTTAATATTAATGCATCATGCTTTTCTCAACTACACCACCTACCTTATGTATTTATGTTTGTCGTAATATTTAAAAAAAAACACACTAGAGTTATGCACACTCAATAATGATGAAAATCTTTTACTCTACACTTGACTATGGACTGTCAAATACATAAATAATAAATTCCAACGTCAATATGACGTTTTCCGAATACATTCGTTATATATGGTGTGTTTTTTTTCAGAAGGTTATTTTTTTTTTTTTTGATTATTATGAAAGATTAAAAAAAAATGTAATTTTTAAATAACAATTTTTGCTTGTACAGATATATTAATATAGTTTTTAAATTATGTGATAATAATATTATGTGCTGTTTAATCGCATACAATATTCAAATAAATATTTACCTAAATAATTAATGATATAATTATTCGTCAACAAGTATTATATGGTTTTACCTATTAAAGGTGTATTAAATACTTACAGCTCTAACGTATTTATCGTATAATTTCGTATTGGTTATACGTACCTACTGGCTATGATTGCTTAAAGGTTTTGTGAAAAACGAAAACTTGTATAAATGATTATTATACTTATTAATTAATTTTATTCATTTCATACAAATAATCAATACAAGAAATAGGTATGATCTATGTTATAGTTTCATATAGAAAAACGTGATCTCTCTGCTCTCGTTCTTTTTTAACTCAATACGATGAAAGGAGCTTTTACATTGGGTTGAAAATTATATAGGTACATCATATATATCTATGTAGCAATGTAATGTAAGGCCTAAAAGTTCAAAATCGTCGGTCGTAACTCGAAGATGCCTACTTTTATATCTTCGCCATGGTTGTCTCGCGAGTAAAATTTTATTCCTCATCGAGTGTCCAATTTATTTGTAATATTTTATTAAAAACTATGACTTGTTTTGCGCTTTCATTTAGGTACCTTAGATGATGTTTAAATGAAACTTACCAAGGCTACTTAAGTATTTAGTTACCTAAAAATTTAGTTTTGTAATAATTGGTATTATAGTAAAAGCAATAATTGTTCTTTTTATTTTTGAATATAAGTAATAAAACCCCAATATAGATAAATAACATAAACCACCGATTTTAAAATAAATTAATTTTCATTTGAATTAACTGGATTTGTCTTAAATTCTAGGTATGTTATTTTTCAATGAAAATAAAAATATTAATAATTAAATTTACTCGTTCATACTTAAATTTGAAATAATAATTAATAATTTATATGCTTACACTTTACTTATATTTTTAAACATATTAATACAACTAATATATAAATTTAAAATACAATTTTTAAGTACCTTGATAATAATATTTATATGGCATTCATATTATTGTAAAATTATATAATATTTTATTAAAACGCTGTTAATAATTTACTTAATATTTATTTTAATAGATTAGAGAAACATACTCGGTAATTTACCTAAAAAATATTGTTTTACAACATTTAGATCTGTTCTTAAATGTAATCTGTATTTACATAGTTTTTCTATAATTTTATCATATTATGAAAAAAAAAAATGTAATTACCTAAATTCTAACACATTCATTACGCCCCATTACGGTGGCCTCATTTAATCGACATCGTGCAATCGCGGTGCATACATTACGTCTTCCAGCTCCTCCCGTCTGACTTTTTTTTTAAAAACACTATACATAATATAATTAGCACTCCGTTAATTTGCACGACTATGTTTTAGAATTTTCACGACCTTTATCTAAGAGCTATTTACAAGTCCTCGGATACGCCGCTGTTTGTGGAGAGCACAACTGTCTTTTCGGACACAGACGCGACGGGGTTGACACTGGCGACACTACCATTTTAGTGACACTCAAACCTGCCTGCGGATATTGACACAGTAGATATATTTAACATATTCAACACTTTTATAATTTGCGTTTATCTGCAGTTTATCAGTATGGTAATTTTAAACAGCGCAGAGATTATTTTTACTGTCAATATGATTTCTCCAAAAAAAGTTTCACTTCATCAGTGTACACTGTACACTCTTTAACTTATACATACATATACGTATAACTATCTTCTCATAATATAGCTTGTGTAAATTCCTCCGAGTTAGATCAATCGATATGCTATTTAGTATATTTCGAGTGTAATTCAATGTAAAATAGAGACCACTTTAACAGATGTGCTAAATTTGAATTCATTTAGGTTTTATTTTTATTTTAATATTACGATAAAAGGATCAAAATACTATGTTAAACAGATTACATTTAAAACAAATCTACATGATGCAAAATAATATTTTGACAAACTATGCTATAAAATCCGACGTTGCTGAGTATGTTTCTCTTTAGTCCATGCACATTTATATACATAACATAATATAGCACTGTACATTCAATGCATATTCAGCTAAATATTTACATACATCGACCTCAGTATTTCGTTTTGTATGAATGTATAATGAATCGCTAAAAAATCGTCATCAACGTAAAATTGTTTAAAAATAAAAATAATCAATACACATAATAGCATCGCCACTATTTTGCTCAACGAAAACTGACATCTGCGAACCCTATTATACTCTCGCTTTAATGACCTATGGAAGTGTAATTTGTTTGCAGTCACATTTCAATATCAATAAATAATAACACTATGATCGTTATCACAAAATACTAATGGATAAAAGCATTAATTTTAATATTGACAACATACTTTTAATTATTATTTTAAATATAGTTTTTATTTATTTTACAAATTAAAATGCATAATATAGTTATGCATAATAATGAATATAATATACATTATTTTTTCTTTTTCTTTATAGAGCACAATATTATAAAAACAAAAATGAATTTTATAGTAAACAAAATACCATTCACCTAATATTCTTAATTTACTCTATAACTTTATGTATATTATCAAATAATTTTGCATAGTATATTTCGAAATACATATTTGTTTTTCTTATCATTCACAACGATGTTTTAGAAGATCAATTACAAATATAATCATCGATTATTTTATATAAATACCTAACCATTAACCCATATGCTACGTAGTTAATCAATTATCATATAGTAACTATATACTATGAACTGTTTATTTATTGCTTTAGAATAGGAGTACTGTCATAATATCATGATTAGTTTTAAATATATTAAATTTCACAGCTATTTTTTTATTAGAAAATTATGAACATGTTCTTTACTTATTATCATTTTCTAATTATATCACATTGTTTTTTATAACCTTTTTTGTGGTAACGATATTAATAATGATATGTTTTAATGTTAAACAATGCCGTACAGTAAAGTTAACTTCTCAATAATGAACTAATCTTCATTAGATTACACCATTAATTAATTGAAAAATTCGTTTATTCTATATAATTAAGAGGGTATTTTTATTATTATTATTATTATTTTTCTTTTTGGCACTAATTTTACAAAGAATAAAAACAACAAATTGTTTACCAATTAAATCGAATGGAAAAAAAATTATATTTCACAAATATACAATTATGCTTCACCAATCGAATCAAAATCACACAATTAGCAAAACAATATTACTGACTATTGTAATTACCGGTTTAATAGTTAATCAGATTACAATACAACTTGAAGTGTCAAAATCATAGCCGTAACCATAGATACGAGAGTATTCCTATTCATTAAATGTGTAACAAGTAGGGTTAATCAATTCTCGGGGACATAATTTGGCATTGATTACCGAAAGCAATGCCGATAGGCGATAATTGACAATTGAGTATCAAAAAAAATCAAATACGTAAGAAATCTACTGCAATAATAGTTAAATTAAATATTATTGAAAATATTCAAATGTAGACGAAAGATGTGAAAATAGCAACCCTAAGGTTCAATTTATATAGGTTTCATACTCTAGGATTTGTTTTTTTATGAAAACTTCAAGATTAAATTAAAACATTTAAATATGTCAGAAATAATAATTTTTAATCAAAAAAAGTTTTAAACAAATAGATAAAACGTTATTTTTATTGAAAAAAGTTACAAACTGTCAGCTCACCTAGGTGGGCAAAATGGTTAGTTAATCATTAATGTACATTTCCCTACATACACCTATTTTCACTATTTTAGCATGAAATCGTTTTAATATTGCAATAAATAACATTTTGAAATATAATTTAAACATAATAATATTAACTTCAAAATATTGAGTTAGGAAGTATTAAAATGTATACATACGTTTTAATATTTTTTGCACTCCTTGTATTTTCAGGAGCGATGTTGTTCCCCTTGGGAATTTCCAGGAACACCAGCCCTAATAATAGGACAATTATTTCGACACAATGTTGGTTTTATTGACTTGACTACCAATAAAATATATTACAGATGTATTCATTAGCATCACTATCGTATTTAAAATTGAATAATATTATATTTCTCTATTTATTTTTCATTAACATTAAATAACCTTGAATAATAACGATGTACCTATCTCTATTACGCAGTGGTTACTATGATTGAAGTATATGTAAACTAAATTATACTAAGTTATAATTAAACTAAATTCAGTTTAAATTGAAATGAGCTATTCACTTCAAACGGTTAGGTATATGCACACTGTGTCTGCTTAAATAATAAATATATTTCTTGTTCTAGTTTTGATTCAAGTAATACTCGATGTTTGAATGATTATTATTTCAAATATTATTAATTATTCTTCGATAATTAACATAATAATCAGACGGTTGGCATATAGACTTCCCATTAAAATGTGGACTATTATTAGTATTACAATTATTTCGAAATAAATTATTGCTAGTTTTAAGATCGAAAATGTTGTTAAAATTTATATAAATATAATAAATTCGTAAATTTGACGTATTAGTGTTTAAACGATTCCATTTAAAAATGTTATGCACATATATTTAGAAAATCAATTGAAACAATTTTTTTGATTCTACCATCCTTAAATGGTACAAAAATCTCGATTTATTAGCACTATGAAGAACGTACAACCGCGAAATGGACGACTACTTCTACACTGCACTCGAACTTACGGCTTTAACAGACACCTGTGTTTACAGGACATTTCATCAATCATGCTTACCCTAATTTGTTCGTAATTTATTAAGATTCTAATTTTTGGTATTTAAAATATTACATTTTATTATTTGCAGATACTTAGATTTCGTATGACTTTTAAATAATGTCCTGCGACGATAGACATTTTTTTCAAAGAAGAGGCTGGTGAATAAAATATATAACCACAAAATGGAGAAGACATCCCAGACAACTGTACTAACGGCGTGGAAGTATAAACATAAAAATCAACATTTAAATAAACACATACGTAGTTAAATGATATGAAATTCAGCTGAGCGTGGTCGGTGAATCATTCTGTACACACGCGACGAACATATATCACCGACAGTTATACCGACAGGTATCGTCCTCGCCACCATGAGTAGGCACACATATAGGCACATATATAGGCACACATCTATGTGATACGCTCTCGTGTGCAGAGGGTAGACGTCGAGCATTCATTTTTAATATCCGACCTGCAGAAATACATCTGTTCAAATATTAAATATCTCTGTCCAATAAAACGCCGAAGACTGCAGCGCGTGTTCGAGGTTTATCTGCAGTTCGTCTATTTTTTTTTTCATTCCACTCGGACACGTACTAGCTTGCGCAGCTGCAGGTTGCAGGTAAGAGTAAGACCATATATATTATTATGCTCACACGTAGTTGACCGCAGAATAATATATTGTTTTACCTAGGTATATATTATTATAACACGCCACTCGTCGAAACGTCCAAAATAGATTGACATACTGAATTTTGAAGACGAAATTTTAATATAATAAAAAAAAAAAATCAGGCAATAGCTCGTGAATGATTTTTCGTCTCATCCGAATTTTACGCGAATTACTAACGCCATTATTTGTATAATAATATTAATTCAGAAATCATATAGTATTAAAACCATCATAAAAATATTATGTACTATCTAAAATACACATATTATATCTAATTCTGAACATAAATCAGTTTAATGTATATATAAATGAATAGGTATATTAAACCAAAAATGTATATAAACTGCCAATATCTTTAATTGCAATGGCTAATAATTTTTTATATCAGACCTATTGGCTATAACTAATGTTAGGTCAAATGTTGTCAGTGATGACAATGCTGCATTTATTCCACTTACTTGTTAATTGTAATTATAATTTAGAAAAATTAGCTCTAATTACTAAAATGTTACCTAAATACATATACGACATTATGACATTTAAATTAATATTATACAGTGACTATATTATAACAACGTTTCATATCAACTAAAATCAACAGGAAAAAAATTGTGGTCGATATTTGGGTTTTCTATCACGCAAATGTGTTACTGTACAAATGAGATGATAATGGTACAAATGTAAGCAATATATATTCCTCGGTTGTTTGTTTCCCCGTTAAGACAATGAAAATTGATTTTTTGACAAAATGTCTATTCCCTTTTCAATTAGTTACGAATACACTACTTGAACTACTTGAAATATATTATTATTTTCATGTATAACCTGCAAATAATGATAAGTGACACATAATTATTATTATATTATGCTAACACTGCGCAAAGAATCTACAATATAGACTTACGTCTTACACAGCTACACGAAATGATATATATTTCAATCTGAAATGATTAACGAGTAGTATTACTCGTGATTTCTTATCAGTCGCTAAATACTTTTTACATCAGTTGTAGTAGGATTCGGGAATATATATGTCATGTATATATAATATGTATGTAATTTGGTCATTAATCACAATATTACGAGAACGACCTTTTTACTTAAATTGTTTGCAAAGTACACATTTCCATATTATATAGTTTTGTTATTAGTTCTGTCAACTATAGAATATAATATTATATTATATCCTTGTCACTTTGCAGTGATGGATCTTGACCGAATTATGAGAAATAAATGTCCATAATAATATGTGATATCATGATTATTATTTATTATACACATCGTTAATATTTGTTTTTCAGAGTATCGTCTTTACTGTATGATTTTAATACAAGACGTTTCTAGATGAAACATGATGATCAGAGTTATTATTCAAATTTACTAAAATTAATTATTTCAATACTAATAAAATGGTTTTTAAATAAACGTTGAAAAAAAAACTCGCAACATGGATAAAAAAAAAAGTTTGTATAATAATTTTGTAAACGAGTAGGTACGTTGTTTTTCTGGCCAACGAAATGATCATTTTTTTTTTTTAGTTATTTTAACTTTAAAATAATAAGATTCGCTTCAGTCGACTACCTTAATAGAAAAAGTTTTTACCAATCGTGTTTTTTTATAATTTCTATTTTTCAATGATTTTTTTTCACTTCAAACTAAACTATTTGACCATTTGAGTTTAACTTCATTAAACGTGTAGTCACTATAAATTAATTTTAATTATCAAAGTTTTTAATTGTTTAAGATTTTAATTATAGGTAAGAATAATATATAAAACAGTTGTGAAATTTCTTACATAATACTTTAACGGTATAGTCACTTTGTTAACCATATAATTATATTATAATATATTTTATACAAATATGTTGAATATCAAAACTAATAAATCATTATTATCATTTTATTTATTTAAGTTATATAACCTAACACTTAATATGTATCACAATAATTAATTAATTTATATAATTAATGTTAGTCGAATTTCGTTTTTTTTAATAAACAAAAATATATGTTTATCTTTAATCATATGGAGAAACTAAACAACCATATTTTCTAATTAAGATTAGTATGTGAAATTTGCAGAGACAGAGTATACTATGTAACTATTAAGATTAAAAATGACTCAATTTTTTTAGTGGACTCCAATCATTAATAAAAACACTATAATTGCCGTGTACGATTATGTGTTTTGAGCATTTATTTATTAATAATACAATAAAAATATCAAGAAAACAATAAAATGCATAAAAAAACCCTTATAGATCATCGAATATAAAAATCATACTGCATCAGTTCTATATTTTCGTTCAACATTGTATGACAGTTTCAAAAATTATAAAAACAAATAAACAAATATTTAAAATAAGTATTTACAGGTCGATTTATTTAAATTGAATATAAACCTACAAATATTATAGCCGACTATTCCACAAGTAGATTTTTAGAATTTTTCCAACCATGCGAAAACAATGGATTTTGACAGTCGATATCAAATCTTAATAATCCCTTAATAATTGTTCGCTCAAAATAACAATACGTACCGATAGCAAATCGTGTGAAAAGTTAATTATGTATTAAGGAGTTAAACGTGCTGTTGAATCGTCATCATATTTAGTTCAGGAGGAAGCGAGACACTTAATCAACGGAAAATGTCAAAAAACCTGCAATCGCGTTAAATAGAAAACCATTTGTCGGGAATGCAAGTCCCGGGGACTGCATGCAGAAACGAAGTTCATACCCCGAAATAACGGTTTGTGAGGAGTAGCCACGTTTCCTTGGTATGTGGGTGTACGGGTGGTGACAGTTAGGGATCGGGGGATTTGAGTTTTCTGTGATGAAATGTAATGGATAGGGGGTTGGGTATGGGTACTCACGGGGTATGTTCATTAACGTTTATGGGTGTTAAGTATACAAATTCCTCAACGGAACGCGAGTGCAAATCGTGCACCATCGTACTCGGTCGTCGTTTTATGTGCAGGGTTGAATGTGGTGGGACCTTTTACTAATTGAAAGTATAAGTCCCGCGGACATACAAAAACACTTGAGCTGTATTGTACGTGCGGCATAATAGTCCGATGTGATATATTACGGGGTAGGTATTTGTTTTTAAGTCGTGTTAAATTGGCGTGGAGTCTCCTGACCCGTGGCCAGAGATTATTTTTTTCCACACAGGGCTCTAAGCATTTTATACGATTATTATACGAACTCATCTGTAATGTCCGTGATAAAGAAAAAAAATAAAATGATAAAATGAATGACACGTATCGAATATTACCGTATTTGATTTATCAAAACATGTTTCGTAATTATATATTATGTAGACTTCATATTTTGGTTTAAAAATAAATAAAATCAAAAAAGGTACAAACATGTGATCACTAAAATATTATACATTGCTTGCGCGTAGTAAATAATCCAAAATTCTAACGATTCGTCGTCATTTATTGCTTATATTATATTGTAAAAGAAATCCAATATAAAGTGGACATTTTATTTTACTGGCAGCCGCCTCACAAATCAACGAATGATTCATTTTAGTTAAAAAAAAAAATATGCCCTCCTTACGAATGAGATTTTTCGCTTGAAGTATAACCGTATAAGATGAGATTTTTTTATTTTTGCCCGAGGTAAATTTCGTTGAGTATTTTCCGTAAGAAAAATTGTTGGTTTTTCAGCTATATCGTTAAAGATATTTTCTCCCTCCCCGAGGCGTGGACGGTTAGAAATTTATGTCCTGGGTTAACGGTATTTTCGAGGTCTTATTTCCCGCTTTTTCTCTTTCGTAAAATACCCGTAGGTGTGGCAATGGATATAAAACACGTTTAGAATGGGATTAAAGACCCGTAGAGTCACCCAGTATTTTGGACTGAATTACGTCGTCCAAGATAAGTACTAGCTCAACGACTCCGAGCAAACCAAAAAAAGAAACTTTTTTTTTAGTTTTATATTAAACTAAATGCATATATATATATAGTTATGCATACAAAGCTGATGTAATTTCTGAAACAGACAGATTTCTCGGCTTATTATTTTTTTATAAGCTACGCGCAATACGCTTTTATTAAAATAAATTTTTTTTACTGATATTCTCGACTTAATAAAGCCTTTTATCGGCAATTTCTGGAGTATAAATACTCGTATAAAAATAAACCGATACAATATTATTTTGTTAAACTGTTAAGAATATGTTAGAAAATTGACTGAAATTTAAAGATTAAAAATACGCTGTGTACTATTATTATTATTATTAAATTTTTAATTTTAATATAAACGTGAAATCATTTTGAATTGAACAAAACTATCCTAGTACACCCACACGAAATTTATGATAAAAAATAATAATAAATACTTCAAATACGGTGAACTTACGGATGTACATTTTGGACGAAATAAATTTATAAAATGAAATCAATTTCACAGACATGGTTATTCAATTAAATGTTTTAAAAGAAATAATAATAATATTGATAAAAAGTAGAATGTATTAAAAACCTAGTAGTATGGAATAAGGTTTTCATTGTTATAATACCGATGATGCTGCTGCTGCTACTACTGCTAACAGACCGAATCCCTCGGCGTCGGGCGAATAATAATAACTTCCTATAGAGACTTACCCCGTCGGAACACAGCGACGGCGCATTTGAATTGCTAATTGACTTCGCTTTGCCACGGCTGCTGTATATATGTTTTCTAGCTCTGCTCAATTTATTGCCGATGGCAGCGGGAAGTATAGTTACACTACGCTTTCATCTTCTCCGATGATCCATTTGGTTTTCGACGCGTATGTTACATAGGTAACACGAATAGTTCATTTAGACACAGATTTCGTTTGTGATCGGTCACCGGTTGTGTGATGGACGCATCAATATGTAGATTTGGGCACATAATATTTTAGAAAATTATTTTATCTTACTATTGGATTCATTAATATCCAACTGATTTATAAAAAAAAAAACAACAACTATAAAATTATAGCTATTTAAATATTTATAAATTAATATGTGTAAAAAATACTAAAATTACGATGAACATTTATTATGAGAACTAGGTAATAGTAACCTTGAATATTGAAACACTTGATTTTAATTAATTAATATAAAAATAAAACCGTAATTCAGTAATGCAAACCAATTGTATTATGTTGTCGACTTACACTTCAAAATGAGTTATCTTCTACTCGCATAATTTTATCAATTGTTTTACAATAATTCTGTAGGTATATAATATTATTTATACTTTGTTTACCTTTATTTTAATAACACGATTTATTTATTTAGGTTTGTGAGTATAAATATTTATTAAATTTTACGAAAGAAATACGTAATTAATAAAATGTTTTATTTATCTATTTGAATGTTGTATTATATTTATTATATTTTGTATTGTTGGTATACAAATGTCTAATTGTATTTAAAACAATGTCATGAAATATTAATTTACTAAAATTTAATTTAATTATCTCCTTAACCTAATCTATTTTCTTACACACAATTCTTAAGATAATTATATTCTTCGATTTTCAATATTCTAAAATTGTACGTTCTATAACATGGTTTTCTAAAAAAAAATGCTCCTTTGATACCAGGTAGATGCTATAGATTGGAGAATAAAATACACACAAAGAATCTTCTCCGTCTGAAAACCGTGGCAATCTTTGGATCTAAGCTTTGTTTCTTTATCTAATTCTCTGTCTGTCGCTCGCTTTCTCTCTCTCTCTTTCACTCACTCTTTCTGTGTTTTGTCATAAAGATGTTCTGTGGCGCCCGAGGGATTATATTGTCCCCGCCAAAATTACTTTTGCTATTGCAAAACGCGGGATTCGCATAGCTTCGATACGACGGTCCGGACCGATTGGGATTCGAGGAGTTGACATAAAATTCAAATTAACTCGAATAACAATATAATATTATGTGTTTTGGTATAATAATAGTATTATGAACACGCGCAGAAGACAAATGGCATCTCGTTTTTGAAACGACGCCAAATCACCGACGATTCATCGCCAGAAGTGCATTTAATATTACCTCGACACCATGGACCAGTTAATTTTGTATATTTTTTCGATCATCGAACCAATTGTGACACGCGTTTTCAAAGCAAATAAATCGATGTACGAACTAGTAAGGCACGTGTAATATTATTATATTATTATTACGTTATAACGATATACCAATTATAATAATAATATTATATTACAATTTTCAATAAAAAAATATTATGTAGGTACTTTTAAATAATTTTGACGTTTTAATTTTATATTTTCACAACTTTATTTTTGGTAGTACCTAATCGTTTTGTTTTTGCATCGAAAACTCATCATGCGGACGGACACGGATAAAAACCATAAATTATTCGTATCGACTGCGAAATCATTAGCCACATTTTACGCTAGACAGTAATAATATTAGTTGATACGATGTTGTCAAGTAATGCCGGTACTCCGAAGGTAATATAACTGCAATGGAAAGGTAGGTAGATTGTTGAAATCGTAAAGGGATGCGTAGATAACGAATTGAATTCACAAACGTCAGAGATGCTTGTAAAAGACAAGTAGGTAGCGGTATATTATGTTATGTATACCCATTGGGAATTTGTTGAGTACCCATACACACCCGACGATAGTTTTTCTTTGTAAAATCCCCATCGAGTTGCCGCGATCAGTTTGGTATTAATATTATTATCCTCGTTTTGTTTGTTTTACTAGAAATAGTATAAACGCTGCACAATAAATCGCTTATGAGATGGCACAGAATATATACCTATATACTCAATTTATTGTATTAACATGGTTGCAATCACATGCGAATTCATCGTAATAATCGTCGGCAGAGTTACATTAAATTCCTTCAAAGTTTCAGAACTGACATCAAAGTCACCATCGCACTAGCAGATCGGTTAGGCCTACAGTTGGTCTTACTACGATATTCTATCTTTCACAAACCGTCCCAAAGTCGGTTTCTGCCGTATACCTACGTGATTTAATTGATTTTCGCACATGGATTTTAATGCTTAGTTTGTGGTTATAAATACGGAATTAATGTTTCCGGGCTACATAATTTTAGATAAATTGCCACGTATTGTTATTAGTTGATGAAAAATGTATTTAATTTTTAAATGATTTTCTAACGAAAACCAATTATATTATACAATGCATTTATGTGCTCATAGATTTTTTATTTAAATAATTTATATTCCTACTATAGTTTCTATATGTTTTAAATAAGTTTAATTATTTTATGTAAATAAAAAGCAAATAAAATAACTATGAAACTTTCGAGTTATTGTTATATTTTCAATATTAGAATTTCTCGACACACGTTTCAAGTTAGAATGCATCATGTGATTTGTATAAGCACTATAATCAAGAGTGTTGTAAAATCATCGGAATCTTTAAAATAACTTCCAATTTATATTATTATAAAGAATGTTTTCAATATTTCTATAAAAATGTAGAGATATTTCTCGTTTGAGTTTTGCCGTTTCAAGCGTTTTCTGAAAATTTCAAAAATCGTGTTACATATCAAAAAGAAGTTTCGGGGGACGAAAATTCTTGAGCTAATACGTTAGTAGTACGTCAGTATGTTAAAAATTAAATAGAATAGCTATACGTGCCTTAAATACTGGTACCTACACCAAGTCACGTATAAAAAATTGATCGTATTTTGCAATAAATAGTTATATTTACGATGTTAGGTGATATATAAACTTTTTCATTATTTTTTTTTTTAGCTACCTTTAGCCTCAGGTAAAGACAAATTCAGTTCAATAATCATATTGCAATCAATATAGTTAAAAATGTGGGTATCGCCATCCACGGAGTATCGTAATGATTAGTTATTTCGTGGATTCAAAGTTAGCTGTACAAAATATACTTGCCCACTCGAACATATTTTATCTATATCTGAAAAGGCTTTTGAAGTGATCACGTGCGCCAGTGCCATCTCTATTGATATACGTACGATTACGATTATGGCCGAAGAATACAAATCACTACTTAATTGCTTATGAATTATATGACATTCGTTACTCGTATATAATGTATTGCAATAGTTCTTTACATATACAGCCTGTAATAATATACCTATATATAATAATAAATTAAATGAAATACTGTATTATTATAACCATACTTATAAAAACGTTTATAATTTAATTATTATTTCAAAATGTATTTTTTATTTATTTTATATCAACAGTTTATTATTCCAAAATACATTTTCACATGTTCAAATTACTTTTAGCTGCAATAGAATCCTATCGGTACGGGTACCCACGTAAATAGCAACATTTTCCAAAAGCAATTGTCCCCAAGCCCCTATATTTTATATAAATAAACATTACATTTTATACTTACGTTCTACATACATAATATCCTTATAGGCCGATGTTTTTAAATTAATACAAATCTAAATTTTTATACTTTTTACAAATGTTAAAATTATGTAGAAAAAAGATTCTAGGAAATAAATTACAATTGTCTCCTCAGAATGATACTGAAAAATAAAACAGTTAATATATTTTAAAAACCAGACGAGTCACCAATATTTAGTATTCAAATTTTTTATCTATCTGGACGCTCTTTTAAATGTTTTTTATTTCTTAAGCAACGGGACAATAGCTTTCGTCTATTTCGTTATAGGTAAAAGCTAATTCTAAAAAAATGAAACAAAAGAAACAAGAGCACTGAGCATCATACACCATGCCATTCACTACAATTTTTTTTCTTTGTCCTCTCACTACTCCCCGACCAGGCCGACCAATTCCAAAAAACGCACCTTTCAAATGCTAAGAAGAAAGTACGTCACCAAAGATCTTTTATAGTTTTTTTTTGCGATACATTTAATCTTATTCTCTTATGTAACGCGTACACATACATCATAGTATCATACCGTTGGCTGGCGAATGGCGGTGGAATGACAATAAAAGCGAAGATGATATTATTACAGGATCTTCTAGCTACAGTGGGACACTTTTGACAGCAAACACAGCCATTACTAACATGACGTCTTTTTCGCTGAAAACGATGTAATTACGGGCTGATATAGTTATACACCAACCTTTTCGAAAAACAGTAGTTTTATATGTATTATGGTTGCGAGCATTATTAGACAAAGTATTACGATCTACCTATACCACTCAAATATTAACTAGCTATTCTTCTTATTCGCTACACGAACTACACAGTTTATATAGTATAATACGTGCCGCGTGTGTGTGTTCTCCTAATCTTCTTATTTCGTAGCAATCGAAACCACCCTTATGGAACATCATTAAATTTAAAGTATGTGAATTAAAAATGCCGGTACAAATAGGTCAAAGGATAGTGTTTACTCAAAGATATATATATATATATAATAGTGTGGATGCCTGCCTGTGCTGTATTATAGTTTTAATATGTTATTCTTATAAAAATACAAACGCAAGATAATTTTATTGCTCTCAAAAAATGATTCGATTTCCAATGGCGATATAATGTTTGTTTTTTAAATGTTTATATGCGGAAAAAAATACTATGAGTAATATGTTGCTATCGATTACAGTAAATATATTTATACTATATTATATACCTCTATGTATAGCGACTATAGCGTTTTGAAAAATTCATAAATTCAAATTAAATATCTTGGATATATCTAAAACTATAAATTATAATAAAAACAATTTTTTTAAAGGTGGGCAAGTAGGTAGCGCTCTGCTATATGATAGACCTCAAGTAGGTAATTTTACTGGATGTGTTGAATTTGAATTAAATGATATTTTATAATTATATACGAAAAACAATTTTGAGCAAAGACGGTAGTCTATCAAACTATTATATTACCATGAATAATTCGCACCCTATAGCACAAGACTACCACAACTCAAAATTCATCAATTTTGAGTTATGACTACTGTTAATTAAAGAAAAATAAGCTCTACAAAATGCAAGAATGCATACATTCGATATCATTTTTCATTCAGCCACTATAGATATGTCAGTATTGAATTATTTAAATTTTAGATAAATTTCAATGCAGGAGAACCATATTTACTTTATGACAGTATACTTATTTTAGTTTATCCAAATTATCAGTGAAGTCAAAATTCAAGACTGCCTTATTTCGATTTTTGGTGTTCTTACTCTGAATAAAAACTAATTATCGTGTAATATGTTAAGTGTAAAACAGCAATATTAAAAAATGTGGCACTATTGAATTTTATAATTTGTGATAGTGCGAAATATAACTGTCTTATATTTATAAATAGAATAGCTTTTCGTTTTGCAATACAGTCATAGCTCAAAATATGGCAATTTTGCGTTTACTTAAAAATTGTAAATGGCCACAAGTCTAAATTTGTGAGTTTAAGAGTGAATTTCATAATATTTGTAAAATTAATATTGTAAAGTATGATTGTAAGTATTTAAATGTTTAATTTCAAACGCATAAGTAAAGAACTCGTTAAAATATCTTAGGTCCAAACTTCAAATCGATTTTTCTCAAAACTATAAATTGTGAGATATGGCAGTCTTGTTCTAGGTGTCCATTCATGTTATATTTTTTAATATTACTATTAACTATTAGTGAAGTAATTTATTTATTTAATACTAGTTTAGAGTAAAAATTCCTGTTTTTACTTAATTATAGATTCTGAGCAAAGCAATAATAAGGATGATTTATGTTTTTTTGTGTACATATATGTAACATTTTTCACTTTTGAAGATGGTTTTAGATAGTAAATTAGATCCAACTTATACTTTAATTAAGTAACAAACTAAAAATTATTAGTATTTTTCAAAATAACCGGGGAAAGAAATTAAGGAAAATTGGAAAATTGTACGCAAAAATAGTTTTTAACAAAATCAATTTTACTTCTTTTTTTTAGCACAACAAAAACGAATCAAGGGCGTCCGCAAAAATTTGTCAATAGTGGGGGAGGACAAAAATGTTTTATATTTTAATTTTTGTTTCATTGTTTGATTAGTCATAAAGTATTGTTTGTGACATATTTTCGCTCATATAAGTAGGGAACGTAAAAATTAAATTATTAATTATGTGTAGATAGTTAGAACTTCGCTTACAGCATTCATTTTAATTAATTAATGTGTTATTTTAAGTAACAAATGCAGTTTTATTTAATTAATAAAATGTTACCATTGATTTGATAATTTTAGGTTATTTATAAAATTAAATGTTTCTAGCTTCTATAAAATAAATATAGAATTATCAAACATATTTAGAAATAACTTATATACTTAATATTATCATAACTACTCATTAGGACACTAGGTAACCTCATATATTACATTAAAATAATAGATTTTAATGCAAAAGAACTATTCTAAAAATAGTAAAAACAATAAATATAATTATCAATCACTGACAAGAATTCAGCCATTGATACTACACATTTGAAACTACGAGTATATTGTACCTATTCCAATCTATAAATATTAATTATTTTTAGCAAAAAAGTAAAAACTTGGTTAACAGTGGACTTGGCCCTATCACAATACATGACATTAATTTATAAAAGCAACATTTGTAGTTCTAATGTTCATAATCGAATGTAATAAAAATTATTTGATAAAGAAAAAAATGTATTTTTGTTTTTAATTCAAAAACTATTTATTTTGTGATATTTTATATTACATAACGGTTATGACTTAAGATAATTGACTAAGAAAAAAACCAAAGAATTGGGGAGTTGCCTCTATTTTTATTACAATTACTCTCCCCCCTCTGTTGAAGTCCTTGAAAGGAATAGTATAGATACTTATTTTTCACATAAATATTCTATACATTACGATAAATTTCTTTACATCGTTTTAAAAATATTTGGATTCTTTTTAAACTATTTATAAACACTTGAAATTTTCCATTTTATTAATTTTTTATTTTTTATAAATATCGATGAAAAATTCTTCCCTTTGTATAATAATAAAATTGTAAAATTTATACATTAATCATTTCGCTCAGACTCTAATAATATAAATTAATTTAAAATTATCACACTTTTTTTAACACTTACCAAATTGTGCTTAAATCCAATTCTCCCAAAAATGATTAAAATGAGTATACTTGAATTCATTTCTTTGTCAAGTTTACGTGGTTCTTTGAATACGTATTTTAAACTACGTGGAAAGTAAAAAATCGGGTAAGTGGGTATCGCTCTGCTGTATATTAGGGGGTGGGGTGGACCTCAGACTATGGAGGGTTAAATTTGAATGCAATGATAGGTATCATTGTATACGAAAAACGATTCTGAACGAAGATGATTTGTCAGTTTAGGATATATTATATTTAAATATTGTCAAATATTCTATTTTGAAACAAATAGTATAGTTTTTATATTATGTTACTATGGTTACTATGGCCAACATTCGCATTATGAGCGTATGAAATTTAATTTAAATTTTGACATATTTCGTATAAATTCGAACTTTAAACACTTATAAAAAAAAATTGTGACTAACGATTTCGGATTTTTTTTTATCACTTTAAGAACAACTTATAAGAAACCTTGTATTAAATTTTCAAGATTTTCTGGCCACCCAAAAAATTTTTATCGGCATTTGAAGAAAAAAAAACTTAGAAAAGTCGAAAATTTCAATTGTCTATTAGTAGCTTAAAAATGGTCAAAATATTTTGAAAATTTAACTGTAAAGAGATAACCATAATATAAACATTTTGTGAAAATTTCAAGTATTTACAATAATTCGTTTTTGAGTTACAGCAAAATCAAAAAATCGATTTTGTCGAAAAGTGGTTTTTCCGTAAAATTTCCATTTTTCTATCATTTTTTTTTTGTTTTTCTCGATTTTTTTGAAAACTATTAGAAAATTTTAATTTTGACCCCCCTAAAGTACCAACTAGATTCAATTCCCTATTCAAAGAGGGGCTGAAGTCAAAAATCAGAGCATTATTACTGCTCCAAATGTTGTCGTCAGACACAAAAAAAAAAAAAAAAAAAAAAAAAAAACACACATCATAGTAAAAGCAATACATTCATCACTTCGTTCAGAATCTAAAAATGTTTGTTAAGTACAACATCTGTATTAAATTTTCAATCGACTGATACATGCAACTTTTTGACCTTATTTTTTATTTTCTCGAAACGTATTTCTAAAAAGAATCACAAAATTGTAAAATAAATAGCTCTGAATCGATTTGATTAAAAATACAGTTTAAATTTAATGTCAAATAATAAATAAGAGACATTTTTTAGCTTAATCTAAAATAGTAAATAATTGTTTTATTTAGTTTGATTTTATTGTTATCTTCAAATTTAAATTATCAAATTAATGTTTATGTATTTTTATGATTTTTATAATTTAAATACTTTGTTCAAATTTTAAATTATATTTTATTTTGAAGAAAATTGTAATTTCCAATAAACATTAAATTTTACGTTTTTGATTATTTTTTAATTTTATTACTATGGTAAATAGGTATTAAGTGTGTACAATGCGTACACATTGGACATATTACAATTATTTAATATTATTGTTACGCAATAACTATAACAATATATTTATAATGATTTTGCTAAGTATTTTGTAAATTAGCCAAATAATAAAGAAATATATTTTAACGACTAAATATGTTAGTTTTCCACATCATATTTTAATAACTATTATATAATATATTAACATAGTTGTACCTATCAGGTAGGAATACTAGATGAGCACAATATTTTACTGATTGTCGCTTAATTTCATCAAGATCTCTGTACGCAAAAATATATTGTGACCACTATCGATGGTGTTAAATATATTGTAATTACTTGGAAACTATATTATATCACCTGCCTTGGTATCCTCATCGACAATGCCTCAAATAGAACTTTGAAAAAGTACTTCAATTCTGAAAGGATATGAAATTCGGAACGCGTTAATAGCTTTAAAATGTTTGTAAAAAAAAAAAAAATTCCCACCTTTTGTAAAACTGAGTACTAACTCTTATTCAGGTCAAAACTTGAGATTATAATACAGAAATAGTGTTGAAGTATGACATCTACTTAAACCCTATATCGGCTTGTCGAATACAACTTACGGTATAATTTAAATCGAAAACAATAAATTAAAATGCATAATGCATATTCATAAATATTTATATAACAATACAATATTATAAATGCCTGTGAATAGCTCAGATTTAAATTATATATTATATAATATCAACTTGTCTTTTTTTTTTACATAAATAAATAGTCTCAAATTATTTGTATCAGTTACATAACTGGAATACAGCAAAACATCCAGTACACAATGTATTAAAATATCATAAAGTTTAAATAAATTAAACTTTATTTTGATTTTGATAGGTATATAATATACGTACTAAACAAAGTTATGGCCAGATAACTACAAAACATTTTTGTGTAGATAAAGATGTTTAAAGGATATTATTATTATAATATAATGTAGTTTATTTATTTATTTATTTTTTGCATTTAAATCATACTATTACATTGTCCCAATAGTCTATATAAACTATGTAGTTAATCTGTTACCACAATATACAATTACTCCATCGCAAGCTAGGTTGGTTAGGTGGTTAGGGACTAGTAAAATCGTTTTATCTAAACAATATTATTTAATTTAGTAAATAACAAGAAATTTCTGAACGTAGTCCACACGGAATACGACAAAAGTATACCTTTATTCAAGTATTTTACGAAAAGGTATCATGGTACTATTGCAAGCAACCAAATAACCATTATATCAGTGGAAAATTCTCTGGGAATGCTAAGCATGCACTACACCCTTAAGAATTAAAATACAAACATTATTTTATCATCAATATTTTGAATTTAAAAAAATATTAATAATTTATGACAAAAATGTCATCTATTTCTATTATACTTATCTGTGCTTACCGTTTATGATGAATAATTTATCGTAACGTTTACTACCGACAGAACACGGGATTGCTGTATGCTTCAACTATACACCATTTTTTATCGCTTTGAAATACCAGATATCCCAAAAACCTGCTCCACTAGCAGCCGTAGTGGTATTAACTATCCAAGGCATGCCTTATTCAGTTGTGCTTCGTCAATGATTTCAGACTTGTATTATTTTTGTTCGAGTGTATTATAACTTGTTTTTGTGCTGGTTTGTTTTGCTATTTTTAATACTATTTAGTAAGTACTATAAGTTCTTATATTATAGAAGATTAAAAAAGAAATGTGTTGTAACTTATTTTAACTAACTCGATTAAAATTATCAAATTTTTATAATAAATAAAACTAATTTCTGTATAATTATCAATTAATTATAAATAAAATAGAATTTATTAATAAATTGAAAGTAAAACCTTTGTTTTTAATATTTAATCTTGAAATACGTCTTGATCAGCATTCGCTATACTGCATTATATTATTTTACATTCGATTATTCAGGATATTAACGGCATAAAAGTATTTTTTTTTCAACATTATTATTAGATTTATCTTGATTTAAATATATAAGAATTCACAAACAACCATTTGAATATTTTGTTTTGGATTTATATTTAATTGATCTAGTCCAAGAGATTCTCTCCATTCCATACACACACCTATAAATTAGTAAATACAAATTAGTAAAATACACTATATAGGTGTGTAATATATAAGTACCTAATATATTATATACGCTTGTAATAGTTAATTAAAAACTAACCACTCGATATTTTGTACAAGTTACAAATTACGATCAAAGTAAAGTTATGGTAGCGTATTACTAAACGATGACCGTCGTTGAATTGCATTCATCACGTCTTTTCCATTGTACAATAGATGATATTATAACTTCTGGCCGACCAAATGGTTTCCGTTTAAATGTCATCCGTTTTCTATTGCATACATATTTTTATATTTTAATATAATATACTTACTATACTTCGTAAAAATTCCAAAAGTTATCATGACGCGGGGGGAATGTTGTTCGTTTTGTTTATTTTTTTATTTTTAATTCAATCTAATGTGTTCCGAGAACAAAACGCCAACATTTGTTTTTAATTTTCTTATTAATTAAAATTCCACAGTCGCAATATAAAACGTGTACGTATAGTACAATATATATAATATATTCATATTAATAAACTTTCCCTCGAAACATTATTACCACGCCCATACTACACAATACGTAATTAATTAAATTTATTACTTATATAAAATATACCTAAACTTGGTGGTATACCGCCAACTTTTTAAACTCAGTAATATTTTTTTTTTTTACATCAATTAAACGTGTAGTACTTGTATAAAAGCTATGGAAAATTTGAAACCAAAAAATCATAATATAACATAAGCTATACAGGAGCTACCAAATTGTATGAGACATAATACCTATTTTACTAAAATAGAGATAGTAAAATTACCTGTGTGAGACAGATTTGAAGTTTAATGATCTAGATTCTAGATGAATTTTATATATATTTTAATCTTTAAGCAAGATACTGAATTCAATCGAAATTATATCAATACAAAATAGAAAAAAATTTTATTTATTTTTAAAATAAGTGGTTTTGTAATGATCTAAAATGACGTAGACTAATTGTTAATAATTTTTAGAAAATAAATGTTCTCCTTTAAAAGAATCATAATATTTTATTAGTGTGTTTGCCTCAACCACTATACTAGATAACAATATCACAGAAGGAGTAGAATAAAATTATTCACGTAATAGCTAAACTGTTAATAACATAGTTTTATCTGTAGTCGAAAACGGGTTTATCAGATTATATTTAAAACAAGGCATTTATCCCGTGTGATACCGTATGCGGTATTAATATATTTTATATAGTATCATCCGACCGACAGGACAAATACGAATACTGCTGCAAAGAGAGTGGATGGGCTACAAGTACGTACTAGAGCCAACTTTTCGGACAGATGTTCACGCATAATCAATAATAATTATCGAAGTTATATTCAATGTATATTTTCGGCTGTATACATAATATTATGATAACTACATGACGAGCAACGGCGATAAATTGCAAACGTGTACAAGTCAATAATATTATAAACGAAATGACGACGTTGTGGTTGTATTACACTTGACGAGTTTATTAATTAAGCAGATTAATATTATATGAATATCAATGCTAACTTTCGAGAAAATTAAATCCTCAGCACATAGATCCCGTCCGGCGTACAGGTATTTTATTATCCGACATCTAGGTCTAATGTTGGACGGCGAATTGTATAGGCAATATAGGTACATTACTACGTATATTGAAGAATAATACGTTTAAAAATAAATATATTAATCTAAGTACTCGACTTTCTGATTCGATTTTTAAGTAACTATACATATAGGTTTACATGTCTATTTTCTATTATTAATAATAAAGTTAAGTTTCATTTAATAAGAAGAAATAAAAAGATAATGAAAATAATAATTTACCATAATTATTTACAAATATTAATTTATAATTATATCAATCAAAGTTGAATTCAGTATTTTAACGAGAATTTTCCTTTTCAATCAAATTGCCGCTCTTGAACGACGTGGCACTTCAGAGTAAAATATGTTCAATATTAATTATTATTTATAACCATTAGTACGCATGGACTCTTATTTAAAAAATAAAATGGTACTTCGCTCCCGTAAACATGATTATTCACCAAACATGCCAACTATATTATAGTAACTATAGAACAGATTATATACTTATCCTGGACATTGAAACACGCTACTTAAATAGCATATACATATTTTAGAATATATGCAGCTATAGTATATATTTTATTAAAATTTAATAGTGTTATTTCAATATTTCATAACAATTAAAATTTGAATAAATTTATAATAAATGTGTAATTAACGGATGAACATTATTGACGAATCATCCTGTACATAATTTAGTATTTGTGTACAGTCGAAATGGACGTTGGAAATATTTTATACCTTTATTCGGAATGTTCATTACCAATAATGTTACGAGCTCGTTTGATCTTCTCGTGCAATCAGTCTCGGATGAGAACAGAGGGGTCGTAGTACAACACAAGTGAGCGACGTGGGCAGCTATATATTGGATTATTCCGACTGCGAAACGGCACTGATTCATCATTATTTGCGAGGACGTGCTTAACCATCGTTGCACGCCAATAATATTGTTGTTCAATAATACATATTGGAGTATAATAATCTAAATGGAAGCCTTCAGACAAAAGGCAAAAATAATTTTTGTCGGCGCTCGCAAGGTTTACACCGACGGGCGACGACAAACCTCCGGGTCTTTCGAACTTATCAATACGGTTCGATTGATAATCGAATGAAGAGTTCGATTATAGGAACGGATTTCTCCGTTCCACTTCTACGGTCGGCAGCACATGAAATTATGACCTTCAGCGAATTGCGCGATAAAATCGAGTTTTTCCGGTAAAATGCCTACCTGTAATTTAACTTTATATACACAATATAATTCTAGTAATCATGTTCCCTCCGGACAATGCGGCTTACGACGGTTTCTGAGTGAGAGAATCAATAATAATTTCATGTTTTCACTGTTTAAATATAAACGATTTAAATTTATTCTAACGATAAAGAATCAGCGGCCAGCCCATTCGTCGATATCACACTAAATATTTTAAAAATATACTTGCCTTTATTATAAAACATAAACATCTATTGGGCCAGTGTGTTTATACAATTATGTATGTGTACCTATACATCCAGGCACATATACAAAAAAAAATTGGGGGGGGGGTTAACAAAATTTAGCAATACAAATTGTGCCGTAACATAATAAAACAATTTTTTCCTCGTTAATCAAAAATATTTCGAGGGGATTGAACCCCAACCCCCCCTGTATACGTGCCTAATAGCTATGATATGAAAAAAATATAATAACATACTCAATAAAAATATTTTATTAAATTGACATCTTATATTACGTAAAATCTAATGTATTCGTAAATCCTAATGAACAGTAAAGTCAAAAAATCAAATTATATACTATTAAATATGCAATTATATTTAATTTTAATTTTAGAATTAGGTTTAGGCTAGTACTACACACACCTAAATCATTCCCAATCGCTTATAACTTCTAAAAGCAACCACGGTCACGCGCTCATCTATGCATAATACTGATACTCGACAAACTGATATAAGTATACGTGTAGCTCGTGAACTATTAATTGTTTTGCATTTCCATCCTCTCTCAAACCAAAAAAATTACTCTACTACAATAAATAAGTGAAATTCTGTATATATATACAAAAAAAACTTTTTTGGCATTGAATTGTATGCAATCATTATTCATTAGTATTATTTGTGTTCCATTTTGTTTTTATTGTATTAAAACACTATTTTAAATTAACAATTTTGTTATTAAAAATGTTTTTTAATTATATTCAATATCGATTATAACTTAATATTTATTTAATTTTAAATAATAAGAAATTTAATTAGTATTACTCGCTTTCATTGATTTGTTATTATTATATTTTATAATGTTTTGTTTTGTTGTTCATTCAATCATAATTTTAAATTGAAATCATTTTATTATATCATATTAATCAAATTATTCACAGTTCAATATATCAATAAAAGAACATAACTATACAATTTTAAAAGGTTAATTTATTGAAGGACTAAAATATGTCACAAAATGTTTTAATTAAATGGAATTACGTTAAAAAAAGCCAGTTTTCTCTGTGTTACCGTGTTTCAAGATAACGTCAAATAAAACTTTTTTCCAACAATAATTATTTCAAATCTTTCATAGTTTATCTCATTAAAAAAAAGTTAAAATACTGAAGATAGATACACAGATACACAATTAATGCAGAATATTTTAAAATTTATTTGTGTAGTGGAATTTCTGCTTTTCGTTTTATACTTAAGGCTTACAATTATACAAAATAGTATGTTATTTAAAGTTAGATTTTCAAAGGAAAGTAAGTAAAAACAAATATATATCATTAAAAATTGTACATTTGTCTTTTGTTTTATCTTACTTTTTTAGTCAATCAATATCTTCTTAGAATACCACAAATTAATATACCAGAAGCGCAATTAAAATGTCAGGTGGAATAATCACGTGTAATTAAAATAAATAGGACACTATGTACTAAACTTAATTTAATATAACATTAAATATTATAATGTATTTACTATAAATGCCAATATAACCATAGCCGTTGAGGTATAATATAAATAAATTTAATATAAATAATATTATTTAAAAAAAATAGCAGGTAATAAAATTCATTTGTATTATCTTTATACCACAGTATAAACAATTTTGAAATGAACTTGTTGCATTTAAAAATATCAAAATATCTACGGATCTAAAAAACAATAATATATTATAATAAAGTTTCATATACTCGTATTACAGCACTATTCTTTTATTTTTAATAGATTTTATTACCAAACTTTCAACTTTAAGTTTTAGGAATTTCAATATTTTAAAGTATACTCCTAACAGCATTTTTAGATCACTACTAGATCTTGGAAAAGAAAATCTGATATGTTCAGCGTCGTCATTTACAATTTGCATGTGCTGCATTTAATTAGTTAGAGTAGTTTTTAGTGTATTAAAAAAAAAAATGTTTAGACAATACTTTTAAAACTAAAAACATGGACATACATTCATAACTCAGAAGTCATAATTTTAACTTTAGACTGTACATTTTATGAATACAGATATAATTATAAATTATTTTTAGTACATTTAAAATATAAATTAGTTATTAAAAATCAGTATTTTATCATTATTATATTTTATATATATTTATATTATATATCTTGATAAAACAAATAGATTTCTATCTAGTTAATATTTAAATGTATTTTTTGACCTAATTATTCTCTAAATAAAATATTATTTTATAAATTTTAAAATGTTCGAATTCATTGGGTTTTAGGATTTTGTCCATTTATATAATGTATACAAAATATAATCATATTTTTAATTGATATTAATTGTAATTTTTAATAAATCAATATAATATTTTATACATTAACATAGTAAATACTTGTTTTGTTTTAAGGTATCAATCCTCTCAATTAGTCGTAAATTATAATGATTGTTATGATTGCATTAAATAATTGATTAGTTGTGGGTACCCACACCTTACATAAGACCAAATAAGATTATTTATTAGAAACCAATCATACCCACTCGTCTTATATTTAAGTTATACTATACCGACCTGTGAATTATTAGTTATTAACTATTCTGTCAATTAATATTTCAAAAACGCAATACTCTATATTTAAATTTAAAAATACATAATAAACAAATATTTTTAAATTTTAGATCGTCAAATGAAAGTAAAATTATATAGTGGTTAATTAATGTATAAACATTCATGGAATAAAATTCGAGTATATAAAAAAAATTTTCGAACAAAAGAAAATTAAAATGGTAACAGATTCGAGATAAAAATTAACTTTGAAAATGACTAATTCATTTTTATAAGGATTAAAAATAAACTATAATTAATTGTATTCTAAAGTAAAGTGGTACATAACACTCAATAGATTTTACTAGATGACATAGGTAACGAACAGATATGACAAACTATATTGGTATCGAACTATTTTCAACCATAAATATCCGTATAGGAGGCATATTTTGTGAAATTTACGTGTTCTTGCATTGTACATAACAATACATATTTAATACATGTGTATTAAATAAAAATAAATTTATTTATTCAGTTTAAAATATTCAGTCGGTATGAAAACTTTAATAATACCTAACTCAACAATTATAGTATTCATATACACTGTCATAATTATATGGAGGGTCAAGAGATAGCATTTCCCTTCTAACAAATATATGCATACAGTAGATATTTTTAAATCAATAAAATAAATAATGAATTAATAAATATTTATAGAGAGAAAAATAAAGTTCTCTAATTATTACAATGCTATCTAGATTATAAAAATAACTAAAACTGTTGTTCTTAGTTTAAATGTCTATTTACGTTTAAATTTGAACTTTGAACACTTAAAAAAAATACCATGCATATGCATATTAAATATTTTTAAATGACTTTAATAAAACTAATAAGGAACCTTGTATCAATGACCGATAAAGTACTAAACATTTTCAATTTTGGCGACCACTCAAAAGAACCAACTAGATCCAATTTATTATCAGAAACCACTATCAAAATTTAAAATTAAAGCACTTTCTACACTGATTTTTGTGTAAAATAACACAAAAAAAAATTACATACACCATTTCAAAAATAAATACATTCATCTCTTCGCTATGAAACTATAAACCAAAAATTCATGCGTAGTAATGTAATTTATATAAACATCATCAACCGTCACAAAAGTACTTTTCCTATATTATTTTATCGTGCAATCTAATATCTGGATAATCTAGATGTGTTTTGATATTAAATTATACGAATGCATAATACGAAACACATTTTTATACACTTTATTTGGTTAAACGTCATGTAAATTACATTTTGATGGCTTTCAAAAACGTCTTAAATTCCTAAAGCGGCACCCTCTAAAAATATTATTTTTTGACTTATGTTATGATGCATAACACTGTACCTATGTTAAAATTGTATACATCGTAGTAATTGCATTATAATTTAAACCTAAGCATTAAAAGGCAAAAATAGCTTCTGACAGCAGACATAAGTTACATATAATTATGTGATATGAACAAAGAAAATTATCAACGACAAACTAAAAAGTTTTTTATTCCGGCGATGCACAATACTCTGTGAAATTATGAGATGTAATAATATAACCCGCGGGCACGACTGCGCGAGTTTAATGATTTGCTGTTGTACCTACTTGCTATGGTATAGTTCGTTTCCATTAGATTGCCAATTAACAGTCCATTTATTTTTAACTGCCCATTAAACAGCGTAAATGATTGTTGTTAGTTTTTTACATATAAGCAAATGATCTACCGATATGAGTTGATGAATTTCAAAGGGGAAAAATGGTACTTTTTTAAATAGTATTTTAGGAAAAACTCCTATATATATATATAATATATTTAACCCCTTAATAAGCATTTTTCTAATAGCTCTACATAAATATATGATTTTTGATGAATTCAAAACACTATCATTAAGCTAAATCTTATATGGTATAACTATAATATTTCAATTTAAGTAGTAAGTGCGTTAGCGGCAAGAATTGAGCACAAACAATATAAAATGCTAATAATATAAAAAATATATCTATTAAATAATTATTTTTCGGAGGATATGATTTGTATGAATCCTGAATATATTTTGCCGATGTTTTTGTGATCGTGAACAATGTAAAATGTCAATAGCCTGACAAACAAAGACAATTTCAACATTTTAAAACTTACTGTATTTTCCTACATTTTTTTAACATTTTTAAAATTAATTAAGATGTCTGATAAATTTATCAACAGTTTTAATAATAAACTTGAATATTAAAAGCACGTGTTAGGATTATAACAATGTCATATTTAATACTAAAAAGAGTATGTGTAGGAAGATCGTTAACGTATTTATATACAATGTGCTTAACGGCCGACGGGTAACAAAATAAAATAAACTATTTTTGATTTTTCAGTAACCAAAAATAGTCGCTAGTCGCTATACTCAGGCAGTTAAAATTTAAAATATCAGTCAACTAGTTATGAGATAAATTCATCTTAAAAATATACAATTTTTTCTTCAAAAACAAATTTGTCAAAATTATCGTAATTTCAAATCTTTTATAAAAATAAATATATTTAAAAAAAAATGCATGTATTATATTTACCGATATCATGAATACATTAATTAATAAATAAATAATCACCTTGTATATATTATGCACATATAATATTATTGTTACATAATATATACGACCATGATAATTTCCCCAAAAAAACTCTGGATATAATTATTGTCGTAAACGTTATTTTTTTACCCCCAAAACGCAATCGCCCAGGGTCGAGGCGTGTCTGTGCTTTTTTGCACGCACATTAACCGTCTAAATCTGCGAGGAAAACGGAGTCTCTCCAGGACTTACAAATTATGCCACCGGGTAAAAGTCTACAGGCTAACATTGCCCGTCGTTAAGACCTGAGAACGTTTTATCTATATTATATAATAATATAGATAATAATAATAATAATATGTAGTCGTATATTCACGCACACATGTATGCACATTATATTATGGTCCGTTAATGGAATTATGCACCGAACGGGACGCTACCATTACCGCGAATGTACAGTGGCGCAGTTCTAATTATTATTTAGTTTCATCTGCCTACGGTGGTAGTTGTTGGGCTAAATATGTATATGCACTCACTTAAGCCACCGACATTACTTTGCTCTTCCCTCTCCGGCCCCGAGGCAAACCCCTTACTGCATACACGCATGCACTTACACGAAGAGACAGCGGCACCTGATGTAAAATATTTATTAAGTAAGGTAACCTGCGTTAAAAGTTAGCAAAAATATAACTCATAAAGTCAATATTTCTAAAAAAAAAATTGTAATATAATAATATGTTAAACAATACACATTGTCACAATATAATCCGTACCATATTTGTATTTATTTTTTTATTTTGAAATATCGACGTCTAACCATATTAAATTGAAGTTCTTCGGCTTAAATGTCTTACAGATCGTAATTTGTATAGGACTGATAAAAAGCGTAGTAAATATTTAAATAGTTTTTTTACGGATAAACTACGAGAAAGAAGAAATATGTTTTAGAACCTAAACATTAATATTATATTGAAAACAAAAACTGTTCAGATTTTTCAAAGTATTTAGCTTCATCCTAACTTCTTGATGGGAGACTAGCTTATTATAGTTTATAACAGAAAATGACAACCAAAAGACGTTTATTAGCTAAATATTTTTCTCTCAGTCATGACATATACTAGTTTGAAAAATATAATTTTGAGTAATTGGTAAAACTGTAACTTACGACATATTATCAGAGTAATCCACTATTCCGTATTCTTAAAGTAAATCTTCGACTTCCTTGTGCAGCTCGAATAGAGAAAAAATCAATGACCCATAAACATTTTTCCATCGTCTTAAAGTTTTATTTTACATTATCGCATAAAATCGGACTGGTGGCGTAAAATAGAATAATTAATCAGACTCTGGGTTTCCCGTTTGGTTTCTAACCGACATTATATAACTATCCAAACTGAACCAGACCGAGATTTAAAATTTGGACCTCCGGGGACATCCATTACTTGAATAAGTCAATACTAATTAATCTTTTGATACCACAGTTGTACAGGCGACTCGGATCGACTAAAGAGAAACGTCCACCAAACCGTTTCTAATTTTCTATTTATATTTTTTTCTTTCAAATTGTGTAAATAAAATCACATGGTTATATTAAAAATATCAGCTTTTAAATTCTACCTACAGACCAAAAACTATTTTGTTTATAAGTATGCAGTATATACATAATATTTAAAAACATACGAGTCGATGGGATAATGTATTAAAACTTTAAAGCATAATTATTGCCCTGCGTATGACGTAAGTATCGACCTCATGCGTCATTTTATTACGTGGTAATATTATTTTCGAATCATTATTGTTTCAGGGGTACACTCTCACTCATTCGTATTCGATTTTTTTATCGTTTTCGTAGATTTAGACTAGCAGATATAATGCACACGCCTATCGAACACATTATTCCTTTCTTCTGCAGAACAATAATAACAATGAAAAATAATGGTTTTGCCCAATGGTTTTGAACAATTATTATTTCATATTTATCGTTCGATTCGATGAAGGGTGCTATACATAAACACACCGTACTCAAACATCAGACCACAATAGAGGTTAGGTATGTTCCAGATTTAAGATTTAATAATATTGTGCATAATATGATGGTTTTTACTGAATGCATTACACACATCAGTCAACTGCAATTTTATAAATTGTATAAATTATATCATTGTTGTAACACGAGTCTACTTATACTACCTAAAAATAAGCTTATTAAATTTTATAATAAAAACAATTATAAAAATATAAAAAAAATAATATTAAATATATTTGTTTGCTATCATGTAGAAAGTAAAAGAAAAACATATTTTTTATACAAATATTAAAATATAAAAAGTATTGATAAAATATCGAATACAAAGCAAAAAATAACCAATAAGCAGTATAATATTATATCCAATATCCGTGGTATTATTTTGTTTTCAATAAAAATTATCACAATATTGACTACAATTATAACTGGCTTTTGAAGTTTTCTATCTGACCTATGAATGTTTTCTACAGAAAGATTTTCTATTTCAAGTATTATAGTTAATATATTATATATAATTATATACTTATATTTTATAATCCTATATAAGGCATGATTGTAAGATTTAATGTATATAAAACATAATTTCTATTTTTACAGTAGCTGTTGAACAAAATATTTTTTGCTTCCTCACACGAATGCGAGATAAAAACAATTAAATAAATGTAATCGTGTGATAATTAGGTACTAGTGGTACTACCTGCCCTGCGTTATAGAATATATAATGAAAACAACACAATGTATTATAAAATATATTATTATATCAGTTAAAATAAAATTAAATGTTTCTGTTTGGTATTATATTATGCTCTAATACTTAACAGAAATTCTTCGCATTCATTTTCTATAAATACGAAATTTAATAGAACTCTTTTATTCTCCTCTAAGTTTTTATCGACGTTGGATGACTGAACGCTTTTGACCATCATCAGATCAAATATAAATATAAACATGAGAAAATTAGAAAAAAGTATTTATTGAAAGTAACTTACAGAATGACTTAAGAAAATGTTGGGTTTTTGAATGGTTACTTTTGAATTTTGATTTAAGTATTAATACAGCACAAAAAATGCGGTTTTCCTATAGAACAAATATTTATCCCAAGTTTATTTAAAATTAATTATTGTTGGGTATGTAGGTACGTAAAGTATATGATATAATATTTGTTAATAAACCTTGTATTCGAAATTATATCAACTCTCAAGATTGAAAAATTATATTATTTCTAAAATAAAACCAAAATTAATTTCAATTTAAAATATTTTTATTTATTCATTTTTTTTACAACAGAAATTTTGTGAAATATTACTATGATTAAAATATGTATATAGGTAGTTCATTATAATCAATAAAAATAAATTATATAAATATTAGACTAAACAAGGTTATATAAACAATTTATTATTGCACAAATTAAATAACTTGGTCGTTTAAAATCTAATTTACTCGTTTAACAAAAGCGTGTTTATCAAAAAAAATTATCATCATGTCCATTGTCCAATGGATTCATTTTATCATGATAAGACATTTTGCTATATCAAAACACGATGGACACTCTCGAAATCGAATGAACACGTTGATAGTTTTAGTGTGCACTAGATGAGAAAACGTCTATTTTTTCGTACGAGAACTCAATTAATCCCCATTAGTTATAACACCGCAGATTTTCCGAGCTCAATGCGCGAACATTGAAACTCTTAAACAATTATTTACACAGAACGATTATGTCAATACGTTTCAGAATAATATAGTAGTATGTTAAATAGTATGATGTTATATTGTTGATATCGCCACTGGTGAATGATTACAACGTAACAAAGATATCCACGGTGTGATGGGTACCTATCTAACGGTCGTAAAAATAAAGCAATTTCTCTACAACACCGCAATAACTCTGCACGCGTCTACAACTATCCTGCAGACGTTAAACAGCTAATATATTACACGATATAGTGTGCCGTGTATAGTCTATCAACTGTTTGTTCAATATTTAATCACAGTGTATCAATATCCCAAACAAGTAATACGATCGTATTATTCGTATTGTCGACAATACTACTTCATAATTCAATATAGGTAGACGCGCAGAATGAGATATTGAGATGTTTGAACATTTACGATTTGCGCGTAATACGTATATTATGTTTGATAAAAACAAAAACAAACGAGTAGATAAACGGTCAACCGGGGCACTTCAAAAACACATCTTTGTAGACCTTATCGTTTTCATCATTATTTTCTGGAAACATTAATACACCATCAAATTCGAAAACATTCAATATATTTTATATTACCAACGCTCCTAATGAGATTTCAATTAGGAATCCATATAAACAGTAATAGATACATTATTAATATATAATACAATATGGTCGATGTTATTGTTTAAATTTAAAATTTAATTTTTAATATACATTGTATTAAAATATCGTGTATCTAATAGAGTCTAAAAATATTTAAGTATTCTAAGTACCGACATATATGAAATTATCACTAAAAATAATATACTTCGTAACAAGTATAATGCTTTACACTTTACAGAGATATATTTATTATTTATAGATAGTTTATTTTAATAATTGAAAATATGCAGAAAATTTACTTCTAAAATTGAATACTTACAATAGAACAATTAATATTATAATGTTAAGTCGTCAAAAATAAAAATGTATGTCATATTATAACCAAACGCTAAGTGATATTAAATTAATCAAAAATTATACAGATATAAACCAATTAAAATTAATGATTTAAAAAAATATTTAAGTGAATATTTTATAAGTATTTTATTACCGTCATACTTCTGCTAAATTAAAAATATTTTAAGCCTAATTATGTATATTATGTAAATTAGTACAAATTAAATTAACGCGATAAAACTAATTACTCCCGTTTCTCACAGCAATCTAATTATAATAACTAATAAGGAATAAGTATCAAATTATAATATATGTGTTAGGTTCATGACTAAAATTACCAATTAAACTATTATAATATTAAAACGTATTTTAAAAATAAACAAAATAAATTATAATATCTACGTATTAAAAATAGATACCAAATGCTATTAATTAAAATCAATAGAGGTAAAAGAGCCAAAATATATTTTTCAAACTTATTGCTCAAAAAAAAAAAATACTACAATACTATATAATAAAGGTAAAAAGATTTTAAATAAAAGTCTAATTACGGTTTCCTCGGAAAATTCAAATGATTTATCTCATCTTAACGAAAAATCTTAGTGAAAAACACTAAGACTTGCAGCTTGGCGGTCTCGTTTCTTGGTCTATAATAGTCATTTAGAAAAATAGAAAAATATACTACTGAAAAATATATCTGTGTACTGTATCTCACTAGAATTAAATAAAAACATGCCAACACATAATCACAAAATAAATTTTATAATCAACAGATATTACTATATAATGGAATAAAAGCAAATGTAAACATAAAAAATACAAGTATGTAAGTCATTCGTATATAATAGTGATAAATAACTATATTATTAGAATATTCACTAAACAAAAGAAAATTATTTTAAATAGTTATTGATTCATTTATTAAAATTATACCTCAGCAATTTAGCCTTTATCTGATAATATTTTTTTTTAATATTTTCCTCCGTTATTTTTTAGAATCTTCAGTTTGTAAATTGTCAAGGTTTTTGACCGAGCGAAAAAATGTTTATATTATTCACATTTATAAAAAATAAGCAAAAAATATTGAAAGTCGTATTATGAATATAATTATATCCTGAAATAAAATACTAATATATAAATTTTGTCCAAATTTCAAATATTTGCAGTTTTACGTTTCTGGATTACAACAAAATAAGAAAACTGATTTGGCTGAAAATTAGTTTTGAAATTAAAATGTATATTAAGAATTCACAATAAAATCGCAATTTTAATATTACTATCAACTCAATTGGTATAGAATTATTGAAGTAAAATGTACTCAGGACTTCGGGAGAGTATGGTAGATTTTGATTTTTTCGTAATTTAATAGATAACAAATATTGAATATATATATATTAAATTGTAATCAATTGTGTATTATACATACAAAAAACGATACTGAACTATGTAAAAATGAATACATTATTATTTATTTTAGTTTATACTATATTTTTTGATTATAACTATTATTATTATAATTTTCTTATTCAGTAAGTTATAGTTAAATTCATGTAAGTCAAAAACATTACATATAGCTTATATAGCTTATATAGAATTATAAACAATGTAAAAGCTATACCGGCCGGAAGATTTACCAAACATACTCATCCCAACGTTTTTCTTTAATAATTATATACCATTCGACAAGTGTCTATGATCATATCAACTTTTTTTTTTCATACGAGAATTATACTTTTTCCTATAAATTACTAAATAGATGATTTTTTAAGATAATAAATCCACAACACTGGGTTTAAAAAATGTGGGAGCTACCGTGATTTGAACATTTTAATAAATATTAATCTACAAACATTTGATAATTTATAAAAAATATCAGAGTGTAATTATTTACATACTACTACTACTACTACTACTACTACTACTACTACTACTACTACTACTACTACTACTACTACTACTACTACTACTACTACTACTACTACTACTACTACTACTACTACTACTACTACTACTACTACTACTACTACTACTACTACTACTACTACTACTACTACTACTACTACTACTACTACTACTACTACTACTACTACTACTACTACTACTACTACTACTACTACTACTACTACTACTACTACTACTACTACTACTACTACTACTACTACTACTACTACTACTACTACTACTACTACTACTACTACTACTACTACTACTACTACTACTACTACTACTACTACTACTACTACTACTACTACTACTACTACTACTACTACTACTACTACTACTACTACTACTACTACTACTACATACATTATTGTACCTAATTTATATTTTAGTAAAACTATTTTAAAAGAAAATTGTCCTTAATAAATATATACCTAAATAACTCAGAAGCTCGTTAGGGTTTTGATCTAGATACATTAGCATTAAAAACAAATCATTTGCTAAATAGTTTACACTATAACATTTCGAACCATATTCGAAAAATATAAGTTTTATCATTTCTGATCATTCTTTAAAATAAAGTATATAAGAAATCCAAATAACTAAAAACATGGTATCAAGTATATTTAAAAATATTTAAAATCAGAATTTTAATGTATATATATATATATGTATGTTTTAATGTATAATAAATAAAAATAAAATAAAAAAAGATTTAAGGTTAGTGAATATATAGGTGGCTGTCTTGTATATAGTTATAAGTCATAAGTAAATGTTAACAATCATTCAATGGTTTTTGTAGATATCTTAATATTAGTTTAAATATTTTAAAAATGTCAGGTTTCTGTATAGAATGAATCATCAAATTTATTTTTAAATTACATAATGTCTTTACTTCAGTAACCATTAACCGGGATATTTGAAGTATATTATTATATTATTTATTTATTATTAATAAACAGTAAAGCCCACGTTACAAGCATAATATATAATATTTTAATCTAATATTTATTTACTCGCTGAAATACCTTACGAAAATTGCAAACTGTTATTTAATATGACGTTCAGTATAACAAAGTACGATAAATATAAATTACAGGAAGTATACAATATATAAGTATTTACTTAATTTATATAGAATAACTAATATTAACAGACTATTTATTCTGAATTTAATCAAATTTTAATGTCTTAGCGAAATATAAAAATACAGTGCAAAAATAAATCTTAATTAGTTGAATAAATTGCTAACGGACATTAAACCATGTTTACAGGTGATAAAAAGGAATAATTAGTTTTAGTATTTTTGATGAAAAGTAGTATTTTATTTCTTAAGTTTTTTTAAATAAATTTTAAAAGTTAATTTTCTCTAATGACCGAGGGTAGACTTATTCATTATTAAATTATTTATAAAGAAATGTTTAATTAAAATATAACATCTGGTTATTTTGAGCATAATATTTTTTAAAAGAATCTAAATATAAAATGTATTTATGCGAACATTTGAAAATAGTTGATTTTAACTATAAGACTGATTACTAGAAAACAAATTTTTGAATACAAATTGCGTTTCTTTCTGAATATCCGAAAAAATTGCTTTCCAGGCTCAATATTCATTTCATACATCAAGAATTGGTCAGATTATTAATCACTGATTACATAATATGCAGTTCCAAAACGTCAAATATAGTTATGGAATATTTGAGCTATGAATGGATAATGTGAAATATGTATACAATACCTATTAGGTTTACATATTTATTAAATTTCAGACAGACACGTAACGCACAGTGACGGCTAATCCGCACAATACAACACGTATGTTTAAAAATATAAAAAGTGGTTATACTCTACTTACGACAATAGGTGGTACGTATACATTATAATATAAAATCTAGATCGTCGTGTAGGTTTTAATTTTTTTTTTCAATCTTGGCTAACATAAACATACAATATGAAAAAAAAATTGGTCGTAGTCATAAATGAAGTCTATTGGTGTGAGATGAATGTACAAGAGCCTCTCTGGCTCCATCCTCTCCGAATGGATTGTGCGAATGACGTGAAACAATAGTTTCGACTGTATACACATTGTAAAAAGAACGTAGAACTTTTTATTTTCTTTGTGTATTGTGCAATGAAAACTTTAGGGTACAAAATCCGACCGTTCCAAAGTTATTTGGAATAATCGAATTTTTGTTACCGTTTAGCAAATGGTACATTTTATAAGAATAATAATAATTGCATATCACCGACTTAACTTCTAGTTCGGTACACACAGGTACGCAAGACTTTTAAACACGTGCCGACAACTCATTACAAATTATAGAAGTTCCTGCAGCTGCGACTATCGCATGTAGCCTTGTCCGTCATAAACCGTGAGGATTTAAAAAAAAATCGTGTACAATGTACATTTTCAATTTTATTATTTTTACTACGTATATGGATGATCATATACAAGACACAAAACTCAGATTGAAAATTCTTAATTTTTAGATAACTGTACTATAATAACCCTATAACAATTAACTATAGTGTGAAATCCTTTACTACCGCCTAACCGACAAAAATTATTATCGTCCAGCGAAAAATACAGATTGTGTTCATACGGTTTCCTTAATGGAATTTTACAGCCTAGAAGCGATTAAAAATTGGATTATTTTAAAAGCGTGGAAAAGTCTGTAAATATCATTACGCTTATTAATCTGACTTTAACGATTTTTCCAATAGACTTATCCAATCTGTATTTCACACTTAATACATTGAGATGCGATGAATAATTATTGAAACACGTGGAGCGTCGTGATCAGTGGTGTATTTACTTTACGATATAATATTTAGTGGTTATTTTATGAAAAAAATTAGACGAGTCTAATGTATTGACTGAAAATTAAAAGATTTAATTTTCAAAACACAAAATGAGTAGAATCCAAGCGCGATTGCATTTGAGATGGACACAACATAGAACAACCGTATGGAATATCAAATGGCGAGTATCAATTAAACCGCTATAACAGAGATAGATAAATACGATTTACTAGATATTGCAGAGGGTTTTATATGAAATTGTTTTACTTTGAAGATGAAATTCTTATTATATTAATATGTTGCCAAGAAATAAGTCCGGGTCAGCCAAAAGGACAAATATATATATATATACACAATTCACTCGTAAATGAGATATTGTGTTAATGGTTCACCGAAAATACTTTTGGCAACAACTTCCTTTGTGACCACGCTTTCAGTAAATCAAAAACAAAACTCAAATGTTTTTCTCGTTTTGATTCATATTTTAGTTTATTTTATTCATTATTACGTTTGCGTCATAGTAGGTACTACTATAATAATACCGGACATAAATGTTTTGTCCGTCGTTAGAATATTTATATATGTGTACTTATTTAAAATTTAATTTTCTTTTATAATAACAAATATTATTACATAGTAAAATATATTCTCTTATTGATTTCATCGGATGTGTTTCTATGGGTATAGTATGCATTATGTATAATATGCACTAATGATTTCAAATATACATAAATACGAATATATAATATTATATTATTACTTAACAAACACATTATTGCAATAATAATACCTAATATATTAATGTACCGGAGCATTTGCTTATTACATTAAAATGATGAAACATGAGTCTAGAGATTCGTTAATTTAAACAACGCTGATATATTAATGTGTACTATACACTGTACTTTGAGTGAATTTTGATTTACAATATTAATATTATTGTCATATATTTTTTGTTTGTTATTATTTTTTTTTTTTTTTTTTTTTTTTTGTTTGCTATAAAAAATATCCATCAAAGTAATTAAATAAATACAATTTATTTCGTTTGTGAATTTAAATTAAAACTATTTGTTAATGTATCTGCCTACTTTTTAATTCAATAGCTGTATAAAATATTAAAATGAAGACGACCGTATTTACTAACCGTATCCAAATAGTCGAATTCGATATGAAAAAAAGTAGGTAACCGTTCTGCCGTACAGTTTGTAGTTGTCAAGTGTACTTCGTTATTCAATAAGTCACTGTAACATATGTATATAAAATTTGAATTCGATGATAAATCGTTGCATACGAAAAAGGTTAGGTTAGTATTATACTTTAATTTGAAAAAATAATATTATCGAAATCTTTTAAAACAAAATTAGATGTTTAGGTTTACTGCGAATCTACGTACAAAAAAGATAATCCTACCAAGAAAGCATGTATTCAAACTTCAAAACACTTTTCTCGGTGATCTAACTGTATCAAGTCATTCATACTACACAATATATTTCTTGTAAAGAATTTATTGATTAAAATATTTATGTATACATAGAAAAACGTTTCGTTTTTAAGTATGGAAGTCTACAAAAATGTTAACGTTTTCGGTTCTTTTTTTTTAATAAAACGCTCAAAAGTAAAATATTTTAACCATATAATAATATTATCGTCAGCACTTAAAATGTTAAAATATTGTTTGTTTTTTCGATAAAAATTTGTATAACGAATGAGATTGAGATTTACACGTTGCAATTTTCGTTCGGCAACTCCTATAGTTATTAAAATTATAATATCATATTAAGAAATTAATCAATTAGTACAACTAGTAAAATTTTACCCAAAACATGATATACCAATACTCATATATTATAAAAGCTGAGAAAATTTAGCGGTCACTTTTTGTGTTTCGGAAATTAAATTAAATTCTGGGAAATTAATTTATAACTTCCAAACGTTTGATTAAAAAAAATCGATTTTTTTCAAAATTGTATAATATTTGTTTGAACATTTTTCTGATATCTGTATTACTTTTATCATTAGTCTTAATATATTATAGTTCTAAATGTTTTAAATACTATTAATATTATATTATTTCGTGCTAATAGTTTTAATTATTAGATTAAAATAAAGTTTTATCACACCATGCGATATCATAAAATATCCCTTTCGATAACATGTTCAACATTTTGAGCCAAAGCATGCGTACAATAATAATACGTTAGTTAATATAATAATCAAAACAAATAAGAAAATACAATTTAAAAAAAAATTGAAATACACAATAATATATTGTATTTGTCGGAAAGATATTATTATTTAATACTCGGCTATTATTATGACTAACTAAATATGAATTTTTCGTAACGATTTTGTGTCCAACCTCGCTTTGTATAGATACCTCGGAAATCCGATTTAATGACCCGGAATTTATTTTACATCACAACATGAAATATTATTTCGATAAATTCTATGAATTTAAATATATATATACATATAAATTATAAAATATTGCATGTTGTTTCAGATTTTAATGACATTTTTTCTCTGAACAATATTTACCAGTCGTTTAAAATAATACCATAAATGCATGTATTTTTTTATGCGCATAATATTTCGAATATAAATACAAATTTGAATAACTAAAAAAAAAAATCACATACAGGTATGTCGACCCCGTTATCCCTCCAGTACCATCACTACAGCCCCAAAACGAATAGCATAAAATTACGTGAATACAAAATTATTATTGTATATTATAATATGCTAACTATGTATACCTACGTAACACTCACAGTCTTAATTAAATATGCAAACCAGCTAATATACGGCTGTATATACTATATAGTCGGAAATTGGGAAAGGTAGGTACTCGCCAGAGCTTAGCCCACTCAAATAATTCTTATAGTGCTCCACGCTTACAAAAATTTCCACGTTTAACGATCATTACCATTTTACATAATTCGTAATATGAAAAAGATAAGTTATTAATTTAAAATTATTCAATGATTTATAAAATACATTTTATTTTGGTTTATTTTTGGAATTAACATCATTTTTTTATCCTCAGTTCAATTTATCTCACTTGCAAAATAAAAACATTTAATTTTATTGAACGTATTCAATAAAAAGTGCACTTGATCTTTTTTTCTAGAAATATAATGTTTGATTATTGGCATTTAAAATATAGATAAATACCTAGTGTGGTTCTGTGAATAGAATTTAAATATAAACTTTATTTTTAAAAATCAGCACCTTTCACTTCCTAGAATTCGACTGAATTATGTCCATAATATATTTGATATTATATTTGCATTAAACCCCATGGTCCGTTTAACTATCACTTGTATTTTATTATTATTAACAAAACTCATCTCTCTTTATAAGTTATAACCCGTATGTAGACATATGAACAGCTTAACCAAATCACCCTCACACTTATCAGTTTTACCGACAACTTCAGAAAATATTTATTGATCGTATTTTTATTTTACAATAATTTACTCGGTAGTCGGTACTACCTGATATCTGATGCCACTACTTGTATTTCAAATAAAAATCTCATCGCTGAAATGTATTATAAATGAATAGGCATATATTATACAAGTCACAAGAATGTTGATTTTGAACAATGGATTCGGATATATATGAGCGCACTGATGTGTAAAAACAAAGTTGCGAATCGGAAACTTTAAGGCTTCAAAAGAAACGTAACACGTACTGTCAACAATGATTGGTGATTGGTAATATAAGAATAACGATATTATAATCACCTGAGTTCGTGACTTATATAGTATTTGCATAATAATATATTATTATGCCAATGTCCTAGTTACAATGCGTTATAAATATGTTTCAGATAACGATGTTGTAAATAATATTTTATATATTTCGAATAATATTTTTAATGCTATATATTTTGCTGAGTTTTGTGTTTTTTAGTGCTATTTTTAAACTTTTACTTGCTGTTATTTGAAAAAATTAAATATCTCAATAATTCTCAAACGTCTAAAAAAATTGTTATTAATATTTGTATAAACTTATAATATAATTACGGAATACAAAATATTTGGATCATATAAAAATAGTGGTATTTTTATGGTCTTCGTATTTTATTGTTTTATATTTCTATTTGTGTATAGATATAATTGTTTACTATGAAACGCAATACAATTTACGTTAATCGAATAAATATTATTTTATACATCCTAAAGTTATTTTCAAGTAGGTATTTTCAAATCTTTCAAAACTCAAAACAGCGTAGGTACATCGGTACATGACATTTAAAGTATTTAAAAAGTTAGAAAAATTACACGGCCGAAATAATAGTAAATATGATGAATATTATGTTATAATAACAGAAATAGATTATTAAGTTTGAACTCAAGCCTCATACACATACATTTAATGCAGATCAAACGACGTGCCCGTCATGTTAATAGTACATATAATAATATTATGCCCTCCGAGGATCTGTTTATCGTTAAAGATTTAGCAGCACCCTTTCGTTATGTGAATACCAATGGGGATATCGGAAAATGCGATTTTCCGCCACAAAATCTGCAACTGTTATTGTAAAATATAATGAAATAATATTATGTTGCATGTAATACATGGTATTTACGTATAACTGAGAAAAACTGCATCAGCACACGCGTATCATTGGTCGGTGTTTTTCTTCGATTGCCTGTCGGCGGAACGCTTAAAAGTGCACCTGTACAGTATATTAGTATTGTTATTATTAATATGATTACTGTTACACATAAACATAATACACAACAGTAATATTATACCATTGACATTATATTCGCGCATATTGACCGACATACGGCCGGGCTAAATCTATTGGACGACCTCGTGTGTAATGCAACTATGCTGCAAATTGGATAAGACCGGAAGCCATTTCTCGGGATTATTTTGGCGGCGGCGTCCGTGTACGATATACAATAATATTATAATAATATAAACAGGAACACTCACCCACCTATATTATAGATACCATATTATCATGTGCATGTGTTATAATAAGATAGGTCATGTTGTACCGACGAATAAATCTCCACAGAAAAACAAAAAAATGTCCGAATTCGTGTCCTCTTCGTTTAATATTATACATTTTATCAGATTTTTGAATACCCTTTATCACTTGTTATACACTTTAAAGACTATAACTATATAAGAAACAATTAATACGATGAATATTGGGTATTAGTGATAAATCATAGTTGTATGTATAAAATATGTATTACTGAAAAATGAATATATCATTATTAGAAATATTACTTAATGTAAGTACTATTTATATTTTATTCTCGATTAATAATAGGTACTTATATTTCAAGTACCAAACTTGAGTATTTATTGTACCTACGTTGCATATTATCTACAAGTACTAAAGAATATGATCATTGATCATGCATTTATCTTGCTAAAATAAAATAAAATAAATTTATATGTGTGTAGTTTATCCAACATTATTTTTTCATATTCTTCATAGGTAATAAAAAAAAATAACGATTTATGAACGAGATGAATTGAGATACTTGTCTATGACGAAAGAAAATTTTAAATGAAAGTTATTGTTTAAAATAAATATTTTTTATTTACCTGCAGTTTGCACAATAATGTAAAACCTTTTTTTTTTTTTTTTTTTTATTAATAATAATAGCCCTCGGCAACATAGGCCATTGGGTTTACATAAGTTTAAATTACAAGTGAAGTGCTAAATAAGGTTATACTATAGGAGAACTTAATTTTAAATTTTTGATAGGAGTTTTGCTGCTGTGATAAATTGCATGATGTCGGCTATGGCTTTGGGATGATTGTGTAAAACCTTTATTAAAGTATATAAAGTAAAAACTTTGGATTATTCCAAATTTGTGTAATATATCCAGCAGATAAGCTTATCTTAGATTTAAATAGGTAACTTTAAATTATTTTATCAGTTTCAGTTTCTACGCGCTAATTGTATGGTACATTACCATAAAGAAAATGGAGAAGAATACCATTAATATTTTTCAAGCATAAAAATACATTTAAAACTATAATAATTGTCGAAACAAGCTGTGCAATTTTGCAAAATCTAACAAGTATGCAATATTAAAAGTTTCACATAACTGATAAAATATAGATTTATTTAAATGTAATAATCAAGTAAACGATAAGATCTTGGATCCGAAATATATTTTATTTTCTGCCCAGATTCATTAGTTCGTTAATTATCGAGTACCCCCTATTTTGAGGTAGCTACAGGTGTAACCTAAACCCTAGTGCATTCATATTTACATTTCAGTATTATAAGTAAGTACGGTTAAATGGTCTAACATAATATAGGAGCGTACTATACCGTGGAAAATTGAACGATGAACGGGTTTTAAAGTGTTATGTGCGCGACATGCAGTGTATTCATCGAAAATCTGGTATAGCCAGGGGATCAATCAATCACGTATATTGAACTGAGTTTATACGTTTAAGTGTTCATATTTATATCTCAATAAAACAATACGTAGCAATTTACATATTCCATATATTTTATACTCGTCAATTTGAATTTTTATTGATGTGCAAAGACAAGCATTTATCCATTTCACCTCCCACCCCACAACGGGGCAACAGTAAGAGACAATGATATTCGTAAGTGGACGACTAACGTGGGATTTTTCTGTACGATACCTATTACCTAACAATAAAACGTTGTTTTCCGTGTATTGTAGATTTTTTAATTTATAACTGAGAATAACACGAAAAGGTCCCGGTTACGCTCGTTGTAATTAAGCGGAAAACGTGACCATCACACCGCGTTGGCCTGATCGTGTAATCAAAATATGTACGAAAACTAGAGTGAATTTATTTATTTTTTCTAAACGCCGGTAGAGGAGTGCAAAAGGGTCAGGTGATTCTCCGTGGCACGTGCTTCGTTGCAGAATCGTTTTTACATTATATTGAATAGTACAGTGTCACCTGGGGCGCTCAATTCGTGGGGTGGGTATATGTGTGTGTGCGCGCGCTTGTGTGTGTGTGTGTGTGTGTGTGTGTGTGTGTGTGTGTGTGTGTACACCTACAGCATCTAAACGTACATACATGACCGTGTACCTACGTGGGGACGTTGTCAAATTATTTCCATCCACCATCCGGTTGTTGACAAATTGACTTTGTAACGCGCGACCGGGGCGGATCAATTTATACTGAACGCGGCACGAGATACATACATCCATATATATATACTAATATGAAGTCGTACAATATGATCAGAGCGAGTTACAAAACTCGTTTTTTTTTTAACTCGACACACGTACGTGACGGAAATAAATGTGAATAGCCACCATCATCCGATAACTCCGGAAAATTCGTCGCGCGAATAAAGCAGTTTCTTTTTTTGATGATTTCCAACGAAAGAATAAAAAAAAAGACAATAGCATTATGTTATATAGGCAAGCTGACAACGGCGACGGAGTTACCACACTTGCTTGATATAAATCGTTAAAAATTTATGCCAACAATTTGCGAGTAATTTGCTAGAATTTGTGAGTCAGAATTGCTATAGTCATTACTTCCTGCTCCTTCTTCAAGGGTGGTTAAACTACAAGTAGCCCACCTATTTAATGTAGATTACCGTTCTAGATGTCATGAAAAAATAAAAAAATAAATGAGAAAAACAAAATATAAATAAAAAAACCAACTTAAATAACAATAAAAGTTGGCAATTTTACAACTTTAAAATCTAACAGCTTTAGATGACTACTAAAATCTAGAAAATTAAAACGAAAATTTTTTATCATTATTGACTTTTTAATTTAAAGTGGGTGGGTCAATATCAGAAATTATTGTTTATAATTTTTTTTTTTTTTTATTGTCTTTCTTTTGGATGATACAAGTTAATAGTTATCAATAATAACAGTAAAAATAATAATAGTAATAATAACAATAGAATAATAAACCTGAAGATATACAGTGTTTTATGTCACTTAAGCATACGAACAATGTTATACATTATTAGATTTAAAAGTAGAGTGAAAATTTAATTTTGAAAAAAACTAAAATATACCTACAACGAATTTATCATTTTATATACCTAGATTAGATATAATCATCAATTTTTGAAGAAAAAAATCAAAAACCAAAATTGAAGCGTTCATTATTAATAACACATTACCTATTTCATGAAAAAAAAGTCCAAACGTGTTCAATTGTTGTCACAAACATTTTGTCATAACTTTTTTTTTTTACTTTTTAGGTCGATTTGATCATAATTACATCTGGACATAATATATTTTGTTTTAGATTATAGCAGCTATTTATTTATGTCTTTTTATGGTTTGTTCATTATTATACGTTATTTGGTACAGTCGGATTTATGTTAAATACTTAAATCATTCTTAAAAATTTAATTTTCAGCTTCGGAGGACTAGAAAAATTTGAAGATGAACTCACAAATTCTAGCAAATTAAGACACAATTAAACCACTTTCAATTATTTTAAATAAGGTTAGTGAGCAATCTAACGTTGATCCATCATTGAAAATGAGAGGGGAGTAATGAATAGCAAATTCTAGGAATGGACTCACAAGTTCTAGCAACTTACTTTAGCATACATTTTGAACGGATTGTGTGAATTCGATGGGCCAACTTCATAATCGAAAAATCAGATCGATTTATCCGTAAAAGTACAATCTTGACGAACCCATACATTATTAGCTCCTTAAAAATCTATCCAGCTGGGTAGAGAAATTATAAAATCGTACTCATAGTTCCATTTCCGCGTCCTAGTGGTATCGGGGGGGAGGGGGGGTACATCGGTATTGTTATATATTTGTCTATACACTATACATTAATGATGATACCACCAATTATATTATGTTGATAAAATTTAAAAAGTATTAATATAAAATTCTTTAATTTTAAAATCCAATATTTTCAATATATCCTTCTACCTTTAAGCTATCTAATGACTCTATCTTTGTATTATGATTTCTATAAATAAATCGAAAATATACTAACAATTTATTACAAAGAAATGTGAATCCATAATTTTTTATTAATATGATTAATTGCAAACTTATTATTGTTGGAAGATTTACAATAAATGTGTTTATATGAAAATGCATATCAATTTGTATTTACATAAAATATTTTTATCAATAAATTCTACAGTTGAGTATTTACAATACATAATTATTTTATTATTTAATAGCAATTTTAATAGATAAAAATATATATTAAATATATGAGGTTGTTTTTAATAGGAAAGAATGAACTAAACTTGATTATAAAATATATTAAATGATTAGAAATTGAATAATAAGAAAAATTAACTTGCTAAGTTAGAAATTACCTGTAAAAAAATATTAAACCATTATGTAACTTCATTAAACATAATGTAATAGTATATTATGTTTAACTCGTCAGTGCCTATAGCTTTGATAACAATCATTTAAATGGAATAACCACTTAAAATTTAAAATAAATCGTCTGTTTTATTCAAAATTTTGTTTTTTTTAACCTACAATAATTGCAGATTTTATACTGTATTGTTCAAACATTTAACGCCACAAATTCATTGGTGTATATTTTTCAACATATTCTTTTAATCCAAACAATATAATAAATATTATATTCCCGTACAATTCTACATCGGCGTCATACTTCTACTACTACAACAAATGTTAAAATTCTGGCGCCACCAATAAAATATAGTATTTTCGCAATTTCCACAGTGATTTTATTTAACCATCCGTTTTTAGCGTGTCGCTATAATCGTAGGTATACTATTTATTACACTGCAACATAATAAAATGGATGATTTAACTTTTAAATTCACAATAATATCCATTTGACTATAAATATGTTCGTGGATGTTAGATAATATAAAATTATGCAATTTAAGTAATAAAACCTGATTAGTATAAAATATGTATGTTATAAAAAATTTCTAAAATATTAATTATTCAAATAACACATTAAGCACCGTACCCTTAAAATCCTGTGCACATTGATTTTATCCTCAAAACGTACACAATTTTTCTTTTTTTTTTTAATAGACATTAAGAAATTAAGAAATTTAAAATAAACACTGTGTTTAATATATTTTTTTTTATCCATTTTGGCATCCGATAAACAAATAAATACAATAATATTATGTCAAATGTTTAAAGCTGAAAATATATTTTAGTATTTTTCCTAATATTCTTATATATTATAGCTTTTACGCCAAACTGACATAAACTAAGGCAGTTATAAAAAAAAAATGATTTTGAAAGGAAGGAATATATAGTTAGGAGCAATACTGCAGGAAGGAGAAAGAAAGATAGAGAGAGAAAGTACCAGATTTTAAAACCGTTGAAAATAACAAGGAACTCCTGATTTCTATACCTACGCATGGTATAGTTTTAGTAGGTTATAAATATCTTGGGTATCAAAATGTCAGAAAACTTCCCTAAATAAAAAAAAATAAAAAAAATTGTTTCCGTTAAGGGCTGCTATGCGTAATATTTTTGAGAAAAGAATCAGAATATGAAAATGATGATAATAATATTATAATGTTATAATAAGTAAAATGAAAAAGCGTTAATATTCTCATAAAGACGTATTTCTGGTATCTTATTGGATATAAAACGTATTATATTTATTTAGGATTTAGGATTATTTTGATGTAAGACAGCATCAATAACTTTTTTGTTATTTTTTTTTTATATGTACATAGACAGGTTTATAATAGGCAAAATATTTTTAGAATATTAGATACCTTATTTTAATCTAGATACATAAAAATCGAAATTTGAACGAGTAGCTTATATAAGTTATATATATTTAAACTTTAAACTTTAGATGAGGGGAGTAGTAGACCAATATTTTGCGGGGTTTCCTACTCGTTCCACTCCGTGCACTAAACTTTAAATACTTATAACTTACAAGCTAATTGTCCAAATTTCGATTTTATGCATCGAACTACGAGTAAATATTCCGAAAATATTCTGCTTCAGAAAATGAAATTAAAAAAAAATATATTGTCATTTTAAAACATTAAAATTTTTAAAAGTTATAACAATAAAAAATATTTCAAAAAATATTATTTTGTTTTCAAAAACGTTAATAGATTTTGAAATAATGAGTGTTGTGATTGTTCTGAGTATGGCTTAATAAAATAATCACCCAACATACTATATGAATTTTGTAATATTCATGTACCTATATGTGATATATGATTTATTTTTAAAGGAAAAATCCAATCCTGTAAAACTTTGTTTAGTGTGTTTTTAAATGATTATACCATTGTTTTTAATTTATTTTGAAATATTTTTGATGTTATTGTAGAATTCTATAATATTTGTAATTGCCTATGAGTTACTACTATTATTAGTTGTCTAAGCCTTAATGCATAAACATCAGAAAATTAATTAAAATAATGAATGGATTAAGACAATTATTGTGACATTGATAATTTATGTGTTTCATTCCCCTCACTCCACTACTATAAATAATAAATAGCATAGATGGGAAAAAAATAGGCTCGATAAAATTAATTAATTTAAATTAATAATACAGTATACATCATTGTAACAGTATAATAAAGTGTATGTGGTTTATGCAACATTTCAAAATATTATGAAAAAAATTGATATTCGAAATTAAAATTTAAAAAAAAAACCTAAATTGATTTCGAAAATTAGCGTAGGTACCTAAAACATGGTTGTTAATTAAAATCATCGTACTGAATCATTGTCTTTGTAGTTTCTAACCAATGAATGATACATGATACTGTAATTATTATAGGTAGCTAATAATTACAGAGAACTATTATAGGCGTTTGTGGGAAGCGTCTTAATAGGAATTGTCAACAATACTCAATACGTTTGGCAGTGGCGTCGTCCTTGGACAGCATTAACCGAACTCCTAGCGGGAGAGGGCGATTGCTAACGGAAGCGACATGGGGATGTTTGTCCAAGAGGGAGTACCGTAGAGGGGTTGAAACTCGTGTTCAGGCGGGGTTTCTTTTCTGGCCGAGCGGCGTTAATATAATAATAAATTAACAATAACATTGCATCGTTAGCCCTATGCGACTGGACGGCGCGATTAGTCGATCGGTTGGCGGCACAATCGAAGACACACGACGTATACATAGTAATATATCACTGTGGTAAAAACGCCTACACGCCGCCGTCACCGCCACTAACGTCGTTACATCCGGTAAGTTTCAACTTGTTTTGTGTTGAATACGATATTATATTATTTTACGTGTATATTATGCATTTATACATAATATACTATCGTAATAATATTATAATAATAATATGTACAATGTACATAGGATGATTCGCTAACTGTGCTCTGTACACTATACCCTTTAATCGTGCATTTATTCTGGTTCCGGTTTTTGAAATTTTTAAGCTAGTTTTAAACATTTATGCAAAGTTGCATTAAAAAAATTGATTCATTTAACGGTTCACTAAGCTTTAATGAACTAATCATGGATCACTAAATTGTATTCAAGTAACTATTATTAGCTCATTATAAATTCATTTTATTTTTGGTGGTTGTTTATATAGCTCGGCATTAAATAATTTCTTTTTTATGCTATTTAAGGAGTATTCTCCTAATTTTATTTTTAAAGAGAACCACCCTTTTTATTTTAAATTATTCAACAAATGGTTATTTCAAAAATGTTGATATCATATATCTACATCAAAATTCGAAAGAGCTATTTCTGTTACCAAACTTCACGTAACAAGTATCATATGATTAAAAGATTTAAGAATTATATCGATGATAATATACAATTACAATTATTGTAATTTATAAAAATATTGTGCCAGTGCAAAATGAATAAATTAAATAATAGTTCTATTTTAATTTGTATGTATCATATAGACCATATCTTCTAAACTTAAACTAAACCTAATGAAATATTCTTAATTCTTAATTTATAAACTAAAATATCAAAAAATATTGTTTTAAATATTTATATTATATTAATAATTTAAACTATTCAAAAACACATTCGCGTTACTAAAAACTTACTCTTGTTTTTAGTGCTTAAATGTTATCTTGTACTTATTAAAAATTTAAAAACAAAAAAATAACGAATTAAATTAATTTATAGAACATTTCTTTTAGTCTTAAAACTTTTTACAATTAGTATAAATTTGATAATAAACAGAAGAAAGTGGCCAGTAATACGCCTGAGTGTATATTATAACATATGCATGTAAATTAAATAAGTATATTATAATACAATAATTACTATAATTGTATTATTTAAATCAATATAGTATACCGTAAGCAATTTATAATTTATCTAAATAAAACGTATTTTGGTATTTATAACCCAAATTTTAAGCATATTACATATTTATTATTTAGTTAGAATAACGTCTAATTCAAATAAAATCGTTAATAGGCAGTACAAAACCTTTAATAAAGGGCTATAGTTTAATATTATACAATAGCACACGTCACTTTTGTGGTCTTTGTTCAGCCACATCGCAGCAGGCAAAATAATTCATAGCACCTATAGATAATAATATTATAATGAATAAATTTGCTGATAAACTTTAAACAGTATACATACAAAATAGTAATTGTGTATATTGTTTACCTTCTACCCTTGTACTTGATTGTGTAAATTCATACATCCTCTTTCGTGTATTATGTCAATATGTAATTCATATAAAATATAAAATTAACTTTATTATAAGTGCTTTTAAATTTAGACAAGTATACATAATATTCGAAAGTTGAATCTGAGAAACATATTTTAGTAACAAAATGCCAACTCTTTCGTTAAAATAATAATAATTGTAAATATAATCTTCTAACAAAGGATCTTATAACTGTATATTATATTTATATAATAGTAATTACTCTAATGTAGGCATGATAATATTATAAACCACGAATGTATAAACATATTTGAAAACTGTTTTAAGAATTAAGTTTGATTAAACAATGGATTAAAATGAATAGCACTAAAAAAATTAAGAATTCACAAAATACTAATTTAAAATTATGCAACAATTGACTGGAAAATGTTAAATTAAGTTCAAATATTTTAAAAAAACATATTTTAAAATGAAAACTAACTTACAAACAATTATTCTCTAACATTTCTATCATACTATATACTTTGTTTCTTGTAACTTTATGAATAATTTGTTAAATTAATTTCTTAATAAAAACATCTTGTATTTATTATTTACTTGAAATCATATTTTACATATAACAGTAAATAATAATCTGTGATAATTATAAGCATTTTGAATTATTATTAATTATTTTTTGACTCAATACTAGCATTAAAATATTTATTATTAAACAAAACATTGAAAAAGACTCAATTCAATAATATGATTCCTAGTTTTTCCGGTTTTTCGTAGTTACTGGACAATTTTGCAAAACCGTTTTCACTATTATTTGTCTAATGTCTAATGATAATGAACAAATCACTAAAAAATTAAAAAAATTATTCCATATTATGTGCTCAATAGTCAATATTTATTATACAGATATTATTGATATCATATAAGTCATAATTAATAAAAATCTATTATAGCTTATATTATGCGTAATGCAATTTCTAGCAATCCTGAATTTTAATAATACCTTTTGAAAATTGTTTGAAGAGAAACAAATATAATATATATAATATATTACGTGAAATGAGATTTATGTTTGATTCCCGTAACCTCTCCACTATACCAGGTACAAACGTGAGATATAAAAGTTCACTATATGTGACTTGCATACCCAAATTCGACTAAACCAATATACTGTACCCAGTGTAATCACATAACGCGAAATTTTGCAATATCCTATAAATTATATTTAAGATAAACTACCCTGTTTGATAGAGGAAAAAAATAATAATAATACGTGAGTATAGATTATATTATTGTATCCAACCAAGTATACAAAATTGAGAATGTGTAGATTTATATGGTTACTAACGACGTTGTATCTGTCTGATTACGCACTACTCGCAATGTCAAATAACCTAATATACTGAGGCAGATGACGTCCCCCGAGGCAGATGATTTTGCAGAACTCGTAAAACTTATCGTGATGTATAATGAAACTGAAACTTACCGCGTTCAATGAAAACGTTTACTACAATGATCCATTTGGCGCAAAGGATTTCATAAAGCGAATACATAAATAAGCGACTTGAATATTTCATTAAAAGCTAAGTCAACTTTTCCCAGACCTCTGTAACGCTCGCGTACAGGTTTATCATAGTAGGTAACGGAATATATGTATATATTAATGATTCTTACACCTTCGTTTGGGAAGTTCAAACGAATCGTTCAAATGCTGAGTTCATAATATATTTTCTCCGTCAAATTGTTTTTGCTTTACCAGCTTTCAGCTCTACGACAGTGTAAAACTTCACGATCATATAATATATAATCTGATAAAAGAATACAAATAAATTATATCTAAAACAAAAAAATACATTAGTTATGAATGTTATGATATTACGTAGGTCTGTAGCATGTGATAAAGTTAATATCGATTTAAGTGTATTCATATATAATAGTAGAGTATGAAATTAGTATAAATCATTATCCAATATGCTTATATATATATTTTATCATTAAAATGTTTTGATTATTTACAAATAAAATCAATTTTTTACAAAATAGATAACGGTTATAAAAAATGTATAAAGATTTTATCAATATTTCAAAAACTGATTAAACACTCGTGTACACTTATCATGTTATAGTTTCATAAACATGAATAACAGATAATTATTATTTTTAATTTCATAAACCAGCAAAAAAAAATTTACACAATATCAAGTATTGAAATTACTAGTAAGCATGACTTGTTCGTGATTTGATATTTTTTCGAATATTTTAATGAAACTAAGAGACTATAATGCAACATTAATAAATTCCAAAATTTTCTAATAATAAAATGTAATATTGCTCAAAACATAAAATATGATATCTTAATGTATAATGAACCTACATAAAAATTTCATTATATAACTTAAAAAAGTCTTTATGATTCCCGTGTAACAAAATTTCAAAAAAAAAAAATCAAATGTTTGATATGTGTACTTATAACAATTAAAGTTGTAATAAACATTTAAAAATTAAATTATATAGTTATGCTTTTAAAACATTTCGGAAATCGACTTGAGAATACAGATTTAGGCAACATTATATTTATATATTATTTAACCGTACATTTATAATTCCAATATTACTAAACATGTATAGCATCACTCTAATTTATTTAAAACAAAAAATATTTAATACACAGTCACTAATAGGATGACTGTAAAATATATTTAATTATGACGAATGTATAAAAAATATAAAAATCATACTTTCAACTCCAAACTATAATTATATTTTCAGTTTATTTCAAAAATTTCAGGAAACAAAAAAACTTAGACGATTCATATACAATGTTAGATATTAATATATTTCAACTAGGTATAATTGAAAAGAATTTTTGTTAAAATGTGTATTCATCTAAGTAGTTCAGTTGACTGTGAAACTAATATATATTGATATTAATATTAAACTTATGTTTAATATTTTTTCTTTATAACATTAACAGGTTGTAAAAAGGATTTAAAAATATCATAACTCTGCCCTCTAATAATAACTATAGTAAGGTTATATTGTATTTTTCTTTTATTTTTACCACCGATACAATCATTATTTTAGCATGTAAATGCTTAAGAACTAAATAAAAAACAAAAATTTTAAATACATATTGTCATTATACGTTTTAGAAAATATAAAATTTTTCATAAACATTTATTTAAAACGCATATGAATAAACCCTCCTTAAATATCACAATAACTTGCCATATTTGTTGTGTATTTACTCACGAATAAGTAATAAGTAATAACTAAACGTTTTTCGCCTGCACTCACAGTCGTTCAATAATTCAGACAAAGGTTTATTTAAACACGTTTCTTTCCATATATTTTATATTTTTTCTTAAAAAAAAAAAAAATAACATTAACCTTTTTCTTGGCGACGATAAAAATATTTTATTGTTTGGCGTTTTAATTTTTAGTTTGTATAAGTCTTCCCAAATATTTTATGTTTAAGTGACGACATTCAAGTTTCGTATATCAAACAACAATTCCAAAATTGTGTACAACAACGCTAGTAGGTATACGATTTTTTCATAGACATCTCAAATAATTTATATAACCCTATCATGTTTCCCACGATCGATCATTATATTAAACTAAACAATGGTTTTCGATAACTTTAAGTTAGCTTTTCAACCATTTAGAGTCGCGTTACAGCTCGTTCCATTGTGTGCACGCGGCTTTTGGTATTTAATCGTTTTGTAAACGTAAAAAAACCAAGGACAAAACATCTAGCGTATATACAAATATATGTAGGTACATACAATACAGAACTTAAGAGGAACTACTACAAAGCTTAATGTAACTTTTGAAATTTTAACACAACGCCTGCAGAGCACAATGCGTTTAGTCTTCGGACAAATTTGTTTTCGAAACAAATTTCCGAACATAAAAAATTAGTAAGTATATATTATATTATTATAGCATAGGTACTTTCGGTATTTTAGCACGCAATACGCTGCTCAACTATAACGACTTTATGATTGAAACGGTACACGTTCGTAATACACCGTAGTTCTCTGTCTGTATTATATATAGACGTTTTCTTTTTCGATTTGTTACAAAGACGTTAGAAGGAAAAAATCGTTTTCTAGTGGGCAAATGATGATCATAATATTATCCTCGTAAGTCAAACGCACTTTTTGCACGTTATCCACGCCTATTGCTTTAGTCTTTTTTTCCAAAAGAACGGTTTTTTCTTTTCTTTTCTGCCACCACGACCGCCACCGACAGACACAAACACTAATTTCCATCTCCTACGTACCGTTGCGCTTCTCGTCCGAGCAGGTCAATCAACGTGAGTTAACATTCACAGCGGTTCATTCGGTGGCTGCAGACAGCTGGAAAGAAAAATTGAAATGCAAAATGGCGTTGTTTTTTTACTTTTTATTTCGTACACTACACAGGAGACTCGTACGCCACGCACAACCCTCGTCGAGCACACGTTAATTGGAACAAACACTCTGTTCGCAGATCACGTGCCGTTATAGTAGTAGTGGTAGTGGTATTAGCGGCGGCAGACGGGCGGAGTTGATTTCGCCTCCTGCTCAGTATAGTATTTGATCTTCTTTTCATCATTATCACCCGGGTCAGTGAACAATTATCCGGATGCAGCATGTATATAGGGCCGTTTCAGCTCATTGGAATGAAAAACGGAACGGGCCAAGAACGACTACTATATATTATTAAACTTTACCTATAGGCTACAGTACTAATCTGCAGGGAAAAAAACCATTGTACAACCCAAAAATAGTAACTAGGAAACCGACTATATGAATATATAGTAGTGATAAATGTACACAAACAAATATATTGTATCCTAATCAAACGATAGTCCTATAAAATATTATGAATATCGAAACGTCGTAAAATTACATATTATATGAAATAGTTTTCCGCGGGTTACAGATTTTCGTAATGGCCATAACGCTGTAGCTTTGAATGTGCGCGTGTGTATTGTCCAATTAATAATGTATTATTATTGTTATTAATAAAAATATTAAAGGTAGTTCTCTAACCTGCATTTATCTCCATTAATATAAACACGCGACTGATTTGGGAGGAGGAAGATAAATCTATGCGCTAATACTAACGTATAATATAAGCAGCGGTACTTTACGGAAGGATTTGTTAGAACTATCGAACATAATATACGTTATGGTCGTTTGGGATGAGTCATGTAACCCTGTATGGAAAACTATCCTAGAATATCGCATCATAAGCTTTAAATGAACTATTATACGATCGGATTACTCAACTTGCCACCAACTTGTATAGGTAAATACACGGCAAGGGACGATTTTTAATGGAACAAAGTACTAACGTCGTCGCGGGTCGCGTACACGGAAAATGTTTTGAGTTTGTTCGGCGGTAATATACATAAATACCGAGCATAATAATATGGTATATGGTAAGTATGACTCGAATCTGAAATTCTACTATATATAATTATACATTATGGTTTGCCATAAACCCCGGTGTTTATGAAATGAAACAATAACTTTACATTTTGACCAAACAATACGGCATTAATTACATTATAATTTAAAATATTAAGTTATTACCAATAGGTAATTGTTTGAATAGCAAATGGTACCCGCAGCAATATTATTTTCTCAGCTCATATAGATCTCCGTGCTGCACTCGACAAACCTATATAATAATTATTGTTTAATTGAAATAGTAAGAAAACACAAATCTCGAAACTATAAATAAATTAATGCCTATTCGTACAAAGGTTAAAATATTATTATAATCAAAGATAAAGATTTAAACTATAAACATTATGTTATACAAATAAGGTTATTAATTTAAACTAACGTTTCTTCTCGAAGCATTATGTACTAAATGCTATCCATTCACGAGTCACTTACATATTTGTGGAATCAACAATTTAATTATTTATTACAATTTTTTATTTTAGTTAGGTATATATAAAAAAATGATTTTATTAATTATAATAATAAATGTGCATAGCTTATTTAAACATATAATTTAATATTGATTGCGTTACAAATAGCATTCATTTTATTTTATTTGAAGATTGAATCTTCAAACGCTAAAAAATGTTTTGCCCGTGTATTTTTTATGTATTCAAATTAATGTGATAAGAACTTTTGAGAAAAGTTAAATGTATTAAATTTTCAAACTTTTTGATCTACATATAATAATTTTATATTAAAATAATTCAAGAAAAAACTTTTAAAAAATTCGACAATTTCAAATGTCTATAAATAACTCATTTAGAGCTGAAATAGTTTAAAAATTATGTCATATTTTATGAAGAATTATTTTATATCTCTATTGTTATTCCTTATGAATGACAACAAAAACACAAATTGAATCTTGTCAAAAACTAGTGATGCATGAATATTTCTGTTTTCCCGCTGTATTTTTATTATTTTTTTCCCAATTATTATTAAAAATTGAAGTACATTTTATCCTTTATGCACAATACAACTAATAAGACCAGTACATTATTTTTTTAGCTACACTCAGAGGAGTATAAAACATTATGCACATTATCATTAAGAAAAAAAATAGAAATATATTTTTACTTCTATATTCTTTATTCTAAGTTATGCGTATATTATTGCAAATTTAAACCAACGATTAGTCTTTGAAAACACTATTTAGATATTTCAATATTAACATAATATACATTAATAAATAGATAGATAAGCACCTAGATGTCTCAATACATAATATATAATTATCCGCTATTGTAATATAAAATTAAAACTCACTATTATCATTTATCAATCATATTCTACTTCATCTGATCATACATAAGACTAAACCAAGTCAATAATCATGAAACAATACCGACCTATATTAATAATATACAATAATGTGATATTTACCTGCATAGGTATTTTCGTGCAAATGAAATCGATAAATTTACAAAACATAATATAAATGCGCGCGCGCGCGCGCGCACACACACACACACACATAATCTACAAACCACAATCCACATACATATATATTATATAGTTTCAGTATGTGTTAGTACTTCGTTTTCAGCGTTGATACGCTTGTAAAATATTTGCTCATAGGTACCTATACAAATAACACCGCGATAGTTTCGAACAATGTATATACGCGTATAAAACTATAAATTATACGAAGAAAACAATAATACGTACAACTATACAGGACCCGTGGTACGCGGGGGTATGCATAAATGTAATAACTGTGAACCGCGTATGTCGTAAATTTCACGTTTAATATAACAATATAATAAACTTTAAGAAGTAAAAGAAAAATACCATTCTTTCGAACCAACATCGTGGACATTTATGTTTTTACGTTGTATCTAACTTTTAAACGTAAAATATATTTTCGTTATATTATATACTGTAAAATATAAATGCTTGACCGGAGACTTTGGACACGCTAATAGGATCACCGATGACATTGAATAATAATTATTAATATTTAATGGTATACCTACCCTTAAATGGGCTACAATGACTATGAAAATGTAAAATTAATCTTATAATATCGTATAATATATATATATATATATATATATATGTTACCGTAAATGCCCGATCACTAGGTAAACCTTAGATTTTTCTAGTTAATGTTAGGTTTTACTGTTTGTACTCAGTAAATGCTGAAATTCTTAATTTTATTCAGGCTTTTACTAAACACGTTGTGTTCATCCTAGGATATACAAATTGACTTAGTAAAAGCTGATCAATACACGGCATATAACATTTATGCTGCGTAAATATATTATTATTTGTTTAATATATTATTAAAACAAACTACTGACAGTTATTTAAATTCTTTATTCAAAATAAAAATGAATTTTAAGTTGTACATTTTTTCTGGAAATCACGCCTCAACAATTTTTGCTCGTAACGATTAATAACAATTATTTTGTAAAGATAAATTTAAGAATACAATGTATAGTTGTACAATGTATATGTACAACATTATATATGTAGATACTAGATATTAATTTACCTTAGGACTTGCATTTTATCGGGTTTAAAATTAATATTATATAAATTATATCATGATTCATGATATAACTTAGTAATGTCTATATCCGCATTGATTTTTTCAATATTATTCGTCTCCTCATTCTCATTGGAAATTGTAATTTTAGAATCTTCAAGGACAGATATAAGGTCATCTTCATTAATGAGTTCTGTTATCACATTTTTCGGTATGCTTGAAGTAGCAATTATTAATATACTTTATTTTATAACTTAGGTATATTACAATTGTAGAACTATTTTTTTAATGCAAGTCCTAAGGTAAATTATTAATATCTAGTATCTACACATATAATGTTGTAACTATACATTGTAGTCGTAAATTTATCTTCGCAAAATAATTGTTATTAATCATTGCGAGCAAAAATTTTTGAGGCATGACTTCCAGAAAAAATTTACAACTTAAAATTCATTTTTATTTTAAATAAAGAATTTAAATAACTGTCAGTAGGTAGTTTGTTTTAATAATATACGTATAATTATAATTTTTACACAGCTTAAATGTTATGTGTTGTGTATTGATGAGCTTTTACTAAGTCAATTTGTATATCCTAGGATGTACACAACGTGTTTAGTAAAAGCCCGAATAAAATTAAGAATTTCAGCATTTACTGAGTACAAACAGTAAAACCTAATATTAACTAGTAAAACCAAGGTTTACCTAGTGATCAGGCATTTACGGTAACATATATGATATATATACATATAAAAAGATACTTAAAACAGTTATAGTTCTAAGTACAAAGTTCTATAATCTAGTATAAACCTCTATAATATTATAAAATGTTTTGTATAACAATAACTTGATGGTTAAAATTAATTTACACAGCTATAAACTCATTAAATAATATTTTCTAAATAACGTCACAATAACGTCACACATTGTATTTGCTATAGATTCTGAGAAGGGCCATGAATAAATTTATTTTACAATGATGAATGTGTATTTTTTCAATAATAATAACTGTTTATTTTTTATAAATATCGAAAGTAAAAATAAAAATAATTGTTAATTTAAAAATTACTTATATTATAATGTTTAGTAAACTTCTTCATATAGCTAATAATAATACAGCTATTTACAACTAAAATTTGAATGACTTGCATATTTGTGTGTTCCTGTTTGCTTTTCATCTCAAATCATTGCTATCCTTATAAAATATATTTAGCGATTATACATCGATATATTTATATTACTCAGGTTATATTTTTAATAGTGTACCTAGCTATCTATAGAGCAATATTAAAGACCGAACGACGAGAATGAAACGACTGTTTAGTGTTTGTATAGGGCATTAGGAAAACTTTCTTCCACTATGACTTTTTGTAGTGAAAAAAGCAATCATTTGAAATTTTTGACGTAACCATAGTTGGCATTTAAAAACAAAATTGTTTTATTGTTTTACTTATGCAACATTTTTTTTTATTAATTTTACTTTTATAATATTCAAATATCAAATGTTCATATTTTTAATTTATTCTTACTTAATCTAGCCAAGTAGGCGAATTCTACGTACATTCTATAATTTATAGTTTATATCGTAACATTATTAAATCGTAAATATTGTAATGCTTTAAATGGGTGATAATATTTAAATATTACTTTTAGAGAATTGGTTTGTGCACCTATGTATGTGTGTTAAATGTGCTTTGTTGTTTATTAATTGTTTACATAAATCGGCTATTGACAGTCGCGACAAGTTTCTCATTCTAGATCGATCGTATCGTAAACGGTCATTTTACGAGGCGAAATATAAAAACAAGATTTTTCTCGACGTAGGTTGGTCCAAGCATAGGCGACCAAATAAGCTTTATACTAAACATACAGAAAACACATTAACGTTGTGACGTTTTTTCCAAATGGTGCCATAAAATTCCCATTATTTTCTCATTTCAAAATCTCATCACCGGTGTTACAGAGTCGCCCTGATTTACGTTTTATTTGTAGATTTTGCACTATGAAAATAAAGCTCATTTTTATAAACCCTCATGATGAATTTTCATAAATGTTTCTCGTTTATTTGGTAACTGATTCGAAACTCACACTCAGCATGTGAGTATCTACATGCTTTCTAGTATGGTGAATACATCAGGTGACAGGTATGAATATGTATAGAACGATATCAGTAGGTATATTAAATAATTTACAATTTTTTCTATATTCTTCGGCAAATTATCGGAAATAAAATATTTTCATAATATTATATTTTCTAACTAGTAAAGTTATCACGCAAAAGGCACACGCTAACCGAAGATTCTCGGACAACTCTTCGTAGGACCAGAATTTAATTAATTATGCGATTCAATGAATTAAAAATGAATCCACTTATTTTTAATTCATAAAAACATTTCCAAATTTTTGTCAAGGTCTTTTTTGTAAACGTTATTGAAAGATGGAAAAAAATAACATATATTGTCATGCTGAAAATTATAAATCTCCCTATCTGTTTAGTTTAATATTGTTATTACTATCTGTGTATTCTCTTAGGCAATCTATTTTAAGTACTGATAATTTTACCATTTCACTTTTTTCCTTCTTTTAGATTCTGAACGGAGTGATGAATGTATTGATTTTACAATGATGTGTGTTTTTTTTTTGTGTGTGTCTGTGTACAGCATAACTAGTTGAAATAATGCTTCAATTTCAAACTTTGGGGGTGGTTTTCGATGGCAAAGTGGATACCCTTGGTGCATTATAGAGGTGAAAACATTCTCCAACAGTTTTCAAAAAAATCGAGAAAAACTAAAAAAAAATTAACCGAAAAACGTGAATTTCAACGCAAAACCAGTTTTTGACCAAATCGATTTTTTTACATGGTTGTAATTCAAAAACTAATCAATGTATATACTTGAAATTTTCACCAAATAATACTTTAAATTTTCACTAAATGTTTATGTTAGTGTTATCTATATACAGTTAAATTTTCAAAAAATTTTGATTCTTTTTGAGCTATTTATAGGCATTTAAAATAATCAATTTTTTTTTATTTTTTTTTTATAAATGTTGATAAAAAATATTTAGCTGGGAAAAATTACTTGAAAATTTAATAGAAGGATCTACATAACTTGTTTTAACTCTCATTCAAAAATTATAAAAATACATAGGCACAATTTTTTTTATTAGCATTTGAAGTTCAAATATTGACAAAAATTCGTCAAAATCATGAATATTTTTAACTATTTGGTAGTTTTACTATCAAAAGTTAAGAATTGAAAATTTAATACTATGCTGTCCATAAGTTAAGCTTAGAATAATTATAAAAAAGTTTGAGGATTATTCAATTTAAAAAATTTTACGAGTGTTTAAAGTTTTAATTTTAATTTGAAATCAAAAATACACGTGTAAAATAACGTTTTACTAGGTAATAAATAATTTTCGATTTTTGTTATTTTTAAAAAATTACTAAACGTAAGATCTTGAAACTTTGACTTAAATGTTTGAATTAGTTTCAAAATAGAATATATGACAATATTTAAATATAATATATCCTAGAGTCTAGACTGACAAATCATCTCCGTTCAGAATCGTTTTTCGTATACATTATACAATGATATCTATCATTGCATTAAAATTTAACCTACCCTAGTACGAGGTCCACCCCACCCCTAATGTACAGCAGAGCGATATTCACTTACCCGCTTTTTTTTTTTTTGAAACGATGAAGTTTGATTATTAATTATGTAGTTATACTTCATAAATATAATCAAGATGACAGCTGAATGTATTAAACACAATCGTTCGTTATTCATTAATTGTTTCTGAAATAAAATTAATCGACAGTTTAATACACTGAAAATAGAAATACCAAACAATGAGTCCAAGTCAAACAAATTTCAATGGTTTTATTTTTTCATTCAAATTAAAAAGATAATCAATTAATGTTACCATAATGAATTAATAATTTTAATAGAGTTTATCATTAATTTATTATCCATAAGTATACAAACTGTGTGAGGGAAAAAATAAGGCATCATTTCAAGCAAAGAGAATTGATTAAATGAGAGTAGATTCATTAAAATTGTTGAATAGTTGTTGTAGTTATTAGTAAATATTAGTTATTACTTATTAGTAATATTACAATTGTTACATGTTATTTTAAGAATAATTCTATGGATGTTGTGTTATTAAAATTAACATAATACACCGTGCAATTTTTGTTAAGTAAAATTTAAAAAGTAATACAGTAGTTCATAAGGTCATACATTTAAAATATGTATTTCTATTCTAAAAAAATTAATTTACATTAAAAATGAGATAACTATGATACCATAAAATATTAAATTTAAATGAAATAAATTATAGAACAATAAAGTTATATTATAATCTAAAAATGGTAATAAAAATATTTTACTTACTGCAGAAACAATACATGGAATTAAAAATTTATTAAAGGTTAGGTGCTACGCTTTATTAATAATTTACTATCACACTAATTATTATTTAATAAAATAGGATATGTTTATTTATAAGCTATAAATTATAACAATTTTAAATTCTAGATAAATTTTATAAACAATACGTATCTTGTACAAATGTATATAAAACAATAATAAGTGACATCCAATTAATAATGGTAAAAAAATAAGAGAATACTTAATCATTGACAAGTCATGTTAATATTTAGAAAATTATTTAAGTTTTTCAAAATGGATTTATAGTGGCTAAGATTAAGACGCCTACATCATCCATAAAAATAAACAGTGAAAAATCTAAAGTCTATACGTATATTTATTTTGTGTTTATTTATCTACGTGAATGTTACTTTTAAAAATAATTTATTAAATAACACTTTATTTAATTATGTAGAATTATGGAACAAGCAAAAAAATAATCAGGTTAACAAAATGATATAACTAGTTGATTATCAAAACTTGAATAACCGATTTGTAGAATGAAAGTAGGATAATAAAGAAATCGCCAAAATAGTTTGCGGGAAAAATAAAAATTATAAACAACGGGGCAGATGAACAAGTGTCACGAAGTGATATTTTGAAAGTAATAAAAACTTAAGTGTTTGCGAGTCGATTTCACCAATTAGGATGTTGGATAGAAATACAAGATTAGATGTGGTAAACAAAACTTAAGAGATTAGAGAAATATTGTGCAAGAAAATAGTTATGTGAACAATAAAGGATATTCAGTCAATATGGAATTGCACATAGAAAGTATTTTTAAATCATTTAAACCACAGAACAGGCAATGTGTTATTCTGATCCTTACTGCAAATATGAAGCTACTAATAAGATTATTTCTAATATTCTAATATTCCTATATCCCAATGCCTAGTACATTTAATATGTATTATTTCCACAAAATTTATATTTTTAATTGATTATATATTATTGTTTCAGGCTCTAGCTGACATGTAATAGATTATGATAGAACAAACAACATTACACAACATCTTAACATGGGTAATTGCAGTGATTTTATTTATTTTCCAATCACTCAACTATTTTATTGCACGGATAAAAAAATACATAAGACGTGAGTGATTTTGTTTTATTATTTAATTTTAATAACGTTTTAAACCTTATTTTGTGACAAAACCGGAGAAAAATAAAAATACATATGTCTTAAACCTTATATATACTCCAAGTATAATACACAGGGTGGTTCGCCGTTTTTTTCACTTTCCCATAGTATTTTATGTTTAATATAAATAAAAAAATTATAAAAATATATTGTCTTATTTAAAAAACTATGAAAACCATTTATTAAATAGAAAATATTCCTAAGCTGTGATTATTTTTTTAATTTTTACAATTACACAAAGTATGATGATTAGGAGTTAATAAGAGTCGATAATAATAGTTATACACTAAATTAACCGGTCAAGCACCAGTTGTAGTTTATTATATTTCTTTTATATCTTTGATATATAAATAAAGACCATGACTACTATATCTACTGATATTATAATACTCATAGTTATAAAATTTTTAATAATAATTTTTTATAATGAATAACTAAATTGCAGTAATTATATGAAATTACGGTATAAATTATTATATGTGTTCAACGATAAAAGTGGTTAAAAATGTTATCATCTCAGTCTCTCCCGAATAGCTAATGGAAAAAAATTTAAATTTCAATGATAATACTTAATATTTATATTATCTATAACTTACCTACAGATAACATTCAAAGTTCTGGTAATCATAAAATTATTATTACTTTTGACTTTTGTATAATTTGTTAATCAATATAATATCCTATCAATTCATATTGCCAATTATAAGTTATAAATAATAACTATAATAAAAAACTATAAATATGTACGTATATTAAATTTTTATTTGAATTAAGATTATAAATTTATTTTTTAGAGTTCTATGTTATAATGTTATGTGTATTATACTAGTATCCTTAGTAAATTGTACTTCACTATCTTTAATACCTAATAATATTATAATAATTATATAACTACATTTCTAACATTATTGGGTGAATATTTTAAATATTTTTAACATGAATCTCTTATTGTCCAATGTCCGTTGTTATTTTTATTAAATAACAATTATTATTATTGGTTTATTTTCAAAGTTCGTATAACATTCAAAATATTAAAATAACAATAAAACTTATTTTTATAAGTTCTATGTCAAACTTTAAAGTTCTTGTCTGTTGGAATTGAACATATCATTTACACATTGTGTTGAATATGAAAATTTAAAAAGCCCACGAGGGTAAATAGAAATCCGTTATTACATAACTACATAATATAGCATATGGTCAAATAATATAATACAGTTTTTTTTTTTTTTTTTTTGATGTGGGACTCAATTTTATTGTTAAATCACGTCCGTTAATAAAAAAAAAAAATTTTCAAACCAATAAAAAAGGAATTCGGTTATTGGGAAATTTTTAAAACGTACAAGATTCTATAGTTGTGTAGGTAGCATTTTGATACAAAATAAGTGAACCTTTTTTTAATTGTTTTTGTTTGTATATAGACGGACAAAAAAAAACTACTGTTGTGACAACAGATACAACAACATTATCTGAATTGAATCCAAATAATAACAATGCACCGAAAAATGTTATTGCTGTCCAAGGACTGATCCAAAAACACTTTGACATTCCTGTAGTAAGTTTAAAACAATTTATAATAAAAAATTTTATATTAACATTCAGTTTTACAATTTTGTATATCCACTTTAAAATTATTACATTATTTCATTATTTTAATTATTCTTATAATCCTATGCATATACTTATATATATATATATAAATATATTATATATTTATATCTCATATAAACGTGGCTGAATAGTAAATAATATTATATAAATAAGCTATATTTATTTATTTAAAGGTTATTTTAATAAAACTATATATCTTGTTTAACATAATTATTAGATTTAATATTTTTAATATGCTAAAAGACAATAAACTAGGTAAGCGAAAGATAATAATCCTTTATATCGACCAAAATACAAAATAATTGATATAAAATATAGGTAATATATAAATAATGTTTGGATAATTTTTTTTTTTTAGATAATTGCAGAAGATGAACCAAAAGTGAATGATTTTATTAAAAGTGCACAATTATTGATATCTAATGATAATTGCAAAGAAAAACAGAAAATAGATCAATTTATGGAGCATTTCGTCGATGACTCTTATGTTGCGCGTGGCCTAGGTTTGATAACTGCAAACGTTGGACGCGAATCAGAATTTTACTTGTACTCAAAATATGATAATAATTTTGAAAACGTCGTTATTAGACTCAAAGGACGTCAAGGCGAAAGTGGTCAAATCACATTATCAAGCCAAAACCCTACAAACCTTATTGAAACAAAATCAATTCCCATGGATTATTTTTATGATGAAGATAGAATCAAAGTTACTTACACACCATTTGCAGAAGGAGTGTATACATTAACACTAGTAAGAAATGGTTTATCCATTTGCCGCTCTCCATACTATATATCGGTAGAAAAAAGCCCGACAAATTCTAGATCTCAAATTCGTTTAGGTACAAAGAAATATAAAATGGTCAGTAAGCTTGCTAAGGCCAAGCATGTACCTCTTGAAGCATGTGACAGTAATATTCCTGTTATTGAACCCCGTAAACCATCTAATAGTAAAAATATTCTTCCAGTACCAGAAGAAAACTCTATACGAACAGATGTTATGTCTATAGTAACAAAATTTGAATCCAATAGTATACATTTTCAAAAAAAAAATCATAAACGTACATCTAACATATCCAAAACAAGTCCAAAAACTGATTTGATCGATGAAATTTCAACAAATTCGAATATTCAAACAGAAATTGTAACTGGCAATGATCATGATACTAACGTCAATGATTTAAATTCAACTAAAATTAATTCTATACCTAAGTCCGCCGAAGAAAAATTTTGGAGCAACTTAGATATTTCCAATATAAATAGTAAAAAAGATGATATAAATTCTATAGATGCCAAAAGTAACCGGATAAAGAAGTCCATAATAAAGCTGCTAGATAAAAGCACTAGAAATACAAACGATATACCTCCAGTAAAAAATGAATCATTAAATCACCTAGAACCTACAAACAGTACATTATTGAAGAAAAGTTTAAATTATGAGAATTCACACGACTTAAAAAAACAAAATAAAACGTATGATGCAAATGAACTTATTCATGGGCAAAACCAAATTGAAACGTTTCTAGATCCAATTACTATAATAGATAAATCCGAAATCAAATGTAAAGACAATGAACTATGTACACAAAATGAAGTATCGTGTTTTGATGATAACGAAAAAGCTGTAGTTGTAATAGAAAATATAAAAGAACTAGATTCGCATCCCAAAGATTCTGCGATTCAACAAATAAGCGATTCAGCACAGTACAATATTAATACCCTTTTGGCAAGTATTATAACAAAAATAACTAATTGTGTTTGTGAAAAATGTTCAATACAAGTATTAAAAATACAATCCGAGATTCCGAGAGATATAAACTTAACATATAAAAACAATTCAAATGAAATCTGTTCAAGCTTTGAAACACAACATGCTCAGCCAATTAGCATTAATATTAAAAAAGATAACTTATTTGAAAACTCCATAAAACCAACAAATGAACAAAAAAGTGATTATTTGTTTACTAAAAGTCCAACAAATATGAAACTAATGGATACAATCGATAAAGACGTAAAATATCATTATCTAAATAAAATCACACCTATAGATAATACTTCTAATGAAATATTCTGTGACATCAATAACACAGCTAAAGAAATAATTATTAAAAAAAATAAACACGGTGGTGAAATAAATGAAATGAAAAATAATAAATTAATCAATCATTTTGCTATACCATTCACTGAACACGATATAGATGAACACAAAACAGTACAACTAGAAAATAAATTATCTACAAATGATATAATAAAAAATGAATATTCAATTACTAATGAAGCAAATGTATTAAACTCTCATCAACTTAATAATTCTACCATTTATAAATCAGATGATAAAAGGCAAATGCAAATTCCAGACGTGCAAATATCCTTAGAACATAATATGGACTTAATTGAAACACATCAATTTCATGAATACAACAACAACAAATTAAATAATATCAATAAAGAAAATGATAAAACCTTAGACGAGAGTGATTTAGTAACACCTAGTTACGAAGAAAAAATTAATACAGAACCAGTAAAAGAAGAATTCATAATTAAGAACGATATCATTCCAGAAAAAAAAACAAATAGTCAAAGTTCTCCTATAAATAGCACAGTATTAGCATCGATGGAGGTAGAATTACCGATTTTAAGATATAAATCAAAAGATAATCAACAAGATATAAGCAATATATCGAATATTAATGTCATACTAACTGAAAACGAAAAGTTAATAATTGAAAACTCAATTGAACCCTTATTAAACAATTTCAAAAACAAAATAGTTGAAAAAATTACACAATTATATTTAAATAAAAATTTATCAAGAACGGAAAACACTTCGATCAATGAAAACCATAATATACAAGAAACACATAATTTACAAGAAACTAAACTTCGTAACAACGATGATAATAAAGAAATTAAAACTAAATGTATTGGAACACTCAAATATCAGTTAAAAAATCATATTGATAAAAATGAAACATCAAAAATACTATTAGATAAAACAAAAACGGATAATAATCATCTATTTAAATATGTTAAAAATATAAATAAAACAAATATGAATCCAAGTGAATTGCATTCAGAAAAATTAGGTGAAAATAATCCTAGGACACTTGTAAATTTAGCAATAAATCACATAAATAACCAACAAACAGATAACAAATTTAAAATGATGATAACAGAAAACGAAAGGTCAAATTTTGAAGTTGAAAAAAATAATAATGAAATAGTACAAGACACAGAGATTATACTAACGAAAACACCGAGTGATACAAAAATTGAAACTATAACTGAAACCATAAAATCAAATATATCAGAAAAAACTGATGTAGTACAAAATATAAATGATAAAAACAAAGATGAATCAATACAATTACAGATTAAGGAAAATGAATTTAAAAAAATACCCGATATAAAAGAAACAATATATGGAAACACAGAAAATAATAATATGGGTACAACTGTAAATTCAACTGAAAATACGGCAACAAATCAAATAAAAAAGAAAGAAAGCGAATTTCAAGAGATAAAAAAAATGACAGAAGCTATAAATATAGATGTAGAAAAAGAAACTAATAATAAATTATCACAATTAAACAAAACTAAGGATATAATAATTGAAAATCCAAATTCAGAAGTCAGAGTATCAAAACGAAATGCAAATATGGTAAAAGTAATCGAAGAGAGAGAAATTTCATCTGAATCAACTACGTATAATAATGCGAAAAAGATAAACATAAAAAGAAATAATATAGAAAATAAAGAAAATACAGATGAAACATTAAGAAATAATAATGAATCAGGAAAAATATTATCAAACTATAAATTAGCAAACGATATATCACATACTGTTACAAAAGAATTTAAAAAAGAAAAAGATGCTTCACACAAGTCATTAAACACAAAATATAAATTAAAAACTTTAGGATCAACAGTAAATGTAATGAATAGTAATATAACTAAAAATGAAAATAAAATACCAATTAACACTTCACCTACAGAAATCGTAAAACTATATAAAGATAAAGATAAAGCAAATAAACCTACAACAAAAAATGACGTTACTCAAGAAACTCAAATAATGTCAGATAAGATGATTAATAGATCTGAAATAGACAATTCATCATTGATTAAATCATCTATAACACCATTGATGAAAAAAATTGTGGTAGAATTTGTAACTAAAAATAATATAACAACTATTGATTCCTTAGCAATTATTTTACATGAACAAATTGAACACAAGGATGAAACTACAAAAGACACTAAAACACAAACAAATTCGTGGACAGTTGTCCAAGAGAACGAAATGATTAGAAAAAATAAAACTACTAAATCTAAACCATGTACAAATATGTCAAATGTAAACAAAGTAGAACAGTTAGTAGTAGAAAATGTTAATGAAGAAAATAATCTGAATCGCGCAACTAAGCCGAGTATAACAAATAAAAACTATGTTATGGAAAATGAAACGAATCACTCCATTGATATATCAACTACTTTTGTAGAAGAAAAGATAGAAAGAAAAGAAATAATCATAAATGCATTAACAGCAGAAACACCTATTACATCAGAAGAAGCATCAAAAGTAGTAGAATATACAAATGAAACTAAATTAATACAATGTACTGATACATCAAATGTAAAAAAAGATGAAACAATGATTATGGGAGAAGTGATTGACAAAAACAATCCAAACACTGGAACAGAGACAGTTAAAGCAAGAACTAACGAAATTACTGAAACAAAAATAAGCATATCGACTGCTACATCTTCTACATCAGTAGAGGAAACAATCAAAACTTCATTACAAAATGATTCACCTATCACATCTGCAGTGCAATCAGAAATAGTAGAAGTTATAACTGAAACAGAATTGTCACCATGTACTGATATCCAAAATGTAAACATAATTCAACCACTGGATTTGGTTGAAGTAATTGAAGAAAACATTCCGAATACTAGAACAGAAACAGATAAAGCACTAAACAACTATATTAACGAGAGAAAAACAAGCTTAGCCACGGATAGAACCTCTACATCAGGGCAAGCAACAAAAGAAGAAAAAGAATCAATCAAAACTCCATTACAAATTGAATCAACTGTTGAATCTGCAACGGAATCAAAAGTAGTAGAAAATGCAAATGAAACTAAACATAAACCATGTACTGATAGGTCAAATGTAAATATAATTGAAAAAAAGGGTGTGGGAGAAGTAATTGAAGAAAACATTCCGTGTATTGGAACAGAAACGGATAAAGCGATAAATAACGATATTGTAGAGACAAACACAAGCTTACCGACCGATACATCTTCTATATCAGTAGAAGAAATAACCATAAATCAATTAACAGTCGAAAAACCTGTTACATCTGTAAAAGAATCAAAAGAAATAGAAGTTATAAATGACACTGAATTATCTCCAACTACTGATACATCAAATTTAAATATAATTGAACCAATAGTGGTGGGTGAAGTGATTGAAGAAAACATTCCGAATACTGGAACAGAGGTAGATAAAGCGATTAATGAGAAAGACAAAAGCTTACCGACCGATACATCTTCTATATCAGTAGAAGATATAACCATAAATCAATTAACAGTCGAAAAACCTGTTACAGCTGTAGAAGAATCAAAAGAAATAGAAGTTATAAATGACACTGAATTATCTCCAACTACTGATACATCAAATTTAAATATAATTAAACCAATAGTGGTGGCTGATGTGATTGAAGAAAAAATTCCGTGTATTGGAACAGAGACGGATAAAGCGATAAATAACGATATTGTTGAGACAAACACAAGCATACCAACCAATGCATCTTCTATATCAGTAGAAGATATAACCATAAATCAATTAACAGTCGAAAAACCTGTTACATCTGTAGAAGAATCAAAAGAAATAGAAGTTATAAATGACACTGAATTATCTCCAATTACTGATACATCAAATTTAAATATAATTGAACCAATAGTTGTGGGTGAAGTGATTGAAGAAAACATTCCGAATACTGGAACAGAGGTAGATAAAGCGATTAATGAAAAAGACAAAAGCTTACCGACCGATACATCTTCTATATCAGTAGAAGAAATAACAATAAATCAATTAACAGTCGAAAAACTTGTTACATCTGTAGAAGAATCAAAAGAAATAGAAGTTATAAATGACACTGAATTATCTCCAACTACTGATACATCAAATTTAAATATAATTGAACCAATAGTTGTGGGTGAAGTGATTGAAGAAAACATTCCGAATACTGGAACAGAGGTAGATAAAGCAATTAATGAGAAAGACAAAAGCTTACCGACCGACACATCTTCTATATCAGTTGAAGATATAACCATAAATCAATTAACAGTCGAAAAACCTGTTACATCTGTAGAAGAATCAAAAGAAATAGAAGTTATAAATGACACTGAATTATCTCCAACTACTGATACATCAAATTTAAATATAATTGAACCAATAGTGGTGGCTGATGTGATTGAAGAAAAAATTCCGTGTATTGGAACAGAGACGGATAAAGCGATAAATAACGATATTGTTGAGACAAACACAAGCATACCAACCAATGCATCTTCTATATCAGAAGAAGAAATAACCATAAATCAATTAACAGTCGAAACACCTGTTACATCTGTAGAAGAATCAAAAGAAATAGAAGTTATAAATGACACTGAATTATCTCCAACTACTGATACATCAAATTTAAATATAATTGAACCAATAGTTGTGGGTGAAGTGATTGAAGAAAACATTCCAAACACTGGAACAGCGGTAGATAAAGCGATTAATGAGAAAGACAAAAGCTTACCGACCGATACATCTTCTATATCAGTAGAAGAAATAACCATAAATCAATTAACAGTCGAAAAACCTGTTACAGCTGTAGAAGAATCAAAAGAAATAGAAGTTATAAATGACACTGAATTATCTCCAACTACTGATACATCAAATTTAAATATAATTGAACCAATAGTTGTGGGTGAAGTGATTGAAGAAAACATTCCGAATACTGAAACAGAGGTAGATAAAGCAATTAATGAGAAAGACAAAAGCTTACCGACCGATACATCTTCTATATCAGTAGAAGAAATAACAATAAATCAATTAACAGTCCAAAAACTTGTTACATCTGTAGAAGAATCAAAAGAAATAGAAGTTATAAATGACACTGAATTATCTCCAACTACTGATACATCAAATTTAAATATAATTGAACCAATAGTGGTGGCTGATGTGATTGAAGAACAAATTCCGTGTATTGGAACAGAGACGGATAAAGCGATAAATAACGATATTGTTGAGACAAACACAAGCATACCAACCGATGCATCTTCTATATCAGAAGAAGAAATAACCATAAATCAATTAACAGTCGAAACACCTGTTACATCTGTAGAAGAATCAAAAGAAATAGAAGTTATAAATGACACTGAATTATCTCCAATTACTGATACATCAAATTTAAATATAATTGAACCAATAGTGGTGGCTGATGTGATTGAAGAAAAAATTCCGTGTATTAAAACAGAGACGGATAAAGCGATAAATAACGATATTGTTGAGACAAACACAAGCATACCAACCAATGCATCTTCTATATCAGAAGAAGAAATAACCATAAATCAATTAACAGTCGAAACACCTGTTACATCTGTAGAAGAATCAAAAGAAATAGAAGTTATAAATGACACTGAATTATCTCCAACTACTGATACATCAAATTTAAATATAATTGAACCAATAGTGGTGGCTGATGTGATTGAAGAAAACATTCCGAATACTGGAACAGAGGTAGATAAAGCAATTAATGAGAAAGACAAAAGCTTACCGACCGATACATCTTCTATATCAGTAGAAGAAATAACCATAAATCAATTAACAGTCGAAAAACCTGTTACATCTGTAGAAGAATCAAAAGAAATAGAAGTTATAAATGACACTGAATTATCTCCAATTACTGATACATCAAATTTAAATATAATTGAACCAATAGTTGTGGGTGAAGTGATTGAAGAAAACATTCCGAATACTGGAACAGAGGTAGATAAAGCAATTAATGAGAAAGACAAAAGCTTACCGACCGACACATCTTCTATATCAGTTGAAGATATAACCATAAATCAATTAACAGTCGAAAAACCTGTTACATCTGTAGAAGAATCAAAAGAAATAGAAGTTATAAATGACACTGAATTATCTCCAACTACTGATACATCAAATTTAAATATAATTGAACCAATAGTGGTGGCTGATGTGATTGAAGAAAAAATTCCGTGTATTGGAACAGAGACGGATAAAGCGATAAATAACGATATTGTTGAGACAAACACAAGCATACCAACCAATGCATCTTCTATATCAGAAGAAGAAATAACCATAAATCAATTAACAGTCGAAACACCTGTTACATCTGTAGAAGAATCAAAAGAAATAGAAGTTATAAATGACACTGAATTATCTCCAACTACTGATACATCAAATTTAAATATAATTGAACCAATAGTTGTGGGTGAAGTGATTGAAGAAAACATTCCAAACACTGGAACAGCGGTAGATAAAGCGATTAATGAGAAAGACAAAAGCTTACCGACCGATACATCTTCTATATCAGTAGAAGAAATAACCATAAATCAATTAACAGTCGAAAAACCTGTTACAGCTGTAGAAGAATCAAAAGAAATAGAAGTTATAAATGACACTGAATTATCTCCAATTACTGATACATCAAATTTAAATATAATTGAACCAATAGTTGTGGGTGAAGTGATTGAAGAAAACATTCCGAATACTGGAACAGAGGTAGATAAAGCGATTAATGAAAAAGACAAAAGCTTACCGACCGATACATCTTCTATATCAGTAGAAGAAATAACAATAAATCAATTAACAGTCGAAAAACTTGTTACATCTGTAGAAGAATCAAAAGAAATAGAAGTTATAAATGACACTGAATTATCTCCAACTACTGATACATCAAATTTAAATATAATTGAACCAATAGTTGTGGGTGAAGTGATTGAAGAAAACATTCCGAATACTGGAACAGAGGTAGATAAAGCAATTAATGAGAAAGACAAAAGCTTACCGACCGACACATCTTCTATATCAGTTGAAGATATAACCATAAATCAATTAACAGTCGAAAAACCTGTTACATCTGTAGAAGAATCAAAAGAAATAGAAGTTATAAATGACACTGAATTATCTCCAACTACTGATACATCAAATTTAAATATAATTGAACCAATAGTGGTGGCTGATGTGATTGAAGAAAAAATTCCGTGTATTGGAACAGAGACGGATAAAGCGATAAATAACGATATTGTTGAGACAAACACAAGCATACCAACCAATGCATCTTCTATATCAGAAGAAGAAATAACCATAAATCAATTAACAGTCGAAACACCTGTTACATCTGTAGAAGAATCAAAAGAAATAGAAGTTATAAATGACACTGAATTATCTCCAACTACTGATACATCAAATTTAAATATAATTGAACCAATAGTTGTGGGTGAAGTGATTGAAGAAAACATTCCAAACACTGGAACAGCGGTAGATAAAGCGATTAATGAGAAAGACAAAAGCTTACCGACCGATACATCTTCTATATCAGTAGAAGAAATAACCATAAATCAATTAACAGTCGAAAAACCTGTTACAGCTGTAGAAGAATCAAAAGAAATAGAAGTTATAAATGACACTGAATTATCTCCAACTACTGATACATCAAATTTAAATATAATTGAACCAATAGTTGTGGGTGAAGTGATTGAAGAAAACATTCCGAATACTGGAACAGAGGTAGATAAAGCAATTAATGAGAAAGACAAAAGCTTACCGACCGATACATCTTCTATATCAGTAGAAGAAATAACAATAAATCAATTAACAGTCCAAAAACTTGTTACATCTGTAGAAGAATCAAAAGAAATAGAAGTTATAAATGACACTGAATTATCTCCAATTACTGATACATCAAATTTAAATATAATTGAACCAATAGTGGTGGCTGATGTGATTGAAGAAAAAATTCCGTGTATTAAAACAGAGACGGATAAAGCGATAAATAACGATATTGTTGAGACAAACACAAGCATACCAACCAATGCATCTTCTATATCAGAAGAAGAAATAACCATAAATCAATTAACAGTCGAAACACCTGTTACATCTGTAGAAGAATCAAAAGAAATAGAAGTTATAAATGACACTGAATTATCTCCAACTACTGATACATCAAATTTAAATATAATTGAACCAATAGTGGTGGCTGATGTGATTGAAGAAAACATTCCGAATACTGGAACAGAGGTAGATAATGCAATTAATGAGAAAGACAAAAGCTTACCGACCGATACATCTTCTATATCAGTAGAAGAAATAACCATAAATCAATTAACAGTCGAAAAACCTGTTACATCTGTAGAAGAATCAAAAGAAATAGAAGTTATAAATGACACTGAATTATCTCCAATTACTGATACATCAAATTTAAATATAATTGAACCAATAGTTGTGGGTGAAGTGATTGAAGAAAACATTCCGAATACTGGAACAGAGGTAGATAAAGCGAATAATGAGAAAGACAAAAGCTTACCGACCGATACATCTTCTATATCAGTAGAAGAAATAACAATAAATCAATTAACAGTCGAAAAACTTGTTACATCTGTAGAAGAATCAAAAGAAATAGAAGTTATCAATGACACTGAATTATCTCCAACTACTGATACATCAAATTTAAATATAATTGAACCAATAGTGGTGGCTGATGTGATTGAAGAACAAATTCCGTGTATTGGAACAGAGACGGATAAAGCGATAAATAACGATATTGTTGAGACAAACACAAGCATACCAACCGATGCATCTTCTATATCAGAAGAAGAAATAACCATAAATCAATTAACAGTCGAATCACCTGTTACATCTGTAGAAGAATCAAAAGAAATAGAAGTTATAAATGACACTGAATTATCTCCAATTACTGATACATCAAATTTAAATATAATTGAACCAATAGTGGTGGCTGATGTGATTGAAGAAAAAATTCCGTGTATTAAAACAGAGACGGATAAAGCGATAAATAACGATATTGTTGAGACAAACACAAGCATACCAACCAATGCATCTTCTATATCAGAAGAAGAAATAACCATAAATCAATTAACAGTCGAAACACCTGTTACATCTGTAGAAGAATCAAAAGAAATAGAAGTTATAAATGACACTGAATTATCTCCAATTACTGATACATCAAATTTAAATATAATTGAACCAATAGTTGTGGGTGAAGTGATTGAAGAAAAAATTCCGAATACTGGAACAGAGGTAGATAAAGCGATTAATGAGAAAGACAAAAGCTTACCGACCGATACATCTTCTATATCAGTAGAAGAAATAATCATAAATCAATTAACAGTCGAAAAACCTGTTACATCTGTAGAAGAATCAAAAGAAATAGAAGTTATAAATGACACTGAATTATCTCCAACTACTGATACATCAAATTTAAATATAATTGAACCAATAGTGGTGGCTGATGTGATTGAAGAAAAAATTCCGTGTATTGGAACAGAGACGGATAAAGCGATAAATAACGATATTGTTGAGACAAACACAAGCATACCAACCAATGCATCTTCTATATCAGAAGAAGAAATAACCATAAATCAATTAACAGTCGAAACACCTGTTACATCTGTAGAAGAATCAAAAGAAATAGAAGTTTTAAATGACACTGAATTATCTCCAACTACTGATACATCAAATTTAAATATAATTGAACCAATAGTTGTGGGTGAAGTGATTGAAGAAAACATTCCGAATACTGGAACAGAGGTAGATAAAGCAATTAATGAGAAAGACAAAAGCTTACCGACCGATACATCTTCTATATCAGTAGAAGAAATAACAATAAATCAATTAACAGTCCAAAAACTTGTTACATCTGTAGAAGAATCAAAAGAAATAGAAGTTATAAATGACACTGAATTATCTCCAATTACTGATACATCAAATTTAAATATAATTGAACCAATAGTGGTGGCTGATGTGATTGAAGAAAAAATTCCGTGTATTAAAACAGAGACGGATAAAGCGATAAATAACGATATTGTTGAGACAAACACAAGCATACCAACCAATGCATCTTCTATATCAGAAGAAGAAATAACCATAAATCAATTAACAGTCGAAACACCTGTTACATCTGTAGAAGAATCAAAAGAAATAGAAGTTATAAATGACACTGAATTATCTCCAACTACTGATACATCAAATTTAAATATAATTGAACCAATAGTGGTGGCTGATGTGATTGAAGAAAACATTCCGAATACTGGAACAGAGGTAGATAAAGCAATTAATGAGAAAGACAAAAGCTTACCGACCGATACATCTTCTATATCAGTAGAAGAAATAACCATAAATCAATTAACAGTCGAAAAACCTGTTACATCTGTAGAAGAATCAAAAGAAATAGAAGTTATAAATGACACTGAATTATCTCCAATTACTGATACATCAAATTTAAATATAATTGAACCAATAGTTGTGGGTGAAGTGATTGAAGAAAACATTCCGAATACTGGAACAGAGGTAGATAAAGCGAATAATGAGAAAGACAAAAGCTTACCGACCGATACATCTTCTATATCAGTAGAAGAAATAACAATAAATCAATTAACAGTCGAAAAACTTGTTACATCTGTAGAAGAATCAAAAGAAATAGAAGTTATCAATGACACTGAATTATCTCCAACTACTGATACATCAAATTTAAATATAATTGAACCAATAGTGGTGGCTGATGTGATTGAAGAACAAATTCCGTGTATTGGAACAGAGACGGATAAAGCGATAAATAACGATATTGTTGAGACAAACACAAGCATACCAACCGATGCATCTTCTATATCAGAAGAAGAAATAACCATAAATCAATTAACAGTCGAATCACCTGTTACATCTGTAGAAGAATCAAAAGAAATAGAAGTTATAAATGACACTGAATTATCTCCAATTACTGATACATCAAATTTAAATATAATTGAACCAATAGTGGTGGCTGATGTGATTGAAGAAAAAATTCCGTGTATTAAAACAGAGACGGATAAAGCGATAAATAACGATATTGTTGAGACAAACACAAGCATACCAACCAATGCATCTTCTATATCAGAAGAAGAAATAACCATAAATCAATTAACAGTTGAAACACCTGTTACATCTGTAGAAGAATCAAAAGAAATAGAAGTTATAAATGACACTGAATTATCTCCAATTACTGATACATCAAATTTAAATATAATTGAACCAATAGTTGTGGGTGAAGTGATTGAAGAAAAAATTCCGAATACTGGAACAGAGGTAGATAAAGCGATTAATGAGAAAGACAAAAGCTTACCGACCGATACATCTTCTATATCAGTAGAAGAAATAATCATAAATCAATTAACAGTCGAAAAACCTGTTACATCTGTAGAAGAATCAAAAGAAATAGAAGTTATAAATGACACTGAATTATCTCCAACTACTGATACATCAAATTTAAATATAATTGAACCAATAGTGGTGGCTGATGTGATTGAAGAAAAAATTCCGTGTATTGGAACAGAGACGGATAAAGCGATAAATAACGATATTGTTGAGACAAACACAAGCATACCAACCAATGCATCTTCTATATCAGAAGAAGAAATAACCATAAATCAATTAACAGTCGAAACACCTGTTACATCTGTAGAAGAATCAAAAGAAATAGAAGTTTTAAATGACACTGAATTATCTCCAACTACTGATACATCAAATTTAAATATAATTGAACCAATAGTTGTGGGTGAAGTGATTGAAGAAAACATTCCGAATACTGGAACAGAGGTAGATAAAGCAATTAATGAGAATGACAAAAGCTTACCGACCGATACATCTTCTCTATCAGTAGAAGAAATAACCATAAATCAATTAACAGTCGAAAAACCTGTTACATCTGTAGAAGAATCAAAAGAAATAGAAGTTATAAATGACACTGAATTATCTCCAACTACTGATACATCAAATTTAAATATAATTGAACCAATAGTGGTGGCTGATGTGATTGAAGAAAAAATTCCGTGTATTGGAACAGAGACGGATAAAGCGATAAATAACGATATTGTTGAGACAAACACAAGCATACCAACCAATGCATCTTCTATATCAGAAGAAGAAATAACCATAAATCAATTAACAGTCGAAACACCTGTTACACCTGTAGAAGAATCAAAAGAAAAAGAAGTTATAAATGACACTGAATTATCTCCAACTACTGATACATCAAATTTAAATATAATTGAACCAATAGTTGTGGGTGAAGTGATTGAAGAAAACATTCTTAATACTGGAACAGAGGTAGATAAAGCGATTAATGAGAAAGACAAAAGCTTACCGACCGATACATCTTCTATATCAGTAGCGCTAAACAACGATATTAATGAAAGAGAAACAAGCTTAGCGTCTGATACATCCTCTGAATCAGAGCAAGCAACGATAGTAGAAGAAGAAACAATCAAAACTTCATTACAAATTGAATCATCTGTCAAATCTGCAGAGGAATCAAAAGTAGTAGTAGTTATAACTGAATCTGAATTTTTAAGCTGTACTGATATCTGTTATCGAAGCCTAGTAGAAATTGTTGATGGATTTCCGAATACACAAATAGAGCCGAATAAAACAATACATATTAATGTTATGGAAACTGAAACAGATAATCCCATTGATACACCGTCTACTTTTGTACAAGAAAAGAAAGAATTAGAAGAATTAATCAAAAGTCCATTATCAATAGATACGTCTGGTGTATCTATAGTGGAATCTAATACAATTGACGCTAAAACTGGAACTGAATTGTCACCTTGTGCTGATTCCTTGACTGTAAGCATATTAGAACCAATAGTTCTAAAAGTATTTGAAGGAAAAAATCCAAATAGTTCATTAATGACGGTTAAATTGATTAATAACAATGATAAGGAAAATGAAACAAGCCTACCCATTGATGCATCCTCTACACTTATGGATGAAATGAATAATATAGAAGAAACAATCAAGAAATTGGATAGGTCTGTAAAACAATCAACGTTAATAAAAGAGGAACAGTTGAATGTGGCAAATATATTAGATGGTAAGCATAAAGCACATATTCAGTCAACAAAAATCCTCTTAAATGATCAAACAATATTAGATTTTGAAATAGAAAATAAAAGTCTATTACCAAATGATGCTTTTTCTGAATCTGTAGAAAAACATGATTTAGATGAAGTTATAAGTCAAACAGTTAGAGTAAATTTTAATGAGAATAAAAATACTATACGTATTGACACACCTACAACATTTGTAGAAGATCAAAAAATGAAAGACCATGTAACTGTAATTGAAAATATATTATCAATTGACACTTCAACTGCATCTGTACAAGAACAGATACAGATTGAAGAAGTTATCAACGATGAATCCATGTCATTAATTAATTCCGCAATGTCATTCGATGAAGAATTTGCAGTAGAACAAAATGAGATCAAAACTACAGCAATGGTTTCTTCAATTACATCCATGGAAGAACAGATAATTGTTAATGCAGATGATGTAATGGATACTTTTACAGAATCGTTAGATAAAACTGCTGTAGAAAAAGGTACTCATGATGAAATTTCGACACTAACCGATATTTTAGCTGCAGTCGCTGATGAACAGACAGACCTAGAAAAAGTTACGAATAGCGAAACTCAAATACTAGTTGATACTTCTACTGCATTTTTAGAAAACCCAATTAAAATAGACAAATGTACTGAAAAAGAAATTACAGAATTTTTTACTTGCGCATCTACATCTAAAGTAGAATCGAATAAGATAAAAATAAAGAGTGAAAATAAAACTTCAACACCAGTTAATTTGGCCTCAGTTGCAATAGAACAAACGGAAGCAGATACGGTAATTGAAATAACATCACCAAATGTTAACGTTATAAATAGCAATTATGAAACAACTTTGATTGATAAAGAAATTAAATCAGAAAATTTAAATGATCCTAAAAATTGTTATTTAGAATTCGGAGAATCGTCTAAGTTTCATTGTTTGAAAAATGAAGAAAATTTACAAGAAAAATCGTATGGCATCCAAAAATTAGAAATGTCTGTACAACGATTAAAAACATCCAATGATGATTATTATGAAAAAACGTTTGTACAGTTGGAACAAACTGAAAAGATTTCTATTGTAGATAATAATAAGGTTGACTGTAAAAATAAAAATAATATTGATGATAAATTATATACAGTCAACGAATCCGACTTAAACGCAATATTGTGTGCATCTTCTCTTGAAGAAGCACTTACCTTATTGGACTCAAAAATTAAATTTAAATTTAAACATAGGAAATCGTCTAGTAAAGCTAACTCTGCACCAACATATATTCCGAAAATTCAAACATATGAGAGCAGAAGTAGCGGTACTAACACAAACTTTACAGACGCTCGAGATTTCTTTAAAGAAATTGAAAAAAAATCTAAAAAATAAAAACATAATGGAATTAAAGTGATATTTTATAAATTAATAGTCATTTAATAATCAGTAAAATTATTATTTTATGACCTGAATTAAGAAGAAAATGCCAAAAACATCTAAAATCATACTGACTTTATTTTTTTTTTAAAAACTACTCACTATCGTTTCGTTTTAATATTAAACACACTTAAAGTGGACATCAATTTTTTGTATTCTATCAAATTTTTATTCAAACTAATGGTATTTGCCGTTAGTATAACATTCTTCAATGATGGCCAACAAATTAACGACAGCACCGAAGAATTGTGAGCTAGCATATTGTGTGACAAATTTATTGTATTTAGACTGACAAATGGAATATGATAAGCATGGTATACGATCTCTGAAAAATGTTGGTTTTCAATTAAAATAATAAAATTATTTTTAATAAGAATGAAAAAATATAAATAAATATTTTTTTACCTTTTGTATCATCATTTTTGTCATTTTCCATCTCCTTCTTATCCTGGTAAGCTTCTGTTTGATTTTTACCATTTATATAATCAGACTCCTTAAAAAATGTAAAACACATAGTGGTAAAGATACAATAACAGTTATTTAAGAAAATGTATATTCAATCGGCTTTTAAAATAAAATAAATTATTATTATTAATATAATACAGTGGTCAAAAAGAAATTTAGGCTATTTTTAGATCAATATTTGATAGCTTTTTTTTTACGGCATTTAAATTAGAGCCTTGTATATGAAAAGACATTTTTCGCTAGCATTTTTTATATAAATGAGCAATTTGTATGAAATGTATGACCAACAAATAAAACATTGTATATTTTTATATATCTATAGTTTTATGCAAATGAAACACGGAAAACGCTAGAGAGTCAATACTTCATCTAAACATCATCGTAAAGCATTATACAATAAATTGAAAATTTCAACTCCTTATCGAGTCACTCAGTCGTAGACCGTAGTGGTGATTTCATTATTAATGAAATATCAATATTTCTTAATATTACCTATATTATTAATTTTTACTTTTAAATAATAATAAAATAAAAATGATGTAGATATACCTATTGATTTGATAATAAACATATAACTTATGGTTTCGGAAAATTTAATTAATAATCTAAAACGCCTAGTTATAACTTAAAATAAAGTATAATATATTAATTATAATAATAATAGTAATATATTTAATATCTCACCTGTTTCATTAATAAATAGGGTATAAACGATATTCGATTGTTGCTCATGTTCAATACTTGCAAATTGTGCAGTGTCGACAACACATAGAACGTTCTGGGACATGACAGGTAATTGTCGCTCAAGTCTAGTAGTTTAAGCGACAAGAAGCAATGACAATTTGTAATGCTCTCGGGAATAACCGTCAGATTATTGGCTAACATATAAAGTTGCTCTAGTTTTGACATGATGGACAAGCGATATATGTCGTCTGGATTCAGTTGGTTTTCTGAAACGTCTAGACGAATTAATGTTTCTGCCAAATCACCATCAATTCTGAAGAAAATTTAAATATTATTAGCATGTAAAACTTCGTATAAATGATTTTAAAACAATTTAAATACAGCGTCATATCATTATCAAAATCTGGCGTTAGTCAACACAAATGCCAAAATTTGGTGCAATTCGTTCAAACATTATGTTAATAACATTTATTCATTATTCTACGTCCCATCTCATAGTTTTAATTTTACAAAAAAAACTTACTTCTATCTAGAGTTATGTCATTATATGCAATAATTATCCAGTCTCCTATTTCTTTTCAGATTCATTAAATATAATAATTAATAACTAAGCGTCACCTAGAATTCTGGCGGGTACGTTATATTGTTTTCTATAATCTTACCATTATAATATTGTTTATTATCACTATACTTATTATTACACATTATTTTCTTTTTATATACTACCTACGCATATTTTTCTTTTATATCTATTTTATTATATTAATTAACCTGATAGATTTAATTTAAATATACAATCTATTATTACAAATATTGGACTTTTGCTCGTTTTATTTAAACAAATAAATTATTATTATTATTATTATTATTTAGATTATTAGTATTGGAATATTACAATTATAAACACTGATAAAAAAAATAATAATAAAACAATCAAATGCATTACATGTTGAACAACTCTATTTTTGAATAAAAGATCACTAAGATAACGTAGAAAAAAATCATTCTAATAATATTAATATTCATCACTGAAAAAGTGATCGAACTTGATAAACCAACATTTGACGAAAGTAATAAAAAATAAAGCAAGCAAATGCATGTAAACATATGCAACTATATGGTAGCGCGATAAATGTAATAGACATCAAATAAGATTATTTTTAAGTCAAATGCGAGTACTTTATAATATATTGAGTATAAAAAATTACTGTGATATTTATTAAAGGTACAAAATTATAGATAACTAAAAATATTTTTTACCTGCTACATTTAAATTTAAATAATATAATAATAAGTTCTACCACGCATATAATTATTAGTATAATGTTATGATATTATGCATATAATTGCTCAATATTTTCATCTTCGTGCTTTCCATTGAACATACTTGAATTATTTATAACTTATTTATCTCATCTATCTCCTGTCTTAATTTTAACCAATACATCACTATTTTGAATATTCAATAGAAATTAATAGCTAAATTTTAAATTATTTATTTAAATTAGTTCTATATAAAATAACTACTATAGGTTTTTATGAATATAAAAATGTACTAAAACTAATTTTATAATCTTAGAAACCTCGATGCGTTCGATATAGTCGACAGTCGTTAATCGTTACGCTTCCATAATAAAATAGTAGAATTGACACGTAACGTAACTTGTAACCTAGTCTAACTCACTTCTCTTCAAAAAAAAAATAATAAATCAATATTTAAACATCACATACTCCGTAAGTACTTTAATCTCTTCGCGTCGATTGGAGTTCAATATAAATGCACTCGGTGATAATAATATACAGGCTATAGATTTTGACATTTTAGATTCTGAACGGAGCGATGAATGTATTGATTTTACATTGATGTGTGTTTTTTTTTTTTGTGTGTGTGTGTCTGTGCCACGGTTATCTACTAGTAGATAACCGTGGTCTGTGCACAGCATAACTAGTCAAAATAATGCTTCAATTTCAAACTTTGGGGATGGTTTCCGATGGAAAAGTGGATATCCTTGGTGCAATTTATAGAGGTGAAAAGTAAAAATTTTCCAACAGTTTTCAAAAAAATCGAGAAAAACAAAAAGAAATGACCGAAAAACGGGAATTTTTACGCAAAACCAGTTTTCGACCAAATCAATTTTTTTATATGGTTGTAATTCAAAAACTAATCACAGTAAATACTTGAAATTTTCACCAAAAATTTTTATGAGTGTTTGAAATTTAAATTTTTACAAAATCGCGTTAAATAACGGTTTAGCCTCAAACGATTTTTAATATTTGGTGTTATTCAAATAGTGTAAGTCATAAATACTTGAAAATTTTACCAGTTATTTAGATTGCCATTTTCTTTACGTGATTTGATTTTCAAAATATTTTGACTTTTTTTGAGCTATTTATAGGCATTTAAAATAATCAATTTTTTTTTTATTTTTTTTTTTTAAATATTGATAAAAAATATTTAGCTGGAACAAATTACTTGAAAATTTAATAGAAGAATCTACATAACTTGTTCTAACTCTCATTCAAAAATTATAAAAATACATAGCAATTTTTTTTATTAGCATTTGAAGATCAAATATTGACACAAATTCGTCAAAATCATGAATATTTTTAACTATTTGGTAGTTAAAAATGTATAAATATTTTACTATCAAAAGCTAAGAATTGAAAATGTAATACTATGCTGTCCATAAGTTAAGCTTAGAATAATTATAAAAAAATTTGAGGTTTATTCGATTTAAAAAATTTTACGAGTGTTTAAAGTTTTAATTTTAATTTGAAATCAAAAATACATGTGTAAAATAACGTTTTACTAATAAATAATTTTCGATTTTTGTTATTTTTAAAAAATTACTAAACGTAAGATCTTGAAACTTTTACTTAAATGTTTGAATTAGTTTCAAAATAAAATACATGACAATATTTAAATATAATATATCCTAGACTGACAAATCATCTCCGTTCAGAATCGTTTTTCGTATACATTATACAATGATACCTATCATTGCATAAAAATTTAACCTACCCTAGCACGAGGTCCACCCCACCCCCTAATATACAGCAGAGCGATACTCACTTACCCGCTTTTTCAATCATCAATCGCCATATCAGTTATAGTTCAATAAGCACAAATACATAGTTGTCTAAATCCCCTAAAAAAATTTCCTCATCGTGTTAGAAATATTAGCATGGCGTTTTTGTATATAATTTAGAAAACAAAATTGATAATAATTAAATTATTAAAATTTAAATTAACTACCTATTTAAATTTTTTTTTTTAATAAGTAAGTACCTACAGCTTTTCTAATAAGTAATAATACCTATATAGTTATATACATAACAATACATCAGATTTAATAAAAACGATTAAATGGATAATAACTAATGTATATCTAATTATCAATTATCGTTCATAATATCTGAGTGGAGCATAGAAAATATAGTATAATCTATATAGTCTATAGTCTATAACAATATAATTGATATGACACTTATGGAGCGGCATCGTATAGAAATCTATTAGATAACCCAAATGATACCATTCTTTACCGCAACACTAATGCATACTTTTAAACGTTAATTTCATTATCGTTTAAAAGATTCTGTGTTCGTGAGAATCATCGTTTCTCTATCCATTATATTGGCCGAAAAGCACATGTTTACTAAAGATAGTACATATCCATGTGTTTAATGTCAATGAACAGTATGATATATGGACTATGGAGCATAAGGTTTATATTATACACCTTATACCTAGTGGTCTACGATATTATTATAATATATGAACTCATAATCAACGATAAATACGTGAAGAATAAAACAACAGATAGGTGATTGAGACTTTTCAGGAGAAAATTGTCGATCAATGACAACATACTTACATAACCGATACTTTAAAAAAAAACATCCCCGCCTAGAGCATATAGATAATAATATATTGACCTGCCTTTATTTTTTCGTAGGATTTTGCTAAAATGTCGGTATAGTGACTAGTGACCGCATAAAATTATATACCTAAGATTATCACTCTAAAACGCCTAAAACCAACATCTAAAAATATGAAACAATATTAGTGATGAGGGGGAAGTGATATCATGTATATAACTGAACGTGAATCTAAAATTACAAATGCCAAAACTCTACTAAGCCGATATTATAAATTATTATCGTGCGCATTGCTCACGTGTAGTAGATCACATCACGTACGGTTTGACGGACTTCAAATGGTTGCGTCGCAAGCTCAACCGCCGAACAGACACGAACGTGTGAAATGACTCGAGTCGCAGTAAATTGTCGTCCGCGTTCACAGTGTTCACCCGGTCGAACGGACCGCCATCGAAACGTTCGCCTTCCGCGTGCAAGTATCCACCACCCGAAACGTCCAAGAAACCTTCCGCCGAGCCCGGCCTGATCGTCACGTTCCCGGTCGTGAATCTCGTGCTGGCGGCACCGGCACTACTGTATCTGCGACCCTACACCGGAAGAAAAAGTTTTTGTACACGCGTTTCACGTCCTTACAATATAATAATGCTACCTACCCCTCGCAACTCAGAAATCACATCGACACATCGCCTTTCCCACCTTATGACGATCGATCGTTTTAGATTATTGTCTCGGACCACACCACCCCTTCCCCAACACAAAACACCCCAATCGTTCACGTCATAGATCGTCTTATAGAAATTATAATAATATTTCCCCCTTATTTCTCGAGAGAAGCGACTCTAAATTTGATGCTACGCGTCTTTAACTGATGCGCGAGTATAATAATTTAAGATTCCATCACTCCGTGTTAACTAATCCTCGTGAGACGCCCTACCCTAGATCCATCTATTATAACACTATGGTGGTAGTTCTGTATGAAGTACCATCGTAATTGACACAGAAAAGTTTTACGATTTAGCAAACCAAAATAAAAATTAGTCCAAGTGTGAATAGTTACCTCGTTGTTTTAAATAGTTTTTTTTACAAACTAAAATAGTATTTTTAATTACTTAAAAAATCGTGTTTAACGTTTATTACACGCCGTTGTATTAATAAGCACCACTACGCAAAACTATTTTACTATTTTTACTGAGAATCAAACTGCACGATGCACAACGACCACATCATCGTCATCGTGACGAGCCTCCACTTCCGATCCAAAACTCGTCACCAGTCTCTTCCAAAATATTACGAGATATGTGCACAGTAAATCATCTACATATATTTTTTCGCGGGTTCTTCATTAGGGCATCTACGACTGATCTTTAAAATGTACAATATATTGCTTAAAACCTAGATCATATAATCAGAGATCCAAACCCGGATTAAGGGGGGTTATGGGCTTATGGCCATGGGCCCACAACAGTTATCAAACAATAATGAGCCCCTGACGAATAGTACTTTTTTTTATTAAATCAGAAATATTTGGATATAATAATAATAGTATATTTCGAATATCAAAAGAAACATGTACAATTATTTATACAAATAACATTTGTATTTTTGTACTTAAAAAAGTATGAAATAAAATTATACTTAAATATAATTTTTTTTTTGTCTGAAATATTTTTATTTGTGGATTACTGATATTTTGATTATGATTATGGGCCCAAAATTATCTTAATCCGAGCTTTCAGAGACCTTAGGTAAATTTATTTTTCCTATTCAATATAGTGAAACATGTAGGTATAAAATTAATGTTTATATAGTGTCAACAAATTACATTTACGAGTATTCGAGGAGTCAATCGCACTAAGATGTTCAAATCTTTATAATCTCTGTGTAATCTGTATAATTTGTATTTATCGAAATAATCTTTTTCATTTTTTGAGGTTAGGAACAGACAAAAGGCATACTTTATGTATAGACTACAATCTTTGTAAATATATAAGTTTATTAGTGTCACCTAATGAGCTTTGATGCCGCAGAAATGCAGAATTTGCTTTAAAAAAAGAAAGAATAGTTAAAAAAAAAAAATATAACACGTCATCCATTACAATGGCCGACTTAAAACGACGAGGTAGGTACACTCGAGGTCATATAGAGTCCTACTAAATAACCATCGAATAAACGTGATGAGCCTTTGTAAACGGTGTTAGTAGATACGTATTAATTCAAAAGCAATGAAAATATTGACGAACACGTCGATTTAAAGAAACGTGGATAATAGTTGGATAATGGAATATAAATCCAGTGAGTTTTAAAAATAATAATACATTATTACTATGTACCTATATCAAATCTTGTATATTATCAAAATATAAAGTGCTTTTCGGGATTTTATATTTTAAATTTAAACCCGTATAGATAAAAATAATGGACGGAACACCCCTTTTTATATAAGTACTTGACGGGGTTGCGGTCTTTTTTTTCGAGAGATAAGGATAATAGTACGCGTCCTCATTACCGCGTGGTAAAGATATGGACAGACAACACGGCGCAGCAGTTTTTACGGTTATGCCCTAACAATGGACACAATGAAATTGTACCCGCAAAGCAATCGCAATTAATCCCGGTGTGATAGATAAGGTCGGATGACCTATCCATTACTTTATTATCTGTGTTCAAGCCGAGGACATTTTTGTGTAACGAATGAGAGACGCGCTGCAGCGGAGTTTCATTTTGCGGTACCTATACAATATAATAGGCTACGGTTCTCATTATGGCATAATCACATATATTAGCATGTCTGTATTTATAGTAAAACAATATTAATCTCATCGTGCTGACCATATTTTAATGAGAAAAGTCATGCAAAACTTTTTTCGACGATAAATCGATAAAACTAATTTTAAAATATCCAGAAAACATGGTCACAATTAAAATATTTTGAACAAGGATTGGTTCGAATTCATAGATAATATATTATATATTTTTTAATTTCATGGTTCATACAAAATATTATTGATGTAAACTAAATAGAAAATAAGAACCGTATAAATACGGATACCTGTTTCGAAGATTTATCATTTTCTTTTGGTAAATCTTCGCACGATTCTTTAAGCAACACCCAATGCCCGACTAATGATTTACGTTTATACTCTTCTAATTGGGAACCTGTAATAAAAAACCGATCACGTATGGATTAACAAACTTCGCAAAAATAAATTAACCATAAAGTGATTTTATATACGTTTGAGTACAACAAGTTTATTCCTCGAAAACATAATGTTCTTTATTATAATACTATATATTGTATTGATTGAAAATTTTTTTTCCACGAATGTTACTTTGAATGTATAAAATTAATCGATGTTTACAATGCAAACACGAAAAATCCGTAGTAACCGAAGCCGCCGCCATTTCGAGCAAAAAACATTATCTACCTACGAACAGTATTAATGTCACGTTTCAGCTATGGATTTCTTTTACGCAGTAATCTATACTAAATCAGTTTAATAGGTATACCTATATACGGTCGTAGTGGTTGAAGTAATTTTTCAGGAAGCTATTTATCTCTTTCCCATGTATTTATGTAAACAAGGTATAGCTGGTAGGAGGTAACCGTAATAATAATAATAATACATACATAATAATATTATGAGAACTCGGTGAACATTAAATATACATTAAATATTCCACCCGCGGTCGCAGGTATCGCGATAAAAATAAGGTCTCGTTTCGACGTTTCTATATATTATCCGTGCAAACGACTTTGCATTTATTTTCGTCAAAACATTTATACATTAATGGTTTATAATGCAAACTCACAATTACATTATATTTTTATAATATTATTATTATTATACTTATTACTTAAGTGTAGTAGTTAGTACTAGGTACCCATTATTATTATGACCCATCTCACAATTTGTAGATTACAATAAACCGTTATTTTATGCATTTCATAGACATGACGTGTCAAAGCACCCTACTGCTATTTTAATTTAGATTCTTGTAGTAAAAAAGGAATAAAAGAGACGATGTGGCAAATTGCATTATCATATTATATTATTAGGACTAGGATTTCTATGCAGTAAAAAATTATCAAAATATGCAAAAACGATTTTTTTTTTAATATTATTTATTACATGCTATTATTAAATTATGTTTTTTAGATTTTCAAATGTGAACGACCGGCGATTAAATCGAAGATTTATATTGGCTGAAACTCCTCTCCATATCACACGATGTTGTTGGAGCATATTTAAATTACGTAATTTGTCCCGGATAGTAATATTAACATCTTTTTCTTCCGTTTTTATATTCACCTTTTATAATGTTACACATTTTTAAAAATGTTTTGAATCCCTTATTCTTCTTTAGTATTAATAAGTCCATTTTCGTTTAGATAATATTTAGTACATTTACGATATTTCGACAAATAAACCAATAATTTTAGACAGTGGCGGTTCAAGACACAAGCGAACCGGGCGGTCACCTTCAAAATTGGGTCGCCGGAAGCACATTTTAAGGTGCTCAAAAAGTTGTAAAAACTTATGACTTTTTTATAAAATTAAAATTTTTTTTAAATAATAACAGTGTGTAATAATAACAAATGCATCTACGATAATAAATTGTGTAAAACTATAAAAATGTTATATAAGATATATTAATAAGAGCGCTTTTTAAAAAATTGCCATTAGGAAGCACCATAATATCTTGGGCCAGCAGTTGGCATAGATTATAGACGTTTATTAAATAAATACCATTTAAAATTAACAAGATTCTCAAAGATGTATATATATATATATGCCATTATCTATTATGGCATTATGCATTATGTTCAAGATATGCAAAAATATGCAAAAAAACTGTACTATTTCATCAAGAATAAGCCAAATCGTGTACATATCTGACAACCAAACAATTTGGACCTAAGAAAAAAAAAAATATGCAAATTCATAGAAATACTAGCCCTAAGTATTATTATTCCATTATAAGAAAACATAATAAAAATACATTTAAACTTCAAATTTTGTTTTAATTTTGTGTGTATGCATGTTGAGCACGATTAAAGATAGTATCTTTAATCGTGAATCGTGATGTTGAGTGTACGTTTTGTCTTCTTATAAAATATAAAAGTACGTAAGATGTATGAACATTAACTGTTTGTAGGTACTTGCGTTGGTTTTCTACGATGAACTTTGTCAAACTATATAACTAAGCTACACATTTTCAACATTTTGTCATTTTTTCTAACGATTATTCTGTAGGAGATACCTACCTCCTAATTGAGAATTTTAAAATCCACGATATACGTCCCAGCTCCTATTACCTAATACAATACAAACTAAAATATATTTTTAAAAACGGCCGAAAGTTACACACCGGTTACTCTACAAAAAGTTTAAATGACGCCCCCGGGATATTCGCGAATAACAAATTATGTATTCTATTAAATCAGTTTATTTTCGGGGTCGCTTGTAACAAATCCCCAAAGCGCTGCGCGTACCCATTTAGGGTACCTATACCTGTATTTAAGTATATATTATAGTATGTTCCGATATAATTTAATTCGACAATTGATATTACCTATGTTGTCGACGATAAGAAATGATTATTCTTAACACATATTATACAGATTTGAATTTTCAAATCATTTTACAAGTTAAAACGAAATATAATATATACATCTCCATCTGTATTTTAGTACTGCAGTACATTAAATCTCTCTAGAAAAAATTAAATAATATACATAATATATTTTATCCATTTATTGCCATAAGTAATATATAGCCATATAGGTGCAATCCCGGATTATGGAGGGAGCACGGTCTTGTGGCCCACTGATTTTGAGGGCCCATCTTTATCTCCAAAATGTATTTTTTTAATACGTTTAAAATGGTTTTAAAAAAAATTATTCTAGTGAGTGTAGTAGGTAATTATTATTAATTATTAATAATTATAAAATACAAATGTTCTTAATTTGATAAAAAAATAACTAAATGATAATAAATATTAAATTGATAATTGATATTAGGTATTCCTGATCTATTCGCATTAGGTACCCATATATAATAATAAAACAATTTTACAAAAAATCATTGCAAGAGTATCATTGAAGTATTCCCAAATACAGTAAAACCTCGATAAGACGGAACTTCGGTAAAACGGAAACCCTGGTCCCTGATACTACGGAAAATTTCTATAGCGCTTTTTTTTCAAATTTTCTTTTTTTGAACTACGTCAACGCGGAAACCCTGTTAACACGGAAAAATTTCATGGTCCCAAGCGATTTAGTCTTATCGAGGTATTTTAATTTTTCTTAGATTACCTAGCTATATTTAACTATACCAGTGGCCAATTGTTCGGCCAAAAAAGCATTTTCCAAGTTAACAAGAATAAAAAATAAATATAGAACAAGTCAGACTTAAGACAATTTAACATCATTAATGATATTGTACTCAGAAAATGATATTTTGCAATTGATTGATTTCAATGAAACTATACACAATTTTTAAAAGAAAAAGCAAGAAAAAAAATTTAAGTTGTATTTCCTATGTAACAAAATATACAGCGTTTTATACGTATAATATATGTGTATAGTAAATTATTACATTATTATTAATTTATATAGCCTTATACTTTTTTTTTTTGTATTGTACACAATTATACAATAATATATAGTCTTTAACATTTTTTTGAAGTTACAAGTTTTAAGGGAATATACTAAGTTTATAGTGTCCTGGGTCCCAATCGATCCTTAATCCGGGTTTGGTCTTATACATTATATAGGTAACAGGTAAAGTAAAATTTATAAAAAGTTGACCAGGAATTTACAGGAATAAAGTACTTATTTCCGCAAAAAAAAAATCGCGAAATTAAAATTAGGAGGGACCGGGAAAATATACGTGGATAAATCATTATAATATCTTGTGTCACAAAATTCGCACTTCAATTTCAAAAAAAAAAATTCGACTTAAATCCAAACTTCTTTTTAATTTCCAGTAAATACATTTAATAGAAGTTTTGCATTAAATATTAATACCTCAGGTGTTAAAATTAAAAAATTATGCATTTTCAAATTTTAACCATTAATTTTCAATATTTTTTTTTTGTAGTATGAATAACTTATGAGGAAACGATTAAATTGTTAAACAAAAAAAATATATCATTGTAAAATTAATACATTCATTACTCAGAATTAAAAATCGTATAATAAAATTTTCATTTATGAAAATAAGAATTGCATATTTTTTATTGAATTAGGTGTATATTTGTAAGAATTTATAGTACCTAATAATTATAATTAAAACAAATTACCAGTGGAGCTTGTACATTTTTTTTGTAGTATAGGTAAGGAAAAATAAATTTAAAAACTTAAGTTTATAACTGTCTAATGAAACTGCATAGTATAAGGGAAAAATAGAATTCTATAAAAAAAACTTTACAATAATCTTGTGTATTAACATTAAAAAAAGCAAAAAAAAAATTCACAATGAATTCACATTTAGGTAGTACATGATAATTTTTTTTTGTTTTTTTGTAACATGTTATAATTATATTGCAAAAACAATAATAAACACAATTACAAATTTTTTTTCCAATGCGTAACCCAAAATGAGATCACTAACGTGTATGTGTGTGTGTGTGTGTGTGTGTATGTGTATAGTAGCTGTATATACCTAGCCTGTATAGAGATGTTGTAAATATCATATGTCTGCAATTGTAATTACATTGATCTACTTCTGTTTACGTGTATTCTGTGAAATCGCACATTTGCATCTTTAAACGACTACCACCTGACATTGCAGCACCTTGTCCCGTCTGTATTCCTTGTCCACGCCCCACTGATGTCGGTTCACCACTAATTGGCTGACCGTTGCTATCCACTTTCATCAACTTATTTTGTATTCTTTTTATTGTTCTGAGTCGCTCCAGCCAATTACTGGCATACGGCACACTATTTTCCTTGCTCAAACTGCTTAATATCTGTGATGCCAACTAGACAAAAAAAAACAGTTCAGTTATAGCTTAAAGTCATTAATTGACAGGGACGGTGGGTTGGCCCATTAATAAATACTAAATAAGTTGGTATTAATGTAGCTTATCTTTACTTTATGATAAACATTTTTTTTTCTTTTTTGTAAAACCGCATTTTATAAACAACTAAAATATTACTTCTTTTTACCAAAAGTAAACCAATACATTTAACCAACCAACCCATTGAAACAAATTACTGTGGGTTTAAATAATACCTACTGTGATGAATTAAGTGGTTGAAAGCATAAAGAAAAAGTTTATAAAAAGTAATCAAATATATTTATTTAAACAGTCATATCATCTACTAATTTTGATATTATTTTAAGGAATTTCAAGGATTTTTGGGAAAATGTTTATCCACACTTGGCTTAAAGCTTTAAAAGTAATTGGTATTTGTTTAGTATGTGACCTTCTGATCAAAAATCAAGTTTAGTATGTGACCTACCAAAACTATTACCACAAAATAACAAAACTAATTTACAATGGCGTATATAAGAGGGTTTTAGGAGTTCAAACCCTTCCTGAAATGTATAGTTGTTACGGGCATTGATTTTGATAGTATAATTAATTGGAATTTAAAACGGAAATTTCTTTTAATTCCCCCTGAGATTAATTTCTATATACGTCATTGCTAATTTATGCCATAAATATCATAGTGAAACTAAGATGTAGGTACACGGATGAAATTCGAGAAATCAGCACTATACGATGTATCACATGTTCATAGGGAGTATTAAAAACTAAAATTCTACGAAAAATGTATGGAACATCAGCTGAGATGTTGCCATGTCATTTAATTGAAGCATAGTACCGATTTATTAACAGGCAAGAGTGCAAGACACAATTTTTTTAAAACTTTTAAGTGATGTACAAAAAGTGTACTGCCAAACATAATTTAATATTTATAATAAAATAATTTGATGACATTTTTATTACACTGATATTTTGTTGACTGATATTGAATGTAATCCCTAAGTTGTAATAATAAAATAACCTAATTTTATGATTTTAAATATGTCTGTTTTTTAATTATTTATTAATTATTTAATTATCGGTCCGGTAGGTCACGCATACAAAACCAATATCCTATACAGTAGGTCACATACTAAACGAATACCAAGTAATTAAAAAGAAAATCACTAAGGATAGCTTACAATATTTAAAATTATTATAACGATAAAAGTGATTTTCCAATGTCCAGCTCAAAAATTAAACTTTTAGTATAAGTTATCAAAAAAAGATAATTATTGCCTACTTAGAATTATATTTCCAATGTTTAAAAATATCAGCAATTTATCAGGCTAATTGGTACCTAGGTTTTTATAGGTAAGCAAATTTATAAAAATAAAAAATAAAATGTAAAAACAAGCATTACTTCCCTAACACTCACAATTCTAAGCTGACTTGGCAATAATAAAATTGTATTATTGAATATTTTAAGGGCTTTCTAATATTATCGCTAAAATTATGTTATCAGAAAATAAAACATACATCTGTGTGAATAGCTAACTGTCTAGCCAACATAGCAGCATTTTGATCTGAGACAATTTTTGGTTCTTGATGACCTACATGCTCACGCAACTCATTTCTCACTTTTACAGTAATCTGATTTACACCATGCTCCAACGGTTTTACTATCACACAACCATAATTAAACTGTCCCTATAAATAACAAAAATATTTTATGGTATTATAATAAACATGAGTAAATTTAGATAGAACAAAATATGTAATTACTTTTACAGTTTGAATATCATACTCTTGACCACTCTCATTGTAAACAATAGTAACAAAATCATTTCCAATATTTTTCTTTTTATTATTACATTTAACATCGGATTCAGTAGTTGGCATTAAAGTAGCTATATGAAATATAACCTAAAATAAAAAAAAAAAATTGAAAATAATGGAAAAGGTATCAAATGAGTAAATAAATATAAAAAAAATCATGTATTCTACTAACTTGCATAATGTCATCTTGCCATATATAAGTAAATTTTCCGTCATTACCATCAGTTTCTAATCCACCAAGAAATACACTGTGTGAATCTGTATCAGATAGTTTTATAAGGGTACCCAAGCATTTCAGAAATTCCGTATACCTCAAAGACCCATGTCGGTTTCGCAGTATATCTACTTCAGAATTAGCTTGTCCCAATCCAACATAAATAACTCCAATCTAAACAACAGACAGAGCAAGTAAAACAATATTAAAGTTCAAATAACTAATACAAACCTTATGCACTTCATATGGAGGTATCCGATCCAAATTTTTTACAGCCTTTTCAATCATGGTCTGAGACAATGGTAATAAAATTGGTTTTGCATCATTATCAATAAAAGTAAAATGAGAAGAATGATATAGCTGAAGAAAAACAAAACTAAAAAAAAAATGTAATCATAAATATTAGTATAATTTGTGAATAGCCTTTAAGATAATCACAAAAATAATTACCTCGGATTAATTCCTGACCGCACAGGCTCTTTTGATTGATTCGCCCTATTATTTATAAATAATGGATTAGGATTTGATGACATGACTGTTGGTTTCTTAATAGCATTCATTACAGCTAATGTGTGTACACGATTTCGAAACGCAGGAGGTGGATCTGTATCGTTTTCCTAAACAATTAAATCATATTAATTTCATTACAATACTGAATCTTTAATGTGGTCAAATCTTTAAAGCATACAAATAACTAATAAGATTACATAAATTCGCTAATATAATAAATACTAATTAGGATCTTACATTTTTTTCCGATGACTGAGATCCATAATTTATTGGTGGTGATAGGGGTGGTTTTTTAGTAAGATAAGACGGTGTTGATGCTAAAGATCTACTTTTTTCCTCCTGGTAATGACTGACTAATGGAAATTCTGTATTTTGTTTTATATCAACACTTTCAACAGATGATTTTGCTGAAGAGTCACTGTCATTAAAGGAATTTAATTTGTTAGTTTTTAATTGCAATTTTGGTCTTTCTTTTTCATCATTTTTTTTAGCATGAGTTAAAAAGTCAGTCTTTTTTTCTGCTGAATCAGTGATCAAATTAAGCGTTAAATTTTTTAACTGACAAGTATTTGATGGTGGTGTGGAACCAGTACCACAAATTTCTTCAGGAATTGCTTCACAATTTGCTCTGAAATAAATAATATTGAAATAAAATAAGAAAATAAGATGTCATTTTTAAACTATTACTTAGAACTATAACGTAGGTCCTTGGTGTAATTCTGTTTTATCTTTTTTGAATCAATAGGAGCATTAAACAATTCTAAACGTTTACTATTATCTTCTTTATCCATACTGTCATCTTTAAAGTCTTGCATTTCTTTCATAAAAGGATTTTTCCATCCAGAACTCATTTCAGGACTGGAAACTGATCTACGAACTGGATTCCTTGAGCGATTTTCTCCACTTTCAAAGTCTTCAACTAATTATGAAATAAAAATAAACAATAAGAGTAAATATGCAAAGAATAATATAATTTTTAGAAAAATTCATTTAATAAAGGAAAAGAAAATGTTATATTCATAAAAGAAATAAATTAAGTAATATATCATAATACTGTAGTAGAATTACATTAATTTAAAATTTTTAATTATTGTATATCGATATACAATTAAGTATTTATTTGTATAATACTTAATATTCTACATATTAATAATTATTATTAGGCATAAATAATTATTACCATCATAATATTCATCATCAATTTCACAGCTCTCCTGAGAGTTCTGTCGTGAATGAGTAAGCTTAAGAGGGGAACCAGGAATGCAAACTGGTTCAGATGGTACTCTATTTTGTAACCTTTCATTTGCTTCCATTTTGATAATATCATCATTAGCCATATACTGATCCAAAATTCGTTTCTAAAAAAAGATATTTAATTATAAAAATCATTTAGGCAATAAATATAAAAAAAGTTTACTTCTCCATCCAAGTATTGACGTATTTTATCTATTTCTCCGTTAGATACTTTTAAACCAAGACTAGGATGAAATAATGTTGAGACATCAAACATAGACGAATCAGAATTCATGTCTTGAAAATTTCTATCATTTTGTACTCTTATCATCCAAGACATTACACCTATAATAAAAAAAATTATGACCAACAAATATAAGACAAATTGTAATATTATTATATTTACCTGTTGGACAACGTACACATACTTCAGCCCATGATTGACACCAACAAGAACAACTTTGTTTTTTATCAAGTCGGTCTGAGCTAGAGAAACTATTTTTTCGGGACATGTCAAATGGTTCATTTGGTTCAATATAAGGAAATTTCTTTGTTTCTTCTCCGGGGGAGTTAGTTGCTGTGGATAAACATGATGGTGATGAAACTCCTTTGATAGAAGTGTTTACATCAAATTGGTCACTAGCTTCACTACTTTGACTACGAGATACTGAAAGTTTTGACTTTTCTTCTGGTTTAGGAGACATTCTGGCCTGATCACTGTTTAAGCGACAAGATTGATAACATTTACCACATAATCCATTTTGAACTGGTTTTTGAGTGCATCCACTTGTCGTGATAGTTACAAGTTTTATGCCTATCAACCAAGTAGCAGTCTGACCTCCATCTAATATAAAATCTGCTGTGGAATGTCTAAAAATAAAATAATATAGATATAAAATATAAAATATAAATATATATTATATAATTAACTTAAGACATAATAAAGACATTATTTCAATAAAAAATATTATATTTTTTTAGAACATTTACCTTTTAGGTATGGCAGAACAAGTAGCAAAAGCATATCTGGCCAATAAATCCATACAAGTTTCAGTTAACTCTTTATGAAATGTTAAAAGCATATTGTCTATTGGTGGTTTCAAATCATTCATAGGACTTCGACTCATACCTAATGTTCGATCATGTCTTCGACTTCCCTAAACAATATATAAAATTAAATGTATTACACTAATAATATTATTATTTTATTATACATTAATAATATTATATTACTTGGTCTGTTAAACTAGAACTTCGTTTTCTACTAGATGAATCTTCATTATCAATATTGTTCCTTGGCATAGTACGACCTTCGAATGGCACCAATACATTTTGTTTTAAACCCTAAAATACATCCAGAAAGGAAATAATAATAATCCATTTTAATACAAACCTATTTTATTTAAAGTATAGTAAGTAGCTTTAAAATACCTTATGGATGAATTCTACAAAATTCCTTCGAAATGATGTTCGGCATTTCAGGAACCAAATAGCAATCACTCGATGTGCCAAAGAAACAGTGTAGTGATTGTATTTAAATGGATTAGTATAAGGCAACGTAATTGCAAACACAGCCATATATTGATCTGCTACAAAATTGGAAAACACTTTCGGAAGACGACTTAACACTGAAAAAGTACAAAAAATCATATAAAATAAATAGCTTTAATGTCAATTAATAATGTTACTTACTAGATAGAAATTCTAAAATTGGCACTGCTGTTTGTGTGGTAGCTGAAAGTTTTGACATATTCAACAAAACTTCAGGTAATAATTTTACCATTATATCTCTCATTTCTAATATACAAGTAGTTAATGCCATTACTACAGGACATATGCATCGATTAACTAGTCCTAAATAAAAAAAATGTATTTTTCAAAATAATTTATGATTTAGTTATAATTATTAATTAATCAATTAAACATCACATTGTTCATATAATTAAATAATTTAGAATATTTTATCTAAAAAAAAAATAAATAATATTTTTGATTATTATCAATTTTTTGATTAATTGAATAAAAAAAAAAGTTATAAGTGTTAAAAAAAAGTATGTATATACTTCTTAAAGGAGGTAATTGAATCAGCATAACTTAAACTCTATAAGCGTTCATAAATAAATTCTCATGAGACATCATGGATTATATTTAATATATTATATTATAGTATTAATATTTATTTCTAAGTAATCAAACATACCTGATTGTAAGCATTTAACAAGTTGTTGTTGTAGAGATGGATCCAAACTATTATGATATGAAACAAAAGCAGCTAAAGCTGGGTAAACAGCAATTTGAAAGTCAGTTTTTAACCATTTAGGAGGTGTATTCTTTAAAGTTCTGGCAACAGTTTTATCGCTTACCTAATACAAACATAAAACATGAAAGTATGCTAGAAAAATATTTTTCATTGGCTAAAATATGTATACACGCACCAATTGACATAAAGTGGAAGCCAATTCATATGCTGGATCAAATTCCCAGTTCCCAGATAATACCAATGCCTTGTTCTTAAGAATCTGAGGTACTTCTTTCAAAATTTTGTTCAATACTCTCCAATCTATAAAAAAATTGGTCATATAATAATATGCTTTTTTACATATTCAATAGGAGTTATAATTTATTCCTTGAACTTCACACACAAACACAATATGTTTTATAGTCCACACTATACATATTTTGATCAGTCAACACATACCCGCATACTCACAGACACATACTCACATCCTGAAAACACATGATGCAAATTATCTACAGTTAAATTGCTTCACACCAAATGCCATTAGATTCCTAAACTCCATTTCCAAATTGTTTTCATGTTTTACCGAGCTCTTCTTTTAACGCCGTAATCACTGCTTTACATGCAGCAGCAAGACACATGTAGTTAAACTGCACCGAAACATTTTCCTTTGATTTTGTGTCATCTATTGAAGAATTTGGACTAGGTGGCACCCCAAGACCCTTGTGATCCACATACATAAATGGTGAATACTCATTGATCCCTTGCATTCCCAACTTGTACCTAGAATCTGCCCGAAGTTTGAATAATAATTCAAAAATCTGTAATTATAAATAGTAAAAAATCTGAATATTATACTTGAAGTTAAATAATTGTTAATAATAATACATACAAGATAAACTTATATAATATAGATGCAGTAATTATTATTATTTAAATATTACAGTCGAGTTACGATAACTCAAAATTGAAGGGAGATAAAAATTCGCTTCGAGATACCTAACTCAAATTTATATTAATTTATGTATCTTAGGGAATAAAAAAAAAATTGAGTTGTCAAGTTTTTTGAGTTATCACTACTCTACTGTATTTAATAAGTCTTACCACTAGTCGTATTGAAATTATATGTTCTAATATCATTGGACGTTCATAATGGTGTCTCAAGTGAGTAATAAGCAAATTGAGAATAGTATCTGCAGAATTTGTTGGATGTTTGTATAAAAACTTGGAAAATAATATTGACAGGCCCTCAACAGTTAATTGTATATCAGCCACATCATTTTCATGTAAAACAACTCCAGTATTAAATCTATTAATTCTGAATAACACCTAAAAAAAATTTTTAAACACTTTTAACTAATATATACTACATTTTTACCACCAAGTACAATAATAATTATACAGCTATTAAATAATTCAACATATTTTATGCAACAGATAATTTTTGTTAGAGCATTAACAAAGCATTGTAACAAATAACATTTTTTCCAAATTAAAAAAAATAAAATATAGTAACCCAAAAAAAGATTTGTGTTTAAAAAAATCAATAGTAATAATAACAAATAATTCATAATAAAATACATACTGTTCCAAGGATTTGTAATAGATCAGTATGATATTCACTTTCACAGTCGTGACAAATATCAATAATGAATTGACAAACTGCTTTTCGAATACATGGATCATTGTCATCAGCAATTCCGCCAAAAACATCCAGGATAACTTGCATTAGTTCGGCTTCATACGATGCACTATATCATTGTAAGAATAAAAATCAGGAGATAAATAAGGGTAATATTATATTATATACCTAGTATATTACTAATATATATTATTATACATTGTGTAGGAAATTATAATTAAACATTTGGTAAATATTTTAAATATCTACAGTTATTTATTTATTATTTTTTTTTTAAGTTCCAACAAAATGTCAAAAATCGATTAAGGAGAATCAGTTATTTTTAAGAATTCAAGATTATAAAAATTTAAAACGTTAAAGTGATTACACAAAAATTAATATGGCTTGGTAAGCTTTCTGAAATTAATATGTCTTATGCCTGGAGATCAAAAACAAAAAATGTAAGGAAGTAAAAAAATGCAATGTTTTCTGGAGCATAACAATGATAGTTTCCCTAACCGCATATTATTTTGCAGAGTGACATATTCTCAATTTTGCATTTTCATGTTGAACATTGTATTTCACACTTTTCCTATCCTAAATCATTACTTACAATTATTTGTTGATATAAACAAATAAATCTCAAGATCAAGACATAATTTCAGTAATGTTTTATAGCTTACCACAAGACATATTAATGATCTTTTATGTTTTCTGAAAAGGGGGAAACTAAAGATTAAGGTTTTAAACTATAGACAAAAAAACTTATGATGAATCTTGTATTACATTTTCAAATCTTAGATATAAAAAGAAAAACTGTTATACATTACATGATAATTTACAAAATATCTAATAATGAACAAATTTATCAAAATGCTAACTTTGAATATTTATAAAAAAATATTGTGACTATGTATTTTTGATATCTTTAATTTATAAATGTACAATTTATGAAGAACCTTATACAAAAATGTCAATATTTTTGACACAATGAAAATATTTTTATTAACATTCATAGAAAAAAACTTTAAAAAAAATCAAATTTCAAATTTCTACAATAGCTCAAAAATCAAAACATTTAGAAAATTCTACCATGCGAGAAATGTAAATTTAAACATTTCACATTTGGTAAAAATGTCAAGTATCTACAAATACTAGTATAAAAATCCTGTTTTTCACGATTTAATTTTACAAAAAATTGCTGCACACCAGCTTAAATAAAATTTATCTCATCTATTTTAATATTATCATAATATTTACAGTATTAATTAGAGCTATTTTCATACTACAAATCATAGGTAGATAATATTTTTTAAGTGTTATTATATTATTAGTATTATTAAAATTTTTAAGGTCCTCACTCAATAGGAAAGTTGTTAGTGAACAAACAATTGTTAGGTTAGGTGAATTCATTTAAATGGAAATAAAAGCAATCACAAAACAATTATACTAACTTATTTTGTTGGTAAACTTCTTTCATTGTCCGATTCACAGCCTGCATTCTGATTAGAGTTCTGTTTTCTTTGGTATAGAAGTGATTTAAAAACATTTTTAAATTATCAACCCATTGGTATTCAGTTGGAACAAGAAATTCCTTTCTATAGGCCATTAAATTATTAACAGACGATTCCTGAGTAAAAATGTTGATTAATATTGTACACAATTTTAAAAGAAAATATAATATCTTACAGGTCTATAGATTGAAAATGTTTCAATGACATCATAAATGTCATCTAGACTACCACTATAAAAATCACTGTCAATAAGTGATTCAACTTTTGATAAAGTTTCATTAAGATGGTCCGCAATCATTAGCACTGAATTGGCACCGTTTCTGTCTAATAAAATTATTAGGTATTTTATAACTCAAACAATTCAATTTTAAATAAAACAAAAAAAATATGTATTTTATTCACAAGAATAATTTTTAATTTAAATGACTTACTGACATATTCTGCAATTTTTTTTAATATTTTTAAAACTTTTTCCCAAATTGTACTTTGAATAGTGGATCCATGTTTTGTTATCAAGGATTCCATTCCTAGTATAACTTCCAATACAACTGTTGGATGGTCACATGATAATGCCTACGAAAATGATTATTAGATGATAAACTAGTTTATTAATAACAAATTTTTTTCATACATTATAAATTGACGGCAAAACTGAAAGAAGAGAAATTTTAAATGATGTAATTTGATTGTTACTCCATAACGCCATATTTATATAAAACAATCCCCCTCGCACAAGTCCAGCATTGTGGGCAGAAACTTCTTGATGGAGCAATCGACAAATTAAATAAATTGCTGAATATCCCATATGTGTTCCTAAAAGCTTCCTCATAGTCTAGACAAAAAATATATATTTAAATACACAAAAATAAATTCATCAAGCATTGCATTTTTTGTTTACTTTCCAGCATTGTGCACAGTATGTTTTGGAATTTGCAGTATGACATAATGTGGCAATAAATATAGGTAAAGATTGGGGAGGCAAATGATTATAACATATAATTGTATCCAAAAGACGTAAGCTTTCTAAAACAACTTTTTCATCTTTACTATAACAGCATACATAAAATGAACTCCTATTTGAGAATAAAAAATATATATAATAACATAAATCAAATGCTACAGAAATAATAATAATTTTATACATATAATATTATATACATACTGAACTACAGTATTGATGACTTCATCATCTAAATAGGTGGCATTAAATTTTATGACATTAATAGATATTTCAAGCCATTGTAGTGTAAAACCGGCAGGAGCTAATTCAGATGCACCCCAATTTGTTAACCAAGGGCATATTTCTTCTTCTAAATAGACAATATCGCGGCCATGATCAGTAAGGCATTCTAATAATTCTAACCTATAATTAAATTCAAAGTAAAGTTATTTATGATAAATTATAATTAGAAGTCGGATTTCTTTTGTCTGTATGTTAAGGCATACATATGCTATAAAAAACATAAATGTGTCAATTTTAGAATGTTATAAAATATGAACAAAATTTTGAAATTATCCATCATTTGTTATTATATATCAATAAAATCTTTTAACCATTCATTTTTTTTTCATTAAATCTTCAAAATAACACGTTTATACTTTAAATATTATCAGTAAGTAGTTTCATATCACTAATTATCAAGATTTACCACTTTTATTTAAATTCAAAAACTTAAATAAATTTATTATTTGTTAAAATCCGACCTCTAATTATAATAAATAAAATATTAAAAATTGTGTAATATGAATTCTTACATACAAATTATTACAACTATATTTAACCTGTATGATATATCTTCAGCAATAGTATGGCTTTTAATAAAATTAAAAAAATGTTTTCGCAACATTCCAAGATTTCCAAATTGACCAAGAATAATGGATCTAATAAGATTAAACACCAAATGGCGTTGTTCTTTAGGAACATGGTGACTAAATAAATCATGTACTCGGAGCCATAAACTTGCAACAGCGTTCTATAAAACAATATTAATGATTATAGTTTTGTATACAGATAATTAAAATAATTAATAATAAATTTAATTATTACTAAAATAAAATAATAATATTACATAAATAGATTATACAGTATTATAAGTTGGGTAGGGTAATAATGTGTTTTCTAAAAATATAAATAGCTATTGGGAAATAAACTAGGCCCCATCCTTTAGTGTACAATGTATATACATAATAAAAATAAATAAATATATAGATCCAATATAATAGTATGATCTACTTCAAAATTGTACTTTTGTAATTTATCTGAAAGCTAAATGATATTACTATGACATCATAATGGCAACTAGAATAAAGGCATACATAATTACAAGCATTTAGTATTACCATTAAATTTGAAATATTATTTAAATTAAGTTATGAAATTAATTAATAACTTATTTTTTTCTAAAAGATCGCAAACATGATTAACTATACATCTAACAGTCAAAATAGCAAAAGCATAACATTTTAAGTTTTTTAGAAAGCACAATATTTCTTTCTTATATAAATGGCTATTAGAATAAATAATAAATTTGATATAAAATAAGTAATATAGAAACCTTGGGACAATAAATTAAATTAATCAACTAAATATTCATTATAAATATAATCAATTTTATTATAAACCATTTGATTTGGTCAACTCTTGTAAGTAATCTAATGATACAAGAATATGTACAAACATCAAACATTACCTCTTCAAGACGATGGGATTTAGCTATCTCGGCTAGTTCTTCGATAGCTTTGATCCTAGTATGTATTGTCGACTCTGAAGAAATTTTAAGCCCCTGATCCTCGGTCAACGTGTAATCATCCTTTACACGCAGAGCTCCTGTAAAGTTTAAATATAATATTACAATAGATGTTGACACACACATACTTTAAACGGCAACTCACCTAAGTTCGGACCTCCTCGATTAATGCGAAAAAATTGTTTCAGCTTTTCAAACGTCTTGTTGTCCTTATTGCTACTCATATTGTCTGTGTGAATGTGTTGATTGGTAAGTCGAGTTGATGTTTTTAGCTAACCAGATGCATTACAGGAATATTATATCTATTAATATGTTACGTTTATAATGAATCAGTGCGAACGGGCACGAAACAGTGGCGGAGCAAGTCGGCACGGCCAGATCGACATAAATACATAATAATAATTAATTATAAGAGATAGATTGATAGATACCAACAACTTATTGAACAACGGCAATAACAATTAATAATAATAATAGCAAGCAGTAGCAGCAGCACTGCACTAGCAGCTACCTACGAGATACAAATATTATTTTGTTTTATCAAAATAGGTATGTAGTACGGTTTTTTTATAATTGCTTTTTTTTGCGACCATTGCGCACTATCATGTGACTATCATTCAAACATATTGTACCTCGCCTACCTTGGCTGTGGTTATTACAACGATTCTAGAAGTTCTTCCCGTACACTGATAACATGTGATTATAATCACAGCTATATATACATATATAATATCCATAAGCCATGAGATAACCGCAGTGATTTTTATTGATAACGAAGCGGTCATCCCCATAGATAACATCTCATTATTCTATGTTAAAATATTATAAATAAAATATAAGATCAAAATGATCAATCGTTGCATACGAAAAAAGAGATCTAGAAATCTCAGATGGGGGAAGGGACAGACATAGTGTTTTCAGAAAAATCTGCAATTTAGCACATAATAGATTATAGTTAAGCTGATATAATAACTATATTAATTTTATTTGTATTTTTAATCGATGGACTTTATGAACACTATGAACAGTATGAAATTAACAATTAATTGTATAAATAAATACATAAGTACCATAGCCTATGGTCCATAGGTACATAATTATATAAGAATTATACCAAAAGGGAAAGGCTAAAGCTCTTTAGACCTCCTCTTGATCAACTACTGAAAAAAAAAACACTGCTGAGCGAAGCATAGAACTTATGATAAAGAAGTGTTTCTCAACCAATGTCACTCACGCTGGTGTATTACCTGCAAATAAGTCCAAACGTGTCACGAAATGACACAAAATATACAAACATTTTTAACACGATTTACAAAATTTAATAAGTATATGATATATAATTTCTATGATAACTAAAAATAAGTTATCGATTATCGATATATTTTATATTAGCAATTAAAATAAAATATTACCTAATATTCTTAATTTTTTATTATTATTTGTCGCAAAATATGAAATATTTAAATATAGTATGTCACCATAACATAAAATTTGAGTAACACTGTTACATGGTACAAGGTAATGAATAAGGTCTATCAAACGAAGACGGTCTGTCACAGAAATTCATCAAGGGGGGGGTAATTAAAATATACCCATCAGATATTATTCATACTTACTTAATAACATACTTATTAATATAAACATTAATTAATTATTATTTACTTCTTAATATTTACCATTTACAATTTATTCTTACAAACTGGTACAAACATTTTTATTTACTTTTATAAATTTATAAAATTTAAATATAATAAGTTCAAGAGTGGGTATTTACCCTTTTACCTCTCCCTTGGATCCGTCACTGGTCTGTCATAGACATCATAGACGTATAATATATTAATATGGTCTATAATTTATTTATATGTTTATGGTCATAGCAGGCAGCAGCCAATATCTAATATCTATATTTACTAAATAATATGCAAATATGCTTCATCAAGTTCGTCATGATATTGATATTACACTTAAGTCTTAAAATAATTCATTTTACTAATAATATTACGGCAGATTGATTTTTTTGATGGAGCTAATTTGTCATGGAACTAATTAATCCTTCGCAGTGGCGTATTTTAGGGGGGTGTCCACGGTGTCTAGACACCCCCAAAACAAAAAAAAATTCGATGTCGATAAATTTTGAAGGGAATTTGGCAAACAATAATATGTGACTCGTTATGAACTAATAATTTAATATTATATAAGTCATAAACTAATTTGGAAGGAAAATAAATTTAGTTTTAAATAATGTACTTATTATCCTATTATATTTTTAATTATTTATAAAACTGTTATTCTTTTAGCATTACTGGTGTCGAATGTTTCATTACAATATTTGAATATATTTTGATGATTATATTATGAGTTTTGTGGTAGTAGATGTAAAACAAAAATATTGCAACAAATTAACAAATAAGTATATATCAATATCATTTGGACACCCCCCCCCCCAAAAAAAAAAAAAACATAAAAAATACGCCACTGATCTTTCGATATAGAGATACAAAGATTATTGAAAAATAAATATTAAACGAATTATACAACGATTGAATGATTAATGGATTTAGAAAACCCATATTAAAATCGCTATAATGGCTATAAAAATTCCAAATAAATATTATATAGATTAAGATTTAGTTCACGTATACCTACGTCCTACACTAACTACCTAGTAGGTAACGTAGTATCATTGATTAATGATCTATTTTCAATGGTATACTAAAATACTAAATGATAATATACAGTATAGATTTTGTCAATTTAATTTCAAACAGCAAATAGTAGGGCGCAATAATGAAAATAATATGTCCGAATTTACAATAAAAATACCTATTATAATATTTATAGAGAAGAAATTTATCTAGAAATAATTAGAGCGTCTTAATGTCAAAATTATAGGAGTACTAAGATAATAAGTCCCGTCAAATTGCACCTATGAGTCTATTGTCTATTCAATAGTGATTTACGAGTTACACATGAAATCTTCTAAACAAAAAAGAGAATTTCTGTTTAGTTTTTATTTATAATTATAAGTACCTGTTGATATGTTGATATTCTTTTATTTTTGAGTTAAAATGATTAAAAATTTGATATAAAATCTATTCAAGTAATTTATTATTAATAATAATGAAATAAAAGTTTAATGTTACAAGATAATTAATTTAATTTTTAAAATATTTTGAAAAAACAGATAAAATAATATTTTAAAAAGCCTTTAAATTAAAAATGTTATATGAATTCAAAAAAAATATACGGGGGGCGCTTGTTGATTGCTTCTTGGATTTTACTCGCTGCCTAGGCAAGGACCCATCGCATGGCGTCTCTTTTTAATTCATCACGGTACCGTTCCTTCCACAACCGATCAGGCCCCCACGACAAATAGTGGTCGACTAATTGTATATATACTTTACGTTCTACTGGAACTATCACGTGGTAGATTGAATGATCGTTAGGTCTAAGTTTAACGATAACGGACGTCAGCCAACGCTATTTGACCGCTAGATGGCACTATACTATAATGTTTTACAATAATATGAATATTTTAAAATTGTAATATTTTACATAGCTATATAACCATAGAGTATATAGAGGCGCCGTAATAGAAATAATATGAAGCGGAAATGGAAACAAAACAGTGTAGCCAAACTGTAAAAAATATTGTATTGTATGTGAAGTATAGTACAATATTTATTGTATTTTAATTAGTGACACCTTTCTGTTACAACATATTATTAAAATTAATATTATTAAATTTATATAATTATCAATTAATTACCTATATCATGACTATAATATGTCTATATAGTTTATACTGTATTCAGACGTAATAATATGAATTTACGAAAACATGGAAATTAGCGCTATCTATCAGTTGCGCTGTTAGTTATTGGAAACTAAATCCGATATGTTTTGCTTCACAACATTCATAATAATTATTATGATAGGGCATCTCTATATACTCTATGTATATAACTGACTTTAAAATTATAATATCAATGAAAAGCATATGACATTTTCTAGATAATATTCTTACCTTTAAATTTGATAACAAGTAAATTTACTCTAATATTAAAGTTAACATCACAAAATGTGTTCTGCTGAACCCAAATTTGGTATGATCTACATTAGTAAGACAGAGTCAACACATGCGGATATAATCTTATTATTGTTCTGTGATATAACGTCTTCTTAAATTTATTATAAATCTTTTTATCTCGTTATCAAATTAATGACATGGTGGTTGACTATAGACAATGAATCAGGCCCGGCTCAAGTGCTTAAACTCACCTAGGCAAACTTGAATTTTGCCGCCCCTTACATGTAAATACTACATCAAATACTTTTTTTTACATAAACAGTACTAAAATAGTCTTAATTTTTGAGTTAATTTTATTTATTTACATAAAATATTTATTGTGGTCAATTTGGTCATTTTCCAAGTTAAAATCTGTAACTTCAGATCTCATATCTTCATCGATAATTCCAGATTTAATTGTATTATCATATTCATTAGTCACATTAATTTCCATAACGTCATTATTTAATATGGTATTTGTACAAGCGTCCTCACTCCTCATCAGTTTTCAATAATAATGTATTTTCAGTAGACTGAATTTAAAAAGTTTAAGCATTAAGCCCGATAAACGATGTCGCTTTTTTAGTGTTACCTGTTACTCACGTCAATATTAGACATTCTTGACTTATTAATATTTAAAGATAGGTACCTAAATTAAATAATTAAACCATTAGGTCCTTAGGTACATTCATTTTATTAATACTTACTAAATACTAATATTGTACTGTTTATGTGGATCATATTTTCCCCACATTAAACCGTTCAATACCGCACACATTGATTTATATCAATAATGAATACATTTTTTTAAAATACAACTCAAATGAAACGGCAACGTGAACCGTATACGCAAAATATGTAGGTAGAAAGAAAAATTGATTTTAAATGTATAATATGATCGTTTAATCAAAAACGAAATTACTTAGTTTGATTGATTATTTAAAAACATTAGGTTGTAAATTTATTTCGATTTAATTATATATTGAATTATTTTTAATAATAATAAAATATGTTTTAATGTGTAATTTAATATTATAAATGTGTGCGGTGTTGAACAGTGTAAAATATGATTATGAAAGGTAAGTGTGAGATTATAACGACCGCCGATTTTAATACAACCGAAGAGCGTTCGATAACAAAATTATGAGTAGGTATATAGAAATCATTTAACACAATATTTATAAATTGATAAGTCATGAAGATTTTAATTGATAAATAAGCTAAATAAATAATGCCGTACAAAAATCAGTAAGTATCATAATTCAAATAAATAATTATTTTAAATTTAAATAACATGAACAAATTTAATGTTAAATTTTTATAATTTATAAGAATAGAAAACCTGTAATTTGTAAAGAAAATAGCAATAGAAGCGTCTAATGGCCAATGTTCTTCAGATGAAAGTCGGCAGGCAAATAAAAATAATATCATTAATATTATCTAATTTGTAAGTCGGAAAACGCGTTATATTAGGCAAGATAAGATCGATTTATAGGGAACCGGTTAAAACCCATCGGAAAGATACCGAACATTGCTATGGTCGAAGGTTGACAAATAAGCGTAACACACACGTTTTTATTTGTCCGATTATACTGATTGAATTTTATATTTTATTATTACAACAAAAGCAAAGCAATTATACAATACAAATAGGTACTAGGGATTATAATCTTTTTAAAAATTATCAACAATAAAAAGATGTTAAACGCCACCCCTAAAAAATGCCGCCCTAGGCGTGGGCCTATGCCGCCTACCCCTTGAGCCGGGCCTGCAATGAATTATGATAGTCCACGGTTTATTCGGTTTAAGATGGTTTTCAAAATTTCAATATGACAAAATAAATTTATTCAAGCTAATAGATTAGATAAGGCAAACCATGCACTGGTATTAATGATACACGATTTAGATTTTAGTTGATAGTTTACATCATTCAGCTAATAGTAGATTTTCATCTAAAGGACTTAGGACCTGTGAAAGGTATAATTAACTATTATTTTTAATATAACTGTATAATAGAAATATAATTATAATTATTATAATAGGAATAGATTTGGCTAAAATAGTCATCAAAGCTATAATATTATAAGAAAATGCAGGTATCCAAGTTTTAGGCATTATAAGTGATGGAGCATCTACTAATAGAACTGTGTATGATGACTGTCAGTGGAAAAAAATCAGTTTGAAAACCCATTTTGTAATATTTGAAATGTTTTGGTTTTTTCAGGCACATCTCATTTATTGAAAACAGTGAGAAATTGATTTTTTACTAGGAAATCATTAAAAGTAAGTTGAAACTATCTATATTTCATTGTTTTGTGAGTAAAATATTGTTTAAAGTGGGTCATAGAATATAAGTCAGTATTAAAATATAATTTTGAATTTGAAAGCAATAATCAATAAAGTTTAATTAAAAATAAACTAACTACCTAGATTTTATACCTAGATTTTTTAGATTTATCCTGATAAGCCAAATATCAAACGGTCATTTTATGAAAGTGTTTTTAAACATGATTCAAAAATGCTTGTCAAAGTTTGTTCTTAAATCACCAAACATCATTTTGATCTCAATAATTTAGTTAAAATGAAAGTCAAGTATGCCACACAAGTAAGAATGTATATTAATTTCATTTTAAGATCAACTAACATTTTTTAATTATACAGATTTTTAGCAAATCAATGGCTGATGGAATCACATTTTACAAAAATAAAAAATTTGATGGTTTTGATGAATGTATTGGCTGTGTTTCAACTTGGAGGACGTTCGGCAGCAGAAAAAAGAAGTTCAACTGATAATTAACTGACGAAAGAATGTGTTTATAGTATATTATAATAATTTTTTGAACCGCGCGTAGTACAGTATATTATATTTATTACTTAAATAGGTAGTTTATATTTTTTAATGTTATTTCAGATAATTTATAAGTACTGTACTGTGGTTTTAAGTGTTCTTTTATTTTTATTTCAATGATACATTGATACATTGATAAATTACCAAATATTTCAATTTTTTTTCTCATCACATAGCTAGTTATTTTTTTCCTATGTTAAAATTTATATTTATTATATAGTTATCATAAAAGAGAGTGAGAAATTTAAACGGTGGCCATCGAACAGATAGTTAAACAGCGCTATACAGTAATCTTCTTGTTTGAATTCTATAACTGAAACAATAATGAATATAAAATTTAAAATTGTTTTAAATTCAAAAATAAAAGAACACCAACACAGAAATAATAAAATTGTGTTTTCATAAGTAAATTATTTTTGATAATACAAATTTTTTTTATTTTTATAGGAACCAAACATTTGGCCGAATCATGGACTATGATGAAGATTTATCATAAAGCTGATGGAAAATGTGTCAGCTGTGTTTCAACTTGGAGGTCGTTTAATAGTTTATTTTGGCAAGTTTATTTGTATTGTTTTGAATTGTATTTAAATATTTTTATTGTTATTTCATGTATTGTTCCTTTGTAAGTGTTTTTTTTTATACATCTTTTATTGTATAAATGTATATTTATTTTAATTATCCTGCTATTTAACATTCTTATAAAAGGGTGTGAAATTTAAACAGTGGCCACTAATTAGAAGGTTAAACAGTACAATAATATAATTTTATTTGTAATTTATAACACAAAAAATAATTTGTATACATTTAAAAACTTTAAAAATCAAAAATAAATTAACATCAAATCAGATTATTAAATAATAAAATTGTATTAATATTATTTGCTTAACTTTTTTACAATATCTTTTTTGGTTTTACAAGTGTAGTGTTGATTTAATTTTAATATGAAAAAAAAAACAATTTTGAAATTGGTTGAATTTTGAATGAATGAAAGAAACTTCTATTTCAAAAAATAGAGTATTATATCATAGTAAAATTGTTAAGTATATAACGCAGGTGGGTAAATAACTATTTACCATTAGGTAGTCCAAATTTTTATTAATAATTTAATAAAATGAAATTAACTATTTCTGAGTATGTAGAAATGATATTTTTTTAATTATAAAATCAATAAAAAAAAATATTGTGGGTTCTTTATAATCTATTGAATTAACAAATAAGTCAGGTGTATCAAAGTGTGAAAACCATACAATTTTATCATAATATTATGCTGTACCTATTTTTTAAATAGAAGTTTCTTTCGTTTATTCAAAATTAAATCAATTTTAAGATTGATTATTTTCTCCATATTAAAGATAGAGACTACAAAATGGATATTTTTGAACAGTAGACTGGGGTTGTGCGATTGTCACTTCTAGAGGTCAATAGTCCGAATAATTGATTGTTTTAAAATTACCGATTATATCAATTAATCGATTGTATTAGATATACCGAAGTTCGAGATAGTAATAAATTGACTATTGGACACTGGTCACTGAGTAATAAATTAATCTGGGGTATTGAATATAACCGAAAGTATCGAATTCTTTGATAGTGATAGTGTCTATAAGTTTTTATTTATAGGTACCTATGTTAAAATTTTTTTATTTATAGGTAAGTTAAATGATTGAAAATTCGATATGAGATCTATATATTATATTATATATTATATATATTTAAGTAATTTATTATTAATAATAATGAAATAAAAGTTTAATGTTACAAGATAATTAATTTAATTTTTAAAATATTTTGAAAAAACAGACAAAATAATTTTTTAAAAAGCCTTTAAATTAAAAATGTTATATGAATTCAAAAAAAAAATATACGGGGGGCGCTTGTTGATTGCTTCTTGGATTTTACTCGCTGCCTAGGCAAGGACCCATCGCATGGCGTCTCTTTTTAATTCATCACGGTACCGTTCCTTCCACAACCGATCAGGCCCCCACGACAAATAGTGGTCGACTAATTGTATATATACTTTACGTTCTACTGGAACTATCACGTGGTAGATTGAATGATCGTTAGGTCTAAGTTTAACGATAACGGACGTCAGCCAACGCTATTTGACCGCTAGATGGCATTATACTATAATGTTTTACAATAATATGAATATTTTACTTAGTTATAATTATTATAACCCACTTTAAATGTTTAAAATGATAATATTAATAAAAGCATATGATATTTTCTAGATAATATTCTTACTTTTAAATTATATTAATAATAAGTAAACTTACTCTAATATTTTGTAAAGGTTTTTTACGATTAATTTCGGATTTTAATAGATTAAATAGTATAAGTAGGTATACTATAGCTAAAAAGTTGGTGATATTTTAAAATTTGAAATACCGAATATTGATACAATAAGTGGTAATTAGTAAATAATAAATAACAATTATATACTAGATATAAAAATTAAAAACAAAAAACATAAAACGTTATTTAAAACTGGGTTATGTTTAATGTACATAACATTAATAGTGTTTAGTAATTGTTTATGAAGTCAATTCATTAAATCAGGTTGATTTAACCCAATAACTAGTATCAAACTTATAGGTACGAATATTAATATCTAGAATATTTATTAAACTTTAATTTTTATTGATTGATTGTTAACAATTCAGAAATAATTGAAAATTTCGATTAATCAAAGATTTTTATCAAGAGTACACTGAGTACAGTATTCAGTATTGTTGATACAGTTTAAAACTAGGTAATCGATTAATTGAAATAATTTAACAGCCATGCTACTCGTATATAGTATGTGTACAATGTACATATTTTAACATACGCGTTTTAATCGAAAATTAAGTTAATTGAGATCTACAACATGGTTAATTTCTTTTAAAGATTAACACACATTTTATGACCAGAAATTACATTTTTATTACTTATTAACAATTAACATCTTATAAGATTTTTACTTTTTTGAATAAAAACATCATTATTATTATCATTTTTATTTCATACTCTCAACTTCTGAAACAGAATATTTTCTAAAATAATAATTGAAAAAAAATAATGGATTTATTCCTGTCCTTATATAGGTACTCAATATTTTTTCTAAAATATTACTTAAAATCATGAACTAAGATATATCTTAGTTCGTGCTTAAAATTACTAACCTAAGGTTAGTGGACGTTGACGACGACGAACGGCTAGCGGTACCGACGTGGGAAACGATCCCGCCCCGGAGGTACCTGTATATGTATCAGACAGCGGCGCAGGCGACGACTCGTTACGACGGAGGCGGAGGAGACTTTTTGGTGAGTTTCACAGGATCCGGCGGCACGTTACTGATTACCGCGGTTGACAGATCCGGTCGACTATGGGACACGCCAGTGGCGAGGGGGACAGCATAACTCTCTTTTTCGTCGCGAGGCGAACCGAAGCCGGCCGGGTCGCGTTCATCCGGTGGTCTCCGATTCCGCAGGCTCAAATCTTCTTCGCTCACCCTGTGCCGTTTTGGTCTCAGTCGCTCGTCTGCCGTTTGACGCGCGCCTGCAGCCGCTCGTCGTCAACCATCGCTCCCGCGCTGAAGCTGTCGGGCCTCTCCTTGCCCCGTCTAGTGATCGTCGTATCACGCGGCCGAGCGAAACGATCTCGTCTGTCGTGGGCCGGTCAGAAAACGTTGCAGAGGCGACCAGTAGCTTGAACACATTGCTTTTTTTACACCAAATCGCCATCTCGTACCCACCCCCTCTCACCTAGTTTTGTGTCGTCCTGTCAATGTTTTTTTCACCTTTTTTTTATCATTGTTATTATTGTTTTCCTATTATTCTCGTTCAAATTTTTATTTTTTCTTTATTTATAAAATGTATTATTATATCAACTGTTAGCCCATATGGCAAATTTTTTCCACAAATAATTTTTTATCTCATTCATTTCACTTTGCTACTTCAAAATTGTTTATACTATTTTGAAACACTTTTTTATTTATCAAAATGTATTATATCTATTGTTAGCCCATATGGCAGATTTTTTTCCGAAAATAATTTTTTGTTTCATACATTTACACTGTTTTTTCTATTATAAAATGTGTTACATTATTGATAGCTCTTACAGCAAGTTTTTTCCTGAAATTAATGATTGTTTTATTCATTTACACTTTTTAAAGTCTTTTTTTATAATCAAAATTTATAATGTTATTAGCCATTTAGGTAAGTTTTTTTTAAAATATAATTGTTTTTTTTTTATTTGTATCAATTATATACCTATACCTTGATTTGTTATTAAAATATCAATAAATTGAAAATCATATTTACAAAACGAATAACTGTTTTATTTTTATTTTTGATTACCTATATAAATCAATTGTAAAAAATTAACGACTTTTAAAATCATTAAAATATATTCGAAGCTTATTGCAAGAGATACTTAAAAAAAGTAGTTGTGAAAAAGGTTCAATAGTTAGTAGTTCGAACACTTCGAACTATCAAAGAGAACACTATTTGTACGAATACACCGGAAAACAATTTGAAACAAATGAGAAAAATATGCAACCAGATATAGGTATTAAAAAGTGTAGCACTGTATCAGCAGTTCAATGGGACTGTTGCGAGCAATGAAAACAATGAAATTGAATCAATGAACGACTTTATGCTTTATTAGTACTGGTTCACTTTAGAAACTTTAATTAATAATAAATTAATAACTATAACATATTATCTACTGCCGTTGAGCAGAGAGCTGATCGATACGTTCACTACGCCGTCCGTATTATTACTAACTAGTGCTTATCTGGGTACACTATTGTAAGCACCCAAGATAGTCGACGAGCATACCGAACATACCGGCCACCTTGAAATACTATGTTTCAATAAAATATACATAAATATAAATAATAAATCATGATGACAATAATAATTTACAATAATTGAAATTGGATTACAATAATACATACAAATAATAGCAATAATAAATACAAATAAGTTTAGATAATAAATAATAATTGCTTGCATAATGGAAATGATAATAATATACATGTGCAGCAATATAGATTACAATATATTGCCATTGAAAGGTAATGGACATAAATTGCGCACAGCGCGTTTTAAGTCCCCGCGATTTGTTTTAACAGTCGCTACACGCACGTGATCATCCGTGCCCACATGGATTGCAATGACTCGACCTATTGACCACTGAAGCGGTGGGAGGTTGTCATCTCGAATGAGGACCACTGTTCCTATGTGAATACCAGGACCTTGAGACCTGGACCATTTATTGAGTCGTTGTAACTGACCAAGATAATCTCGGCTCCAGCGGGACCAAAGATGCTGGGAAAGTTGGGTGACTTTTCTCCACCTCGACAAATGGCTAAAAGCTGTGGTTGTTTCATCCCTGTCAGGCAGCGCACGAAGAGAATCGCCAATGAGGAAATGTCCGGGTGTTAAAACGGACATGTCGGATGGATCGGTGGAAAGGGGTGTTAAAGGACGGGAATTTAATATCGCCTCAATTCGTACTAAAACCGTATTCAATTCCTCAAAGGTGAGCGACGCGTTACCCAACGTTTTATATAAATGTGTCTTTAATGATTTTACTGCCGCCTCCCACAAACCACCAAAATGTGGGGAACGGGGCGGGATAAAATGCCATTGTATGCCATGCTTTGCTATTTCATCGTTGACCTTAATTTGATGCTCTTTGGATAGAAATAATTTCTTTACTTCCTGCAATCGGTTATTAGCGCCCACGAAATTGGTTGCATTGTCTGAATAAATGTCGGTGCACAATCCACGACGATCGCAGAATCTTTGTAATGCGTTTAAAAACGATTGTGTAGTTAGATCGCCAACTAATTCCACGTGAACCGCCTTAGTAGCTAAACATACCCAAATGCAAGCATATGCCTTGTTCTTAGGTGCATTCCGACGTAGACTTACCTTTACGTGAAACGGTCCCGCAAAATCTATACCGACCTTTGAAAAGGCTCTGGACGGTTCGACACGCGCCTTTGGCAAATCACCCATAATAGGTTGCACGACTATTGGACGATATTTAAAACATTTTACGCACTGATGAGCGATCATGCGTGCGATATTTCGTCCGTTTAAAGGCCAGTATTTTAAACGAACCGACGCCAACATAGCCTGTGGACCGCCGTGTAACAGTATTTCGTGTTCGTGTAAAAATATTAACTTAGTAAAGTTACATTTTGACGGTAGCACAATTGGGTGTCGTTGGAATACGTCTAGCGTTGACGCATGTTTTAGCCGGCCACCCACTCGGATTATGTCATTTTCGTCTATAAAAGGCTTGAGATGACGTAATGAACTTTTACAATGTACTAAACGTGAATTTTTTAAGTCAGATAATTCACGTTCAAAATATATTGACTGAATTTGTTTTATTATAAAAATCGTAGCTACATCGTATTCGTTGGCTCGTATTGGTCCGTAATACTTATCAACGTATTTTGATAGTGTGTTTCGAATAAAACGTTTACAATAAGCCACAACGCGTATTAATTTTGTTAACGACGAAAATCGATCGTAAAGTGTCTTATCGTGATCATTAGTCGTCATTACACACGACGCGGTTTTCGCTTCCGTAATCACATCAATACTGGAAATAGTTTCTGTCCTTTTCATCGGCCACTTAGACGAGCTATCTGACAACCATTTCGGGCCGCTCCACCACAATTCGAGATTTTTGATCTGCGATGGGCAGCATCCACGCGACACTATGTCCGCTGGGTTGTCATGAGTACCTACGTGGTGCCACTCATGTATTAACGTGCGCTCGTGTATCTCTCCAACCCTATTGGCCACGAACGTTTTCCATTTAGACGATTGAGATGATATCCACGCTAAGACCACCATTGAATCGGACCAGAAAAACCTCTTTTTTATTGGCAGGTGCAAATTTGGCGCATACTTGGATGCTAGACGTGCCAATAGTACGGCGGCTAGTAATTCTAGACGCGGAATTGAAACCGTTTTTAACGGGGCAACACGTGACTTAGAACAGATTAAATTAGTAATACATTTGCCGTTGGTGTTTACTACGCGTAAATATAAGCACGCGCCGTACGCTGTCTCGGACGCGTCAGAAAAACCATGTAATTGGATATCGGCTATCTCACCGTCACCCACTAATGATCTGTTGATAACGAGTAAGTTTAAATCACTTAGTTTCCGATGGCTGTCTCTCCATTCCTTCTCGATATTTGACGGTAGCACAGCATCCCAATTCGTATTTAATTGCCATAGCCGTTGAATTATTATTTTAAACTTAATTATTACCGGGCTAATTAGGCCTAGTGGGTCGAACACTGATGCTATTTCTGATAAGATTACTCGCTTCGTAATACGCGTATTTTCGTCGAACGGCCGTATAGTATATTGATAAGCATCAATATTTTGGTTCCAATACATACCTAATATTTTGGTAGTATTTTCAACGTCCATTAAAATGTCATTAGCATTTACATTAATTGTTGCCGTATCAACGCTTTCTAGCAATCTAGGGTCATTACTAGACCACTTACATAGTTCCATACCGGCTTTTTGTAAAACTTTAATTAAGTCATCGCGTAGCTTTAGTGCTTCCGATATCGATCCTGCACCGCCTAGGAAATCATCGACGTAGAAATCATGCTTCAGAGCACTACAAGCCTCGGGAAATTGCAGAGCTTCATCACTTGACAGTTTGTCTATGCATGCTGTAGCCAAATACGATGCGGTTATTACGCCGTATGTCACCGTTTTCAAACAATATGTATTTAGGGGCTGGTCGGGATTTTCTCGCCACAAAATACGTTGGTAATCGCGTTGACTTTCAGTGACCCAAATTTGTCTGTACATTTTTTTAATATCTGCGGTAATAGCATACCTGTGCGTTCTAAATCGTGCCATTATAGAAACCAATTCCTCTTGTATACATGGACCCTTTAATAACACGTCGTTTAAACTAAGGTTGGTGTCTGTTTTAGCCGAGGCGTCAAACACTACACGTAACTTGGTGCTTGTACTACTGTCTTTAAACACAGCATGATGCGGTAGGTAATAACACTGATCCGCCGCTGGAACGGAGTTCGTGATCGACATATGCCCGAGTTCTATATATTCGTTCATAAACTTAACGTAACCTTCTTTCAGGTTTTTATCTGTTTGAAAGCGTCTTTCCAATGACATAAATCTGCGCAACGCTCTATCGTACGAATTTCCTAACTTGAGCGCGACTTTAAAAGGTAACGCAACAATAAAACGACCATCATCAACTCGTTGAACATTTTTTAAAAAATGCTGTTTACATGCACGTTCTTCTATAGTGTATAATTCATCGGACCTTACTTCTTCGAGGCGCCAAAATGCGGCCATTCGCTCTTCAAGCGTTTTCGTTTCGAATGTCGATGACGTGCGAGTGAATAACGATACACTAGTTTCTATACAACAAACAGTAGAATGTGGTACTGGGCCGGAAATGATCCATCCTAATTTCGTGTTCTGTAAGACTGGCCCGTGAGCCATTGGACGTATTTGCTCTTTATTAATTAAATCAAAAAATATTTCTGCACCAAGTATCATATCTATGGCTTGTGGTGTGCCAAATGCAGGGTCAGCCATTGCTAAACCTGCGGGAATCTTTAAATTAGGTGCCACTATAGGCATTGATGGTAAGTTTGTTGTCAATTTAGGTAAAATGAAAAAATCCAAATTTGACAAATAATCTGTGATGCGCGATTTAATTGTTGTGTTTACTATATGTGACGCAGTATGTGACGATTCGTTGATACCTACTACGGCACACGACGTTTTCGTGCGTTTTAATCGTAAATACTGTGCTAGAGCTTCTGTAATAAAATTATGCTGTGATCCGCTGTCCAATAATACACGACACTGTATTGGTTTGCGATCAATATTGTAAACATATACGGTAGCGGTCGATAGTAAAATTTGACTATTATTGTTTTTACGGTAAGCACACGCATTCACTGATACGGCTGTATTATTGCTATTTTCGCCTTCCTTACTGTCGTCGCGGTCAATAACCTCATTAGTGTGCGACGCGGTTTGTTTGGTTGGCTTCTCGGAACGCGATAAATGTAATAATCCATTATGCGGGCGCGCACATATTGTACATCGCCTCGAATGACACCTTTCTCCTTCATGTGATCTTAGACATATTTTACATAGCTTGAGCTCGGTTATTCGTTTTATTCGATCAGCAATCGCTAATCCTAGGAACGACGGACAACGATAAATAGTGTGAGTTTGTTTACAGAAATAACATTTAATTTCGCTGGTAGCGGCAAATACGCTGGATCGCTTCTTTTTGTTCGCATTAGTTACCATGCGATTATTTTCTTGAAGTGAGTTAATTTGTTGAGACGTCTCTATTGCCTCTAAAACGCGGAATCTAGATTGTAGAAAATTCGTAAGTTTTGAAATACCAGAAACTTCTGTTTTTGAGGATGAGATTTCCCACTCCCTCATTGTCTTTGTGTCCAACTTGGATACGACCAAATGCATTAATAATGCTCCCCATTGACTTGGCTTCTCCCCTAATGATTCTAATGCCTTCATATGACCTGATAATGTGTCAACTAACTTACGTAGTTGTGAGGACGATTCCTTTTTTATCGGTTCTAAATCAAAAATAGCTTGCGTATGTACTTGTATTAAAACCTTTTTGTTATCATATCGCTCTATCAAACTGTTCCACGCTGCATTATAATTGTCGGCCGTGGTTTGTATACATTTTATAACACTTTCGGCGTCTCCGGATAATGACGACCGTAAGTAAAAGAATTTTTGTATGTCACTTATCTTATCATTGCTATGTACTAAAGCCGAGAAAATATCATGATACGCCGCCCACTCTGTATATGCCCCGGAAAACTGCGGGATCTCTAGTGGGGCTAATTTTACAATTGAATTAACGTTCGGGTTTGTACTTGCGGCATTATCGTTCTTATAAGGTATATGTGCGTTACTATCTACATTGCTTGAACTCGCGTTTGTACTGGTACTATCCGCCATTTTGAAGATTTTTTCAGATTTCGCAATGTTTTCAAAATATAAATTTTCAAATTCCTCTCGATACCTTTCGTTGTCTTCATTTCCGCGATCCTCTTCCTCTATCTGTTGCTGCACGCACCGGAAATCTTCCCAAGTTTGCTTTGCTTTTTCTGTTCTTACTTTGATTTGGTCGATGTCTACGTTGTCACCGCCATTAGTTCGTAAGTATGTGGCGAAACGCGTTAATTGGGCTTTTATCTGGCCCCGTTGTGCGATAAGAGCGTTTAAATCGGACATTATTCTCGCGCTGGTGATAAGTATCAAGTAATACCTAGTACCTTCTACTAATGCTATGAACCTACAGGTGGACAATAGCCAATGTTACTGTTATTCTTATTACTATATGCTGTACGTTTCGTCCTGAACGTTTGCGCGCTATGATTAGGCCGATTAGGGATATATATCGATAGCGTGCGCGCTAGATTATAACAACGCGGATCTGTCTTATCGCTTGTCGCAGTGGCCTCGACTTATAAATGCCCAACTTCTATTTTTGCGACCTTTACTATTCTACGTGTTTTATTACGAGGACGATATATAGGAAATAACGCGGGGGAAAATTTTAAGATGAAATAAATATAGAAATTGGCTAATTCTCTTACCTGAGCTGAAGGCTTGATTATTTGCTGCTTGACTGCTTGATGTGTCCAATACTTGTAACCTACTGGTGGCACTTGTGTATGGACATTAAACAAATTGGTAGTCCAATATGCTGACTTGAATTTCACGTTCGCGTTCGTGTATTCGAATCTAGTACTGTCGAAAATACACGAGAAATATTTGAAATTCGTCACGCACTGACTTCACGTTCACGAACTCAAAATTTCGAAAACAAAATACGCGAGAATACTATGGTATTGTACGAGAAACTATAATTCGATTTTGAGTAATAAATACCGACTTCGACGTAGTACGAACACGTGTTTTAACAAAATATAACTAAAACACCAATTTTTCTTTATATGCGGTTGCGAAGGACCATGTTGCGAGCAATGAAAACAATGAAATTGAATCAATGAACGACTTTATGCTTTATTAGTACTGGTTCACTTTAGAAACTTTAATTAATAATAAATTAATAACTATAACATATTATCTACTGCCGTTGAGCAGAGAGCTGATCGATACGTTCACTACGCCGTCCGTATTATTACTAACTAGTGCTTATCTGGGTACACTATTGTAAGCACCCAAGATAGTCGACGAGCATACCGAACAGGGACTGACGGACAGGAATTTACAAAATGGTCAGAAAAATCAATAATCCCCTTCCTCGGTTAGGTTATTATTTACGTATTTATGTTACGGGCAAAATAAGAAGTCCGGCATTGTGCACAGTGCCCGGTCACAGTGCACTACACCCGATTTTCAAAGACAAAGTTGAAATAAGTTAAAATTGTCCGGGCACTGTATAGTGCCCAATTTGATAAGAGTACTGTAGGTTAAATAATGATTATATTAAAAATTAAATAAAAAATTTTACATTTTGAATAATAAAAAATTCTAAAATATTTGGCGCTTAAAATATTAGTTTTTAAATCTATTAGGTATCCAGTTATGTTCATACAACTGAAGAGGTAATATAATTAACTAAAATTGGTTGGACATAGGTAATTAAAATGAATACTTTTTAGTATCAAAAAATAATCACCTCTTTGCATATCGTGAATAGCAATAGTGTTCGTGCAATATAGTATTATGTGTTCCATTATTATTAAGATTACGGATCGGTATATAATATTATTATCGGTTACGAATGTCTCGTACGAATAAAATATCCAAGTATAGTTTTTGTTATTGTTATGTATAAATTATATTCTATATATAAATGAGTGCAGCGTGATCACGTGGACGGATGACATATTATATACAATGTGAGCTTCAACGGAAACTGTCGCAAACATTCACGAACAAACTCATCTCAAGCTCAAAGAGTTTGAGCACTGCGACAACTACAGCCACGACCACTGCCGAGGTAACATCTTCACTGTTCTCATCATAACGGCTGTGTCGCGTTCCGATGTCGTCCATATTCAACGGGTAAAGATCTTTCCGCTTCTTCGTAGTCGACCAGTCGGCTTCAGAGCGAAAACCAAATACATTCGTGTCGGAAATACCAGACTTCCGGAATACAGCCGACGATTGGAACTGCAGTGACTACGATTGCGCTGTTCTACGCGCCGCTGTCCAGTTCGGACATATATTATTGACTATTGGCTCGATGACCTGTCTCGTCGAAGTATACCGATTACCATCTGGATCCTGTTCCTCCCGCGACAGTGTATGTTTACATCCTCCGTATATAACAGAATTATAGGTCACATTGTGGTTGAAATCAGTGACGGTTCGGACAGTTTTTTTACACCGAGTGTGGTACCCGATGCTTATAAGACATATGATAAATGATGCGTGTACGTGTCATAACATTGTTAAATTTATTATTCCTACACATTTAATTAAAACTAAATACAAATAATAATAATAATAATAATAATAATATAATAAAATTATATTTTATTTGTTTTAATTTTATCTATAAATATCGATATAACAGATTTGTGTGAAGGGCAACCCAGTGTGACGATCCGTGGTGGGTAGATGGCCTAATAGTTTATGTCAACAGGTAATATATTGTTCGCTCACAGTCGATCAATTGTGGCTAGTTGTTACTACTCGTCTTGGAACAGTACTGGTACTAGCTGTGCGATGATAATGGACTGTAATTCTTATATTTTTATGTGACACGGAATGGAAGGAGAATAATATGGAGTATAGAAAATATTATAAAAAGTATACCAAAATAAAAAAAATGTATTAATAATAGCGGGATAGATAAACAATTCCGACAATAAAATAAAAATAAAAATAAGTAGTCGTGATACGATGTATTGATAATGAATAATGAAAATTATTCAAAACTAAATGGTAATAACAATTTACGATAAAATAATAATATACTTAAAAGGTTAGGTTAGTGATTATCTTATATCAATGTTATGGGTAATGTTGATTTGCACTCATTTTAGTTCGATTGCACTCAAGCAAGACTCAAAGAGTAGGCGAAATAGGCCCACATAGGGCGGTATTTAAAATTTTTGCATTATAGATTTTTTGAAGTATTTACATGTAAGGTGCAGAAAAACTTAAGTTTGATAGGTGTGTTTAAAAACTTGAGCCGGGCCTGATTGTACTTAGGTTAATAAAGGTAATTGTTGAACTGCACTCATTTAAAAAAAAAAGGTAAAGATCGAACTACACTCGAGTTCAAAATGCAATGTAATTTTATATAATATTATGTCATAACACAGTTTCTTATAATTTCATTAAATATTATATACTTGTAACATACATTATAATATTATAGATAATTAAAAAGTATAAAAAATAATAATTAGTATGCCAATGATTATGTATTTTAAGCGAAAAGGAAAATAATAGTTTAAATTAACATTTTTTTTTGGCACATTTGCATTTAACCAGATTGCGGTTCTATCATTATACATATTTTTACCTAAGTGCAATTTCACCATTTTATTTAGTTAAAAAGTGCAATTCGTCTATCCCGAATAATATAACAACGCTAATCAGCCGAACAAGAAAAAAGATAATTTAAAGTATAATATTATTTAATCGAGCGGTAACGACCGGCAACGACAACACAATGATATAACGAGTGGTAATTAATCAATAAATAACAATGACCTATCTTTTACGTGGGACTCGAGATCCTGGCTTGACCATGGGCAAAAACAGAAATAGGTTTGATAGAAGTGATAGAATATTAAGTAATATAAGTAATATTATTTTTTAATCAATAAAATATTTACAATGTAAAGCATTTATTATAAATAATATATATTTTTGACTTTTTTAAATTATGTAAATATAATATTATGTATCACTAGACACTAATTAAATAACATTGAATACTTACTTTAATCAAATTCAAATCGTTAACAGATCTAGTGAAAAGTTTTATAATAAGGAATGCGAAAACGATTGGAATGTCCAGTACGTTATCGATGTTATAATTTATATTACATAAATTGCAAAAATAATATAAAACTTATTCTATGTGTATAATAGTATGTACTTTTAAAGTTTTAACCAATATCACTGTATTATACCTAAATCAATAAATAGTTATTTTTATTTTTATATGAAGATTGGGGAAGTCGAACAATATTTTGTCATAAATACGCAAATCATGAAATAACATTTGGTACTTTAGTATGAAAGATTTTTATTCTATCACAAATATTATTATGTAATAATTCATAAAACGTATTCAATTGAATTTTGTAAACTTGTTGTTTTCAAATTCAGAAAGTACAGGAAATTAAGAATAAGAATTGTGTGTTTTTTTTAAATAAATTAGTAAACGTTTTTGTTTTTTACTTAGATATGTTTTTTGGATGAATACAGAAAATATTTTTTTTAAAACAATTATATGTGATTGATTTCGTGTATAAGTGTAGACTATTTAATATTTATTGAATTTTGTTACTACAGTGACTAAATACATACATCATTCTTGGCAGTGATCTAAACATTAATTTTAAATTTGTTAGTGATAGCGTAGAATTTATACGGTTTATGGTTCATACCCAAAAGCATATCTATGATTCCTCAATGTTCCTCGTAAGAGAAATCTTATCTGATAATTATGTCTTAAAACACAGATTGTTGATATTCTTTTAATAATAATAATAATAATAAATACCTATATTGTACATGAAAATCGAGTACTTGTTCACTACATTTCTATATAATAATATTGAAATAAATTATTTTTAAACAAATACAAAAAAATTACTAAAATGTTTAGCCCGTGTAGCTCAACAACAATAATATTAATAATAATAATATGAGTTTAATGCTTATTATGGTGATCTGATATAATACTATTATATAAATTATAATATACATAATCAAATTTTGGTTAGGTATACCTATACAGTTAAATCATTAATGACACTATAAATACTTATTAGTTGTCAGTTATCTCAAATCGGTATGTAGCTTGTTAGCATCTTGACAAGTAAGAACTATTATATTAATATTCTTCATTCTTCAAAAAATACGTACAAAACAAGTCAACAACTATTAGAATACGAACATAACAAGAACACTTTTTCAAGTGAATTATGTATAATTTTTGATTAGTAAATGACATACGAATGCAAATCACATAAGTATAAATGTAATAATGACATTTAAACTAACTTCGCGGTACCGATTTTGCCGCCTTAATATATTATATATATTTGATTTATCTCGGCGATGGTGGTCGTGGATCTGCATCCATACATTCATTGTTGTACGTCTCTCAATAGCGCAACATTTTCTCGCTTTCTTTTCACCGTCGGTAACATTTTTCTACACTGCAGTCGATTTTTCGTCATACATAAATTATATTCTAATAACTACATATGTGAGATTTGACTAGATTTTATAATAATTTTCATAACTCCACTTCGATATAGCCAGTAAGTGTGTATAATAGATTAGTATTGATTTAATTCGTTGTATGATTAATACTATTATAGTTTTTTTAGTTACGATCAGGGCTTGAAACCGTTTTTAAAACCGATTTCAGAAACCGGTATAAACCGTTTTAAAACCGAAACCGAAACCATAATCAAAACCGAAACCGAAAAAAATTGGATACCGGTATTTAAGTCAAAACCGAAATCGGCAAAAATTGGATACCGGTATTATAATTTAAAACCAAAACCGAAAAAAATTAAATACCGGTATTAAAGTCAAAACCGAAACGTAAAAAAATAGGAAACCGGTATCAAATTCAAAACAAAAAAAACAAAAAATTGTAAAACGTTAATTTTTTTTTTAATTTACGTGTTTTTAAAATTTTAAATATACGTAAATTCCATTAATATGTCCGTGAGATCGTGATTAAAATGTTGATAACCATTTCATTATTTACAAAATTATTAGTTGTTTTATTAATAGTAATGAATATATTTCTTTTAATTGGTATTTGGTAAGTATTGTTTAATTTTTATCGTTAAGGTTAGGTAATCTAACTTTTTCAACTTTAATTTTATCTAAATCGAAACTGAAACCAAAACCGAAATATATAAAAACCGGTATACAAAACCGAAACCGAAACTTAAATTTTCAATACCGGTATTGAAAAATTAAAACCGAAACCGACACCAAAAAATTTAGAAATCGGTATACAAAATCGAAACCAAAATCGTAAAATTTCAAAACCGGTATACAAAATCGAAACCAAAACCGAAATTTCCTAATACCGGTATTGAAAAATTGAAACCGAAATCGAAAAAATTAAAAACCGGTATATAAAATCGAAACCGAAACCAAAATTATTTCAATCGGTTTCAAGCCCTGGTTACGATTGGATTTTGTGTCTCAAATATATATATATATAAATGTGACAAAGCATTTTTATTTCTTATTAGTTATTATATTTATATGTAAATGTTATTTTTTAGTTTGTTACTATATTGGTGTATACTAATTGTTCGGAAACAGTTCAACACGTTTCTAAATTGTGGTTGTTCTTACTTTTGATTTAGCTGTTTCGGTATACAGCATAAACAAAATAAAATCCTATACATTTTTGAATAAATAATACATTTGTTTTTCTATAATTACTATGAGGGTATTATTGTATACAGTCAGTTGCTAAAGTCCAACGTATATATTATCATGTTTAAATAACATTGTATTGTGCTCCTACATTAAGATCAGGCTATAGTTGTAAGTTCGTAATTCTCAGTAATTACATATTATAATGGATTTATCAAGTGTATAATTAGAACACTATTATAATTATATAGGTACCATTAAAATCATAGACTTATAAAATAGTCTAAAGTTAAATATTGTACCACTTTTTTGGTCACGTTTAAAATATTTTAAATATATTCCCGCAGGGTATATGAAAAATGAACTTGTGATGTAAATACACGTATACTTTTTATGCTTATTTTTTTATTGGAATATTATATTGTATTGTCATAGGAAAATCCGAAAATATTACATTATATTGTTATAATAATAAATTATTAATAATAATATTTTATTATTGTTTATTATTAATTATTACAGCGCCACAGCGCATTAACGTACTATGGAATACCGATGAGATTTTGTAAAATTATACAGCCACTGGTCACATCTATATATAATATATATAAATATATATATATATATTACGCCTTGGCTGAAAATTGCAACGAGCACGCTTAATTATACGTGCGTTTTGACCTTAACGTACGGGCACGACGAACAGCTGATGTATATAGTTTTCGACGACGGCGAATGTACGTGTAAATACTGCGGACAGGACACGTAGTCTGCGGACAGCCACCGCACAGGTCCTGATACTGTGTAACTATCGTCCTGTTGGCTGTCGGCTGTCTGTATCCGGTCGCAGGCTGTCGATCTCGCGCACCTGCACAGGCTCTACCGTACACGGAAACAGCAGCTGAGTCGACACTGCAAACATTTTTATTTCAAGCAACTCAACTCGTACCGTTTTTGCCATCAATACGTCGTCGCTAACGTAGTCATTATTATTGGGTCCAAGTCGTGGTCCACTTTTTATCAATAGTCGCTGTATGGTCCGTCACGATGCGATAGCGATCATATCCACTGTGTAGCGTCGCGGTAATCCAAACGGCTTCAAGTGTACATCGCAACCGTTCTTCTAATGTACCTACTTATATGTGACCAATAAAATAATAATCATAACGATTATTATGACTGCATATCACATATGCGCTTCGTTACATTCCAAACATCAATAAGGATTGTTAATCGAATGTCATTCTTTATAGTAATCATTAGTTTATCATATTAATTTCATTTTTGTTGTATATTTGTATTGCAGGATGGCGGTATCGAAACCGTACGTTTATACACTACAAACAGTGGCTGTTAACCGGTGTTTCGTGGACTTGGAATAAGTGTTCCGTCAACATTTTAAAATCAGTCACAAAAAATACTAGTACCTATTTATAATCAATGGTCATTCATTCACCTTTTTTTTGCAAATAAAACATTACTATGTTATTATGTTACTAATAAGTAATAGTATAAACAATATATATATAAAATAAGTTTCATATAATTCATTTTTTACTTTTAAATTTAAATACAGGTTATAATTAACATAGGTACATGACATATTTATTTCAACAATTAATATTAGAATAATTATAAAATTTAATTATCATTATATATTTTTAAATTGTTATACTATCAATTTTCTTCAATAACTATTTTTCTTTGTAGTTAATACGGTTCAACGCAACGGGAAAACTGTCTTGGTGTATAATTTAAACAAATGAGATAGTTGGGGTCAATGACTCGCGACTCTACGAGATACTGAGAAACAACATCTTTTTTTAAATATAATAAGGTAAAATTACGAATATTTGTTTTCAAGTATAATTATTTGAGTTAAAAAAAAATATAGTTGGATTTCTAATTCTAAATAAATTATTGAAACCTAAGAATTAAAATTTTATCTAATGTACCTACTACACACATGGCATTTTGATAACTAAATGGGTGAGTCATTAATATTTAAAAAAATTTGAATGTACAAATTATAGCGGTTTCAATTTTATTTAAAACAATTATAGAATTGTTGTTATGAGGACAGTGATAAGCTCAATTAAATATTATAATAATATTGATGTATTTATTTTATTAATATATAATACAAAATAACAAAAAACACCACTTGATAACAATTTGTACATAACTAAAAATAATTCTGTATATAATTTAATAAAACGTTGGCTTATAAGTTTTATTTTAGGGTCTAGAATATGTTGTATCATATTTATGCATGATACATCTCAATCAAATAATTACATCCAACTCGTTTTGTTATCATAACATCTAAGTCTTAAATTGTCAAACACATCATTCTAATTTAATCGATTTAAATATATTGTATTATATTTAGAGATTTAGAGATCATTCAATCCGAGTTACATTTTTGAAGTCCAAATTGTTTAGTTTTGATATTGTTCTTGAATTTGTGACGGTCCACTAAAAAATAATAATACATATTTCGATTAAATAAAATATCGCTAAGCATGGGTGTTATATAAACAATTGAAAAAACTTACAAATGGTTTTTTAGTTGTACATCCAATTCGTCTTTATTTGCACATATAAAAATATTACAGTTTTTTATTCCTTTAAAGACATTAGCTACACTGGGCTTTAGATCATACAAATATAAGTATTGACCTTTTTTGAAAAGTCCTGTGACATCATAAAAAATACCTGTAAATCATTAAAAGATTATAAAATTTAATGATACCAAAGTTATGTTCGACTTATAGTAGGTAATTAGCTATCATAGTTAAAAATCAGTTTAGAGGGAGAGGAATCGATACATTTAATTAGAATAACTGTCACACTGAAATTATTCTATTTGTCATTGAGAATAGAAGAATAAATATTGAAAATACTTTTATTTAAAATTATTTAATTACTACAATATTGAGTTGAATAGGTTGTCAACCGTTTGTAGAAACCATTTGGATATTCCATCCGAGACTTGTTAGCTGATAGACTAATCTATGTACAGATAACGAAAAATGCAAAGTCTGTATAGCTAAAAATATAATATTCGTGAAAGTTCGTTTTAAAATTCAATCGTAATATTTTAATTAATTTTCTATTACAATTAAATTACATTGGTTATTGCACGCATAACCGGTGTATCTGTTAACTGACCTTCGCCTAATTGTTTCAAATAACCGATGTGATGTTTCAATAATCCGATTTATTTTCAATGTTCTAATATACGGCTGGTCCGTCCTGGTACATTTTGTTTCAATAACACGATTGTATCAATTATCCGTGTTTCTAATAAGCGGCTTCTACTGTATATACACAATATACATTAACTTATGCATATATGTTTCCATTATACTGTTTTAATGTATTATTTATCTATTTTTAAGTCGTTACAAACTTTTTGTAATCTTTCATTGAAGAAGTTGGATTTTCTTTTTACAACCATGGAATGCATAATTTAATATATTATAATATTGTTCAACAAGAATTTATTTATTGTTTAATAATTCTTCTTTTTTAAACTTCTCAATAAATTTAAAATTCAAGGATGAATTACATTTAACTTTCATTCGACCCTTCGACAGAATTAATTAATAAATATCGATGTGGTGTGCGATATTATGTATAAAATTAGCTACGGTTATTTGCTGCACGGTGAATTAATCGATGATCGGTGATTTACAAATTCACTACAGCAAATGTTGATTTTCCAGCTTTCCGTTTCAAATAATTAGAAGAGGCATACTAAAAAATAAAATAAAAAAGAAGGCGGAATCCGTCCTCCCACGTGCCGTATACTATATGTAGACCAATGGTCGGGCCACATTCACAAATTAAAAAGAATTCGCGCATCAGACAAAAATAAAAATTTTATATTCTTAGATTATTTACTATGAATAAAAAACTGTACTAAATTTTAAAATATTAAATGAATAAAAAAAAAAATTTCGTTGTTCTAGAATTTAAAGCGGATCGCCGGTTGCCGACCAATGCATTAGACAATTATATACTTTATATGTAATGTCACACACTACATTAAGCCTATTATATATTTAGCATAGGAACACAATTTTTTAATATATATATATAATATATACATTATATACATACAATATATGTTTTACGGGAATTTTGTAAATTATTTACATAGTAATAGGGCCCGAGAAGCAAATGATTGTGGTGAAGCTACATAAAATTATGTTATTTAATACGTGAGTGTGAAGAGTGTTTCGCATTTTATAATTTACTTTACGGGTTTTATCATAATTGTATTAGTATTAAAATAGTACTAAGGCACTAAGTGTTGTACATAAAAATAATCGTATATTGAAAATAAGGGCGTTAATTCTCGATGGTGACCGATAAGAATGACGAACATACTAGCTGGTTAGTAATGATCAACGTTGTATTCTTTGCCTGAAAGACACAACATCGGACGAAACCCGAATTTAGTTTATTTGCAATTCAGGGTTTAGACGTTAAACACTGCACAAGAGGAATATTATGAAATAGCTATACATTCAACGAATCAGCCAACATCAATGAAATCGAATTAATGAAGACATCGATAATAATATTACTATAATCGATATGATGATTTCGCAGATTGAAGGTACTGAAGAACCGACGACGTACGTTAAATAGTGGTTCTTAGCTGAAGCCGCGGATTAGGACGACAACGATTCACGGATTGGTAATTATTCGAGAAAGAGGAGGAACGGAGTCTCACGATAATCAATCACCAACGCAAGGTGTCCGGCACTCTGTGGTGTGACGAGTTCGCGGGTGTCGCACGTTCGGTTATAAACGCAAATAATCTCTGACGGTCAGACGAACGGCTTTGCCTTTTATAATCACCCGTCCCGGCCCAACGGCGACGGCGACACGGTGGCTGGGCGGTACTGCGGAGAATGGACAACGGCGCTACACTAACGGTACCAATAACAGCAGTTATTGCAATCGTTATTAATTTACGAGAGCTCGACAATTATTAATCGTTACGTAACAATGCGAGCGACGACGGTTTGGTGGACAAGAAAACGGTACATAGTCAGAACGAGAATGTACTGCATAAACGATAAACGATAAAGTTGGTGGGCGTCGACGGAACAGCCGGACAACTATTTAAATATTACAAACGTACTAAAGCGTTTAACGTCGAGTAGGTCGTTGTGAAGCGGTCGTGGCACACTCGGATGCACGTCTGAATACGGTCGAACGCAATCGGGGACGCATAAAACTAATGCGGTGACCGATACAGCGGCCGATCCAAATCGCAAATGGTATTTTGCGATCGGACGAAAATACCCATAATGTCGGTGTCAGAGACGTCTCAAAAAAGATATCGTAAAAGTGAAAAAAAAACAAATATCGAGTGATACGGGATTATGGAAACACACAAACGATGATCGGCATGTGTTTGAGTGTAGCGACGACGTTTAGTTGCGGTAGCACGTCGGCACGGGACGAGATATATATACCGATTTTGGCCGTGGTGACGATATAATTATATATTATATACATCAAAACACTGTGATGGTAAATTGGTAACACATCACTGACATCGTGTTACGGATTAAACGGGACACATTGATAATTGCATCGGCATCGGCATGCGCTCGGAACGCTGCGAATAATAATATAATAATATGTTACATGTCAATCGGGCACTTGCCTCACCGGCCGGTGATTGCGATTGCCGCTGACCACCGCAATGATGAGCTGTGAAAAATTTCCGCCGCCGCCGCCGCCGTCGTAACGTGTCGCGCTATCACCGTAATATTTTGTTAGGTACTGTTGTTGGAGCGGTGTGGTTAGCGTTCGGATGGCCCGCGAAAACGCGCGTAGTTGACTTATAGCAACATTTTCCCCACGTGTCGCAGTCGTCACTTTCGACGTCTTGTTTTAACGTAATAATATCGTGCGATTTCGGCGTGACGTATCGCTCGGCAATAGCGAATTAAACGGAGTCTGTCAGGTGTTCACAACGAAGAAATTGATGCGTTATCGATAACAGACGCACACGAGGTGGACGTCGTATTACGCACCAAGACGAATGGCGGAATTGGTGAATCGTCGCGCGGCTATAAATTTCACGCACCAAAACGTTATGTGGTTTTGAGTGTACCGATACAACAATATTATATGTCACTCGAACAACACCAACTAATTTTTAATTACATTTAAACGATTGCAATATTCAAAAAAAAGAAAAAGGACTTAATTATTATTATACCTAAGACCTGACATTCTTTTTCAAAAGCCTTTCGACTGAAAAATATCCATTCAGCTATATTATACCACACAGTGTTATGTTGTCGGGCTCTCGGCTAACGGTATACTTACACCGGATGTCGAGTTGAATCAGCCGTGGACAGTATGTTGAAATATTTCGATTAGACATTATAATAACACAATACGTATAATATTATCGCTAATGTGTTACTTTACGCATAGATGTAGTCAAATTGTCTGTACAATGCGCCCGACAATCCGAGAATAATGCGATATCCACGTCATGTATTATTATTATATTTGTTTAGGTAATCGTTTTAGCTTTAAAAACAGACGTTATTAGCTAAAGATAGTTACTCTATAATATCATGGGCGTGCGCACTTGCCTCTGGACTTTATTTGGGGCTACCGGGGCCGGTAAATATTAAATAATGGGCCTCGGTAAAATTATATTTCCACAAATTATTTTTTTTTTAATATTACAAATAATAAATATTAAGTATAGGCTTGTGGAAAAGTATACATTTAGTGGTTTGGTATCTTACTGTACAACATTTTATTCAAAAAAACCAATAACTAATACAATTTTAATTTTGATACCCAATCGTAAAAAAAGTAAAACTAAGGGCCAGTTTTAAAGGCGAATTTGAAGAATGGGCCGAATTAATCTTTTGCTACCATGGCCACCTGTTGACGGTTCTTTAAAAAAAAAAACAACTAATTTTATGTCTTTTTAAGAGAGTAGGGTGGTAGTAGGGTATTTGTTAGAATCGTGTAGTAGCATATTGACAGTAGCGGAGGAAGACTTCCTTGGCAATCTCAGAAAACACCGCTTTTTAACCAATTAAAAAAAAAAGATTAATGTCCGTAATGTGCGCGTTAATAACGATAATTAATTCGGCACCAGCCAACCAGCTAGCTATCGTCGTATGATAGCTAGCTATGTTTGCTAAATAGGTTTTATGATTATAAAATTAAATAATTTTTGTTGTTGTTACAAATAAAAAAATATAACAAATTATAAAATGTAGTTAAATAATTACTGATAGTAAAAATATACCTAGTACTTACTATTAATTATGGTCATCTTAACATTTATTTACATTAAATTTATTCCACTCGATGATATAGCTGATTGTTTATAACTCTGAGTTCTATTATTTTTGCTGTTTCCCTCATGTAGAACGTAACCTGCAATGTCTTAATATTATGACGGTGCACTTACATGTTCTAGTATAGTAGATGAAAAAATATTATGCTTTTGAAGTTGAACTTTAATCAAATTAATAATAATATTTTCTATATGCAAAATAGATCTTAGTATAAAATATAAATAGCTTTATACCTATTACTCCAAATATTTTTAAAATTATATCTAACAAATTAGAAAAATACTATTAAACACAGATTTTAGATTTTTGGGAGATTTTATTTAAAATGATTTTATTAACGTATATATACGTATTAACTTACTTTTACATTATACGATTTATCTATATCATAGTATTATTTAACAATATCCTCTGTTGAATAAATTTGCTTCCGATCAAATGTTTATTGTGTTTATAATTTAAACAGCGGTTATTATATTAAAATATAAAAAGTAACTTAGTAAACAAAATTAACAAGCTCGTTTACTAATACATTGTTTCACTGGTGTATCCAATAGACAATAAATCTGTTCACCGATATATCCGTTGGCCGAAATAATTAACTGAAATAGCTTTTACCAAATTACCTGGACACCCACGGTAGCCCTCCTGGTGTGTACGCAGTGGCCTAGCGCCAGTCAACCAGCTATCTATCGTCGTATGATAGCTATATTTGTTTTATGATAAAATGTCAATAATTTTTATAATTATTATACAACGCGGTTACGCAAATACGATGAAATACGATGAAATGCGTGTACCGGCACTTTATTTCACGCCTATACGGATGGGTTTCGACGATCGTACAAGCGTAAGTGTTAACTGATATCGGACTAGATCCGCGGTCATATACTGTCAATTTATTATATAGTCTAATCATTAGACTCTAATGGCTCACTCATCTCGTGCATCGCGAACGCCACGGCTTACAACGACCGCATTCACCCGCGCTCGGTTTCATATAAAAACGAATTAAAGGCTGCAGGTTGCAATCGCCGAAAACAAAACCATTGAATGTCGATGGCCTAACACCGATAATGAAGACGAGTCGTGACGTTATTAATATATCGGCCACAGATTGACAATACTGTATAATATGTGATATTACCGTTAATACGTCATTGCATTTACAATAATAATTATGTGCACAACGGGACGATGTAACAATATTACGAGATGACCGGCCGGCGTTGCACCGGCGAGGACTCGCGATTTCCGGCGTGATGAGTAGTCCGGTAATAGTGAATTAAACGGGTCGTTGGCGTATTCGTAACAAAACGATGCGCCACCGATAACACACGACGTCGACGCACGAACCACCGGTACATAATGTATGAGTAATATTATGATGGTGGCAATGCGAATAATATTGCATACTAAGACGAATGGTGAAAGATAAACCGTTTTTTTATCAATAATGCCGTGCATGTACCAATTGCCCTCAAAAGTACCTTTTTTTGATATCAAATCCTCCAAACTACCTAGAGCAAAATGCACCAGTTGCCCACATATTTTAATATATACACGATTACAATATATAGCCCGTAAAATAGGGGAGGTAAATACACAAACAATAAATAAAATTATTTATAAAAATAATGAAAAATAGTATAAAATGATAGAATCAAATTTTGATATTTGCAATTATATATATGATGTTGTATTTTGTTATAAATAATAAATATAATATAAGATAAAATGAAAATTGTATTAATAATCTTAGTCTACTACTTGGTGCAAATAAGCGAAGATTTTACCGAAATGCATATACATTTAGACGCGTCTAAGTGGATAGATAGTCGATTTATCGCGTGGGTAACGAGTAATGACAATTATTATTAGGCTTTATCGGAATACGTTAGTTATTATCATTTATTATACCTATCCTTATTACTAATAAGGATTATATATATTACTAATAAGTTATTAGTATTTTTATGGTTTTTAGAAATTATTATAATATGATTCAATGTATACCTACGTCTTTGATAGGTACATTTTAGTAGACAAAAAGCACTGACGTTGTTAACATGATGGAAAATATTACGCGAATGTATAGTGAAAAGGGCAAGGTTTTGTTAGTTTTAAATAATTATACTTTTGTATAAAGATTGCATTACACAAGGTAGTATAAAGGTATATACTATATATATATTATAAGGTATTATCATATGTATTTTTTCTATAATTTTATACTATTTTTTTGTTAACAAATTATCACATAGATTGCCACATAATTAAAATATTTATTATTTCATTTTTTATTGTGTTCATATTATTTTGTTAGTAATTATTAGAAAATACAATATATTAGGTAGAGGTATACATAATTCCAAGCATATGAATTTTTTTCTTTCATTTTATACCATTTTACATTATTTTTATAAATAATTTTATTTATTGTTTGTATATTTACTTCCCTATTTTACGGGCTATATATTGTAATCGTATATAATATATTAACAAGTGAGGGCAACTGGTCAACACCCATAATTCGTTATCCATTAAATATTGTGTAGTTTGATCATTTTCATCAATCAATAACTATTTATACATATTTATGGGTATATTTAAAAACAACACATTATAATAAAAATCGTATTAAATAAATGATTTTTAATAACTATATACCTATTAAATTATATATTATTCTCCAAACATATAATACAGTGTCCCACAGAGTTCTGACAAATGAAATAACTTTTATTCTAATTGATATTTTTTCATTTTTTTTTGTTTGTAAAATTAATAGACGCTTGCTCTACAAGTATAATATAAAATTTTAAATAAAATTTTTTTTTACACAAAATAAAAAATTTTAAATTTTATTCAAATTTTTTTGAAGAAATTCAAAATAGCCAATTTATAAACATATTGGAAAAAATAGATTTAACGTTTTCAGTATTCAATTTGAGTAATCCATTTGCGACTTATTAACATTTAAATATTCGTTACATTCACTGCTACCGGGCAATTGGTTATTATTATTTCTATGGATACTATCTTAGTTTGTTATCTTGGGTTCATTTTGACTTCTGGTTATAACTGTTGGGTCTGGTAAATTGCCCGGTAGCAATGAATGTAACGAATATTTAAATGTTAATAAGTCGCAAACGGATTACTCAAATTGAATACTGAAAACGTAAAATCTATTTTTTCCAATATGTTTATAAATTGGCTATTTTGAATTTCTTCAAAAAAAATTGAATAAAATTTAAAATTTTTTATTTTGTGTAAAAAAAAATTTTAATTTAAAATTTTATATTATACTTGTAGAGCAAGCGTCTATTAATTTTACAAAAAAAAAAAAATGAAAAAATATCAATTAGAATAAAAGTTATTTCATTTGTCAGAACTCCGTGGGACACCCTGTATAGTTTACAGCATCAGAAATAAAGCTTAATGGCACTATCGGTGTATACCTATAGAAATAGTCGGAATAAAAACACATTTTTAATGCCTTATAATATTTTTCCGGTTTCACAGGACATGCGCATACATAAATAATATAATAATAATATTATATTGATATTGCACAGTGAAAATATTTTTGACGCGAATAGACTTATGCCGTTGTAGTACTCTTACGGTTAAATTAAAGTTATACAACATAATAATATAGTATAATGCATCTATATGTCAATATTAGCAATTAAGACATCATATTCACTATATAATTTATCTATGGTATTCGCCTAACTAAAAAAAAAGTACACAAACAAATATTAAATTTTGGTAATAATAATGGTAATAATAATAAAAATAGGAGCAGTGTGCAAGCGGTTTTTTTTTAAAGAAAAGAAAATTAATCTACAGCGGAAAAATGTGTGTTAGCCTATTATTTATGTATATTGCTGGAATATTCTGTGTACTATTTTTATTTACGTTTCGACCCACATTACTATAATCGAAATAATACTAATAATATTTCAATACTATGGAAATAAATTCAAAGTTAAGTGTCAACTATTTTTTAATGACCCTAGTATAGGAATACGTATATAATTATTGTTTTTCGACGAAATCGTATATTATTATTATTCCACTAAGTTTTTTACAAAAAAAAAGGTTTTTACTCTACTTATGTGCTATATTTTTGTTATGTGTTATATTTTTTTGCTAATTTTTTTTGTATAGAAAGAAAGACCGAAGGTGCTTTTTTCACGCTACAACGTTTTAAGGATCGTTAAGGGTACGATTCCATCTTAAAAATCCGTTTATTTAGTTTTTTTGGTGAAAAACCACGAAATGCTAACAGGTGTCATGAAAGGCCGTCATGTAAAATTTAAATTTCGATTATTCAGTGTTTTAATGTGCGAAAACTGTTTCAGACACCAGTCTTTTGCTACGTGTAATGTTTCAGAGTTAAAAAATAAATAATTTTACCGCGAAAGTTTGCATGCGAGTTTTTTTCAAAAAATTGGTTTTACTGTACTTATGTGCTATATTATTGGATTTCACATATTTTTTTGATACAAGGAAATGTTAGAGCTTCAAATAGTTTTGATTAAAATTACTATTTAATAATACGAGCACAAGGAATGTAATGTGCAGGCAACATAATATGTTAAAGATTAAAAAATACTGGTACAATATGTTTTCCTAATCTTGCAAGTCTACCCGGGGTAGGTCTTGCTACGACTGAGGATAGACTGTGAATGTGAATGCTGGTCTTTTTGCCGGGCCTTTTATACCTGTTTCACTTGCGATTTCATTGGACCGGTTTCGTTTCCTGTGACAGATAATAAGAAGCCGTATAAATCCCTATAATAGTGCAATCACTGATAAACGAACAATTTAAATAAAAGTTATTATAGGAATAATAATAAAAATAGTAATTTTAATAACAAGTATCAGACGAGGAATAAGAATAATAAAAATGATAATAATAAAAAAGAAAAGAAGAATCTAGAACCTTATCGGTGCATCCCCTCCACACCGAACGGAAAATTCACCCCTCTCGTTCAAATATTAAAAGTTAAAATATTTAACCAATATTTATTATGTACAAATTTTTCACGGGGTTTTAAGACCTTTCCAGAGTTTCCAACCCGTTTTTTTAGTATTCGTGTAGTTTGCGTCTTTTGAAAGCCGTGTGTATATAACATTTTTTCGCTGTTTGCTTTAGTAGGTGTTATAACGGTTGCGATCGCGGTAGCGAGTACGACAGCCGACGACACGCAACAATCCCCCGGACGTTTTTATTCATACATTTTATTTTTGCAAATAGGATTGCGGACGCCGTATACGTATATAATATACGTTTGATTCGAAGCCCATTTGTCAATATAAAATACTGTTATTTTTTTATTCAACTTTTACGACATACTTTTATCTTTAACTACGAGTTGTGCTGTATACCATAAAAGCGTTTCTTGATGACTTTTATGTCGCATTATACTGTATTCATGTACATGGGTGTAATTGGTGTATTTATATGTAATAATATATGATAAGTTTTTTTTAGGTTTATTGATGAGGTATTATAATAACATGTTATATATCTTTATATATTATATCGTAATATAAATTATAATGTCATTGGTATAAACAAATAAGTGTTTCTTTATTTCAAAATATTTTCATATTATAAATTTAATGATTTTTGGGGATTATGGTTGGCTGAAGGTGATGTGGGAGGCTTTGCTCCGCACAGTAATGTGATATTGAATTTTATGTGGAACGCTCGTTCATCCGTCGTCCACTTAGTTCCGCTTCTATAGTGTTTTTCCAAATAAAACACTGATCGCCTCCCGTAAGCATAAACCGAATTTAGATATTATGACTATAAGTTAAACTTATAGTTTTTATGTGCTGTTATTTTTATTAAGTTATCTTATTATTAACCCGTTACACAATTTATTTGATTAACCTACCTCAAACGGTATTAAACATTATGCCTTGCCAAAGACTGTGGTAAACGTACAATTATTCTGTCTGGTAAAATAATTATTTTATACTCGCTTCTTTTGGCGCAATTTATATATACTATATTTATGTGTGCTATTTAAATCAGTAAAGTTGTTGTGTTCCTACGATTCGATAGTAACATGATCAAATTAGAAAACGATATTTACAACAGCGAACTCAGCAACACTGTAACATTTACATAAATTAGTTTTAAAAAGGAAAAACTACAATACTTGTTAACTTATAATAATTCATAACATTATATAATATTAACGTATATATTTTTTATTATAATGGCAATAATACTTCGTATAAAACTATAAACGTAAATACAATAAATATTAAATAGTTTAATACAATTCTTGATAAATGTGTTTTGACTTATTACCTATAACACGTGCTACGTTACCTATAGTTTTATTACATAAATCTCAATTGTAAATGTTGAGAATTATGTCAAGAATATAGTTAAGAGACGAGACTCGAGAGATCTGTATGTAGTTACGCATATTATATTATGTGTGTAATGTGTGATAAATTTAAAATTTATGATATCGAGAATAATTAATTTTGTCTGCACATGAAATAATTTTTAATGTTCAACAATACAACTTAGTAATTGCAGAATATTGGCTTATTTCAAAATAATAATATATAATTATTGTATAATAATAAATAATAATACTTTGTTAAACCTATCTAAATTGAATTAGGTGTGAACAATTAATCATATCTAATGGTCGGTAATATAATTACGTCGGGTGGTTGGTGTCTTTGCGGAAATGAAATGACCAATTAGTAGGTATGATGTTGTCATTTTTTTTTTTTTTTGATCGAGGAAACGATAAAACAGAAATAAAATTATAGTTCTGTAACTGAATTTATTTCCTTTTGGCTAAATTATTACCTCCTATTCGTTTAAAAAAGGTATTTTAATAAAGGTAAATAAAATTGGTTCCTATTTAAATTGGCGATGTATTTCACTACTAGCCAAGTCGGTTTCTACTTTTTAGAATAAGCTCTACGAGAAAATATACTTATACATATTACGTATATAAATTAATAAAAATAATACTTTTATAGTAATAAATTATTAAATGTAATATGATACCATCACTAGTCCATGCTGTCTTGTATGATATTGAAATTAGTGATCTTTTTCGATACTTATTACAACAATCATTGATGTGATAACATACACTTACCTGTGAATTGTAATATTGAATTGAATAGCGATTGACGGACGGGTTGTAAATGAATCGTTGTGAGCTTACTAAAGTTTACCCGCAGCTTGTTTGATAGTCGTAAAAGCTACGAGAAAATATTTTTAAATTTAAAATTGAAATAATATCTAAGTTGGTTAATTATATTTGGATTTTCCAGATTTTTTTGATATAGAAACAAAGTCCGACGGTTCCTTATGCACACTACAACGTTGTTAAGTCCATCGCGTGGACGCTTCCATCATTTAAATTAATATATTTAGTTTTTTAGGTGGAAAACGGTGAAATGTGTGAAACTATAAAATAATAAATAATCATAAAATCATCTACGTCATATACATATTGGGTTAAGAAATTCAAAATCGTCGGTAATTTTTCGAAATTAAAATAATTTGCTAAATAAACAAACAATAACGACATCAAAACATTCACGTTGTAATGATGTTATATTTCCGTAGCCAATCAATCGATTGGAAATAGCTCACATACGATATAATAATTTATTGTATATTATATCTATTATTGTACAGTTCTTGGGAATATCCGACGTACAAACGCGTATAATATATTAAACTTACTGACACTACATAACTATATAAGTTAAAGTTTATGAAGTTAATTTAGTTATTATTAGCGTGATATAAAATATTTCTATGTACCTAAAGTTCAATTGAAAGAAGTGAAATATTATAATTAAAAATTAAAACACCCATCAGATGGCGGCACAGGTGACGACTCGTTACGACTGAGGCGGTGGAGACTTTTTGGCATTTAGGTGAGTGACGATATATTGTACTGAGCTAGGAACACGGACGACAGAGGTGCCGGACCCATAGAAACTGTGCGTTTCATAGGGTCTGGCAAGGCGTTACTCCGGCTACTACCACGGTTGACAGACACGGCCAACAATGTGACACGCAAGTGAGAGAGCATAACTCTCTTTTTCGTTGCGAGGCGAACCGAAGCCGGCCGGCGCGTGACCATTTTGGTGGCTGCCGTTTAGTTGTCGCCGTATCGTGTGCCCGAGCGAATGATTTCGTGACACTCGTCTGTTCGTGTGCCGGTCAGAAAACATTGCGGAGGCGACCAGTTGCCTGTAACACATTGCTTTTTTGCTCCGAATCACCATCCGTATCCTCTCCCCCCTCGTCTAATTTCGTGTCGTTCTACCGATGTTTTTTTTGTTTTCCTTTTTTATTGTCATTGTCTTCTTATTATCATAGTTATCGTTGTTTTCTTATTATTCTTGTTCAAAATATTTTTTTTTCATTCATATACATTGCTTTATTTATGAAAATGTATTTTACCTACTCATGTTAGTTCATCTAGCGAGTTTTTTTTATTTCATTCATTTTACTTTGCTACTTATCAAAATTGTTTATACCATTTTGTACACTGTTTTATTTATCAAAATGTGTTATATTTACTGTTAGCCCATATAGCAAATTTTTTTCTGAAATTAATGTTTGTTTCATTGATTTACACTTAAAAATCAAAATTTATAATGTTGTTAGCATTTTAGGCAAGCTTATTTTTCATATTATTAATTTATTTTCATTTGTATCAATTATACCTTGATTTATTATTAAAACATCAATAAATTGAAAATAATATTTACGCAATGAATTATATTGTATATAAATCAATCGTTAAAAAATGTTTGATTCTTATTGCAAGATATATTGAAAAAAAGTGGCAGTGAAATAGGTTCAATAGTTAGTATGTAGTTCGAACTATCAAAGAGAATACTAATTGTAAGAATAAACCGGAAAACTATTGTAACCGGTGTGCCCGGTCACTGTGCACTTCACCCGATTAACAAAGGTAAATTTGAAATAAGTTAACATTGTCCGGGTATTGTATACAGTGCCCAATTCGATTTGATTACTGTAGATTAAATATATTTAAAATTAAATAAAAAATCTTACCAGGTACATAAATAATCTTAAAAAATCTAAATTAGACACTTAAAATATTAGTTTTTAAATCTATTAGGTATCCAATTAGGTTTATACAACTGAAGAGTTAATATTATTATCTAAAAGTGGTTTTAAATGATTAAAATGAATACTTTTTAGTACTGATATAGTAATAAATAATCTTTATAGTTAATTACTATTAAAAAATAATGTTAATTACATAGAGATAGAATTATTTTACTTAATTTATTATTACATAGGTACACCACTATTATGGTTGCATTGAGTTACAAAGTCGATCAAATTTATTATATTTACACCAGTTGGTGGTATATAATGTATGCAAGTACACCTAGCATACTCTTGAGTCTAACTACCCAATTTAGAACTTCTCTTGCCACTTCATTTTTAAAAAAAAATTTTCTGGTGGTACCTCATTACTCATTAGCCTGCAGGATTAACCCATCTTTGCATATCATGAATGGCAATAGTGTTCGCGCAATATAATATTGTGTTCACTTTATTGTTAATATTACGGGTAGGTTCATATTATTATCGGTTATGAGTGTCTCAAACGAATAAAATATCCAAGTATAGTTTTCTAGTGTTATTGTTATGTATAAATGCTATTCGATATAAATGTGTGCAGCGCTTTGTATTTAATTTACTTTTCCCACTTGAATCTGAGAAAAGTACACTTTTTTCGGGCAATCTTGTACAATTCCAATATTAATATTGTAACATTATTATTATATCATACAATATTATTTTATATTATAGTAATTTTAGTAAATTCTGTTTTTCAATTTTTTTTACTGTAACAACTGATTCAAAATATTAATCACTGTTCATATTGAATAAAAAATATTTCGGTGGGCATTTCTCTACAATATTATACTTATGCGCATTTATTTACGTATATAATATGTTACGGACAAAGTAAGAAGTGCACAATGCCCGATTTCCAAAGGCAAAGTTGGAATAAGTTAACATTGTCCGGGTATTGTATACAGTGCCCAATTCGATTTGAGCAATGTCGGGTAAATATTGAATATATTAAATATATATAAAAAATCTAACAGGGTAGACGGGAGGTGACCGCAATGAGCTCGAGCGTTTACTGTCGCATCGTCTACAGACGGCGGTGATCACGTAGATGGATGACATATAATATAGTATATACAATGTGAGCTTCAACGGAAACTGTCGCAAATATTCACGAACAAACTCATCTCAAGCTCAAAGAGTTTGAGCACTACAACAACTACAGCCACGACCACTGCCGAGAAACATCTTCACTGTTCTCATCATAACGGCTATGTCGTGTTCTGATGTCGTCCACATTTAACGGGTAAAGATCTTTCCGCTTCTTCGTAGTCGACCAGTCGGCTTCAGAGCGGAAACTAAATACATTCGTGTCGGAACTACCAGACATCCGGAATACAGCCGGCGATTGGAACTGCAGCGACTAAGAAAGACAGCGCCGCTGTCCAGTTCGGACATATATTATTGACTATTGGCTCGATGACTGTCTCGTCGATATATACCGATTACCGTCTGGATCCCGTTCCTCCCGCGACAGCGTATGTTTACATCCTCCGTATATAACTGAATTATAGGTCACATCGTGGTTTAAATCAGTGACGGTTCGGACAGTTTTTTTACACCGAGTGTGGTACCCGATGCTTATAAGACATATGATAAATGATGCGTGTACCGCGGTGTACGTGTCATAACATTGTTAAATTTATTATTCATACACATTTAATTAAAACAAAATATAAATAATAATAATAATATAATAAAATTATATTTTATTTGTTTTAATTTTATCTATAAATATCGATATAACAAATTTGTGTGAAGGGCAACCGGTGTGACGATCCGTGGTGGGTCGATGGCGTAATAGTTTATGTTAACAGGTAATATATTATTCGCTCACAGTCGATCGATTGAGGCTAGTTGTTACTACTCGTCTTGGAACAGTACTGGTACTAGCTGTGCGACGATAATGGACTGCATTTCTTATATTTTTATGTGACACGGAATGGAAGGAGAATATCGAGTATAGAAAATATTATAAACAGTATACCAAAATAAAAAAAAATGTATTAATAATAGCGGGATAGATAAACAATTTCGACAATAAAATAAAAATAAAAATAAGTAGTCGTGATGCGATGTATTGATAATGAATAATGAAAATTATTCAAAACTAAATGGTAATAACAATTTACGATAAAATAAAAATATACTTAAAAGGTTAGGTTAATGATTATCTTATATCAATGTTATGGGTAATGTCGATTTGCACTCATTTCAGTTCGATTTCACTCAAGCAAGACTCAAAGAGTAGGCGAAATAGGCCCACATAGGGCGGTATTTAAAATTTTTGCATTATAGATTTTTTGAAGTATTTACATGTAAGGTGCAGAAAAACTTAAGTTTGATAGGTGTGTTTAAAAACTTGAGCCGGGCCTGATTGTACTTAGGTTAATAAAGGTAATTGTTGAACTGCACTCATTTAAAAAAAAAAGGTAAAGATCGAACTACACTCGAGTTCAAAATGCAATGTAATTTTATATAATATTATGTCATAACACAGTTTCTTATAATTTCATTAAATATTATATACTTGTAACATACATTATAATATTATAGATAATTAAAAAGTATAAAAAATAATAATTAGTATGCCAATGATTATGTATTTTAAGCGAAAAGGAAAATAATAGTTTAAATTAACATTTTTTTTTGGCACATTTGCATTTAACCAGATTGCGGTTCTATCATTATACATATTTTTACCTAAGTGCAATTCCATCATTTTATTTAGTTAAAAAGTGCAATTCGTCTATCCCGAATAATATAACAACGCTAATCAGCCAAACAAGAAAAAAGATAATTTAAAGTATAATATTATTTAATAGAGCGGTAACGACCGGCAACGACAATACACAATGATATAATGAGTGGTAATTAATCAATAAATAACAATGACCTATATTTTACGTGGGACTCGGGCTCCTGGCTTGACCATGGGTAAAAACAGAAATAGGTTTGATATACAATTGTAGATGGCTGATTGCAGGTGGATTTTCGAAGAGAAATGACCCTGAAAACACACGAAACAGCATGTAATACTACCGCAAGTAGAGGAATATGGGTGCGTAGTTAGTACGAATAAGTGCCCCCGGTTATAAGTCACAGACACATTCAGCAAGTAAGATTATGGCTACTTCAATCAAAAATGGTTTGCAAAGCTTAAGCAAAATACATTAACACCATATGGTGGTGAGACTTGCGGTGACGGAGCGAAACCAGTCAGAACTGAGAGGCTGTGAGAGATGGCACATATTTAAATATAATGAGCATAATATTATAATCACAAATATAAGTATTCAATTTGATTAGATGTAAGAAATAGAGGAAGATTAATTAAATATTAAGATGCTAGGGTTAGGTTAGGTACCTAAAATGGTTCGATTGGTTTACTTACTTATTTTACAAGAAATTTTACTTTAATTACCTCGCTTTTAACATCTAAAATAATTATGTTTTTAATTTTTATTAAAAATATTAGATGTTCTGAAGAAAGGTTATTTGATAACCATAAATTAGATTTGGTGTCAATAATATGTTTATATGTAATATGTAAAGAATATTTAAAAATTTGTTTGCATTATAGATTATATATGATTTAAAACTGAAATCGCCTTTGCAAATTGACTATATTGATTAGTTTTTTTTTTTGTTTAAGTAATTAAAGTTAAAATTCCATAACTTATTTAAATGATTGCATTTATTTTTAAATGGTGATTATACAAGTAGGTACACAGTTAGTGTTAATTATAATGAAATAATAAAAATTCTAAACTGAGGGTGTAATAATTAATTATTATATAATTTTTTATGATACATATTACCTTTTCATAGAGCATTTTCTTCAGGATAAAGCAAATTGGGAAAATATTTAGTATATAAAGTGGCCTAATAAAACTATTCCAGAACTGTCAACTATACTTTTTGGAAGCATATTATGACTGAAGTCCAATTTTTACAATGATACTAGTATAAATAATTATACTATAATTTTGTATCAGTAAACGGTAAACTAATTCACCGTAAATTTATATTTATTTATTTTATTTATATTAGGTATATTACTTAATTAATTTTAAATCCAAGCAATTTTGGTGGTAAGTTATTAACTCCAATCATCTATAACAATCATTATTTTTAATTATAATATTACTTTTTAATCAATAAAATATTTACAATGTAAAGCATTTACTATAAATAATATATATTTTTAACTTTTTTTAATTATGTAAAGATAATATGTATCACTAGACACTAATTAAACAACATTACTTTAATCAAATTCAAATCGTTAAAAGATCCAGTAAAAAGTTTTATAAGGAATGCGAAAACGATTGGAATGTCCAGTACGTTATCGATGTTATAATATTTATATTACATAAATTGCAAAAATAATATAAAACTTATTCTATGCGTATAATAGTAAGTACTTTTAACCAATATCACTGTATTATACCTAAATCAATAAAAATTTATTTTTATTTTTAGATGAAGATTGGGGAAGTCGAACAATATTTTCTCATAAATACGCAAATTATGAAATAACATTTGGTAATTTAGTATGAAAGATTTTTATTCTATCACAAATACACACATAACAATTCATAAAACTTATTCAATTGAATTTTGTAAATTTGTTGTTTTCAAATTCAGAAAGTACCTACAGGAAATTAAGGATAAGAATTGTGTGTTTTTTTTAAATAAATTAGTAAACGTTTTTGTTTTTTACTTAGATATGTTTTTTGGATGAATACAGAAACTATTTTTTTTTTTATAATTACACGTAATTGATTTCGTGTATAAGTGTAGTCTATTTAATATCTATTGAATTTTGTTACTACAGCGACTAAATATATACATCATTCTTGGCAGTGATCTAAACATTAATTTAAAATTTGTTAGTGATGGCGTAGAACGGTTTATGGTTCATACCCAAAAGCTTATCGATGATTCCTCAATGTTCCTCGTAAGAGAAATCTTATCTGATAATTATGTCTTAAAACACAGATTGATGATATTCTTTTAATAATAATAATAATAATAAATACCTATATTGTACATGAAAATTGAGTACTTGTTTATTACATTTCTATACAATAATATTGTAATAAATTATTAGTAAACAAATACAAAAGGATTACTAAAATGTTCAGCCCTTGTAGCTCAACAACAATAATAAATAATAGTATGAGTTTAATGCTTATTATGGTGATCTGATATAATACTATTATATAAATATTAAATTATAAATTCAGGGGCGGACTGGGGCAACATTTCGGCCCGTTAAATCTATATTTGACCGGCCCTTGAAATTTCTCGTCATCACAAAATATAAAAATTTAAATATACCAACGTTTTATTTAATGAGAAATGCATCACATTTTCAATTTTCTCAAAAAAAAACTTAAAATTCTCAATATTTTTAGTACATTATAATATATATTATTATTATTATCTGAAGACCAGAATAATATAGGCTAAAAGGTATAATATATTACTTATTTATAATTACCTATATTACTAAATTAATATTAACATTAGGTATAATAACTCATATTTTAATATTAATGTGAAAGATATTTCAATAATTAAATATTCTTTACTTTTTTACATCTATATTTTAACATTCAATTAAACATTTTAATAGGTTAGATAAAAAAGTTTTTTTGCATATTAGTGCATATTTTGACTTCAGAGAATATTTCAGAATATTTTAGTTTATGGTACACAATACATATTATAGAATATTTTAGCATGTTTCCGTTATATTTGATATATTGGATTATATAAGGATATTCAGCATAGGTATATTAGACAATAATCAAGGACCGCCGTACTAACTTTACTCCAGAAAATTTGGAAAAATATACTATTGTACATTCCTTTAAAAACATTGTATAATATTTTTTTTTATATTAATATATTGCATAATGTAACATAAGATATAATTATATTTTAATAAATTATAAATTCATAATTATAATCAATAATCATATTGGATTTTTTTTTTTTTTTTACTCATTTCTTATTAGTTGGTATTATCAATATTTTCAGAATATTTTGAATATTTTTCAATTTTTGGGAATATTTCATCAATTTTAGCTGCATATAAACATTATATTTCAAACGTTTTAACAGAATATAAATCCGTACTCTACTAATAACTAATAATTATATAATAATAACAAATTATTTTTGAACAGCGCCCACCGGGAAACTTTCCGGTATCCCGCCGGCCCAGTCCGCCCCTGATTATAATATACATAATAAAATATTGGTTAGATATACTTATACAGTTAAATCATTAATGACACTATAAATACTTATTAGTAGTCAGTTATCTCAAATCGGTATGTAGCTTGTCAGAATCCTGACAAGTAAGACCTATTATATTAATATTCTTCAAAAAATACGTACAAAACAAGTCAACAACTATTAGAATACGAACATAACAAGAACACTTTTTCAAGTGAATTATGTATAATTTTTGATTAGTAAATGACATACGAATGCAAATCACATAAGTATAAATGTAATAATGACATTTAAACTAACTTCGCGGTACCGATTTTGCCGCCTTAATATATTATATATATTTGATTTATCTCGGCGATGGTGGTCGTGGATCTGCATCCATACATTCATTGTTGTACGTCTCTCAATAGCGCAACATTTTCTCGCTTTCTTTTCACCGTCAGTAACATTTTTCTACACTGCAGTCGATTTTTCGTCACACATAAATTATATTCTAATAACTACTTATATGAGATTTGACTAGATTTTATAATAATTTTCATAACTCCATTTCGATATAGCCAATAAGTGTGCATAAAAAATTAGTATTGATTTAATTCGTTGTATAATTAATATTATTATAGTTTTTTTTAGTAACGATTGGATTTTGTGTCTCAAATATATATATATATGTGACAAAGCATTTTTATTTGAAAATTATTCTTATTAGTTATTATATTTATATGTAAATGTTATTTATTAATTTGTTACTATATTGGTGTATACTAATTGTTCGGAAACAGTTCAACACGTTTCTAAATTGTGGTTGTTCTTACTTTTGATTTAACTGTTTCGGTATACAGCATAAACAAAATAAAATCCTATACATTTTTGAATAAATAATGCATTTGTTGTTCTATAATTACTATGGGGGTATTATTGACAGTCAGTAGCTAAAGTCCAACGTATATATTATCATGTTTAAATAACATTGTATTGTGCTCCTACATTAAGATTAGGCTATAGTTGACAAAATGTTTGCAATTCTATATTCTTTACGAGTATAAAATTGCGTCGTTCTCAACCTAATTTTAAGATTTGTACATCATTTCTTCCACTAAAAAATTAAAATAATATGTAACCTGCAAATTATACTATTATCACGATTGCAAGTTGAAAGATCGTAATTCTCAGTAATTACATATTATAATGGATTTATCAAGTGTATAATTAGAACACTATTATAATTATATAGGTACCATTAAAATCATAGACTTATAAAATAGTCTAAAGTTAAATATTGTACCACTTTTTTGGTCACGTGCAAAATATTTTAAATACATTCCCGCAGGGTATATGAAAAATGAACTTGTGATGTTAATACACATATACTTTTTATGCTTATTTTTTTATTTTGAGAGAAATAAATTGTAATTTTTATTGGAATATTATATTGTATTGTCACAGGAAAATCCGAAAATATTACATTATATTATTATAATAATTAATTATTAATAATAATATTTTATTATTGTTTATTATTAATTATTACAGCGCCACAGCGCATTGACATACTATGGAATACCGATGAGATTTTGTAAAATTATACAGCCACTGGTCACATCTATATATAATATATATAAATATATATATATATTACGTCTTGGCTGAAAATTGCAACGAGCACGCTTAATTATACGTGCGTTTTGACCTTAACGTACGGGCACGACGAACAGCTGATGTATATAGTTTTCGACGACGACGAATGTACGTCTAAATAACTGCGGACAGGACTCGTAGTCTGTGGACAGCCACCGCACAGGTCCTGATACTGTGTAACTATCGTCCTGTTGGCTGTCGGCTGTCTGTATCCGGTCGCAGGCTGTCGATCTCGCGCACCTGCACAGGCTCTACCGTACACGGAAACAGCAGCTGAGTCGACACTGCTAACATTTTTATTTCAAGCAACTCAACTCGTACCGTTTTTGCCATCAATAGGTCGTCGCTAACGTAGTCATTATTATTGGGTCCAAGTCGTGGTCCACTTTTTATCAATAGTCGCTGTATGGTCCGTCACGATGCGATAGCAATCATATCCACTGTGTAGCGTCGCGGTAATCCAAACGGATTCAAGTGTACATTGCCACCGTTCTTCTAATGTACCTACTTATATGTGACCAATAAAATAATAATCATAACGATTATTATGACTGCATATCACATATGTGCTTCGTTACATTCCAAACATCAATAAGGATTGTTAACCGAATGTCATCCTTTATAGTAATCATTAGTTTATCATATTAATTTCATTTTTGTTGTATATTTGTATTGCAGGATGGCGGTATCGAAACCGTACGTTTATACACTACAAACAGTGGCTGTTAACCGGTGTTTCGTGGACTTGGAATAAGTGTTCTGTCAACATTTTAAAATCAGTCACAAAAAATACTAGTACCTATTTTAATCAATGGTCATTCATTCACCTTTTTTTTGTAAATAAAAGTTTACTTTGTTATTATGTTACTAATAAGTAATAATATAAACAATATAATATATAATAAGTTTCATATAGTTTATTTTTTACTTTTAAATTTAAATACAGGTTATAATTAACATAGGTACATTACATATTTATTTTAACAATTAATATTAGTATTTTAATAAAAATTAATTATCATTATATATTTTTATATTGTTATACTATTGAAACCTAATAATTAAAATTTTATCTAATATACCTACTACACACATGGCATTTTGATAACTAAATGGGTGAGTCATTAATATTTAAAATTTTTAGCAGTTTCAATTTTATTTAAAACAATTATAGAATTGTTGTTATGAGGACAGTGATAAGTTCAATTAAATATTATAATACCTAATATTGATGTATTTAATTTTATTAATATATAATACAAAATAACAAAAAACACCACTTGATAACAATTTGTACATAACTAAAAATAATTCTGTATATAATTTAATAAAACGTCGGTTTATAAGTTTTATTTTAGGGTCTAGAATATGTTGTATCATATTTATACATGATACATCTCAATCAAATAATTACATCCAACTCGTTTTGTTATAATAACATCTAAGTCTTAAATTGTCAAACACATCATTCTAATTTAATCGATTTAAATATATTGTATTTTATTTAGAGATTTAGAGATCATTCAATCTGTGTTTACATTTTTGAAGTCCAAATTGTTTCGTTTTGATACTGTTCTTGAATTTGTGACGGTCCACTAAAAAATAATAATACATAATTCGATTAAATAAAATATTGCTAAGCATGGGTGTTATAGTGTTATATAAAGAATTGAAAAAACTTACAAATGATTTTTTAGTTGTACATCCAATTCGTCTTTATTAGCACATATAAAAATATTACAGTTTTTTATTCCTTTAAAGACATTAGCTACATTGGGCTTTAGATCATACAAATATAAGTATTGTCCTTTCTTTGAAAAGTCCTGTGACATCATAGAAAATACCTGTAAATCACTAAAAAATTATAAAATTTAATGATACCAAAGTTATGTTCGACCTATAGTATGTAATTAGCTATCATAGTTAAAAATCAGTTCAGAGGTAGAGGAATCGATACATTTAATTATAATAACTGTCACACTGAAATTATTACCATTTGTCATTGAGAATAGAAGAATAAATATTGAAAATACTTTTATTTAAAATTATTTAAATACTACAATATTGAGTTGAATAGGCTGTCAACCGTTTGTAGAAACATATTCCATCCGAGACATGTTAGTTGATAGACTAATCTATGCACAGATAACGAAAAATGCAAAGTCTGTATAGCTAAAATAATAATATCTGTGAAAGTTCGTTTTAAAATTCAAACGTAATATTTTAATTAATTTTCTATTACAATCATTATTCAATACATATAATATAATAAATTATAAAATATTATAATATGCTAATGGCGACCAAAAATTATTTCTTAAATATTCTTACCGCGTGTACAGATTCAGTTCGTCGCACGAAATTGTTTATTTTAATTTATTAATCTATTAATTATTTATAGTAAAATGATGCATATTATAATATATTTAAATATTTGGCCTAAAAATGTATTTTTTGTTAAAAATTAAATTGTTCATTAAATATAAATTAATAAAAATATATATATACACAATATACATTAGCTTATGCATATATGTTTCCATTATACTGTTTTAATCTATTATTTATCTATTTTTAAGTCGTTACAAACTTTTTGTAATCTTTCATTGAAGAACTTGGATTTTCTTTTTACAACCATGGAATGTATAGTTTAATATATTATAATATTGTTCAACAAGAATGTATTTATTATTTAATAATTCTTCTTTTTTAAACTTCTCAATAAATTTTAAATTCAAGGATGTTTTACATTTAACGTAGACGAAACACTTTCATGCGACCCTTCGACAGAATTAATTAATAAATATCGATGTAGTGTGCGATATTATGTATAAAATTAGCCACGGTTATTTGCTGCACGATGAATTAATCGTAGCGAATTGTGTGGATAGACCATTGAACGTCATTTTAAGCGTTTGAAATGCTAGTAGAAAAGTAGGTATACACAAATATTTTATTTGCCGTCTCTTTCACACTATTTAGCGGTCTTTCTCTCTAGTCTCTCTAAAAACCGCTTCATATCTTTGCTCTTATTTATTTATATATTTTTCCGAGCATCAAGGCCAAAAGTTATAACGATTCGTCTTATTTATCTTTTAGATCTCTTAAAAGAAATGCCTTCAAAGTATGCAGCTATATAAACACTGCGTCTCGTGCATACCTTTTTCTCCCGTCTATCACAACATGGTATGTGGTATACGTACGTTTGCTGTTGTGAAATCTGCCTCGAATACACTGGAACCATCGATAACCACTGGGATCCCAAGAGAAAGGCCCTGTTTGGTTGTCGTTTTCCGTACGTATTCCATCGAAGGGAATATCAAATATCTATCGGGTGTCAACAATAGATATTTGATCCCGTCGCGGTTCTATGAAAAAAATAAAAATAACAAGTTGATGTAAAATAATTAATATTAATAATATTATAATATTGACGTAGACAACGGATATCTAACCTTTTGAACTTGGATAGATATTTTTGGCTTGGCCGCACTGCACATTATGAATCCGACGTTGACAACGATGCCGATGAGCACTCCGTATTCCAATGGAAGAAATAAGCATGCAAAAAACGTGATCAACATAAGCACCAAATCTTTTTCTTCGGACAGGATTAATTGTGAAATTATAGATGTAATTATTAATAATATTTATATTATATTAATATAATGTTATAATATCGTATTTTTTCGTTTTTAGATGTATAATACGATAGTAATGATCGACGTGTGAACAAACGCCATTCCACTGTGTCCGAAAGTAGCAGTATCTCTACATAATGATTCACTAAATTGGTTACCCCCAATTTTTTTTAATAATGAAATTCATCAAATTCTGATTTTTAACATTTTTAAATACACTTAAAAATCATATTTTCAAATTCGTTATAATTATGGATTTTTTATTTCTATATGGTAAGTATTAATTAAAGAACTTAATTTGAATCAAGACGAGGCATTATTTTTGTACATAATGATTAGCGTTTTATTTTTGTAAAGCTGATCAACTATTTTGAAGTATATTTTACACTTATACTGATAAAGATGAATCAAGAACATTTGTAAGACTTAAACTTAAATAATATCAGTTTATTATCTTTAACTTAAACAGATAAATCAAAATATCAATTGCAGATTATATTTTATGCATTTTAGATTCTGAACTGAGTGATGAATGTATTGATTTTACAATGATGTGTGTTTTTTTTTTTGTGTGTGTGTCTGTTTACAGCATAACTATACAGCAATAATGCTTCAATTTCAAACTTTGGGGGTGGTTTTCGATGGCAAAGTGGATATCCTTGATGCATTATAGAGGTGAAATATAAACATTTTCCAACAGTATTCAAAAAAATCGAATTTTTTATTTTGCTATAACTCAAAAACTAATCGATGTAAACACTTGAAATTTTCACAAAATGTTTATATTAGCGTTCTCCATACACAGTTAAATTTTCAAAATATTTTGATTTTTTTGAGCTATTCGTAGACAATTGAAATTTTTAATTTTTTTTAGTATTTTATTTTAAAATAACGATAAAATATTTTTGACCGGCCAGAAAATCTTGAAAATTTAATACAAGGTTTCTTATAAGTTGTTCTTAAATTGATAAAAATTTTTTTATAAGTGATTAAAGTTCGAATATATACGAAATATGTCAAAATTGCGAAAATTTGCAAGTAATTTTGTGGTTGAAAAATCGTAAAATTTTTTTTCTTTTTAACTAAATTTTGAAAATTTGGTACAAGGTTCTCCATACATTTTTCTTCAAATACCTGTAAAAAAAACTTTACCGGATTTAGACGAAAAAATTTTATGAGTGTTTGAAATTTAAATTTTTACAAAACCACGTTAAATAACGGTTTAGCCTCAAACAACGGTTTTTGATATTTGTTGTTATTCAAATAGTATAAGTCGTAAATTCTTGAAAATTTTACCAGTTATTTAGATTGCCATTTTCTTTATGTGATTTGATTTTCAAAATATTTTGACTTTTTTGAGCTATTTATAGACAATTGAAATTTTTTATTTTTTTTTTATAAATGTTGATAAAAAAAATTTAGCTGGGACAAATTACTTGAATATTTAATTGAAGGGTTCACATAACTTGTTCTAACTCTCATTAAAAAATTATAAAAATACATAGGCACAATTTTTTTTTATTAGCATTTGAAGTTCAAATATTGACAAAAATTAGTCAAAATCATGAATATTTTTCACTATTTGGTAGTTAAAAATTTATATATATTTTACTATCAAAAGCTAAGAATTGAACATTTAATACTATGCTGTCCATAAGTTAAGCTTAGAATAATTATAAAAAAGTTTGAGGATTATTCAATTTAAAAAATTTTACGAGTGTTTAAAGTTTTAATTTTAATTTGAAATCAAAAATACACGTATAAAATAACGTTATACTACTAAATAATTTTCGATTTTTGTTATTTTTAAAAAATTACCAAACGTAAGTTCTTGAAACTTTTACTTAAATGTTTGAATTTGTTTTAAAATAGAATATATGACAATATTTATATATAATATATCCTAGACTGACAAATCATTTCCGTTCAGAATCGTTTTTCGTATACATTGATACCATTGCATTCAAATTTAACCAATCCTAGTCCGAGGTCCATCCCACCCCCTAATGTACAGCAGAGCGTAACTCACTTACCCGCTTTTTTTAAATATTAGTTTTAATAAGAGGTCGTTATTACAAGTTTATAATGAACTGTTGGGGAACCGTGTTCTTGTCCAAGACGGGATTAAGGCCTGTGTATCTTAATATTTATACGTTGAATACTACTCATACATTTGAGTAAAATAAAACACTTGTTACTTGTACAATACAAAATGGATTGATAAAAAGTTATAAAAATAATATTATTTATATTATTTATTAACTACTGATTTATAGTTATTGGCACGTAATTGAAAAATTATTATATGTATTTATATTTTAAAGTATGAATTTATTAATATGCAATACACGGGTCATGGGTAATAATAAATAAATAGTAAATACATGTGTATTAAAAACACGAGTATTAAATTTACGTAGGTATATTAAAAATATGGACTTTAATGTATTTTTAGTATGTGTATCTGTGTATTTTATTAATACCAGTTTATGACCGCGACCATTAGTTTTAATAACGTTGGTTAAATTTATAAATTACTATATTGTCTATACCTATTATTATTTTTAATAATATACTTATTATCTATTAAATACCTATATATGGTAGCTTTGGTTATTTACTATTCATATTATTAATTATAGTTGCCTTGAACATTTTTTTTCTGGAAATTATTTTAATAACAATTTTTCGTTAATTTTTCCCTAAATTCAAGTACTCACATGGGCGTAGTATTTACTATTTATTGATAATATATAATATATATATTTGGGTCAACTTTTTTTATTGTTTTTTTTTAATATCCTTTCTTACATTTTTACCAAAAGTAAAAAAGTGTTAAATTTTATTTTTATTTATAACTTATTTATTGGAGGAGACAGGAGCATAGTTATAATTATTTATAATACTTATCAGGAAATTATAAATAATTGTCTACCCGTGCACTAATTTTATATCATAGGTACGAGGTATTTTCGTACTGCAACTGCAGGTTACTAATAAATTTTCATCTCATTATTCTATTTTTACGATCTAATGTCATTATATACGTGTACTGTGTAATTCTAATGTATGATCGTAAAATTTACATAATATACGTACTTTTTGACTTGTAAACGTGCTTGACCATCTTGACATCGACCATCATAAATGAGGCGGCGATTATAACGGCAGCTAGCGCGGTTTTCGGGATGTAATAGAACTATGGTGTCAAAAACACCAATGCCGCCATAACAGTAAGTCCTAAACTTTAAATTCCATTACAATTTTTTGGCAAACATGTGGTGGTATAACAACATATTTTAACATAAATTGATCATTAAAAAAAAATGTACCTGTGTACAGACCTCCGAGGGGCGAGCGCACGCCATTTGAATAGTTGAGTGCTCCTCTAGCGATAGCACCAGCCCCGGTAAAACCGTGAAAGAACGAATTACCGAAGTTCGTCATACCGATTCCCAATAGCTCTTGGTCCGTGTCTATTGGTTTTCCCTCCGCTAAAATATGCACATCAGGTTAGTTTGAATTCAGAAAATTTTTAAAATATATTCGAACAAAATTAGGTTGGAAATGCAATATTAAAAATTCATCAAATTGTGTAAAATATAAAAATATAATAATGAATAATAAGTATACCTCAATTTCTCAAGTTAATTATGTCAACTAAAAATATACTATTAATAACTAATGTATACTTTTTAGAATAACTACGTGCTTAATACGAAGTTATTCAAAAAGCGTATTGATTATTATAATAATAATGAAAAAAATGAAAATGAAATGAAAAAATGAACGGACCTGTTGGATTGATATAGCATTAAGGGTATTTATAATTATTAGTCTAATAAAATGTAAAATAAATAATATGTTTGCATTTCTAATACTTACTTTGTTATTTTTAACTAAAATTAGTAATTTATTTTTGAGATCTCCCTCTTCAATTAGAAAACTTTAAAAATGTATATTGTATATTTTACTATCAAAATTAGTTATTTTTTACACATTTTATACAAATAATAACAGTAAATGTATATTTTAATATAGGACTTACCAAAAGTTCTGCATAGGGATATTTTTTCGAGTAATGATATGAGTGGTATCACAATAATGCCTGAACCCATAAAGAAAATGATGTCGAAGAAAATTTCGTTAGTGTTGCTAAACTCTGGCCACTGGAAATGTGGCAATCCATGTGGTATTTTGCCTTGAAAAATTCACAGGAACGACTTAGAAATTAGAATAGGTAATAATTATATTTTAACCACTAGAGAGCTCATAATATTTTAAAATTAAATGTGTATAGTAAACTTGATTTTTAATTATAAACTATGTAAACTGTATACTGTATATAGTCGATAATATGTGAACTATTTTGAAATAAACGTATGTTTTAGTTTTAATAGGCTTAGACGGAATTAGAAAAATCTAGAGTTCAACATCTAATTATAGTATAAGATTCGATAGAACAATTATAAATCGTTAATCGATAAAGTAATAATTTGACTAACTATTTAAATACTATTGTATTATAATTTATATTATTTACAATTATTTACATTATTTAATTGAAGCTCTTGAGGTAGATGCACGTGGAAATTGTTAGGTACTTATCTCTAGATCTCTAGATCTGACCTGTGGCAAGCGTGCCTTATGTGGTACATTTGACGTAATTGAATGACATAAAATTTATATATTATATATATTGTAATTATATTATTGTAATGTAGTAAAGTTAAATATTAATTTTTTATGGCACATTCTCAATTTTGTATTTTTTTATTTGGGCATGATATAGAAAAAGGTTGACTCCCCTGCTCTAAATATTAAGGAACAATTTTATCTACTAGTAAGTACCTTTTTAATTTATATACATATTTAGTTTAAGATCATTTTTTTGTAAATCAGTTATAAAAATAATGAAAATTTGTTTGTATAATATTTTTAACATTATAATGATAAAACAGATGCATTGCGTACAGTTTAATATTTTAAAATATTGAATATAATTTATTATGTAGATTATCTATTGTTTATAATAGCTTGCTATTTTTATAAAATCTGACGAATAATAAATTCTAAATTTAATTACAAAGATTTACAAATATTATGCATGCGAGTAATTCTTAAAAATAATTCATTTTCTAATTTAAAATTATTTTCCAAACAATTTTTTTATTGAATAGTTTTATTGAAAGTATATAATAAATGATAATCTATATTCCATATATATGTTGTCCGTCAATTAGTTGATTGTTGTTATTTCATACTTATATTTTTATCACATTGTACGTACCTACTAAACTACATTTAATTTTATATATTATATTATAAAATGTATAAAGTACAGATTGATAATTTACATACCGATGATTTTAAACGGAATTGGTGGTGCCCAATCAGACGTGATATCGTGATTTGTTTTATGTACATACCAATAACAGATAATACTACATACGATTACTACAAATGAATTTCTAAATGCACCGATGGCCCAGATGAGCTTGTTTACATTTTTTTGCCATACATTTTGTAGTTCTTCTTCTTTTGAACCTATCCGCGTAGTACTGAACGCCTAGTTAAAAAAAAATAATAAAATTATTCATTGTCATTTATAATAAAATAATGGTTGGAATTACGTGTAGCTTGCAGAATGATACCTTATATAGAATCATGCTGGAAACCCAACGCAGAAAAATATGCATAGAAACATCTGCGTTGTAAATGGTTAAATACAACGGAGAGAGATGTACCAAGAATAAATACCATACTCGGCACAGGCATAAAATCAGACAGAGAACAATGAAGACTCTCCATTGGAGAGAGATAATAGAAGTGACGAAAGTAATGTCCGTTTTAATATGTCAAAAATGAAGAAGATACATTTTTCATGTGGGTATATTGGCTATAAAATCAACACGATTCCTCAAATTTTTGGAATCGTTCTCCACCGGGTACATTACCTATTTTTTAAATGTCTTGTTCAGAAATAAATATTTAAGTTTTGAGAAAATAATATATAATATGATGGGCGTTGATAATCTATAAAATGTGTATAACAAATAACATTTATCTGTAAGTGCTAATAGATAATAATATTCTTATAATACTTCACTTATTGAGTTTACTTATTTATACATAAATAAATATATATATAATATACAGGTATAAGCAATGGTATCATACACAATGCATAGATAATAACATTCTTTATTACTGCATGATAAAATAAATATGTATTGTGTAGGTATATTATCTTATTTTGATAAATTAAAATTTAATTTCAATTATAATATTATCATTATATTATACATGTAAGCCGTATAGGTGTACCAACAGTGCCGCAACAACCACAGGGGCAGCCGGGGCAATGCCCCTGTAGAGGGCCGCTAATCGTTGGCTCAAGGGGCCCCGACGTGCCCTGCGTCTATTTTAAATAATTGTATTTTAATCTAAAGTCTAAATCAAACAAAATATATTTAATAAAAATATTATTGAGAATATTTATTTTTATTATTGATAATGCTATGTAATTTATTGTCGAAGAGCGAGAGCCCCTATTGATCCAATATAATATCTATATTTATGTATATCATACTATTATAGCGATAAGTGTATTATTGTTTTATTGTTATTGAGTTATTTTTATGTGTGGAATTGGGATTCCCAAAATAATCTTTGTAATCGCTAATCACCGCCCGTTGCCCGTGTCATTAGTTCTTCGTTTTTACTCCTTCAAAGCGCGGTTGAGTGTTGAATATACAGTATTTAGACAATTTTTATTCTGTAATTCTTATTTGTTAACGGTTTATACTTGTGTTTTTTATTGTTTTAAACTCATTTTAATTATGTCAACACGGCAGTATTTAAGTGGAGCTGCGAAAAGAAAATTAAAGCTCGTTCAAGAGAACAGAAACAAAAAAATGGCGGGATCGATGGATCAATTTGTAAAAAAAAAACCAGGTATATAAATTATAAAGTATAAACAAATTTATTTAACAAATGGTAATTGGAGACATGAAGTTTATAATAATTATACAACAGGTTGATGGACGATACAGTACAAGATACAGCATTCATACATTTAATTTTACGTGTTAATTTTTTTTTTAAATTAAATCATAAAGGTTAGGTTAGGATCAAAATGTAGGATAGGTTCGGTTATAATTATTTTAATTTATATAATATGTAAACAATACACATTATTAATTAATTTTTTTTTAACTTTATAATATTTTTAAATTAAATTAGAAAAAATGATTATAAAATAATATAATACAACACAATTTATTCCTCCTGTTTGACTTGTTAATAATATTTAATGATGTTAAAAAATAAAATTAAGTTTTTTTATTACTGAATAATAAATCGATACAAATGTAACAATAGTTTTTTTTAATTATAAGTACATAAAAATATAAAATATAATAATTATTTAGTGAATTGAATTATAAAACGTTTTTCGATGTTAAATTAGGGTTTAAAGAACTTCAATTTCATAGTTAAGTTAAAAAAATTAATAATTTCAATAATAATTCGCACTGTAAGAACATTAGTGTAGTAACTAAAAATGTATGATTTTGAAAAAATCAAGTCTTTAAATTTTTAATATCTTAAATCACTGATAAAAGGAAAAGTATTTTATTTAAATGTTTGAAACTTTGGTATTATATTATATTATTAAATATTAATTATAATTTATATTAAGCGTTTTTAATAAATTTACTGTGTTTGAATACTATTAAACAATGTTTTTATCAATTAAATAATTTTTTTTTAGTTACTACAATATGTTTCAGAAAATTTTAGGGAAAATATTACTTAATATTTAAATAATAAAATGTTTTAACAATTATTTTATACATTTTATTTTTTTAGCTAATCCTAATGAAGATGATTCTGGTAAAACCGAGGATAAAACTGTTAGTGAAAGTATTAGTAATTTAGTGACAGAATCAATTTTGGATAGTACCATGGAAAGTCCTGACTGTTTCTCAAAATATTCTTCAGGTAATTGAAATTTATCAATCTTTGGCCTAGACATTAGACAGTTTAACATTTTAACAATTATTTTATACATTTTATTTTTTTAGCTAATTCTATTGATGATGATTCTGATAAAACTGTTAATGAAAGTATTGATAATTTAGTGATAGAATCAATTTTGGATAGTACCATAGAAAGACCTAACTGTTTCTCAAAAAGTTCTTCAGGTAATTGAAATTTATTAACTATTGACAGTTTTTTTTATGTATGTGATAATATTTTGATAAAAATAATACCAGTGAATTAGGTATGAAGTACCATTAAAACTTATTTTAAAAATTATAATTAATATAAACAATTTGTATTATCAATTTATTTCATATGATTATAATTTCATAACCATATTTATATAATATATTTTTTTATATATTTAATCAGGGTTTGATTTAACTAAATTATATCCCACCGACCGAGGCCATTTTGAAGAAACCATTACGAGTAGTGATTTGAAACGCGTTATCTTACAATATGGTCCATGCAGACCTAAAATTGATTTTCCATACACTGAAGATGGTAGTGGTGTTCTTAGAAAATTTTCAATCCAGTATTATAACAAAACAACCAAATCAGGACTCAGTATTCCACGCTTATGGTTATGTTATTCTGTTGTCTTAGATTGTGTTTATTGTGAAACATGTTGGTTGTTTGCAGACAGGTGCCATGGAAATTTTAAAAACAATTGGATTTCAGGAATTTGTGATTGGCATCATATAAATTATAAAATTAACGTTCATGAAATATCTCAACAGCACATAAACGCAACAATCCTTAGATCACATTGGTGCAAAAATGAAACAATTGATAAACATATGGAAGAACAGCTTCTGAACGAAACTAAATTTTGGAGAAATGTTTTATCTAGAATTATTAAAATAGTATTATTTTTGACCGCAGGAAATACAGGACTCAGAGGGAATGAAGGATGTAAAAAAAAAAGTGGACATATTACTGAAGGAAATTTTATAAGAACTGTGAAATTAATGGCAGATTTTGATCCAGTGTTGAGCAGATTATTGATAGATGAAAAATTGAAAACTAAGTATTTAAGCTGGAAAATCCAAAATGAAATTATAGACCTATTAGCTTCAGAACTCCGAAGTATTCTTAGTATTGAAGTAAGGAGCTCCATTTTTTTTTCCATTATAGCAGATTCTACTCAAGACATTACAAAATTAGATCAACTTAGTTTAATTATTAGGTACATTGTAATAGATTATGAAACAAAAAGTTTTGAAATAAAAGAAACATTTTTTGGATTTTTCGAACTAAAAAAACACGGAGCTGCAGATTATGAAAATTCAATTTATAAAATCCTGCAATCTCTTAATCTCGATATTCAAAATTGCCGTGGCCAGGGGTATGACGGCGCATCTGTCATGAGCGGTATTTATAGTGGTGTACATCAGAGAATTTCCTCAACAGTATCTAATGCACCATATGTACATTGCTGTGCACATAATTTGAATTTAGTGTTATGTGATGCTGCAAAGAGTTCTAATGAAGCTGCCAATTTTTTTGAAAATATACAAGCAATTTATAACTTTTTTAGTTCTAGTGCCCCTAGATGGGCAACTTTGGCTTTCAAAGAACATTATGCAAACAAAATTCGAACAAAAGTGTTAAAAAAAGTTTGTCCAACTCGTTGGGAGGCAAGGCATGAATCATTATCGGCATTAAAAGAACGGTTTATTGATGTTTTAAAAACTCTCACAATGATTAGTTTAACAAGTAAAAAATCAGAAGAAAAAACCATGAGTCTGTCTTTAATGAAAAAAATTGAGTCATTTGATTTTGTTTTAATTTTATGTGTATGGGAGAAAATACTGCGTCCATTACATGGTGTATCAAAAAATTTGCAGTACCAAGACACAGATTTACAAAAAGCTCGCGATCAACTGGAAAACGCATACCAATCGATTCAAAAATTAAGAGAGAATTATGATAGTGTTGTAGAAGATGCCAAAGTTTTATGTTATAGATGGGGAATATCAACCAAACCGAAGTCAAGTCGACCACGATTTGCAAAAAAATATTTTGATGATGTTGATGGAGACCGGAGATTGCAAATAACTGAAGATAATTTTAGAATAAAAGTTTTCCTTCCTGTTGTTGACACTGTATTAAGCCAATTGAAAACCCGGTTTTTAGGCCTGCAGAATGTATGTAGTACATTCGATTTTCTCAGACCTCAATCAATTATTGAATCAGAAGAAAATTTGATTATTAAAGAATCATATGATTTTGTACTTAAATATCAATCAGATATAAGTTCTGAATTCACCGGTCAACTTATTTCTCTTAAAGAAATGATCATAGACAAAAATTTAAAAACAATTGGTGAACTCGCAATATTTATTCTTCAAAATGATTTTTCTATAAGTTACTCTGAAGTACTAGGGGCCTGCATGTTATTTTTAGTATTACCAGTTACAGTTGCCACTGCAGAGAGATCATTTTCCAAATTGAAACTTATTAAGAATTTTCTAAGAAATTCAATAGCACAAGATCGCTTAACCAACATAGCAATACTTAATGTTGAACAACACCGTACACCTGAATTAAATTTAGAAAAGATAATAAATGACTTTGCTAATTTAAAATCGAGAAAAATGAATTTTCATTCTTAATTTATATTATACAATTATATTTGTATGGCACATATTATTATGAGTACCTTTTATGACATGTTGACAACGACTTGATATAAATTATACAATCATATTTTATGTTTTTATATTTTTATATTTTATCAATTGATATCTTATTAATTTTTATTATTAACTGTATATGTTTGTGATACATTTTTTATTACTTTAAATATGGTAAAGATTTTGTCAATAAAATTATATATTTTTATATGATATAGGTACACACAATCTATATGTTATACAATAATATTTTTAAAATCTTATATTTTTATAAAAGTTTTAATTAATATTTATAATAAAAACAGAACACTAAAAGTGTAGTTATATTTTAATAACAATACACTGGTCACTGGGTGGTGATAGGCCTTCACATTATATTTTTAGGCTTTTTAAAAAAAATCACCATCATTATTTATTTTGTTTAGGAAACCTATAAAAAAATATATATAGAGACCTCAGGGCTCCAAGGCCGTATCTGGGGGAGAGTTTTGGAGGTTCAACCCCCCCCCCCCCCGAAATTTTTTCGTGTTATATTATGTGGTAGTAAAATAACTATTCCAATCTTGAATAATAAATATATAAATTGTTTAGCTTAACCACCTCCCCACCCCCGTAATTAATTTCCAGTTACGGCCTTGCAGGGCCCCATACATTGACTGTGTCCGGGGCCCCAAGAATCCTAGTTGCGGCACTGTGTACCAACTGCCTGTGTATATGTGTAAAACTTTTTTAAATTTAAACAATATACCTCATTAATTCAATGTGATACTTAAACCAGTTATTTATCACATCTTCCAATTACTAACTACTTATAACCTAACGTGATATTTAATTTGTGTATAGTACAATTATATATTAATTTCTAGCATACATTATTATTTATTATATAATATCGTATACCTTTAAGAGCATGCTAAAACGTTTTTATAGTTGTTTATAGAACCCTTCACTGTTAAAACTACGTATATTTAGTTTTTAGGTGAAAGACGTCAAAAAGTGACCGCGGGCCGTAATAATAAAAAATAAATATCAAAAATATCGTGGTTTGAAAAATTGTATGTTGATCTTTTAAAAAAAATATAAAAATTCTTTCAGCAATTTATTCGTATTGTACCTACTATGATGGTTAAAGTTTTTAAAATCACCAAGAGGTGGTTTATGCAAAATTAATGGAACGCTACATTAAGCCTATTATATATTTAGCATAAGAACACAATTTTTTTAATATATATACGTACAATATATGTTTTACGGGAAGTTTGTAAATTATTTACATAGTAAAAGGGCCCGAGAAGCAAATAATTGTGGTGAAGCTACATAAAATTATGTTATTTAACACGTGAGTGTGAAGAGTGTTTCGCATTTTATAATTTACTTTACGGGTTTTATCATAATTGTATTAGTATTAAAATAGTACTAAGGCACTACGTGTTGTACATAAAAATAATCGTATATTGAAAATAAGGGCGTTAATTCTCGATGGTGACCGATAAGAATGACAAACATACCAGCTGGTTAGTAATGATCAACGTTGTATTCTTTGCCTGAAACACACAACATCGGACGAAACCCGAATTTAGTTTATTTGCAATTCAGGGTTTAGACGTTAAACACTGCACAAGAGGAATATTATGAAATAGCTATACATTCTACGAATCAGTCAACATCAATGAAATCGAATTAATGAAGACATCGATAATAATATTACTATAATCGATATGATGATTTCGCAGATTGAAGGTACTGATGAACCGACGACGTACGTTAAATAGTGGTTCTTAGCTGAAGCCGCGGGTTAGGACGACAACGATTCACGGATTGGTAATTATTCGAGAAAGAGGAGGAACGGAGTCTTACGATAATCAATCACCAACGCAAGGTGTCCGGCACTCTGTGGTGTGACGAGTTCGCGGGTGTCGCACGTTCGGTTATAAACGCAAATAATCTCTGACGGTCAGACGAACGGCATTTTCCTTTTATAATCGCCCGTCCCGGCCCAACGGCGACGGCGACACGGTGGCTGGGCGGTACTGCGGAGAATGGACAACGGCGCTACACTAACGGTACCAATAACAGCAGTTATTGCAATCGTTATTAATTTACGAGAGCTCGACAATTAACAGCCGGACAACTATTTAAATATTACAAACGTACTAAAACGTTTAACGTCGAGTAGGTCGTTGTGAAGCGGTCGTGGCACACTCGGATGCACGTCTGAATACGGTCGGACGCAATCGGGGACGCATAAAACTAATGCGGTGACCGATACAGCGGCCGATCCAAATCGCAAATGGTATTTTGCGATCGGACGAAAATACCCATAATGTCGGTGTCAGAGACGTCTCAAAAAAGATATCGTAAAAGTGAAAAAAAAACAAATATCGAGTGATACGGGATTATGGAAACACACAAACGATGATCGGCATGTGTTTGAGTGCAGCGACGACGTTTAGTTGCGGTGGCACGTTGGCACGGGACGAGATATATATACCGATTGTGGCCGTGATGACGATATAATTATATATTATATACATCAAAACACTGTGATGGTAAATTGGTAACACATCACTGACATCGTGTTACGGATTAAACGGGACACATTGATAATTGCATCGGCATCGGCATGCGCTCGGAACGCTGCGAATAATAATATAATAATATGTTACATGTCAATCGGGCACTTGCCTCACCAGCCGGTGATTGCGATTGCCGCTGACCACCGCAATGATGAGCTGTGAAAAATTTCCGCCGCCGCCGTCGTAACGTGTCGCGCTATCACCGTAATATTTTGTTAGGTACTGTAGTTGGAGCGGTGTGGTTAGCGTTCGGGTGGCCCGCGAAAACGCGCGTAGTTGACTTATCGCAACATTTTCCCCACGTGTCGCAGTCGTCACTTTCGACGTCTTGTTTAACGTAATAATATCGTGCGATTTCGGCGTGACGTGTCGCTCGGCAATAGCGAATTAAACGGAGTCTGTCAGGTGTTCACAACGAAGAAATTGATGCGTTATCGATAACAGACGCACACGAGGTGGACGTCGTATTACGCACCAAGACGAATGGCGAATTGGTGAATCGTCGCGCGGCTATAAATTTCACGCACCAAAACGTTATAATGTGGTTTTGAGTGTACCGATACAACAATATTATATGTCACTCGAAAAACACCAACTAATTTTTAATAACATTTAAACGATTGCAATATTCAAAAAAAAGAAAAAGGACTTAATTATTATTATACCTAAGACCTGACATTCTTTTTCAAAAGCCTTTCGACTGAAAAATATCCATTCAGCTATATTATACCACACAGTGTTATGTTGTCGGGCTCTCGGCTAACGGTATACTTACACCGGATGTCGAGTTGAATCAGCCGTGGACAGTATGTTGAAATATTTCGATTAGACATTATAATAAAACAATACGTATAATATTATCGCTAATGTGTTACTTTACGCATAGATGTAGTCAAATTGTCTGTACAATGCGCCCGACAATCCGAGAATAATGCGATATCCACGTCATGTATTATTATTATATTTGTTTAGGTAATCGTTTTAGCTTTAAAAACAGACGTTATTAGCTAAAGATAGTTACTCTATAATATCATGGGCGTGCGTACTGGGGCATCAGAGGCAGCATGTGCTGCCTCTGGACTTTATTTGGGGCTACTGGGGCCGGTAAATATTAAATAATGGGCCTCGGTAAAATTATATTTCCACAAATTATTTTTTTTTTAATATTACAAATAATAAATATTAAGTATAGGCTTGTGGAAAAGTACACATTTAGTAGTTTGGTATCTTACTGTACAACATTTTATTCAAAAAAACCAATAACTAATACAGTTTTAATTTTGATACCCAATAGTAAAAAAAGTAAAACTAAGGGCCATTTTTAATGGCGAATTTGAAGAATGGGCCGAATTAATCTCTTGCTACCATGGTCACCTGTTGACGGTTTAAAAAAAAAAAACAACTAATTTTATGTCTTTTTAAGAGAGTAGGGTGGTAGTAGGGTATTTGTTAGAATCATGTAGCATATTGACAGTAGCGGAGGAAGACTTCCCTGGCAATCTCAGAAAACACCGCTTTTTAACCAATTAAAAAAAAAAGATAAGTGTACGTAATGTGTGCGTTAATAACGATAATTAATGAATAATGGAACACTGATGGATTAAACGGAGTACATTAATTTGCATCGGCATGCACTTGAAATGCTGTATATATACGTATATAACCTCCGTCACCGTCGTAATGTGTCAGTACCTATTGCATTAATATATTTTGATACAGTAATCAGGGCGGCGTCGTTAACCATGCTTTTACAGCTATCCATCAAGCTGTCAGAGTTTATTTACTGCAAAATATTCTAATATTCTAATATTCGTCCGGTTCGACGACTTTGGATAATGAAACAGGTTTTCAGCGCCGTCTGCGATATGATTTTTCGTGGTTTGTCATCGAGTATGAAGACCGCTTTCATAAATGAGATTATTATAAATATAATGATAATATCGTCGATAACCTCGTGTTAATAGTAAATTCGACCTTTTGATTGTTAGACTATATACGATGGTAGGTCCCGTTGCTTATTCTGCATCGCGTGTCCTCCTCGATGAAATCTGTTAGGGTAGCCAACCAGTATCAGCGAACCGTGCCTTTAGTAATGTGGTGTATACCACTATAGTAACTTTCGCGGTGTGCATGTAGCGGCTCGGCACCAGCCAACCAGCTAGCTATCGTCGTATGATAGCTAGCTATGTTTGCTAAATAGGTTTTATGATTATAAAATTAAATAATTTTTGTTGTTGTTACTAATAAAAAAATATAACAAATTATAAAATGTAGTTAAATAATTACTGATAGTAAACATATACCTAGTACTTACTATTAATTATGGTCATCTTAACATTTATTTACATTAAATTTATTCCACTCGATGATATAGCTGATTGTTTATAACTCTGAGTTCTATTATTTTTGCTGTTTCCCTCATGTAGAACGTAACCTGCAATGTCTTAATATTATGACGGTGCACTTACATGTTCTAGTATAGTAGATGAAAAAATATTATGCTTTTGAAGTTGAACTTTAATCAAATTAATAATAATATTTTCTATATGCAAAATAGATCTTAGTATAAAATATAAATAGCTTTATACCTATTACTCCAAATATTTTTAAAATTATATCTAACAAATTAGAAAAATACTATTAAACACAGATTTTAGATTTTTGGGAGATTTTAATTATTTTATTAACGTATATATACGTATTAACTTACTTTTACATTATACGATTTATCTATATCATCATAGTATTATTTAACAATATCCTCTGTTGAATAAATTTGCTTCCGATCAAATGTTTATTGTGTTTATAATTTAAACAGCGGTTATTATATTAAAATAAAAAAAGTAACTTAGTTAACAAAATTAACAAGCTCGTTTACTAATACATTGTTTCACTGGTGTATCCAATAGACAATAAATCTGTTCAACGATATACCTATCCGTTGGCCGAAATAATTAACTGAAATACCTTTTACCAAATTACCTGGACACCCACGGTAGCCCTCCTGGTGTGTACGCAGTGGCCTAGCGCCAGTCAACCGGCTAGCTATCGTCGTATGATAGCTATATTTGTTTTATGATAAAATGTCAATAATTTTTATAATTATTATACAACGCGGTTACGCAAATACGATACTAAAATGAAAATTTCGATTATTCAGTGTTTTGTTGTGCGAAAACTGTTTCAGATACCAGTCTTTTGATACGTGTAATGTTTCAGTGTTGAAATATAAGTCCTTCACCGCGAAAGCTTGCATGCGAGTATCTTTCAAAAAAGTGGTTTTTACTGTACTTAGATGCTTTATATTTGGATTTTCCAGATTTTTTTTGTATAGAAAGAATGTCCGGTGGTGCTTCATTCAAACTATAACGTTTTTAGAACCGTCACGGGTACGCTTCCATCAAATAATCCGTTTATTTAGATTTATTTGTGAAAAACAGCGAAATGTTAACAGGTGTCGTGGCCGGCCGTAATATAAAATTAAAATTTCGATTATTCAGTGTTTTGTTGTGCGAAAACTGTTTCAGACACCAGTCTATTGCTACGTGTAATGATTCAGAGTTGAAAAATAAATAATTTCACCCCGAAAACTTGCATGCGAGTTTTTTTCAAAAAAGTGGTTTTTACTGTACTTATGTGCTATATTTTTGGATTTTCAAATTTTTTTGATATAGAAAGAAAAACCGACTGTGTTTTATTCACGCTACAACGTTTTTAGGATCGTTAAGGGTACGCTTCCATCTTAAAAATCGGTTTATTTAGTTTTTTTTGGTGAAAAACTGCGAAATGTCCCTTTGAGGAGCATGGACGTAATATGTGTCGCATCCACTTAGTGTAATCGTATTTTTCATTAAATGGATATCCATTTCATGAACAACAATCATATCGTGTAAGTCAAATTTTAGTTCATGAAATGGACAAATATTTTATCCATTTCATGAAATGGAAACTCTTATTTTACACTTTGTGTAATATTTTTAATTAATTACATCAATAGGTAACTTTTTGTGAAATCGAAATAATAACATTGATACGAGTACACGAATCTAGTATCTTTAAATTGTAAGCATTATTGCATTAAGATACTGAAATGGTATTGTAGAACTTACTGTACTACTAATATGTTATCGACACCTGTTATCGATAAATAATCACATTAATTGTATGACTATATGAGTGTAATAGCACTCTGGAAAAGTTTTATTTTTATTTTTATATGATGCCAGTACGTTCTCTGACTTGATGCGAGCCGTATATTAACGTTCATTACAAGGAATAAAATTTATAAAATGGAATTTGATTCATTTGCTGAATATTATGAAAAATTAAATGCTTACTATGAAGGCAAACCTGGGAAAAAACCACCCACCAAAAATGAGGTTCAATTAATAATTGAAGAAATATTAGCGGCCAAAATAAAAATGTAAGTAATTGTTAAAATATACAAAATATTTACACTTCAATTAAATTATAACAATCAGGGCTTGTATTTCAAAAAACTATTTTGTTTTATGTTATTTGGAATTAAGAGGACGCGTGTTGTCTGTGTCTTACTAACGTACATTATAACAAATTTTCGTTCAGTAGAATACATTTTGTGATGTTAGCTTTAATATTAGAGTAAATTTACCTATTATCATATTTAAAGGTAAGAATATTATCTAGACAATGACATATGCTTTTAATGATATTATTACTTTAAAGTGAGTTATGAACATTTTAAAATTGTAATATTTCACATAGCTGTAACTCACTTTAAAATAATATCATTAAAAGCTTTTATTAGGAGTGCGATGAAAAAAATAAAGAATCATAATATATCATACAAAAAATTAAAATGATGAAATAATGGGTCTAGGCCAAAATAGCGAAACAATTAACTACGAATGTGTAAAAATCGCGAATTGATAATAGCGAATTTTAAAATAAGCGATTATGCATAATAGCGAAATTGCAGATTTTTATAATTTCTTTTTCAAACACTATAAATAAAACCAGCGTCAGGTTACCCTACAGGCAAAATTATCAGGTGATTGAAGCGACAAATTTGGCACACTTAAAAAATAAAATATATTTGTAATATTATATTATTATTTGAGACGCCGGCAAATTTCCTGATTGTAGGCGGCAAATAGCTTAATCCGTCACTGAATAAAACATATTAAACTATAACTTAATAAAACTTATTTTTACCTGTAATTTCTGACGCAATTAATGTGTAGTATATACCCAGTACCCACGGTATTATCGGTTTATCGTCAATGGGCCATCATTATAGTTACTATATTATAACTATTTTAATATTGGAAATATACCGAGGTAAGATTGTCAATCGTATTATATCGTATATTTTTGCTATTATATATTTTCGCTCTTTTTTTAAAATTCGTTGTTTTTATTTTCGCCAATATTATTATTTATTTCGCGAATTTACATTCGCGGTTATTGTATCGCTATTTTGGCCAGATACCGAAATAATATTACAAAACTAAACACACCATCTGTTTTATAAAGTTGTGTATTTAACCATAAATATTTAAAAAATATTTGTTTATAATTTGGAATTTACATTATTTTATAGTGGTAAAAAAGAGAGGCGAGATTATTATCTTATCAAAACATATGATGTCCTGTGCGTTACAGATCAAAAGTTTTTGATTTATAAAAAAACTGATGAAGATGAAGACATAAGGTAATTTTTTATTTGTTTTTTATAATTTGTATTCTGTATTGTTAATTTAATTATTTTAAACAGGTACGTTGTACCATACGAAGAGTTGTACGATCGTATTAAGGATTTTCACATTAAAACGGGACATGGTGGAATTGTTAAATTACGCATGTCAATGGGTCATAAATACAAAATTCCGAGACCAGCAATAGAAAAGTTTTTGTCTGTATGTGTAATATGTAATTCCAAGCAAGGAGCAAATTGGAAACTAGTTACCAAACCAATTGTAACTAAAGATTTCAATGAAAGAGGCCAAGTCGATTTAGTCGATTTCCAATCAACACCTGATGGTAAATATAAATAGATCATGAATTATCAGGACCACAATACAAAATTTTTATTATTGCATCCACTTGAAAGCAAACGAGCTATAGAAGTGGCAAACAAATTACTCACTATTTTTCTTACATTTGGAGCCCCTAAAATACTTCAGAGTGATAATGGACGAGAATTTGTTAACTCCATTATTAAGGAATTAAAGGATCTGTGGCCACAATGTACGATAGTCCACGGCCGACCACGTCATCCCCAAAGTCAGGGAAGTGTTGAAAGAAGTAATCAAGATATTGAGAATATGATTCGTGCTTGGATGAAGGATAACCAATCTAAGAAATGGTCGGTTGGATTACAATTTGTACAGTTTCAAAAAAATTCGTTTTTCCATCGAATAATAGGACGATCGCCGTACAAAGCATTATTTGGATGTGACCCGAAAATTGGATTGTCATCATCAAATCTTCCATCAGAAATAATAAAAAAACTAACCACTGAAGAACATTTTGAAGAAATTTTAAATAATATTCAACCTGAACATGAAAAAGAACATATTACATCATATTGTAGCATTTGCCATACAGAAATGTTAACTGAGATTGAATTTGCCGAAACTATTATTTGTGATTTATGTAAAACTAGTGAAAAAATAAACAAACAACGTCAACTTGGATATCAAGGACAAGAAAAAGCAGCTGAAATCATGTTAAAGGTATGTTTTTAAATCATTGTACCTAGGTATTTAATCTATTTTTTGTTTAAATTCATTGTAATATCATCGTTTTTAGGTCAGCCAAACAAGGGTTCCTGATTTTCAAATTGGTGATTGCGTCTTAATAACAGTACTTAAAGTAGATCGAGGACCGTCAGATCCTGCCAATGTAATTGCAGTTATTGACAATCAGAACGAACATAAACTTCATCAACTCAGAACTCAGTATGGTTTAGTAAAAGAGTGGTACAATTCAGCATGTTTAAAACCCGCGAATTCTAATTTTTTAAAAATTACCGAAGTTAATAATGATAAAGAACTTACATTACGTGAAACTGTTTCTCATATTTCTGGGGGACAAGGTTTTTTAAGTTGCATTTGTAAACGCCAATGTGAATCAAAACGTTGTGCTTGTTTTAAAGCTTCGGTAAAATGCAACAGTCGTTGCCATAGCTCTAGTATTTGTAAAAATAAGTAATAATTTTTTATTTATATAAATAATATTATAATTATTTATATTTATATTATAATTATTATAATAATCATAATAATAATATTATTTATATAAATAATAAATATTTATTAATTATTATTATAACTATTTATATTTATATAATTTATTATTATTATAAAATATAATATTATAATGATAAAGAATATATAATTATAATAATCATGAAAAAATGTAATAAAATTTACTCGTATCAATGTTATTATTTCAATTTCACAAAAAGTTACCTATTGATGTAATTAATTAAAAATATTACACAAAGTGTAAAATAAGAGTTTCCATTTCATGAAATGGATACCCATTTCATGAAAAATACGATTACACTAAGTGGATGCGACATATGTACGTTTTTAAAATACACTGTCAAAAAGAGCATTGACGTATAAATACGTTTTTCCCGTGAATTCCTTTTAGTTTCATTGTTTATGTTTCCTTACGATAAAATACCGTATATGAAATATGTGCTGCCATCTGTGAAGTGTAATTTCAACTAATCGTTTTATTTTCATTTATCAATATGGAATAGTTATTAACATTTTAGATTCTGAACGAAGTGATGAATGTATTGCTTTTACTATGATGTGTGTTTTTTTTTTTTTTTTTTTTTTTTTTTTTTTTTTTTTGTGTCTGGGGACAACATTTGGAGCAGTAATAATGCTCCGATTTTTGACTTCAGCCCCTCTTTGAATAGGGAATTGAATCTAGTTGGTACTTTAGGGGGGTCAAAATTAAAATTTTCTAATAGTTTTCAAAAAAATCGAGAAAAACAAAAAAAAAATGACAGAAAAATGGAAATTTTACGGAAAAACCACTTTTCGACAAAATCGATTTTTTGATTTTGCTGTAACTCAAAAACGAATTATTGTAAATACTTGAAACTTTCACCAAATGTTTATATTATGATTATCTCTTTACAGTTAATTTTTCAAAATATTTTGACCATTTTTAAGCTACTAATAGACAATTGAAATTTTCGACTTTTCTAAGTTTTTTTTTCTTCAAATGCCGATAAAAATTTTTTGGGTGGCCAGAAAATCTTGAAAATTTAATACAAGGTTTCTTATAAGTTGTTCTTAAAGTGATAAAAAAAAATCCGAAATCGTTAGTCACAATTTTTTTTTATAAGTGTTTAAAGTTCGAATTTATACGAAATATGTCAAAATTTAAATTAAATTTCATACGCTCATAATGCGAATGTTGGCCATAGTAACCATAGTAACATAATATAAAAACTATACTATTTGTTTCAAAATAGAATATTTGACAATATTTAAATATAATATATCCTAAACTGACAAATCATCTTCGTTCAGAATCGTTTTTCGTATACAATGATACCTATCATTGCATTCAAATTTAACCTACCATAGTCTGAGGTCCACCCCACCCCCTAATATACAGCAGAGCGATACCCACTTACCCGCTTTTTTATAAATACATCTAGATTTTTAATTAGTTTATATTGCCTACCAAATCGATATTCTGAGGGGCAACAGTTTTATTTAAATAAAATTAACATATTTATTATTAAAGATCATCATTTATTTTAATTTGAGCTATATTTTGTAAAAACAATTAAAAACTATAAGGGAGTGAAATTAAAAAAGACGTATTTATACGTTTTTGCTGAAACTCGCGAGTGAAAAATAGGACGTACATATACGTCTTCGCTCATAATTTTTTTTCCTAATTTCTCATTCCTAAGCTGCTCCCTGGATTGCATTTACGTATACCAAGGCTGCTCCTCAAAGGGTTAACAGGTGTCATGGCAAGCCGTCATGTAAAATTGAAATTTTGATTACTCAGTGTATCATTGTGCTAAAACTGTTTCATTCAACCATCTATTGATACGTGTAATGTTTCAGAGTTGAAAAATAAATCCTTCACCGCGAAAACTTGCATGCGACTTATTTTCAAAAAAGTGGTTTTTACTGTACTTACTACTTAGATGCTTTATATTTGGATTTTCCAGATTTTTTTTGTATAGAAAGAATGTCCGGTGGTGCTTCATTCAAACTACAACGTTTTTAGGATCGTTAAGGGTACGCTTCCATCTTAAAAATCCGTTTATTTAGTTTTTTTGGTGAAAAACCACGAAATGCTAACAGGTGTCATGAAAGGCCGTCATGTAAAATTTAAATTTCGATTATTCAGTGTTTTAATGTGCGAAAACTGTTTCAGACACCAGTCTTTTGCTACGTGTAATGTTTCAGAGTCAAAAAATAAATAATTTTACCGCGAAAGTTTGCATGCGAGTTTTTTTCAAAAAATTGGTTTTACTGTACTTATGTGCTATATTTTTGGATTTCACATATTTTTTTGATACAAGGAAATGTTAGAGCTTCAAATAGTTTTGATTAAAATTACTATTTAATAATACGAGCACAAGGAATGTAATGTGCAGGCAACATAATATGTTAAAGATTAAAAAATACTGGTACAATATGTTTTCCTAATCTTGCAAGTCTACCCGGGGTAGGTCTTGCTACGACTGAGGATAGACTGTGAATGTGAATGCTGGTCTTTTTGCCGGGCCTTTTATACCTGTTTCACTTGCGATTTCATTGGACCGGTTTCGTTTCCTGTGACAGATAATAAGCAGCCGTATAAATCCCTATAATAGTGCAATCACTGATAAACCAACAATTTAAATAAAAGTTATTATAGGAATAATAATAAAAATAGTAATTTTAATAACAAGTATCAGATGAGGAATAAGAATAATAAAAATGATAATAATAAAAAAGAAAAGAAGAATCTAGAACCTTATCGGTGCATCCCCTCCACACTGAACGGAAAGTTCACCCCTCTCGTTCAAATATTAAATTTAAAATATTTAACCAATATTTATTATGTACAAATTTTTCACGGGGTTTTAAGACCTTTCCAGAGTTTCCAACCCGTTTTTTTAGTATTCGTGTAGTTTGCGTCTTTTGAAAGCCGTGTGTATATAACATTTTTTCGCTGTTTGCTTTAGTAGGTATTATAACGGTTGCGATCGCGGTAGCGAGTACGACAGTCGACGACACGCAACAATCCCCTGGACGTTTTTATTCGTACATTTTATTTTTGCATATAGGATTGCGGACACCGTATACGTATATAATATACGTTTGATTCGAAGCCCATTTGTCGATATAAAATACTGTTTTTTTTTTATTCAACTTTTACGTCATACTTTTATCTTTAACCACGAGTTGTGCTGTATACCATAAAAGCGTTTCTTGATGACTTTTATGTCTCATAATACTGTATTCATGTACATGGGTGTAATTGGTGTATTTATATGTAATAATATTATATGATAAGTTTTTTTTAGGTTTATTGATGAGGTATTATAATAACATGTTATATATCTTTATATATTATATCGTAATATAAATTATAATGTCATTGGTATAAATAAATAAGTGTTTCTTTATTTCAAAATATTTTCATATTATAAATTTAATGATTTTTGGGGATTATGGTTGGCTGAAGGTGATGTGGGAGGCTTTGCTCCGCACAGTAATGTGATATTGAATTTTATGTGGAACGCTCATTCATCCGTCGTCCACTTAGTTCCGCTTCTATAGTGTTTTTCCAAATAATACACTGATCGTCTCCCGTAAGTATAAACCGAATTTAGATATTATGACTATAAGTTAAACTTATAGTTTATATGCGCTGTTATTTTTATTAAGTTATCTTACTATTAACCCGTTACAGAATTTATTTGATTAACCTACCACAAACGGTATTAAACATTATGCCTTGCCAAAGATTGTGGTAAACGTACAAGTTATTCCGTCTGGTAAAATAATTGTTGTATAATAATAAATAATAATACTTTGATAAATCTATCTAAATTGAATTACGTGTAAACAATTAATCATATCTAATGGTCGGTAATATAATTACGTCGGGTGGTTGGTCTCTTTGCGGAAATGAAATGACCAATTAGTAGGTATGATGTTGTCATTTTTTTTTTTTTTTTGATCGAGGAAACGATAAAACAGAAATAAAATTATAGTTCTGTAACTGAATTTATTTCCTTTTGGCTAAATTATTACCTCCTATTCGTTTAAAAAAGGTATTTTAATAAAGGTAAATAAAATTGGTTCCTATTTAAATTGGCGATGTATTTCACTACTAGCTAAGTCGGTTTCTACTTTTTAGAATAAGCTCTACGAGAAAATATACTTATACATATTACGTATATAAATTAATAAAAATAATACTTTTATAGTAATAAATTATTAAATGTAATATGATACCATCACTAGTCCATGCTGTCTTGTATGATATTGAAATTAGTGATCTTTTTCGATACTTATTACAACAATCATTGATGTGATAACATACACTTACCTGTGAATTGTAATGTTGAATTGAATAGCGATTGACGGACGGGTTGTAAATGAATCGTTGTGAGCTTACTAAAGTTTACCCGCAGCTTGTTTGATAGTCGTAATAACTACGAGAAAATATTTTTAAATTTAAAATTGAAATAATATCTAAGTTGGTTAACTATATTTGGATTTTCCCCCAGGTAGCAAAATCGTAATGATATTAATACTATAATATTATAATACCGCTATGAAAATAATATTTATTTGTAAATATTATAATATAATTTATATTTCATTGCAATTATATTATTATTTTAGAAACAATATATTATTATTTTTATTTTATTCCATTTATAATGTTATTTGCGTAATAATATATTCATGTTCTTTTATTATTTCTTATGTAATGTAGTGTCTCAAACGAATAAAATATCCAAGAATAGTTTTCTAGTGTTATTGTTATGTATAAATGCTATTCGATATAAATGTGTGCAGCGCTTTGTATTTAATTTACTTTTCCCACTTGAATTTGAGAAAAGTACACTTTTTTCGTGCAATCTTGTACAAATTCCAATATTAATATTGTAACATTATATCATACAATATTTTATATTATAGTAATTTTAGTAAATTCTGTTTTTCAATTTTTTTTTTGTAACAACTGATTCAAAATATTAATCACTGTTCATATTGAATAAAAAATATTTCGGTGGGCATTTCTCTACAAAATTATACTTATGCGCATTTATTTACGTATATAATATGTTACGGAAAAAGTAAGAAGTGCACAATGCCCGATTTCCAAAGGCAAAGTTGGAATAAGTTAACATTGTCCGGGTATTGTATACAGTGCCCAATTCGATTTGAGCAATGTCGGGTAAATATTGAATATATTAAATATATATAAAAAATCTAACAGGGTAGACGGGAGGTGACCGCAATGAGCTCGAGCGTTTACTGTCGCATCGTCTACAGACGGCGGTGATCACGTAGATGGATGACATATAATATAGTATATACAATGTGAGCTTCAACGGAAACTGTCGCAAATATTCACGAACAAACTCATCTCAAGCTCAAAGAGTTTGAGCACTACAACAACTACAGCCACGACCACTGCCGAGAAACATCTTCACTGTTCTCATCATAACGGCTATGTCGTGTTCTGATGTCGTCCACATTTAACGGGTAAAGATCTTTCCGCTTCTTCGTAGTCGACCAGTCGGCTTCAGAGCGGAAACTAAATACATTCGTGTCGGAACTACCAGACATCCGGAATACAGCCGGCGATTGGAACTGCAGCGACTAAGAAAGACAGCGCCGCTGTCCAGTTCGGACATATATTATTGACTATTGGCTCGATGACTGTCTCGTCGATATATACCGATTACCGTCTGGATCCCGTTCCTCCCGCGACAGCGTATGTTTACATCCTCCGTATATAACTGAATTATAGGTCACATCGTGGTTTAAATCAGTGACGGTTCGGACAGTTTTTTTACACCGAGTGTGGTACCCGATGCTTATAAGACATATGATAAATGATGCGTGTACCGCGGTGTACGTGTCATAACATTGTTAAATTTATTATTCATACACATTTAATTAAAACAAAATATAAATAATAATAATAATATAATAAAATTATATTTTATTTGTTTTAATTTTATCTATAAATATCGATATAACAAATTTGTGTGAAGGGCAACCGGTGTGACGATCCGTGGTGGGTCGATGGCGTAATAGTTTATGTTAACAGGTAATATATTATTCGCTCACAGTCGATCGATTGAGGCTAGTTGTTACTACTCGTCTTGGAACAGTACTGGTACTAGCTGTGCGACGATAATGGACTGCATTTCTTATATTTTTATGTGACACGGAATGGAAGGAGAATATCGAGTATAGAAAATATTATAAACAGTATACCAAAATAAAAAAAAATGTATTAATAATAGCGGGATAGATAAACAATTTCGACAATAAAATAAAAATAAAAATAAGTAGTCGTGATGCGATGTATTGATAATGAATAATGAAAATTATTCAAAACTAAATGGTAATAACAATTTACGATAAATAAAAATATACTTAAAAGGTTAGGTTAGTGATTATCTTATATCAATGTTATGGGTAATGTCGATTTGCACTCATTTCAGTTCGATTTCACTCAAGCAAGACTCAAAGAGTAGGCGAAATAGGCCCACACATAGGGCGGTATTTAAAATTTTTGCATTATAGATTTTTTGAAGTATTTACATGTAAGGTGCAGAAAAACTTAAGTTTGATAGGTGTGTTTAAAAACTTGAGCCGGGCCTGATTGTACTTAGGTTAATAAAGGTAATTGTTGAACTGCACTCATTTAAAAAAAAAAGGTAAAGATCGAACTACACTCGGGTTCAACACAGTTTTTTATAATTTCATTAAATATTATATACTTGTAACATACATTATATTATAGATAATTAAAAAGTATAAAAATAATAATTAGTATGCCAATGATTATGTATTTTAAGCGAAAAGGAAAATAATAGTTTAAATTAACATTTTTTTTTTGGCCCATTTGCATTTAACCAGATCACGGTTCTATCATTATACATATTTTTACCTCAGTGCAATTCCACCATTTTATTTAGTTAAAAAGTGCAATTCGTCTATCCCGAATAATATAACAATGCTAATCAGCCGAACAAGAAAAAAGATAATTTAAAGTATAATATTATTTAATCGAGCGGTAACGACCGGCAACGACAATACACAATGATATAACGAGTGGTAATTAATCAATAAATAACAATGACCTATCTTTTACGTGGGACTCGGGATCCTGGCTTGACCATGGGCAAAAACAGAAATAGGTTTGATAGAAGTGATAGAATATTAAGTAATATAAGTAATATTATTTTTTATTCAATAAAATATTTACAATGTAAAGCATTTACTATAAATAATATATATTTTTGACGTTTTTTAATTATGTAAAGATAATATTATGTATCACTAGACACTAATTAAATAACATTGAATACTTACTTTAATAAAATTCAAATCGTTAACAGATCCAGTGAAAAGTCTTATAATAAGGAATGCGAAAACGATTGGAATGTCCAGTACGTTATCGATGTTATAATTTATATTACATAAATTGCAAAAATAATATAAAACTTATTCTATGTGTATAATAGTATGTACTTTTAAAGTTTTAACCAATATCACTGTATTATACCTGAATCAATAAATAGTTATTTTTATTTTTATATGAAGATTGGGGAAGTCGAACAATATTTTCTCATAAATACGCAAATCATGAAATAACATTTGGTACTTTAGTATGAAAGATTTTTATTCTATCACAAATATGCACATAATAATTCATAAAACGTATTCAATTGAATTTTGTAAACTTGTTGTTTTCAAATTCAAAAAGCACAGGAAATTAAGAATAAGAATTGTGTGTTTTTTTTAAATAAATTAGTAAACCTTTTTGTTTTTTACTTAGATATGTTTTTTGGATGAATACAGAAACTATTTTTTTTTAAACAATTATATGTGATTGATTTCGTGTATAAGTGTAGACTATTTAATATTTATTAAATTTTGTTACTACAGCGACTAAATATATACATCATTCTTGGCAGTGATCTAAACATTAATTTTAAATTTGTTAGTGATAGCGTAGAATTTATACGGTTTATGGTTCATACCCAAAAGCATATCTATGATTCCTAATGTTCCTCGTAAGAGAAATATTATCTGATAATTATGTCTTAAAACACAGATTGTTGATATTCTTTTAATAATAATAATAATAAATACCTATATTGTACATGAAAATTGAGTACTTGTTCACTACATTGCTATACAATAATATTGAAATAAACTATTAGTAAACAAATACAAAATGATTACTAAAATGTTTAGCCCGTGTAGCTCAACAACAATAATATTAATAATAATAATATGAGTTTAATGCTTATTTTGGTGATCTGATATAATACTATGATAATATAAATTATAATATACATAATCAAATTTTGGTTAGGTATACCTATACAGTTAAATCATTAATGGCACTATAAATACTTATTAGTTGTCAGTTATCTCAAATCGGTATGTAGCTTGTTAGCATCTTGACAAGTAAGGACTATTATATTAATATTCTTCAAAAAATACGTACAAAACAAGTCAACAAGTATTAGAATACGAACATAACAAGAACACTTTTTCAAGTGATGTATGTATACTTTTTGATCAGTAAATAACATACGAATGCAAATCATATAAGTATAGATGTAATAATGTAATAATTTACGAGTATAGAAATGCGTCGTTCTCAACCTAATTTTAAGATTTGTACATCATTTCTTCCACTAAAAAATTAAAATAATATGTAACCTGCAAATAATACTATTATCACGATTGCAAGTTGAAAGTTCGCAATTCTCAGTAATTACATATTATAATGGATTTATCAAGTGTATAATTAGAACACTATTATAATTATATAGGTACCATTAAAATCATAGACTTATAAAATAGTCTAAAGTTAAATATTGTACCACTTTTTTGGTCACTTGCAAAATATTTTAAATACATTCCCGCAGGGTATATGAAAAATGAACTTGTGATGTAAATACACGTATACTTTTTATGCTTATTTTTTTATTTTGAGAGAAATAAATTGTAATTTTTATTGGAATAATATATTGTATTGTCATAGGAAAATCCGAAAATATTACATTATATTGTTATAATAATTAATTATTAATAATAATATTTTATTATTGTTTATTATTAATAATTACAGCGCCACAGCGCATTGACATACTATGGAATACCGATGAGATTTTGTAAAATTATACAGCCACTGGTCACATCTATATATAATATATATAAATATATATATATATTACGCCTTGGCTGAAAATTGCAACGAGCACGCTTAATTATACATGCGTTTTGACCTTAACGTACGGGCACGACGAACAGCTGATGTATATAGTTTTCGACGACGACGAATGTACGTCTAAATAACTGCGGACAGGACTCGTAGTCTGCGGACAGCCACCGCACAGGTCCTGATACTGTGTAACTATCGTCCTGTTGGCTGTCCGCTGTCTGTATCCGGTCGCCGGCTGTCGATCTCGCGCACCTGCACAGGCTCTACCGTACACGGAAACAGCAGCTGAGTCGACACTGCTAACATTTTTATTTCAAGCAACTCAACTCGTACCGTTTTTGCCATCAATACGTCGTCGCTAACGTAGTCATTATTATTGGATCCAAGTCGTGGTCCACTTTTTATCAATAATCGCTGTATGGTCCGTCACGATGCGATAGCAATCATATCCACTGTGTAGCGTCGCGGTAATCCAAACGGCTTCAAGTGTACATCGCCACCGTTCTTCTAATGTACCTACTTATATGTGACCAATAAAATAATAATCATAACGATTATTATGACTGCGTATCACATATGTGCTTCGTTACATTCCAAACATCAATAAGGATTGTAACCGTATGTCATCCTTTATAGTAATTAGTAGTTTATAATATAAATTTCATTTTTGTTGTATATTTGTATTGTAGGATAGCGGTATCGAAACCGTACATTATACACTACAAACAGTGGCTGTTAACCAGTGTTTCGTGGACTTGGAATAAGTGTTCCGTCAACATTTTAAAATCAGTCACAAAAAATACTAGTACCTATTTATAATCAATGGTCATTCATTCACCTTTTTTTTGCAAATAAAACATTACTATGTTATTATGTTACTAATAAGTAATAGTATAAACAATATAATATATAAAATAAGTTTCATATAATTCATTTTTTACTTTTAAATTTAAATACAGGTTATAATTAACATAGGTACATGACATATTTATTTCAACAATTAATATTAGAATAATTATAAAATTTAATTATCATTATATATTTTTAAATTGTTTTACTATCAATTTTCTTCAATAACTATTTTTCTTTGTAGTTAATACGGTTCAACGCAACGGGAAAACTGTCTTGGTGTATAATTTAAACAAATAAGATAGTTGGGGTCAATGACTCGCGACTCTACGAGTTACTGAGAAACAACATCTTTTTTTAAATATAATAAGGTAAAAATTACGAATATTTGTTTTCAAGTATAATTATTTGAGATAAAAAAAAATATAGTTTGATTTCTAATTCTAAATAAATTATTGAAACCTAAGAATTAAAATTTTATCTAATGTACCTACTACACACATGGCATTTTGATAACTAAATGGGTGAGTCATTAATATTTAAACAATTTTGAATGTACAAACTATAGCGGTTTCAATTTTATTTAAAACAATTATAGAATTGTTGTTATGAGGACAGTGATAAGCTCAATTAAATATTATAATAATATTGATGTATTTATTTTATTAATATATAATACAAAATAACAAAAAACACCACTTGATAACAATTTGTACATAACTAAAAATAATTCTGTATATAATTTAATAAAACATCGGCTTATAAGTTTTATTTTAGGGTCTAGAATATGTTGTATCATATTTATACATGATACATCTCAAACAAATAATTACATCCAACTCGTTTTGTTATCATAACATCTAAGTCTTAAATTGTCAAACACATCATTCTAATTTAATCGATTTAAATATATTGAATTTTATTTAGAGATTTAGAGATCATTCAATCTGTGTTTACATTTTTGAAGTCCAAATTGTTTCGTTTTGATACTGTTCTTGAATTTGTGACGGTCCACTAAAAAATAATAATACATATTTCAATTAAATAAAATATCGCTAAGCATGGGTGTTATATAAAGAATTGAAAAAACTTACAAATGATTTTTTAGTTGTACATCCAATTCGTCATTATTTGCACATATAAAAATATTACAGTTTTTTATTATTTTAAAGACATTAGCTACATTGGGCTTTAGATCATACAAATATAAGTATTGTCCTTTCTTTGAAAAGTCCTGTGACATCATAGAAAATACCTGTAAATCATTAAAAATTATAAAATTTAATGATACCAAAGTTATGTTCGACTTATAGTAGGTAATTAGCTATCATAGTTAAAAATCAGTTCAGAGGGAGAGGAATCGATACATTTAATTAGAATAACTGTCACACTGATATTAGTACCATTTGTCATTGAGAATAGAAGAATAAATATTGAAAATACTTTTATTTAAAATTATTTAAATACTACAATATTGAGTTGAATAGGCTGTCAACCGTTTGTAGAAACCATTTGGATATTCCATCCGAGACTTGTTAGCTGATAAACTAAGGGATAGGTTAGGTTAGGATAGGGTCTAGAATATGTTGTATCATATTTATACATGATACACATCAATCAAATATTTACATCCAACTCGTTTTGTTATAATAACATCTAAGTCTTAAATTGTCAAACACATCATTCTAATTTATAGTTGTGTTTCAAGTGCTATAACGTTTTTAAACCCGTCATCAGTACACCTTCACATTATACATCCGTTTATTTAGTATTTTGGTGAAAAACAGCGAAATGTTAACAGGAGTCGTGGCCGACCGTAATTTAAAATAAAAATTTCGATTATTCAGTGTTTTGTTGTGTGAAAACTGTTTCAGATATCACACTTTTGATATGTGTAATGTTTCAGTGTTGAAATATAAATCCCGCTCCGCGAAAACTTGCATGAAAAGTTTTTTTTCAAAAAAGTGGTTTTTACTGTACTTAGATGCTTTATATTTGGATTTTACATATTTTTTTTGTTTATAAAGAATGTCTGGCAGTGCTTCATTCAAACTTCAATGTTTATAGGACCGTTGTTTTAACCTAACCTAACCTAACCTAACCGTCATGTAAAATTGAAATTTTGATTAATCAGTATATTATTGTGCTAAAACTGTTTCAGACAACCATCTATTGATACGTGTAATATTGCAATGTTGAAAAATAAATCCTTCACCGCGAAAACTTGCATGGGAGTTTTTTTCAAAAAAGTGGTTTTTACTGTATTATGAGCTATATTTTTGGATTTTCCAAATTTTTTGGATATAGAAAGAAAGACCGACGGTGCTTTATTCATGCTACAACGTTTTTAAGATCTTGAAGGGTACGCTTCCATCATAAAAATCCGTTTATTTAGTTTTTTTGGTGAAAAACAGCGAAATGTTAACAGGTGTCGTGCTCGGACGTCATTTAACATTTAAATTTCGATTATTGAGTGTTTTGTTGTGCGAAAACTGTTTCAGACACCAGTATTTTGCTACATGTAATGTTTTAGTTTTGAAAAATAAATAATTTCACCACGAAAACTTGCATGCGAGTTTCTTTCAAAAAAGTGGTTTTTACTGTACTTAGATGCTTTATATTTGGATTTTCCAAATTTTTTTGATATAGAAAGAATGACCGACGGTGCTTTATTCACGCTACAAGGTTTTTTGGATCGTCAAGGGTACGATTCCACCTTAAAAATCCGTTTATTTACTTTTTTTGGTGAAAAACAGCGAAATGTTAACAGGTGCCGTGGCCGGCCGTAATGTAAAATTAAAATTTCGATTATTCAGTGTTTTGTTGTGCGAAAACTGTTTCAGACACCATTCTTTTTCTACGTGTAAAGTTTCAGTGTTGAAAAATAAATCCCGCACCGCGAAAACTTGCATGCGAGTTTTTTTCAAAAAAGTGGTTTTTACTGTACTTAGTGCATTATATTTGGATTTTCCAAATTTTTTTGATATAGAAAGAATGACCGACGGTGCTTTATTCACGCTACAATGTTTTTAGGACCGTCACAGGTACGCTTCCATCTTAAAAATCCGTTTATTTACTTTTTTTGGTGAAAAACAGCGAAATGTTAACAGGTGCCGTGGCCGGTCATAATGTAAAATTAAAATTTCGATTATTCAATGTTTTGATGTGCGAAAACTGTTTCAGATACCAGACTTTTGCTACATGTAATGTTTTAGTTTTGAAAAATAAATAAGTTCACCACGAAAACTTGCATGCGAGTTTTTTTCAAAAAAGTAGTTTTTACTGTACTTAGATGCTTTATATTTGAATTTTCCATATTTTTTTTTGTATATAAAGAATGTCTGGCGGTGCTTCATTCAAACTACAATGTTTTTAGGACCGTCACAGGTACGCTTCCATCTTAAATATCCGATTATTTAGTTTTTTTGGTGAAAAACAGGGAAATGTTAACAGGTGCCGTGGCCGGACGTCATTTAACATTTAAATTTCGATTATTCAGTGTTTTGTTGTGCGAAAACTGTTTCAGACACCAGTCTTTTGCTACATGTAATGTTTCAGTTTTGAAAAATAAATAATTTCACCACGAAAACTTGCATGCGAGTTTTTTTCAAAAAAGTAGTTTTTACTGTACTTAGATGCTTTATATTTGGATTTTCCAAATTTTATTGATATAGAAAGAATGACCGATGGTGCTTTATTCACGCTACAATGTTTTTAGGACCGTCACAGGTACGCTTCCATCTTAAAAATCCGTTTATTTACTTTTTTTGGTGAAAAACAGCGAAATGTTAAAAGGTGCCGTGGCCGGCCGTTAAAATTAAAATTTCGATTATTCAGTTTTTTATTGTGCGAAAACTGTTTCAGATACCAGACTTTTGCTACATGTAATGTTTTAGTTTTGAAAAATAAATAAGTTCACCACGAAAACTTGCATGCGAGTTTTTTTCAAAAAAGTGGTTTTTACTGTACTTAGGTGCTTTATATTTGGATTTTCCAAATTTTTTTGATATAGAAAGAATGACCGACGGTGCTTTATTCACGCTACAATGTTTTTAGGACCGTCACAGGTACGCTTCCATCTTAAAAATCCGTTTATTTACTTTTTTTGGTGAAAAACAGCGAAATGTTAACAGGTGCCGTGGCCGGCCGTAATGTAAAATTAAAATTTCGATTATTCAGTGTTTTGTTGTGCGAAAACTGTTTCAGATACCAGACTTTTGCTACATGTAATGTTTTAGTTTTGAAAAATAAATAAGTTCAACACGAAAACTTGCATGCGAGTTTTTTCAAAAAAGTAGTTTTTACTGTACTTAGATGCTTTATATTTGGATTTTCCATATTTTTTTTGTATATAAAGAATGTCTGGCGGTGCTTCATTCAAACTACAATGTTTTTAGGACCGTCACAGGTACGCTTCCATCTTAAATATCCGTTTATTTAGTTTTTTTGGTGAAAAACAGCGAAATGTTAACAGGAGCCGTGGCCGGACGTCATTTAACATTTAAATTTCGATTATTCAGTGTTTTGTTGGGCGAAAACTGTTTCAGTCACCAGTCTTTTGCTACATGTAATGTTTCAGTTTTGAAAAATAAATAATTTCACTACCAAAACTTGCATGCGAGTTTTTTTCAAAAAAGTGGTTTTTACTGTACTTAGGTGCTTTATATTTGGATTTTCCAAATTTTTTTGATATAGAAAGAATGACCGACGGTGCTTTATTCACGCTACAATGTTTTTAGGACCGTCAAAGGTACGCTTCCATCTTAAAAATCCGTTTATTTACTTTTTTTGGTGAAAAACAGCGAAATGTTAAAAGGTGCCGTGGCCGGCCGTTAAAATTAAAATTTCGATTATTCAGTTTTTTATTGTGCGAAAACTGTTTCAGATACCAGACTTTTGCTACATGTAATGTTTTAGTTTTGAAAAATAAATAAGTTCACCACGAAAACTTGCATGCGAGTTTTTTTCAAAAAAGTGGTTTTTACTGTACTTAGGTGCTTTATATTTGGATTTTCCAAATTTTTTTGATATAGAAAGAATGACCGACGGTGCTTTATTCACGCTACAATGTTTTTAGGACCGTCACAGGTACGCTTCCATCTTAAAAATCCGTTTATTTACTTTTTTTGGTGAAAAACAGCGAAATGTTAACAGGTGCCGTGGCCGGCCGTAATGTAAAATTAAAATTTCGATTATTCAGTGTTTTGTTGTGCGAAAACTGTTTCAGATACCAGACTTTTGCTACATGTAATGTTTTAGTTTTGAAAAATAAATAAGTTCAACACGAAAACTTGCATGCGAGTTTTTTCAAAAAAGTAGTTTTTACTGTACTTAGATGCTTTATATTTGGATTTTCCATATTTTTTTTGTATATAAAGAATGTCTGGCGGTGCTTCATTCAAACTACAATGTTTTTAGGACCGTCACAGGTACGCTTCCATCTTAAATATCCGTTTATTTAGTTTTTTTGGTGAAAAACAGCGAAATGTTAACAGGAGCCGTGGCCGGACGTCATTTAACATTTAAATTTCGATTATTCAGTGTTTTGTTGGGCGAAAACTGTTTCAGTCACCAGTCTTTTGCTACATGTAATGTTTCAGTTTTGAAAAATAAATAATTTCACCACGAAAACTTGCATGCGAGTTTTTTTCAAAAAAGTGGTTTTTACTGTACTTAGGTGCTTTATATTTGGATTTTCCAAATTTTTTTGATATAGAAAGAATGACCGACGGTGCTTTATTCACGCTACAATGTTTTTAGGACCGTCACAGGTACGCTTCAATCTTAAAAATCCGTTAATTTAGTTTTTTTGGTGAAAAACAGCGAAATGTTAACAGGTGCCGTGGCCGGCCGTAATGTAAAATTAAAATTTCGATTATTCAGTGTTTTGTTGTGCGAAAACTGTTTCGGATACCAGACTTTTGCTACATGTAATGTTTTAGTTTTGAAAAATAAATAATTTCACCACGAAAACTTGCATGCGAGTTTTTTTCAAAAAAGTGGTTTTTACTGTACTTAGGTGCTTTATATTTGGATTTTCCAAATTTTTTTGATATAGAAAGAATGACCGACGGTGCTTTATTCACGCTACAATGTTTTTAGGACCGTCAAAGGTACGCTTCCATCTTAAATACCCGTTTATTTAGTTTTTTTGGTGAAAAACAGCGAAATGTTAACAGGTGGCGTGGCCGGACGTCATTTAACATTTAAATTTCGATTATTCAGTGTTTTGTTGTGCGAAAACTGTTTCAGTCACCAGTCTTTTGCTACATGTAATGTTTCAGTTTTGAAAAATAAATAATTTCACTACGAAAACTTGCATGCGAGTTTTTTTCAAAAAAGTGGTTTTTACTGTACTTAGGTGCTTTATATTTGGATTTTCCAAATTTTTTTGATATAGAAAGAATGACCGACGGTGCTTTATTCACGCTACAATGTTTTTAGGACCGTCACAGGTACGCTTCCATCTTAAAAATCCGTTTATTTACTTTTTTTGGTGAAAAACAGCGAAATGTTAACAGGTGCCGTGGCCGGACATCATTTAACATTTAAATTTCGATTATTCAGTGTTTTGTTGTGCGAAAACTGTTTCAGACACCAGTCTTTTGCTACATGTAATGTTTCAGTTTTGAAAAATAAATAATTTCACCACGAAAACTTGCATGCGAGTTTTTTTCAAAAAAGTAGTTTTTACTGTACTTAGATGCTTTATATTTGGATTTTCCAAATTTTATTGATATAGAAAGAATGACCGATGGTGCTTTATTCACGCTACAATGTTTTTAGGACCGTCACAGGTACGCTTCCATCTTAAAAATCCGTTTATTTACTTTTTTTGGTGAAAAACAGCGAAATGTTAAAAGGTGCCGTGGCCGGCCGTTAAAATTAAAATTTCGATTATTCAGTTTTTTATTGTGCGAAAACTGTTTCAGATACCAGACTTTTGCTACATGTAATGTTTTAGTTTTGAAAAATAAATAAGTTCACCACGAAAACTTGCATGCGAGTTTTTTTCAAAAAAGTGGTTTTTACTGTACTTAGGTGCTTTATATTTGGATTTTCCAAATTTTTTTGATATAGAAAGAATGACCGACGGTGCTTTATTCACGCTACAATGTTTTTAGGACCGTCACAGGTACGCTTCCATCTTAAAAATCCGTTTATTTACTTTTTTTGGTGAAAAACAGCGAAATGTTAACAGGTGCCGTGGCCGGCCGTAATGTAAAATTAAAATTTCGATTATTCAGTGTTTTGTTGTGCGAAAACTGTTTCAGATACCAGACTTTTGCTACGTGTAATGTTTCAGTGTTGAAAAATAAATCCCGCACCGCTAAAACTTACATGTGAGTTTTTTCAAAAAAGTAGTTTTTACTCTACTTAGATGCTTTATATTTGGATTTTCCATATTTTTTTTGTATATAAAGAATGTCTGGTGGTGCTTCATTCAAACTACAATGTTTTTAGGTCCGTCACAGGTACGCTTCCATCTTAAATACCCGTTTATTTAGTTTTTTTGGTGAAAAACAGCGAAATGTTAACAGGTGGCGTGGCCGGACGTCATTTAACATTTAAATTTCGATTATTCAGTGTTTTGTTGTGCGAAAACTGTTTCAGTCACCAGTCTTTTGCTACATGTAATGTTTCAGTTTTGAAAAATAAATAATTTCACTACGAAAACTTGCATGCGAGTTTTTTTCAAAAAAGTGGTTTTTACTGTACTTAGGTGCTTTATATTTGGATTTTCCAAATTTTTTTGATATAGAAAGAATGACCGACGGTGCTTTATTCACGCTACAATGTTTTTAGGACCGTCACAGGTACGCTTCCATCTTAAAAATCCGTTTATTTACTTTTTTTGGTGAAAAACAGCGAAATGTTAACAGGTGCCGTGGCCGGACATCATTTAACATTTAAATTTCGATTATTCAGTGTTTTGTTGTGCGAAAACTGTTTCAGACACCAGTCTTTTGCTACATGTAATGTTTCAGTTTTGAAAAATAAATAATTTCACCACGAAAACTTGCATGCGAGTTTTTTTCAAAAAAGTAGTTTTTACTGTACTTAGATGCTTTATATTTGGATTTTCCAAATTTTATTGATATAGAAAGAATGACCGATGGTGCTTTATTCACGCTACAATGTTTTTAGGACCGTCACAGGTACGCTTCCATCTTAAAAATCCGTTTATTTACTTTTTTTGGTGAAAAACAGCGAAATGTTAAAAGGTGCCGTGGCCGGCCGTTAAAATTAAAATTTCGATTATTCAGTTTTTTATTGTGCGAAAACTGTTTCAGATACCAGACTTTTGCTACATGTAATGTTTTAGTTTTGAAAAATAAATAAGTTCACCACGAAAACTTGCATGCGAGTTTTTTTCAAAAAAGTGGTTTTTACTGTACTTAGGTGCTTTATATTTGGATTTTCCAAATTTTTTTGATATAGAAAGAATGACCGACGGTGCTTTATTCACGCTACAATGTTTTTAGGACCGTCACAGGTACGCTTCCATCTTAAAAATCCGTTTATTTACTTTTTTTGGTGAAAAACAGCGAAATGTTAACAGGTGCCGTGGCCGGCCGTAATGTAAAATTAAAATTTCGATTATTCAGTGTTTTGTTGTGCGAAAACTGTTTCAGATACCAGACTTTTGCTACGTGTAATGTTTCAGTGTTGAAAAATAAATCCCGCACCGCTAAAACTTACATGTGAGTTTTTTCAAAAAAGTAGTTTTTACTCTACTTAGATGCTTTATATTTGGATTTTCCATATTTTTTTTGTATATAAAGAATGTCTGGTGGTGCTTCATTCAAACTACAATGTTTTTAGGTCCGTCACAGGTACGCTTCCATCTTAAATATCCGTTTATTTAGTTTTTTTGGTGAAAAACAGCGAAATGTTAACAGGTGTCGTGGCCAGCCGTAATTTAAAATTAAAATTTCGATTATTCAGTGTTTTGTTGTGCGAAAACTGTTTCAGATACCAGACTTTTGCTACATGTAATGTTTTAGTTTTGAAAAATAAATAAGTTCACCACGAAAACTTGCATGCGAGTTTTTTTCAAAAAAGTAGTTTTTACTGTACTTAGATGCTTTATATTTGGATTTTCCAAATTTTTTTGATATAGAAAGAATGACCGACGGTGCTTTATTCACGCTACAATGTTTTTAGGACCGTCAAAGGTACGCTTCCATCTTAAATACCCGTTTATTTAGTTTTTTTGGTGAAAAACAGCGAAATGTTAACAGGTGGCGTGGCCGGACGTCATTTTACATTTAAATTTCGATTATTCAGTGTTTTGTTGTGCGAAAACTGTTTCAGTCACCAGTCTTTTGCTACATGTAATGTTTCAGTTTTGAAAAATAAATAATTTCACTACGAAAACTTGCATGCGAGTTTTTTTCAAAAAAGTGGTTTTTACTGTACTTAGGTGCTTTATAATTGGATTTTCCAAATTTTTTTGATATAGAAAGAATGACCGACGGTGCTTTATTCACGCTACAATGTTTTTAGGACCGTCACAGGTACGCTTCCATCTTAAAAATCCGTTTATTTACTTTTTTTGGTGAAAAACAGCGAAATGTTAACAGGTGCCGTGGCCGGACGTCATTTAACATTTAAATTTCGATTATTCAGTGTTTTGTTGTGCGAAAACTGTTTCAGACACCAGTCTTTTGCTACATGTAATGTTTCAGTTTTGAAAAATAAATAATTTCACCACGAAAACTTGCATGCGAGTTTTTTTCAAAAAAGTAGTTTTTACTGTACTTAGATGCTTTATATTTGGATTTTCCAAATATTATTGATATAGAAAGAATGACCGATGGTGCTTTATTCACGCTACAATGTTTTTAGGACCGTCACAGGTACGCTTCCATCTTAAAAATCCGTTTATTTACTTTTTTTGGTGAAAAACAGCGAAATGTTAACAGGTGGCGTGTCCGGACGTCATTTAACATTTAAATTTCGATTATTCAGTGTTTTGTTGTGCGAAAACTGTTTCAGTCACCAGTCTTTTGCTACATGTAATGTTTCAGTTTTGAAAAATAAATAATTTCACTACGAAAACTTGCATGCGAGTTTTTTTCAAAAAAGTGGTTTTTACTGTACTTAGGTGCTTTATATTTGGATTTTCCAAATTTTTTTGATATAGAAAGAATGACCGACGGTGCTTTATTCACGCTACAATGTTTTTAGGACCGTCACAGGTACGCTTCCATCTTAAAAATCCGTTTATTTACTTTTTTTGGTGAAAAACAGCGAAATGTTAAAAGGTGCCGTGGCCGGCCGTAATGTAAAATTAAAATTTCGATTATTCAGTGTTTTGTTGTGCGAAAACTGTTTCGGATACCAGACTTTTGCTACGTGTAATGTTTCAGTGTTGAAAAATAAATCCCGCACCGCTAAAACTTTCATGTGAGTTTTTTCAAAAAAGTAGTTTTTACTCTACTTAGATGCTTTATATTTGGATTTTCCATATTTTTTTTGTATATAAAGAATGTCTGGTGGTGCTTCATTCAAACTACAATGTTTTTAGGTCCGTCACAGGTACGCTTCCATCTTAAATATCCGTTTATTTAGTTTTTTTGGTGAAAAACAGCGAAATGTTAAAAGGTGCCGTGGCCGGCCGTTAAAATTAAAATTTCGATTATTCAGTTTTTTATTGTGCGAAAACTGTTTCAGATACCAGACTTTTGCTACATGTAATGTTTTAGTTTTGAAAAATAAATAATTTCACCACGAAAACTTGCATGCGAGTTTTTTTCAAAAAAGTGGTTTTTACTGTACTTAGGTGCTTTATATTTGGATTTTCCAAATTTTTTTGATATAGAAAGAATGACCGACGGTGCTTTATTCACGCTACAATGTTTTTAGGACCGTCACAGGTACGCTTCCATCTTAAAAATCCGTTTATTTACTTTTTTTGGTGAAAAACAGCGAAATGTTAACAGGTGCCGTGGCCGGCCGTAATGTAAAATTAAAATTTCGATTATTCAGTGTTTTGTTGTGCGAAAACTGTTTCAGATACCAGACTTTTGCTACATGTAATGTTTTAGTTTTGAAAAATAAATAAGTTCAACACGAAAACTTGCATGCGAGTTTTTTCAAAAAAGTAGTTTTTACTGTACTTAGATGCTTTATATTTGGATTTTCCATATTTTTTTTGTATATAAAGAATGTCTGGCGGTGCTTCATTCAAACTACAATGTTTTTAGGACCGTCACAGGTACGCTTCCATCTTAAATATCCGTTTATTTAGTTTTTTTGGTGAAAAACAGCGAAATGTTAACAGGAGCCGTGGCCGGACGTCATTTAACATTTAAATTTCGATTATTCAGTGTTTTGTTGGGCGAAAACTGTTTCAGTCACCAGTCTTTTGCTACATGTAATGTTTCAGTTTTGAAAAATAAATAATTTCACTACGAAAACTTGCATGCGAGTTTTTTTCAAAAAAGTGGTTTTTACTGTACTTAGGTGCTTTATATTTGGATTTTCCAAATTTTTTTGATATAGAAAGAATGACCGACGGTGCTTTATTCACGCTACAATGTTTTTAGGACCGTCACAGGTACGCTTCAATCTTAAAAATCCGTTAATTTAGTTTTTTTGGTGAATAACAGCGAAATGTTAACAGGTGCCGTGGCCGGCCGTAATGTAAAATTAAAATTTCGATTATTCAGTTTTTTATTGTGCGAAAACTGTATTAGATTCCAGACTTTTGCTACATGTAATGTTTTAGTTTTGAAAAATAAATAAGTTCACCACGAAAACTTGCATGCGAGTTTTTTTCAAAAAAGTGGTTTTTACTGTACTTAGGTGCTTTATATTTGGATTTTCCAAATTTTTTTGATATAGAAAGAATGACCGACGGTGCTTTATTCACGCTACAATGTTTTTAGGACCGTCACAGGTACGCTTCCATCTTAAAAATCCGTTTATTTACTTTTTTTGGTGAAAAACAGCGAAATGTTAAAAGGTGCCGTGGCCGGCCGTTAAAATTAAAATTTCGATTATTCAGTTTTTTATTGTGCGAAAACTGTTTCAGATACCAGACTATTGCTACATGTAATGTTTTAGTTTTGAAAAATAAATAAGTTCACCACGAAAACTTGCATGCGAGTTTTTTTCAAAAAAGTGGTTTTTACTGTACTTAGGTGCTTTATATTTGGATTTTCCAAATTTTTTTGATATAGAAAGAATGACCGACGGTGCTTTATTCACGCTACAATGTTTTTAGGACCGTCAAAGGTACGCTTCCATCTTAAATACCCGTTTATTTAGTTTTTTTGGTGAAAAACAGCGAAATGTTAACAGGTGGCGTGTCCGGACGTCATTTAACATTTAAATTTCGATTATTCAGTGTTTTGTTGTGCGAAAACTGTTTCAGTCACCAGTCTTTTGCTACATGTAATGTTTCAGTTTTGAAAAATAAATAATTTCACTACGAAAACTTGCATGCGAGTTTTTTTCAAAAAAGTGGTTTTTACTGTACTTAGGTGCTTTATATTTGGATTTTCCAAATTTTTTTGATATAGAAAGAATGACCGACGGTGCTTTATTCACGCTACAATGTTTTTAGGACCGTCACAGGTACGCTTCCATCTTAAAAATCCGTTTATTTACTTTTTTTGGTGAAAAACAGCGAAATGTTAACAGGTGCCGTGGCCGGCCGTAATGTAAAATTAAAATTTCGATTATTCAGTGTTTTGTTGTGCGAAAACTGTTTCGGATACCAGACTTTTGCTACGTGTAATGTTTCAGTGTTGAAAAATAAATCCCGCACCGCTAAAACTTTCATGTGAGTTTTTTCAAAAAAGTAGTTTTTACTCTACTTAGATGCTTTATATTTGGATTTTCCATATTTTTTTTGTATATAAAGAATGTCTGGTGGTGCTTCATTCAAACTACAATGTTTTTAGGTCCGTCACAGGTACGCTTCCATCTTAAATATCCGTTTATTTAGTTTTTTTGGTGAAAAACAGCGAAATTTTAACAGGTGTCGTGGCCAGCCGTAATTTAAAATTAAAATTTCGATTATTCAGTGTTTTGTTGTGCGAAAACTGTTTCAGATACCAGACTTTTGCTACATGTAATGTTTTAGTTTTGAAAAATAAATAATTTCACCACGAAAACTTGCATGCGAGTTTTTTTCAAAAAAGTGGTTTTTACTGTACTTAGGTGCTTTATATTTGGATTTTCCAAATTTTTTTGATATAGAAAGAATGACCGACGGTGCTTTATTCACGCTACAATGTTTTTAGGACCGTCAAAGGTACGCTTCCATCTTAAATACCCGTTTATTTAGTTTTTTTGGTGAAAAACAGCGAAATGTTAACAGGTGGCGTGGCCGGACGTCATTTAACATTTAAATTTCGATTATTCAGTGTTTTGTTGTGCGAAAACTGTTTCAGTCACCAGTCTTTTGCTACATGTAATGTTTCAGTTTTGAAAAATAAATAATTTCACTACGAAAACTTGCATGCGAGTTTTTTTCAAAAAAGTGGTTTTTACTGTACTTAGGTGCTTTATATTTGGATTTTCCAAATTTTTTTGATATAGAAAGAATGACCGACGGTGCTTTATTCACGCTACAATGTTTTTAGGACCGTCACAGGTACGCTTCCATCTTAAAAATCCGTTTATTTACTTTTTTTGGTGAAAAACAGCGAAATGTTAACAGGTGCCGTGGCCGGACATCATTTAACATTTAAATTTCGATTATTCAGTGTTTTGTTGTGCGAAAACTGTTTCAGACACCAGTCTTTTGCTACATGTAATGTTTCAGTTTTGAAAAATAAATAATTTCACCACGAAAACTTGCATGCGAGTTTTTTTCAAAAAAGTAGTTTTTACTGTACTTAGATGCTTTATATTTGGATTTTCCAAATTTTATTGATATAGAAAGAATGACCGATGGTGCTTTATTCACGCTACAATGTTTTTAGGACCGTCACAGGTACGCTTCCATCTTAAAAATCCGTTTATTTACTTTTTTTGGTGAAAAACAGCGAAATGTTAAAAGGTGCCGTGGCCGGCCGTTAAAATTAAAATTTCGATTATTCAGTTTTTTATTGTGCGAAAACTGTTTCAGATACCAGACTTTTGCTACATGTAATGTTTTAGTTTTGAAAAATAAATAAGTTCACCACGAAAACTTGCATGCGAGTTTTTTTCAAAAAAGTGGTTTTTACTGTACTTAGGTGCTTTATATTTGGATTTTCCAAATTTTTTTGATATAGAAAGAATGACCGACGGTGCTTTATTCACGCTACAATGTTTTTAGGACCGTCACAGGTACGCTTCCATCTTAAAAATCCGTTTATTTACTTTTTTTGGTGAAAAACAGCGAAATGTTAACAGGTGCCGTGGCCGGACGTCATTTAACATTTAAATTTCGATTATTCAGTGTTTTGTTGTGCGAAAACTGTTTCAGACACCAGTCTTTTGCTACATGTAATGTTTCAGTTTTGAAAAATAAATAATTTCACCACGAAAACTTGCATGCGAGTTTTTTTCAAAAAAGTAGTTTTTACTGTACTTAGATGCTTTATATTTGGATTTTCCAAATTTTATTGATATAGAAAGAATGACCGATGGTGCTTTATTCACGCTACAATGTTTTTAGGACCGTCACAGGTACGCTTCCATCTTAAAAACCCGTTTATTTACTTTTTTTGGTGAAAAACAGCGAAATGTTAAAAGGTGCCGTGGCCGGCCGTTAAAATTAAAATTTCGATTATTCAGTTTTTTATTGTGCGAAAACTGTTTCAGATACCAGACTATTGCTACATGTAATGTTTTAGTTTTGAAAAATAAATAAGTTCACCACGAAAACTTGCATGCGAGTTTTTTTCAAAAAAGTGGTTTTTACTGTACTTAGGTGCTTTATATTTGGATTTTCCAAATTTTTTTGATATAGAAAGAATGACCGACGGTGCTTTATTCACGCTACAATGTTTTTAGGACCGTCAAAGGTACGCTTCCATCTTAAATACCCGTTTATTTAGTTTTTTTGGTGAAAAACAGCGAAATGTGAACAGGTGGCGTGTCCGGACGTCATTTAACATTTAAATTTCGATTATTCAGTGTTTTGTTGTGCGAAAACTGTTTCAGTCACCAGTCTTTTGCTACATGTAATGTTTCAGTTTTGAAAAATAAATAATTTCACTACGAAAACTTGCATGCGAGTTTTTTTCAAAAAAGTGGTTTTTACTGTACTTAGGTGCTTTATATTTGGATTTTCCAAATTTTTTTGATATAGAAAGAATGACCGACGGTGCTTTATTCACGCTACAATGTTTTTAGGACCGTCACAGGTACGCTTCCATCTTAAAAATCCGTTTATTTACTTTTTTTGGTGAAAAACAGCGAAATGTTAACAGGTGCCGTGGCCGGCCGTAATTTAAAATTAAAATTTCGATTATTCAGTGTTTTGTTGTGCGAAAACTGTTTCAGATACCAGACTTTTGCTACATGTAATGTTTTAGTTTTGAAAAATAAATAAGTTCAACACGAAAACTTGCATGCGAGTTTTTTTCAAAAAAGTAGTTTTTACTGTACTTAGATGCTTTATATTTGGATTTTCCATATTTTTTTTGTATATAAAGAATGTCTGGCGGTGCTTCATTCAAACTACAATGTTTTTAGGACCGTCACAGGTACGCTTCCATCTTAAATATCCGTTTATTTAGTTTTTTTGGTGAAAAAATGCAAAATGTTAACAGGTGGCGTGGCCAGCCGTAATTTAAAATTAAAATTTCGATTATTCAGTGTTTTGTTGTGCGAAAACTGTTTCAGATTCCAGACTTTTGCTACATGTAATGTTTTAGTTTTGAAAAATAAATAAGTTCACCACGAAAACTTGCATGCGAGTTTTTTTCAAAAAAGTAGTTTTTACTGTACTCAGATGCTTTATATTTGGATTTTCCATATTTTTTTTGTATATAAAGAATGTCTGGCGGTGCTTCATTCAAACTACAATGTTTTTAGGTCCGTCACAGGTACGCTTCCATCTTAAATATCCGTTTATTTAGTTTTTTTGGTGAAAAACAGCGAAATGTTAACAGGTGTCGTGCCCAGCCGTAATTTAAAATTAAAATTTCGATTATTCAGTGTTGTGTTGTGCGAAAACTGTTTCAGATACCAGTCTTTTCTACATGTAATGTTTCAGTTTTGAAAAATAAATAATTTCACTACGAAAACTTGCATGCGAGTTTTTTTCAAAAAAGTGGTTTTTACTGTACTTGAGTGCTTTATATATGGATTTTCCAAATTTTATTGATATAGAAAGAATGACCGACGGAGCTTTATTCACGCTACAATGTTTTTAGGACCGTCACAGGTACGCTTCCATCTTAAATATCCGTTTATTTAGTTTTTTTGGTGAAAAACAGCAAAATGTTAACAGGTGGCGTGGCCAGCCGTAATTTAAAATTAAAATTTCGATTATTCAGTGTTTTGTTGTGCGAAAACTGTTTCAGATTCCAGACTTTTGCTACATGTAATGTTTTAGTTTTGAAAAATAAATAAGTTCACCACGAAAACTTGCATGCGAGTTTTTTTCAAAAAAGTAGTTTTTACTGTACTTAGATGCTTTATATTTGGATTTTCCATATTTTTTTTGTATATAAAGAATGTCTGGCGGTGCTTCATTCAAACTACAATGTTTTTAGGTCCGTCACAGGTACGCTTCCATCTTAAATATCCGTTTATTTAGTTTTTTTGGTGAAAAACAGCGAAATGTTAACAGGTGTCGTGCCCAGCCGTAATTTAAAATTAAAATTTCGATTATTCAGTGTTGTGTTGTGCGAAAACTGTTTCAGACACCAGTCTTTTCTACATGTAATGTTTCAGTTTTGAAAAATAAATAATTTCACTACGAAAACTTGCATGCGAGTTTTTTTCAAAAAAGTGGTTTTTACTGTACTTAGGTGCTTTATATTTGGATTTTCCAAATTTTTTTGATATAGAAAGAATGACCGACGGTGCTTTATTCACGCTACAATGTTTTTAGGACCGTCACAGGTACGCTTCCATCTTAAAAATCCGTTTATTTACTTTTTTTGGTGAAAAACAGCGAAATGTTAACAGGTGCCGTGGCCGGACGTCATTTAACATTTAAATTTCGATTATTCAGTGTTTTGTTGTGCGAAAACTGTTTCAGACACCAGTCTTTTGCTACATGTAATGTTTCAGTTTTGAAAAATAAATCCCACACCGCTAAAACTTGCATGCGAGTTTTTTCAAAAAAGTAGTTTTTACTGTACTTAGATGCTTTATATTTGGATTTTCCATATTTTTTTTGTATATAAAGAATGTCTGGCGGTGCTTCATTCAAACTACAATGTTTTTAGGTCCGTCACAGGTACGCTTCCATCTTAAATATCCTTTTATTTAGTTTTTTTAGTGAAAAACAGCAAAATGTTAACAGGTGCCGTGGCCGGCCGTAATTTAAAATTAAAATTTCGATTATTCAGTTTTTTATTGTGCGAAAACTGTTTCAGATACCAGACTTTTGATATGTGTAATGTTTCAATTTTGAAAAATAAATCCTTCACCGCAAAAACCTGCATGCGAGTTTTTTTCAAAAAAGTGGTTTTTACTGTACTTAGATGCTTTTTATTTGGATTATCCAAATTTTTTTGATATAGAAAGATGACCGACGGTGCTTTAATCACACTACAACGTTTTTAGGATCGTTTAGGGTACGCTTCTATCTTAAAAATCCATTCATTTAGTTTTTTTGGTAAAAAACAGCGAATTGTTAACAGGTGTCGTGCCCGCCCGGAATTTAAAATTAAACTTTCGATTATTCAGTGTTGTGTTGTGTTAAAACTTTTTCAGACACCAGTCTTTTGCTACATGTAATGTTTTAGTTTTGAAAAATAAATAATTTCACCACGAAAACTTGCATGCGAGTTTTTTTCAAAAAAGTGGTTTTTACTGTACTTAGGTGCTTTATATTTGGATTTTCCATATTTGTTTTGTATATAAAGAATGTCTGTCGGTGCTTCATTCAAACTACAATGTTTTTAGGACCGTCACAGGTACGCTTCCATCTTAAATATCCCTTAATTTAGTTTTTTTGGTGAAAAACAGCGAAATGTTAACAGGTGCCTTTGCCGGACGTCATTTAACATTTAAATTTCGATTATTCAGTGTTTTGTTGTGCGAAAACTGTTTCAGACACCATTCTTTTTCTACGTGTAATTTTTCAGTGTTGAAAAATAAATAATTTCACCACGAAAACTTGCTTGCGAGTTTTTTTCAAAAAAGGGGTTTTTACTGTACTTAGGTGCTTTATATTTGGATTTTCCAAATTTTTTGATATAGAAAGAAAGACCGACTGTGCTTTATTATAACTACAATGTTTTTAGGACCGTCACAGGTACGCTTCCATCTTAAATATCCCTTAATTTAGTTTTTTTGGTGAAAAACAGCGAAATGTTAACAGGTGCCGTGGCCGGACGTCATTTAACATTTAAATTTCGATTATTCAGTGTTTTGTTGTGCGAAAACTGTTTCAGACACCATTCTTTTTCTACGTGTAATGTTTCAGTGTTGAAAAATAAATAATTTCACCACGAAAACTTGCTTGCGAGTTTTTTTCAAAAAAGTGGTTTTTACTGTACTTAGGTGCTTTATATTTGGATATTCCAAATTTTTTTGATATAGAAATAATGACCGACGGTGCTTTATTCACGCTACAATGTTTTTAGGACCGTCACAGGTACGCTTCCATCTTAAATATCCGTTTATTTAGTTTTTTTGGTGAAAAACAGCGAAATGTTAACAGGTGCAGTGGCCGGCCGTAATTTAAAATTAAAATTTCAATTATTCAGTGTTTTGTTGTGCGAAAACGGTTTCAGACACCAGTCTTTTGCTACGTGTAATGTTTCAGTTTTGAATAATATATAATTTCACTGCGAAATCTTGCATACGAGTTTTTTTCAAATAAGTGGTTTTTACTGTACTTATGTGCTTTATATTTGGATTTTCCAAATTTTTTTGATATAGAAATATGACCGACAGTGCTTTATTCACGCTACAATGTTTTTCGGACCGTCACAGGTACGCTTCCATCTTATAAATCCGTTTATTTACTTTTTTTGGTGAAAAACAGCGAAATGTTAACAGGTGTCGTGTCCGGCCGTAATTTAATATTAAAATTTCGATTATTCAGTGTTTTGTTGTGCGAAAACTGTTTCAGACACCACTCTTTTTCTACGCGTAATGTTTCAGTTTTGAAAGATAAATAATTTCACTGCGAAAACTTGCATGCGATTTATTTTCAAAAATGTGGTTTTTACTGTACTTAGATGCTTTATATTTGGATTTTCCAGATTTTTTTTGTATAGAATGATTGTCCGGTGGTACTTCATTCAAACTACGACGTTTTTAGGATCGTTAAAAATCAGCTGCCAACTTAAAAATCAGTTTATTTAGTTTTTTTTGTGAGAAACCGCGAAATGTTAACAGGTGTCATGGCCGGCCGTAATGTAAAATTATAATTTCGATTATTCAGTGTTTTATTGTAAGAAAACTGTTTCTGATACCAGTCTTTTGATACGTTTAATGTTTTTGTTTAAAAAAATAAATAAATTCATTGCGAAAACTTGCATACGAGTTTTTTTTTCAAAAAAGTGGTTTTTACAGTATTATAATGTGCTACATTTATGGTTTTTCCAAATTTTTTTGATATAGAAAGAATAACCGACGGTGCTTTATTCACGCTACAATGTTTTTCGGACCGTCACAGGTACGCTTCCATCTTAAATATCCGTTTATTTAGTTTTTTTGGTGAAAAACAGCAAAATGTTAACAGGTGTCGTGCCCGGCCGTAATTTAAAATTAAAATTTCAATTATTCAGTGTTGTGTTGTGTTAAAACTATTTCAGACACCAGTCTTTTGCTACATGTAATGTTTTAGTTTTGAAAAATAAATAATTTCACCACGAAAACTTGCTTGCGAGTTTTTTTCAAAAAAGTGGTTTTTACTGTACTAAGGTGCTTTATATTTGGATATTCCAAATTTTTATGATATAGAAATAATGACCGACGGTGCTTTATTCACGCTACAATGTTTTTAGGACCGTCACAGGTACGCTTCCATCTTAAAAATCCGTTTATTTAGTTTTTTTGGTGAAAAACAGCGAAATGTTAACAGGTGCCGTGGCCGGACGTCATTTAACATTTAAATTTCGTTTATTCAGTTTTTTATTGTGCGAAAACTGTTTCAGATTCCAGACTTTTGCTACCTGTAATGTTTTAGTTTTGAAAAATAAATAAGTTCACCACGAAAACTTGCATGCGAGTTTTTTTCAAAAAAGTGGTTTTTACTGGACTTAGGTGCTTTATATTTGGATTTTCCAAATTTTTTTGATATAGAAAGAATGTCTGGCGGTGCTTCATTCAAACTACAATGTTTTTAGGACCGTCACAGGTACGCTTCCATCTTAAATATCCGTTTATTTAGTTTTTTTGGTAAAAAACAGCGAAATGTTAACAGGTGTCGTGCCCGGCCGTAATTTAAAATTAAAATTTCGATTATTCAGTGTTGTGTTGTGTTAAAACTGTTTCAGACACCAGTCTTTTGCTACATGTAATGTTTCAGTTTTGAAAAATAAATAATTTCACCACGAAAACTTGCATGCGAGTTTTTTTCAAAAAAGTGGTTTTTACTGTACTTAGGTGCTTTATATTTGGATTTTCCATATTTGTTTTGTATATAAAGAATGTCTGTCGGTGCTTCATTCAAACTACAATGTTTTTAGGACCGTCACAGGTACGCTTCCATCTTAAATATCCGTTTATTTAGTTTTTTTGGTGAAAAACAGCGAAATGTTAACAGGTGCCGTGGCCGGCCGTTAAAATTAAAATTTCGATTATTCAGTTTTTTATTGTGCGAAAACTGTTTCAGATACCAGACTTTTGATATGTGTAATGTTTCAATGTTGAAAAATAAATCCTTCACCGCAAAAACTTGCATGCGAGTTTTTTTCAAAAAAGTGGTTTTTACTGTACTTAGGTGCTTTATATTTGGATTTTCCAAATTTTTTGATTTAGAAAGAAAGACCGACTATGCTTTATTATAACTACAATGTTTTTAGGACCGTCACAGGTACGCTTCCATCTTAAATATCCCTTAATTTAGTTTTTTTGGTGAAAAACAGCGAAATGTTAACAGGTGCCTTTGCCGGACGTCATTTAACATTTAAATTTCGATTATTCAGTGTTTTGTTGTGCGAAAACTGTTTCAGACACCATTCTTTTTCTACGTGTAATTTTTCAGTGTTGAAAAATAAATAATTTCACCACGAAAACTTGCTTGCGAGTTTTTTTCAAAAAAGTGGTTTTTACTGTACTTAGGTGCTTTATATTTGGATTTTCCAAATTTTTTGATATAGAAAGAAAGACCGACTGTGCTTTATTATAACTACAATGTTTTTAGGACCGTCACAGGTACGCTTCCATCTTAAATATCCCTTAATTTAGTTTTTTTGGTAAAAAACAGCGAAATGTTAACAGGTGCCTTTGCCGGACGTCATTTAACATTTAAATTTCGATTATTCAGTTTTTTATTGTGCGAAAACTGTTTCAGATTCCAGACTTTTGCTACATGTAATGTTTTAGTTTTGAAAAATAAATAAGTTCACCACGAAAACTTGCATGCGAGTTTTTTTCAAAAAAGTGGTTTTTACTGTACTTATGTGCTTTATATTTGGATTTTCCAAATTTTTTTGATATAGAAATATGACCGACAGTGCTTTATTCACGCTACAATGTTTTTAGGACCGTCACAGGTACGCTTCCATCTTAAATATCCGTTTATTTAGTTTTTTTGGTGAAAAACAGCGAAATGTTAACAGGTGCAGTGGCCAGCCGTAATTTAAAATTAAAATTTCAATTATTCAGTGTTTTGTTGTGCGAAAACGGTTTCAGACACCAGTCTTTTGCTACGTGTAATGTTTCAGTTTTGAATAATATATAATTTCACTGCGAAATCTTGCATACGAGTTTTTTTCAAATAAGTGGTTTTTACTGTACTTATGTGCTTTATATTTGGATTTTCCAAATTTTTTTGATATAGAAATATGACCGACAGTGCTTTATTCACGCTACAATGTTTTTCGGACCGTCACAGGTACGCTTCCATCTTATAAATCCGTTTATTTACTTTTTTTGGTGAAAAACAGCGAAATGTTAACAGGTGTCGTGTCCGGCCGTAATTTAATATTAAAATTTCGATTATTCAGTGTTTTGTTGTGCGAAAACTGTTTCAGACACCACTCTTTTTCTACGCGTAATGTTTCAGTTTTGAAAGATAAATAATTTCACTGCGAAAACTTGCATGCGATTTATTTTCAAAAATGTGGTTTTTACTGTACTTAGATGCTTTATATTTGGATTTTCCAGATTTTTTTTGTATAGAATGATTGTCCGGTGGTACTTCATTCAAACTACGACGTTTTTAGGATCGTTAAAAATCAGCTGCCAACTTAAAAATCAGTTTATTTAGTTTTTTTTGTGAGAAACCGCGAAATGTTAACAGGTGTCATGGCCGGCCGTAATGTAAAATTATAATTTCGATTATTCAGTGTTTTATTGTAAGAAAACTGTTTCTGATACCAGTCTTTTGATACGTTTAATGTTTTTGTTTAAAAAAATAAATAAATTCATTGCGAAAACTTGCATACGAGTTTTTTTTTCAAAAAAGTGGTTTTTACAGTATTATAATGTGCTACATTTATGGTTTTTCCAAATTTTTTTGATATAGAAAGAATAACCGACGGTGCTTTATTCACGCTACAATGTTTTTCGGACCGTCACAGGTACGCTTCCATCTTAAATATCCGTTTATTTAGTTTTTTTGGTGAAAAACAGCAAAATGTTAACAGGTGTCGTGCCCGGCCGTAATTTAAAATTAAAATTTCAATTATTCAGTGTTGTGTTGTGTTAAAACTGTTTCAGACACCAGTCTTTTGCTACATGTAATGTTTTAGTTTTGAAAAATAAATAATTTCACCACGAAAACTTGCTTGCGAGTTTTTTTCAAAAAAGTGGTTTTTACTGTACTAAGGTGCTTTATATTTGGATATTCCAAATTTTTATGATATAGAAATAATGACCGACGGTGCTTTATTCACGCTACAATGTTTTTAGGACCGTCACAGGTACGCTTCCATCTTAAAAATCCGTTTATTTAGTTTTTTTGGTGAAAAACAGCGAAATGTTAACAGGTGCCGTGGCCGGACGTCATTTAACATTTAAATTTCGTTTATTCAGTTTTTTATTGTGCGAAAACTGTTTCAGATTCCAGACTTTTGCTACATGTAATGTTTTAGTTTTGAAAAATAAATAAGTTCACCACGAAAACTTGCATGCGAGTTTTTTTCAAAAAAGTGGTTTTTACTGTACTTAGGTGCTTTATATTTGGATTTTCCAAATTTTTTTGATATAGAAAGAATGTCTGGCGGTGCTTCATTCAAACTACAATGTTTTTAGGACCGTCACAGGTACGCTTCCATCTTAAATATCCGTTTATTTAGTTTTTTTGGTGAAAAACAGCGAAATGTTAACAGGTGTCGTGCCCGGCCGTAATTTAAAATTAAAATTTCGATTATTCAGTGTTGTGTTGTGTTAAAACTGTTTCAGACACCAGTCTTTTGCTACATGTAATGTTTCAGTTTTGAAAAATAAATAATTTCACCACGAAAACTTGCATGCGAGTTTTTTTCAAAAAAGTGGTTTTTACTGTACTTAGGTGCTTTATATTTGGATTTTCCATATTTGTTTTGTATATAAAGAATGTCTGTCGGTGCTTCATTCAAACTACAATGTTTTTAGGACCGTCACAGGTACGCTTCCATCTTAAATATCCGTTTATTTAGTTTTTTTGGTGAAAAACAGCGAAATGTTAACAGGTGCCGTGGCCGGCCGTTAAAATTAAAATTTCGATTATTCAGTTTTTTATTTTGCGAAAACTGTTTCAGATACCAGACTTTTGATATGTGTAATGTTTCAATGTTGAAAAATAAATCCTTCACCGCAAAAACTTGCATGCGAGTTTTTTTCAAAAAAGTGGTTTTTACTGTACTTAGGTGCTTTATATTTGGATTTTCCAAATTTTTTGATTTAGAAAGAAAGACCGACTATGCTTTATTATAACTACAATGTTTTTAGGACCGTCACAGGTACGCTTCCATCTTAAATATCCCTTAATTTAGTTTTTTTGGTGAAAAACAGCGAAATGTTAACAGGTGCCTTTGCCGGACGTCATTTAACATTTAAATTTCGATTATTCAGTTTTTTATTGTGCGAAAACTGTTTCAGATTCCAGACTTTTGCTACATGTAATGTTTTAGTTTTGAAAAATAAATAAGTTCACCACGAAAACTTGCATGCGAGTTTTTTTCAAAAAAGTGGTTTTTACTGTACTTAGGTGCTTTATATTTGGATTTTCCAAATTTTTTTGATATAGAAAGAATGTCTGGCGGTGCTTCATTCAAACTACAATGTTTTTAGGACCGTCACAGGTACGCTTCCATCTTAAATATCCGTTTATTTAGTTTTTTTGGTGAAAAACAGCGAAATGTTAACAGGTGTCGTGCCCGGCCGTAATTTAAAATTAAAATTTCGATTATTCAGTGTTGTGTTGTGTTAAAACTGTTTCAGACACCAGTCTTTTGCTACATGTAATGTTTCAGTTTTGAAAAATAAATAATTTCACCACGAAAACTTGCATGCGAGTTTTTTTCAAAAAAGTGGTTTTTACTGTACTTAGGTGCCTTATTTTTGGATTTTCCAAATTTTATTGATATAGAATGAATGACCGATGGTGCTTTATTCACGCTACAATGTTTTTAGGACCGTCACAGGTACGCTTCCATCATAAATATCCGTTTATTTAGTTTTTTTGGTGAAAAACAGCAAAATGTTAACAGGTGTCGTGGCCAGCCGTAATTTAAAATTAAAATTTCGATTATTCAGTTTTTTAGTGTGCGAAAACTGTTTCAGATACCAGACTTTTGATATGTGTAATGTTTCAATGTTGAAAAATAAATAATTTCACCACGAAAACTTGCATGCGAGTTTTTTTCAAAAAAGTGGTTTTTACTGTACTTAGGTGCTTTATATTTGGATTTTCCAAATTTTTTTTGTATATAAAGAATGTCTGGCGGTGCATCATTCAAACTGCAATGTTTTTCGGACCGTCACAGGTACGCTTCCATCTTATAAATCCGTTTATTTACTTTTTTTGGTGAAAAACAGCGAAATGTTAACAAGTGTCGTGCCCGGCCGTAATTTAATATTTAAATTTCGATTATTCAGTGTTTTGTTGTGCGAAAACTGTTTCAGACACCACTCTTTTTCTACGCGTAATGTTTCAGTTTTGAAAGATAAATAATTTCACTGCGAAAACTTGCATGCGATTTATTTTCAAAAATGTGGTTTTTACTGTACTTAGATGCTTTATATTTGGATTTTCCAGATTTTTTTTGTATAGAATGATTGTCCGGTGGTACTTCATTCAAACTATGACGTTTTTAGGATCGTTAAAAATCAGCTGCCAACTTAAAAATCAGTTTATTTAGTTTTTTTTGTGAGAAACCGCGAAATGTTAACAGGTGTCATGGCCGGCCGTAATGTAAAATTAAAATTTCGATTATTCAGTGTTTTATTGTAAGAAAACTGTTTCTGATACCAGTCTTTTGATACGTTTAATGTTTTTGTTTAAAAAAATAAATAATTTCATTGCGAAAACTTGCATACGAGTTTTTTTTTCAAAAAAGTGGTTTTTACAGTATTATAATGTGCTACATTTATGGTTTTTCCAAATTTTTTTGATATAGAAAGAATAACCGACGGTGCTTTATTCACGCTACAATGTTTTTCGGACCGTCACAGGTACGCTTCCATCTTAAATATCCGTTTATTTAGTTTTTTTGGTGAAAAACAGCGAAATGTTAACAGGTGTCGTGCCCGGCCGTAATTTAAAATTAAAATTTGGATTATTCAGTGTTGTGTTGTGTTAAAACTGTTTCAGACACCAGTCTTTTGCTACATGTAATGTTTCAGTTTTGAAAAATAAATAATTTCACCACGAAAACTTGCATGCGAGTTTTTTTCAAAAAAGTGGTTTTTACTGTACTTAGGTGCCTTATTTTTGGATTTTCCAAATTTTATTGATATAGAATGAATGACCGATGGTGCTTTATTCACGCTACAATGTTTTTAGGACCGTCACAGGTACGCTTCCATCTTAAATATCCGTTTATTTAGTTTTTTTGGTGAAAAACAGCAAAATGTTAACAGGTGTCGTGGCCAGCCGTAATTTAAAATTAAAATTTCGATTATTCAGTTTTTTAGTGTGCGAAAACTGTTTCAGATACCAGACTTTTGATATGTGTAATGTTTCAATGTTGAAAAATAAATCCTTCACCGCAAAAACTTGCATGCGAGTTATTTTCAAAAAAGTGGTTTTTACTGTACTTAGGTACTTTATATTTGGATTTTCCAAATTTTTTTGATATAGAAAGAATGACTGTCGGTGCTTCATTCAAACTACAATGTTTTTAGGACCGTCACATGTACGCTTCCATCTTAAATATCCGTTTATTTAGTTTTTTTGGTGAAAAACAGAGAAATGTTAACAGGTGCCTTTGCCGGACGTCATTTAACATTTAAATTTCGATTATTCAGTGTTTTGTTGTGCGAAAACTGTTTCAGACACCATTCTTTTTCTACGTGTAATTTTTCAGTGTTGAAAAATAAATAATTTCACCACGAAAACTTGCTTGCGAGTTTTTTTCAAAAAAGTGGTTTTTACTGTACTTAGGTGCTTTATATTTGGATTTTCCAAATTTTTTGATATAGAAAGAAAGACCGACTGTGCTTTATTATAACTACAATGTTTTTAGGACCGTCACAGGTACGCTTCCATCTTAAATATCCCTTAATTTAGTTTTTTTGGTAAAAAACAGCGAAATGTTAACAGGTGCCTTTGCCGGACGTCATTTAACATTTAAATTTCGATTATTCAGTGTTTTGTTGTGCGAAAACTGTTTCAGACACCATTCTTTTTCTACGTGTAATGTTTCAGTGTTGAAAAATAAATAATTTCACCACGAAAACTTGCTTGCGAGTTTTTTTCAAAAAAGTGGTTTTTACTGTACTTAGGTGCTTTATATTTGGATTTTCCAAATTTTTTGATATAGAAAGAAAGACCGACTGTGCTTTATTATAACTACAATGTTTTTAGGACCGTCACAGGTACGCTTCCATCTTAAATATCCCTTAATTTAGTTTTTTTGGTAAAAAACAGCGAAATGTTAACAGGTGCCTTTGCCGGACGTCATTTAACATTTAAATTTCGATTATTCAGTTTTTTATTGTGCGAAAACTGTATTAGATTCCAGACTTTTGCTACATGTAATGTTTTAGTTTTGAAAAATAAATAAGTTCACCACGAAAACTTGCATGCGAGTTTTTTTCAAAAAAGTGGTTTTTACTGTACTTAGGTGCTTTATATTTGGATTTTCCAAATTTTTTTGATATAGAAAGAATGTCTGGCGGTGCTTCATTCAAACTACAATGTTTTTAGGACCGTCACAGGTACGCTTCCATCTTAAATATCCGTTTATTTAGTTTTTTTGGTGAAAAACAGCGAAATGTTAACAGGTGTCGTGCCCGGCTGTAATTTAAAATTAAAATTTCGATTATTCAGTGTTGTGTTGTGTTAAAACTGTTTCAGACACCAGTCTTTTGCTACATGTAATGTTTCAGTTTTGAAAAATAAATAATTTCACCACGAAAACTTGCATGCGAGTTTTTTTCAAAAAAGTGGTTTTTACTGTACTTAGGTGCCTTATTTTTGGATTTTCCAAATTTTATTGATATAGAATGAATGACCGATGGTGCTTTATTCACGCTACAATGTTTTTAGGACCGTCACAGGTACGCTTCCATCTTAAATATCCGTTTATTTAGTTTTTTTGGTGAAAAACAGCAAAATGTTAACAGGTGTCGTGGCCAGCCGTAATTTAAAATTAAAATTTCGATTATTCAGTTTTTTAGTGTGCGAAAACTGTTTCAGATACCAGACTTTTGATATGTGTAATGTTTCAATGTTGAAAAATAAATAATTTCACCACGAAAACTTGCATGCGAGTTTTTTTCAAAAAAGTGGTTTTTACTGTACTTAGGTGCTTTATATTTGGATTTTCCAAATTTTTTTTGTATATAAAGAATGTCTGGCGGTGCATCATTCAAACTGCAATGTTTTTCGGACCGTCACAGGTACGCTTCCATCTTATAAATCCGTTTATTTACTTTTTTTGGTGAAAAACAGCGAAATGTTAACAGGTGTCGTGCCCGGCCGTAATTTAATATTTAAATTTCGATTATTCAGTGTTTTGTTGTGCGAAAACTGTTTCAGACACCACTCTTTTTCTACGCGTAATGTTTCAGTTTTGAAAGATAAATAATTTCACTGCGAAAACTTGCATGCGATTTATTTTCAAAAATGTGGTTTTTACTGTACTTAGATGCTTTATATTTGGATTTTCCAGATTTTTTTTGTATAGAATGATTGTCCGGTGGTACTTCATTCAAACTATGACGTTTTTAGGATCGTTAAAAATCAGCTGCCAACTTAAAAATCAGTTTATTTAGTTTTTTTTGTGAGAAACCGCGAAATGTTAACAGGTGTCATGGCCGGCCGTAATGTAAAATTAAAATTTCGATTATTCAGTGTTTTATTGTAAGAAAACTGTTTCTGATACCAGTCTTTTGATACGTTTAATGTTTTTGTTTAAAAAAATAAATAATTTCATTGCGAAAACTTGCATACGAGTTTTTTTTTCAAAAAAGTGGTTTTTACAGTATTATAATGTGCTACATTTATGGTTTTTCCAAATTTTTTTGATATAGAAAGAATAACCGACGGTGCTTTATTCACGCTACAATGTTTTTCGGACCGTCACATGTACGCTTCCATCTTAAATATCCGTTTATTTAGTTTTTTTGGTGAAAAACAGCGAAATGTTAACAGGTGCCGTGGCCGGACGTCATTTAACATTTAAATTTCGATTATTCAGTGTTTTGTTGTGCGAAAACTGTTTCAGACACCAGTCTTTTGCTACATGTAATGTTTCAGTTTTGAAAAATAAATAATTTCACCATGAAAACTTGCATGCGAGTTTTTTTCAAAAAAGTGGTTTTTACTGTACTTAGGTGCCTTATTTTTGGATTTTCCAAATTTTATTGATATAGAATGAATGACCGATGGTGCTTTATTCACGCTACAATGTTTTTAGGACCGTCACAGGTACGCTTCCATCTTAAATATCCGTTTATTTAGTTTTTTTGGTGAAAAACAGCAAAATGTTAACAGGTGTCGTGGCCAGCCGTAATTTAAAATTAAAATTTCGATTATTCAGTTTTTTAGTGTGCGAAAACTGTTTCAGATACCAGACTTTTGATATGTGTAATGTTTCAATGTTGAAAAATAAATCCTTCACCGCAAAAACTTGCATGCGAGTTTTTTTCAAAAAAGTGGTTTTTACTGTACTTAGATGCTTTATATTTGGATTTTCCAAATTTTTTTTATATAGAAAGATGACCGACGGTGCTTTAATCACACTACAATGTTTTTAGGATCGTTTACGGTACGCTTCAATCTTAAAAATCCGTTTATTTACTTTTTTTGGTGAAAAACAGCGAAATGTTAACAGGTGCCGTGGCCGGCCGTAATGTAAAATTGAAATTTCGATTATTCAGTGTTGTGTTGTGTTAAAACTGTTTCAGACACCAGTCTTTTGCTACATGTAATGTTTTAGTTTTGAAAAATAAATAATTTCACCACGAAAACTTGCATGCGAGTTTTTTTCAAAAAAGTGGTTTTTACTGTACTTAGATGCTTTATATTTGGATTTTCCATATTTGTTTTGTATATAAAGAATGTCTGTCGGTGCTTCATTCAAACTACAATGTTTTTAGGACCGTCACAGGTACGCTTCCATCTTAAATATCCGTTTATTTAGTTTTTTTGGTGAAAAACAGCGAAATGTTAACAGGTGCCGTGGCCGGACTTCATTTAACATTTAAATTTCGATTATTCAGTGTTTTGTTGTGCGAAAACTGTTTCAGACACCATTCTTTTTCTACGTGTAATGTTTCAGTGTTGAAAAATAAATCCCGCACCGCGAAAATTTGCATGCGAGTTTTTTCAAAAAAGTGGTTTTTACTGTACTTAGATGCTTTATATTTGGATTTTCCAAATTTTTTTGATATAGAAAGATGACCGACGGTGCTTTAATCACACTACAATGTTTTTAGGATCGTTTACGGTACGCTTCCATCTTAAAAATCCGTTTATTTAGTTTTTTTGGTGAAAAACAGCGAAATGTTAACAGGTGCCGTGGCCGGACGTCATTTAACATTTAAATTTCGTTTATTCAGTGTTTTATTGTGCGAAAACTGTTTCAGATACCAGACTTTTGATATGTGTAATGTTTCAATGTTGAAAAATAAATCCTTCACCGCAAAAACTTGCATGCGAGTTTTTTTCAAAAAAGTGGTTTTTACTGTACTTAGATGCTTTATATTTGGATTTTCCAAATTTTTTTGATATAGAAAGATGACCGACGGTGCTTTAATCACACTACATCGTTTTTAGGATCGTTTAGGGTACGCTTCAATCTTAAAAATCCGTTTATTTAGTTTTTTTGGTGAAAAACAGCGAAATGTTAACAGGTGTCGTGGCCAGCCGTAATTTAAAATTAAAATTTCGATTATTCAGTGTTTTGTTGTGCGAAAACTGTTTCAGATTCCAGACTTTTGCTACATGTAATGTTTTAGTTTTGAAAAATAAATAAGTTCACCACGAAAACTTGCATGCGAGTTTTTTTCAAAAAAGTGGTTTTTACTGTACTTAGGTGCTTTATATTTGGATTTTCCAAATTTTTTCGATATAGAAAGAATGTCTGGCGGTGCTTCATTCAAACTACAATGTTTTTAGGACCGTCACAGGTACGCTTCCATCTTAAATATCCGTTTATTTAGTTTTTTTGGTGAAAAACAGCGAAATGTTAACAGGTGCCGTGGCCGGACGTCATTTAACATTTAAATTTCGATTATTCAGTGTTTTGTTGTGCGAAAACTGTTTCAGACACCATTCTTTTTCTACGTGTAATGTTTCAGTGTTGAAAAATAAATCCCGCACCGCTAAAACTTGCATGCGAGTTTTTTCAAAAAAGTAGTTTTTACTGTACTTAGATGCTTTATATTTGGATTTTCCATATTTTTTTTGTATATAAAGAATGTCTGGCGGTGCTTCATTCAAACTACAATGTTTTTAGGTCCGTCACAGGTACGCTTCCATCTTAAATATCCTTTTATTTAGTTTTTTTAGTGAAAAACAGCGAAATGTTAACAGGTGCCGTGGCCGGCCGTAATTTAAAATTAAAATTTCGATTATTCAGTTTTTTATTGTGCGAAAACTGTTTCAGATACCAGACTTTTGATATGTGTAATGTTTCAATGTTGAAAAATAAATCCTTCACCGCAAAAACCTGCATGCGAGTTTTTTTCAAAAAAGTGGTTTTTACTGTACTTAGATGCTTTTTATTTGGATTATCCAAATTTTTTTGATATAGAAAGATGACCTATGGTGCTTTAATCACACTACAACGTTTTTAGGATCGTTTAGGGTACGCTTCAATCTAAAAAATCCATTCATTTAGTTTTTTTGGTAAAAAACAGCGAATTGTTAACAGGTGTCGTGCCCGCCCGGAATTTAAAATTAAACTTTCGATTATTCAGTGTTGTGTTGTGTTAAAACTGTTTCAGACACCAGTCTTTTGCTACATGTAATGTTTTAGTTTTGAAAAATAAATAATTTCACCACGAAAACTTGCATGCGAGTTTTTTTCAAAAAAGTGGTTTTTACTGTACTTAGGTGCTTTATATTTGGATTTTCCAAATTTTTTCGATATAGAAAGAATGTCTGGCGGTGCTTCATTCAAACTACAATGTTTTTAGGACCGTCACAGGTACGCTTCCATCTTAAATATCCGTTTATTTAGTTTTTTTGGTGAAAAACAGCGAAATGTTAACAGGTGCCGTGGCCGGACGTCATTTAACATTTAAATTTCGATTATTCAGTGTTTTGTTGTGCGAAAACTGTTTCAGACACCATTCTTTTTCTACGTGTAATGTTTCAGTGTTGAAAAATAAATCCCGCACCGCTAAAACTTGCATGCGAGTTTTTTCAAAAAAGTAGTTTTTACTGTACTTAGATGCTTTATATTTGGATTTTCCATATTTTTTTTGTATATAAAGAATGTCTGGCGGTGCTTCATTCAAACTACAATGTTTTTAGGTCCGTCACAGGTACGCTTCCATCTTAAATATCCTTTTATTTAGTTTTTTTAGTGAAAAACAGCGAAATGTTAACAGGTGCCGTGGCCGGCCGTAATTTAAAATTAAAATTTCGATTATTCAGTTTTTTATTGTGCGAAAACTGTTTCAGATACCAGACTTTTGATATGTGTAATGTTTCAATGTTGAAAAATAAATCCTTCACCGCAAAAACCTGCATGCGAGTTTTTTTCAAAAAAGTGGTTTTTACTGTACTTAGATGCTTTTTATTTGGATTATCCAAATTTTTTTGATATAGAAAGATGACCTATGGTGCTTTAATCACACTACAACGTTTTTAGGATCGTTTAGGGTACGCTTCAATCTAAAAAATCCATTCATTTAGTTTTTTTGGTAAAAAACAGCGAATTGTTAACAGGTGTCGTGCCCGCCCGGAATTTAAAATTAAACTTTCGATTATTCAGTGTTGTGTTGTGTTAAAACTGTTTCAGACACCAGTCTTTTGCTACATGTAATGTTTTAGTTTTGAAAAATAAATAATTTCACCACGAAAACTTGCATGCGAGTTTTTTTCAAAAAAGTGGTTTTTACTGTACTTAGGTGCTTTATATTTGGATTTTCCAAATTTTTTCGATATAGAAAGAATGTCTGGCGGTGCTTCATTCAAACTACAATGTTTTTAGGACCGTCACAGGTACGCTTCCATCTTAAATATCCGTTTATTTAGTTTTTTTGGTGAAAAACAGCGAAATGTTAACAGGTGCCGTGGCCGGACGTCATTTAACATTTAAATTTCGATTATTCAGTGTTTTGTTGTGCGAAAACTGTTTCAGACACCATTCTTTTTCTACGTGTAATGTTTCAGTGTTGAAAAATAAATCCCGCACCGCTAAAACTTGCATGCGAGTTTTTTTCAAAAAAGTGGTTTTTACTGTACTTAGATGCTTTTTATTTGGATTATCCAAATTTTTTTGATATAGAAAGATGACCTATGGTGCTTTAATCACACTACAACGTTTTTAGGATCGTTTAGGGTACGCTTCAATCTAAAAAATCCATTCATTTAGTTTTTTTGGTAAAAAACAGCGAATTGTTAACAGGTGTCGTGCCCGCCCGGAATTTAAAATTAAACTTTCGATTATTCAGTGTTTTGTTGTGCGAAAACTGTTTCAGACACCAGTCTTTTGCTACATGTAATGTTTTAGTTTTGAAAAATAAATAATTTCACCACGAAAACTTGCATGCGAGTTTTTTTCAAAAAAGTGGTTTTTACTGTAGTTAGGTGCTTTATATTTGGATTTTCCAAATTTTTTCGATATAGAAAGAATGTCTGGCGGTGCTTCATTCAAACTACAATGTTTTTAGGACCGTCACAGGTACGCTTCCATCTTAAATATCCGTTTATTTAGTTTTTTTGGTGAAAAACAGCGAAATGTTAACAGGTGCCGTGGCCGGACGTCATTTAACATTTAAATTTCGATTATTCAGTGTTTTGTTGTGCGAAAACTGTTTCAGACACCATTCTTTTTCTACGTGTAATGTTTCAGTGTTGAAAAATAAATCCCGCACCGCTAAAACTTGCATGCGAGTTTTTTCAAAAAAGTAGTTTTTACTGTACTTAGATGCTTTATATTTGGATTTTCCATATTTTTTTTGTATATAAAGAATGTCTGGCGGTGCTTCATTCAAACTACAATGTTTTTAGGTCCGTCACAGGTACGCTTCCATCTTAAATATCCTTTTATTTAGTTTTTTTAGTGAAAAACAGCGAAATGTTAACAGGTGCCGTGGCCGGCCGTAATTTAAAATTAAAATTTCGATTATTCAGTTTTTTATTGTGCGAAAACTGTTTCAGATACCAGACTTTTGATATGTGTAATGTTTCAATGTTGAAAAATAAATCCTTCACCGCAAAAACCTGCATGCGAGTTTTTTTCAAAAAAGTGGTTTTTACTGTACTTAGATGCTTTTTATTTGGATTATCCAAATTTTTTTGATATAGAAAGATGACCTATGGTGCTTTAATCACACTACAACGTTTTTAGGATCGTTTAGGGTACGCTTCAATCTAAAAAATCCATTCATTTAGTTTTTTTGGTAAAAAACAGCGAATTGTTAACAGGTGTCGTGCCCGCCCGGAATTTAAAATTAAACTTTCGATTATTCAGTGTTGTGTTGTGTTAAAACTGTTTCAGACACCAGTCTTTTGCTACATGTAATGTTTTAGTTTTGAAAAATAAATAATTTCACCACGAAAACTTGCATGCGAGTTTTTTTCAAAAAAGTGGTTTTTACTGTACTTAGGTGCTTTATATTTGGATTTTCCAAATTTTTTCGATATAGAAAGAATGTCTGGCGGTGCTTCATTCAAACTACAATGTTTTTAGGACCGTCACAGGTACGCTTCCATCTTAAATATCCGTTTATTTAGTTTTTTTGGTGAAAAACAGCGAAATGTTAACAGGTGCCGTGGCCGGACGTCATTTAACATTTAAATTTCGATTATTCAGTGTTTTGTTGTGCGAAAACTGTTTCAGACACCATTCTTTTTCTACGTGTAATGTTTCAGTGTTGAAAAATAAATCCCGCACCGCTAAAACTTGCATGCGAGTTTTTTTCAAAAAAGTGGTTTTTACTGTACTTAGATGCTTTTTATTTGGATTATCCAAATTTTTTTGATATAGAAAGATGACCTATGGTGCTTTAATCACACTACAACGTTTTTAGGATCGTTTAGGGTACGCTTCAATCTAAAAAATCCATTCATTTAGTTTTTTTGGTAAAAAACAGCGAATTGTTAACAGGTGTCGTGCCCGCCCGGAATTTAAAATTAAACTTTCGATTATTCAGTGTTTTGTTGTGCGAAAACTGTTTCAGACACCAGTCTTTTGCTACATGTAATGTTTTAGTTTTGAAAAATAAATAATTTCACCACGAAAACTTGCATGCGAGTTTTTTTCAAAAAAGTGGTTTTTACTGTAGTTAGGTGCTTTATATTTGGATTTTCCAAATTTTTTCGATATAGAAAGAATGTCTGGCGGTGCTTCATTCAAACTACAATGTTTTTAGGACCGTCACAGGTACGCTTCCATCTTAAATATCCGTTTATTTAGTTTTTTTGGTGAAAAACAGCGAAATGTTAACAGGTGCCGTGGCCGGACGTCATTTAACATTTAAATTTCGATTATTCAGTGTTTTGTTGTGCGAAAACTGTTTCAGACACCATTCTTTTTCTACGTGTAATGTTTCAGTGTTGAAAAATAAATCCCGCACCGCTAAAACTTGCATGCGAGTTTTTTCAAAAAAGTAGTTTTTACTGTACTTAGATGCTTTATATTTGGATTTTCCATATTTTTTTTGTATATAAAGAATGTCTGGCGGTGCTTCATTCAAACTACAATGTTTTTAGGTCCGTCACAGGTACGCTTCCATCTTAAATATCCTTTTATTTAGTTTTTTTAGTGAAAAACAGCGAAATGTTAACAGGTGCCGTGGCCGGCCGTAATTTAAAATTAAAATTTCGATTATTCAGTTTTTTATTGTGCGAAAACTGTTTCAGATACCAGACTTTTGATATGTGTAATGTTTCAATGTTGAAAAATAAATCCTTCACCGCAAAAACCTGCATGCGAGTTTTTTTCAAAAAAGTGGTTTTTACTGTACTTAGATGCTTTTTATTTGGATTATCCAAATTTTTTTGATATAGAAAGATGACCTATGGTGCTTTAATCACACTACAACGTTTTTAGGATCGTTTAGGGTACGCTTCAATCTAAAAAATCCATTCATTTAGTTTTTTTGGTAAAAAACAGCGAATTGTTAACAGGTGTCGTGCCCGCCCGGAATTTAAAATTAAACTTTCGATTATTCAGTGTTGTGTTGTGTTAAAACTGTTTCAGACACCAGTCTTTTGCTACATGTAATGTTTTAGTTTTGAAAAATAAATAATTTCACCACGAAAACTTGCATGCGAGTTTTTTTCAAAAAAGTGGTTTTTACTGTACTTAGGTGCTTTATATTTGGATTTTCCAAATTTTTTCGATATAGAAAGAATGTCTGGCGGTGCTTCATTCAAACTACAATGTTTTTAGGACCGTCACAGGTACGCTTCCATCTTAAATATCCGTTTATTTAGTTTTTTTGGTGAAAAACAGCGAAATGTTAACAGGTGCCGTGGCCGGACGTCATTTAACATTTAAATTTCGATTATTCAGTGATTTGTTGTGCGAAAACTGTTTCAGACACCATTCTTTTTCTACGTGTAATGTTTCAGTGTTGAAAAATAAATCCCACACCGCTAAAACTTGCATGCGAGTTTTTTCAAAAAAGTAGTTTTTACTGTACTTAGATGCTTTATATTTGGATTTTCCATATTTGTTTTGTATATAAAGAATGTCTGTCGGTGCTTCATTCAAACTTCAATGTTTTTAGGACCGTCACAGGTACGCTTCCATCTTAAATATCCGTTTATTTAGTTTTTTTGGTGAAAAACAGCAAAATGTTAACAGGTGTCGTGGCCAGCCGTAATTTAAAATTAAAATTTCGATTATTCAGTTTTTTAGTGTGCGAAAACTGTTTCAGATACCAGACTTTTGATATGTGTAATGTTTCAATGTTGAAAAATAAATACTTCACCGCAAAAACTTGCATGCGAGTTTTTTTCAAAAAAGTGGTTTTTACTGTACTTAGATGCTTTATATTTGGATTTTCCAAATTTTTTTGATATAGAAAGATGACCGACGGTGCTTTAATCACACTACAATGTTTTTAGGATCGTTTACGGTACGCTTCAATCTTAAAAATCCGTTTATTTACTTTTTTTGGTGAAAAACAGCGAAATGTTAACAGGTGCCGTGGCCGGCCGTAATGTAAAATTAAAATTTCGATTATTCAGTGTTTTGTTGTGCGAAAACTGTTTCGGATACCAGACTTTTGCTACATGTAATGTTTTAGTTTTGAAAAATAAATAATTTCACCACGAAAACTTGCATGCGAGTTTTTTTCAAAAAAGTGGTTTTTACTGTACTTAGGTGCTTTATATTTGGATTTTCCATATTTTTTTTGTATATAAAGAATGTCTGGCGGTGCTTCATTCAAACTACAATGTTTTTAGGTCCATCACAGGTACGCTTCCATTTTAAATATCCGTTTATTTAGTTTTTTTGGTGAAAAACAGCAAAATGTTAACAGGTGTCGTGGCCAGCCGTAATTTAAAATTAAAATTTCGATTATTCAGTGTTGTGTTGTGTTAAAACTGTTTCAGACACCATTCTTTTTCTACGTGTAATGTTTCAATGTTGAAAAATAAATCCTTCACCGCAAAAACTTGCATGCGAGTTTTTTTCAAAAAAGTGGTTTTTACTGTACTTAGATGCTTTATATTTGGATTTTCCAAATTTTTTTGATATAGAAAGATGACCGACGGTGCTTTAATCACACTACAATGTTTTTAGGATCGTTTACGGTACGCTTCCATCTTGAAAATCCGTTTATTTAGTTTTTTTGGTGAAAAACAGCGAAATGTTAACAGGTGCCGTGGCCGGACGTCATTTAACATTTAAATTTCGTTTATTCAGTGTTTTATTGTACGAAAACTGTTTCAGATACCAGACTTTTGATATGTGTAATGTTTCAATGTTGAAAAATAAATCCTTCACCGCAAAAACTTGCATGCGAGTTTTTTTCAAAAAAGTGGTTTTTACTGTACTTAGATGCTTTATATTTGGATTTTCCAAATTTTTTTGATATAGAAAGATGACCGACGGTGCTTTAATCACACTACATCGTTTTTAGGATCGTTTAGGGTACGCTTCAATCTTAAATATCCGTTTATTTAGTTTTTTTGGTGAAAAACAGCGAAATGTTAACAGGTGCCGTGGCCAGACGTCATTTAACATTTAAATTTCGATCATTCAGTGTTTTGTTGTGCGAAAACTGTTTCAGACACCATTCTTTTTTTACGTGTAATGTTTCAGTGTTGAAAAATAAATAATTTCACCACGAAAACTTGCTTGCGAGTTTTTTTCAAAAAAGTGGTTTTTACTGTACTTAGGTGCTTTATATTTGGATTTTCCATATTTTTTTTGTATATAAAGAATGTCTGGCGGTGCTTCATTCAAACTACAATGTTTTTAGGACCATCACAGGTACGCTTCCATCTTAAATATCCGTTTATTTAGTTTTTTTGATGAAAAACAGCAAAATGATAACAGTAGTCGTGGCCAGCCGTAATTTAAAATTAAAATTTCGATTATTCAGTGTTTTGTTGTGCGAAAACTGTTTCAGATTCCAGACTTTTGCTACATGTAATGTTTTAGTTTTGAAAAATAAATAAGTTCACCACGAAAACTTGCATGCGAGTTTTTTTCAAAAAAGTAGTTTTTACTGTACTTAGATGCTTTATATTTGGATTTTCCATATTTTTTTTGTATATCAAGAATGTCTGGCGGTGCTTCATTCAAACTACAATGTTTTTAGGACCGTCACAGGTACGCTTCCATCTTAAATATCCCTTAATTTAGTTTTTTTGGTGAAAAACAGCGAAATGTTAACAGGTGCCGTGGCCGGACGTCATTTAACATTTAAATTTCGATTATTCAGTGATTTGTTGTGCGAAAACTGTTTCAGACACCATTCTTTTTCTACGTGTAATGTTTCAGTGTTGAAAAATAAATCCCACACCGCTAAAACTTGCATGCGAGTTTTTTCAAAAAAGTAGTTTTTACTGTACTTAGATGCTTTATATTTGGATTTTCCATATTTGTTTTGTATATAAAGAATGTCTGTCGGTGCTTCATTCAAACTTCAATGTTTTTAGGACCGTCACAGGTACGCTTCCATCTTAAATATCCGTTTATTTAGTTTTTTTGGTGAAAAACAGCAAAATGTTAACAGGTGTCGTGGCCAGCCGTAATTTAAAATTAAAATTTCGATTATTCAGTTTTTTAGTGTGCGAAAACTGTTTCAGATACCAGACTTTTGATATGTGTAATGTTTCAATGTTGAAAAATAAATACTTCACCGCAAAAACTTGCATGCGAGTTTTTTTCAAAAAAGTGGTTTTTACTGTACTTAGATGCTTTATATTTGGATTTTCCAAATTTTTTTGATATAGAAAGATGACCGACGGTGCTTTAATCACACTACAATGTTTTTAGGATCGTTTACGGTACGCTTCAATCTTAAAAATCCGTTTATTTACTTTTTTTGGTGAAAAACAGCGAAATGTTAACAGGTGCCGTGGCCGGCCATAATGTAAAATTAAAATTTCGATTATTCAGTGTTTTGTTGTGCGAAAACTGTTTCGGATACCAGACTTTTGCTACATGTAATGTTTTAGTTTTGAAAAATAAATAATTTCACCACGAAAACTTGCATGCGAGTTTTTTTCAAAAAAGTGGTTTTTACTGTACTTAGATGCTTTATATTTGGATTTTCCATATTTTTTTTGTATATAAAGAATGTCTGGCGGTGCTTCATTCAAACTACAATGTTTTTAGGTCCATCACAGGTACGCTTCCATTTTAAATATCCGTTTATTTAGTTTTTTTGGTGAAAAACAGCAAAATGTTAACAGGTGTCGTGGCCAGCCGTAATTTAAAATTAAAATTTCGATTATTCAGTGTTGTGTTGTGTTAAAACTGTTTCAGACACCATTCTTTTTCTACGTGTAATGTTTCAATGTTGAAAAATAAATCCTTCACCGCAAAAACTTGCATGCGAGTTTTTTTCAAAAAAGTGGTTTTTACTGTACTTAGATGCTTTATATTTGGATTTTCCAAATTTTTTTGATATAGAAAGATGACCGACGGTGCTTTAATCACACTACAATGTTTTTAGGATCGTTTACGGTACGCTTCCATCTTGAAAATCCGTTTATTTAGTTTTTTTGGTGAAAAACAGCGAAATGTTAACAGGTGCCGTGGCCGGACGTCATTTAACATTTAAATTTCGTTTATTCAGTGTTTTATTGTGCGAAAACTGTTTCAGATACCAGACTTTTGATATGTGTAATGTTTCAATGTTGAAAAATAAATCCTTCACCGCAAAAACTTGCATGCGAGTTTTTTTCAAAAAAGTGGTTTTTACTGTACTTAGATGCTTTATATTTGGATTTTCCAAATTTTTTTGATATAGAAAGATGACCGACGGTGCTTTAATCACACTACATCGTTTTTAGGATCGTTTACGGTACGCTTCAATCTTAAATATCCGTTTATTTAGTTTTTTTGGTGAAAAACAGCAAAATGTTAACAGGTGTTGTGGCCAGACGTCATTTAACATTTAAATTTCGATTATTCAGTGTTTTGTTGTGCGAAAACTGTTTCAGACACCATTCTTTTTTTACGTGTAATGTTTCAGTGTTGAAAAATAAATAATTTCACCACGAAAACTTGCTTGCGAGTTTTTTTCAAAAAAGTGGTTTTTACTGTACTTAGGTGCTTTATATTTGGATTTTCCATATTTTTTTTGTATATAAAGAATGTCTGGCGGTGCTTCATTCAAACTACAATGTTTTTAGGACCATCACAGGTACTCTTCCATCTTAAATATCCGTTTATTTAGTTTTTTTGGTGAAAAACAGCAAAATGATAACAGTAGTCGTGGCCAGCCGTAATTTAAAATTAAAATTTCGACTATTCAGTGTTTTGTTGTGCGAAAACTGTTTCAGATTCCAGACTTTTGCTACATGTAATGTTTTAGTTTTGAAAAATAAATAAGTTCACCACGAAAACTTGCATGCGAGTTTTTTTCAAAAAAGTAGTTTTTACTGTACTTAGACGCTTTATATTTGGATTTTCCATATTTTTTTTGTATATCAAGAATGTCTGGCGGTGCTTCATTCAAACTACAATGTTTTTAGGACCGTCACAGGTACGCTTCCATCTTAAATATCCCTTAATTTAGTTTTTTTGGTGAAAAACAGCGAAATGTTAACAGGTGCCGTGGCCGGACGTCATTTAACATTTAAATTTCGATTATTCAGTGTTTTGTTGTGCGAAAACTGTTTCAGACACCATTCTTTTTCTACGTGTAATGTTTCAGTGTTGAAAAATAAATCCCACACCGCTAAAACTTGCATGCGAGTTTTTTCAAAAAAGTAGTTTTTACTGTACTTAGATGCTTTATATTTGGATTTTCCATATTTGTTTTGTATATAAAGAATGTCTGTCGGTGCTTCATTCAAACTTCAATGTTTTTAGGACCGTCACAGGTACGCTTCCATCTTAAATATCCGTTTATTTAGTTTTTTTGGTGAAAAACAGCGAAATGTTAACAGGTGCCGTGGCCGGCCATAATGTAAAATTAAAATTTCGATTATTCAGTGTTTTGTTGTGCGAAAACTGTTTCGGATACCAGACTTTTGCTACATGTAATGTTTTAGTTTTGAAAAATAAATAATTTCACCACGAAAACTTGCATGCGAGTTTTTTTCAAAAAAGTGGTTTTTACTGTACTTAGATGCTTTATATTTGGATTTTCCATATTTTTTTTGTATATAAAGAATGTCTGGCGGTGCTTCATTCAAACTACAATGTTTTTAGGTCCATCACAGGTACGCTTCCATTTTAAATATCCGTTTATTTAGTTTTTTTGGTGAAAAACAGCAAAATGTTAACAGGTGTCGTGGCCAGCCGTAATTTAAAATTAAAATTTCGATTATTCAGTGTTGTGTTGTGTTAAAACTGTTTCAGACACCATTCTTTTTCTACGTGTAATGTTTCAATGTTGAAAAATAAATCCTTCACCGCAAAAACTTGCATGCGAGTTTTTTTCAAAAAAGTGGTTTTTACTGTACTTAGATGCTTTATATTTGGATTTTCCAAATTTTTTTGATATAGAAAGATGACCGACGGTGCTTTAATCACACTACAATGTTTTTAGGATCGTTTACGGTACGCTTCCATCTTGAAAATCCGTTTATTTAGTTTTTTTGGTGAAAAACAGCGAAATGTTAACAGGTGCCGTGGCCGGACGTCATTTAACATTTAAATTTCGTTTATTCAGTGTTTTATTGTGCGAAAACTGTTTCAGATACCAGACTTTTGATATGTGTAATGTTTCAATGTTGAAAAATAAATCCTTCACCGCAAAAACTTGCATGCGAGTTTTTTTCAAAAAAGTGGTTTTTACTGTACTTAGATGCTTTATATTTGGATTTTCCAAATTTTTTTGATATAGAAAGATGACCGACGGTGCTTTAATCACACTACATCGTTTTTAGGATCGTTTACGGTACGCTTCAATCTTAAATATCCGTTTATTTAGTTTTTTTGGTGAAAAACAGCAAAATGTTAACAGGTGTTGTGGCCAGACGTCATTTAACATTTAAATTTCGATTATTCAGTGTTTTGTTGTGCGAAAACTGTTTCAGACACCATTCTTTTTTTACGTGTAATGTTTCAGTGTTGAAAAATAAATAATTTCACCACGAAAACTTGCTTGCGAGTTTTTTTCAAAAAAGTGGTTTTTACTGTACTTAGGTGCTTTATATTTGGATTTTCCATATTTTTTTTGTATATAAAGAATGTCTGGCGGTGCTTCATTCAAACTACAATGTTTTTAGGACCATCACAGGTACTCTTCCATCTTAAATATCCGTTTATTTAGTTTTTTTGGTGAAAAACAGCAAAATGATAACAGTAGTCGTGGCCAGCCGTAATTTAAAATTAAAATTTCGACTATTCAGTGTTTTGTTGTGCGAAAACTGTTTCAGATTCCAGACTTTTGCTACATGTAATGTTTTAGTTTTGAAAAATAAATAAGTTCACCACGAAAACTTGCATGCGAGTTTTTTTCAAAAAAGTAGTTTTTACTGTACTTAGACGCTTTATATTTGGATTTTCCATATTTTTTTTGTATATCAAGAATGTCTGGCGGTGCTTCATTCAAACTACAATGTTTTTAGGACCGTCACAGGTACGCTTCCATCTTAAATATCCCTTAATTTAGTTTTTTTGGTGAAAAACAGCGAAATGTTAACAGGTGCCGTGGCCGGACGTCATTTAACATTTAAATTTCGATTATTCAGTGTTTTGTTGTGCGAAAACTGTTTCAGACACCATTCTTTTTCTACGTGTAATGTTTCAGTGTTGAAAAATAAATCCCACACCGCTAAAACTTGCATGCGAGTTTTTTCAAAAAAGTAGTTTTTACTGTACTTAGATGCTTTATATTTGGATTTTCCATATTTGTTTTGTATATAAAGAATGTCTGTCGGTGCTTCATTCAAACTTCAATGTTTTTAGGACCGTCACAGGTACGCTTCCATCTTAAATATCCCTTAATTTAGTTTTTTTGGTGAAAAACAGCGAAATGTTAACAGGTGCCGTGGCCGGACGTCATTTAACATTTAAATTTCGATTATTCAGTGATTTGTTGTGCGAAAACTGTTTCAGACACCATTCTTTTTCTACGTGTAATGTTTCAGTGTTGAAAAATAAATCCCACACCGCTAAAACTTGCATGCGAGTTTTTTCAAAAAAGTAGTTTTTACTGTACTTAGATGCTTTATTTTTGGATTTTCCATATTTGTTTTGTATATAAAGAATGTCTGTCGGTGCTTCATTCAAACTTCAATGTTTTTAGGACCGTCACAGGTACGCTTCCATCTTAAATATCCGTTTATTTAGTTTTTTTGGTGAAAAACAGCAAAATGTTAACAGGTGTCGTGGCCAGCCGTAATTTAAAATTAAAATTTCGATTATTCAGTTTTTTAGTGTGCGAAAACTGTTTCAGATACCAGACTTTTGATATGTGTAATGTTTCAATGTTGAAAAATAAATACTTCACCGCAAAAACTTGCATGCGAGTTTTTTTCAAAAAAGTGGTTTTTACTGTACTTAGATGCTTTATATTTGGATTTTCCAAATTTTTTTGATATAGAAAGATGACCGACGGTGCTTTAATCACACTACAATGTTTTTAGGATCGTTTACGGTACGCTTCAATCTTAAAAATCCGTTTATTTACTTTTTTTGGTGAAAAACAGCGAAATGTTAACAGGTGCCGTGGCCGGCCGTAATGTAAAATTAAAATTTCGATTATTCAGTGTTTTGTTGTGCGAAAACTGTTTCGGATACCAGACTTTTGCTACATGTAATGTTTTAGTTTTGAAAAATAAATAATTTCACCACGAAAACTTGCATGCGAGTTTTTTTCAAAAAAGTGGTTTTTACTGTACTTAGATGCTTTATATTTGGATTTTCCATATTTTTTTTGTATATAAAGAATGTCTGGCGGTGCTTCATTCAAACTACAATGTTTTTAGGTCCATCACAGGTACGCTTCCATTTTAAATATCCGTTTATTTAGTTTTTTTGGTGAAAAACAGCGAAATGTTAACAGGTGCCGTGGCCGGACGTCATTTAACATTTAAATTTCGATTATTCAGTGATTTGTTGTGCGAAAACTGTTTCAGACACCATTCTTTTTCTACGTGTAATGTTTCAGTGTTGAAAAATAAATCCCACACCGCTAAAACTTGCATGCGAGTTTTTTCAAAAAAGTAGTTTTTACTGTACTTAGATGCTTTATATTTGGATTTTCCATATTTGTTTTGTATATAAAGAATGTCTGTCGGTGCTTCATTCAAACTTCAATGTTTTTAGGACCGTCACAGGTACGCTTCCATCTTAAATATCCGTTTATTTAGTTTTTTTGGTGAAAAACAGCAAAATGTTAACAGGTGTCGTGGCCAGCCGTAATTTAAAATTAAAATTTCGATTATTCAGTTTTTTAGTGTGCGAAAACTGTTTCAGATACCAGACTTTTGATATGTGTAATGTTTCAATGTTGAAAAATAAATCCTTCACCGCAAAAACTTGCATGCGAGTTTTTTTCAAAAAAGTGGTTTTTACTGTACTTAGATGCTTTATATTTGGATTTTCCAAATTTTTTTGATATAGAAAGATGACCGACGGTGCTTTAATCACACTACAATGTTTTTAGGATCGTTTACGGTACGCTTCCATCTTGAAAATCCGTTTATTTAGTTTTTTTGGTGAAAAACAGCGAAATGTTAACAGGTGCCGTGGCCGGACGTCATTTAACATTTAAATTTCGTTTATTCAGTGTTTTATTGTGCGAAAACTGTTTCAGATACCAGACTTTTGATATGTGTAATGTTTCAATGTTGAAAAATAAATCCTTCACCGCAAAAACTTGCATGCGAGTTTTTTTCAAAAAAGTGGTTTTTACTGTACTTAGATGCTTTATATTTGGATTTTCCAAATTTTTTTGATATAGAAAGATGACCGACGGTGCTTTAATCACACTACATCGTTTTTAGGATCGTTTACGGTACGCTTCAATCTTAAATATCCGTTTATTTAGTTTTTTTGGTGAAAAACAGCAAAATGTTAACAGGTGTTGTGGCCAGACGTCATTTAACATTTAAATTTCGATTATTCAGTGTTTTGTTGTGCGAAAACTGTTTCAGACACCATTCTTTTTTTACGTGTAATGTTTCAGTGTTGAAAAATAAATAATTTCACCACGAAAACTTGCTTGCGAGTTTTTTTCAAAAAAGTGGTTTTTACTGTACTTAGGTGCTTTATATTTGGATTTTCCATATTTTTTTTGTATATAAAGAATGTCTGGCGGTGCTTCATTCAAACTACAATGTTTTTAGGACCATCACAGGTACTCTTCCATCTTAAATATCCGTTTATTTAGTTTTTTTGGTGAAAAACAGCAAAATGATAACAGTAGTCGTGGCCAGCCGTAATTTAAAATTAAAATTTCGACTATTCAGTGTTTTGTTGTGCGAAAACTGTTTCAGATTCCAGACTTTTGCTACATGTAATGTTTTAGTTTTGAAAAATAAATAAGTTCACCACGAAAACTTGCATGCGAGTTTTTTTCAAAAAAGTAGTTTTTACTGTACTTAGACGCTTTATATTTGGATTTTCCATATTTTTTTTGTATATCAAGAATGTCTGGCGGTGCTTCATTCAAACTACAATGTTTTTAGGACCGTCACAGGTACGCTTCCATCTTAAATATCCCTTAATTTAGTTTTTTTGGTGAAAAACAGCGAAATGTTAACAGGTGCCGTGGCCGGACGTCATTTAACATTTAAATTTCGATTATTCAGTGTTTTGTTGTGCGAAAACTGTTTCAGACACCATTCTTTTTCTACGTGTAATGTTTCAGTGTTGAAAAATAAATCCCACACCGCTAAAACTTGCATGCGAGTTTTTTCAAAAAAGTAGTTTTTACTGTACTTAGATGCTTTATATTTGGATTTTCCATATTTGTTTTGTATATAAAGAATGTCTGTCGGTGCTTCATTCAAACTTCAATGTTTTTAGGACCGTCACAGGTACGCTTCCATCTTAAATATCCCTTAATTTAGTTTTTTTGGTGAAAAACAGCGAAATGTTAACAGGTGCCGTGGCCGGACGTCATTTAACATTTAAATTTCGATTATTCAGTGATTTGTTGTGCGAAAACTGTTTCAGACACCATTCTTTTTCTACGTGTAATGTTTCAGTGTTGAAAAATAAATCCCACACCGCTAAAACTTGCATGCGAGTTTTTTCAAAAAAGTAGTTTTTACTGTACTTAGATGCTTTATTTTTGGATTTTCCATATTTGTTTTGTATATAAAGAATGTCTGTCGGTGCTTCATTCAAACTTCAATGTTTTTAGGACCGTCACAGGTACGCTTCCATCTTAAATATCCGTTTATTTAGTTTTTTTGGTGAAAAACAGCAAAATGTTAACAGGTGTCGTGGCCAGCCGTAATTTAAAATTAAAATTTCGATTATTCAGTTTTTTAGTGTGCGAAAACTGTTTCAGATACCAGACTTTTGATATGTGTAATGTTTCAATGTTGAAAAATAAATACTTCACCGCAAAAACTTGCATGCGAGTTTTTTTCAAAAAAGTGGTTTTTACTGTACTTAGATGCTTTATATTTGGATTTTCCAAATTTTTTTGATATAGAAAGATGACCGACGGTGCTTTAATCACACTACAATGTTTTTAGGATCGTTTACGGTACGCTTCAATCTTAAAAATCCGTTTATTTACTTTTTTTGGTGAAAAACAGCGAAATGTTAACAGGTGCCGTGGCCGGCCGTAATGTAAAATTAAAATTTCGATTATTCAGTGTTTTGTTGTGCGAAAACTGTTTCGGATACCAGACTTTTGCTACATGTAATGTTTTAGTTTTGAAAAATAAATAATTTCACCACGAAAACTTGCATGCGAGTTTTTTTCAAAAAAGTGGTTTTTACTGTACTTAGATGCTTTATATTTGGATTTTCCATATTTTTTTTGTATATAAAGAATGTCTGGCGGTGCTTCATTCAAACTACAATGTTTTTAGGTCCATCACAGGTACGCTTCCATTTTAAATATCCGTTTATTTAGTTTTTTTGGTGAAAAACAGCGAAATGTTAACAGGTGCCGTGGCCGGACGTCATTTAACATTTAAATTTCGATTATTCAGTGATTTGTTGTGCGAAAACTGTTTCAGACACCATTCTTTTTCTACGTGTAATGTTTCAGTGTTGAAAAATAAATCCCACACCGCTAAAACTTGCATGCGAGTTTTTTCAAAAAAGTAGTTTTTACTGTACTTAGATGCTTTATATTTGGATTTTCCATATTTGTTTTGTATATAAAGAATGTCTGTCGGTGCTTCATTCAAACTTCAATGTTTTTAGGACCGTCACAGGTACGCTTCCATCTTAAATATCCGTTTATTTAGTTTTTTTGGTGAAAAACAGCAAAATGTTAACAGGTGTCGTGGCCAGCCGTAATTTAAAATTAAAATTTCGATTATTCAGTTTTTTAGTGTGCGAAAACTGTTTCAGATACCAGACTTTTGATATGTGTAATGTTTCAATGTTGAAAAATAAATACTTCACCGCAAAAACTTGCATGCGAGTTTTTTTCAAAAAAGTGGTTTTTACTGTACTTAGATGCTTTATATTTGGATTTTCCAAATTTTTTTGATATAGAAAGATGACCGACGGTGCTTTAATCACACTACAATGTTTTTAGGATCGTTTACGGTACGCTTCAATCTTAAAAATCCGTTTATTTACTTTTTTTGGTGAAAAACAGCGAAATGTTAACAGGTGCCGTGGCCGGCCGTAATGTAAAATTAAAATTTCGATTATTCAGTGTTTTGTTGTGCGAAAACTGTTTCGGATACCAGACTTTTGCTACATGTAATGTTTTAGTTTTGAAAAATAAATAATTTCACCACGAAAACTTGCATGCGAGTTTTTTTCAAAAAAGTGGTTTTTACTGTACTTAGATGCTTTATATTTGGATTTTCCATATTTTTTTTGTATATAAAGAATGTCTGGCGGTGCTTCATTCAAACTACAATGTTTTTAGGTCCATCACAGGTACGCTTCCATTTTAAATATCCGTTTATTTAGTTTTTTTGGTGAAAAACAGCAAAATGTTAACAGGTGTCGTGGCCAGCCGTAATTTAAAATTAAAATTTCGATTATTCAGTGTTGTGTTGTGTTAAAACTGTTTCAGACACCATTCTTTTTCTACGTGTAATGTTTCAATGTTGAAAAATAAATCCTTCACCGCAAAAACTTGCATGCGAGTTTTTTTCAAAAAAGTGGTTTTTACTGTACTTAGATGCTTTATATTTGGATTTTCCAAATTTTTTTGATATAGAAAGATGACCGACGGTGCTTTAATCACACTACAATGTTTTTAGGATCGTTTACGGTACGCTTCCATCTTGAAAATCCGTTTATTTAGTTTTTTTGGTGAAAAACAGCGAAATGTTAACAGGTGCCGTGGCCGGACGTCATTTAACATTTAAATTTCGTTTATTCAGTGTTTTATTGTGCGAAAACTGTTTCAGATACCAGACTTTTGATATGTGTAATGTTTCAATGTTGAAAAATAAATCCTTCACCGCAAAAACTTGCATGCGAGTTTTTTTCAAAAAAGTGGTTTTTACTGTACTTAGATGCTTTATATTTGGATTTTCCAAATTTTTTTGATATAGAAAGATGACCGACGGTGCTTTAATCACACTACATCGTTTTTAGGATCGTTTACGGTACGCTTCAATCTTAAATATCCGTTTATTTAGTTTTTTTGGTGAAAAACAGCGAAATGTTAACAGGTGCCGTGGCCAGACGTCATTTAACATTTAAATTTCGATTATTCAGTGTTTTGTTGTGCGAAAACTGTTTCAGACACCATTCTTTTTTTACGTGTAATGTTTCAGTGTTGAAAAATAAATAATTTCACCACGAAAACTTGCTTGCGAGTTTTTTTCAAAAAAGTGGTTTTTACTGTACTTAGGTGCTTTATATTTGGATTTTCCATATTTTTTTTGTATATAAAGAATGTCTGGCGGTGCTTCATTCAAACTACAATGTTTTTAGGACCATCACAGGTACTCTTCCATCTTAAATATCCGTTTATTTAGTTTTTTTGGTGAAAAACAGCAAAATGATAACAGTAGTCGTGGCCAGCCGTAATTTAAAATTAAAATTTCGATTATTCAGTGTTTTGTTGTGCGAAAACTGTTTCAGATTCCAGACTTTTGCTACATGTAATGTTTTAGTTTTGAAAAATAAATAAGTTCACCACGAAAACTTGCATGCGAGTTTTTTTCAAAAAAGTAGTTTTTACTGTACTTAGATGCTTTATATTTGGATTTTCCATATTTTTTTTGTATATCAAGAATGTCTGGCGGTGCTTCATTCAAACTACAATGTTTTTAGGACCGTCACAGGTACGCTTCCATCTTAAATATCCCTTAATTTAGTTTTTTTGGTGAAAAACAGCGAAATGTTAACAGGTGCCGTGGCCGGACGTCATTTAACATTTAAATTTCGATTATTCAGTGATTTGTTGTGCGAAAACAGTTTCAGACACCATTCTTTTTCTACGTGTAATGTTTCAGTGTTGAAAAATAAATCCCACACCGCTAAAACTTGCATGCGAGTTTTTTCAAAAAAGTAGTTTTTACTGTACTTAGATGCTTTATATTTGGATTTTCCATATTTGTTTTGTATATAAAGAATGTCTGTCGGTGCTTCATTCAAACTTCAATGTTTTTAGGACCGTCACAGGTACGCTTCCATCTTAAATATCCGTTTATTTAGTTTTTTTGGTGAAAAACAGCAAAATGTTAACAGGTGTCGTGGCCAGCCGTAATTTAAAATTAAAATTTCGATTATTCAGTTTTTTAGTGTGCGAAAACTGTTTCAGATACCAGACTTTTGATATGTGTAATGTTTCAATGTTGAAAAATAAATACTTCACCGCAAAAACTTGCATGCGAGTTTTTTTCAAAAAAGTGGTTTTTACTGTACTTAGATGCTTTATATTTGGATTTTCCAAATTTTTTTGATATAGAAAGATGACCGACGGTGCTTTAATCACACTACAATGTTTTTAGGATCGTTTACGGTACGCTTCAATCTTAAAAATCCGTTTATTTACTTTTTTTGGTGAAAAACAGCGAAATGTTAACAGGTGCCGTGGCCGGCCATAATGTAAAATTAAAATTTCGATTATTCAGTGTTTTGTTGTGCGAAAACTGTTTCGGATACCAGACTTTTGCTACATGTAATGTTTTAGTTTTGAAAAATAAATAATTTCACCACGAAAACTTGCATGCGAGTTTTTTTCAAAAAAGTGGTTTTTACTGTACTTAGATGCTTTATATTTGGATTTTCCATATTTTTTTTGTATATAAAGAATGTCTGGCGGTGCTTCATTCAAACTACAATGTTTTTAGGTCCATCACAGGTACGCTTCCATTTTAAATATCCGTTTATTTAGTTTTTTTGGTGAAAAACAGCAAAATGTTAACAGGTGTCGTGGCCAGCCGTAATTTAAAATTAAAATTTCGATTATTCAGTGTTGTGTTGTGTTAAAACTGTTTCAGACACCATTCTTTTTCTACGTGTAATGTTTCAATGTTGAAAAATAAATCCTTCACCGCAAAAACTTGCATGCGAGTTTTTTTCAAAAAAGTGGTTTTTACTGTACTTAGATGCTTTATATTTGGATTTTCCAAATTTTTTTGATATAGAAAGATGACCGACGGTGCTTTAATCACACTACAATGTTTTTAGGATCGTTTACGGTACGCTTCCATCTTGAAAATCCGTTTATTTAGTTTTTTTGGTGAAAAACAGCGAAATGTTAACAGGTGCCGTGGCCGGACGTCATTTAACATTTAAATTTCGTTTATTCAGTGTTTTATTGTGCGAAAACTGTTTCAGATACCAGACTTTTGATATGTGTAATGTTTCAATGTTGAAAAATAAATCCTTCACCGCAAAAACTTGCATGCGAGTTTTTTTCAAAAAAGTGGTTTTTACTGTACTTAGATGCTTTATATTTGGATTTTCCAAATTTTTTTGATATAGAAAGATGACCGACGGTGCTTTAATCACACTACATCGTTTTTAGGATCGTTTACGGTACGCTTCAATCTTAAATATCCGTTTATTTAGTTTTTTTGGTGAAAAACAGCAAAATGTTAACAGGTGTTGTGGCCAGACGTCATTTAACATTTAAATTTCGATTATTCAGTGTTTTGTTGTGCGAAAACTGTTTCAGACACCATTCTTTTTTTACGTGTAATGTTTCAGTGTTGAAAAAAAAATAATTTCACCACGAAAACTTGCTTGCGAGTTTTTTTCAAAAAAGTGGTTTTTACTGTACTTAGGTGCTTTATATTTGGATTTTCCATATTTTTTTTGTATATAAAGAATGTCTGGCGGTGCTTCATTCAAACTACAATGTTTTTAGGACCATCACAGGTACTCTTCCATCTTAAATATCCGTTTATTTAGTTTTTTTGGTGAAAAACAGCAAAATGATAACAGTAGTCGTGGCCAGCCGTAATTTAAAATTAAAATTTCGATTATTCAGTGTTTTGTTGTGCGAAAACTGTTTCAGATTCCAGACTTTTGCTACATGTAATGTTTTAGTTTTGAAAAATAAATAAGTTCACCACGAAAACTTGCATGCGAGTTTTTTTCAAAAAAGTAGTTTTTACTGTACTTAGCCGCTTTATATTTGGATTTTCCATATTTTTTTTGTATATCAAGAATGTCTGGCGGTGCTTCATTCAAACTACAATGTTTTTAGGACCGTCACAGGTACGCTTCCATCTTAAATATCCCTTAATTTAGTTTTTTTGGTGAAAAACAGCGAAATGTTAACAGGTGCCGTGGCCGGACGTCATTTAACATTTAAATTTCGATTATTCAGTGTTTTGTTGTGCGAAAACTGTTTCAGACACCATTCTTTTTCTACGTGTAATGTTTCAGTGTTGAAAAATAAATCCCACACCGCTAAAACTTGCATGCGAGTTTTTTCAAAAAAGTAGTTTTTACTGTACTTAGATGCTTTATATTTGGATTTTCCATATTTGTTTTGTATATAAAGAATGTCTGTCGGTGCTTCATTCAAACTTCAATGTTTTTAGGACCGTCACTGGTACGCTTCCATCTTAAATATCCCTTAATTTAGTTTTTTTGGTGAAAAACAGCGAAATGTTAACAGGTGCCGTGGCCGGACGTCATTTAACATTTAAATTTCGATTATTCAGTGATTTGTTGTGCGAAAACTGTTTCAGACACCATTCTTTTTCTACGTGTAATGTTTCAGTGTTGAAAAATAAATCCCACACCGCTAAAACTTGCATGCGAGTTTTTTCAAAAAAGTAGTTTTTACTGTACTTAGATGCTTTATATTTGGATTTTCCATATTTGTTTTGTATATAAAGAATGTCTGTCGGTGCTTCATTCAAACTTCAATGTTTTTAGGACCGTCACAGGTACGCTTCCATCTTAAATATACGTTTATTTAGTTTTTTTGGTGAAAAACAGCAAAATGTTAACAGGTGTCGTGGCCAGCCGTAATTTAAAATTAAAATTTCGATTATTCAGTTTTTTAGTGTGCGAAAACTGTTTCAGATACCAGACTTTTGATATGTGTAATGTTTCAATGTTGAAAAATAAATACTTCACCGCAAAAACTTGCATGCGAGTTTTTTTCAAAAAAGTGGTTTTTACTGTACTTAGATGCTTTATATTTGGATTTTCCAAATTTTTTTGATATAGAAAGATGACCGACGGTGCTTTAATCACACTACAATGTTTTTAGGATCGTTTACGGTACACTTCAATCTTAAAAATCCGTTTATTTACTTTTTTTGGTGAAAAACAGCGAAATGTTAACAGGTGCCGTGGCCGGCCGTAATGTAAAATTAAAATTTCGATTATTCAGTGTTTTGTTGTGCGAAAACTGTTTCGGATACCAGACTTTTGCTACATGTAATGTTTTAGTTTTGAAAAATAAATAATTTCACCACGAAAACTTGCATGCGAGTTTTTTTCAAAAAAGTGGTTTTTACTGTACTTAGATGCTTTATATTTGGATTTTCCATATTTTTTTTGTATATAAAGAATGTCTGGCGGTGCTTCATTCAAACTACAATGTTTTTAGGTCCATCACAGGTACGCTTCCATTTTAAATATCCGTTTATTTAGTTTTTTTGGTGAAAAACAGCGAAATGTTAACAGGTGCCGTGGCCGGACGTCATTTAACATTTAAATTTCGATTATTCAGTGATTTGTTGTGCGAAAACTGTTTCAGACACCATTCTTTTTCTACGTGTAATGTTTCAATGTTGAAAAATAAATCCCACACCGCTAAAACTTGCATGCGAGTTTTTTCAAAAAAGTAGTTTTTACTGTACTTAGATGCTTTATATTTGGATTTTCCATATTTGTTTTGTATATAAAGAATGTCTGTCGGTGCTTCATTCAAACTTCAATGTTTTTAGGACCGTCACAGGTACGCTTCCATCTTAAATATCCGTTTATTTAGTTTTTTTGGTGAAAAACAGCAAAATGTTAACAGGTGTCGTGGCCAGCCGTAATTTAAAATTAAAATTTCGATTATTCAGTTTTTTAGTGTGCGAAAACTGTTTCAGATACCAGACTTTTGATATGTGTAATGTTTCAATGTTGAAAAATAAATACTTCACCGCAAAAACTTGCATGCGAGTTTTTTTCAAAAAAGTGGTTTTTACTGTACTTAGATGCTTTATATTTGGATTTTCCATATTTTTTTTGTATATAAAGAATGTCTGGCGGTGCTTCATTCAAACTACAATGTTTTTAGGTCCATCACAGGTACGCTTCCATTTTAAATATCCGTTTATTTAGTTTTTTTGGTGAAAAACAGCGAAATGTTAACAGGTGCCGTGGCCGGACGTCATTTAACATTTAAATTTCGTTTATTCAGTGTTTTATTGTGCGAAAACTGTTTCAGATACCAGACTTTTGATATGTGTAATGTTTCAATGTTGAAAAATAAATCCTTCACCGCAAAAACTTGCATGCGAGTTTTTTTCAAAAAAGTGGTTTTTACTGTACTTAGATGCTTTATATTTGGATTTTCCAAATTTTTTTGATATAGAAAGATGACCGACGGTGCTTTAATCACACTACATCGTTTTTAGGATCGTTTAGGGTACGCTTCAATCTTAAATATCCGTTTATTTAGTTTTTTTGGTGAAAAACAGCGAAATGTTAACAGTAGTCGTGGCCAGCCGTAATTTAAAATTAAAATTTCGATTATTCAGTGTTTTGTTGTGCGAAAACTGTTTCAGATTCCAGACTTTTGCTACATGTAATGTTTTAGTTTTGAAAAATAAATAATTTCACCACGAAAACTTGCATGCGAGTTTTTTTCAAAAAAGTGGTTTTTACTGTACTTAGATGCTTTATATTTGGATTTTCCAAATTTTTTTGATATAGAAAGATGACCGACGGTGCTTTAATCACACTACATCGTTTTTAGGATCGTTTAGGGTACGCTTCAATCTTAAATATCCGTTTATTTAGTTTTTTTGGTGAAAAACAGCGAAATGTTAACAGTAGTCGTGGCCAGCCGTAATTTAAAATTAAAATTTCGATTATTCAGTGTTTTGTTGTGCGAAAACTGTTTCAGATTCCAGACTTTTGCTACATGGAATGTTTTAGTTTTGAAAAATAAATAAGTTCACCACGAAAACTTGCATGCGAGTTTTTTTCAAAAAAGTGGTTTTTACTGTACTTAGGTGCTTTATATTTGGATTTTCCAAATTTTTTCGATATAGAAAGAATGTCTGGCGGTGCTTCATTCAAACTACAATGTTTTTAGGACCGTCACAGGTACGCTTCCATCTTAAATATCCGTTTATTTAGTTTTTTTGGTGAAAAACAGCGAAATGTTAACAGGTGCCGTGGCCAGACGTCATTTAACATTTAAATTTCGATTATTCAGTGTTTTGTTGTGCGAAAACTGTTTCAGACACCATTCTTTTTCTACGTGTAATGTTTCAGTGTTGAAAAATAAATCCCGCACCGCTAAAACTTGCATGCGAGTTTTTTCAAAAAAGTAGTTTTTACTGTACTTAGATGCTTTATATTTGGATTTTCCATATTTTTTTTGTATATAAAGAATGTCTGGCAGTGCTTCATTCAAACTACAATGTTTTTAGGTCCGTCACAGGTACGCTTCCATCTTAAATATCCTTTTATTTAGTTTTTTTAGTGAAAAACAGCGAAATGTTAACAGGTGCCGTGGCCGGCCGTAATTTAAAATTAAAATTTCGATTATTCAGTTTTTTATTGTGCGAAAACTGTTTCAGATTCCAGACTTTTGATATGTGTAATGTTTCAATGTTGAAAAATAAATCCTTCACCGCAAAAACCTGCATGCGAGTTTTTTTCAAAAAAGTGGTTTTTACTGTACTTAGATGCTTTTTATTTGGATTTTCCAAATTTTTTTGATATAGAAAGATGACCGACGGTGCTTTAATCACACTACATCGTTTTTAGGATCGTTTAGGGTACGCTTCAATCTTAAATATCCGTTTATTTAGTTTTTTTGGTGAAAAACAGCGAAATGTTAACAGGTGCCGTGGCCGGACGTCATTTAACATTTAAATTTCGATTATTCAGTGTTTTGTTGTGCGAAAACTGTTTCAGACACCAGTCTTTTGCTACATGTAATGTTTTAGTTTTGAAAAATAAATAAGTTCACCACGAAAACTTGCATGCGAGTTTTTTTCAAAAAAGTAGTTTTTACTGTACTTATGTGCTTTATATTTTTTTGGCTAAATTATTACCTCCTATTCGTTTAAGAAAGGTATTTTAATTAAGGTAAATAAAATTGGTTCCTATTTAAATTGGCGATGTTTTTCACTACTAGCCAAGTCGGTTTCTACTTTTTAGAATAAGCTCTACGAGAAAATATACTTATACATATTACGTATATAAATTAATAAAAATAATACTTTTATAGTAATAAATTATTAAATGTAATATGATACCATCACTAGTCCATGCTGTGTTGTATGTTATTGAAATTAGTGATCTTTTTCGATACTTATTACAACAATCATTGATGTGATAACATACACTTACCTGTGAATTGTAATAATGAATTGAATAGCGATTGACGGACGGGTTGTAAATGAATCGTTGTGAGCTTACTAAAGTTTACCCGCAGCTTGTTTGATAGTCGTAATAGCTACGAGAAAATATTTTTAAATTTAAAATTGAAATAATATCTAAGTTGGTTAACTATATTTGGATTTTCCAGATTTTTTTGATATAGAAACAAAGTCCGACGGTTCCTCATGCACGCTACAGCGTTTTTAAGTCCATCGCGTGGACGCTTCCATCATTTAAATCAATATATTTAGTTTTTTAGGTGGAAAACGGTGAAATGTGTGAAACTATAAAATAATAAATAATCATAAAATCATCTACGTCATATACATATTAGGTTAAGAAATTCAAAATCGTCGGTAATTTTTCGAAATTAAAATAATTTGCTAAATAAACAAACAATAACGACATCAAAACATTCACGTTATAATGATGTTATATTTTCGTAGCCAATCAATCGATTGGAAATAGCTCACATACGATATAATAATTTATTGTATATTATATCTATTATTGTACAGTTCTTGGGAATATCCGACGTACAAACGCGTATAATATATTAAACTTACTGACTCTACATAACTATATAAGTTAAAGTTTGTGAAGTTAATTTAGTTATTATTAGCGTGATATAAAATATTTCTATGTACCTAAGGTTCAATTGAAAGAAGTGAAATATTATAATTAAAAATTAAAACACCCATCAGACGGCGGCGCAGGTGACGACTCGTTACGAATGAGGCGGTGGAGATTTTTTGGCATTTAGGTGAGTGACGATATATTGTACTGATCCAGGAACACGGACGACAGAGGCGCCGGACCCATAGAAACTGTGTGTTTCATAGGGTCTGGCAAGGCGTTACTCCGGCTACTACCACGGTTAACAGACTTGGCCAACAATGTGACACGCCAGTGGCGAGGAGGAGAGCATAACTCTCTTTTTCGTCGCGAGGCGAACCGAAGCCGGCCGGGGCGTGTCTATTTTGGTGGCTGCCGATTCCAATGGGTCACATCTTCTTCATTCGTCCTGTGACGTTTTGGTCTCCGTCACTCGTCCATGAGTCGTCATTTTCACCACCATCTGACGCGCGCATGATATCGCGCACTAGCCGCTCGCCATTGCTCTCGCGGCTAAAGCTGTTGGGCCTCATTTTGCCGTTTAGTTGTCGCCGTATCGTGTGCCCGAGCGAATGATTTCGTGACACTCGTCTGTTCGTGTGCCGGTCGGAAAACGTTGCGGAGGCGACCAGTTGCCTGTAACACATTGCTTTTTTGCACCGAATCACCTTCTCTATCCTCTCCCCCCTCGTCTAATTTCGTGTCGTTCTACCGATGTTTTTTTTTGTTTTCCTTTTTTATTGTCATTGTCTTCTTATTATCATAGTTATCGTTGTTTTCTTATTATTCTTGTTCAAAATATTTTTTTTCATTCATATACATTGCTATTTATTTATGAAAATGTATTTTACCTATTCATGTTAGTTCATCTAGCGAGTTTTTTTATTTCATTCATTTCACTTTGCTACTTATCAAAATTGTTTATACCATTTTGTACACTGTTTTATTTATCAAATGTGTTATATTTACTGTTAGCCCATATAGCAAATGTTTTTCTTACCAAAATATGTTACATTATTGATAGCTCTTACAGCAAGTTTTTTTCTGAAATTAATGTTTGTTTCATTGGTTTACACTTAAAAATCAAAATTTATAATGTTGTTAGCATTTTAGGCAAGCTTATTTTTCATATTATTAATTTATTTTCATTTGTATCAATTATACCTTGATTTATTATTAAAACATCAATAATTGAAAATAATATTTACGCAATGAATTATATTGTATATTAATCAATCGTTAAAAAATGTTTGATTCTTATTGCAAGATATATTGAAAAAAAGTGGCAGTGAAATAGGTTCAATAGTTAGTATGTAGTTCGAACTATCAAAGAGAATACTAATTGTAAGAATAAACCGGAAAACTATTGTAACCGGTGTGCCCAGTCACTGTGCACTTCACCCGATTAACAAAGGTAAATTTGAAATAAGTTAACATTGTCCGGGTATTGTATACAGTGCCCAATTCGATTTGATCACTGTAGGTTAAATATTGAATATATTTAAAATTAAATAAAAAATCTTACCAGGTACATAAATAATCTTAAAAAATCTAAATTAGACACTTAAAATATTAGTTTTTAAATCTATTAGGTATCCAATTAGGTTTATACAACTGAAGAGTTAATATTATTATCTAAAAGTGGTTTTAAATGATTAAAATGAATACTTTTTAGTACTGATATAGTAATAAATAATCTTTATAGTTAATTACTATTAAAAAATAATGTTAATTACATAGAGATAGAATTATTTTACTTAATTTATTATTACATAGGTACACCACTATTATGGTTGCATTGAGTTGAAAAGTCGATCAAATTTATTATATTTACACCAGTTGGTGGTATATAATGTATGCAAGTACACCTAGCATACTCTTGAGTCTAACTACCCAATTTAGAACTTCTCTTGCCACTTCATTTTTAAAAAAAAAATTTCTGGTGGTACCTCATTATTCATTAGCCTGCAGGATTAACCCATCTTTGCATATCATGAATGGCAATAGTGTTCGCGCAATATAGTATTGTGTTCACTTTATTGTTAATATTACGGGTAGGTTCATATTAATTATTATTATCGGTTATGAGTGTCTCAAACGAATAAAATATCCAAGTATAGTTTTCTAGTGTTATTGTTATGTATAAATGCTATTCGATACACATTTAGTGTGCAGCGCTTTGTATTTAATTTACTTTTCCCACTTGAATCTGAGAAAAGTACACTTTTTTCGGGCAATCTTGTACAATTCCAATATTAATATTGTAACATTATTATTATATCATCCAATATTATTTTATATTATAGTAATTTTAGTAAATTCTGTTTTTCAATTTTTTTTACTGTAACAACTGATTCAAAATATTAATCACTGTTCATATTGAATAAAAAATATTTCGGTGGGCATTTCTCTACAATATTATACTTATGCGCATTTATTTACGTATATAATATGTTACGGACAAAGTAAGAAGTGCACAATGCCCGATTTCCAAAGGCAAAGTTGGAATAAGTTAACATTGTCCGGGTATTGTATACAGTGCCCAATTCGATTTGAGCAATGTCGGGTAAATATTGAATATATTAAATATATATAAAAAATCTAACAGGGTAGACGGGAGGTGACCGCAATGAGCTCGAGCGTTTACTGTCACATCGTCTACAGACGGCGGTGATCACGTAGATGGATGACATATAATATAGTATATACAATGTGAGCTTCAACGGAAACTGTCGCAAATATTCACGAACAAACTCATCTCAAGCTCAAAGAGTTTGAGCACTACGACAACTACAGCCACGACCACTGCCGAGAAACATCTTCACTGTTCTCATCATAACGGCTATGTCGTGTTCCGATGTCGTCCACATTTAACGGGTAAAGATCTTTCCGCTTCTTCGTAGTCGACCAGTCGGCTTCAGAGCGGAAACCAAATACATTCGTGTCGGAACTACCAGACATCCGGAATACAGCCGGCGATTGGAACTGCAGCGACTAAGATTGCGCTGTTCTACGCGCCGCTGTCCAGTTCGGACATATATTATTGACTATTGGCTCGATGACTGTCTCGTCGATATATACCGATTACCGTCTGGATCCCGTTCCTCCCGCGACAGCGTATGTTTACATACTCCGTATATAACTGAATTATAGGTCACATCGTGGTTGAAATCAGTGACGGTTCGGACAGTTTTTTTACACCGAGTGTGGTACCCGATGCTTATAAGACATATGATAAATGATGCGTGTACCGCGGTGTACGTGTCATAACATTGTTAAATTTATTATTCATACACATTTAATTAAAACAAAATACAAATAATAATAATAATATAATAAAATTATATTTTATTTGTTTTAATTTTATCTATAAATATCGATATAACAGATTTGTGTGAAGGGCAACCCGGTGTGATGATCCGTGGTGGGTCGATGGCGTAATAGTTTATGTCAACAGGTAATATATTATTCGCTCACAGTCGATCGATTGTGGCTAGTTGTTACTACTCGTCTTGGAACAGTACTGGTACTAGCTGTGCGACGATAATGGACTGTAATTCTTATATTTTTATGTGACACGGAATGGAAGGAGAATATCGAGTATAGAAAATATTATAAACAGTATACCAAAATAAAAAAAAATGTATTAATAATAGCGGAATAGATAAACAATTCCGACAATAAAATCAAAATAAAAATAAGTAGTCGTGATACGATGTATTAATAATGAATAATAAAAATTAATCAAAACTAAATGATAATAATAATTTACGATGATATAATAATACACTTAAAAGGTTAGGTTAGTGATTATCTTATATCAATGTTATGGGTAATGTCGATTTGCACTCATTTTAGTTCGATTGCACTCAAGCAAGACTCAAAGAGTAGGCGAAATAGGCCCACACATAGGGCGGTATTTAAAATTGTTGCATTATAGATTTTTTGAAGTATTTACATGTAAGGTGCGGGAAAACTTAAGTCTGATAGGTGTGTTTAAACACTTGAGCCGGGCCTAATTGTACTTAGGTTAATAAGGGTAATTGTTGAACTGCACTAATTTAAAAAAAAAAAGGTAAAGATCGAACTACTCTCGGGTTCAAAAAGCAATGTAATTTTATATAATATTATGTAACACAATTTCTTATAACTTCATTAAATATTATTTATTTGTAACATACATCATATTATAGATAATTAAAAAGTATAAAAAATAATAATTAATATGCCAATGATTATGTATTTTAAGCGAAAGGGAAAATAATAGTTTAAATTAACATTTTTTTTTTTTTTGGCACATCTGCATTTAACCAGATTGCGGTTCTATCATTATACATATTTTTACCTAAGTGCAATTCCATCATTTTATTTAGTTAAAAAGTGCAATTCGTCTATCCCGAATAATATAACAACGCTAATCAGCCGAACAAGAAAAAGGATAATTTAAAGTATAATATTATTTAATAGAGCGGTAACGACCGGCAACGACAATACACAATGATATAATGAGTGGTAATTAATCAATAAATAACAATGACCTATCTTTTACGTGGGACTCGGGCTCCTGGCTTGACCATGGGCAAAAACAGAAATAGGTTTGATATAGAACTGTGGATGGCTGATTGCAGGTGGATTTTCGAAGAGAAATGTCCCTGAAAACACGTGATACAGCACGTAATGCTACCGCAAGTAGAGGAATATGGGTGCGTAGTTAGTATACGAATAAGTGCCCCCGGTTATAAGTCACAGACACATTCAGCAAGTAAGATTATTGCTACTCCAATCAAAATTGGTTTGCAAAGCTTAAGCAAAATAGGTACATTAACACCATATGGTGGTGAGACTTGCGGTGACGGAGCGAAACCAGTCAGAACTGAGAGGCTGTGAGAGATGGCACATGCTCTATGAAAAGGTAATATAATTTTTTATGATACATATTACCTTTTCATAGAGCATTTTCTTCAGGATAAAGCAAATTGGGAAAATATTTAGTATATAAAGTGGCCTAATAAAACTATTCCAGAACTGTCAACTATACTTTTAGGAAGCATATTATGACTGAAGTCCAATTTTTACAATGATACTAGTATAAATAATAATACTATAATTTTGTATCAGTAAACGGTAAACTAATTCACCGTAAATTTATATTTATTTATTTTATTTATATTAGGTATATTACTTAATTAATTTTAAATCCAAGCAATTTTTGGTGGTAATTTATTAACTTCAATCTTCTATAACAATCATTATTTTTAATTATAATATTATTTTTTAATCAATAAAATATTTACAATGTAAAGCATTTACTATAAATATATATTTATGACTTTTTTTAATTATGTAAAGATAATATGTATCACTAGACACTAATTAAATAACATTGAATACTTACTTTAATCAAATTCAAATCGTTAACAGATCCAGTAAAAAGTTTTATAAGGAATGCGAAAACGATTGGAATGTCCAGTACGTTATCGATGTTATAATTTATTTATATTACATAAATTTCAAAAATAATATAAAACTTGTTCTATGCGTATAATATAGTATGTACTTTTAAAGTTTTAACCAATGTCACTGTATTATACCTAAATCATTAAATAGTTATTTTTAGATTCTGAACGAAGTGATGAATGTATTGATTTTACTATGATGTATGTTTTTTTTTTTTTTTTTGTGTCTGACGACAACATTTGAAGCAGTAATAATGCTCCGATTTTTGACTTCAGCCCGTCTTTGAATGGGAAAATTCATCTAGTTGGTACTTTGGGGGGGGTCAAAAGTAAAATTTTCAAATAGTTTTCAAAAAAATCTAGAAAACAAAAAAAAAATGACAGAAAAATGGCAATTTTACGAAAAACCACTTTTCGACAAAATCGATTTTTTGATTATTAATAAACAGATACTATAAAGTAACCATAGTAACATATAAAAACTATACTATTTGTTTCAAAATAGAATATATGGTAATATTTAAATATAATATATCCTAAACTGACAAATCATCTTTGTTCAGAATCGTTTTTCGTATACAATGATACTTATCATTGCATTCAAATTTAACCTACCATAGTCTGAGGTCCACCCCACCCCCTAATATATAGCAGAGCGATACCCACTTACCCGCTTTTTATTTTTAGATGAAGATTGGGGAAGTCGAACAATATTTTGTCATAAATACGCAAATCATGAAACAACATTTGGTACTTTAGTATGAAAGATTTTTATTCTATCACAAATACACACATAATAATTCATAAAACATATTCAATTTAATTTTGTAAACTTGTTGTTTTCAAATTCAGAAAGTACAGGAAATTAAGGATAAGAATTGTGTGTTTTTTTTAAATAAATTAGTAAACGTTTTTGTTTTTTACTTAGATATGTTTTTTGGATGAATACAGAAACTATTTTTTTTAAAACAATTACACGTAATTGATTTCGTGTATAAGTGTAGGCTATTTAATAATAATAATAATAATAATAATAATCATTCTTGTCAGTGATCTAAACATTAATTTAAAATTTATTAGTGATGGCGTAGAAATTATACGGTTTATGGTACATACCCAAAAGCATATCTATGATTCCTCAATGTTCCTCGTAAGAGAAGTCTTATATGATAATTATATCTTAAAACACAGATTGTTGATATTCTTTTAATAATAATAATAATAATAAATACCTATATTGTACATGAAAATTGAGTACTTGTTCACTACATTGCTATACAATAATATTGAAATAAACTATTAGTATACAAATACAAAATGATTACTAAAATGTTTAGCCCGAGAAGCAAATAATTGTGGTGAAGCGACACAAAATTATGTTATTTAACACGTGAGTGTGAAGAGTGTTTCGCATTTTATAATTTACTTTACGGGTTTTATCATACTTGTATTAGTACTTAAATAGTACTAAGGCACTACGTGTTGTACATAAAAATAATCGTATATTGAAAATAAGGGCGTTAATTCTCGATGGTGACCGATAAGAATGACTCAAAGATTTGCCTGAAAGATACAACTCCGGACGAAACCCGAATTTAGTTTATTTGCAATTCAGGGTTTAGACGTCAAACACTGCACAAGAGGAATATTATGAAATAGCTATACATTCTAAGAATCAGCCAACATCAATGAAATCGAATTAATGAAGACATCGATAATAATATTACTATAATCGATATGATGATTTCGCAGATTGAAGGTACTGATGAACCGACGACGTACGTTAAATAGTGGTTCTTAGCTGAAGCCGCGGGTTAGGACGACAACGATTCACGGATTGGTAAATATTTGAGAAAGAGGAGGAACGGAGTCTCACGATAATCAGTCACCAACGCAAGGTGTCCGGCACTCTGTGGTGTGTCGAGTTCGCGGGTGTCGCACATTCGGTTATAAACGCAAATAATCTCTGACGGTCAGACGAACGGCATTTTCCTTTTATAATCGCCCGTCCCGGCCCAACGGCGACGGCGACACGGTGGCTGGGCGGTACTGCGGAGAATGGACAACGGCGCTACACTAACGGTACCAATAACAGCAGTTATTGCAATCGTTATTAATTTACGAGAGCTCGACAATTATTAATCGTTACGTAACAATGCGAGCGACGACGGTTTGGTGGACAAGAAAACGGTACATAGTCAGAACGAGAATGTACTGTAAAAACGATAAACGATAAAGTTGGTGGGCGTCGATGGAACAGCCGGACAACTATTTAAACATTACAAACGTACTAAAGCATTTAACGTCCAGTAGGTCGTTGTGAAGCGGTCGTGGCACACTCGGATGCACGTCTGAATAGGGTCGAACGTAATCGGAGACGCATAAAACTAATGCGGTGACCGATACAGCGGCCGTTCCAAATCGCAAATGGTATTTTGCGATCGGACGAAAATACCCATAATGTCGGTGTCAGAGACGTCTCAAAAAAGATATCGTAAAAGTGAAAAAAAAAACAAATATTGAGTGATACGGGATTATGGAAACACACAAACGATGATCGGCATGTGTTTGAGTGCAGCGACGACGTTTAGTTGGGGTGGCACGTCGGCACGAGACGAGATATATATACCGATTGTGGCCGTGATAACGATATAATTATATATTATATACATCAAAACACTGTGATGGTAAATTGGTAACACATCACTGACATCGTGTTACGGATTAAACGGGACACATTGATAATTGCATCGGCATCGGCATGCGCTCGGAACGCTGCGAATAATAATATAATAATATGTTACATGTCAATCGGGCACTTGCCTCACCGGCCGGTGATTGCGATTGCCGCTGACCACCGCAATGATGAGCTGTGAAAAATTTCCGCCGCCGCCGTCATAACGTGTCGCGCTATCACCGTAATATTTTGTTAGGTACTGTTGTTGGAGCGGTGTGGTTAGCGTTCGGATGGCCCGCGAAAACGCGCGTAGTTGACTTATCGCAACATTTTCCCCACGTGTCGCAGTCGTCACTTTCGACGTCTTGTTTTAACGTAATAATATCGTGCGATTTCGGCGTGACGTGTCGTTCGGCAATAGCGAATTAAACGGAGTCTGTCAGGTGTTCACAACGAAGAAATTGATGCGTTATCGATAACAGACGCACACGAGGTGGACGTCGTATTACGCACCAAGACGAATGGCGAATTGGTGAATCGTCGCGCGGCTATAAATTTCACGCACCAAAACGTTATGTGGTTTTGAGTGTACCGATACAACAATATTATATGTCACTCGATCAACACCAACTAATTTTTAATTACATTTAAACGATTGCAATATTCAAAAAAAAGAAAAAGGACTTAATTATTATTATACCTAAGACCTGACATTCTTTTACAAAAGCCTTTCGACTGAAAAATATCCATTCAGCTATATTATACCACACAGTGTTATGTTGTCGGGCTCTCGTTTAACGGTATACTTACACCGGATGTCGAGTTGAATCAGCCGTGGACAGTATGTTGAAATATTTCGATTAGACATTATAATAACACAATACGTATAATATTATCGCTAATGTGTTACTTTACGCATAGATGTAGTCAAATTGTCTGTACAATGCGCCCGACAATCCGAGAATAATGCGATATCCAAGTCATGTATTATTGTTATATTTGTTTAGGTAATCGTTTTAGCTTTAAAAACAGACGTTATTAGCTAAAGATAGTTACTCTATATCATGGGCGTGCGCATTGAGGCAGATGTGCTGCCTCTGGACTTTATTTGGGGCTACCGGGGCCGGTAAATATTAAATAATGGGCCTCGGTAAAATTATATTTCCACAAATTATTTTTTTTTTAATATTACAAATAATAAATATTAAGTACAGGCTTGTGGAAAAGTACACATTTAGTGGTTTGGTATCTTACTGTACAACATTTTATTCAAAAAAACCAATAACTAATACAATTTTAATTTTGATACCCAATCGTAAAAAAAGTAAAACTAAGGGCCAGTTTTAATGGCGAATTTGAAGAATGGGCCGAATTAATCTCTTGCTACCATGGCCACCTGTTGACGGTTTAAAAAAAAAACAACTAATTTTATGTCTTTTTAAGATAGTAGGGTGGTAGTAGGGTATTTGTTAGAATCGTGTAGCATATTGACAGTAGCGGAGGAAGACTTCCCTGGCAATCTCAGAAAACACCGCTTTTTAACCAATTAAAAAAAAAAGATAAATGTACGTAATGTGCGCGTTAATAACGATAATTAATGAATAATGGAACACTGATGGATTAAACGGAGTACATTAATTTGCATCGGCATGCACTTTAAATGCTGTATATATACGTATATAAATCAACCAGGCGCTCGCCTCAACGCCCGGGTATTTAATTGTGATTGTCATTTGTCGCTGACCACCACAATGTTAACCTGTGAAAAACCTCCGTCACCGTCGTAATGTGTCAGTATTGCATTAATATATTTTGATACAGTAATCGGGGTGGCATCGTTATAACCATGATTTTACAGCTATCCATCAAGCTGTCAGAGTTTATTTACTGCAAAATATTCTAATATTCTAATATTCGTCCGGTTCGACGACTTTGGATAATGAAAAAGGTTTTCAGCGCCGTCTACGATATGATTTTTCGTGGTTTGTCATCGAGTATATGAAGACCGCTTTCATAAATGAGATTATTATAAATATAATGATAATATCGTCGATAACATCGTGTTAACAGTAAATTCGACCTTTTGATTGTTAGACTATATACGATGGTAGGTCCCGTTGCTTATTCTGCATCGCGTGTACTCCTCGATGAAATCTGTTAGGGTATCCAACCAGTATCAGCGAACCGTGCCTTTAGTAATGTGGTGTATACCACTATAGTAACTTTCGCGGTGTGCATGCAGCGGCTCGGCACCAGCCAACCAGCTAGCTATCGTCGTATGATAGATAGCTATGTTTGCTAAATAGGTTTTATGATTATAAAATTGAAATAATTTTTGTTGTTGTTACAAATAAAAAAATATAACAAATTATAAAATGTAGTTAAATAATTACTGATAGTAAACATATACCTAGTACTTACTATTAATTATGGTCATCTTAACATTTATTTACATTAAATTTATTCCACTCGATGATATAGCTGATTGTTTATAACTCAGAGTTCTATTATTTTTGCTGTTTCCCTCATGTAGAACGTAACCTGCAATGTCTTAATATTATGACGGTTCACTAACATGTTCTAGTATAGTAGATGAAAAAATATTATGCTTTTGAAGATGAACTTTAATCAAATTAATAATAATATTTTCCATATGCAAAATAGATCTTAGTATAAAATATAAATAGCTTAATACCTATTACTCCAAATATTTTTAAAATTATATCTAATAAATTAGAAAAATACTATTAAACACAGATTTAAGATTTGTGAGAGATTTTATTTAAAATGAATTTATCAACGTATATATACATATTAACTTACTTTTACATTATACGATTTATCTATATCATAGTATTATTTAACAATATCCTCTGTTGAATAAATTTGCTTCCAATCAAATGTTTATTGTGTTTATAATTTAAACAGCGGTTATTATATTAAAATATAAAACGTAACATAGTAAACAAAATTAACAAGCTCGTTTACTAATAAATTGTTTCACTGGTGTATGCAATAGACAATAAATCTGTTCACCGATATATCCGTTGGCCGAAATAATTAACTGAAATAGCTTTTACCAAATTACCTGGACACCCACGGTAGCCCTCCTGGTGTGTACGCAGTGGCCTAGCACCAGTCAACCAGCTATCTATCGTCGTATGATAGCTATATTTGTTTAATGATAAAATTTCAATAATTTTTATAATTATTATACAACTCGGTTACGCAAATACGATACAATTTCGATTATTCAGTGTTTTGTTGTGCGAAAACTGTTTCAGATACCAGTCTTTTGATACGTGTAATGTTTCAGTGTTGAAATATAAATCCTTCACCGCGAAAGCTTGCATGCGAGTATCTTTCAAAAAAGTGGTTTTTACTGTACTTAGATGCTTTATATTTAGATTTTCCAAATTTTTTTGATATAGAATGAAAAACCGACGGTGTTTTATTCACGCTACAACGTTTTTAGGATCGTTAAGGGTACGCTTCCATCTTAAAAATCCGTTTATTTAGTTTTTTTGGTGAAAAACCGCGAAATGTCCCTTTGAGGAGCATGGACGTATATGTACGTTTTTAAAATACACTGTCAAAAAAAGCATTGACGTATAAATACGTTTTTCCCGTGAATTCTTTTTAGTTTCATTGTTTATGTTTCCTTACGATAAAATACCTTATATGAAATATGTGCTGCCATCTGTGAAGTGTAATTTCAACTAATCGTTTTATTTTCATTTATCAATACGGAATAGTTATTAACATTTTTATAAATACATCGAGATTTTTAATTAGTTTATATTGCCTACCAAATCGATATTCTGAGGGGCAACAGTTTTATTTAAATAAAATTAACATATTTATTATTAAAGATCATCATTTATTTTAATTTGAGCTATATTTTGTAAAAACAAATTTATTAAAAACTATAAGGGACTGAAATTAAAAAAGACGTATTTATACGTTTTTGCTGAAACTCGCGAGTGAAAAATAGGACGTACATAGGTACGTCTTCGCTCATAATTTTTTTTCCTAATTTCTCATTCCTAAGCTGCTCCCTGGATTGCATTTACCTATACCAAGGCTGCTCCTCAAAGGGTTAACAGGTGTCATGGCAGGCCGTCATGTAAAATTGAAATTTTGATTACTCAGTGTATCATTGTGCTAAAACTGTTTCATTCAACCATCTATTGATACGTGTAATGTTTCAGAGTTGAAAAATAAATCCTTCACCGCGAAAACTTGCATGCGAGTTTTTTTCAAAAAAGTGGTTTTTACTGTACTTACTACTTAGATGCTTTATATTTGGATTTTCCAGATTTTTTTTGTATAGAAAGAATGTCCGGTGGTGCTTCATTCAAACTACAACGTTTTTAGGACCGTCACGGGTACGCTTCCATCTTAAATATCCGTTTATTTAGTTTTTTTGGTGAAAAACAGCGAAATGTTAACAGGTGTCGTGGCCGGCCGTAATTTAAAATTAAAATTTCGATTATTCAGTGTTTTGTTGAGCGAAAACTGTTTCAGACACCAGTCTTTTGCTACGTGTAATGTTTCAGAGTTGAAAAATAAATAATTTTACTGCGAAAACTTGCATGCGAGTTTTTTTTTCAAAAAAGTGGTTTTTACTGTACATAGATGCTTTATATTTGGATTTTCCAGATTTTTTTTGTATAGAAAGAATGTCCGGTGGTGCTTCATTCAAACTACAACGTTTTTAGGATCGTTAAGGGTACGCTTCCATCTTAAAAATCCGTTTATTTAGTTTTTTTGGTGAAAAACCGCGAAATGTTAACAGGTGTCATGGAAGGCCGTCAAAATTTGTTGAAAAAACACCCATAGATTTAACATTTTCTTCTTAAATCATAAAACGTGAAAAATAGTCACGCCCACAATAGCCAAGATTGCAGTAGTCGGCAGTCGCATAGACAAAAGGTCTAGGTGAGGTCGCCCCGGCCTAATGATTGATTATATTAATTATTTTTATTAATAATTTTTTTTTTCATAGCTGATACAAATATACAAATATTTTGGCTATAGGTTATAGGTATATTTTGCTTCATAAAAACCGATGATTTACAAATTCACTACAGCAAATATTACGTTTCCAGTACTCCGTTTCAAATAAATAAAAAAAAAGAAGATGGCCTCCGTCCCCCACGTTTATACAATTATATTGTAAATTAATTTTTATTTACAATTATTGGACTATTTGCAACGTAATTATAATATGGTTTATAGTAATAAATTATTCAATGTTATATTATGATACCAACACTTGTCCATGTGATGTTGCAGTATTAAATGTTAATGCAATTAGTGATATTTTTTCTATAATTCTTACAAAAATTATTGATGAGATTACTTACACTTATCTGTGATAATTTTGAATAGCAATTGACGGACGGGTTCTCAGTTAATCGTTGTGACCATAGTTAATATTAAAACGTTATGACTTTATACTCGATTTTGAGTGAAAATATAAGAAAAGATTTTTAAATTTAAAATTGAAATAATATCCAAGTTGGTTAATTATTATCGACTAATCGTGACCAATAAGTAAGTTATATAATTAATTTTGAACATGATTTGTTTATTATACTGTTTTACAGGTTTTAATAATAAAAAGAGGTAAAGTAAAAAATTAGATTAGATGAGGTAAATTACTTAGAATGTATAAAGTGTAATATTAATAATAACATGAAATTGTTTGTACATAAAAATAAAAAAGCGAGTAAGTGGGTATCGCTCTGCTGTACATTAGGGGGTGGGGTGGACCTCGGACAAGTGTAAGTTATATTTGAATGCAATATGATAGGTATCATTGCAGTATACGAAAAACGATTCTGAACGGAGATGATTTGCCAGTCAAGGATAAATTATATTTAAATACTGTCATATATTCTATTTTGAAACAAATTCAAACATTTAAGTAAAAGTTTCAAGATCCTACCTTTAGTAATTTTTTAAAAATAACAAAAATCGAAAATTATTTATTAGTAAAACGTTATTTTACACGTGTATTTTTGATTTCAAATTAAAATTAAAACTTTAAACACTCGTACAATTTTTTAAATTGAATAATCCTCAAACTTTTTTATAATTATTCTAACTTATGGACATTGGACAGCATAGTATTAAATTTTCAATTCTTAGCTTTTGATAATAAAATATTTATAAATTTTTAACTACTAAATAGTGAAAATATTCATGATTTTGACTAATTTTTATCAATATTTGAACTTCAAATGCTAATAAAAAAAAATTGTGCCTATGGATTCTTATAATTTTTTTATTGGCATAAGAATAACTTATGAGGAACCTAACTTTAATTTTTCAAATATTTTGACTCCACCAAAAAAATGTTATCGACACTTAAAAAAAAAATTCTTAGGAAAATTGAAAATTTCAGTTGTCTATAAATAGCTCAAAAAAAATCAAAATATTTTGAAAATCAAATCATGTAAAGAAAATGGCAATCTAAATAACTGGTAAAATTTTCAAGTATCTACGACATAAACTATTTGAATTACAATAAATATCAAAAAAATCGTTGGAGGCTAAACCGTTATTTAACGCGGTTTTGTAAAAATTTAAATTTCAAACACACCTAAAAAATTTTTGTCTTAGTCCGGTAGAGTTTTTTTTACAGATAATTGAAGACAAATGTATGGAGAACCTTGTCCCAAATTTTCAAAATTTAGTTAAAAAAGAAAAAAATTTTACGATTTTTCAACCACAAAATTACTTGCAAATTTTCGCAATTTTGACATATTTCGTGTAAATTCGAATTTTAAGCACTTGTAAAATAAATTGTGACTAACGATTTCGGATTTTTTTTTATCACTTTAAGAACAACTTATAAGAAACCTTGTATTAGATTTTAAAGATTTTCTGGCCGGCCAAAAAAATGTTATCGACACTTCAAAAAAAAAATACTTAAAAAAATTTAAAATTTCAGTTGTCTATAAATAACTCAAAAAAAATAAAAATATTTTGAAAATCAAATCACGTAAAGAAAATGGCAATCTAAATAACTGGTAAAATTTTCAAGAATTTACGACTTATACTATTTGAATAACAACAAATATCAAAAACCGTTTGAGGCTAAACCGTTAATTAACGCGGTCTTGTAAAAATTTAAATTTCAAACATTTGGTGAAAATTTCAAGTATTTACATTGATTAGTTTTTAAATTATAGCAAAATAAAAAATTCAATTTTGTCGAAAACGGTTTTGCGTGAAAATTCCCGTTTTTCTGTTATTTTTTTTTTTGTTTTTCTCGATTTTTTTGAAAACTGTTGGAAAATGTTTAACCAGTGCACCAAGGATATTCACTTTGCCATCGGAAACCACCCCCAAAGTTTGAAATTGAAGCATTATTTCGACTAGTTATGCTGTACACAGACATAAAAACAAAAACAAAACAAAAAAAACACACATCATTGTAAAATCAATACATTCATCACTCCGTTCAGAATCTTAAAACTTAAAAGAAAATTAAAATTGGTAGATTTAAAAAATTATACCACTCAACTCCGATAGAAACATATAATGTGGTGGTTTAAAAACAATAACTATATGGCTGTTAGTTGTAACCAACACGTAAGCAATTGTTGAAGTTAATAAAACTAAATAATGATATAACTCGTAATAAATAGAATTTATATAATCAATTGTTCATTTATGCTTGAATTAACAAATATACGAATATTCAACAATTGTTTGTCATTTACGTACGATAACATAATATACACGCTGATTATATTTTATTATTTACGGATTTTATAACTAGAACTACCTAATACAAAGTACAATAAATTATGAAATAATTAAATTAAACAAATTTAAAATTTATGTCGATATTATAAGTATAGGTAGTAAACATTCAGTGAAGTATTCGAGTATGATAATAATTTCACATTTTTTACGTAGGTATTTAAATAATAAAACAACAATTGGAATACATTTGATACACAAACAAAATTAATCTAAAATTTTAGGTTTATCGAATTTGTATTTGTCGCGGTGCACCATTGGTCCTAAGGCTAGTTATTAGTACTTTAATAGTTTTAGTATTATTTATTATTATAATTGTGTGCTGGCTGTAAACATAATATAAAACGTAATTTATTTATTTCATATTGTAATAAATGGTAATATAATAATATGTTGGCTAAATAATGTTTGTTATTAATTTGCTTTTAACGAATATACGAGAAACTAATAAACTCTATGCCAATAAACTGTTTGTCGTTCAGAAACATTTAAATAATACATACCAGTTTTTATTTTCATAAATAATATTTTTATTTCTTTGAATACCGTTCTTATTTGTAATTTCTAAAAGTTTTTCTCAACTCTTTTTAAATGTCTACCTTTTTTTTTTGTTTAAGTTTAATGATATTTTGTTATTTTTGTTTTAAATATAAATCATTACACCATTTTAGCTTCATTAGCTCCACAACAAGGATGAATGTAATTTTAAATTAACAATAACGGTTGCTATTCTTCAGTACACAGATCCGGAATATTGTGTTATGTACTTCCTCCAATGTTACATAGCGGTTAACGTACACTACAGAAAAATGATTGCGAGTCCACGTAAAGGTCAGTAATAACTTTTATGTAAGTCTTAACAGGGCCATATTATTTCGACAAGTTACCGAGTAAAACTCGATGAGCCGCGAGAATTAATTTTGGGCAGTTCAAGTCACGAGGAGCTCGATGACCGAAATATGTTAAGAGTTAAAAGTTGAAGAAATGGTGACTAAATGTTAAATGAGTCTATGTAAATTGTAAGGGTCTAGTATGTACATGGTTATTGCAGGTTATTGCATGATAATTGTATTATGTATTTTGTAAATATAATATGTTTAAGTATAGGTAATATACACCTATTAAATCATTTCTAATATTGTATAGTCATAATATACTGTATAATATATGGTATTATAAGTGTTTTAATTGCTTTAAACTTATTTAATACACTTATACGGATAGAGGATTTCGGCAATTTAGTAGATCGGAATAAAAATTGTCCGTGGCGCATATTATTCCGTATGTATATTATTTGTATCACCTACCTATAATATTATTAATATTATTTTATTTAATAATTGTTGTCCCCTTGCGCGTCACCGCTCAAGACTTAATCATCCAACACATCGACTATCGCCGGCCGGCAACACACACATAATACACATACATAATCCGTTTTTTAAATATTTTATCAACAGTATAGTATTGTAATACGAAATATATAACAGTATAGTATTGACGTTTGTAAAACACCATTTATTTCTAGATTTCTACATTAGTGAGCTAAATTATATTTTATTATTGGTTTATAGTTATAGTTTTTATATATTTTTATTGTTATTTTAACGCATTCATATTATGTGTGCGAAACGCCACGGAATTGATTGTATTTTTATTAGGTGTACGCCGTATATACATATATTATACGGTGTACCCAATTATTATTATTAACCTTTGTAGTTGTAAAATAATTATTATAATATGTTTATACTTTATTATCTTGTGCGTGTGTTTTTTTAAAATATTATTTATAGTGATAAATAGCATCAGGAGAATCAGCTGACCAGTCTGCGCTCCGTAAATCATTTTGTGACTTTGTGAGTAATATTTATTTATTTCAATTGTTGAACTAATAACTATATGCTAAGAAAACCCTAGATTAGTCTAATTTTAATAATTCATATCTCCGTCGAATCTAAATATTTCTAATATAATATTATTATATCATAGACAGTAAGTTATATTTATTATTGATTTATATATTATAGATACCTATACCTATTATAAGATAGCATATATTTATATATTAAGTATAGTTTTAGAATTAGAAAGGTGTTGAATTTAAATAATAGTAACCGGATAAAGGGTATCATCTTTTATTTAACGTAATTAATTTTTTATTATGCTAACTAATAATCGAACATTTTACATTTTAATAACTATTATTATTATTATATCAATATGTATAATTCATAATTCCTATATTTCAGTTCCATCACATTATTAATTCAGGGAGTTAAAATGGATAACCCGCAAAAAATATTACCCTATTCCCACACCTGAAACCCACTTACACAGCACTTACCCACACTACTCAACAATTTTACCCAGTTTCATACAAGAAACTCATACATTTAATCCAGTTTCACACAAAAAATTCACAAACAATTTTAGCCGGTTTTGAATGCAAAACTCACAACCCTAAAACAATTTGATCCCTTTTATATCCCATTGCTTGTAACCCGCAAACAATTGTATCCGGTTTCGCAAACGAAACCCACAAACAATTATTGCACCCGGTTTTGAATGCAAAACCATCAAAATCCATAAACTACCATATTTATTCCCCGGTTTTGAACGCAAAACCCATAACCCTAAAACAATTTATCCCACTTTTGTACCTCACACCCCTAGCCCAAAAACAATTATACCCGATTTCAGACACGAAATCCATAAGCAATTGCACCCGATTTTAAACACAAAACCCATTACCCATAACATTTTACCCGGTTTTTAATACAAAACTCGATAAGTACCCCCCCCCCCCCCCCCCCAAAAAAAAAAATTTAACCCGTTTTGACTCCCTGAACTTATAATACGGTGTGACCAATAATCCTCCAACACCTGCAGCCTCATTTATTTCTTTAGAACCTATAAGATACGCATTTAAATTCAACACTATAGTAAGCTGGAAATGGACGAATGCCGTGCTACGACAAAACTAAAATTTAAATCAATTAACACCTTCTGATTAAATGTATGATTCTATATTTATTTGTTTATATTAAGTACTTATGTATTGTGTATTACTTATATTGGTGTATAAGATGCATTTTTACGCAAAAAAGTGCAGTTGCTAATCTCGCTATCTTTGTCAACTATATTATAGTCGCTCGGCGTTCGTTCGTTCTGGCTTACGATGTGGATTAGGCCTACTGGGGACACCACAATAAAAAAAACGCGCCTGGTGTAATACCTCATAAATAACATGGATGATATAATTATATGTCGTCTAACAATAAAGGTGGTGAGGAAAATTACACAACACTGTTAGCTTAATATCTTACATAATGTATTTATCAAATACCAATTAAATAATTATTATTTATATCGAGAGACGAGAAATATTGACGTTGTTTAAAGTATTAATACAATAGTTTGGAAAAAAAATATATTCTTAACTTGTTATTAAAAAACTCCAAATAGATATTATATAAGTTTTTATTTTACTATCAAATACACAAACGAAAGCGGATCGACAATATTCCATATAATATATCAAATAATTAAAATATTGATAATTCAACATGTATTTTATTTATTATTATGTAATCTAATATTAATGTATTGTATTAACACTTTTATATTTTTTTTTATTTAATGTAAATTATAAAAAATTAAGAAAATTTTTTTTTATTTAATTCATATTATTTTAATCATCATTTATAAAATCATTGGTTACGTATTCTGCCCTACTAAGCCTAATGGCAGTATATGCCATTTTCAAAGTTTTGAGAAAAATAGCTTTTTCTAAATTGCTTTGTACTATTTATATATTGTATTGAATTAAACTAAAAATGAAATGAGACTTACTTAGTTTTTTATGTAGAATCTAAAAAAATATGTTTTGTAACTCTAAACTGTCTAGAACTAACTTAAATGGACTTACGGCTTTTTTGCTTAGTAAAATAATACAAACTTGAATGTTGTTTACTTGAAAATAGCAGTATAGGCAATATAAATACTACTAATAATAATAATAATACTAATATAGTTTAAAACCCATGATAAACACAAATCATATTACGTCACAAATACGAAATTATTAATAACCAATGACAAGAATTATAATACGTGAAGTAAACAACATGAATCATGATAATATTATTTATTAATGTTTCTATAAATAGTCACATACGGCTGAAAAATAGATGTCCTTTCCTTAGCGGAAAAGACGTATGTGAACCCATACTAAGCAAAAAAGTCGTATAGTGAGATACTGAGATCACTTACTGCCTTTTGGCTTAGTACATGGTGGATACTGCCTTTTTGCTTAGTAAACTCTATACTTTTTAGAAAACCGTATATGCATTTCCATGTTTATCTCGTAAATAATGGCTCATACGACGATTTTGCTTAGCACATAAAAAAATTGAAATTAAATTTAGAAAATTACAGTATAAAAAACCCTGTTTTTCAATTTTTGGCGTATACGGCCATTAGGCTTAGTAGGGCAGTATTTTGGTTAGCATATTCAAATAAAAATGTTTGCATAGGATTATAAATAGGTACTTGGATTTTGCTCAACATAGCTAGGCTGTAATTCTTCTAAAATCAACTTTTATTCAAAATTATCGTCAATCTGTATGACCTCTGGTAGCTGGTAGTTAGGTTAGGACTAGACAGTGCTAATATCAAAGCATTGGTATCAATAATTTAATTTTAAAAATAAAACCATTAAATTTAATTAGCCATTTTACTCATTAGTAACACATTAAAAATGTACAGTATCGGTCTTAAGTAAATCGCATACTAAATTATTTTTTTAACGTTGTTGTTAACTTTTAAGTCCCCACGAATAATGTTTTTTTCACTGTCTTTCCTTCTTCGTAGCAAGACCCACCAAGGGCAGACTTGCAGCGCGATTAGGGAAGGCATCTGGTATCATATCTATATTTTTTGTCGAAGATTTTTTGATTTTTAGCATATTATGTTGCCTGCACATTATATTGCTTGTACTCGTATTATTAAACAATGATTTTATTCAATTATTATTGAGAACTATGACTTTCATTATTAATTATGATTTTATGAATAAAAAAAATACCCCAAAAATAACACGATTACGTACGATTGTGTGTGCGATGTTGTCATTTCATATTTATAGTCAATTCGGTTAATTTTCTTAAATAATAACATTTTAAACAAATTGTAAAAACTAAAAATGTAAAAATAAAATAATAATAATTAATAAAGTATAAAAATAATTATAAATTATACTTTGCTATTTGTTACAAAATACTTGAAATACTTGACAAATATTTTATTATATTTTTATTAATCAAATATTCTTGATAATTTATAAATAGTTAACATATTTCAATGCATACATCGCAAGTATTTGTGTAAGTAAAATATAATTTATAGAAAACAAATTGTTATTTGAAAAAAAGTAATCAAGTTACATAAAACATAAACCGTTATATACTGATATAAAATAAAAATCCTGATTAATTCGTATTTTTTTGCACACAACCTGTTACAGCGACCCGTCTTACGATACGTTGAAAGTTGCAGAGTCGAAAAATAAATCCTTCACACCGAAAACTTGCATACGAGTTTTTTTTTTCAAAAAACTGGTTTTGCGTACTTAGGTGCTGAATATTTTAATTTTTCGAAATTGTTTTGTTATAGAATTATGGTCCGATGGTCTCTTATGCACGCTACAACGTTTTCAGAGGCATCAGGAGTAGGCTTCTGTCTTAAAAATACAAATATATTATATTATTTTAGGTGAAAAACGGCAAAAAACGACAGGGGCCGCAGCCGCCCGTAAATATATAATACCCATTCTCCGAACACTATTATTTAAATTCAACACTTTTCTAATTCTAGAATTATACTTAATATTATATAAATATAATTATATAATAATAGCTATACAATTTACTATATAAATCAATAATAAATATAACTATGTCTTATGATATAATAATATTTTATTGTAAATATTTAGATTAGATAGACAGCTATTGGATTTGAACTATTAAAATTACAACAATTTGTAGACTAATTTTTTAATTTTTAGTTTATAATAGTACAAGTAAAATAAATATATATTACTCACAAAATGATGTATAAATATTTTATGGATCGCAGACTTGTCAGCTAATTCGTGTGATACTATTTTAGACCTCCTATACTCATATATAGGGTTCGGGACTTCTTGCATTTGCATGTTTTTTTGTAGTGGTCGTAGTCTATTCTAAGTGAGTTATAAATTTGTTTTATGAAATTACGAAATTAAATACTAAGTTTGAATTTGCATATTTTTGCATATTTCGTCATATTTTAAGAAAAATGCATATTTGAGCAATTTTTAGCATATTTCGGCATATTTCATATTTTATATTTTTATAAACGTAAAATTGTAAGCACAAACTACTATCTATTTTTTAGGCCAATCAATTTATTAAGTGGGTCTAATTACTATGATATTGGATTTTAAATAAGCAAATGTATATCCTGCGCGGTACAAATGACGCCACTGCAATAAGTAAGCTTATTATGTCGGTATAAGTCAATTATTACGCACTTTATTCGGCCAGCCACCCAGACTTTGGTGGCATGGTGGTTAGCTGTAAAAGTGCGGTTAAAGACGCCGCCCGAATACAGTATCAAATATTACAGTGAAAATTGTTCACAGGTCAGCTTTGCGGTGGTCAACGGAAATCCCAATCAAATTACAGCCCAGTGAGGCCACAGCCATCAGTCAGGATATATATAATATATGTATATCTAATATCTATATACCATCGTAATTAGACATCGTCACTGCAACACTCAAAAATCTGCTGACCATTGGTCGTGAGTTTCCGTAATCCCATATCACACGACGGTATTTGATTTAGTTCTATTTTTTTTACTTTTACAATATACATTGGTGAGACGTCTCCTACACCGACATCGCATTTTTGTACGATATCGCAAAATACCTTATCGGCTTCTTTATCGGTCGCCGTATTATTTTTATGCGTCCCCGTTTGCGTTCGGCCGTTCTTCAGCTTCCGCTCGCGTGCGACGCGTAAACGTGGTACACCACCGGGCCGTTTTTATATATTGACGTGCGTCCGAGTGTGCTACCACTTCGCGGCGGCAACCTACTCGGTGCTGAACGCTTTAGTACGTTTTTAATATTTTTATCATTGTTGTCCATCGCCAACCTCTCTACCGCTTGTCGTTACCTTTGTACGCGCAATGCGACGTTTCGTCTCCATCAAACAGTCGGTCGCGTTGTTCCGTAACGATTAATTGTCGAGCTGTCGTGAATCAGTAACGATTGCCGTAACTGTTGTATTGGTGCCGTCGAGGCAGCATCGCTGTCCACTCCGGTACCGCTGACCACCGTGTCGCCGTCGCCGGCGGATCGCGCGATTGTAAAAGGCGAGTGTCGTTCGGCTGTCCGCCGTTCAGAGGGGGTCAACGCGCGTCTATATCCGATCGTGCGACACCCGTGAACTCGTCACACGACGGGGTGCCGGGGAACGTACGCTGGTGATTTGTCGCCAAACTCCGTAGTGCCTCCACTTTTTCGTACTCCCATGTGCGAAGGTTTCATCCGAGTACTATAATTGTACGTACGTCGTCGGTTCGTCAACAGCGACGTTTTATCTTTGTGTAATTCCACGCTGTTTACGTTAACGCTGCGAAATATCATCTTTTACAATTCGGATGCCGGCCGTTACTATATCGGTCACGTATACTGATATTAACTTTATATTATATTATTATGCAAATTAGTAATTGAATGAACATTGAAGAAAATTGATAGTGTAAAAACTTAATATATTTTTGTATGATAATTAAATTTTATAATAATAATAATATTAATTGTAAAAATAAATATGTGGTGTACCTGTGTTGATTATAACCTGTATTTAAATGTAAAAAACGAACTATATGAAACTTATTATATATTATTACTTATTATAGGTAGTAACATACTAACATAGGTAAACTTTTATTTGCAAAAAATAGGTGAATGAATAATATATTATATAATATCAATGGTAATTGATTATAAATACTAATATTTTTTCTGACTGATTTTAAAATTTCGGTGGAACTCTTATACCAAATTCAGACATAGTGTGTATAAATAAACAAATTCATACACATTTCAAAATTTATAATGAAAAAAAATGTCTGTTTAAAGATAGAATAAAATGACGATTAGACATTATAAATTATAATAGGTATTATATTATTATCATTAATAAAATAATTTGTTGCTCTGCGCATAAATGTAGTCAAATTTTCTGTACAATGCGCCGGATGACAAGACGAGTAATATGTGATGTACATAATACATATATTACTATTATATTTATATTTATTTGATCATTTTAGCTTTAAATAAAAGTATGTTTAGCTATAGAGTATAGATAGTTACTAAACAATATCAATTATTTATTAATCATTCAATGGAAGGCCGTACCTAGGGGGGGGGTTGGGATTCAAACCCCCTCGAAATTGTTTCGTGTTATATTATGTGATAGTAAAATAACTATTTTAATCGAGGTTTTAATCAAAACACAATTTTTTTAGCTTAAAATCCCCACCGAAATCAATTTCCAGTTACGGCCTTGAATGACATTCATTGACATTTGTTGGCGGTTTGAAAGAAAACTAATTTTATGCATTTTTAAAAGAGTAAAAATGTGGTAGACTTGAGAAACATGTTGGCAATAGCGGAAGAAAATTCTTTAGTGCCCTTGGGAATCTTGAAAAAAGCCTTTATAGGTGACAGGTGCGCTTGACGGAAGTATACTTACTTCTGAATTTTCCTCCCGAACAATTTGCTAATTTTTGGACGATTATATTTCTCCAACAAGATCGCCGAAACTATTTTGTATGTTATTATAATTATTAATATTATAACTATCATAAATAGTGCGTGATTTGTATTTTAATTTATTGATATTGTCTGCAATGTAATCTGAAAAAAAGTGCAAAATTGCCGTTCATGTGAAACAGATCTTAATCATTCCTACGAAATATAAGTTGTTTGCAATAAATACAATAATTAGGTACTTGCGTGAATAGCACATGAGACATGACACTAATTAACCGATAATAATTGTTCTTGATTTATATTTTTAATAGTAACTCGAATACCTATTACTACAGTTCTAGAACGGATTACCAAAGTATATAGTCCATAATCGAATAATAATATAAGAAATAAAACTCCTGCAGATAGGTTCATGGTTGTGTAAACTTGTTGAATGCCCATATTCGTAAATCAAATTTGTCATCCGTTCCTAAGACTTCAAAACGGTTTGAGGAAACAAAAAATTTGCTCTTTTTGTCTTCGTAGACCGAAGAATTTGGTGATGATGATGAGAGTGCTTTCTTTATTGGATTGGCTTTCATTTTCGCTTTGAGAACGATGTTTTTGTTAATTATAACGATAGGAGAAACCACATTAGCCATGGCAATTAAAAGTAAACTGATAAGATACGTAACACATTATGAAACGGCGCACATTTTATCGATTTGGCTGCCGAAGCCCGACTGAAATCAAATATAGGTATAGTTTTAAATGTTGAAATATAAACAAATTTAGATTTTTTTTAAATATTAAATACGAATAAAAATTTATAAATATTTATTAATTGAAAAAATACAACAGTTACTTAAAACAAATACTTGAAATACTACACATCTATACATAGGTATTTATAAAAATACTTGTAAATTAAAATATAGCACAATGTTTACTATTGTTTGTTTGTGGAATATAATAATATATTATTATATTTATAATTTATAATGTTATTATAATAACATTAAAATAATTAAAATATTTAATTTTAATATTTTAAAGTAGAAAATTATTTATTGATTATTTAAATATTATGTAGGTTTTCGTGTAAGAATTGTAAGATATAATTTTGTATAATATATTCATTACCGTGTTGTTTATATTTTATGGAATATAATAATATAATTCTTTTATTAGTTACTTTATTTATATAGTAATACTGTAATTATTATTTAGAATATTTCAAAAACGAAATCAAGAAAAATGCTATACCTACTGAACTTCTTCAGAAATTCTTCATAGATGAGCAATATTTTAGACGTTGGATCATACATCTGAAAAACATCATGATTCATGAAAGAAAGTTCATTAAAAATATTTTAATATATTTAATCCACTTTTTTATGAGTTGATTATTTTTGCTTTTGCATACAATGGCAAGTTCAAATATTGATTGAATGTTATAACTTATAAGTATTAGAAACAAAAAAAATATTTTTTTTTTCATTTAAAAATAAATTCCTCAAAATATTTGTTTAATAATAAACTTAAGATTTCACAAAATAATTAAAAACTTTTTGTAAAGAGCATTGACAAATCTACGTGAAAAAAACTACAACATAGGTATTCAATAAACGATTCTAAAATTAAGGTTTTAAATATTTGTAAACATTTAACAAAACTATTTTAAAACTCAATTAAATTAGGTAAGTACTATAGTAATTATAATTAAAACTGATGTATATTATTAACAATAATAGGAAATAAACAGTTTAATAGGTATATATAGTTTATAAGTTGATTATATTTATTTAAAGAAAACAAATAACAAACATTATTTAGTTAGCGTACCCTATTATTTTATAAGCATTTATCATAAATTATAAATTATAATATAAATATGAATAAATAGTTAACGTTTTATATTATGTCCATAGCCAACATACCATAATTAGAAATAATACTAACTACTAAATACTAAAATACTATATAAGTATTAAATAGATAATATATATAGCCAGTGGCGTGGCAAGGGTATAGCAAAGTGTGCCTATGAAATCATCACTCTGCTCCGAATTTATGTATGAATGAATTCAAGTTAATAATAATAAAAAAGTAAGTTAATTACTCATTGGACTGTATAGATACAATTTATTTCAAGGGATAATATGGTCACTGCAGGTCATATCGACGTAAAATATACGTGGGCGGTAAGAAACGAAAGAATACCATAAACGCGCATTTAATTTGTGCTTTTTGACAGTGATAAACAGTATAAATAGTATGATTGATCTATTTTTGATGATAATACTGATGGTGATAACGGCATTGATCTTGGTTGTATTAATGTGTTTTATCGATATTTAATATTTATAGAAAATAATTAAAATAAATTAAATATTCAAATGTTTATGTTTATAAATAATTTAAAAATGTTGACGCACACATCATTTATCATATTATATATATATATGCCTCATACGCGCTAATACCAAACTCGGTTTAGAAAAATTTTCCGTACCGTCACCAATTTTAACCACGATGTGACCTATACAATTCAGTTATACCTTATACCTAACATAAGGTTATTCAGAAGAAACTTGATGAACTTTAATATTATTAAAATTAATATAAATTAACACTGCGCAGAAATAAAGCCACAGAATAAATTAAATGTCATTAATTCTATTATTTAAGTATATGAGACTTTAAATTAATAATATTACAGGCTTGTGGTTTTAATATAATTCTCATGATATAATATGTTTATTATTATAAATATTTATTATTTTAAATTTAAAAAATTGCCATTTATTAAAATACATAAAAATTAGTTGGTCGACTAAACACAGACAAATGGAAACACGTTACCCTGATTGTGATATTATATTTTTTCGTAGATACATGACACATGCATAATGTAGTATAATATTTTAATTATTATCAAAACAGTTATTTTAAATACAGATTCGTTGTCGTATTCAAATTATCTATATATATATATACACACACACACACACAGTAGAATCCACTTATTTGGGACACCACGTAAAGGGGATGACAACCGCTTAATAGGGACAGATTGGCATAGTTCTGAACGAATGTATCGGTTATTAGTTATTCGGTTAATCGGGACAGTCGAATAATGGAGACAAATAGGTCACCGCCCAATGTGTCCCAATTAAGCGGATATATTATAATGCAATATTATAACCAGTAATTCACCACGCAACACTAACGAAAATAATAATAATTTATGTACACATGCAGATCACCTTAATCACCGAGAGCAACCAATTATACAAAATATCATGACAGTGAGGCTGGCTAGTGGCACTGGTGAATAAGACAGCGGACAGTAGTACTGGCGAGTCAGACAGCGGACAGCGGTAAAACAGTTAAGAGGCGCGTTCGACTTTGATAGTGTCATATTAATTGGCAGTGACTGTGCGGGGTTTTGGTTAGAATATAAATATTAGCTGTGCCAATCAAGAATTTCCGGGTACGATGTTGATGCCCGACATCGAAGGCGACCGGATGCAGACATAATATTATAGACATATATCAATGATATAATCGTGGACATAACCGACGAGGCGATAATTATTATCCATAATCAGAACCTGTGCGGTGGTGTACTTTCTGCCTCGTCTACGCCTTGGCATATCGACGGCCGAGTTGTGTCGCCGGTGATCGCCGATTCCGCAGCATTTTAATCGCATATTATAATCACCGCTGTCATCGCGCACAATAACATCGCACACATCTGCTAGTCGTCCGTTACTATATCGTTACGCACAGTAAAAAAAAAATGCTCGCGATATTCTTCCACCTCCGACCGGCCAAGACTCAAAAGAATATTAATACTTCGAGGTGACTATTGCCGTATACTTTTTATTATTTTTAACCTTGTCCCGTCCGCGTACATTGCGTCGTATGCCATAGATTATTTGTATTTTCAGTTATATATTCTAATTTTCGTTATTCATTATTTGTTGTTTATGTATTTCAAAAGATAATAAGCACTCGGAGGGTACCGTAGTAAAGAATTTCAAAACAAACGACTCAAGGTATTAGCGAGTTAAGCAATGTCTGGATACTACCAAAATACATAAGTCAGTCACAGTAGCGTCATTTCAGTTTTTATTTGACTAGGGCAACTACACACTGATTTGCCGACTCAAATCAATGTTCAATATTATGATTTATAACAATGGCTTTAGTAATTAAAAATAATACTTCTATACAATTTTTAAATGTGCCGATTTAAGGTTGATGTAAATGTTAGACTAGGGCAAATGCCTAAGTTGCCCCCCTCAGATGACACCTCTGATAAGTCATGAGGATATATTTTATAAACTTAGTGTTAAAAATTTTAAAAATTAATATCGAAATAACCATCGAACAATAAAAAATTATTATTAGAATTACTATTCAGAATAAAGTATGAATATGGCACGACATTCTAGACAAATTTTCTAAAACTTAAAGATAACGGCGAATCAGTTTATAAGATAATTAAATCGTTAATATATTAATCATTAATGAGATTTAGTTAAATCATAATATCAATAAAATGATTAAAAGTATTTAATTTATAATGTTTGCCTTACGCCCTTACGGCCTTACCTACTATCGAAAAAAGACGGCGAGGTAGTATAGTTACATAAGTAGATAGTTAATATGTAATTCGATATTAAAATAAATATGGATTTATATTATTTAGACTCTGATGTCAGCTTACAAAGTAGTAGCACACCGATGGTTAGGTTAGGTTAGGTTAGGTGGCGTCGAACCAAATCGGTTTCCCGGATCCAATGCAGTGCGCGATCAAAGGTCGGTGTCGAAATAACAACGAAATCAACGCAGCGGCTGCCGATCCGCTGACTGAACGGGAAAAAGACATGACAATTGTATTTAGAAATCGCGAAATATTTTTTATTCCTCTTTGAACACATTTTGAATAATCAAACTGAAATATATATACTGTTTGCCAATAAGGCTAATTATATTCTGAAAATAATTTTTTATTTAATACATTTACACCTTTTTTTATCATCAAAATGTATTATATTATTAATAGCTCTTACGACAAGTTATTTTCGAGTTTAAGATAAAAATCGTAAAAACCGACAGAAGTCGTGGCCAGCTATATACTAATATAAAATAAAAAGCTCAATAAATTCGTGTTTCTTTGCGGGAAACCAGTTACGGCAACCACTCTCATGATACAAGCAAAGAATCTGAGTCGAAAAATAATTCCTTCACCACATAAACGTGCATACGAGTTTTTTTCAAAAAAGTGGTTTTAGCATACTTAGGTGCTTAATATTTTGATTTTAAAAATCTTTTTGCTATAGAATTATATTCCAATGGTACCTTATTCACGTTACAACGTTTTCAAAGGCATCAAGAGTACGATTCCTTCTTAAAAATAGAAATATTTATAATTTTATATGAAAATCGTTAAAACCTACAATGGGCGTGGCCAGCCGTTATATACACTTATATAAAATAAAAATCTAAATAAATTCGTGTTTTTTTGCGAGTAACCTGTTACGGCAACCAGACTCATGATACATGCAATGTATCAGTGTCGAAAAATAAATCCTTCACCACGAAAACTTGCATAAGAGTATTTTTCAAAAAAGTGGTTTTAGCGTACTTGGGTGCTTAATATTTTGATTTTCGAAATTTTTTTGATGTATAATTATAGTCCGATGGTCCCTTATGCACGTTAACACGTTTTTAGAGGAATCAAGTGTACGCTTCCGTCTTTAAACTACGAATATATATTATTTTATGTAAAAACGTCCAAAAACGACAGGGGCCGTGGCCAGCAGTTATATACTTATATAAAATAAATATCTAATTATATTCGTGTTTTTTTGTGGGAAACCTGTTACGGCAACCCCTCTCATGATACATTTAAAGTATCAGAGTCGAAAAATAAATCCTTCACCACGAAAACTTACATGCCAGTTTTTTTCAAAAAAGTGGTTTTTGCGTACTTGGGTGCTTAATATTTTGATTTTCGAAATTTTTTTGATGTATAATTATAGTCCGATGGTCCCTTATGCACGTTAACACGTTTTTAGAGGAATCAAGAGTACGCTTCCGTCTTAAAATTAGGAATATTTATAATTTTATATAAAAATTGTAAGAACCTGAAGGGGCCGTGGCCAGCCGCTACATAGGTATACTTATATAAAATATCAAAATTTGAATAAATTCTTGTTTTTTTGCGAGTAGGTAACCTGTTACGGCAATCAGACTCATGTGCTACGTGCTCTGATGTCCTATACCAATAATATAATACATAAAGGGGGTGCAGATACAGTGTAAACCTAAGTAATAGGATAGTAATTAACCCCATATATTATAAAAACATGACTCGTAATGGGAATAGTACGACGAGGAAATACTTAAGAATATATAATGGGGAGTAAATACCTACATACCTGAGAGGTAATATATTAGGCCTAGTCGCTATGAAAATAGCCACCTATTAATTTGACCTTCGGAAATCGGAGATGAACGAACTCAATGATACATTGTAAGCCTATAATCGAAATATGATTTTTAATCATATTTATAATTATTAAATATTAATCTCGAGTTCCGAGAATCTCGAGCGAGGCTGACCACCTCCATGTGGGCGGACTGTCACCGGACGTCATCATGCACGCGCATCCTGAAAGAGCGGATGGTCTTCGGACGTCATCATCGCACGCGCATCCTCTGAAATGAGTAATAGTGTGAGAAGTGAATGACCTGATTACGAATAGGCCAGAAGGGACCTGGGTAGGAGATCAGGGGACACTGACTATATAAGGGGGCCCAGAAGAGGACTCCCTCAGACGTGATATTCCAGAGTTAACGCAAGCACCTTCACGTCACTTTGCACCAGAAATCGTTCATTGGGACTTAGAATAATTTTTAATTAAATTAATTATTTGGACTTAGAATAATTTTCAATCAGTTTAATAAACACTGAGAAATATTTTGTCTACTTTATTTCGACACGACCTATATTTTTCGACAAGCTGCTGGCCCACTACAAATTTGGCGCAGTCAGTACTGGAATTCTTTTAAGTAGAATTCTTCGGCTGGATTTATTTTTTTTAAATAAAGAATAATTTTTTCAAAGAAGAATTCGAGGAGGCAATTCAATTACGAATCATTGTTGAAGAGGACAACTGATCACTGTCGACTTCAACGACTCTGAGAAAGAACCGTACGCGTAGCGAGACAACAGAATCAACGTCGAAAAGAAAAAATTCAACAACTAGAAATGGAACCATCAACAACTCAAGCCGTCGTAGTGTAAGTTATAATTTTTTTTTGTGTAATGTAAAATAATTATTAAGTGCTAGCTCTGATCCGTCTCCTTTGGAATTAATATTCCATCGTAACATTTTTATTGTGAAGGTGTATATATATATTCTCCCCGTAAAATAAAATAATAAATTTTTAACAATCAATAATAATTTTTCTAAGTAATAAAAAAAAAAAATAAATAAATATTAAAATAAAAATTAATCAAATTTTTTTTTAAAGTTGAAATTTTTGCGATTAAATAAAATAAAATAAATTAAACATTTAAAATAATAAGTTATACAATAATACGTAAATAATTTTTATAATACTTAAGAATTTTTTTTTTAAGTTCCGATTTTTGTATTTAAATAAATAAATTAAATTAAATTAAATATTAATGAATAAAATAAAGGAAATTTAAATAAACAATAATTAATGAATAAAAAATTTTGTTGAAGAAAAATAATTGCAAACAGTTATAAAAATAATTAATAAATAATAATAGTAACATAGAAAATTTTTCTAACAGTCAAAATAATTAAATTTTTTTTTATTATAAAAGTATATCAATAATTTAATATCGATAATTAATTATAAAGGTAATATAGAAATAAATAAATGATAGTTGAAAAACAAAGAAAAAAATAAAATAATTTTTCGGACTTAGAAAAATAAACGTGACATTTTTAGAATAGAATTAAATATTAATTGAGGATTTAAATAAATATAAGAAAAAAAAAAGAAGTAAATAATTTATTGAGAATTAAGAAAATTTTTTAGGGTTTTACGTTGAAATTAACACGTAATAATTATCGTTTTTGAGAGAAAAATTTATAAGGGTAACCGTTGAAAATAATACGGAATAAATAATTTGTTGAGAATAAATAAAAGTAAAAGTGAATATACGTTGAAAATAATACGTAATAAATAATTGTTGAGAATAAATAAAAAGTGGATAATACGTTGAAAAATACGAGAAAATATATTATTGAGAATTAAAATAAGTTGAATTATTAGAGAAATATATGTATCACAATTGAGAATTTTATTGAAGGAAATTAAATCCTATTATTGAGTTATTAGAAGGCAAAGTGGTAAGACCTTATATTTTGTGAATTTATAAAAGACAGTGAAGTCTTAAGTTTTTATTGAGTTATATTGAGAATATTTGAGTTTTATTAGGCAAAGTACCTATTTTATATTGAGAGATAATTGTGAATTTTATTAGGCAGAGTACCTATTTTATATTGAGAAATAATTGTGAATTTTATTAGGCAGAGAGTCCTATTTTGTGTTGAATAAATAATTGAGAAAAATAATTGTGAATTTTTAGGCAAGAAATAAGACCTATAGTGTTGATTAAAAATAATTGAGAAAAATAATTGTGAATTTTAGAGGCAAAGGCCTAGTATTTGAAAAATATATGAGAATAATTTTAGAAGAAAAACGATAATAATTAAGTTAGAAAAAATAATATATAAAAAATAGAATATTATTAAGTTTAGCAATTAATATAATATAGTTTAAAAAAAAAATTAAAAATATTATATATTAATTTAGCCGTAATTTATTATTAAGGATAATAAGTTAATTTTTATTTAAGTATATGAGTAGAATAGACAATTTGTTTTACAAATAATTTAAGAATAGTTATTTTTTCGGTGATTAATGAGTAATATAAAAATAAATTTATGAATAGTGATACGGAAGGAAGTATAACTGACAAATTAAACGATAGATTATCGGAAGAAAAAATTAATAGTGAAACTAAAGAAAAGGAATTCAAGTGGAATTAAATATAAATAAATCTGATAAAAATAAAACAGATAGTGAATTAATTACAACGGAAGGTTACGGAAGTCCGCAAGAATTTGATAAAAATAAATATTTAAGTGAAATAGTAGAAAAAAGTTTATTAGATACAAGTATTAAATTTACTTCAATTAACGAAATCGAAAAAAGGGTTATAGGTACGCGCACAAAACCGAATATAGTGCACACGCAATTACAACCAATAAAAAGAAAACCGTACCTTAAAGTAAAAATGGCAGAAGCTAAAGTTTTATTAAAAGATATATCATCATTAATACCAAATTGCGCTGACGAAAAAGATGTATACGCGTTTATTAGGGCATGCGATTACGCATGTGAGGCGATAGAAAGGGAACAATTACCTTTATTAATCAAATTTATGGCCCACTACACATGATACATGTAATGTATCAGTGTCGAAAAATAAATCCTTCACCACGAAAACTTGCATACCAGTTTTTTTCAAAACAGTGGTTTTAGCGTACTTACGTACTAAATATTTTGATTTTCGAAATCTTTTTGATGTAGAATTATATTCCAATGGTACCTTATGAACGTTACAACGTTTTCTGAGGCATCAAGAGTACGATTCCGTCATAAAAATACGAATATATATTATTTTAGGTAAAAACGTGCAAAAACAACTGGGGCCGTGGCCAGAAGTTATAATATACTAATATAAAATAAAAATCTGAATAAATTCGTTTTTTTTTTGCGGGAAACCTTTTATGGCAACCCCTCTCATGATACATGTAAAGTATCAGAGTCGAAAAATAAATCCTTCACCACAAAAACTTGCATACGAGTTTTTTTCAAAAAAGTGGATTTAGCGTACTTAGGCGCTTAATATATTGGTTATCGAAATCATTTTTGATGTAAATTTATAGTCCGATGGTCTCTTATGCACGTTATATTTTTTTCAGAGGAATAAAGAGTACGCTTCCGTCTTAAAAATAGGAATATTTATAATTTTATATGAAAATTGTAAGTACCTGCAGGGGCCGTGGCCAGCCGTTACATAGGTATACTTATATAAAATAAAAATCTGAATAAATTCTTGTTTTTTTGCGAGTAACCTATTACGGCAACCAGACTCATGATACATGTAATGTATCAGTGTCGAAAAATAAATCCTTCACCACAAAAACTTGCATACCAGTTTTTTTCAAAAAAGTGGTTTTAGCGTACTTAGGTACTATATATTTTGATTTTCGAAACCTTTTTGATGTAGAATTATATTCCAATGGTACCTTATGAACGTTACAACGTTTTCAGAGGCATCAAGAGTACGATTCCGTCTTAAAAATCGAATATATATTGTTTTAGGTAAACACGTGCAAAAACAACTGGGGCCGTGGCCAGCCGTTACATAGGTATACTTATATAAAATAAAAATCTGAGTAAATTCTTGTTTTTTTGCGAGTAACCTGTTACGGCAACCAGACTCATGATACATATAAACTATCAGTGTCGAAAAATAAATCCTTCACCACGAAAACTTACATGCGAGTTTTTTTCAAAAAAGTGGTTTTTGCGTACTTGGGTGCTTAATATTTTGATTTTCGAAATTTTTTTTATGTATAATTATAGTCCGATGGTCCCTTATGCACGTTTACACATTTTTAGAGGAATCAAGAGTACGCTTCCGTCTTAGAATTAGGAATATTTATTATTTTAGGTGAAAAACGTCCAAAAACGACAGGGGCCGCAGACCAAATAATTGAATTTAGCCTACTTATATATTATTATGACGTGCGTCCAAGTATGCCACTAATTCATGGCACCTACGCGATGTTATACGCTTCATATTTTTTATCATTGGTGTTCTTCTTCTTCACCCATTGTTCCATCGCCGTATATCAACTTGTTTACCTAATATGTTAGCGCCATGCAGTGTCGCTAATTGTATAACGTTGTTATGCCGTTCCGTGACCATCATACGCAGTCGGTTGCATTGTTCCGTAACGATTCATTTTCGAGCTTTGGCCGTTAATCAGTAACAATAGCCATAGCTGCTTTCGGTGTCGTTTCGGCAGCATCGTCGTCCATTCCGGTCCCGCTTGTCGCCGGGCCGCGCGATTGTAAACTGCGGTTGTCGTTCGGCTAGCCGCCATGCAGAGGGAAAGTAACGCTTCCATATTCGAGCGTGCGACACTCGTGAACTCGTTACACGACGGGGTGCCGGAAAACGTGCGTTGGTGATTTATCGCCAAACTCCATAGTGCCTCCTCTTTTTCGTACTCCCGATCCCGCATCGCTACAGTCTTTCTATGCGACGTCTTCTCTTGAGAACCACAATAATTGTACCAATGTCATCGGTTCGTCATCTACTCTACCGTCGACAGCGGCATATTGCGTCTTTGTATGATTCCACATGTTTTACTTCGTTATACCTCTGTCACCACATACACTGATACTAACTGATTATACGTATATATTGCGTACCTCTCCGATGTCTAGTGTAGCACAGGTTGTTGTTCCGTCGCCTCCCGCAAAAAGAAACCGAATTTAAATATATATATTATACTCATCTATACCTTTGTATACATGCAATGTGTCTACGGTCTCGTATTCATTAAACCGTTATCCAGAGCCGTTGTGATGTTTTTTGTATTAGCTATTACTATTTTATTGAGATTGCTGTTGGCCGCTGTCCCCGTTAGTACACGGACCGTCGCCAATAAACGTGCGCAAGTTACTCGTAAATCGTAATCATATTCCGTTCCTGCTGTATCTCATGTATGGTATGGTGTCTCGTTAATCAATCATTTCAAAATTGTCATACGACAATTATCGTTGTAAATTCATCACGATGTCAACTATTTATCATGGCTAAGTTTACCACCACCGACCTTGTTCATATATTTGTTTTACTTATTTAGTCTTTTCCTTTGACCTAAACAATTAGTAGGATATCTGGTTGAAAATTGGTATTGACCTGTCATAATTTATGCCAATTGATACTATTAATATTTTATAATATTTTTTAAAAAACCAACACAGCCAAATTTTTTTTACAGAAGTATAAAACTAAAATTGAAAACATATTTTTTATTTTTTAGGAACCTAATCGAAACCGTAACTGTAAAAATCATTAAGGCTCCAGTCCCTTATGTAACGATAGTAATTAATACTATTCTATACATCGGTTGAATTGGTTAATTCTAATGATTATATTTAATAAAATACATTGATTAATCGATAGTATTGATTACAAAAAACGATTAATCAGTACTATCACACAGCCCTACAGTAGACCCTACTGGAAATGGATATCAAATGTGATTGACCCAATGTTATTGTACATTTGTACAATATCCTCTGGCTTATTTATGAGTTTAAAACTACTTGTTATATATTGAACATGCTGAGCGAGTTTGTTGTTACTTGTTACTGTATGGATTTCTGAAACATTTTACGACGTTCATTTAATCACCTAAATTTATTAACATTTTAATGTTACAAAGTTACCTAACACCTAAACAGTTTAAAATAATTATTTATAGGCACAAAATGTTACTCGTGACTTCGTGATCGTGAGTCATACAACTTGTCCAAAATTCTATTATTATTATGTGTTACAGTTTAGTAACCTGTACGACTTCAGACTTGTATAACAAAACTCTCGTTTTCATTTTTGTAATTTGTATTAGTAAGTACATTTTTCTTACATAGGTCTCTTACTTCCTGATTCATTTTCTTGTAGTAATGATTAAAAGGACGTTTCATACCTGCATGAAACCAAATAAAGGAATATCGGGTTAAAGATATGAATATAAAATATATATGTATATATATATATTTGTCATAATTGTTTTACCAGGAAATAACTTGGCCACCAGGCAAATAAAATCCCAAGAATGAATCGTTAAACTAACATTCGTTTTCAGGCCAATGTCACAGTTAGCATTGTTCAATTTAATTTCTAGAGTCAAGTGATTTATACACACGACAGTTCCATTTCTTATTTGCTTAGAATAATTTTGTTCACTAAGAATATAATAATTTTTGGAAATTGATTTTATTGAGCCTATATGATACCTCAACCTCATATTATGAATTAAAAAAAATGTATATCTCATATAAACTCTTAAATAGACTCTTTTATTATAAATTAGCTAAATATACATACACAAAAAATACGAGTACCTACCTACTGCTTGAGTGAATAATATATCTAAAAACAATTTATTAATAATTTTAAGTGAAAAAGTATATATTTTAATAGTGATGATTTAAAATGAAAAAGTTTATTTAATTAGATTTATGATGATAGAGATTTATATAAGATAATATTTGAATGTATTATTTAAAGATATTTGTAATTTATTGAGAAATAAATGCTATTTACCTATAGTTTATATGAAAAAAAACTAAATGGTATTGAGATTTAAATAGAGTGATTAATTTGATGATAAATAAAATATGTGATCAATAAATTACGATAAATTGCGTAAAGTCTATTGAATAAATATGAGAATAAATAAAAGTTGATATAGAGATTAATTTGTTAAATACGAAGATAAATTAATAAATAACTTTTTAGAGAATATAGAGATTATATTATGTATAAATAATGAAAAAAAAGTTAAGACTTACATTACATAAGTTAATTTTATGATTAAATGTTTTATTTGAATAAATAATTATTAAATAAATAAAAAAGTTGTGTTGAGAATAATAATAATTAGTAATAATATTTAATTACAAATAACGGAGGTAATACTCTATAGAAAGATATTAAATAAAATAATTGATTTAATAAAAAGTATAATACATATTAAGTTAATTTAAGTAATAGGAAAAGTAAGTTGATTAATGACGCAGAAGTAAATAGATTAATTTATTGAAGAAGATGAAAATGAATTAAATAAAAATATTAATAATAAGCCAATAATATAGGTAGTGATATAAAATAAAAGTTTACGGTTAATTGATTTAGACGAATTTTAAGGCTGCAACTTGTTTGCGCACAATCTATAATTTTTACCTGAAAAATCGGAACTCGTTTGCGCACACGGTTATATTAAATGTACAACTGGTAAGTATAGGTACATGAAAATAATTATATTTTATCTCTGTGACAGATGGGCACTGATAATCATCGATAAAGAGTACGGAAATATTATAAAATTCCTTACCAACAGTACGTCTCGAGAACTTATAGTGTGCATACATAGAATTTGTGACTCTAACCTATATTTACTGAATATGGATTTAGAAATAAGTGAAGTTTTTGAATCGCTTAGTCAATAGAATCAGTTGAACATCACATAAACTTATAGACAAAATATACATCTGGCGAAATTGACCAAATTAAATATATACAAATACCTAATGGGAAACTTATATCTGATATTATTATTATGGAAAATAATAGACACGTATGTATTATCCTACACGTATATTTACCAATCATATTATATAAAAATTAAAATTAACATGCATGTATTTTTATCTTAAACAAGTATTAAATATTATTTATTATAACAATATTATTAATAAGCAACTGTTAACATGCATTTTTAACCACGCACCTATGTCCTATGAATACAATCATAGACAGCAGTGACGTAGCCAGGGGGGGTTTTGGTGTTGAAACCCCTACTTCGGCCGTATTTTTATCAAAATTATAATGTTTATAATATAGAAATACAATCATTTATTCGTGGTTAAACGTATTCTGTTATGCCCTATTCACGTTATCGATTATCACTGGTGATAATAATCATTATCATTCAATTATTTTATTACACGGACTAAAATATATTATATTATTTATTATTTCAACACGGTTGTAGATTTATTTTATTATATTACTAAAAAAAACCCCCCCCTAAAAAAATCCTGGCTGCGCCACTGATAGACAGTCCTAAGTATCTTAAGGGGGACGAAAATGTATGTAATAATTTACTTATTAATATTCAATTAACAAATTATTAAAGTCTAAAAGGTAACAAACCACGTGTATAGTTACGGCTCAACTGTTTCCCAAACGAGTGGCAGTGTTGTACCCAAACAAGTTCTCTTTTTGGTATTTGTGCGCAAATCAGTACCGCCCAATTTTAAAACAACCATACTGGCTACTAGTATAAACTATAAATATATGTAAATAGGATTATAAGTAATGTAAAAATTATTATTCACACTGAGTGTATAAGTATAACCACAAAAATAGTAATAAAAAAAGCGGGTAAGTGAGTATCGCTTTGCTATACATTAGGGGGTGGGGTGGACCTCGGACTAGGGTAGGTTAAATTTGAATGTAATGATAGGTATCATCATTGTATACGAAAAACGATTCTGAACGGAGATGATTTGTCAGTCTGGGATATATTATATTTAAATATTGGCATGTATTCTATTTTGAAACAAATTTAAACATTTAAGTAAAAGTTTCATGATCTTACGTTTGGTAATTTTTTTAAAATAACAAAAATCAAAAATTATTTAGTAGTAAAACGTTATTTTACACGTGTATTTTTGATTTCAAATTAAAATTAAGACTTTAAACACTCGTACAATTTTTTAAATTGAATAATCCTCAAACTTTTTTATAATTATTCTAAGTTTAACTTATGGACAGCATAGTATTAAATTTTCAATTCTTAGCTTTTGATAGAAAAATATTTATAAATTTTTAACTACCAAATAGTGAAAAATATTCATGATTTTGACGAATTTTTGTCAATATTTGAACTTCAAATACTAATAAAAAAAATTGTGCCTATGTATTTTTATAATTTTTGAATGAGAGTTAGAGCAAGTTATGCGGACCCTTCAATTAAATTTTCAAGTAATTTATCCCAGCTAAATTTTTTTTATCAACATTTATAAAGAAAAAATAAAAAAAAATTGAAAATTTTAATTGTCTATAAATAGCTCAAGAAAAGTCAAAATATTTTGAAAATCAAATCACGTAAAGAAAATGGCAATCTAATTAACTAGTAAAATTTTCAAGTATTTACGACTAATAATATTTGAATAACAACAAATATCAAAAACCGTTTGAGGCTAAACCGTGGTTTTTACAGATATTTGAAGAAAAATGTATGGAGAACCTTGTACCAAATTTTCAAAATTTAGTTATAAAAGAAAAAATTTTACGATTTTTCAACCACAAGATTACTTGCAAATTTTCGCAATTTTGACATATTTCGTATAAATTCTAACTTTAAGCACTTATAAAAAAAATGGTGAAAAAACGATTTTTTTTTATCACTTTAAGAACAACTTATAAGAAATCTTGTATTAAATTTTCAAGATTTTCTGGCCGGCCAAAAAAATTTTATCGTTATTTTAAAAAAAAAAATACTTAGAAAAATTGAAAATTTCAATTGTCTATAAATAGTTCAAAAAAAGTCAAAATTCTTTGAAAATTTAACTGTGTATGGAGAACGCTAATATAAACATTTGATGAAAATTTCAAGTGTTTACATCGATTAGTTTTTGAGTTATAGCAAAATAAAAAATTCGATTTTTTTGAAAACTGTTGGAAAATGTTTACTTTTCACCTCTATAATGCACCAAGGATATCCACTTTGCCATCGGAAACCATCCCCAAAGTTTGAAATTGAAGCATTATTTCGACTAGTTATGCTGTACACAGACAAAAAAAAAAACAAAAAAAACCACACATCATTGTAAAATCAATACATTCATCACTCCGTTCAGAATCTAAAATGTATGAACTGTTAACAACAAACTTATATTATTTTAAAATTTTAATTATAAAACGAATTATAATCATTTTAAAATGCACAAACAATTTTTAATTTTAAAATATTTAATATTCACAACGCTTTCTTTAAAATAAAAATATTAAGAAAGCCTATGAGGTTCTCTAAATAAAATTCTTATTATTAAATTTGATAAAAGGTAAATTCACTGTAATATTAACTATTTCGCATAAACAAGTTAAATGGACTCTTCAGAGCGTAAAATATTAAAATTAAAATTTTCAAATAGTTTTCAAAAAAATCGAGAAAAACAAAAAAAAATGACAGAAAAATGGCAATTTTACGAAAAACCACTTTTCGATTTTTTGATTTTGCTGTAACTCAAAAACCAATCATTGTAAATACTTGAAATTTTCACCAAATGTTTATATTATGGTTATCTGTATACAGTTAAATTTTCGACTTTTCTAAGTTTTTTTTCTTCAAATGCCGATAAAAATTTTTTGGGTGGCCAGAAAATCTTGAAAATTTAATACAAGGTTTCTTATAAGTTGTTCTTAAAGTAGTAAAAAAATCGTTAGTCACAATTTTTTTTTATAAGTGCTTAAAGTTCGAATTTATTCGAAATATTTCAAAATTTAAATGAAATTTAATACTCTCATTATGCGTATGTTGCCTAATATTTTTTTTATTAATAAACAAAAACTATAAAGTAACCATAGAAACATATAAAAACTATACTATTTGTTTCAAAATAGAATATAATATGACAATATTTAAATATAATATATCCTAAACTGACAAATCATCTTCGTTCAGAATCGTTTTTCGTATGCAATGATACCTATCATTGGATTCAAATTTAACCTACCATAGTCCGAGGTCCACCCCACTCCCTAATATACAGCAGAGCGATACCCACTTACCCGCTTTTTATATTGATATTAGTATATTGTATATTATATATGTGTAAAAATATATTTATTTAAAAAAAAAAATGATAAAAAAGTTGATTTAATTTGAATTTTGATTTTGAAGTTGATTGATTCTTTAATGATGCTAGGTATTCGCCTGAAACATTTTTTAAAAGGTTTTCAAAGATGTTGATTGTTGATTGACGGAATTCAATTAAAAATACTGGGAAATAAACTAAAAAAAGCGAAATACTAGGCCTTACAAAAAATTCTACTTCTCTTGAATAAACAATACAGGTCAAGCCCTCCTAAGTTTTTGATTAGCCCTCCCCCTAAATGTATATCCTAGTTACGTACCTACAGTTTTGTATCATTATTCTCAAATATACTATCTTAAAGTGCATAATAACACTAATATTTTTTAATAAAACAGTTAATTAATTTTTCTACATCAGTTTTTTTTATTTTATTGTTTATTTTTGTATTAGTAATAATATTGCAATAGTAATTCTATACAATGCATTAATAAATTTTAATTTTACTTGCTACACCCACTGCTTGAATTGCGGGTGGACGTGGGGGGACGGAGTCCGCCTTATTCTTTTTCATTATTTTTTTTAGAATACCCCTTTTATATTTGAAACGGAACGCTGGAAACGCAACATTTGCTGTAATGACTTTGTAAATCATCAGTTTTTTCTGATGCAAAATATAAAATAATCTATAGTCATAATATTTGTATATTTGTATTGACTACGAAAAAAAAATTGGTTCATAATAATGGGTAATTAATTTTTCAATCGTTAGGCTGCGGCGACCACACAAAGATCTTTTTTCTATGCGATCGCTGCGATCCTAGCTATTGTGAATGTGACTATTTTTCACTTTTATTATAATAATATATAAAATAAAATTTCAAATCTAAGAGGGTTTTTTCAACAAATTTTACACAAATTCGCTTTTAACATCGATTTGCCACAGTTGAGTTAATTGCTCATTTTAAATAGGAAATCTATATGAAAAAAAAATATCCCTAACTAGGTGTTTCTAAATAATAAACTTAACTAAATGAACGTGGGTACTTATATGTATTACTAAATAGATCTACCTATTATACGTTACAATTTTACAAACACAACCAAATAAAAAAAATTACGTTTTCGTAATGTGCATAATGTTTCAAACAGATTCGTATGTCGTTCAACGACGTTACAGCCACCGAATAATCGAATCAGAATCAAATCGCACGCGTTGTCAGATCATTACAGCGGCACACGAGACGGGCAGCTCAAACGAGAGCGATACATCCGTAACGCGAAACTCTAACGAGTCACTGGAACCGTGTCATATGCTCGCTAGATCCGACGTACGCGCGACTTGTCTTTTCTGCGGAACGTAACCCGCCGTGGGCTCTGAGCATAACATGTCGACAATGACGATAAAACACAGAGAAACGGGGTTTTACGAATATACATTCTGTTTGGGAAACATACTTGAACACTTACGAATAACGTATTCCTAGGCCAAGGTCAAATTTTATTTGTGCATACCAGAGCTTGAGCTAAGGAAATGTTAGAGCTGCGAATAGGTATGAATGTAGATATGAATAAAATTACTATTTAATAATACGAATACAAGCAATGTAATGTACAGGCAACATAATATGTTTAAGATCAAAAAATAGAGATACCAGATGCCTTCCCTAATCGCGCAAGTCTGCCCTGGGTGGGTCTTGCTACGACCGAGGACAATCAGTGAATGTCAATGCTGGTCATTTCGCTGGGCCTTTTATACCCGGTGTTCTGTGACAAATAACAAGAAACCGTAGAAACCCCAAAAGTGCAATCGCCGATAAACGCACAATTTAAATAAAATTTATTAAAATAATAAAATAATAAAAATAATAATATTAATAATAATAATCAGATTAGGAATAAGAATAATAAAAATGATAATAATAAAAAAGAAAAGAAGAATCTAGAATCTTATCCGTGCATCCTCCCCACACCGAACGAAAAAATTCCCCCTCTCGGACAAAAAATTAAAAGTTAAAATATTAAACAATTATTTAATATGTACAAATTTTTCACGGTATTTTAAGACTTTTCCAGAGTTTTATCCAACCCGTTCTTTTCGTATTCGCGTAGTTTGCGTCTTTTGAAAGCCGTATATTGGTGTATAAATGTAATAATACATGATAAGTTTTTTGTAGGTGTATTCAGGGCCGGCGCAATGAGGGGGCGAGCAGGGCACTTGCCCGGGGCCTCGCGCTTTTATGAGGGCCTCGCGGATCAAAACTTGTATATAATAATATATACAACCATAGCATATATGATTTCGCCCAGGGCCTCGCAAAAGCTAGCGCCGGCCCTGGGTGTATTGATAAGTTATTAATAACATGTTATATACCTTTATAAATCTTAATTTAAATTATAATGTCATTGCATGATGTGTAATAAATAAATAAGTGTTTCTTTATTTTAAAATATTTTTTTATAATAAATTTAATGATTTTTGGGGATTATGGGTGGCTGAAGATGATGTAGGGCCATGGGGGGCTTTGCTCCACAGTCCGCACAGTAAAGTGATATTGAATTTTGTGTGGAACGCTCGTTCATCCAACATCCACTGAGTCCCCCTTCTAGTTTTTTCCAAATCAAGCACTGGCTATACCTTACGCTAAACGCTTGTTGATTTTTATTTTTTTGTTTTTACAATACATAAACAAGATGATTTTTAACTAAATATTAAGTTATTAATAATTATTTTTATTAATTAATCTGAGGCTTAAGCCTCCCCCCTAAATGTATCAAGATCCGCATAATAATACATGTATATGAATTTAATACCTAATACTGGACTCGAATTGTTAAAAAAATCTCTCGATTCAGCAATAACCGCGTAATATTAAGCAATATGTCATTTTTAGAATATATTATGAGGGGGGACTTCGGTCCTTATTCTAAACAAATTGGGCTACTTGTGCCAACAAACAGTATAAACATTGAAACATAGGGTCAATACAAAAATAAAATACTTTGTGGACTTGTGGTTCTACGTTCTACTATAATTATAGTTGTACATTATATTACCAGAAAGCCGTGGTTATAAATAAAAATTTCAATTCAATAAATTTTCACCATGTTTTCTTTATTTTATTTGGTCATACTGATTAACCTGATTATAGAGATTAGTGATAAAAGACGCCACATAAAATGTTTAACTTTTAATAGGAATTACTTATTACTCTCACTTTAAACTTTTAAAGAATTTATTTTTGATCTCACATTTTTAAACATTTTTATTCATAAATTACATATTTTGTTTTACGTAATTTTTTAAAATGAAAGATGAACAGAATGATAATAATGACCCAGAAAATTCCCGAATATTTGTATTATATGACAAAAATCACCCAATATCTGAAAATGAGTTTAAAGAGATGTTTGGAAATTTCGGTGATGTAAAAAATATTTACATTGTAAAAGATCGCAACAGTGACAGTGTGAAAGGTAATATTTGGTCTTAATTATTTTAAATAGAAACTGTTTAATGGTTTTAAAAACTGGTGAAAATTGTATGTATTTTATAACAAAGTATTACGTTAAGAAGCATAATATGTTAGATTAATTTTTACTTATCTTAATTTAAATGTATTAAATTCATTCTTTATACATTTCAGAGTTTATTAGTGACATTAAGACTTATTTTTATCATTATCCATTTAGTAAAAACATAATGACTATTTATTTTAGGAGTTGCATACATAAAATATTCAAAAGCATCGGAGGCTTTTAAAGCTATTGAAGCAATGAATGGACATAGAATAGAATCATCTAATCGTCGTATGAAAGTCTTAATGGCCACCAGGTACTTTATACAAACCTTACATTACCTAGTATAATTGTTAATAAATCAGCTTATTTATCAGGTTGCTCATTATTTATCAAATTTAAGATAATATTGAATTAGAATACTATAAATTATGTTTTTTTTTTAAATAGTATCTACCCAATAGATTTAGATAATATTTATATTAAATTTGATGCAATTTATAAAGTTTATATTGTTATTTTTTAATAGCCCTGGCCATATAAGAAGCAATTCAGAAATGGAATACAATAGACTTTTTGTATTTGTACCAAAAACTGATAAGGAATCAGATTTAGAAAATATTTTTAGTCAATATGGAGAAATCTCTAAAGTTCATATAGTTACAAATAAGGATACTGGAGAATCTAAAGGAATAGCTTTTATAACTTATTCAAAGTAGGAACCATTTTTAATTAAAAACAAAATATTTTATATTAAAACTAAGAGAATAGAATGTAATTAGCTTGATTTATTTAGGCCTTCGTCTGCTGCTTTAGCTATTGAAGAATGTGGACCAAATTATAAAGCTGTTTTTGCTAAACCCAAACATGATGATGGACCATCTGCATATCCTTCGTCTTATCCTAGACATATTGATTCTAAAAGTAAATCAATATAAATATTTAGTATTACCATAATATTATGTTATCCAAGTCTGTGATAAATTTAATTAATATTTATAGTGAACATATAAAAGCTATCCAGGTTATAATTTTGATTCCTTTAACTTTAAATAAATACCCAGTGGTTTTAGTTTTAAAAAAATGGTTCACCAATCATTGAAGTTTATAACAATTATATTTTTAGGTTAAAATTAATAAATTTTAATAAATATACAATGATTCAATTTGTGAATTAAAAAATTTAGTAAGGGGCAATATAAATTCAATTTTTGTCTATATTTTTATTTAGTTTTATTTTTATGTAATAATGTTTTATCATAATAGTTATATTGATAAATTAGATAATGACCGATCCAATGAATAAATATTTATTGAAATATAAAACTTATAAGTCCTAAATATAATTCATATAAACTTTAATCAATAATAATTTGTTAATATTATGATGATGGTTTTTTTTGTCTGACATTGCCATAATACTGTCTTGTTTAAAGTTTTAGAATTTTCTATTATATTGTAATTGTGTCATAGTATCACGACAAAATTAACAAAATTGTTTGCAGAGAAATAATTAAAACTAAAATCTATCTAAGTAAATTATAAACTTGCTACTTATTTAACTTAATTATATTGTCAGGCCTAACAATGTTTTATGTTATCAAAATAAAGTTCTGACTTTTAGAAATTTTATAATAATTTAAAACAATTAAAACATACATCATTTTATATTTCTTGATATTCTGTATAATAATTTGACAATTTATTAATGTATAAACCTATTAAACCTATTCTATTTATTTTAGTGTAAATAACTGAAAAAGTTATTTTTATTATAGATCCAACTAGCAGTTACTCACTACTTGCACCTCCATCTCATCAACATCGAGATGAACCTAGTGTATTAACTGCTTATACTTCATCAATTGTCTCGTATAATGAAGTTTATAAAATTATGAATATTGCTCCTGAATTGGAATTAGTTAAGGAATTATCAAGACAGGTAATATACACTCATACATTTACATTACATAAATATAAAATATATTATGTATTCATTGACATTTATTTAATGTATTAATAATTATACATATTAATAAATTAAATTGGTACATGTATTTAATTGAATTTCCTGAATTACTAAAAAAATAATATTTTTTTTTAATTTTTTTACAATTGTGGCTGTACAATTTTTTTTTTTTGAATTTTATAGTATTTTAATATTTTTAAATTCTTGATAGCACAATTTTTTTTTATTCTCGGACTTTGAATTATTAAAAATTGAGTTATGGTTAAAAATAATCCTTCTAAAATATCATATTGCAACAATTACACGTGAATAATTAGTCTTAAAAAAATAGAATAGTATAATACAGTAGAATCCACTTATTTGGGACACCATATAAAGAGGACAACCGCTCAATAGGGATAGATTACATAGTCCCGAACAAATGTATCGGTTTATTAGTTATTTCATTAATCGGAACAATCGGATAATGGGGACAAATAGGTCACCACCCAATGTATCCCAATTAAGCAGATTCTACTGTATTATGGAAATGTGTTGTCTTAAAATTAGTTAATTATTATTGTAATAGTTAGAAAGTGTATTAATATTAATTATTTATGTCACAAATCCTGTTACTTATTAAACAATTTAATTGATAGTTATTACTTATTAAATATAATGTAGGTTGAGGCAGTGTATTTACCAAACACTTGTATATATTTTGTATGCTAAATTATATTTTCTTTCATATAATTTTTAACTAGCAAATGTACGATAAGAAGATATTTCAAGTTATTTATAATAGTATTGCAGCAGCTGAACATGCTGTAAATCGAATCAATGGATTTGAATATCCTCCTGGTCATCCTATAATATTGGAATTCAGCAGTACTCCTATGTAAGATTATTTGATATAATAATGTAATATTAGCTAATTAATAATATAATTTTAGATCTATTTCATCAGCAGTGGATCCTATAGCAAATAAAATTTCAAAAGATATTGAAGTGCTTTCTAGTACTGTCACCAAAGCATTAGCCGTAATTAAAAATGCTAGTAACCTAACATCTGGTAAAAACAAATAACTATTATTTATTTATTTATATTAATAATTTTTAACATGTTATTTAGCTTCTTTATGCTTGGCGGATGATTATAGTTCACCATTAGCACCAAAAAGAGGAAATGAAAAAGTTCTTTTGCCATCATCAGATAATTCATTCAGGTAGTAAATAATTTAAATTTAATATTTTTATTATTATATAATTTGTCCAATCAATGTAAAATATATCTATTTTTATTGTTTCATCTGTATGTATGTTATAGATTATTTTTTGTGTGCAAACCAATTATTCCTCCAATGCGCTTATTAGAAGATACTTTTAAAATGTTTAAAGGGTTAAGAAATATTAATGTTATTGATGGCAAGAATTATGGTTATGTGACTTATGATAATTTGGAGAGTGCTACACGAGCTATTAATGTAATATTACTAAAATATATCAGCATTGAATTTTTTAAATTGTGTTTTTATATTTTAATTAACTATTTTTAGTGTTTAAATGATCACAAAGTATACAACAGTCGTTTAAAAGTAATGGAAGCTGAACCTAGAGAACCAAATCGTAAACGTATGAAACCTGATACAATGTAAATTCAAAAAGTAAGTACATGCATTAAAGTTAATTAACTAAAAAATAATATAAAGTGGTGTGGAATTTATCTATATAACTAAAAATTATGGGCATATATATATTTTTAAACAAAATCTACTATTTTGTACGTAGTGCGCTATAACACTAGACAACAGATATAATGTTTAAGTATGTGGTCTTACATCATTTGCAATCACAAAATATTTTTCTGTTGTGTTAAGTTAACTAATTTTTGAATATTCAATTAATGCCTAACTCATAAAAATTAAAAATATTAATAATTTATAAAAATAGAAACAATATTTTTGTTAAGAACATTTAATAATTACAATTAAAAATAAAAGATAGATATCAAATTTAATTAATATACTATTAAATAATATATCAGTATTCTTATACTTTCAGAACATTTTATCATTAAGGCTAAAGGTATTAAATATAGAACCTGTTCAAACATTTTTTAAATTGTGCCAATTTACTGGCTAAGTTTTTTCTTTAAATTTAAGTTTATAATAGAATTTTATACCTATTATTTATTACTTATTAGTTTGTCTTAACTTATTAAATAAAATAAGTTTGAATGTTTTGATAATTATTCTTATTAGTATAAAAGAAATTATAAATAATAATAAAAAATATTGAAGTAATTTAATAATTTTAATTATAACTTATAAGATCTATTTCAAGTTTTTATTAATTAAATGTTATAGTTTATCACTGCTTTCAAGTTTATAGAAGTAGTAAATTACTATTCTGCGCCAAAGTGAGCATAACAAAATAAGTACCTACTTAATCTTCATGTCCTGTTTAAGTTAATATTGAATGGTTTGAATGATTAACCGGCTCAATAAATTTTAAGTAAGATTCATTAGCTATGCTTAATAGTCTATACATATGTTTACTATTATTCGTCAATTATTTATAAAATTATGTTTCCTGATAATGGAATAATAAGATAATTATCCTAACAATGTAAATTAAACAAAAATGATATCAAATATATATAATATACTTATATATTATATTAATTAAAATTATACTATTACTAAAAAAATAGTATGTATTTCATAAAATGTATATTTAATTATAAATTAACCATATCAATTCTTTTAAATAACTTTAAATACATATACTTATTCATAATATATAGATATGTAATATGTGTAATGTAATATACTCTAATATAGTGTTTCTCAACTGATGTGTCGCCAGTTAAATTCAAACGTGTCGTAGGAAGTATATATTAACCTTATTGACACTATATTTACAAAAATTAATGGTTATTATTCTTATAATTTTTTTTATTGTGTGTCACTAAGTATCAAAAATTTTAATGGTCTGTCGCCATAATACAAAGGTTGAGAAACACTACTATAATAATATACTTAAATTTAAGTACAAATCAAACATATTATGTTACACATGAATTCAGGTGGTTTAAGTTAGATTATGTACAAGTTTACACATAGCATATTGTATTTATTATTTATTACTTAGTTGGTTTTTTTCAAATTTATAAAAATTATCTTTAGTGTCTTATGGTTGATCTGCTAAATTTTCTCTGTGTCTGTCTTAATTTTTACAGTATATGAGTTAATTTGAATACAATTATCGAAAATTAACATTTTTTTTATTTTTTTATTTAAATACTTCAAGAATTATATAAGCCTTAACTAACTGTGTGCTAATAATATACTTAACTGATAATGATATACATCACTGCTGAACCGTATAACTATATTTTCAAAACCATTTTTAGTCGGATTACAATTTGTTTCATTTATGATTTCAGGACAGTAAATAGCACAACCAAAACAAACGATTTATTAAACCCACTAATACGACAACAGAAACTTGTGTTTGTCTATAATTACGAGACAAATATCACAAAATCAACCGATTTCATGAAACACTACAAGATATTCAACAACTGTAACATATTGTCAACACAAAAGACACTTTATAAACTAACTAACATATTTTACAGTGTTATTTGTTCAAAAAGTTTTAAAGCTGAGAACTTATATTTATATAGTTATAAGCTTTTTAATGTTTTTTTTTTCATGGACATACTACTTTATAGTATAATTAAATAAGCCATTCAAATTACTGGATATATTTTAAGAAATAAAATATAATGACAAGGAATTGAAACGCCTAAAATACATCTGGGTTAAGTCAGAGTATAATTAATTCATATGTATGAAGATATATTTAGTAGATAATTATTTACTATTTTTAATAATTAACATAAACTATATTTAATACTATAACATAAATATCAAGTACACACAACAAGACTAACATCTTTGAAACATTGACATTTACCAATTATGTATTGCTTTTTAAAAATATTGAATTATTTATATATTTAACTAGCTATTTTATATTTTTTTTTTAGTACAAACCAAAAAAGTATTTACATTTTTTCCAGATGTATAATTTGTATTTTTTTAATTTAACTAAAAAGTAAAATTATTAACAAATTAGTATCAATTAAATACTTAAATTTTTAGTATTTTTAAGTTATTAGTCATTTTTTAATTTTTTTAGATTGAGATATTTTTTAATTACATTCCATTAATGTATATGTACTATTAAATATATAATGATACTTATAAATATTATGGAATAGGTTCGACAAAATTTTATACGAATATTGTGATATTGGTTTTATTATTTAAATTATTTTTTTTATATTTTAAAATATTATTGGTAAATATTAGAATTATTAAAAACGTTTGAGTAGGAAATACACTACATTTTATTAGAGGATTTAGTGATATAAATTATTTATTTCAATACATTTTTGTATTTTAATTATGATATTTGTAGTTAAAATATTTGTACAAATATAGGTACAATGTTTTATTTGAAATAAGTAAATGTTAATTTAAAATTTTGTATTATTTATCCATCATTTAGTTAGTATCTTAAGAAAAATTACATGTGAAAAGTTGAGATTTTTTTAATTATGATTTGCCCAACACGTTATTATAATATTTATAACTTTTGATTATTTTTTTAAAACAAATAATTTTCTATCTGGTATATTTTAAAAAACTTTTGTATTGTGTTTTACTTACGTATGCTTTAATATTATCACATTATCTTCAACCATCATTTATGTAGAATATATATTTAAAAAAAAAAATATTGTTGGTATTTATATATTATATCCCATGTTTATTATTCTAACTCAGTGGTTCCCAAACTGTGCGCCGCGGAGCCCTTGGTACTCCACAATGGCTTATCAAGGCTCTGTTCATAATACCACAATAAATTTATACAGAACACAGACAGATAAAAATAAACATTAAATATTTTTCGGGGGCTCCACGATAAACTTCTATTTAAAAAAAAGCTCCAGTTGCTCAATATTTTGTACATATTATGTACCCGCAGAGTGTAAGACATTACATTTCATAGGTCCAATTAAAAAATTAATGGGAGTTCATTAAATTTGTTAAGTCTTACCAAACTTTACTTTATAATCTTCCCTTCTAACTAATATGAATAGGTAAAAAAAAACTATAAAATATATTATTTATTATTTATTACTTTTACTATTAAAAACATACTTCTTGTAATGTAAGACCTTTGTTTGCATCATTTATCAATGTCTTTTTTTTTTGAAAAATTTTTTAGTTTGTTAGTTTTTTCTTATTTTAATATGTACGTATTTCCATATTTAAATATCATCTGAATTATGAATTTGGCTTTAGAAAAAAAGCAAGGATTTATTTTATCTAAATTTCAGATACAAATTAATACATAGGTAAATATACTTTAATATTAATCACTTAAATTGTGATAACTAAACTATTAAAGCCTAATGACTAATAACCAACAATTTATTTAAGTTGGTACCTATATAATATTATATGTATGGACATTGATTTAATAGATGGTTTCTTTTATAGGTATAAATATAAAAACATTTTATATAGGTACCCTGAAGGATACTGATTTTTTTTTTTAATTACCAACCTGGCATAATATAGTTTTCAGTAAATTTTATATAATATTGTTTAATATAATAAAATTTATTGGAACATTATATAGAAAAAAGAATAAAAGAATAGATTTTTTATAAGTATAAAATATTTGTGTAAAAATATTATCGTTCCATTTATTCAAACAAAAGTACAAAACTAGATATAAGACATAATTTATTTAATTTGTATTCATTTATTTACGAATTGAGACAAAAAATCATCAATATAGGTAGTTACTTATTTTGAAAATATAGAAGTAAATGCATATCAAGTTAACAGATTTTAAATCTTGATCTTATGAATCTAATTTATGACGCACCTACTTGGCTATCTATACTTTGAAATCATTATGACAAGTTAGGTTAGGTTCAATCATAAATATGAAGTAAACGGACATATGACTAATATGTATGTGGGTACATAAGTATTATTTAAAATTAAAACTATATAACGACCTGAGAAAGTGAGAACATTGATTTTGGGTAATTTCATAATATTCGAATTCTATGTAAATATTGAAATAGGTATATATATTTTTTATTGTTTGAATGTTTAAATATGTTACCTATTCGGTCTCAAGATTATTTTTATAACGACTAAACACGAATGTTACATTTTAACCGATGGAATTTGTGCAAATTTATATCCGAAGACAGTTCTAAAGTGACAGTGACGGCACAACGAATTTTGGGGCCCTGGGCAATATTTTTGGTGAGGCCTTTGATGATTATGGTAAATACTTACACCTAACTTACACCTGTTATTTTATTTTATGTAATAGCTGACAATCTATAGACATTTTTCAGATATCAATTAGTAATTATCAGTTAATATTATTGATTTATTTTATTATTCCTAATTTACGATTTATCTAAATAGATACAATTTATTAGATATTAATATATTATCAAAATTAAAACATTCTTATTAGTTTATAAAATGTATATTTATATACATATTATATATTAAATTTATAGTTAAGTATATTTTAAAAATAATTAGTTATTGAATACAATCGGTTTAAAAAGTTATGAAGGTTACCTATATCAAAATAAATCATAAAAAAACAAAAAAAATTATAATTAGGTAGGTATTTAACTTTTTAAATTTAATAGATAAAACACTTAGTAGGCATAAGTATTTAAAAAGTGGTTTGCCAATCATCATGTTATTGATTGTACGAAAATATTGAAAATCAATAAATCGTGGATTTTATTCTGCCACAGTACGAATTTTATTTTTTACGATAGATACACATACGCTGTATTGAATATTTTCTATTTACAAGTATTAATTTTATTTCTATTAAATATCCAACAATGAACTTATATTATAGCTAAGTTCTGTATCAATTATGCATATCTTATACCTATTCTAGTTTTGTAATTATAGTATCTATGTGCTTTATTATACTATTTATATCTAAAAGACTAAAATTTATTGAAAATAGCATCCGATAATATTTTTTGAGTTTTGACAATCCATCACCACAGACATTTCTGGGTTTAATTTTTGAAATGTGCTCACAATAATATTAGTTATTACGACACCTATATAATCGTCCATACACATAGGTTGCAGACACAATCAATTACCTATCTAACACCAAAATATCTATATAAGTTATGCTTTAAAATTTATAAAAATTAGAGAAAATGTAAAAATATGTAAAATTATTAATTGGTGTAGTTTTAATAAGAATAATTTCAAATCGTGTACGTTACATATTATACTTTAAATACCTATTTTATATCCTATAATATAATATACCTAATACAAATACGCAATATTGTGAAAAAATTTGTTTTCTAGACGCAACACTTGAGATGTATTGATAACTAATAATGACGTATGATGACAAAGCAGAACAAAAATAAGTTCTGATATTTTAATCATATTAGGGTCATAATGATTAGCTCATAAATACCAGTGATCCATTTAACCTAAAACCCTCATTACTTCAAAAACTATCAACATTTTTGAAAATATTTCTTTTAGATAGTTTTAAATGATTTTTATAAGAAAAATAAATTTTTTTATAACTACGTATTTTTTGTAGTACTTTTATATATAAAAATTGAATCTTGAACGGGTAGTTTATGATATAGATAGGTATATTCTACTCTACCTCTACCCATGTATGGATGTATACCCCTTAAAATGTTAGTCCACTAACTACCCACTTTGCTCATCTAAATTGTAAATACTATTACAATTATTAATTAATAATAAACTGTCCAGTATTTGATCTTTATAGATTGAAATACCTATTCTGAATAATATTCTGCTTTGAAATATGAAATATGAAATTAAAATTGTGTTTTATTTTTCCAGAATAAAAAGCTTAAAAAATTTATTGTTACTATAAAAATATTTTTTAAAATACGTTAGTGTTTTCTCTCTAATAATGAGTGTACTTTGTTAAATAAATCACTCCGTATAATGTATAATATATTTGTATATATATGCACTTTAGTACTTTAGCTCTAATAATATAATAATCTAAGACAGGGGCATCATAGGTGGTGTGAAAGGGGTGTAGGGTGTGCTTGGGTACTATACTATTTTTTTTTGTGCCATATTCGTCCGACTTGGATTAGCACTACTACGTAGCTATGATGGATGTAGGTTATAGAGTACCATACAAAATATGCTCCGTTTGATTCATAACTGCATAAGTAATAAGTATACAAAATTCAAATAAACTGACAATCATCAGTTATCAGTTGTATAAATATAATATGTATATGACTCATTTATTTGTCACTAGACTAAAATACTGAGCTATTATATTATATTATGCATTAGTCCTTAAATTATAAAAATTATAGTAAGCATTCGCGCATGTGCCTAAGCACGTTGTCATTCTCGGTCCTTACAACCAGTAACACCCCTCTGTCATCCGTTTTTATGCAAAAAATATACTTAATGCAATAAATTTTATATAATATAAGAAATCTAAGAAATAAGTTATCTTATTATGGTTCTATTTTATATTTGATATTATTATTATGAAGATTGATTACTATAACGAAGTCTGTAACTCCCTCTCTCACAGTAATACTAGTTATATTTTAGATTCTGAACGGAGTGATGAATGTATTGATTTTACAATGATGTGTGTTTTTTTTTTTTTTTGTTTTTTTTTTTGTTTTTGTGTCTGTGTACAGCATAACTTGTCGAAATAATGCTTCAATTTCAAACTTTGGGGGTGGTTTCCGATGGCAAAGTGGATATCCTTGGTGCATTATAGAGGTGAAAAGTAAACATTTTCCAACAGTTTTCAAAAAAATCGAGAAAAACATAAAAAAAATGACAGAAAAACGGGAATTTTTACGCATAACCGGTTTTCGACAAAATCGAATTTTTTATTTTGCTATAACTCAAAAACTAATCGATGTAAATACTTGAAATTTTCACCAAATGTTTATATTAGAGTTCTCCATACACAGTTAAATTTTCAAAGAATTTTGACTTTTTTGAACTATTTATAGACAATTGAAATTTTTAATTTTTTTTAGTATTTTTTTTTAAAATAACGATAAAATTTTTTTGGACGGCCAGAAAATCTTGAAAATTTAATACAAGATTTCTTATTAGTTGTTCTTAAAGTGATAAAAAAAAATCCGAAATCGTTGGTCACAATTTTTTTTTATAAGTGCTAAAAGTTCGAATTTATACGAAATATGTCAAAATTGCGAAAATTTGCAAGTAATTTTGTGGTTGAAAAATCGTAAAATTTTTTTCTTTTATAACTAAGTTTTGAAAATTTGGTACAAGGTTCTCCATAAATTTTTTTTCAATTATCTGTAAAAAAAACTCGACCGGATTCAGACAAAAAATTTTTATGAGTGTTTGAAATTTAAATTTTTACAAAACCGCGTTAAATAACGGTTTAGCTTCAAACGATATTTGATATTTGTTGTTATTCAAACAGTATAAGTCATAAACACTTGAAAATTTTACCAGTTATTTAGATTGCCATTTTCTTTACATGATTTGATTTTCAAAACATTTTGACTTTTTTTGAGCTATTTATAGACAATTTAAATTTTCAATTTTTTTAAATTTTTTTTTATAAATGTTGATAAAAAAAATGTAGCTGGGACAAATTACTTGAAAATTTAATAGAAGGGTCCACATAACTTGTTCTAACTCTCATTCAAAAATTATAAAAATACATAGGCACAATTTTTTTTTATTAGCATTTGAAGTTCAAATATTGACAAAAATTCGTCAAAATCATGAATATTTTTCACTATTTGGTAGTTAAAAATTTATAAATATTTTTCTATCAAAAGCTAAGAATTGAAAATTTAATACTATGCTGTCCATAAGTTAAGCTTAGAATAATTATAAAAAAGTTTGAGGATTGTTCAATTTAAAAAATGTTACGTGTGTTTAAAGTTTAAATTTTAATTTGAAATCAAAAATACACGTGTAAAATAACGTTTAACTAATAAATTTTTCTCGATTTTTTCATAATATATCCTAGACTGACAAATCATCTCCGTTCAGAATCGTTTTTCGTATACAATGATACCTATCATTGCATTCAAATTTAACCTTCCCTAGTCCGAGGTCCATCCCACCACCTAATGTACAGCAGAGCGATACTCACTTACCCGCTTTTTTTTAAATATAAAATTAAAAACTCGCACAACAAAGAACATCTTGCAGGGTACGCGCCTGCGTACAGTTGCAGTTATTCTCACGGTTACGGTGCAGTAAATCTTTAAAAGACAGGACTCCAGGAGTTAGTGCCGAACACTCAATAGGTATTTGTATTAAAAATGTATTGTAAATTGCAGTTATATTGTCGACACACTTGAGTGTAGGGATATTTGTAATTATGTATTAAGTATATTGTGTATAAAACAGTATCTTTTATAGAATAGGATTTATATATTGATACTAAAATAATTAGGTAAATATTGAATTTATATTATGTATAGAAACCATCCTTCAAAATCAAAAATGTTTTGAGCATTCTTAATAATAGCTTCTTATATAAAGTTTTCAAGTTTATCCTAGGAGTTCAATATCTCCAAGAACTATTTTTCACAAGTCCTAACAATAACAATACATGATAAATTTAATATAATTTAAAAAAGAATATTTAATTTATATTTAAATTCTACCACAATATAATCTATTTAAATTTTAGAATTTAATATTGAAATAAAAAAACTTTGATATAGGTTTATAATTTTATATCATATTCAGGATACGTAATTGAATAGACATAATGGTATTCTAGAATACGCGTATTTCGATAATAAAAAGTATAAAAAAGATGAAACGAAAAAAAGAAATATTTACGGTAAAATTTCTTGAGATCATAAAAATGTGCAAAATATTTTATTGTATAAAAATGTTGTAATAATTGAAAAATACTAATCATTGGAGCTTTTTGTTATTATATATTATGTACTTAATTTTTAAACACAATATATAATTTTTTTTTTTAAATATTTAAACTGTTTTTAGGCTACCTAGGTATTTTTACAATCTTACCATGAATCAATTCACGCCATTCTATGGTCGTCGGTAATCGCCATCATCTTACCTATAACTTATAAGCTATGTCAAATAACAATAATATTATATATAATAATTAATAATTAATAAATTAATATAATATTTTATGCAATGGTTTTTGCAATAATTAATTCAACATATACCTATTACTTATAGAATAATGAATACTAATATAGTATAGTATACTACCGTATATAAATATATATTCGTATTATAAAATATTCTTAAGAATAGAAACTGACACGCTGTCTGTCTCTGCTCAAAATCATCTATCGTCTGTTGGTACATTATGATTTACGATTGAATTTAACACATCCATTGCAATAAGACTAACTTTACTCAATGCGAGGTACAATCGAATTATTTTATACAGCACAGTGAATTCTTCGTTTTCTTTTAATTATATAGGTATACCTATTACAAATTAACCTATCGACTGCATAAATCATAAGAACCAGTGTATACATCTACGTCGTGTATAATTTTCACAGTTTATTAATAATATCTCTTGCACAAAGGAAAATTAATATTGAGAAAATCGAAAAATTATCTCTCTAATATAAAGTATATAGCTATACCGAATACCAATTTGTACGTTGTGTACCTATATAGTATATGTGCACTTTTCAATTGAAATTAGACATTTTTATTTTTTATGTTTTCAGTAGGTGTATAGAAAAATAAATGTAAAATACATTTAGTTGAATACAAGTGTACATCCAGTAGCTTATATTTTATTTATAATAGGTAATAGGTAATTATAGGGTTATAAGATACTTTTAGTTGGTCTTCAAGCATTATAAAAATATCGATAAAACGAGCACAATTTTTTTTTAAACGTTTAAAGTTCTATTTTTTTTTCAAATTAGATATTTAAATGAAAAAAGGATTTAAGTTATTATGTTTTAATGAAAAAAAATATTAATAATTGTAACTTTAAACTTTTCACCATTTCGTATTTGCGTGTATAATTATTTTAAATAATATGTACATAATGTAATTGTTAAACTATTTAGATTATAACTTCAACCTATTAACATAGTTCTACTATACGCTGGTATTGACTTATAAGTTATAATAAAAATAATATTATATATAATATGAAATAATTAAACAATTTTTTTTGCAAAAATTAATTTAACCCCTTCAATCCACGTAGGTAATGCTGTTATAGTAATATAAATAAATTCTAAAAAATCTTTACGAATGAAGGCACTTCCACCTACTTAATCCTTTCAGAACTGTTTTTAGTATGCAATGATATATAATTTATTTCTCATTGAAATCAAATTATTAACACATCCATTGCCTATTCAATGGCAACATACACTCGACCATTGTACAGCAGAGCGACTTTTCTGGGTTTTATAAAAATTTCTGGACAATTCTGAGACATTTCGAAAGGCTGAAATTCTGCAGAATCCCTAGCCATACTTAAAAACGCTACTATTATCGGTGATTGTAAATAATACTGTAGAATATAGTATTATATTGTTAACCCTACGATTTCGTATCGAATTCGTCAAGTATACGTTAAGACTCTATATTATTATTATTATATTTATTTAAAATGTATACAATTATCGCGTGTGTGTAAAAATTGCAAATTGTTAAGAATTATCGATTATTTACTCAGAATAATTAATAATTGATAAAGGTACCTATTACTAATATTTTAGGTAACGAAAAAAAATGATTAGATTTTATTTATTTTTATGTATTCTTCAAGAAGATAATTTAACTTAAAAAATGTTATTGTCTAAGTGGTAATTGAAAAATATAGTTTGTAGCAATAATACATTATATAATATATATAATTCATAGTACCATTAATTGTATTAATAAAAATAAACCAAATGCAATATGTTATCTGCAGTTAAAAAATAACGTGGTTTATATAATATTAGATTCTGAACGGAGTGATGAATGTATTGATTTTACAATGATGTGTGTTTTTTTTTTTATTTTTTTTTTTATTTTTTTTTTTTTGTGTCTGACGACAACATTTGGAGCAGTAAAAATGCTTCGATTTTGGACTTCAGCCCCTCTTTGAAAAGGAAATCGAATCTAGTTGGTACTTTGGGGGGGTCAAAAGTTAAAATTTTTCAATATTTTTTAAATGAGTCGGGAAAAACATAAAAAAAATGACGGAAAAACGGGATTTTTTACGCAAAACCAGTTTTCGACAAAATAGAATTTTTTATTTTGCTATAACTCAAAAACTAATAGATGAAAATACTTGAAACTTTCACCAAATGTTTATATTAGCGTTCTCCATACATAGGTAAATTTTCAAAGAATTTTGACTTTTTTTGAGCTATTTATAGACAATTGAAATTTTTAATTTTTTTTAGTATTTTTTTTTTAAATAACGATAAAAATTTTATGGCCGGCCAGAAAATCTTGAAAATTTAATACAAGGTTTCTTATAAGTTGTTCTTAAAGTGATAAAAAAAAATCCGAAATCGTTAGTCACAATTTTTTTTTATAAGTGCTTAAAGTTCGAATTTATACGAAATATGTCAAAATTGCGAAAATTGGCAAGTAATTTTGTGGTTGAAAATTCGTAAAATTTTTTACTTTTATAACTAAGTTTTGAAAATTTGATACAAGGTTCTCCATACATTTTTCTTCAATTATCTGTAAAAAAAACTCTTCTGGATTCAGACAAAAAATTTTTATGAGTGTTTTAAATTTAAATTTTTACAAAACCGCGTTAAATAACGGTTTAGCCTCAAACGATTTTTGATATTTGTTGTTATTCAAACAGTATCAGTCGTAAATACTTGAAAATTTTACCAGTTATTTACATTGCCTATTTCTTTACGTGATTTGATTTTCAAAATATTTTGACTTTTTTTGAGCTATTTATAGACAATTTAAATTTTCAATTTTTTTTTATTTTTTTTTTTATAAATGTTGATAAAAAAAATTTAGCTGGGACAAATTACTTGAAAATTTAATAGAAGGGTCCACATAACTTGTTCTAACTCTCATTCAAAAATTATAAAAATACATAGGCACAATTTTTTTTTATTAGCATTTGAAGTTCAAATATTGACAAAAATTCGTCAAAATCATGAATATTTTTCACTATTTGGTAGTTAAAAATTTATAAATATTTTTCTATCAAAAGCTAAGAATTGAAAATTTAATACTATGCTGTCCATAAGTTAAGCTTAGAATAATTATAAAAAAGTTTGAGGATTGTTCAATTTAAAAAATTTTACGTGTGTTTAAAGTTTTAATTTTAATTTGAAATCAAAAATACACGTGTAAAATAACTTTTAACTAATAAATAATTTTCGATTTTTGTTATTTTTAAAAAATTACTTGACTACTTCCTTTTACTTTATCTTGAAAAATTTTTACTTAAATGTTTGAATTTGTTTCAAAATAGAATATATGATATAATTTAAATATAATATATCCTAGACTGACAAATCATCTCCGTTCAGAATCGTTTTTCGTATACAATGATACCTATCATTGCATTCAAATTTAACCTTCCCTAGTCTGAGGTCCATCCCACCCCCTAATGTACAGCAGAGCGATACTCACTTACCCGCTTTTTTTATATTATTTAGATCATATAGACTTGGAATTTAGGTTTAATTTCCAATAATAACACACTACTGTCAATGGTGCTTGACACAACAAAAGTTTGCACAACATGTTGTTCATAGACGTAGGGTGATCAATTATTATTTTTTTCTGTGGGGGAGAGGGAGCTATAGCCCTTCTATATACATTTTTAGTGCGCATATATGACACATGTCATGATTATCTATGATAATACAGACTAGCCAAGTCACACAATTTTACCCAAACAATAAATTACTTACCGACAGACCAAAATGTCAATGCATTATTGCTATTATTATGCATTAAAAATAATATGGCCTAAAATTCTGGGGGAGTGTGGTTTCCCGTATCCAAAAACAATAGTTGTGTTAAGCACAGCGTTTGTTTTAACGAAGAAACATCATAAAAAGAGGTTGGTGTTTATACTGTATAATAAATAATAATATTACATAATATATGTCATATTATAATGGTTCAGTGAATTCGTCATCTCGACCGCCGATTTGTAACGACTAACGAGTTTGATCCGAACATTCTGAACAGACTAGCGTGTCAGGTGGTAACTGAACACAAGGAATCAAACTCGTTTAAAATCGAATCACTCATATAGTGATGAGTATGGGTGCTCGAGTGTTAGGTTTGAAAAAAATGTTATTTTAAAAACAAAATCGTCAGTCATTTCGTACCAGTCCAGAGGATATAATATATGACACCGAGCCCGTATATCTACGAGCACAAACTCTAACTATATGATACGATGCATAATATAATATTATTACGATATTGTGGTCGATGCGCGAGAGACGACACATATTTTAGGTGTTTTGTCGGAGTGGTCTCGTCCTCGTGAAATTTCTTACATTTTCTGCTGCAGTTGTTGTTGTTGTTATTACTATTTTTTTTCTCTCTCGAAAGTTTGACTTTTAATAACGGCGGTGGGGACACAGAAGTGTGCAGCGTGTACGGCGGCGGCCGTTGAATAATACTCGTGGGAGAGCAATAAACATTGTGCCCCGAGGTCGGTTATGCGTGCGTATTTCTGCGTTGGTTGCGACGTGAAGGAGTGCTGGTGGCGGTGGTGTCGGCTGCGTGGTGTTGCGGAGGCGGTTGGTGGTGTCGACGGATGCGGAGGTGACGGTGACGGTAGCGGTTCGGCGGCGGTTGGGACGGTGAAAGTGGTGGGCGGCGGTGGTGTCGACGGAGACGATGGTAGTGGTGGTGACTGTGCGGTCTAGCGCGGTGGCGGCGTTTGATAATTACACGGCACGACGACCAGCAGACGGGCCGAAAGCACGCTACCGTCGATGGCGCCCCGATCGATCGGACCACACACCGCACACACTTATATTATATATATATATATATATTATGTATGTATATATATATACAGAGAGAGAGAGAGCCGTTGGTATATACATATATATAAATATGCACACGAGGGATAAGGTTTTTATAACATATATATACATATATAAAATATAGAATGTATAATGTATATTATATGTGTATATGTGTTTTTTTCTCGTCGTTTTTCCGTATATTATCGGTACCCAAAGCCAAAATATTACGGTGAAAAAATATAATAATAATAATAAAAACGTCGCGCACGAAATATAATACACGTATTATAATATATATATATATGTACGCGCGCGCGTAGGTACCTACATAATATTATTATTATGATTATTATTATTATTTAGTTTGGAAATATTTTCCGCTCACGCACGCAAATATAATACAATATTATTATAAATGTATATAACGTATATTATAATATAATAGGTAGGCGCCTATATGGGGCTGAAATAATACACGATACGCCGGGGCCCGCGATGGCATTGGCGTATAAGACGTTGTAATCGCAATGTCATAATATATCATTTGTTATTGTGACGCGCGCGGACGACGACGGCGATGCGTATAATATCGTATCATCGAAGTGTGTGTGTGCATGCGAGTGGGGCGCGAGTGAGTGTCCGCCGCGCGTCGTCGGTCGTCCCGTCGGCGACCGATTAGGCGAGAAGCGGCTAATAGCGTCCCGCGAGTTTGGTGTTGCGCGCCGCGCTATATGTGCCGCCGCCGTCGCGCGCGCGGTATAAATGGTATATAGTGCGGTGGCGGTGACGACGTCGGCCGCGGCAGTGGCGGTGGTGCCGGCGGCGGTGTGTATACTGTATATATAGTGCGAGCCACGACGGGTCGCGTGCGGGGGACTGCGGCTGCGAAAAGGAGAGAGAGAGAGAGTGAGAGAGAGGAGAGGGTCTGTGTATAAGCGCGCGCTTGTGTGTGGTGTCGGCGATTGTGGTGCGGTGGCGGGCGGTAGGGTGGCGACGGCGGTGGCGGACACAAATGCGCCGCCCGGAGCTGTCTGCTCTCCCTATATACATTCCGCTTCGCTTATACCCTCGTCGGCCTGCCCGTACCGTATACATATATATATATACACATACATATATAATATTTTATGTATATGTATATATATATGTGTATGTATGTATTATGTATGTACGCACGTATATATATATATATATATATATATATAGGTATATATACACATTATACGCATCATATATACGCCTAGCCGCCGCCGTCGCCGCCTCCGCGCGCGCCGCACGATCGCCCGACCCAAGAAACGCTGTGGTGTCAGTTGGCGGCCACCGGCGTGTGAGCGCCGTGCCGACAATACGTAAGCCCGGAACCGTTACTACGAACCTTACAACGCGGGCCCGCGACCGACTGCGGTCATCACACGATACGACATGCCTATACTATATTATAATACGTTTTGCAAGATTTTATCATATCATAAAATAATGTTGTTATGATGACGTGTTTGTGTGTGTGTGAAAAATTGTCTTAATATTTGCCACTTTGGTTAGCGTCATGCCTCCCCAAGTCGGTTATCTATTGGCTATTGCACAACACTATGTGCACGGTTAATTTTAATATAGGCATACTATTTTTACGTGTTGAAAATATAAATTATTACGTATATTTTTAGTTAGGTCATTTCAAACGTACAAATAATATTATTAATAAATATAAATAGTATAATAATAATATTGCACTAAGTATTTTATATTTTTATTCGTTTATAGATCATACATGCTATATATAGGTAGGTAGTTGCCGACTTGCAGGTTTTCGTTTCGAGTATATAATAGTATCCACTCGTGTGATGAGATCACTGCGAAAATGTGTAACATTCAAGTATTAATCAGAATTTATAAAAATTATAAGATACATAAATTTGTTTAAGAACCATAATTTCACATACCTATTTAAAATTTGTATATGTAATTTGAGGTGATAAAAACATTTTTTCAAATTCATATTTTTTTATTATTAATATTATGTTTTATGTAGGGCAGAGGTCACCAATTAATATTTTTGGTGACCCCTGGTGTAGGGAATTATTTTTTTTTAATTATGTAAATACAATGATACATAAATAAAAATTCGAACGAATAGTTTCTGAGTTCCTAGCATTAACTATTTAAGCATAATAGCTAGTGACTCAGTGATTCTATTATATATATTTTATTATAATAAATAAGTAATAGCCAATATGTTTAGAAGATATTATGATTATTTTGAAATTATAGTGATCATTATAATAACAATATTATAATAATTTATATTAATTTATTACGATTTTATTATCATTTTTCTAATAATATTAGACTAAATATCGTTTTACTTTATATTTAACGTAAAACCATTAAAGAATGTTATCATTAATATAGAAAGTTAAATAAGTTAAGAACTCAGAAACATTTTAAATACTGAAAACAATTTTCAAAAAAATTATCTAATTTACAATTTACAATAAAAAAGAGTGTATTTTTATGAAAAGAAATTTATATCACCACATGATTTTTCTCAAATAGTATAAAAACTCTTAAGTTATTAAGAATACTAAAATTTTCCAAAAATTAGATTTTGATTAAATTTATTATTAAATTAAGTAATATGGGAGAGCTATCACTTTGTGTAAAAGATGATAATATTACAATTATTATTTTATACATTATTATATTTATGACTTATGTACATAATATTGTACATATATTGTATACTATAATCATTGATTTTATTTTTATTTAAATAGTAGGTTATCTAATGTATTACTTAACCATGATATTATATTTTATTTAAAATATAGAAATCGTACTAATTGTAGTTTATGGAATATGGATATGAATAATAATATGTAATATTCGGATATTCCATACATCCAAGGCTGAAGCTATTGACTGCTAAATGGTACCAGATATCTTATTGTTCAAATTATATTAATAACATTTGGAGGCTTAAACAGCTATATTATATATTTTTTGTTAATAATTATTTTTTTTAATTTAAACCCTATGAAGCACATATGCGGGAGTAAAATTATAGATAGTGCTAAAATAATTTTTTCTATTGGATCATACTTATCCTAGTCATCCACCTATAGCCCAAATGTAGTACTACATAGGGATCGTTTAAATTTAAAAATTACATTTCATTGAACGGATAAAATAAATAAATAATTTTATCATAAATCAATAAAATACTGTTAACGGTATTATTTAACTTTTAAAAGATGGTTTTCGATTTTAGTACCCAAATTTGTAGAATAAAATATATTAAAACAAATTTTTAGGTAAAAATTCAAAATCCAAACCTAGAGGGAGTGCTTGTTTAAAACCTAGAGATGCTATATGAGACCATCACAAGCACCATGTAATATGTGCGCCTATTCTATCGATTGAAATATTTGACAACGACATTTTTGTCAACGCATAAGTACTTCATCGTCTTCATCTTATAATTCTGTTTGTGATATATCATATACACATTTAAAACTTTTTTAAACTTTTACTATGATACACCATACATAATACATATAATTGTATAACATAATTATACGTAGAGACTAGAGACCGTAGAGTTGATATTTTTGGTTGTAGTTTTGATTAAAAAGTACATATCTTTGTTTTTGAAAAATCACACATTTCATCTGTAAAATAACCGAATGTCCAAATTTATTCGTTCATTTTTAAACCTGCAAAAATATAGAAAATGTCACTACTATTAGTATAAGTGTCGATAGTTACCAGTTGTTACATATATACATAACGATGGAATGAATAAAATTACTAATATTATATTATAAATTTAATAACTAATATCTATCCATCTATATTCATATTTAACATGTATTTGAGTACCTTACTAGTTACTTATTGGCTATTAAGTACCTATTTATTAATATATATTTATACCAGGATTATATAGAATATCAAGATTTTAACGAGTTATGATCTTGATTAAGCCACTTTCAAAAAAAAAGAAACAAAAATAATTGTGATCAGGAAATATTTTATCATTAAATATGTATCAAGTAGCAACTAAATTTAAATAACACTTATATTATAGTGAAATAGTACCAAAATATAGCATATATTCGTACTCATCATAATTAATAAAATAACACACGCAACTTTATAATGTCTCTCTATGATAAATCATTTAATATACCTTAAAATCTTAGTTTTATATTTGAGGAGGATATTAAGAAGACGTTAAACCTGCTTGTATTGTTTGTATCTTACGAATGTACAAAATAGAAAATTTGCATTTATCAGAATCAATCTTGTGTTAACTTTAATGTTATAGAGAGTATAAATTATAACCTATCATTAAACTCAAAGGTATTTAGTATTTTTAGCGATATTTATGAGCATTATCAAATTGCTATTTATTATACATTTATAATTTAGAAATTGAATGTAAAAAACCGAAATTTAAATGATGATTATGTCCATACTATATAAAGTTAAATAATAGATCAATTTACTTACAAAAAGAATTAAATAATTTTGAAAATTATGTAATACATGAAAGTTTTTATCATAAATATTTTATGACAAATTAAAGAATACGGTAATTCAGTTTTGCAAAACAACGAAAAAACAAAATACAATAAATGGTGAAATTGTAGTTTTTCTTAAAAATACCCGTTTTTACCTATTTTGAGAGTTTTTTCCTGCAGATTATTTTGTAATGAACTGAGAAATACTTTTAACTTTTAGAAACGCGCAGAGAATCCTAAAGATATAAGTAGATTCACTTTTTTACCTGAAACCACACTCAAGTTGGAGATTAAAGCATTTTATTGCAACTAAGGGTGACGTCAGATATACAAAAAAACCATCATTGGAAAACCAATATAAAAATCGCTTCGCTCATAAACTAAAATGTATTTGTGTGATGTTTTTTTGTATATCTTATACAATAAATTATATTTTATAAAAATATAATAGATATTTTACATATTATTTAAAATTGGAACATTTAACTGAACAAAAATTTGTAAATTTAAAATTATAAAACTTATTTAGAAATGTATAGATTCCATTAATTTATGCACACTTTCATACATTTAGAAAAATAATTAATAATAATTTTAAATGAATAAATTTAAATGTACAAAAAGCAGAAATACTATTTATATTTTATAATGCTCCACTACAACATTTTAAAAATTTCAGGTTAATGTTTTCACGAATGTTTGTAAAAATCTTTTTATTTTGTGGTCATAACAAATTTTAAAATTCTTCCATTCATGTACTAAAAATCCCCTCCACTCATGATAATTAAAAATATTTCCCAGTTAATTTCAAAATAATCTGCAGGAAAAAAACAAAATTCTTTTAGGTAAGATTAGAAATTTTAACGTAAAATTTAACTAATTATTGTTATACATATATTTTTTTTTGGTATTTACTAAATAATTAAATAAATTAAAAAAAAAATTATTTATCAATACCAGCTATAGCTTACACAATATTATAATATTTATAATTACACTATTGGTAGTTTACTACTCATAAGATAATTTAATATGTAACTATACAATGAACCTATTCGTACTATATTATTTTCTTTTTATTAAAGTATAATATTTAAAATCTATATTATATCTAAATGCTATGCTTCAAGGTATAATAAACAAATAATATATCTAATTATTTAATACTTACACAAAATAGAGCGATGATTTCATGTCATATGAAGATGATCAATGTAATTTCTATAATAGAACCCAACGAATTTAATTTTTAATCGTAAAATGGTTATTTATAGGGTGGTTATACCTATTTTATATGGATAAGCTAATATCCATAGTATTTATTATAATTCTTATTTACCAATTGAATGCTTTAACATTTTCAATATACAGTATACTTTTTTTTTATATATAGTATAATAATATAGTGAAAACTCTTTTTATTAAAAATATCCCTTAATAGTGTTCAAACTCCAATAGTGGCCATTTTTAAATTCTCAGGCATAAAAATCCAAGAATACTTTCTATTAATGAATATCCTTTAATATGATTAGCTTATTAAAATTTTCTTATGGTGTCTGTTATAGGGAGATTTCACTATATTATTAAAGAAATCGTATATTTATTGGTGCCTATATATATATATTTGAGAATAAATGATTTTCCATTTTTCCATAGAAGACTTACAGAAATTTGAAAATTGGAAATTTAATAATTATTGTATAATAATTATTATATTAAGTAGGCATAATAGGTGTACTTACTGGCAATAATCCATTTAACATTTAATATTCCGTTTAGTGTTTACAATATATCAAAAAGTAAAAATATTTTATTACGTACTTTAAATACATAATTACTATAACGATTAATAATAATTTACCAAATTTAAATATATTAAAGTATTGTTTTACCAAAAAATGTTATGAAAACTACGTTTATTCAATAAAAATTGTTCGAGATTCAAATTTAAAATTAATTTAATACTCATGCATACAGCAAAAATATAAAATTGTATTTAAAAAAATAAAAATTACACTGAAGTTTGTACATTATACAGTATATTACTTATCTAATAAATATGATATAGATCATAGTTACATGTTACTAGGACTCAGAAGTTGATGGCAGGGGCGAACGCAGGAAAAAATTTCGGGGGGGGGGGGTTGAAAAAATTTTAGCATTGTTATTAGTAATACATTTGTAGGTCAGATAATTTATTTTTGTACCTGATATTTCGGCTTGATGGCCTTAAGAACATTAAAAAATTACAAATAATTGTTTTAAATTAATAAAAATGAATATATTTTTAAATTGTACTCTATGTTACTATAAAATTCTATATTCATTTATATCAAAGCTTAAAAATTAAATAAAAAATTTTCGTCATTTCGAAAATATTACGAAAAAAAATAAAATTTAGATATAATAATATTCACTACAACACGATAACGACGACTATAATCGGTGAGATAAAATCGGATAGGTACTAATCTAAGTTCGTGATAATTTCAAAGTTTTAAGTAAGTTATCGACAAGAAACAATAAGAAGTAAACAGTGAAGTAATGTGAAATCTGAAAATGATTAAAAATGTGGGGAGATGACCTAAAAATACAAAATAAAAATTCGTTGTTCAGATTCACATGCTAATGAAATACATTTGTGGCAGGAGAGCATTGTCTAAAAAATTCCAAATGCATCAACTTCCGAGCCCTACATATTACCCTTGATCAGATCTTATGTAGCTTCGGTAATTCGGTATCTGTATAAGTTACATAAATACATTATATGCATGTAGACATACTTGGGTAGTATTCCAAATACAGTATTCGGAATACGTTTTTAACGTCCAATCACACTTTAAAAGTAATTTCATTACTTTTTCCGTCATGGAAATTGCTTTTGTACTTGTTAATGTATATAACCATATAAGCACCTATAACCTATGTATATTTCTATTAAAAATATTTTATAGTAATATATTATTTTGTTTTCTACTATTTTTAGTAGGTCAGCCACTTGGCCATTGGCTTAAAGTAGTTGATTATTGTATTAGTTTTATAATAATATTAGTTATATTATAATTAAATATTAATTAATAGTTTTTTTTTTGTGAATATAATAATCCTTTATTAGGGTTTACTAAATAAGTTATCCGCTGACTTATTACTTAAATGAATTACATTATATTATAATTTGAATATAATTTATAACTAATAGATAGATGTGTATTATCGAGACTATTATAATGTTCATTTATAATCACTAAATGGAAAATATTTATATATTTGTTATTAAAATCTATAAATTTACTAAAAATAAGTATACTTTAAGTATACTATTCGAAAAACATTTGTAGGTACCTACATATTCTTAATACTTTTTTTTAAATATTCAGAATATGTATTTAAAATATTTTTAAAAAGTATTTTACCCAATTTCGTACATAGAATTTAGATAAAATATTCTAAAAAATGATTGAAAATGTTAATTTTGGACTTTGCTATTTATTTAGACTGACTATTTAGACGTTCTTATAAATTAGTATAAAGTTTGAACCGTGTTGGTTTATTTTCAATATAGGCAGTGTTTATATTTCTTTAATAGATACCCACGCATGTGTATAGTGATGGGAATGAGAGATTTAAGAAACATTATAAATATAAGGAAAATTTATTAAAACACAATTTTTTTACGTATTAAAATGTTCGAATGATATAATTTTTTTTTTCAAATTTAGTTTTGCCAAAAAGAAGAAATATTTTACACTTAAAAATGGAATACATAAAACTAAATAATGAAATTCGTATCTCATTTTTACCTCATTATGATGGGTTTGGTAGAGTAACGATGATAATACCATAACGTATATATTCGAACAACCATGTTGTGTAATGTATGTGTTAACTCTACCCGGTGGTAGTTGCCCGTAGATGATTGCTGGCGGGAGGTTTATGGCACGCGACTACCGCTGCGGTTCGATACCCCGCACCGGCCCCCGCCTCATCACCACGTCGGACTCTACACGCTATCGCCGTCACTGCCGCGTTCGCTTCGAACCGAGGTGCCTCTTCAACCATTTATTAAACCCGTCACGCCCGTTCCGGATAAGCCCTAGAGACCCGTAACCCTCTCTCCCCTCTGCGCCCGTTTCTCCAGTCACCGGAAGTTGGACCGCAGTAGGCTTAATGCCCGTAGGATCAAAAAAAAAAAAATATATATATATATATAAAGAGAAGAGAGAGAAAGAAAAATAAATGTGTGTGCCCGTATATATATATAATATTATATATGTGAGAAAAGGAGAATAATAAAAATATAAAAAACATAAAATGACTAGATAGATAATAATAAAGTTTCTCTGTTCACGTAGATAATTTTTTCTTCTATTTTTAGTAGATTATTGCCTATATCATACATTCATACACTCATATACTTGAATTCATAAAATTTGCAACTCGCAAAATAAATTCTTCACCTCATGGCTCACAATACTAAACTATACCGTATATAGGTATTATCACTGATAGAGAAATGAACGAAATTCAATTTGACCTCTATGATAAATATATTGTAATTATATAAGGTATTATACATGTACATATTATATACATATGAGATGTAGTAGTGCCCAGTGACGTAGCTGAGGATCGTACTCAAAAATATCTACAGTTTTAAAATCATTTTTGATAAATATTCTATGATACATTGAATTTCATAAAAGACAATATATTATAAACTACGGATGTGAAAAACAAATATTTAGATAAATACATATGGACATTTTTAAAATATTTTTACGTCTTAAAATATCAATTTATTGCGGATTGTATATAATTATTAATACCTACTTTATTGTATGCTGTTGAACAAAATGTATATTATATATTATCGAGGCCCAGGGGTGTCTCCGCACTGGGTAATTTTTGTAATTTATTTTTCGCCAAATCAAACCCACCTATGACACCGGGAGGTACAAATAACATACACTTATATTATTATTATCTAGTGCGTAGTATATTATCTATTATACTATTTGGATACTGTTTGGATTTTTTTTTACACCAATACGATACCTATATACTACGATACCTATATACAGAATATTATAAATATATGTCATTATCGTTTACGACCGGTTATGGGATCCGTTACGCGTTGTGCCCGATGGGTGCGTGTCGGGCTGGTTGTTACATGCCGTGGTCATAGGCGGAATAGGCGGTGGAGGAGGATAAGGCGGAGGTGTGAGAAGGAGATATTATGATGGTACGCTGTGCGGTAGGAAGAGTTTTACAGAGGAATAGGAAGATAAAGAAGGCGAAGACGGAGAAGAAGAAGAAGAAGTTATAGTCGTTGTGTCCGACACCTGTGACCGGGCCTCTGCCGCCATCGGTTCTATATACCCATATAGTGTAATTACAGTGCACGCCATAAAATCCCCGGAACGCGCCGCACAGCGCTTTGCGGTGCGGTGTGGTGATGGCAGTGGCGGCCGACCGGCATCGGCAGCGGCGGTGGTCGTTCGTAAGCTTTGTGCCGAGGCGCGTGTACTCATTACACACGCCGCCGGGGCCCCCGCGCATCCGTTGTCGGTGGAAAACGCTGACACGGTCTGTCGCGCACAGCGTATCTGATTTACAACGAAACGGTCTGTATATATTATATACAGATATAATATATATGTGTATACGTTTTTAATTGTTTTCTGTTATTTTTTTTTAGGGGGGAAAAACAAATTTCTATATATACATAATATAATGCGAGTAGGTAAACGTGCATTCCCTTTAATCTTATTCGGCTGTCAAAATATTGTCAATCCGTGCATTTTCTAAAATAACTGTGTACACGCATAAATGTACTACATATCTATTTGATAGGTACATTATTTAATATTAGAATGATGTAAAAAGTGTTAAAGAGTTACTAATATTTTTAAGTTTTTGTTTAATACATTTGTACTTTATTGAGCAGTACATTGAGAATTTAATTTTAGTATACTTATTGTAACTTCGAAATACAGCATTATCAAATACATCACCCTCAGTCTATTATACTACAAAAGGTTACTGATAAGTGATTTTACCAATACAAAATACATTTGACATTATTCAGTATATTCTTGAACTTATAGTTAAGGTTTCTTAATTATATAAATCATTTTTCTTGACTTGTTTATATTAACCGATTGATTACATTTCCCGTCTCCTCTACAGTTGATTTAATTCCTAAATATTTGAAATTATATTCTATAGTTTTAGACTCATGTAAGCAATCATTTAATAATTTTAATAGCTGGTATTCAAATCGCATAATATCTAAATTTTATAAAATACAAAAATATGTTACGCAATATATTTTGTTTTAAGAGGTAGGTATCTACGTATAATGATTAATCTAAAAAGCTAGAGTTTAGTATAATACGAATGTTATAAGTTATGGGTAAGTACCAGAGAAAAATTTCAATTATTAAATATTTAATTCAGGTGGCAGTGTAAGCTCAATATTTCAAACAATGAAATTGTTTATAACTATTTTTAATTACTTATTAGCAGTATACTAGTAACTAGTATAATATTTACGAATTGATTTTTTTTTTAAGTATTTTTATAGACATATTTAAATGCTTTGTGTATACCTAATATCTCTCAAATAATTTAGCATTTAAGTTTTAAATTTTTTTTTCTATTTTCAGAATTTAAATATAATAGAATAAAATTAAATTGAATACATTAATTATAGTGCTCTATAATAAAACTTCAACCTTTGAAAAAACTTATAAATATACGCCACTAATCGTTCTACATGTTCATTGTTCTACAATCATAAGTAGGTAACAAGTGTATAATGTATTAAATTTGGTTTTACACGGTTACTCACATAACATGCTTTTTAACTTATATTGATTACATTTTTTTAATAGCCTTATTTGAAAATAATTGTTAGAATTGAATTTTGGAGTGCCAAAAAATTAGCCTATTTCATATGTATTAATACCACTTATACATTTAAACTTGCTTTTAGTTTAACTTACTGTGTAAAAAAATTATCTATGGATTTTCTCACAAAATGTTTAAATATTTGTTTATTAATATATTATACATACAAAATATGAAATCATTATCTATATAATTATTTTTTATATGTATTTCTATATTCTATATTATATTAAAACCACACAATTTATTTTAAATATATTTATTTGTATATGATAGTCCATTTAAACACTTGTCGAAAAGTATTAACGTTTTTGGAAATAGTTTTTAATTATATTTGAAATTATTACAGACCGACCATAAATTTAAATTTTTTTGATCATTATCATTATCATTTTTGATTAGCTGAATATTTTTCTGAGAATTTTATTGCTGTATAAAAATTGAATTTTAAAGAATTTAATATTTCAATTTTAAAGTACAGATGAGCGAATGAAGTGGCTGAACAGAATCGAAATGGCAGTACCACGTAAAATGTTAGTTTACTATATATGTATATAACTCTGCTGATCAAACTTTAATACTTATAAGTTTTAAGCAATAATTGATAACTATTAAGTATATTTGTTTAAAATTTGATTTTTATGTATATTGAAATTCTATATTTGATAGAAGGCGAGGATTTGAAGTTGATAAAATAATCTTTCCCGAAGCATTGTGTGACCGACGGTTTTTGTCAAATTTCTTGTATTACACTGTGGCTATAACCAAAAACATTTTAGTAGATTAATTTACTATAATATAATATGTTTTAATACCTACTATATTTTTGTAGGCTGTATTCAATTTAAAATATTTCAGTTTTTCATAATATGTAAAATAATATTATTATGCTTACGCTTTGAACTAAAATAAAATGTCGACGATTGTTTATTGCTCATTATTAACACGCGAACTATTGAAGATATTTTGTACTAATAATACTTTTAATAATATGCGGATAATATGATGTATACGCACATATACGGAATTCGATATCGCCGCATTGAAAAATTGGAAAATTATAGAAGAGTATCTATTGTATTACATGGATTATATTTATATATATTGAACGTGAATAATTATAGACGCAGCATTGCATTATTATTTATTACATAATATTATAGTCGACTTGCATTCGGATATGCGCTTTTATATAACATATACGTATCATTTTCAAAAATCTTAGTTCACAGTTTCACAATGGTGTATAACGTATATAAAATATAAATCCCTCCGATATATATACATATATATATTTTTTTTTTGTCATATTTCGCGCAGGCATATCGTACGGAATGGCTAAGGGGTGTAGTGAAGGGGTAGGCAAAACGAGGGGATTTCTCGTATAATTTAATATCATCGCGAGGGTGGTGGGCGTGCCGTTGGCGCCCAAAGCGCGCGCGGGTCGTCGGTGGCGTCACGGCTATTACACCGTTCACGCGGCGGAAGAGTAGTTCGGCGGGGGCGGGTGCGTGCTGCGGTGGGACAGTCGTCGGTCTTGGTGGAGACGCGGTGGCAGGGTGAATCGTGTGAGGACGGACGGGACGGTGACGTGGGGGTTGAACCACGACAGGGGGAGAGAGGTGTCGACACTGCGGTCGGGTCACCCGTGCCGCCGCCGGCGGCGTCGAGTTCTCGCTTCTCTCATTACCGTCGGGAACCGCCGCGGCACCGCCAGGCCACAGCACTACAGCAGTAGTCACACGTCAGATGCGCTTGCGACATCATGTGACGTCGTCCCACTTCGTTATTGTAAAGCGCGCGCGTGTTTATGATGACAGGAAAATGTGAACCGGACTCTTTGCCCGTCGTTATACCAGTCGCGTCCGAGACGTCTTCCGCAGGAATCCACGACAACAACAATAACGCGTCTTCTATTATAGCCACAACGTCGCCCGTCACGGCCACCGTGCATCCCTTTAGCAAGAGGGAACCCATCGTCACCAGCTCATCGTTGATATTTTCACAGTCGTCTACTCAAAAGGATGGTAAAAGGGTAATATATTTTTATTTTTTTCATACATATTACATATCATTATATAACTGTTTAATTTATATACAGAAACCTATTTATTTATATTTCTTGATAATAATTAATGATTATTATGTACGTAGTTTTAAGGCTTAAATACAGTTTATAAAGAAGCCTATTCAGAGTAATCCAATATCTACTACGTAGCCTTTAATACTATAAATTCATATACATATTATATAAATGGGTATTATAGATTTTAATAATTAATAGTCGTGTAGTTTTACCAATAAAATTTTATAAAAACGATCTCACAACGCAGTATATGCACATAAGTATATATCATACAGATCAATGCAAATTATGCATTTTTGGGCATATAGAATAATTATAATTTTGAATTACACTCATTCAATGGCTATTATAGGTATTTAACGTATTAAAATTCCAATTGTGTTTTGGTTGAAGAAAAGTACGTAAATATAAGGACTACCTAAAATTATATAGCAAATACCTGATGTATATATCTACAGGCTATACCTAATTATAATTTATGATATATTACCAAATATTTTGGTAATGTGCTTTGATAGGTTTATTGATTATAATTTATAAATTTAATATAAGATATTTATTACTCAACAACTTTATTTATATTGAATAATATAACATAGGCAATAAGATTTACCTAAATATTTATTGAGTTAAGTATTAATCTAGGAAAATAAAACAAATTTTTAACTCTCCGGGGTATAATATTATAATATATTATAATATTGTATATGTGTCGTTTTACAATATACGTGTATAGTGTAGGTATACGATATACGGATACACGCATTACACGTGCAAGACTTATCAATTTATCATGTACTGCATAACTATACTTATTATACTGATGTTTATATCGAAAACGTGTGCATGAGTTTTCGGGTATATAATATATATTATTAAATATTTAAATATACTGTATAGATGTAGATTTAATAAACAAAATTATAATATTAAAGTTTAGATTTAATAATATTTTAAAAGTATTATCATTGTTTGATTAATTGTTAAATTAAAAATATATTCTTTATTAAACATCATACAAAAGCTTTGATAGGTATAATATATGTTATATCTTATATCATTGATTATAGATACTATTTATAATCAATGGTTATATATAAGTATGTATTAATATTTCTCCAAGCATGTTCAACCCCCTTCTCCCATATTAAATGTAATTATGTAGTTATACAATTTTAGAATTTTATAAAATGTATAGGTACTTATAGGTAACTACCTAAGTACAATAGTAATGCCATATTATATTTTATAATTATACTTAGATTTTGTATGCCATTTAAGGACTGTATTATGGCGATATAAGCTTCCTTTTTCAAATCAGAACCGTCATATATGCATCAACATGTTTATTGTTTACTGTAAATTGTTAAGCGGGTTATGTTTTTATTCATTTTGTTGCGCATAAATCGAAGTTCGGACGAGTATAGGTTTTGAATTATCATATACTAATTGTATAATACGGATAATAGATTTAAACAATATGTGAACAGTTCACATATTGTTTAAATATAGTTCACAGTGAACTATAATACAATGATGATCTGAAAATTAGGTAGGTTACATATTATAATTTGTACAATTAGTTTGAATATATGATTAGTACTAAACAAAAATACAAAATATTAAATCTTTTTTATATTTCATGAAACCATTTTTGATATAATAAGTACGTACGTGTATATTTTCTCGAATAGTATACTGTATACAGTTCAATTACTTCGAAAAAATTGGTTTGAATTTTGATGAGTCAATCAAAACTTTATTGACTTGAAAAACGGAAAAAACGGAAACAAATTTATAAACAATTAAAAAATAATTAAAAATAACTTCTGTATTACTATTGCTATAAATAAATTAAACTCAGTAAACATGATTTTTTATAAAGAGAATTATTTGAGAGGGCTAAGGCTTTGTAATCTTCAACATGATTATTATTAGTTATATTATATTAAAATGATAATATTTTACTTCTAATTTTTTAAGTACCTAAATAATTTAAAAACGAATTATCAGCTATCTTATTAAAAAGTTTAGTATTAGGTATATTTATAATAAATAATAATCTACTTGTAATATCAATTTTAATTTAGTATAATTTTATCAGAATTCATAAATGTAAATTAAAAAATTAAAAAAACAAATCTCCTTTTATCATTCCTCCGAAATTATTAGCCTTCAACACCATACTGACAAACTTAATATGCAAGGTTATCTTTCTTTATCTATTGTTAGGACTCGCCAATCTATGTTTGGGGTAACTCATCTTCATGTCTTTTGTTACCTGATCTTTCTACCTTAGCATGGACACATTGGACACCCATGCATAAATTCTTTATCTTTTAGTCTACCACGTTGTATCATGTGTTTAAGCGAGTCTTTTTTTCGTTACGCGTGGCCAACCCAAAAGAGCTACTTTTTTTATATCATCTAGATTCTCGGTCAAACTAACTTCTATGTATCATGTTTTGAAAAATACGACTCTCAAAGTTTAAAATTAATTATGTTAAACACGTTCAATATTTTTACCTATAATATGAAAAAAATTCTTTGTATGTAAACTTTAATAATGAAAACACGGTAGGTATAAGCATTTATGAAACAAATTGAATGAAAACATTTTAATACTATAAGATAAGTATAAAGACTAAATTGTCTAAATTAGAATGTTTATACAAAAAATGATTATATTTATTATGTATTTTATTATTTTTTTCCATATCTTCTTTCGTTTAGGAATAAGTAAATAGTAGAAGAAGTATATTTATTAAAAATTTACCATAGAATATTCCAAATAATTTGTAACTTAGCAGGTATAGGTGCAACAATATTATATTTCTATTATAAGCATAATATAACATCATAAATCCATTGAATCAACAACAAATTATTTAATGTAATTCAAATTTTTGCGGACTTGAGTACTTGGCCTAACCTGCAATTACACCGACTGACAACGGTTAAAAACAGTGGCACACTGAATAACAAATTTAATATTCCTAGATATATTACCTATATTATTATTTAAAAAAAAAAGGTATCGTTTTTGTTACGTTGTGGGTATATTGAATGTATTGCAGAAGTAGAACCGATATCGACTCTACAAGATTTTGAAGTCGTATCCGATTAACAAGAATTTTCGACTTTTATCGAAAAAAACATTCACCTGTACCTAACGTTAAATTTAATCTTCTTTACCCTACAGCAACGAACTTTCCGAGTCGAAAAAAAAAAACATTTTCTTCGACGATCTCAACGATTAGCGGCAACGGTCGGTCATACGAAATAAAACCGATTATTAAAATGTCCACGACCATCTTATATAACACAAGGAATAGAGGGGAGCGATAAGAATGAGCCGACTTTAGAGCGCAATCGGGCCGACGCAAAACTGGGCAGACGAGTCTCTGCCACTCCATCCCTCTACCCGCCGACACCACCGTTGGTCCGGGTGTCGTCGTTGTCGACGGCGGCGGCGGCGAGGAAACACAGTTGGACGGCGTGCCGAGCGGACGGGGCGGTCCGGTGCGGCGGTTATAATAATAAAACCGATCCCGGCGGCTAGCCGGTCGAGTTAACGTGCGCGCGCGCGCCACCGCCTTTTATGTGTGCCTACGCGTGTGAACATTTTCGTTCCCCTCCCCGTCCGTCGGCGCGCGCGTGTGTATGTGATATCTGGTCGTCCGTGCTGCCGGTAATAATAATTGCAGCAGCGATATCAGCAGGCGAAGGGTTTATATAACGAACGTGCGTGTGCGGCGCGCCCGTGTGTGTGCGTGTAAACGTGTCGGTAGATGGACGCGGCGGCGGGAAACGACGGCGCGCGGGTGTCGGTCGGCGGGCGGGCGCGTGCGCGTGTGTATGTGTGTGTACGCCGAGCGGTGGCGGCGTTGTTTGTTGTTGTCTGCGTGTCTACCGGACCTCCTATACTAAATCGGGACTCGGAGCGTGCAGGCCGGCGGTGGGGTTGCGGGTCGGGCACTACTACTACACACGACTACACTCGCGTCCGTCCGTCCGTCCGCGCGCGCCGCCAGCCAGTGTCGGGTGCCGCCACCGCCGCCGCCGACTCCCGCCTCCGCCCTACACAAGGACGCGCTCGTCCGTGACCATCTAGACAAACATTGGTTGCTAAACGTGCCGCTCGGTTTCATGTTATATATATATATATAGGTACATATTATACGCGTAATAATATTATAATAATGATATAATACCCACTACCACTGTGCCACCGTTTTTTCTTCTACGCTCGTATATCAATAATAATATGATTTATTCACGTACCTCCCCACGGGGTGTGCAACGCGTATGCAGTTCGAAAAGAGGTCTGCTTTAAATTAGGATTCAGGGGTGGGGGGCAAGCCTAACTGCATTTTTAATAAAAAAAAAAATCCTAGCCCTGGTTATCAAATACAAAAAAAATGTATTTCCTACCTCGAAAATCAAGTTCAAATTTTTAGAGTAAAGCTATTCATATTTTATTTCTAACGAAAAATACAGGTGTAATTTTTACTTGAAATAATTTAGAAATATATATTCATGTACATGCTATTATGAAAGGGGTATAGGGGAAAACTTCTACAATTTTATAGTCTGATTTAAGATTCTATACACTGCATACGTCATGGTCTCTATGATCATAACTTCTGGTTCCACCTACGGATTTACTTTACATGTAACACATATCTTATAGTATACCTACTGTATCTATAGATAAATATTATATTAGATATACATTTCACTGTTTTTTTTGTTACTTTTTTGTGCACGTCGTTTTACAAAAAATATAATATAATATTATATTGTATTTATAGTATACCTACCTCGAGAAATTGTTGATACCTCGTATTACGTATAATGTACATAAATATTATATATTTACATAGAGTTAGCTGATAGATATTATTATGTTTTTAATAAGTACAAATAATCATTAACACTCTTACCGCATTTACTCTATAACTTCATGGAAATTTTAAACTTAAAATTATAAGTCAGTGAATGCAGTTAATCTACTGTGTAAGTTCAGTATGAACTTGGCTAAACAGTAAACCATAGTAACAACAATAATAATATTTGTTTTCAACGATAATTGGTAATGTAATGTGTCTTTTGTTAATACCCTTTTATGTGTTTTGACAAAACCCTGATCGTGAGTCTATCTCTATATACAAACATGGCAAATTCAAAATAATCAACACATCTTATATTGATAGTATTAACACAATATCAATGTTTTATTTAAAAAATACAATTGATATTTTGATTACTTTGAACTAGGTATGATATTTTCGTATAAAATATAACGACGTTTTGTATGAAAACATATAGCTGATAGTAATTATTTATTTTAAATATTAGAATATTATGTTGATTAAAATATAAAAGAATTGTAGTATATAGAAGGCATTTTATTACCCGCATTAATTAATTATTATATAGGATATAGTAATGTATCTTGTAACGAGAGTACAATATAATAAATAATAATGTACAAAAATTAGGGTGTTTCGATTTTATTAGTGATATAAGATGTGGTAATGTGGGTTCTGATATAATAATCTCTTCTAATGGCATAATAATGGTGACTATACTTTAGGTTACGTTATGTGGGTGAATTATTATTTTAATGTTAATTTTTATTAACAGTGTTTGATAGTTAAAATCCTACTACACACTAACCACATTATTTATTATATAATATATGGGCGATTGGGCTGGGTATAGGTTGGTAAATTTCAGACCTTAGCAGTCAGCAACACATATTTTCCAAGTTTGGTAGGATACAGGTCACACTCCAGTCGAAAAAACTCGGAACGAATATAAAAAAAAAAACGCTGATGAAATGAACTTTAAACATCGCGTAAGCTTCACGCATCAGTGAGTGCGTCGACTATCATCATAATATTATATAACCTAACCTATAGGTTTATAAACCTATATATATATACCTCTTATAGGAGGTGGGCGTGCGCAATCCATCTCGATTTTGTTGCATGTATATTGTATATGCATCATAGCCGTTTCCTCTTATAGTATGTATACGCTATAATATATGATGATAGATGACAGTATAAAAGTACTTAGTATACTATAATGACCAGAGGCATAATTTGGAGTAATTTTTTTCCAGGATGGAGGAGAGGAGGAAAATAATATAACAAATATTTATAAAATTATATCCAAAATTATTGTAGTAAAGAAGTAATACTCTTTTTACCCTTAAATAATTTACTAAAAAAATTATAAATACATATGGATACAGTATACACGTAAATATATTAAATATTTGTCTTTGAACTGTTATAGGATTCTAAAATTATTGAAAATATATAAATATAAAGTTAGTATACTATCCATGTAAAAATGAGCATATAACATATTGTAACAAGGGTGGGTGGAGCAGGAATAATGTTTTTTCCTCGCTACAAAATATATCTGCACGAGGCAACAAGCAACTATATCATTCAAAAATACACCATAAACCCCTCACCCTTATGATAACCCTTATCACTTTTTTTTTATTACTATTCGTCCACAGTCAACCATCGTAGACTGTGTAAGGGCACATGCATATTGTATATTAAGCTTTTGCAATGAACCTCAAGACAGCGACCTAGTCACGCACTATTTGCAGACCACTGGATGGTCGTACAGTAACGGAGGTCTGCTCGTTAGTCGTTAGTAAAGGCAGCAACGGCGGCTGCGGCAGCTTGTTAAGAACCCGTGGTGGCGCTACTATAAAAGAGGCCACCGTCTATCTTTCCTCTTCCCACCCGCGCGCGTTTCATGTCCCGCATATCGTTTTCACGCATCCAACATCGTAAAGGAACTATAAAACTACAAGACTACACTCTACACTTTTTTTTACACATTTTGTGTGTGTGTGTTTGTGTATGTATGGGGCAGGGGTGAAAAAACCACCCTATAATGTGCCCACTCAAACCTTTAAACAGTAAAACACCGTTTTTGCAATAACACTTTTTTTTGTGGGGAGGCGAAACAATATATACCAAATGCTCAGTTTTGAAAAAATAAATTATTCGATTTTTATGCTAAAATGTTGGTTATGAAATATATTCTTATTTTTATTTTATTTATGTACTATTATGACTGTCTATGAGGCTTTGCCTCCGGCTCATTTCGGCTCAACCCCATTGAGATCACGTGGGTCGTCCCCCTTTGTATATTAAAATGTAATGTCTATAATTTATAATTTTGAAATAATAAAATATACATAATATCTCTATAAGAGCTCTCTAGCTTCTATTATAATAAATTTATTATCCATACTAAGATTTTCAATTAAATTTTAATCTTTTCAAATATCGTTGCTTTACATTTTTCATAGTACTTTTAAACGTATATATGCATAAAAAACCTATAACATTAAATGTAGAAAGATAAGATTTAAGTTATCTGACAAAAATAATAATACGTTTAAAAGTACTATGAAAAACGTAAAGCAACGATATTTGAAAAGATTAAAATATGATATATGCATAAATATAGGTGAAAGCAAAAAATTATTATTTTTATTCATTATTATCGATTGTTTATTATAACAGTCAATAGATATGTGAATGATATACTAACTTTTCATATGACATAGAGAATATTGTGTATAATAATATGAATAATAACAAATAACACGTTCTCATGAGTTCACCTATAAACTGGATTAATCATTGCAGTGAATAAGAATAATACCACGTATCGCAATAATATAATCTCTATTTTTACCCAAAATTGTTTTTTACGTATTGCTTGTATTAATTAGTTTTATTTAAAAGTTTGAAAATTTATAAACATTTCGTCATATTATTTTCCGATTGCTCACCCTCATTCCTAGAAACGCTCCAGCTTTTTTAGTGTATATATCATAACATATAAGGTACATTGCTATACGGTTTCGATTGCGGTCCGTACGCGTTTATATACGATGTACAGCAATAACAACAACAATAATAGTAATAATAATAATAATAATAATAATAATAATACGAGAGTCGTGCGCCCGCCCGCTTTCGGCGTGTGTACGGTTACAGTCGCGGCGTGTGCGTGTTATGTACGGCGAGTGTGAGTGGGTAGTGTTTGAACGTGTCGGCGCGCGGCGGCGGTGGACCTAAAGCGGCACGACGACGTCAAGTCACGGACACGGGATAAACCCCTCCCCCCCCCGGCGGCGCACGGATCCGTTCCTCCGCGCTACCACGCGCCGCCGTCAACGCTACCGCCGTCGACGCCAACGCACGTCGCCGCCGCACACACGGCCGCAATATTATACACACACTACGCACACGCGCGTCGCCGCCGCCGTCGTCGTCTGTCAGAGTCGGCCACACTCGACGCGCGCGCGCTTGTGTGTGTGTGTGTGTGTGTGAGTGTGTGTGTGCGCGCGCGTGCATAAATCATGTCTCTCCGACCGCTCACTCACACTGTGTCTCTCTCCTCTTTTCCACACGCCGTTCCTCTGTCCGCTCTATGACTCTCTGTATCTGTTTTTTTTTCTTCTCTCTCTCTCTCTCCATGTCTCTATCGTCGTCCCCTTAGGCACGCCGCCGCGTGTACGCTCACCGAGTCTCTCTCTCTCTCTATATATATATATATTACCATATAATATACACACATCACTCTATATACGACTCTCCTACTCGTCACCCGATTCCATAATGTGCGTGCACGTTTATGTTGCACAGTGTGATTCACCGAGCACTCCTGTTTTCTTTAATAGCTCTAGGTATAACACGTTTATTCGAAATCGGAATTTCGGTATTTTCGTCTATAATACAGCTGAGACCTACTCGAGGACCGTATTTTCATTATTTTTTTAATTGCTTTTTTATTCCGTCCAAGGGGCATTCTAGTGACTAAAAAATGACTTATTTTTTTCGAATAAGCGTTATTCTTTTTTACTAGGTAGGTAATATAGGTATATTATGTATAAATTATTTAGACGATGTTTTTTTGAAAATGTTGATGTGTGTGAAAATAAAAATTAAATAACTCAAAAATTACTTATTCAATTTCGTTTTAAAGATACATTGAAATATTAAAAAAAATCATCTAGTTGACAATTGATGAAGGAAAAAGGAATTTTGAAAAAAAGAAATTGGTATGTTTTTAAAATCCAAGTTTTGAGAAGTATGGCTCTTGTACATATTTTAATAGAACATGAAAAATTTTATTATTAAAAAAAATTGGGGATGAACATGCTTGGTGAATCACCCTGTGTACACACGCACACGTGTTTGGATCAACTTAATATATACTGTGGAATGACGACGACTAAAGTTCCGTATGTTTATTATGATATGTATACACGCAACACGCGTACGTCATCACAGCTGCTCTGCGATGTGTTTTGAACTCTTCCTGACTAAATCGAAATATGATAAAATATTAATCTTTTAATACAGTATACGTACAATATATTAAAACTCATCAGTTTTCATAAAATCTGAAATGTTTTTGAACAGATTCTTACTTATTATGTATGCAACAATAATCAAAATTGCTACAAATAAGAATTGATATAAGAGACACAATAGCCGATGAATAATATGGATTATATTTTTAAGTAACCACACTATCTTTAGTCTGTACATTTTCATATAATTTTGTTTAAATTATCTACACTAAGTCCTTCAAAATAATTCCTGTAGCACTTCTCAATAATATTAGCTGAATTTTGTTAAATATAACAAAATACAAATATTTTGAATTTAAACAATTGCTAGAAACAAAACGAAAGAAGTCTATTTTATAGTGTCGCTGGCGTAGGTAATAATATATTATATAATATATTTATATAGTCTGGCTGCTCTAGCCTGTAGGATATTTTCGGCCTAGATCAACACACTATATGTGGTTGCTGTAAGACAGATTGAGTATAATAGGTACTTAATATATCTTTTTGGTTAAGGGGTGGAACCTTGCATGGTTGGATGTGTCTAAATTAAAAATATTTATATAATACTATATTATAAGTTAGTTTTTTTTAAAGAATTATTATAATTAATTTTTATTGATGTAGGGTGTTTATTTTCTATAATGATAATAATAATATAATTAATCGGATATATAGTTAGCTAACGAATCAATATAGGTAATAGGTATTGTATTGGATATGAAGTTTAATGATACCGTGCAGTGTGCAGATATGAATTAAACTATTTATATTTAAAATAATTTACATTTTACACATCAATATACACATAAGACTCAAATTATAATTTGAATTATTTGGATAGTTAAATATTAACCAAGATAAATTTGTATAGGATTATAAACTATTATATTTGATTTGATATGATATTTAATTTTAAATTGAATGTAAAATACTATTTAGAAAACAAACGAGATTTTTTGCTAATGAATAATTATAACTAACCTGTATTTTGACTTAAATAAGTAAGTGTTTTTAAACAATGAACATTGATGTTAGTTGCAATAAGAAAGCTTAAATCTTACTTCTAAACTAGGTATCCATCTATTATTTTTATAACAGGCTTTATTATATAAATAATGTCAAATTTATAATTTTTGGATTGCAGAATCTTTATTGTGATAAAAATGTGAATATCATTAAATTAGACAAAGTTCTAAATATAATACATTAATTTTATCATTTGAAAATTATAATATATTAAAATAATAATACAATAATTAACTATGATTTGTTATAATTGTTTTAGGCCAACAAACCACTAATGGAGAAAAGAAGACGAGCAAGAATAAATCAATCGCTAGCGCTTTTGAAAACTCTTATTTTAGATTCTACTAGGACAGAGGTAAACTTATCTAAGTTTTTTAATTTTAGCTTATAGTGTTTTTACTTATTTGACATGATATGTAAATTTTCGCAGAATACTAAGCATTCAAAATTGGAAAAAGCTGACATATTAGAACTTACCGTACGCCATTTACAACGGCAAAAAGTTCTGAGCTCAGACGTCAGAGATAAATATCGGGCTGGCTTCCAAGAATGCGCTAGAGAGGTAAGATTATTATTTATTATAAACCCACTAAAAATAAAATCATTTTACTTACGCCATGTAGTATGTTAAATTATATATTCACTTGATAATTATTAGGTTACTAGATTTTTGGAGTGCCCCGAACTGCATATGTGCAGTACTGGAACTGGAACACTTCTTTCTGCTGGTTCCACAGTTATAGAACCAGCTGTAAAACAACGCCTGTTAAGACACTTAGATACATGTTCATCAGAAATTGATTTAGATTTTAGCAACTCCACAGTTGTTATTCCTGATGTAAGTGTATACATATAAATATACCAACATACGTATATCTTTATCGTTTTGTTATAATTTTTAGTCAAAATATAATTATATGAAAATATTTTATTCGTTAAGCTTTAAACATGAATACAATGACGTCGAATTATTTTTAAACATGTTAATTTAACATAAATATTAAGTACCGATATGGTATACTTAATAAGCAGGTATTCTGTATACCTGCTTGTTATAAAGGTTTATAGCCTTTTATGTATGGCTTGTTAATTTGTGTAATTTAGGTACATTCTAAATAAAATCTATTTAAAAAAAAACAAAAAACGTTAATTTCAGATTAAACGGAATTTTTATAGAATTAATTCTGATAACTTTTTAGTTCACTTACAAAAAAATAATAATGTTAATATTTCGTATACAATTTAAGTATTTTATACACAGCGTTATTTTAACTATTTTTTCAACTTACATGATAAATGAAAATACGTATAAAAAAAATCTTTAAGACAAAAATCAAAACCATAAAAAATTTACGTTTAGCTGACTATTTGCGAGCTTACGTGTAATTCCGTGAGAGGGTATGTTTCATAGAAGATTGCAGATACTAAAATGTTACTTATGTACCGCATGCATGCTTTGAGCGTGCTCGTGTTTCCAATGTCGTACATAGAAATTTTCAATTGATGAGAGTAGGGGATGGTTTAAAAAAAATATATACTTATATATATATATATTATAAAACGTTTTTACGTTTTAATATAGTGATAAAAAGCCAAGCGGGGTTTAACTTCTTTCCTCCCCGCGTACCCACTCTCTATAATATGTGTATCATCTTTTGTCGGACGTCGAAGTAATGGAATGCTTATAGTCTTTACTATCTGTTTGAAATACAACTTATTTACGCTGAGAAGCACACTTACGCAGTACGCTTGCGCAGTTGTTTGTCCCAAACAATCTCGATAAAGAGATAAACTGAAATTTTGTCGTGTACAAAAACGCTCGTTTCGACCCATTTTTTACCAAAGTTTCATCAGGTATATATGAATAAACAGGATCGTAAAAAATAGATGTTTTATGTAGGAAGAGTATTTGAGAATTGTATAATAGCTTAAATCTACAAGTTGTGTAGGTATATTTAATTATAAGTTATAACTTTTATATAATATTCCTAGGTTATGGTATACTATATTAGGTTTATATTAAGTAGTATATAGTTTTTGTGTTATTTTAAAATACCAATAACAAATTTTATTAGGTACGTATAAAATTATATTACTAGGTATCCTCAAACATTGGTAATATATTTTATAGTTAAAAGTATTGTAATATTTTATTATTTTTATAATTTTGTATACAGAGGTATCAACATCCACAAATTGAATTACCATGTAATATGATCAATCATAGATAAACTATAGGATCGACACCACTGTAGATTATATAATCAATGCGAATATAATGTATATACACAAATAATTTTGTATACTAAATATTGAGTTTCAAATTTTTTTTTAAGGACATTATCGGTGGAGACGAAGAATCAAATTGTAGCACGATCGAAAGTAAAAATGATCGTATAAAATCTGAACCTCCCAAGAAAAGAGCTCGCAGTAAATCTGTGGGTGTAGAAGATAAGGTGATAGATCGTGGTGGTCTGACTGCAAGTGTTGTTGTAGCGCCAACTAATGATCCTACACAACCCTTATCTGTTGTACAGGTTGGTGATTTTTTCTCGTAATTATAAATATTAGAGCTTTTAATATTTTAAAACATGTTTTTTTTATTAACTTACTTCTATTAATTCTAGGTAATTCCTTCACAACTTCCTGATGGCCAAGTTGTATTCCTGTTACCAAGTCACTATGTGCATTGCCAACAAAACCAAGGGGCTGAACCAAGGCCTCCGGGTGATGAACCAATTGATTTTAGTGTAAAAAGAGAACATGAACATGACAGTATGTGGAGACCTTGGTAAATTCAAATTCTAGAATTAGCCAATTAGGTGTCTTCAAGATACGTTTTTTTTCAATCTTCTTAAATGAAATTTTCTTATTTATTTCCCCTGTCTGTGATACAACTTAAGTATTGGTTTTCTGTGGTGCACATTTTTTGAGCCTTTTATTAAAAACTTCATGTTGTAATAATATTGTAAGAATGTTAAGATAATTTTTCCATTTTAGAAGGCTTAGTAAAATATGCTTTGATCAAACCTCAAAATTATTATTTAGAGGTTTTCACACGATTTGATCGATAATATTATAATTAGTATTATATATTAATGTTGCTAAAATAAAAGTATAAAACATTTTACAATAATATATTGTGTATCTAAGAAAATGTATTATAATGTACCTAAACCTGTTATTATTTAAAAGTCTTCTTTAATATTTTGTCCCAATTACTATTTAAATATAATTATGTGCAATATTTTATTTATATGTTATGACTTAAGTCAGTAGTTTTTAATTATTAATAAACAAATATTTTAAGAGGCTTGATGGAAGAGAACATTCAATATAGTTTTCATTATTTATAAACTACACTAAGTACAATATTTAGAAATTAAATATAATGTATAATATAATTAAATTTATTTTAAGTTGCTTTACAGTTGAGTTATTATATCTAAAATGTATTTTGTATATTGTGGAATGTAATTTTTGTAGTAAGTTCCTTTAGGTTACAACTCATTTGATTTAAGTTGTATAAATAATATTTTATGATTCGCAAATGTATTATTATCTGGCTTATCCCTCTATGATAATATTAATTCACAACTCACCAAATGCATAGGCTTTCTATAATAGAATAATATATTAAATTTAGTCACATTCTTGTATGTAACAAGATTGGAAAATTATTTCAATTAATTAATAGCAACATGACAACACTTGAGTAATTGTAAATCATATAAAAATCAACAATTTACTTGAATAAACAATAAAAAAGTAAAACTTATCTGTATTAATATTAGTATTTTTTTTTTCTTAAAATGTAAAATATAAGTCATTAAGACTCCTTATTATTTATTTATTTATTTATTTATTTATTAAAACTGTTATGGAGTGTTTATTAAAAATTGTAATAAAAGTAGATTTGCCTTGTTAATGAAACTATGTTATTTTTTTTATTTTAATAGTTGAAAGTTATACTATTTATTTGAATCTTAATTTAATAAGAAATAAATATGTTATTTTTATAATATTAACATATGAATAAGGTAGCAAATAATAATAAAATTCTGAAACTACTTAATCAAAAAAAAAAAAAAATCACTAGTTGCCTATGCGAAAAAAATGTCATATTTCAGTATTTTATATTTTTATTATAAAAATCCGAAGAGAACACAGAATCTCGGACTCTAGATAGTGGGTTATGTAGAATACACTAAAGTGGCAACTATTTAGTTAAATTACATATTTACATATATTGTTTTACAGTACATCAATATTGACTAGCTTTTAAGTTAAACAGCAATATTATAATAATTAGTAGTTACTACTCGTATATAATATATGCGATTTATTTTATACAAAAATCGACACATCTTATTATTATAGTAGAAAAATAAATTACTATATTAATACGAATATAAAAATATATAATAGGTATAATATTTTTAGAAATATACGTTAACCTAAACCTGTAAACCGTATTAGCAGAGTACCTTTTTTGTATTTAACTTTTTATCATTGAATTAAAATTTAATGCACCCATCACAGTGATAGAATCAATGACGATTGACACCTTCTATACAGCAGAGCTACAAGGTTTTTTATTGTTTAAATTATGGCGTAGATATGTAGGAATAATCATCATAAACAATTTTTTCGGAAAATGATTCGATTCGTGCGACCACTTTTATAATAACATTGTAATGATTAATCTAATAAACTCAAATCTGAATCTAATCACTTTTATATGAAATAAATTTGAATTGTTCAATTATATGTTAATATATTTATATTTTGTATGTTGAATCTATCTAATGGTTGAATCAACAGTGTTGAATGTTGATGCTTATTAAGTATACATAGTTTTATAAGTATTAAAATAGATGGAATAGGTACTAAAATATTTATATGTACCTACTACCTACACTATTTACAATCAGTATCCATGAAATACCTTATTTTAAATTATATTTATTGATATGAGTATTTAGAAAATAGGTATCTGGAATAATATTAATTATTATGTAATATTTTCGAAGAGAATCAGGTAGTCACTGATAGGTAAATTTCAATTTAATGATAAATGCAATAGTTTAATCTAATATTTTAAATGTTTTCTATTTATATTGAATAATAAATAATTAATATCAAAACTAACTTTAAAAATAAACTAAGTACCTACCTTACCTATAAATAATTCACATACCTACTTATCTAGTTATCCTAGTTTATGCTTACGAGTATATTATACAAAATTACGCCATAATTACTTATTAGTTATTAGCGAGTAGCGACAGATTAAAATAATAAACCAAAACATTTTCCCTTTTATTATATTCAAACACATTTATTTTTCAGTAGATTCCTACACCTATTAAGTATTATTAAAAAAAAAAGTTATATTTAAAATATTAATTTATTGCTAGTAAAGGAGCTTCAAGGTTAGGTTTGGTAGGTAAGCACATTAATCGCTTATATTATAATCTCTATAATAGGTATTAGGTAACCTCTATAATCACAATCATACATTTTTATTTTGTATAAGTTAAAACTAATTTTAAAACGCACAGATTTAAAGTGAATTTTACTTAAATAACACAAAAATACAAGGTAGACAAATTATTTACAATTTTGAAACAGTTTTGACCGTATTTATAGTTACAAACGAAATCTTGAATGCAGATCAATATATTCTTTTTTAGGTCCTATGGTATTGCCAAGCCATTTAGAAACAATACGTTGATGAGATCCTAATATGTTGTACCGTTCTGAATTGGTCTCGCGAAACTCTGTCTAACAAAAATAATTAATGAAAAAAAATTACACATACCTACCTAAATTATGCAGTGGCGGCTCGTGAACCGTATGAGAGGTGAGGCAGATATTTTCAAAATGTATGGGAGAAAAAATGCTATTAAAATATAACAATGAGTTTTAAGTTCACTTTTAATATAACTCAATTAATATTTAATCCTAACCTTTAAAAATATATTAATAATAAACCATATAATATTTATTTCAAATGTCATACACATAAAAAAAAATGAGCCAATATCTTTCGTTTGTTATAAAAGTATTGTGGGTAGGTACTTATACACTTACGCTACACGACATTATATCCATTATTATAACCTCCCGGTTTCTATTTCTATTAGTGGAAGTTACGTCGCTTCGACAAATGACGAATGGATAATGTAAACAAACTCTGAGGCTCGAATCGTTCAGCCTCATTTCATAATAAAATTCCGATTTTCCCCTCTACCATTATATATTTTATTATTGTACAGCCGTCCCATCTCGTCTGAGGCTAAAAATTACTAGCCTCTCGGCACTCTTCGGCTTTCATCGAGATTGTTATATCGTTCAACGAACGTCTTCGTCGTGATTTTTGATAACAGTTGCGAAGTATGTAGTATGTACTCATTGTGTACTATGATAATTAATATTATATACGACAAAATAAATTTATTTTGTATTTTAAAATTTACATTATATTATTGAATATAATATTCTTAAAGTCGATTGTAAATAACTATAACTATAGTTTATATACCTCCTTTTTCTATACAATAGTTAGGTGAGGCTGAGCCTCACTTGCCTCCCCTGACGAGCCGCCACTGAAATTATGTGTTTACTAAATGCTTACGAAAAAGTTTATCTCACCCTATTCATTGTTCTCTCTTGACTCAATGTGTTTGCCAAATCATTGATACGTTCGTCCACTTCTTCGACATCTTTATGTATCGTTTCATCTGTTGTCTGTGTATTGTTTAAAAATAATCAGAGAATATAAATTATACTTTGTAATCGATTTGAACTTATAGAGTACATATAGAAAAAAAATATATTAAATTTAAAATAAACCGACCTGTTTTAGCCACTGAGTTAAAGCTGTCGCTCTTTTGTTAAAACTTTTATAAACTTCTAGAGCATGACCAAATCTTTCTGAAACTTGCAAATCAGTAAACAAGTATTCGATCACCTAAATAATAAAATAATTAAAAATGAATTAGTATTTAAAATATTATTAGACATTTAAGTGTGTTCGTAGGAAAACTGTAGATAGGTACTTGTAGAATAGCGTATACTTCTCTCGAAGTACAATACGGGAATTGTACACCAGGCAACATGGTCTGTGCCATCCTAACACATAGAGCTGCTTGGTGCATCGAGTCTCTAGTTTTTAATGCTTGGCGAAATCTTATAGATTCGTCTCTATTTATAACGATGAAAATTCGATTAAAATAAATAATGACATAACAAAAAATAACGGAGATATTTACTCTTCGGTTCGCAATGAATGCCAACTTTTATATGCTGTACGACTATGATCTGCAGAGTCTTGTGCGAATAACGTAGCATCTTTCCATGACAATTCTCCACTAACTAACGTATCTCGATAACTACGAACCCTGTCCAATTCTCGTTCTAATTGCCCAGTATTAGATGATTTACTCCCGGCTAAATTTTCTGTATAAATAATTGATGTAACTCATTGCTAAATATATTTATAAGAATTTTAAATAGGATTTTATAATGTAACACAGAGTGGTCCAACTCACAGGCCTGCGACCCCACAGGCATTTTTTGTAAGTCTACTTAGAAGGCATAAATATAGTTTATATGTTTAATAATTTTACTGTTTATAAGTGTGATGAATTAAAAAAAAAATTAATACAGTCATATCAAGTCAGTCATATCGCCAACTAATAATTATAATAATAATAATTCAGTTTTTCCTGGAAGCGTATAGATATTATTCACAATCAATCATCACTAATCACTAATCACTCGAGTGTAAACTTTTATTATTACACTCGTACATAAATTTTTTTTTTTAGCCTCCTCTCTAGTGTTTATAAATGTATAAGTTCACCCACCAACTACACAAGTTAGACCACCCTGATGTAGTATATAACTGAAATTAAAAAATTGTTGGTAAATTTTCTCCGACAGTGACTTTTTAATTTTATGTACCTATAACTTTCCAAAAATTGTGAATTTCCATTTATCTTTTAAGTAATAGTCATAATAGATAAGTTTATCACGACGATCAGATTAATAAAATAAAACGAAGATAAAAATTACATTGAAATTGATTGAAATATTATAATACTTGCTTAAATCCAAAAGCAAATAAACTTGATACTTATTTATTAATTTATTTATATAATATATTTTCACATGACGACTTATTTTTGATAGTATTGTACCTTTGTACTATATAGTAACATGTACAATTTAAATTTGTATTTTATTACAATTAACATTAAACATTAATAATTGTATAAGCCTAATTAATTTTATACACGTACGTTTTTGCTAATTTAACTTTAAATTGAAAATTGAAAAGAATATTTTGATTTCATGTTATTCTGATCGAGCAGAAAAATGTATTTTCAATCATTTTCAAGATATAATTTATAATTTATATACAACCGACTTAACATTCAAATATAAAAATATATTTTTATTCTTACTTATTATTAGTTCTTGGCTTTCATAAAGTTTCTGTAAATGTTGTACTCTTACACTAAGTTTTGATATTTCTTCTTCACTTCTGGCTCTCATTTGACTTAACCAATTTAAATGGTGAAGTTTTATAGACTGAAATTTATAATCGTAATAAAGAATTTATTAATATATCATTGGTAGGTAATACTCGAAAAACATTTTGGAATATTGCAAAAAATTATTTTTAAATTCTTATTTAATAATTATGTTGAATTTAGGTATTCAAATTTTAGATTCTGAACGGAGTGATGAATGTATTTATTTTACAATGATGTGTGTTTTTTTTTTGTGTCTGTGTACAGCATAACTAGTCGAAATAATGCTTCAATTTCAAACTTTGGGTTTCCGATGGCAAAGTGGATATCATTCATGCATTATAGAGGTCAAAAGTAAACATTTTCCAACAGTTTTCCAAAAAATCGAGAAAAACAAAAAAAAAATTACAGAAAATCGAAATTTTTTTATTTTGCTATAACTCAAAAAATAATCGATGTAAATACTTAAAATTTTCACTAAATGTTTATGTTAGAGTTTTCTATACACAGTTAAATTTTCAAAGTATTTTGACTTTTTTTGAGCTATTTATAGACAATTGAAATTTTTAATTTTTTTTAATATTTTTTTTTTAAATAACGATAAAAAGTTTTTAGCCAGCCAGAAAATTTTGAAAATTTAATACAAGGTTTCTTAAAAGTATTTCTTAAAATGATAAAAAAAATCCGAAATCGTTAATCACAATTTTTTAAAGTTCGAATTTATACGAAATATGTCAAAATTGCGAAAATTTGCAAGTAATTTTGTGGTTGAAAAATCGTAAAATTTTTTTCTTTTAAAACTAAGTTTTGAAAATTTGGTACAAGGTTCTCCATACATTTTTCTTCAAATATCTGTAAAAAATACTCTACCGGATTCAGACAAAAAAATTTTATGAGTGTTTGAAATTTAAATTTTTACAAAACCGCGTTAAATAACGGTTTAGCCTCAAACGATTTTTGATAGGTATTTGTAGTTATTCAAACAGTATAAGTCGTAAATACTTGAAAATTTTACCAGTTATTTAGATTGCCATTTTCTTTACATGATTTGATTTTCAAAATATTTTGATTTTTTTTGAGCTATTTATAGACAACTGAAATTTTCAATTTTCCTAAGAATTTTTTTTTTAAGTGTCGATAACATTTTTTTGGCGGAGTCAAAGTATTTGAAAAATTAATACAAAGTTTCTCATAAGTTATTCTTATGGCGATAAAAAAATTATAAGAATACATAGGCACAATTTTTTTTTATTAGCATTTGAAGTTCAAATGTTGACAAAAATTCGTCAAAATCATGAATATTTTTCACTATTTGGTAGTTAAAAATTTATAAATATTTTACTATCAAAAGCTAAGAATTGAAAATTAAATACTATGCTGTACATAAGTTAAGCTTAGAATAATTATAAAAAAGTTTGAGGATTATTCAATTTAAATTTTATGAGTGTTTAAAGTTTTAATTTTAAATTGAAATCAAAAATACACGTGTAAAATAACGTTTTACTACTAAATAATTTTCGATTTTTGTATTTTTTTAAAAATTACCAAACGTAGGATCTTGAGACTTTTACTTAAATGTTTGAATTTGTTTCAAAATAGATTATATAACAATATTTAAATATAATATATTAACATATCCTAGACTGACAAATCATGTCAGTTCAGAATCGTTTTTCGTATACAATGATACCTATCATTGCATTTAAATTTAACCTACCCTAGTCCGAGGTCTATCCCACCCCCTAATGTACAGCAGAGCGATACTCACTTACCCGCTTTCTTTTTATTATTTGTAATTACATATTTTCAATTTATATATTGCATGTTAATCGGTAATAATTCAAATATTATATTTAAATAATAATTAACGCGTTAACGATACTATAACAAAAATGATTATATTATTTTTAAATTACAATTGCAATCTTTATAATGATTTCTAAATAAATAATTGTAGTATTAGTACTATTATTAAATAATTAAAGAAGAACCGATTAAAAATAAATAAAAATACATACAAAGTTATTGTGAATATTTGAAACTTTTATAAATAATTCTCGAAATTATATTAAATTTTCGATGAATTATCTGACGCATAAAAATATACATCATGATCATAATATATAAATGACCTTATGTTCTTATCTTTTAAGTCATAAATTTATAGAAAAAAATTAAAAAGGTACTCTAATTATATAACTGTATTAACGATTATATTATTCATATTATATACTGAACTGTAACAAAACTTAAAAATGAATACTATTCTGTAGCAGAAATTACAAATATTATTTAAATACTTAAAAATAATAGTCCCTTATTTTTAAGACTTATTATATTGAAAAAATCATGTATAATTCATAATTTTTTTAGTCATGTTTAAAACTTTATTATTGTGTATTTAAAAAATAAATAAACACAATTTACTTTTCGATTAAGATTTGCAATGAATTCTTCATGTTCTATTGCAAGTATTTGATTCAAATTTATTCGTAATTCTGCCATGACAGTCCGAATTGCATTGTCGCTTTCATCTACAATTCTAAACATCATGTAGGAACGTATTAATATATTTATGATTGTTTTAAACATTACTTTGTCATTCTCTACCTAGAATTCAAATATCTTTGAGAAAATCGGTCGTTGGATGTTATTTCAACATCCGCTATACGTTCTTGACTGAGCTGACTCATAAGATTTTCCATATCTGCAATAAAACGATCTAGTTTTGCCATCTCGTGACCTAAAGCTGGGGCCGGTGCAGCTTGTTCTTCTCTGGCGATGTCACGCTCCACTTTTTGGTATGCCTCAATACCAGTTTCTCTAGAACCCATTCCGTTATCCTATATACGCACACAAAACAACTACATATTACTTAAATTCTTTCATTTTATCATGCAATAAATTAAATAGATAAATATTTTAAGTCTTAAAATTAAATATAAACATGAATATCTATTATGAACTTTCATCCTTTTTAAACAATCTAATCTTGTATATAATATGCACAGATAAAAATTGTCCTTTGGTGGTATAAAATATTTTTTTCAAATCAAAATAATGGTTTCTATTTTAAATTTTTAACAGATAACTTTTTTGAAAATATTAGTATATTTAGATCAAAATGCAAACTTTTAATTTCTGAACTATTAATTTGTATGTAGGAACTATAAAAATAATATATTACACGATAATAGGTTTAAAACATATGAGAGATGCAATGGTTTCAAAATTCAAAATTATACTTAAATAGTATTAGTTTACTAATAATATATAATTTCTAAAATATTGTTGGAGACGTTGGAGTGTTACAATAAATATAATATATGTTTGATATTTTATGTAAATCGTTATTAAAAACTATTACCTATACTTTGTATAGTATATAACGATAATTAACTCAAGGATTACTCGTTCAAATTTTCAATATTTTTTTAAATATAAAAACATTTTAAAAGTATGATTGGCTGTATTTCGGAGTTTAGGGACAAACAAAATTAAAATATAAATATTAATATATTTTATTTTATTTGAAGTATCTACTCAAACATTTAAAAAATAAAAATATAGAAATATTTAATTTTAATGCATAACAATTATATTTTTATGACAAAACATGATCATTTAGACCAGGGGTCTCCAAACTTTTTTATTCAAGGGCCACAAAAAATATCAAATGCTCTTAGCGGGCCAAAAGTTTATTAACACATATAACTTTTTAAATTACACATAAGTACCTTTAGATATCTATATTTTATTTACCGTGCTATTGGTGCTACGGGCCAGTTAAAACTTGTTAGCGGGCCATATCCGGCCCGCGAGCCGTAGTTTGGGGATCCCTGATTTAGACATTTAGTAAATTTATTACTAAATGTTAAGAATTTTGTTAACTAATTTGGTGAACGGCGTAAAGTATAGGCAATATAGGTACATGACAGCGTTGTATAATAAAATTTAGAGAAAAATAATGTTTAATTGACTAATAGTGGTTAAGGCGTTCATCATTTGTATTATTTTTTCTTGTGTAAATTTCTTAATTATGTGGTTTTTAAATTGGACTAATTTTGATTTACCGTCAGAAAAAACTTAAATGGTATAAACGTGGCAAACAATTATATAGGTCCACACAGTCCAAATCCAGGAATTTCATAAAATAAATAATTTTTGCTATTTTTAATTACTATTATTATGTCTTAATTTCTACTTTTATTTTTTAAATGATAAATAAAAATTTTTTTTGTTTTTTTACCAATAATTCAAATGCATAAAAATCGTATTTCATATGACTAGTTAAACACTTATAATTATAACTAAATTTTCGAATAGAATATGAGTGTTTACTTTTAAAATGATTTTCCTGTATAATAGAAGTACTAAATACAATAAACTGGTGAAGTGATGACTTCAGCGATCATCCATGAGGGATGGGTATAATGAGTCCAAAAATATTTAAGACACTATTTAAAATTTAAATCATCCATTTCACCTTTAAAGTAGAATACTAAACGGATAATTAAAAACTATGGTTAGGTATTATTTTAAAATAAAATAGTTGTTTTTTTTGTTAATTATTTAGAAATCTGAAGTACTCAAGTACCTATTTATACTATCTTTATTATATAGGAACAATACGCATTATATGTATCAATTGTACGAAAAATATATAAATAAATAAATTTATTTATTTTGAAATATAAGTTCATATAAGTTAGTATACTTAATACTTAATAGTGTAGGTACTACTTTTAAGAATATGCTATCACTTTATTTGTATATTTAAATAGACCAATTTAGTTAATTTACAATTCAGTCAAATTGTCACACGCATAAATATAATAGTTTATACGTTATTTTTCTTACCTATTACTAATTTATTTTTCGATAGGTAAACACTAAACATGTAATAGTTTTATCATGTCCCACAATAGTGAATTATACCTATTTGTTTACTGTATGACGATAGTTTCTAAGATAAGAATTTTTTTATATCAGCTAATATGTTTTTCATGTATCAGTTACATAAAAACTTTTAAGTAATTAACCATGCCTTCATATACCTATAATACTTATAAGCTGTAATAATCTTTAACCTTGTTTGAAAATTACGATGATATGACATATTATCGCAATTAACTACGTTAGACATTATCATATAGTTTCGACTTTCTAATTATCATTTAGACAAGTACAAGTGTATACAAAGGTTAAAGATTTACATTGCAAAACAAAATATTATATACTTATACTATATTATGGGTATTGGTTTGCCGTTAATCTGATAAATTATTCCTTACACAAAATATAATGTAAATTATTGTATATATTTCCAAAAAATTATCTATACGAATCACATTATTTTGTCCTTCGTTCTACCAATCATTTAATTATAAAATAACCTTTTTATTTATTAATATTTATGCTTTTGATTGATTTCCCTTGACAGTTTGTATATAAAAAACCTTTTCTGGATGAGTGCGTCGACCTGTTTCGTTATAAATGCATGTGTTTAAGTAAACTTCTGCGAGGTTGCTAAGGAACATCTAAACATTGTTTTACCATTAATTTTACAAAGAATTATTTTAAAATAATTATTAAACATTTTTTTTATTCATTTATTTAATAACAATATAAGAAATATGTGAGCGACTATAGCGAAAAATATTTACGATACAAGATTTGGACGAAACACTAAAGCTGGGAATAATAATTGGATGCCTGTATTTAATTTTGAAAGCAATAATAACAAGGCTTAATTAATTGAATAATCTATCACTTATAGATTACATAACTATATACAATAATCTTAGAATAAATATTTTTGAAAATCATTGAAGTTGGAATTTTCTCATAGTAATAATATAATATAATAATATATATTAATTCAATTTATTTTTTAGTTTATTACTTTTAAGTTGATTTGATAACAGTCTATTATTTTTTTAAAGTTGAGATTTTCGTTTATTAAGGAATGTTTATGCTGTATATAGGGAAGATGGTCTCTTAGCTTTTTCTATCATATATTTAAATATATATCATCATAATTTATGGTTGTATTAATATTTTCAGGTTTATCAATTTTAAATAAAAAAAAGTATTGTTAAAAATATTCTTTGAATGGCAGTATTAAAAACAATAACATTTTTAATATATGTATTTTTTACATGTTAATGAAAAATTTATTTAAAAACCTAAACTGAATTTTGCGTAGTCACTACACCTGTGTGTAGTCACGTAGGCATTTCTTATCAGCTATCCGCGATTGCTTACCTGTTTTGGCTGTTGCGACTGGTCTTATATTAAATAGTTATAATCAGATCCTGATTATCAGGACCGTATTGAAGTTTGGTGGACCACTGCATTAGCGCACTCCTCACAAAAAATGGGAATATATGCATTTTACAAGCCACGTGTATTTCGTATAAGTGCAATTATGCTATAAATATATGCATACCTAATACCTATTTTACGAGAATATTACCATATATATAAATTATACGTATAATATATATATATATATATATAGACATTAAGATATTCCATACATAATGAATAATCAATATTTCAAATGTTGTGCTCCAACAGCCTTAACATAAATAATTTATATACAATATAAATATAGCATGACTTTACTGTAGTAACTTGTTAAATTTGATATATATTTTTCAAATAGTATATGATTACTTAAATTTATGCCCATAGCCCATTTGCCCTATTCTGAATACGCCTCTGGTTATAATAAGTCAGTCGACTACCGATACTATACTATAAAAACAAGAATATTGGTTTTGGTTACATAAGTAGTTGGACCACAAATCAGCCCGTTATAGCCGTTGTTTACTAATTAAATTAAATTTTATCGTCTATATATAGGTACTGAATTTTAAATAGTTATTTTAATATAAAAAAAAAATTACAACAAAAAAGTTGGACGCACGTATGCACAGTGTAATTAATACCATTTACTCCAAACCAATAAGTTTTAATGAGGCTAAAAATATTGAGATGAAGTGCATGGTCTATCCAATTATTATAATCACGATGACATATAATTAGTGATTTATATTTTTATAAATGTAAAACTATTGAAGTAATTATCAACATGCGATATATATTTTACATCAAGTATATTTACAAATAATTTAAACTTATTTTTCCATTAACATTATTAAGAATATAATTATTTTAATATATTTTGAACATATGTATTTGTACTTGCAAAAATTAATTTTAATTTAAAATAAATCTATAATAAATATTTATTAACATGCCGTGAAAATTGTTTTCAAAACAAACGTACACATTTATCTAAAAAATGACTAATGTCCTAATGATAAAATAATCACCTTATAAATAAAGCCATTTTGATAAATCACCAAAATAATGAATCTACGGCAGAATTTAATGATTATTTATTTTAAAATTATTAACTATTATTTACTAATATTTACATAAATAATTGTAATTTAAAAAAAAATCTGGTCGTGAACATATTTAAATACATCGATTAAGTATTTACGTGAGTCAGTTGTTATTTTGAAATAATTTTTTTTTTTTTTTGTAATTCTTAGTGTTTATAAATTATAACACTTATATAGTATATAAAGACCAAAAATCTAACTCTGCTATATTATATTTCATATCATTAATTGCATATTCTCAAAATTTCTGAGTAATGTAATATAATTTCTCAAATTATCCCTTACCACTTCACAAGCTTATCTAAACTTAATATAAAACTTACAAATAAAAATCTATTGGTATATTACTTATGGACTCACTCCGGTACATAGAAGTAAGTCTAAAATATGCTACTGACTACAGCTCTACACCAAAGAAATAAATATAATAAATACAATTTGGTCATATTATAAGTAATATAACAAAAAAAAAAATTGTAAATATCAGATTAATAAAATTAGTTAGAGAAAAATAAAGTTTTTTTTAAGACAAAAACACTGGGATTGCGTACAAAGTAATAAGTATGTGCAGTATATCAAATATGAATGCATTATTCCAAACTTTAATTATTATAATTATAGTAGGTACACACTACTTACACAGTTACACGTTTCAGATAAACCCAATGATAAAAATCTGTATTCGTTTAAAATTATCGTTTTCATTAATAACAATAAATACCATGTACTTACTAGTTATACTAGTGATAAATTATAACGATATTTAACTTATGGTATACTAATTTATTGTCATTATGTATAGCTTGTAAAATTCCAAAACGTGTTATTTCAATAAATCATACCAAGGAATAATAGTATATTAAAAAAAATATTTTAATAACATTAAGTATTACTGAATATAGATAATTTTTAAGTATTTTCATCAAGGATAACATAATTTCAGATTTATAATAAATGTAGCTATAATATAGATACATTTACACTTTTTTATTATATTGTAAAGAATATTAAAATACTTACAGTTATGCTTCCTTGAGTGCTCGGGGCACATCCCATATTTTTTTATGCAGTTCGTTTACCATGTCGCTTGTGATGTCCTCTCTTTTCCAACCGCCATCCTCCATTTCGATACTACCTTGATAAACTAACAAATGAGATTTAAGAAGATACTACTTTTATTTTAACACTACAATTATTTGTATTATTATTTTTGTTACTATTATTTATTACAGTTATTATTTTTTATTTAAAATAAGGATAAATAAAAGGAACCTTATCTTTTAACGTTAAACACACATTTGTTTTAATAATACGAACAATCGAATCGTTAACACACAAGTAGCAGGTAACCAATATTGTACATTTGTAAAGTAGATACTAAAATTATTTTGATTTGTAGTGTACTTGCGCTTGTAGCTATAGCAACTCACGACCTTGCCAAACACTCACTAATTTTTTACATTCGTAAAAAAATTATACGTGTACTCTCAATAAATATTATACTTTTACGTGTTGTCCGAAAAGTTTCATAGGAACCATACTATATAATAGGGTTTCACGTAAATAGGTCAATATTTTTCTATTATAGGGAAGATGTCTCAAGGGCTTATGACTAACATATAGGTACATTAACCCTGCATTAAACTATATGACCCAGAAAATAATTCCTATAATTACGATTATTATAACAATTTTTTCTATAGGTAATAAATATTAAAATACATGTGTAAATATATAGTCACATACATGTGTATAAACTATATTTAAACACTACATTATAGTATGTATAGACGGTACAATTGAATTTAAAAAAAAGTTTGATCATGATTTTAGCAGTTTCTATAAGATAATCAATAAATATTTAAAATTATTACCATCATATTATTCAAAGCAAAATAACTTGAAATACAAGATACATATGTACCATTTTAATCTTAAGTATATACTATACATAAAGAAAATAAATAATATTACTTTTACTATTTAAAATCTAAAAAACTTGACTATACTACGTAGTATTGTAATTATTACTTATATGTATAATATAGTAGGTATACACTAATATATACATTTTGAAAAAATTACATATTTATAAAGCACAAGAATTATTATTGCAGAAATAGTGGGAAAAATTGTTTTGATTTTTATTTATATCTGTATGTTATTAATAAAATAATAAATATACTTATTCTGGCCACTTACTAACTTTTTTGTTGAAAATAAAATAACATGAAATATTTTCTAAATTAATAAACATTGTCTTTTATAAATAACTTTCCGGTATTTTTTTTAAATAGCTTAAATAGTAAAGATTTATTTGAAAATCAAATACTAATTTGTACCCAGTAAATACTAATTGCTTAAAGAAAAAAATGTCACTAAAATATAACGAAGAGTTTAAATACGCATTACGTGATATAGCAAACAACTCATTCAAACTGGAAAACCAATTTGGTAATTTAACAATTATATATTTTAAAATTGTAGTCATTTTTCTAATACTATTATTTATTACTTCTATTATATCCATAAATTTTAGACTATAGTTATTTAGTATTTTGATCTATAATCATTATAATTTATATAAAACCATTATTTTAAACTTTAGACAGAGTTCGTTGTACTGAATGGGTTCATAAACTGGTGATGTTGTCAGATGACTCATTAGAAAATATTAAAATTCGCAATGATTATGCACAATATTTACGTATAATGCTTAGAGCTGGTGTTCTGCACGGAATTTTTTCCAACAGTCCACCATCAACTTTAATGCCATTCCCTGAAGCTATGGTAAGATGAAATATAATTGAAAAGCACGTATAGACCTATTTAATAATAGTTACTAGATGTTAACTATTAAATTGGGGAGGGGGGTCATTAAATATTTATTTGGGAATAAAAAAAAAAATTAAAAAAAAAATTAAAATTAAATGATTTTAATACCTAATATACTAACATTTAAAATATTTCTTATATAGGGAAAGTTAGTAGCATCAAAAGTAACATCTCTTCCACCTATGGGACCAATAAATGTATATATGAAGCATTGGTCTCCGGATGGACGAGCTTATGTCGCTATAAAACCGATACCTGGAAAAGGAGTATTAACTTATCTATCAGTTACTCCAATAACTGATGGGCAGCATAATTAGTTTAAATATTAATAAATTTCATTTTTAATTGACTTTTCAATTTCTTTTCACTCGTAGACTTTAATCAATATGTATTATAATATATAGCTATTAAAAAAACACTAAACTAAAAGTACCTACTATATAAATAAAATATTTGGGAAATTAGCAACTATATTTAACTTTTAATTTGATTTTAAATCAATTAAGTTATATGATAATTATCTTTATAATAAACAAAAAAAGCTTCGATTAGCCATTAGGTATTATATTACCTAGTTAATAACACTATTCATTGTTTATTATCAAAGGTACTTTTTTCTTTTACTTTACACAAACTATTGTAATAGTTTTATACTTATAGAAGTAATTTAGAAAATATTTGAGTTATTAAAATTATAAATATGTACTATTAGATTATTATAAGTATATTGTATCGATATCAAATAATTTTAATGAATATAAAAGGGTGCAAAACGGGTGTTTTAAAACATAAATACCTAGCTCTAACTAGAATTTTATTTACGCAAATTCACGTTAATCAATTATTCTTTTTCATGTGTATTCTTTTAACCACTTATTTATGATTAAACACGTTTTTGTTATATAATTTAATAAAATTTAAACGATTTTGAGTACACACTACACAAGTAATATGTAAATAAAATAATACGTAACAGATATATTTTTTGTATGAAACATTTTTTTTTTATTTATAAAATATACAAACTGTACAGACTATAGACTACAGACTATGAGACACAGTAGCCTAGTAGCCACAGTAGTGTATAGGTATTTTTATTATTATGATTATTATGATAAAATCCAAAATGAACATGAATAATTTTAAAAAAGAAGTCATACACTTTCAACTATAATATGATATCATATAACTGAGTAGAGCGATGGGTTTTTACAATGATGTATTTTTTTATTTTTTTATCTGAGTAGACATTCTATAGTGGAAAAATGTTACAATCTTCAACTTCGGATATGGTTTCGGATATCAAATTGGACCTGTTTGATATTTTAGTTGTTTTTAATATAATCGGGAAAAACAAAAATTGGATGTAACACGTTTGGGCACTATATTAACAATTTACTTGAAACTTTAAACACGTTATGGGCGCATTTATAAAAACACGTTTCGGCGTAAGTATAAGACACGTTTGGGCATAAAACTATAACAATTTAAAAATTAACTGCTTTAAAAGAAAAATAATCTACAAACCAAGAAAATATATCTACTGTAAAAAAAATTAAGGTGTGTACGAAATTATTGTGAAAATTATAAAATTGAAAAAACTCATTGATTTATACAAACAAATAGGAAAACGTTTTGCAGGTAAAAATAAATAAATTAACCAGATAAAAAAAATAGAAAATATTACCCACTATCTCAATTTACAATTACAATAAATAGGTAATAATACCAATGTTATACCAAAACATAAACTACCTAAAAGGCTAGAATAATCAAAACACTAATAATAAAATTTCTAATAAAATTCAATTTTTGTCTGGGGGGAACTATAAAAATCTAAGGGGGCTAAACCCTCCTCCAGATGATCGACTATTTTAAATGCTCGATGATACTTATGTTTGACTGCATATTTTTTTGCTTTTATTTAAACAGCCATACTTAAATATTTTTATTATTTTCTTTTCATTAAACGTAATTCGTCACTAACATTAAACTTCAAACAAATTAGAAACAATAAAATCATTTTTTTTTCATTTTTTTTTTTTTTACATAATTGTATAATACATTAACAATACCGTGCGACCGTGGTCTATAACAGTGTTGAAAGTTTTGTATGCGTTAGCGTTATGTTCCATTATAATAGCCGTTATTAGGCAATAATGAGCAATATGAAATAATACAATGTTTGCTGTGTGTTCAGGGGTACCCTGCAGACCCTACACCCCTTTAGCATTGCATATGTATATTTTCCCGGAACGGTATAATGACCTCGGTCTAGTACTTCTGGCCTTCTGGGGTCATCGGTAAAACCACAAACAAACAAAGTACTATATTATTTATTAACCTCATGTGTCCAATACTCCAATAACTTTATGCACTGATATATTATGTATCCACCTTTTAAACTATAGTAAAATTATTCCGAATAATGGATAATGTGAGCTGACCTGCACGGTCCACAGCAGTGAAGGTGTAGCATATTGCATATAATTATTATAATTAATTAATAACATTCAACAATATTAGATACATAATAATATAAAATTGTCCTAAAATTCTATCTCGACTCATATTTTTATTAACGCAAAAATTATGGTTAAATTAATTTTGATTTTGAATTTTGAATTTTTATAATCTCAGAACATAGCAAGTATTCTTTATTCAATAAAAATATAAAGTTAAAAAAATGAATAGGTACCTATCACTATTGTATAATCGTTTAGAATAATATGATAGGATGCCAGCGCATTATACTTAAACGCTGTAAACATATCATATTACATGCTACATGCAGCATATAATATGTCAATGGGTAAATCGTAAATGCAATAAGTGTGTGGAATATTAGTAAATTCATAAGTGTGTTCCCCAATAACTCTTATGTGTATGCATTCCACAAGTGTCCAGTATTCCGTCCAAGGTCGTTTCGTGTTGATAACACACTACTCGTGTGCCTACAAATATTCAATACCTACCTGTACTTTTAGGCTGTAAAAATGTGACGTAATACGTTATTCAGATAGGTACTTGCCTAGTTGCCTACCTATCGTGGAACGTGGATGTAAAACAATATCTGTAGCCATGTGCCTATATAACTATATAAGTACAAAGTATTATGTGTATCACGACGATTCGTGTGCGGTGCATACGTGTTTGTACGTAAGAATTCTTGTAAATAATCCATAAATGGAATTTTCTCTCAAGGTAGGACATGTAAGTAGGGACTTGTCACAGTCACTGGACAGGTATTTGAGAATCAAGTAGTAATTACAAACGGTAAATTTCGCAATATCTGTTCGTGCGAACAAAACGACAAAACGTCGGCACTGAATCTTCTGCTTATCAATTTATCGTATAGCCTTATCACGGCGATACACTTTTGAAAAAAAGTCGCAGTAGTGTTGTATGTTTTGATTTTTGGACCAGAGTACGGTTGGTAAAATCGAAATAAATCGCATAAAATTTTCGCCGCGGTCGCCGGGGCTCGGCTGTGGAGAGAGCCCAATGTTGGAATTTTTCACCGCTCTCGTTCACCGTTCGACGGCTTAAAATAATGGCACTCTACGACAGCAAACATTGGCTTCTCTCTCACATCAGAAACTCGTTCATATCGTCAGATGACACAGGTAATCAATACAAATAATTACTAACGTCGAAGCGTACTAAACTGTCGACGAGTCAATTAATTGCGAGTGTACTGTTGTTGTTATATTAAATACATTTTATCATCATAGGCAGTTAGAGGTATAATAGATAGGTAGAATTGATGTGCCAACGACCGCAACGAAAACAAACAGACAGATGTTGAGACGTCGTATTAAACGCTTTTATGTTTACGGAGCAAGACCATTCGAGCAGGTAACACTGTGTACTATCAAGGTGTCCAAGGGTGGGGCATGGTTATCTGGAGAAAATTTTTTTCAACGAAAGTTTTTTCTCGCGTTTAAAATAAAAAAAAAGACTAGGTAATTGCCTAGAAATTCCTCGCCGCGTTCCGTATTCCATTTTTTTACGCCATATTTTTTTTACGTTTTTCTGACATTAATTCTAATAAACAATAGTTTTTTTTTTTAATCCGTTATTGTTGGTTGTTAAAGTTATTCCGTACGATTGAATCAATCATCGTCGTGTTCTACACAAACAGAAAACGTACTTATTATACTTAAAATCTGGACCGCCCAGGTACAGAATCCAATCAGTGCGAGTAAACAACAATCCGTGATCTATGTATAGTCCGATGTAACGTTTTAATGTCATAGTTTTTTTTTTTTATCTTATCTTGTGAATTGTTTTCCAACGTTCATCATTACTAGTGCTATAAAGCAATGTTTTTAATTTAATCGTTTTTTTTTTCATTATTTGCTTATTAATAAAACTTTCTTTAAATTTAATCCAATATACCTTACTGTTAAGTTTTCGTGTATCCAATTTTTAATTTTTGATCAAAACTGTATTCAAGAAGAAATCATGGTCATTATCAATGATCTCGATTACCAGCCATTCCAATCGCTAGTCAATGTCGACAGTATTCCATTTGTCATTCCGGAATGCACAATTACAAAGAAGCAGCCAAACAAAACATTTAGTGAAATCCAACATCTCATTACTAATGGACGACATAAGGAAGTTAAAAAACTTTTACGTAGCCACCATTGGCCCGCCGATAACATGATTCGCTCTCAACTATGGTCTGCACTATGTAAACAGCACAACAACAATAATATGACTGAAGGTTTCTACTGGGATCTAGTTGTACAATTATTTGGTACTAAAGAATTACCAGATAAAACTAGTATTTTACCACCTTTTGTTGATTCAAAACATAGACATATTTATCATTTAACTGCTGTCGGTAAAGAAGTAGCTGACCGAGTTGTATGTGTACTTGGGTTTGCGTGTCCTGATATTACTTATAGTCCAGCAATTTACTCATTAGTCTCATTATTTTTACATTTTATGCCTGAAGAAGAATGTTATAATAGTTTAACTAGTCTTGTATCTTCAAAACGATTAGTTTTTATGACTCAAACAAAATCATTGTATGAAGTTACGTGGAGAACTGTAATGCGTGTTACAAGAAAGTATGCAAGTAGTGCTTCAATTAATTTAACAAAATTTTGTTCGGCCACTAAAATGGAACATGTATATACCGATTGGATGTGGTGGATTTTTCAAGGCCTTCCATTTCATCATATTGTAAGAGTTATGGACTGTTACTTACATGAAGGTATTAAAGTATTATATAGAGTTGCTATGGCTATACTAAAACTTTTTCATAAAAATACTAGTAAAAGAAATTCTCCTTGGGCTTTAGAAGCTCTTAATAATGGATTAGAAGCTACTTTAATGAAATTTTGTAGACAAATGCCTGTTAGTCCTAATAAATTGTTAAAAACAGCATTTAATATTCGAGCATTAAGTGCTGCATATTTACATAGAATTTTTGTTAAAACCGAAATGTCAATGAAGTCAAAAGCAATTGTTTCAAATTCACATCAATTGATAAGGTCTCGATCAAGTGAAAACTTACCTACTAGTCAATCTCAAGTAAATATTCAGCTCCTATCGCATACACTTAGTACTCGAGAACTTTTTACATTATGGTCATGGTTACCTATGAGAATTACAATGTATCAACCTATTTTATTATACACTACAGAAGAGCATGGTTGCAGTTTGACTACATTTTATTTTAGAGTTGAACAGCATGAACCAACATTGTTAATTATTAAAACTTGTACTGATGATGTATTTGGAGCTTATTGTTCAACTAAATGGCTTGAGAGGAATAGAAAAGATGATAGAGGAAACAGGACAGCATATTTTGGAACTGGAGAGACATTTCTATTCAGCTTGTTTCCTGAAAGATCAAAATATCCATGGGTTGGTATGGAAAATGATAATGTTTGTCATTCAAATGAACTTTTTATGGCTGCTGATTCTAAAATGATAACTATTGGTGGTGGTGATGGTCAAGCTATTTGGATGGATGAAAATATAAGATTTGGAAAATCAGATAGCTGCTCAACGTTTAATAATCCACCACTTTGTCCCGGAAAAGATTTCGAAATCAAAGTGTTGGAAGTTTATGGTTTTGGAGGTGCAATTCTGTGAAGAGGTGGTGATCGTGATTGTATAATAAACATTTTTCTATTCAAGGTTTCTTTATGTTAACATTTTAGTAATTACACTTTATGTATATATTTGGATGTTTTCTTATACAATATTATTTATAGGGATTAGCGAGGTGGTTATGGGTGGAGAAAATGTGCTTCAAACAATATCCACATCAAAATATGACATATACCCAGGAATTGAAGATAATGAAGAAGAAGAAGAATTGGCAGAATCACTTGATATTCATACTGGTGAAATAAAAAAATTATATTATTTTCTATTGTTTCAGTTAATTATTAATTATTAATATTTTTAAAGAATTTGGAGTTCGGCGTCAGCGATCTCATACGTCAGTTCAGTTAGAACGTCTGCAAAGAAATATGATAAAATCTGCTAATGTGCGCCATGTAAAATGGGAAATAACACCTGTTTCCCTTACAGGTATTTCAAATAAAAATAACATATAGTATTAAATACATATAATATATACTCATAATATAAGTATACACATTTATATACCAAGGTAAAATATAGTGTTTATATTTATGTTTTAAAATAAATTATCAACTATGTATTTAAATATATTTATTTTTACTATTAAGTAATTTATTTGTTTATAATGTATAACTAATAATGATTTTTAAATATATAGATGAAGAAAAGGCTGAATTATTTCCTAAAAAAGACATCAGTCATCAGAAAAAGAATTATGTTTCTGAATTATCTAAATTATTGAAAGCTTGCCCATATCTACCACAGAATCCATTTCGAGAATATTCTAAATATGATGGAAATGTAAATACAAATTAAATTATTAACATTTTTTTTTTATATAAAACTATGTGATATATTTAATATTGAAAAATATATTTAGGCCCAGCTAGGTGAAGCTACTAGAAAATATGGCATATTTATAACTATGCTTAATTTAGAACGTCGTAATTATCCTATGCAAGTATCAATTATAGCCACTGCAAAAGTACATGATCTAATTGGTTTAGTTTGCTGGAAATGCACTATTGAATATCCAGATTGCACATTAAAGTAATTGATATATAATTTATTTAAGAAGCATACAAAATTCAAAAAAAATAATTGAATCTTATTTGTTTTATAACTAGGGATAGTGTTGATTGTTATGCTCTATACATAGCAGAAGATGATGGCGAAGTTGATTTTGACTTTCCATGTTTAGACTCTCGAGAGACTGTTGCTAAATTTGGATTTGGATTCTTAGCTATTGTTGAACGTGACAGTAAGTTAGCACCAGCTACTTCAAATCATTCCCCGACATCACAGTAAGATGATTTTCTAAAAAAGTTTGCATAATTTATTAACATTAAAAAACATTATTTTTTAGGGAAGGAAATTCTGTCTTGTGTGAAAATGTAAATACTAAAGGTAAGATTATTTACTTCAACTCTTTTATTAAAAAACCAACTAGTCTTATTTTGTTCTTATTGTTTGTTATTTTATCTAGCTCAACAACAACTAGAAGGAGAATTAAATAAACTTCTTGCTATTGAAGCACCTTTATACCAATTATATCATGTGAATATTTTGAATAAAGTTAGAGCAAAAATAGAAATACACTTAGGTAAGTGATAAACACTGTATTCCTGTTTATAAATTAATAACAATTACAAACTCCTATCTCGAAATAAAAGTTTTATTAACATACCTATTTAAAAAAAAGTATAAAATTTGAAATGCCTACAAATAGCTCTTAAAGAGTCAAAAATGTATACCATAAATAGAAAATAATAATGTAAATATTTAGTAAAATTTTCAAGTATATCTACTATTATTTCTTTTAGAATTACAAAAAAAATAAATAAATACAAAAGTTGATTTTGATGAAAAACTTGTTTTGTATAAACAAATTATACTCTGATCATCAAGAGAGCGCTTCTGGGTGGCAACCAAAATTTGTCGTTCTCGCGCATTCACACACAGTAGAATGGGAGATATTTGAGTATGCAACCATGAAGTTCAATCACTTGAATTGCTTGGAATAGCGCTCTCTCAGTGGCCGGAGTATAAACAATTAAGGTTTATTTACTATTAGCTATAAATCTTTTTTAATTATTAAGTAGAGTAATCTATTAGATCACATTTATTATCAGGAACTACCCTTAATATTGACAATCATCTCAAAAAAAACATATAATTCCAATACCCTTCAGTTCATTTATAATTTAAAAAATTAACCAACTTATTAAATAGACACGCTTACAAAAGTTTAATACAATTTAATGATAGTTTTTGATAAATATTATATTTTTACTTTCATTAGGGATATCTGGACAAAAAATAGAATTAGATCCAGTTGTAAAGCAAAGATCTAGCTCTAAATTTCCATGGACAAAACAAAAGCCAGCTACGTATGATATGGATTGTGTGGTAGCATGTGATCTTACAGAAACAAAATCTAACAACCGTGCTGTCTTGAGACTTGTATATGATAGTACCGCATTAAGCTCTAGTATTGGAGATAGTGCCCCTAGTCAACAAGGAACTGCTGTATGGAGTAATTTCAAACACCATGATTTTGAAGCTGAACAAAAAGTAGCTGAAGATATCGTACAAAAAATCAATAATATTTTAGAACTCAGATGTAGTGTAAGAAGACAGGAATATATCTCATTACGTGAACGTAAGTCACATCGCAGAAGAAGCTTTCATCTTGGTCCAAGATAAAGTCAGTAACTTATTTTTTTAAAGATACTTTTATTGGGTATCATGTGTTATGTTTTAAGAATTGTTTTTGCGCTGAAAAGTCATTATTAAATACGAGATATAATTTTTTAAAAATGTATTATTGTAATTAATTTTTTTATTTTATAAAACCATATTTTTATATATAAAAATAGTAAATACTCGCTTGCAATTCCTGTGACATTTATTATAATTGTAATTACATTTTAAGAGTTATTTATAAATTGACAGATAATTAATAATTCCAAAATTATTGTACATATTATTTAGAACTATCATTGTCAATATTCATTTGATTGAAATTATAAACCTTGTTTATTATATAAACATAAACATCAATAATATAAATAAAATCTATACAAATGTTTACAATTTAAATGTTTAATTTTTATAATTTAATTTCCAATTACAGTTAAATCTGGCTTAATCGACACATTCCTCTACAAACAAAATAATAAAAACCCAACTTAATGATAGGTATTCCAGTATATTTTGACTTATCTATAACAGATTAGTACAGTATTAATATTTTCCTTGATACCTTGATAAGGGACAAAATATTTAGTTAAAAACTAAATATAATTACCTACATATAAATGTATAATTAGTGCTTCAAAGTTAAGATCATAACCAGTTAGCATGAAATAAAACTAGTTTATTAGGCTAAGTTTGTCATCATCTTAACGTGGGTGTATTGTGCCACAGTATTGCTAGTTGAAACCTTGAGCCATGAGCGAATACTCTTCTAAGCACAGATTGTCCTACAACACCAACAATAACAACGTTAGTTATGTATTAAAATTAATTTTTTTTTTCATGAAAAGAAAAACAATATAATAATAAAATATAAGTTTGTTGTATTAAATAAAATATATAATATACTATCTTTAAGTGAATATTATTAACACAAATTGAATGATGTTACTTTTGTTGTTAGATAAATCATTTTTATTAGTCTTACTTTAAATACATAACATTTCTAATTAATTTTGATTGTTATTTGGTAACTGTTATTACTTTTAGAGGAAACTTAATTATTACGATTACAAATTATAATTAAAAATTTTAATTAATATTTCTAATAGTTATAAATTAAAACTTATTAAAATTTAACATTGTTTGTATTGTTTTTATATATTCAAAATATTAAGCCATATAGAAACTGTTATATCACATATTTTACAATTAAAAAACTTGCACACCAAATATTATAATAAACTGATCATTATATATAACCAATTATTTTAAATATTTTAAACAGTGAGTGATCATAATGTTTTAAGATTTTTTAGAGCTTTTAAAATATTAAAATTATTTTAATAGAATTTTTAAATGTTTTATATAATAATAGGTAATAAAATATGATATAAACTCCATAATTATACATTTTATCAAAGTTATTCAAGTAAGTAAAAATGCATTTATTATAGTATTGTAATAATATTATAAGTAAGTATAATATTATAGTCAGTGATGAAATTATCAATTTTATAATACTTATTTACTTTTATAATAGTGCAAAGAAAAAAATGTTAACCTCCCATGAAGATTTTAATGTTAAAATTTTTATCGATTTCATAAATTTGAATTAAACAGATGATATATAGGTATTTAATACGACGTAATACACAATAAACAAATTTAATTGTAGTATAATACATTAACTAGGATGTTTGTTACATTTTTAAATTTTAACAAACAAAATGTCGATATGAGATATGCTTAAAATGTAGATAGCACTGTAAGTTCAAATGAGATATATCGTCTATTTGCGTACTATTGTCTCAATTTAACTAAAAGGAACACTATTGTAAATATTTCCATTATTACCTATTATTCTGAGCCTATATGGATTTTGTATCTCTGCCCCCTGGCCACTGGTAATATGCTAAATATCGACCCACTGCACACTTCCGCAATCAAATTATCTCTGGTCCTTAAGTCTAAAACGCAGATAATGATATTATGTACTTTATGTACTATGTAGTGTCATAGAAGTGAATTTAAACCAATCAGAATATTCAGATTTCGTCACTTAATTTCGTTCATCACCTGGTGTAGTAAAGTCTTCGCATGACGTATAGGCAATACCTACATCAATACTGCTAGTTTAATAACCATCTATAAACGCCCTACTATCGGAATTCATATTGTTTGTGCCGACTAGTCGAATAATCAGAAAAATCGTATTACCTATTAGATTTCCATTGGTGGATAAAGGTACCTACAATCGAAACTCAAAAGTTGTAAACATTGACAATTACAAAATACATATTGCTTACTTATCCGCACGTCACGATTGTGGATATAGGTCGTTTTAATCGCGTTTGAATTTAAAACGATAACGGCATAAGCCTAAGTGGAATACTTCACGCAGTCGCAGAGATGTTAATACACCAGTACTACACGTGAAAATTGTGCCCAAATTGTTTTTTCGAACAGTTAGCGTCGAAATAGTAAATAGATAGGTAAGTATAATAAGCTGGTGCACCCGTGCACTGCAATACAGGCTAATTGAAATGCAATGCAATATTATAATTTATTATCGTTGTACATGCGCAGTACAAGAATATATTATAAATAATATGAATATAAATCAATTTTATTTTGAAGATTCTATATAACACGTGTGTTCAATATATACGCATCACCTTTAGTGGGATATCGAGCGTAAAACGATTCTTATTTTTATAACTCGTCGAAACGATCGTCTTGTATGCGTATAATAACTCAGAATGCACGGTTTCGTACGATTAGAAAGATCAGAGTTTAATAAGTAAAATAAATAACAAACATTACATTAATATGTTGATAGGTCACATCGCATCATGCACGCGAATAATGTATGCAAGATAAAAATAACTGAATAACCTATTGATTATAGATTACTAAGCAATTTAGGTAATAGGTCCTGACATATTATTATTCTTGTAATATTTGATAATTGTAAACTCGAATAATTACCATTACTCTGTAGTCTGCATAATTAAAGATATGATCGACGACAATGTTATTATATTATTGTTATAATTATACGATCGGCCAATCGACGTGTCGTTTTTGTGTACGTAGGTACATGACAATATAATTATATAAAATGCGAAAACTAAAAAGACCGTAAAGCATATTTTCAACAGGTGAGCTTTCGTGTGAGAAGGTCCTCGAAAAATCACAATGTGTTGGTTAGATACCTATTGATGTCGTCAGTGATAATAGGCCGTGGCAAAAACCATTTACACGGTAGTCATTTATCTATGCTCTGTATTGTAATTTATTACCATAATCTATTGGTTGAGTAATGTATAGGTAAAGAATTTTACAATTATTCGTAGTGTTTTCCTTTATTTCGATAGAGTCGAAGCATTCATCATATTGTCGTAGACGGGACTACGCGGGAGACGTATCGATTGTTTCCTCGTGGATTTCGTGAATTTTTGCCGGAAGATTTTAAGAGATTTAAAAAAAATCGGAAAATATTAAATTGCCGTATTATAGGCGGTTTCGTGTTATACTGATGACGGTACATAAGCTACAGCGGTAGGTAATAAAAAATAATAATGTAATGATATAAAGGTATAGTATCCACATAATAACGCTGTACTTTAATGTTGAACAGTCTTCCTACAAAAATGATTCGTTCAGCAATATTTCGTAGATAAAATTATACAATCTATTACCTATGATAGTTACGTTACTATTGTCTATTACTATACATATACATAGGTAATTTGTGCCGAATAATAATGTACAATATTTGTGCCATATAATATGTACCTCAAAAGTTGATTATTTAGTGGGTCAAAAATAAAAATTCTCAGTCTCAGTATTTTTCTACATCAATTACACAGATACGAAATGTTCCGATCGCAAAAAATAAAAAAATAAATTATTACGTACGTAAAATCGGTTTTCGACAATATCGATTTTATTTTTTTGGTGTAAATCAAAATCAAAAAAACTGTAGACTTAAATTTTTCAAAAAATGTTTTTTATTAACATTATATGTGTATATATCATTGAGCTATTTATGTACATTTGAAATTTAGATTTATTTTTCTTTCTATTTATGTCGATAAACATATTTTTGCTCTATTAAAAAACTTTAAAATTGTATACAAAGATACTCATACTAAAATTTAAATTTAATCTAATTGTTTAAATCGCAAAAAATTGAAAATTATTTTCTAGTTAGAAAAGTATTAAGTATTAAATTTTTATAGTCAAGGCTTAAAAATGTAATAAAAGATTCTCATAAGTATTTCATACTAGAATCAAAACGTCTAGAAACTACCTAATATAAACACAATTTTTTTATACACATCTGAAATTAAAATTTGGGCGAGATTAAATAATTAAATTAATAATGAATTAGGATTTTAGTAATTTTATTGTACCTATGTAATTTAAAAATATTCTCGAGGACTTGAAAATTTTAACTTAGATAGTTATAATAGGCATATTATTATATTTTAAAGGTACACAGAATGACATTTTTAAATGCTATGTGAGTATGTTTAATAATTGCCGTGCAAATAAATGTATTTGATTGAAAGGTAGTCAGCCCATCATGCCAAATATAAAATAATATATTTATGTAGGTATGCTATATATCACCAATTACTACTTCTCAACTACTAGACCCAATTGTAATACTATAATAAATTACGTTACTTAAATTTGTTACCTATCAAATATAGGTAATTAATTTAACAATATAGTTACTTCAATAATTTTCATTTACTTTGTATAAATGTATAATTGTTTATACAAAAGTGTGTGAGTATTCAAAATATATTAAAGATTAAAACTATAAAGCTTTATTAAATTTTTAAATTCAAGTAAACCAAAAATATTCAACAAAAAAGTGCATCACGTAATATATGATTATATGGCTAATACGATATTGGTTATGATAAAAAATCTTAGTGTATATTGATATTATAGTAAATTATGTACGTGATACTTTAAATAGTTTTCTAGTATTTTATTTTATTATATTTTATTATTTTTTTCTAGAGTTGATAAATTTGATGTTCATTAAAGTATTTCCAATGAAAACAACTTTAATTAGTTTGTTGTAAATTAGATAATAATTCTAGAAACAACAGTCTAGCCGACTTTGATATTAGTATAATAATATATGTTTGTCCGGTACCTATACCTTTCTAGTATGATAAAATGTGTGGTTAGTAATTAAGCCAATAAATTTAATTTCGAAAATCTTTTCACTTTTAATTAACATTAAAAATGTAAAATTATTGTTATTTTTGGTAGTTACAATTTTTTCTTTTAATAACACAGCTTGAAATTTAATACTTACAATATACAACTAAGTATAGATTTTTTTAAAGGTGTTCTGATAATTAAATTTGAAGGACAACGAGGGAGGTAATTCTCTACAGGTTTTTTACAGAAAAAATGATTCCCTAGATTCCTAGCTCCCACTGGGCGACTGGGCAAGGCTTCCAGATTTTTTTTTTCACACTGCAACTATTTTGCATCTAATTAAGATTTAAGATAAATAAAATGATAAATAATTTTATTTTATTTAATTAAGGTATAAAGTTAAGCTGGAACTAAATTAAATATAAACCGAACTACTGATATCTACACGCTATAACAATGTCAACATTATAAATATTACTGTATCAGTTGCAATAATTTTTTTTTTTAACAAATACTCATAATATACTACTGTATGATACTTACGCTAATTTTTATTTTTACACAGAACCAAACATTTTACAAATTTCCTATTATCAATAATAAAAATAATTTTAATTTATGTACTTTATAAAAGGAGCGCGTACTTTTGACACAGTATTCTAGAATCATTTTAATATTGTACCTACCAATTTAAATATTATAGAAAATGAAAAAAAAACTCGTGATATTATGTACCTCTATAGATAAATTTTACAATTTATATTCAGAATATATCTTATACAGTTATACGCTTTATTATTAATTAATAATAATATATTTACGTATGTAAGAACCTGCCTATTGGGCATTACAAACTAGGTATTTAAAAACATTCATGATGAATCTAGTATATAGTTTTTATGACTATAATTACCGTTAATCCTTAAATATATCGTTCGTACCAACCTATATATATAATATATAGGTACAAACACTGTACATCGCATATTAAACAACCATACAGGTAAGAATGTATGATATTTAGGGCCAACACTTGGATGCATTTGCATATTTTTATTGGTTGGTCAAAAAAATAGCTAGTTTATACCAACATTTGTTTCATAACCTAAAGATGCTGTACACTAAATTGTATTTTCTACATTTTTGCATTTTTACATTTTTAGAGCATATTTTTGCATTTTAGTATACCTATTTAAAATCTCATAAGCTCGTTAAAGACTCAAAAACTAATAAAAACTACGCGAAGTAAAATATGTGAAGTTAGTGGTACAAATGGCACTGATATTAACAAAAAATATGAAGATGTTTTTTAAAAAAAGTAATGGCTTTCATATTCTTACGAAAATTCTAAAGTATTATCTGGTGTCCGGTGATGTATACACGTTAGAAGGTATCCCAGCAGATTTGACAAGCAACGATTTGTTGTATTATAAATAGGCACCTATTATACATCCATTGATGTAGAACGTTCTTTTTCACGCTACAAGAATTTTTTAACGGGCAATCGACGCTCAATACTGCTTGAAAACTTATCCAATAATCATTAATTGTTCAATGCAATAAGATCAAGTAAAAATTAAAATGTTTATTATATTATTAATGTTTTTGTTTAACTTATTATTTATTAATTATATCTTTAATTTTTCAATTTTTAATATTTTTTACACATTTTTGTAAATCATTGGTAATAATTGCATTATAGTATAATACATAAAAAAAATAATAATCAATTAATCATATTTACAAAAATATTTTTTTTTTGGACCATATTTTGGTAATTTTTAGGGTATAACTGCATACATATTTTAAAGATTTTTAGGGAATATAATTTTTGGCCTTAATGATATTGATATAAATATTTAATATTTATTTTGTGTATATCAAATGTTATTATCGATACGATGTGTCGATGTAATACTTAATAGCAATAATAACACATACCTACTTAATACCCAAACATATTAATTATAATATATTTATGATAAAATTATTTTATAAAAAATAACATCAAAAACTAGCTGAGGTTGTACATTAGTTATTAAAAAATAAATGGTAATTCAAGTCATCAATAATTGTCAATTTTACTGTCATTATTTACATATAAATGAACTGATAATACGCGTGTAGACATAAATAGTGTACCTATATTTAAATCATAATTTTGGTGACAATCGTCATCAATTATAAAAACAAAATATAGACAATTAAAATTAAATATTCTCAGTAAAAAATTCTTAATACCTATACTCGTGACCCTTAAGTGTTTTATAAGTGTATTATAATCTAACCAAGGTTAATATACAAATTAAAAGTCTATATCAAATTAAAATGTCAGATATTTTTTAAAATACAAATCTAAGACAATTATTAATTGGAAAGTCTTTAATTTAAGCGACCCAAGAGTTAAAACTTCCCAAAAACTCAAAACAATTTAATATTTATTTTACTAGAGAATAAAGATAAAATGTGGAAAATAATAATATTTAATCAAATTTAGGAAAGTCGTTGTTCGTCTGATAAACATTTGATGTATAAACAATAAACAGAGTGCTGATTTTTGACTTTAACTACCTGAACTTATAGAATCTATATGGTGATATTTACACAAATCATTTTTATTCTTAAGAATAATTTAACATTATCCTGAGGACACTGTTGCAATAAAGCACAAAAAGACGATCCCGTTATTTGTAAATATATACATTTTCATTTCGAGTTAATGGTTATGCGATAAAAAATTTTTTTTATTTTTTTATTTAAATCTTAACTTATATCTTTTTTTACGTATAGAGGTTTAAATAAATTTGTACTTTGATATTTTTGTATTTTTAAGTTTTCCTGCAACTTCTTCAGTTTTAATTATACGTAGGTATTGTATGAGAAGGAAATGTAACGTGCGAATATAATTTCAATACTACAGCTATGTATTGGTGATACGAAGTAAATTAATTTTAATTATTATTAATATGAAGATTGTTTTCAAAAAAGTTAAAAAGGTTCTTTAATAACCTATATATAATATTAATTAAAAATTAATGAACGAGATAGTTTAAGGGAGGTAAATCAGTAATATGTAATCAGATGCTGTTTTCATCAGAATAGTATTGATAGTAGGTAATTGATATCGTTAAGCGTTATTATTCAATAGTTTATGACGTACCTGATTAAACTGCTTAATTATCTATAAAGAAACTAGTATGAAATTATGAACAATAATTGGATAAATTATGTCAGATAATAATAATAAAACAGTAAAGAAGATAAAATATGGGCTAAAAAATTTGTAAATAGGATGAAATTAAACATGTTTAAATTGTATATTCCTAGTTAACCGATAAATGAGATCGGTTTTACAATTATGTGTATTTTTATATAATTATTTTTTTATCTGTCGGAAGAGACCTTTCTTAGAATAAAATGCTCTAATATTCAACTTTGAGGAAGGTTTCAGTAGAAAATTAAATTTCTACTATAGGGACTCAATAGTAGAAATGTTTGAATAATTTAAAAATAATTTGAGGGATAAAAAATAGAAATATTTTAGTATTTATGAAAAATTAATTTTTGACAAAGTCGATTTTATTTTATTTTAACAATTCCAAAATTAATAACAATATATACTTTAAGTTTTAAATTTTGAATACATGTTTGTATTTAAGTGTATTATGCATATTTAAGACGTGATAAACTTTTCAAAACGTTTTGGCTCTTATTGTGCTATTTATAAATAGGTATTAGGTATTTGAAATTTTTGAAATTTTTTCGTTCTTATTCAACTTTACCAATTAGGAATGTATGATAGTACTTTTGTTGGTGAGTAAAAATTCTTGAAAATTTATTACAATATTCCCCATTACAGTGATTAAAAAATATCAAAAATATAGTCATCATTTTTTTTTTTTTTATAATGGCATTTGAATTTCAAATTTTAATGAAAATTACAAATTAATTTTTAGACATATACCTAGGGTTGATAGCCTGTCTTTAGAACCATTTTTTCTTTGCGTGCAATAAGTTATGATCATCGAATTCAAATTTAACACATACATTATAGCAGTGACCTACTTAATGAGGATAGATACACTCTACTACTACTATTGTGAGTCTTTTTACATGTATGTTACCAAAAATCTAAAAAAATAAATACATTTTATTACATAGATGTGACTTTGTAGTCTTCTCTTCAAAGTTCAAACTATTCAGAATATCTACAAATAATAAAATTACTTTTCATATTTAAAATATAATTTGATTTAAATATAGTATAAACTATTAAACTATATATTTTTCATAAACATAAAGGTTTAAGACTTCAGATAATTGAAAATTTCCCCCCGGATAATGTAATGTATTTGTATTATTATATAACGAATTAACTATGTGTAGTCGTATACAGTATTATTATTATTTAACGTATTATACATATTATTTATCTACTTTCATTTATATGTAGATTACTTCAAAATACATCTACCTAAGTCTAAATCTAAACAACTTTCAAAACTACAGACTATACTTAAGTGTTTTCACAAAAAAAAAAAAAACAAAAAACATCTCTGTGGTAAATGTACTTAACCGTTTAATATTTATTCTTGTGTGTAGAAGACTACATAATAGTACATTAGTTAAATGAGTGAAATATTTAATTTAGATCGTTCTACATAACTATGTATAACAATAATAAACGCTGAAATTACTAAAAGAAGGCTGATAGTTATTAATAACATATGACAATTAAATCCAGACATAAAAATTATATTTTAATTTTCACCAATTAAACACAATTAGCTAAATTTAAAATTTAAATAAATAAATCTATTAGTTATTTCTTAAGCTTTTTCATCAAAACGTTGTATTATGTTAATACCGTCAATTAATATTTTTTTAATTAAAGCAAAATAACTGAAACCATTTTAGATAAAATTATATTATTATAATTATAAATATCCTATTTTACCAATATTTGAACATCATATGTCTATAAAAAATTGTGTTTATGATTGTGTTATTGATATTATTTATTTGCTATTAAAACATTGTTTATGAGTAAACTTGATGTATACAAATTATCAATTCAAATTATTAATGTTATACATTTTTACAAAATAATTTGCTAATTTTATATTTTTATAATTTGAATAAATTTAAAAAATATATTAAAACTGAATATATACCTAAGCTTTTCAAACAACAAAATAATTTTTATCAATATATTTTATAGAATCAAAACTAACAACATTTTAGATGTCTCTTAATAGTTCAAAAAGAGGAAAAATATTTTGAAAATAATATTAAATTTAGAAAAATCTAATATGTATACAAAGCTAGTATTTGGCGAAAATTTAAAGTCATGTGATTAAAAAGATACTTTGCAAGACGTCAAGACGAAAATAAAACAAAATCGACTTTAGTGATAACTGATGGCATAAAATATTTAATATTTCTAGTTTTCTCTGATTTTTAGTTTTTTTAGTTTTTTCTCAATTATCTGGAAAAATATTGAACACTTTTTGACTCCAAACAGACTTCAACTAAGTACCTAGCTCTGATCCAGTTTGTCACTATAAAAAATAAAAATATTAAAAATATTCCTAAACATGTTTAAAATTATATAATTGATATATGTTTAATAAAATAATATAAACAACTAATAATAACTTCGTGGTGTCAAATAATTTTATACAACTACTATAAACCTACACAAAATATATCATATAATGTAGGTATGTAATTGTAAGCAGATGTTATAAATTTAAAATGAATGAACTAGGTATTGAATTTAATTTTTATGTGTATTAATTTATTGTACACACATTAATGATTAATAAGTAATATAAGATTTTTTACATCATGCATTGTTCTATAAATTTCAAAATAGGAGTACCATAAATAGATGATCTATTAGAAAAAGTTATTTGAGTTTTTAGTAATTGGTAAATGTAAAATTTGAATGCTGAACTATTAAGTTAAAGAAATTATGAAATACATTCCTGCAGGAATTTAATTTGCTTGTATTTTTAATCAAAATTAAATCTAAAAATAGCAATGTCATATCGGTAACTTAAAGTGTTACTAAAATTTAAAATAAAACACTTAAAAAAAAATATGTTTCTTGATCATAGTATTCAAACAACATGGAAATTAGGACTTGAGTTTATTTTCAAATATTAATAATTAAGAACATAATAAAAATAAAAAATATATTGTTTTCAAAATGTTTTAAGATTTTTTTTTCATAAATTATATCACTTCTTACAAAATACTTTCTAAAATCAAATTAGGTAATAATATGTGATCATTTGAAAAAAATAGCTTGTTTTATTTTTATTTAATAAAATTCTTTAATTAAGTTTAAATAGGTTTAATGTTTATACCGTTATTTGATTTAAAAATATTAAAATAAATTTTATTAATATATTATAATTATTGTAATTATCGTTGTAATTTAAATAAGTATAACACATAATAAATATTGTATTTTTGTTCATACCCAATTTATCCCCCATATTATATTATATTGTATGTCATTAATGCGTTTCTACGCCTGCACTTTTGTTTTATAAATGAAATGTTTAATCTACAAGTGGTTCTTCTCTTGGTAGGACGCAAACTAGCAACTACCTGACAGTCGACGTTTTCACGTTCACAGTTACACATCAACACAACACATCGTGAGTACCTACTGAAAAATTGTATATAGATATTATGTAAAATAAATGTTACTCTTTTATTTAATCGATCAGTATTAATTAATTTTAGAAAATTATATAAATTTTTTAATAGGTACTCTTCTATAAATAATAAATAGTATGATATTATAATAAATATTATCATAGTTTTAATATAATTATTTTTTTGCAATAGTACAAGCATTTGTAAATTTAAACTTAGTTATTATTATAAAAAAATTTTCAATAATATAATACTAAAATAATGTAAAAATCAACCATATTTATTCGTCTTTATTTTTTCATCGTATGATTATATAAATTATAAATAGAATTATATTGTTTTGGCATTGGGCCAGGGATTATATTGTACATAGTCACTCACAACTCACTTATTTTGTATTCATCATTTGAAGCCAAATCAGTTCAAGAACATTTTTTTTGTTTCTTTGTCTTGTAGAATAAAAAAATATGCACACATGGTCATGTTCTTAAATTAAATAGTAAATACTTAGTTCAAATCATAAAATTGAAAATTATGTTATTATTTATGTTCAAAATTATATTATAGGTTTATTATACCTATGTATAAAAAAATCTGTTATAATAATTAGTATGTATTAATGGTTTTATTGAAATGAGTAAATGAATATTTTATTGATCTGAAGAGATGTTTGGTTTCTTTTTAAATTATTAGGGGTTTTCTTGAGTTGATGTACGTCTTTACTGAAAAAATACCTAAAAATAATTTATAGCCTTCTAGGTACGTAGTATTTAAATGGTATATGTAGTATTACAGTTAAAAAAATATTACAACAAAAACCTGTTGTATTCGTCATATTAATTATTGAGTTTGTGTACAAATAAATAATAAGCATGTAGGTATTATAGTAGATAGGTTTCATAAAAATATTTATAATCCAACTAAACCTTAATATTCAAGAATCACGACTTTTAAACACAATAAATACAAGTTGTAATTAAATGATTTTATACTCTAATAATATACGCGTTTCTGAAATTAAGTTATGAAACAATTTTTCGCAAGAAAGAAAAGTTTTAATCATATAATCTAAAAGTATTCAATCATTAATATGAACTTAAGCATAAGACCTATGGTTATTTATTTGTCGTAATATAAATTGAAAATACATCAGTCAAATAATTTCGTGGATATTTATTTAATTTGGTCAGTTAAAATTAAATCAAAACAACAGATATAATTAATTATACACAGTCATTGGACTATATAAAAATAGTATAATTTAATAGCTGCTAATCGATAATATTAATGATTTATGGTTAAAAAAAATAGATTCATTATAGTTGTAGGCGATAAATAATCAAATAATATCCCATTCAGTCTTAATAACTTGGAGATATGATATGTATTTTCGCATCTTATATATTAATATATAAACTATACAGAGTGTACCTTTAATGGTTTTATAATAACTTGTAAGAATTATAAGCCCCAATAAAACTTCTTTTGATTGTGCTGTTAGCATATGATGTATGATGTTATAAACGAAGGTTTTTGTGTTTGTCATTCGCACAACGTTAACAGGTAATTTGAGGGCAAGACGAAAAAATCTATATTGTGGTTGCCACGGGAAACCGATTTTCACTGTAAAGTATACATAACCACCAAGTCGTTTAAAATCGTACAGAAACATATTTATATTAAACATACATTTCACCACAAGTTTCTTATACAAATATTTTAAATTTATATTTTAATTATTTTAACATCCATTGGTCATTTGATAACCATTATTTTTAATTGATATTTCTAGTACACCATTTTATCGTTTTCATAAAATAATTAATTTATTTAGTGGAATTCGTAGAGTTTAAATTGCCTCAACAATGGATTAATATGAAACTTGGCTGCTTTTTTTTTTGTCTCGGATTTTATATTTAAGTATATTCAATTACAAATTGAAAAAAAACACTATAAAATATAAATAAATAAATTTAAGATTTTACATTTAATATGTATAATTTGTAGTAGTTAGGTATTGGCCATAAATCAATGTTTGTCTTACTATTTTATTACGCTTTTGTGAGTACTAAAATTTATTTTAAAATTAAATTAAAAATTGAATACTTTGTACTTTGGAATTTTTAATTTTTAAAAATTTCAAAATTATTAAAAAAAAAAAAAGTAACATTTTAACAAGCTATTATAGTACACTCATTTGATAAATACATTGAAAATTATAAAACTATATCATATTACTAATTATATATTTACCACACAGTTTTATTCTATAACGGAATATGTCTAAATTTCTACATAGTATATATACCTATGTATATAACAAAAAAAAAATCATAAATTATGGTATATCTATTAATTATTATATAATAATTTTAATTCACTGAACTTTGATACCAGATAACTAATTATTTATTATTTTTATTTTTAGTTTATAATATGTAACAATTACAATGTTTAGGTTACAATAATTATGGTGTATTTATTATTTATATTTTATTAATAGTAAAATAAACAACCAAATAAACTTCATATTTTGAATGACCATTTTTTCGTATTACCTACTTACTGTTTTATATCACAAAATTAAAATGTTAAACAATCTAAAAACTTGTAGGTACACATTTAGATGCTTCGTCAATATTCATTAATTTTATTTTATTTCACTGGTTTTCACTATTAAAAGTAACTTAATTCAACATCATGTTCATTATTATAATAATGACTAATAATAAAGTTATCATTTTACTTCTGTAGAAAAATATATTCGGTGATAACTGATAGGTACCTAACTTATTACATTGATTAAACATTTCGTCATTATTTGTGTACCTATTACAATTTACATTATAATATTATATATAGTCATAACTTATAAGTCATAACATTTCATTATATACAACAAATTATAAAATTACATTTCTAGCTACAGTAGCTGGGATATCAAATGTTCACTATGTAATTCGAATCTTTATTGGACAGCGATATTATGTTGTTTAAAATTATATATTTTTTAATCTAAAACATGCTCTGTGTAATGTGATGTATTACTGTTTGAAATGTACTTTTATAAGTGACGTCCTTATGATAAATATTATAATGATATGTAAACACATTTATGAACAAATTTACAATATTGTCTTAACTCTGAACTCGATACAATAATACACAATTTTATATAATTATATTATTATATTATTACATTTAATAAAACTTACAAATGGATATATATTATATATTATATGATAATGAAATAATAATTTAATTATGTCGTGTTTATATAAAAAGTGAAAATGATAATGATTTGATATCAGAGTATTTAATTATTTTTAGTGCTTAAATAAGAGACGAATCGGTTTATATATATTTTAAAATATATTTCGTCATCTACTCTCTTAATTTTTCTAAATGACGTACAAGAATTCATTTAATCTCTGGGTTTGCAAATATTTTGAAAATTTTTGCGTTCATTTATTATTTTTTTCCTGATCAATTTCTATCTTATACTGATAATATAAGTATTATAAAACAGAGTCCACTCAAAATTTTAGCGTTTGATACAAATTTTTTTTATAAAAATATATTTATTAATTCGCGAATAATCACTTTAATAATAAACTACAAGAAAACATAAATTGTTAAATTTAGAAATTGACGTCATAATTTTCAATAAGACCATTGCATATTGATATTTTATTATGTTATATAATGTTATACACGATGTGTATATTGTACATGAAATATCAAAAATAGACTAGATTAGATAAATATTATTCATTCTGATGTATTTTACTCGTTTAATATTATATAGTGTATTCGTATACCCACGTTTAAATTATGAAACAATAAAACGAACAAAACGTTTGTTATAGTTGAATTTTTTTATGGGTATCATTAGGATATTATTTATTTATCAAAGTTAAGTAAGACGTGTTGTGCTTATTACTAAAATGTAGTTACATTTTCTGTATGCATTTAGAGTTTAAACAATTAAACATATATATATTGTATAATTATATTAATCAATAACTTTATTATAATAATATGGATTAATATTTGTTATAAAATTAGTTTTGTTCATAATTCAAATCATATTTTGTTATCTTATCAAACTCTTTTCTGCTTAATTAAACAATTATCAAATATGGAATTAAAAAATCTTTAAAAATAATGTAATGCATAAATTATTTTTAATCTATTTAATATGAACCGTAGACATCGGTAATTTTTTTTGATGTGTTTTAAAATTAAAATAATACAAAATGTGTGTGTATAGTGTACATATTACAATAGGATATAAACTTTTCGTGTGTTCGAAAAATGATGATATTTATAGTAATAATAATATAATCTATTTTACAATATTAATTTATGTAGGTACTTTTTATTTTTTTATTTTGTACTCGTGTTGTCTAATTGCAATTTTTACTTTTTACCTGTAGGGCTTTCTTTTGCTCATGACTAGTCTAACTGGTATTCCTAATATTTTTTAGTTTTTACTGGCACTAAAAAAAGAAACCGGTTTTAAAACGCATAAACAAGATGATATAACGATCCTGATAATAATTTATTATTCAATATTATATAGTAGGTACTAAGTAGTAAAAATAATATATATATATAAGTGTGTGTGCGGTGTGTGTGTATATATATACACACATCACATATACTTAACATTTGCTAACATAGCAAATAAACAAAAATAATAAAAAAAAAAACACATACACAAAAAATGTATCATAGCATATAATTATGCGGTGGATTAATTCTTTCGTTATTAAAATTCAAGATTAAAAAAATTTACATCGGAATACAAACAAACGAGAGCCAATCAGTAGAAAGTGTTTTCTGTTCGACAACAATCTATCTTTATATAAAGCTCAATAAATTTCAAGTAATTCGTTTATGATTTAAACGACGACAAAATGATATTATATTTTCATTAGATTATAAATAATCAGGTATGCGTTTGCCGGATGTTTTTGACACAATATCTTCGAACGGTTTGTAAACACTACGTCATCGTTACGCGTTTATCATCGGGAGCAATTATTGTTGTAGATGAAAAACAATCACGCGCATAGCATTATATGTGTATATTTAGTAAAACGGAGTACGACATTACAAGCAATTCCGCCCCAGTCACTTTTCGTCGGCTTTGGACTTCGTATAGAAATGCGCCCCAATCAATAACTGGCGCCACTATAGTATCTCTCCTCGTGCTCCAGTTTAGCGCGGTCCCGACGAAAACCGTCCAAATTTTCGTTTCTTAAATGCAAAATAGTATTCCGTGCGTTTTGATTTGTGAAAAACCTACTTTCGTTCTCGTCGATAGGGTATACTGTATATTATAGCATATAATAGCACACGCGTCATTATTTTAACAGCCAATTTTAATCGTAAAACGCACGATTATATTATATTATAATAATCTATATACCTAGTATATAGGTATACTTGCAAGTGGAGTTACCTACACAAAAAAACAACACATTTTAAATAAACACTTATTGACGTAATCGAGGTGAGTAAACATGGGTGTAATCACTGGCGTATTGTAATATTATCTTAAATATAAAGTATCATAATCGTTTTATTTATCGTCGGATTAGTTTTATACTCGTTAAAAGCTTTGTTTTGCTAATCATATAAACACGTCTCTAGGTCATCCGCGTTTTTTACGTACATGTATGTATATAATACGGTTAGACAGGTAGTTATGTAAGTGTAGTAATGTCGACAATGAATTAAACATATGTCATGAAATCGTAAGTAGGTATATACCTACACACATTGTACATGTAACTTGCAAGACTATTATTAAATATATATATATATTAGAATTATACGCAAAATAAGCGTTACACTGAACGTCAATATCATAATCGAATAAATAATATTATATAGGTAATATTATGTAGGTGCACCGAAATAAAATCATTGTACAATTATTATTATTATTTAAATTGCACTTTTATATTTTTGCATTTTTACAACAATTTTTTAAATAAACATAATTTTTCTAAAACAATTCTCGATATATTTAGTCAGTCGGAGTAAAAGCGTCGTAATTAATAATGAGTATGTATATTACAGTTCAACCATGCCGGGAAACGGTTTATTGGAAACTTCCCCCAACTATGTTATCAACAAAGCGGTTGCAGCTAGATTCCAACAGCTGCCCCAACCCAAGGATAAAGTACAAGTCATGTATGTTTGGATCGACGGAACTGGACAAGATCTTAGAGCCAAGTCTAGAACAATAGACTTTATTCCTACAAAACCCGAAGGTATATTATTGTCGATTTGTCATGTATTTCATTTGAAAATATACATATAATATTTAAACATTATTATAAATTAAAAAGGTTGTAAAAAAAAAAATTTATAAATAAATATAAATTATGTTTGAGTCAATTCCGACGAAACAATTAACCATAATATCTGACTAGTTAATCTAATTCGTTAAATATTTATTTTTTTATCTAAAATGTATACGATATGTTTTTAGGTCACTATTATATTGGATGGGTTGGCGGAATTAGGATATCCTGTTAGAATATTCGTATATACAATTAGTTTTTTCCCGATGCTTTCTGTGTGAATACTAATACAATTATTGCAACAAATTGACGTCGTTTATAACCTATTATGAGTAATTCATAGTCAAGGACTAAATGGTTTGTTCTAACCTTGATTGTAATTCGCAAACAAAAAAAGACAAATGAAAAATAGCTGTCAACATGAAATATTAAAGTATAGTAATGAAATGTATATTTCATCGATTAATCACAATTATTGCTCTGGAATTTAAAAAAAGAATGAATATTAATCGTATTTTGAACACGCAATCGGATAGTCTTATCATGATACTAATAATAATATTAAATATAAATATCCCATCAATCAATTTGTCTACTAAATGTATATACTTCTTTAATCCTTTGAAATAAATATACATAATTAATGTGTTTCTTACTGTGATTGAAATATTATTTTTATTTAGCGATATTGTAATGAGAATAGAAAATATCTATAGAAAAAAAACTGGCTTTATATTAAAAAATATTAGTAAAAACCAATCAATCAATATAAGATAGACACTGTTTAATAATTCATATTTAAACTGATGTATATTTTAGTAAGGTAATGTTTATTAGTTATACAATGTCCTAAAAAAATAAAAAAATAATATGTTACTAAAATAAATTGATCAATTAAAATAATTGTATGCCTATTCAATAATATAATCGTACACAATTACCTTGATTTAAACATAATATTTGGCGTTTTCTATTTTAACAGAACTCCCAATATGGAATTATGATGGAAGCTCTACGTACCAATCCCAAGGAGAAAACTCAGACACATTTTTATATCCAGTGGCCATTTTTAATGACCCGTTCAGGTTGGCACCGAACAAACTTGTCATGTGTGAAACATACAAACACGATCACACTCCAACTGGTAAATTGATATGATATAATTGATGAATTATTAGATATGATTGACACTCCTAAGATCAATGGCCGATTCCAAACTTTTATTATTTGAAAGTATTACTTTAAAACTATTATAGTATTATATGTAGAAAAATAAAAATTAATACTTTACAAACAATTGAATCGGGCCATTATTCTTATGACTAACTTAATAAAATAAACAAATCGATTTTACCATGTGCCCATTTACCCAAGTACTTAGGTACCGTTTTGGGTGAACGCATATCGATATAAAAAATATCCCATCCACACAATACAATACAGCTGCAGGGTGACTCACCTAGTATGCTCACTCCCATATTTTATAATTAATTTAATTTATTCGATTTCTGAATTTTCAATACACCTACTTAAAGAGTGCCTTCACTTTCAATTTCTTGATGTTTAAAATACTACTTAATGACTATTCAGTAATGATACAAAATTCTGTTTTTACAACTATTCTGTTTGTTTCAACTTTGATGTATGTACCTATCACGGTATAGAAGATATCTTCTATACCGTGTACCTATTTCAAAATTCGAAGATTAGTTTTACGGTTATTAAAATGTTTATATTAAAGATAAAAGTCCTTAAAAATAGTTTTATTTAAAAGATATAATATCGGATCTTATATTTATTTTACTTTGACCATTTTCTAAATTATTAACAATAATTAATAAAGTTGAAAACCCCAAAGATCATTCGTTAGAATTTTGGTTTTAAAGTCAAAATTTTCTAAAAATGACTTCCAAATAATTAACTATTTAAAATAAGGAGTGTTGTTATTTGAAAATCAAAATTCTGTATCACTTCTTAAGAAGAAAAAATATCTAAAGAATTTTAAAATATGGTCTTATGCTTAAAATTTATCAAATAAAAAAAAATCAGATTTTAAATAACTATTTAAGAAAAAAAAAGGGTGAGCATGTCTAGAGAATTATCCTGCGTGTAGTATTTTGTAACGTTATTATATTTTTGTTATTTATAGGTACAAATCACCGTAAAGCCGCTTTGGAAACCATGACTAAAGCTGCCGACCAAAAACCGTGGTTTGGCATCGAACAAGAGTACACTTTACTCGACACTGATGGCAAACCGTTCGGATGGCCAAAGACTGGATTCCCAGGTCCCCAGGTACGTTTCGTATACACGGTCACGAATCGCGATGTGATGTACTTGCAATATTATAGTATATTAAAATGGTCACTTCGCGACCATTGGCAAAAACTGAAATTCAATTCGCACTATTATTTCTGTACAGGGACCGTACTATTGCGGTGTCGGCGCTGATAAAGTGTACGGACGTGACATTGTGGAGGCTCATTATCGTGCATGTCTGTACGCCGGAATCAACATATCTGGAGAGAACGCCGAAGTTATGCCAGCTCAGGTACTTATTATACACACGCATTAATATACATTTACGATCGTCCACAAACAAAAATATACAATTTACATATTTCTTAACACATATACCTATACTTTTTGGCGTTGTGTAATATACTATACACTCGTAACATAAAATATATGCAAATATCTACAGCAGACGTATATTATTCAAATTGTTTATTTGTAATTATTGAAAAAATCAAGATATCGGTTTTATCGTCGAAACCAGTTTCACCTTCAACAGATTGAACGGAATAAAAATTGTCTTCGGTAGTTGTTTAAGACTATTAATTTTATCGCACAAATGTGAATTGAATTTTAGACTGTTTTCTTTCAAAAATATTAAACTTCTTTTGAATTCAATGTTTTTTATAAATGAATTTACTTATGTGAATGTTTACGAGACACTTTGAAATATGTAGCTAATATTTTACACTTTTAGTGACCTTGCAAGGCCATTCTTCTAACAGTCGACACTCGACTCTAATTATCTCAAAAATACTTTTAAAAGGTTTTTGAAAATTTGAGTTTACATCTAATTTAAATTCTTTATAAAACAACGTATTTGAAAAAAAATACTATATTTTTCTAAAATTAACTTTAAATACCCATAAGTAATTATAATAATTTTACTCATTAAAAATTATATTTTTATGAATAAAAATTTTAAATAACATATTTTTATTTAAAATGAGAAATTATTTTTCATCATTAGAAAAAAAAATATAATATCGATAAAAATGTTTCGCTATATAATTTAAAAAAAATATTTATGTAATAAATTCAAACTGTTAATATTTATCGATATATATATAGTTAGGGTTGAACTTCAGGGCTTATTGTTAAATAAATCACCAAGATGAATATTAAAGCTTCATATCACACACAAATTATTTTCGTTTATGATTTATGAATTTAAATTATAATATATTGCAGTTATTTTATTACCAATATAATATTAAAAAGTGAATTTCATATAAAACTAAATTACTAGGTACTACTACTACTACTACTCCTACTACTACTACTATTATAATAACTACCTACAAATATATATTTGTATGTAAAACAATTAAATGAATTATTTATTTCAGTGGGAATTCCAAGTTGGACCATGTGAAGGTATTAGCATTGGTGATCATTTGTGGATGGCTCGTTTCATATTGCACCGTGTTGCCGAAGAGTTTGGTATTGTGGTAACACTTGATCCAAAACCAGTACCAGGAGATTGGAATGGTGCTGGTGCCCATTGCAATTTCTCAACTCAGGTTATGAGAGAAAACAATGGAATAATGTAAGTAAAAAATATATTTTCAAGGTTTTTTTAAAATTTTTATTTAAATGAATAATAACTGTTTCAGTGAAATTGAAAAGGCCATTGACAAAATGTCTAAACAACATATGAGACATATTAAGGCATACGATCCCAACGAAGGCAAAGATAACGAACGCCGTTTGACTGGAAAACACGAAACTTCTTCCATTCACGATTTCTCTGCCGGTTAGTACCTTCGATTTTAGTTCTACTTATTACAATACACTACCCCTAGTAAATTAAGGCGTAATAATTTAAAAAATCGAAAAAGTTTTAAAACATTTTTAAAACATTTTTAAAAGGTCCTGAAATTAAACAGTTTGTTAATACAATGTTGTAAAAAAAAGCAAGTATTTAAATGCTTTAAGTACATATTTTCAAACAAACAGCAAATATAAAATATCCAATCATATTTTAATTTAATTTACTTATATATAATATATATATATGATTATGTGAGGTTTTATTTTAAAAGTTCTTATTTGTTTTTAAATATAATAAATAGAACTTTTATTTTCTTAAGTTATATATTGCATTTAAACTAAACAGAAATTTTAATCATGTAATTTCCTAAAATAAAAGTTCAAAAAATTAACAAGATCAGGTACGAATAAAAAAAACGTTTGTTATTGTTTTAGGCGTGGCTAACCGTGGTGCCAGTATTCGTATTCCTCGTGGTTGTGCCGAAGAGAAGAAGGGCTACTTAGAAGATCGTAGACCAGCGTCCAACTGTGATCCATACAGAGTGACCGAAGTCATTGTACGCACTGTATGCCTAAATGAATAAATAAAATATTAAGAGAATAGCCTATACCCAGCAAGATAAACACACATATACATATATCGCCCCACTTTGAAAATAAAAAAAAACATTATCTCATATTTATAATGATTACAACTATTGTTAGGCGCTGCATTATTATATTACAGTTTTTAATTTTTAATTCAAGACCAAAACAATATTGCATTTTTAATAAGTGTCACAAAGGGACATGTTGATTTTTTTACATATTTTATTATTTATTTGTATTAACGACCGGTATATTACAATATGGTTTTGTTATCGTGTATACCCACTGTTATTTTTGAGCAAATTGATTTTACAAATTTAATTTATTTTTGGGGAAAGCATTTGTGAAAATTATATTTTTGTTAATTTAAAATTATGAAATGTTTAAACAATATATGACTTGAATTATTTGTTTCACTAATCAGTAATAACTATTATATTACAATCCTATAAAATTAACGAAATCATTATACAGTATCCACGTGAGTTCCTACCTTCCTATAAGTCGAATACATTGATATTGAAATAAAACTTATTACAAATAATAATAAATATAATAATACCGATACATATAGTAGGTACTTACCTATATATTATGATGTTGATGATAAATATTATGAAGACATTAAAGCCTTGATGATTTAAAATTAACTATAGTAATTATTATTAATCTATTAACATTTTATAATTTGTAAAAAAAAATTAAGTACAGTATACTGTTTGTACTATACCTACTAAACATTAAATATCTATGTTATCATATAACTAACGATTTACAGTAAAAATGACTGTATTATTTGAAAAAAATAATATTATATGACTACGGCTAATGGGAAACTGCTTACAAAATCAAAATGGTTATTTAAAAATGTAGTCATTAAGCAGTGGGGAAAACGTGAGTTGATCCCAAGATATTTGATCCCTTAAAAAAAAACACGAGTTGGATCCACGGGGTTATTCGATAATACTTGAATTGTAAGTAATATATCCAAAGTTACCTAAAATTACTACTAAAAACCAGAAAAAATTGTGGGGGGGTTACATTATTACAATATATATACAATATACATAAGATAAGTACATTATTAGTCCTCAAAGAAAGTTATAGGTATCAGTAAGGGATTTAACGGTCGTTTAGCCGGCAAATGCCGACGGGACCCTCTCCCAAATTGTGTACTTAGAGTTGAGACGCACCTAAATTATAAAATTGACTTTAAATTTTGACTAAAAAATATATATTGCAAACTGGAATATAATTTACCATTGTTTTAGTAATAAAATAATTTAAATATATAGTAATTCTTCAAAAATAGAAAAGATTAATATAATAACTTATATATACCTACGTAATCCAAGCTATTTTACATTCTATACCCACTACCATTGATTAAATAATATTATTTATAATAATTATAATATAATCTACGTTACTGCATATTAATCTCTTTAATTCAAAAGATTCAGATTATTCAGATAGCACAAATAATATATTAAGTTAAATCTATATCCTAATTTATTCTAGGAGACAATGGCTCCCCTCACCCCCCCCCCCCCCAAGTTTACGTCTATGTCGATGAATACGATATAACGTGTAATATCAAAATATAGATGTATATTTATTATTATGTAATATGCTATTGTAAAGCAAAGTAGGTGCTTCATAAGAATGTGTACTGATGTACACTCACAATCTCACATGCACTATAATATAAAGCTTGAGCTGCAACTGATGCTGCATTTTCTTGGACCACATACCAATATACAATTATATAAATTAATTGTACCTACATATTATATCCAAGTTTTAAATTGTTATTTATTAGGCGATATACTCGTATTTGCTATTAATAGTTAATACATTTTACTCGTGAATACCTAATGTAACGTACACGATATGTAGTAGGTACCTAATTGAAAACGCGTGAAGTATGTGATACCTATATATTGTTACCTTGGTATTCAAAATATTATATTCTTGATATCAGAAATTGAAAGGTAGTCATAAAACTATAAAATTACACACTGTATAATAAAATCATTAAAATCTTAGGTTAGTAATAAATGGATGAAATTCAAGGGCTCAAGGCTCAACCGAGAAATTCTTTATGACATGATATTAATTTCTATTGAACTTGTGTTAAATTTGGTCATTTAAAATTTCACTTAACAAATCTTCTGTATAAATAGGTACAACCTATGAAGTGGATATTAAAAATTTGTATTTTATATCCATAATATAGATTCCAATTAGTATATACTATATGCAATATGTTATATACCTATGTATAGTATATATTGTGAAGGACTTATTTCTAAGATTAAAATTGTAAATTGTATTCAGTGTTTCAACTTCCAACTGCAGGTATGGGTACATTGGTTAATATTTTGGTAGATTTTTTCACTATTTATACCTATAACTAGTTGTAATTATGAGAAAACAATTTTTAAATTAAATAGGTACTTTAAATAAAGAAAAAATACAAAATAATACAATACAACAAAAAAGACTGTAGTGATTTATATTATATGTATGTTGAATAAGAAAATGTTACATTTATAAAATAATCGATAAATTGAAAAACAAAAAAACTGAACAACGAATAACATTTATAAGTACTTAATACTTAATCTTTTATTATTATTCGTTAATTTTTTTATGGTTTAACTATACTAGTGTTAAAACTATTATCGTTATTGAGATTTTTCGTAAAAGTAAATAAACCAACAATGTTATTGTAAGTTTGCTTTTATATAATATCTACATTAAATATTTGAAAACAAAAAACACAAATTTTTTTTTATATGTATATATTTTAGTGATTTAAGGTACATGTTTTTAAGTAAATTAAATATTTATTGTATGGTGTAAAATGTACATTACGTAAAATAAATGGTGTTTAAACAAGCGCAGGTAATAATATTTGTTGTAGCTGCAGATTAAGAACTTTACGCACTCCTATAAAACACTCCACTATCTCCACTTCTAAAATGTACTATGTATTATGTTAATAAGCTAGGTACTTACTCAATCATTATCAAATTAATCTATACACTTACGTGTAGAGTTGATAATTTCACAATCAACATTGAGTTAACCGAACAAATAAACTTATTAAATATCTGTATGCAACAATTAAAGACATTTTAATAGTGCCTATAGATATAATTGTTATTTGTTTATGGCGATTATACTAACAAACAAGATTATAATTAAATCGTAATAAAAATAACCAGTGGCAACATATACCTTTAAGTTTAAATTTTTGCTAACTTTTTCCCGCCCGTAACTATCCCCCTATACCCGAGGGTTCTTTTTTGCCGCGAATCAAATTTGATCAATTCAGTTTTTCAACTATTATTTTCATCTACCCATCACGCACAAAAACAAAAAACTTCTATTATATGTCTATAAAAAATGCACTCGGGAATATGCCATCGATTGTCACAACCGTTATAGTATTATAATATAGTTTAAGTACGATGACTTATTAGCGGCCTTTAGTTTGTTAAATCGAATCGTCAGAACAATTGGCAATAAAGCTGTAAATGTATTAGGCGTACTAATCCGTTCACACGACAACGGGAGTAGGTAAGTTGAAAGTTATGTAGAGGTTAATAGTGTATAATGAATAACCGCGGATTACACTCTGCAAGCGTGCCAGTTAAAAGATATAAGCGGTAATCTACTCGTATGGACCGACCTATTGTATTATATAATTCGTTGGGTATACGTTGAACAATAAAAATAATATTTATAACGATTCGATACGTCCAAGGTAAATAGTATAGATATTATAATTAATGGCAATGCACCTACAGTCACGACGAGTACACAGACGAGTAACGCGACACGTGGCAATAATTGTATATGTATGCGCACGAGCACACTTTGTGTCAAAAAAATGTAGATAATATAAATAATGAAATAGTAATAAGCGCGCGTGCGCGACAGTTAAATCGCCCGACTGCTGTTTATAATGGCCTATATATTGCGCTATGGATAACATTATTATTATATTATACATATATAGGTACTGCGCTACTTCTATGCACGGTCTATGACAAATGACTGCGAATAGACGAAATAATTGGTTGCGCACGACACCGGTGGACCGCGATAGAGTCGTTGCCTTGTACGATAATCGGCTATTATGCAACTGCGTATACCGACGTGAACGCGGACCGCGTACCATAACTATAGTGCCGAACACCGAATCCGGTTAAAACCGTATTGATCGGATGATCTGCCAGCTGACTATTCGGATTGAATCAAACGTTATTATAATCCGATCAGTCCGGATTTAAATTACCAATCCCCGGATTATGATATTATGATATAAACCCAGATTATTTATATTTGTTTTTAATGGTATAGGTACAAAAAAAAGCATTTTCCTATTAATTTTTTTTTTCATTAAAAAAAGGTATGGATTAACCAAACGGTTTGGTAAAGTGTTACTCAGTACTCAAGACAAGTAGATATAGAAGTTAAACGTATTGGCTGAATTGGATAAAAATAAAAAATAAATGGATTTAATACATAAATACATAATACTCGTATATTAAACTACAAACATGGCGTAATATTTATAATACTTTATTGCATTAAATACTATATAGAATTGATATCATAGATGATACATAATTTATATGCTTAAGTTTAAACAATTCAATATGTATTTAAAAAAACACGGATTATTGAATATTTTTTATCGAAAAAATATCAAAGCTTAAAGTGATATGATGAACGTAGATTTACCATGTTATAGCCTTATAAGTTCTAGGTATTAGGTACACAACATTATTGTAAAACGGAGACAACAAAATACGCGGGTCGATCATGCGTTCTTGTAATATAGGTAATAATATAAAATTATACATTTCAATCATTCAAGGATGGCCCTAAATTGCCTATCTATCGCGCCGTCTCATATTAATAAGTTTAATTATACATTTTATATGAACTTTTATTAATATATTTAATGGATTCCAAGTTAAATCTAAATAAGAAAAAATACATTAAATTCAAGATAATTTTATAAAAATATCCAAGTAAAATTATACAGTAAGTAATTAGCTCCTACTTTATTAGATTCTGAACGAAGTGATGAATGTATTGCATTTACTATGATGTGTGTTTTTTTCTTTTTTTTTTTTTGTGTCTGACTCCAACATTTGGAGCTGTAATAATGCTCCGATTTTTGACTTCAGCCCCTCTTTGAATAGGGAATTGAATCTAGTTGGTACTTTAGGGGGGTCAAAATTAAAATTTTCTAATAGTTTTCAAAAAAATCGAGAAAAACAAAAAAAAAATGACAGAAAAATGGAAATTTTACGGAAAAACCACTTTTCGACAAAATCGATTTTTTGATTTTGCTGTAACTCAAAAACGAATTATTGTAAATACTTGAAATTTTCACCAAATGTTTATATTATGGTTATCTCTTTACAGTTAAATTTTCAAAATATTTTGACCATTTTTAAGCTACTAATAGACAATTGAAATTTTCGACTTTTCTAAGTTTTTTTTTCTTCAAATGCCGATAAAAATTTTTTGAGTGGCCAGAAAACCTTGAAAATTTAATACAAGGTTTCTTATAAGTTTTTCTTAAAGTGATAAAAAAAAATCCGAAATCGTTAGTCACAATTTTTTTTTATAAGTGTTTAAAGTTCGAATTTATACGAAATATGTCAAAATTTAAATTAAATTTCATACGCTCATAATGCGAATGTTGGCCATAGTAACCATAGTAACATATAAAAACTATACTATTTGTTTCAAAATAGAATATTTGACAATATTTAAATATAATATATCCTAAACTGACAAATCATCTTCGTTCAGAATCGTTTTTCGTATACAATGATACCTATCATTGCATTCAAATTTAACCTACCATAGTCTGAGGTCCACCCCACCCCCTATATACAGCAGAGCGATACCTACTTACCCGCTTTTTTGTATCTTGAAAGTAAAATTGTGATCCAAACAATATATTATTATTATTTTATTTCTCAAATAAATGGAGAAATTAATTTTTAAAACAAATTTATGGCTATTTTATTATTTACATGATAAAAAAACCAATAAACTTTATTTCCACATAATTATACCGATAAAAAGCAAAATATATTTATTATTTATTTAAAGTTATACAGGATTTCTTCACTATCAATGAAAAGCCCAAATATGCTTAGTTATATTCAAATTAATAATCGCTGCACAATGATTTAAGGGAAATTTCACGTGATTGAGTATATCCATAGTAATTCTAAATATTTTTATACATTTTAAAATTTGTTAGAATTTTAACTTTGTTCTTTTAAGAAATGCAATTGTGTATTTTCAATATTTTGAAAATTCTACAAGAATAGTGATAGTTTATAAGTAGAGCGCAGATTTCTACGCAATTGCATATTTTATTCTTTTCATATTTTTGGATTTTTGTCAGTAATCTTTACAAATCATAATAGTTTGAAGTTACTGGCCAATTCTTTTTTTTTTATATTTCTTTAATCATTATTGCATATTTTTACGAAATTCAAAATGTACTATATTCAATTAATATAAAATCTAAAAAAAAGGTGTAAAATAAAATTGTATCAAGTAGAAAAATTTAAAGTTCTAGAAATTTAAGATGGTAATGTTGTCAATGAATTAATATTTTATGTACCTACACCTATATACAATTTTTAGTGATAGCACTATAGCAGTAAAGAAATAACCTATAAAAAAACTTAAAATATAATAATACATGAAAGCATTTTAATATTTGATGAAATAAAAGAAAAAATTTAAGCTATTACTATTGTCTGTATAAGCATAAATAACTCTTTACAGCACAAGTATTAACATAGAGCTACAAGAAAAACCATGATATACTATAGATCAGGGGTGGCCACTTAACCTTAACTTTGGGAGCCACAAATTTATAAAGTTGATTCGAGGTGAGCCACATAGTAAAGCAATGTTTATAAAATGGAGATACATTTTTCATTTTAAATCAAATGAAGGAACATTTATTTACATTTAATTTTAGTCTAAGTTTGGTTCAAGAGCCGCATGCGGCTCGCGAGCCTAGTTGTGGGCACCCATGCTATAGATCAGGGGTCGCCAACCTTTTCAAACAAGTGAGCTACATTTGAAACTTTTAGTCCGAGGTGATCGACATCTAGGAGAATTTTGGTCTTTAGGAAGAGATTTGTTTTATGAGCAAAAAAAAAAAGGTCTGAAAAAAGGTGCACACTTGCACGTGACAACTAATAAATTGACAGTCGAGTTAAATTCACAATAATTCTGACTATTTATTGTAGCCGAGGCAATTGTTTTCAAATAAAAAAAAAAAATTATGACTACCTATTACCGATTGATCGATAATGGTAAATTCCTAGAATACAATATAGCAATCCACATTATCCGATTATTTATTACGCGATCGACCGACAATGGTAAAATTAATTTTTTTAACGATCGACCTATAGTCCTAGAAAGATCGACCAGTTGATCGCGATCGACTAGTTGGCGACCCCTGCTATAGATCATACTTGCATTAAAAAATATTATTGTGTAATAAATTAAAAAAATATTAATATAACCAATTTAATTTTACAAATATAGTAAAAATAAGTATTTTAATTATTAAATCAAATAATTTGGTGCTAGATGTATCATTTTTTTATTTTTTTCAACAACATAAATTTAGGTTTGAGTTAAATGACAATGTCAATAATTCAAAAAAATACAGTTTACTGAGTATAATAATGTATAATTTATATTTCACAAACACGGATACCCATATCACAGTTAAAGTATTTTGTACGATCTTCTCATCAAACATATTATATCCAGTAACCGTTCAAATTTTACAAAAAATAATAATAATAATTAATAAATAATGAAAAAAAAAAAAATAATAATTTTACCATAATATGTTATATATTTGAATACATACATACATACATACATACATACTCAACACATTTGTATAATTCGAAACATGCACCATGATAATATAACAAAGTCAACTATAAAAAAAAACATATATATTATATACGTAAAATATATAATAACTTGTTACAGTAACATAATAAATAAACTAAGATTTCGAAGAAGTGTATCATATATTTTATATAGGTGGGTATTTATATAGTTGATGATTTTTTTCTTCTTCGAATTCATAAAGAATAATTAAATATATTTAATTTGTAATCATATTTTATAGAATTTAACAAAAATATTTAAAAATTATACTTATGATCCCTGTAATTCAAACACTAAGCTAAACACACTGAAAATAAATAATTACATAGGTAACAAGAATTGTCTTTCAATAAAAAAAAAAATTATAAATAAATGTATAATTATGTGTATGAGTACATTTTATTCAATAATAATGTTTGTTTTATTTTTTAGAATGAATTAAATTTATTATAAAATATATTGATGTTGCATATATAAAAACGGACGGACACTTTAAAAACATACACACAGATGACTATTGATCGTAATTTATGTATAAATTGATAAGAAAAAAAAATGTTTATAAAAATTATAAGTTTTAATTTTTGTTTTAAAAATATTATACTGCCATTACAAAGGTTTTAAGGCATTAAATGACCATTACCTATCTACAGAATTCATATCATGTGAATTTTCAACTAAAGATGTATCTGATGTAGTTGATATAATTGGTACAACAGGCAACTCCTTTACACTTGATATTGGAGAAATATCTGCCAATTTTACATCATTGGATAATTGTTCAGAGGGAGATGTATTTGATGTAAATAAATCATCATTTATTTTATCAGTCATCTCTTTATCTTCCAAATTTGAGTCTAAATAAATAATATACATTTATAAGGTTAGGTTAGGTTACATACATTAAATTAATTGATACATATTTTATAGTTTACAATAATTCTTACGTATCAAATTGTCTGTTGACATTGTTGCATTGCCAGGCAACACAAATGGTGGAGTAATATCTTGAGTAGTATTATGGTCAATAACTTCAGGAAATAATTCATTATCAATCACTGGATCACCATTAGCCACTAATGGCTCACCAAAACTCGAATCAAAATTAGCCCAACCAGTTTCTAATTTAGGTGTAGGTTCTGTAACATTTTCTCCCCATGGGCTCGAAGAAAAAGCACTAGAAACTAAAAATCCTAAAATTAGTGTTTAATTCATAAATCCACATACTAAATCTCTAGTACCTCTAAAGAAATTTCTATAACTAAGAAAAATATTGTACTTTAATTATTAATTACTGTTATAATACAGGATTTAACATTAAATTATAAATGATTTAAATACAACAAATATATATTCAACATTTAAATTCATTTCAATAAATAATTCCTGTGTTCTAAGTACTAATTATTTAGATAATACTTACTATTAATAGAATTATTATCAATTTTCATCTCACTTGATGCTTTTGCAGTTAATTGAGACCTAAAGGTTTCCCAATCAGAGGTTTCTGGAGACCAATACCTTTAAAAAATGTTTGTTTTAATTTTTTTTTTATGCTATACTTATAGTAAACTTACAAATTACAATCCTTAGACACTACATTTTCTGATTTGTCATAAGTGTCATTAAAAATATTAACACCATAATCCCTTTTAGATGAGCCAGAATCCTTCCAGAGTTGATTACTAAATAAGCCTAAAGCTCCTGATTGATCGTTGTTTGCATTTTTACTTTCAGGTTCATCAATACTCATTTCTGATGATCTTACTGAACACATACGATTAAACATTTCAGCTTGCATTTCCATTGAATCCCTAAAAATAAAATATTAATTATTTAAAAATTTAAATAAATTTAAAAAGCAAATTTACTTGTCATCATCATCATCGTCATCATCATCTTCATCAAAGTTTATTTCAACTCTAGATACCCCAATAATATTGTCATTAATATTAAATTCTATTTCAGGTCGCCCATAAATAGCTTCATCCTCTTCCATTTCTTTTCTATCATCTAATGCTTTTTCTTCTCGAGGATGAATTCCTCCCTTAACATACATACATTTATAAAATGGTATACTTCATAAATAAATTAAGTCATTACTTACCAAACAAGTAGAAATTCTTTCTTCATTATCTTCTAGTGTCGTAGAAGTAAAGGAGTCCCATCGACTTACAATATCACTATCTAATGTATTTACAATTATTCCACGAAAATGATCTGAGTAAAAAGCTTCAGTATTATGTAAGCTTTTAGCAATTGTAGCTAAGTGGCCAATATATCCTTTTCTTTTTTTTCCAGGTTGAATACTGAACAACAACAAAAACTTTACATTTTACATTTTTTTATAAAGTGAAGTATGTATTTATTTTACAATCACGAGAAAGAATTAGGGGTTGCAGTTGTAAACAGAAATAAAAATAGACGTGTTTGCAGACTTAAAATTTGTTTAAATTTATGTTTTTAATCGATGTATTATATATATATACATATATAGTAGTAAGTAATATATTCACATGGATTACAATTAAAATATAATAATTATTATTACAATAACAGAATTTATTTTTGTGATTTCACAAATAATGGATATTAAGAAATAAAATGTTCAATAATTATAGTATTAGATTTCAAGAAAAAATAAAATAAAAATTGATGCTTTAATACACATAAAAAAATGTAATTAATTAATTAATTAGTAATCAAATAATTAAATCTTAACATAACATTTTTATGTTATACTTCTAGAGTAAAATTTTGTCCTTAAGAGTTTAATTTAAAATTTAAGGATAATAACTAAATTGAGAAAATGAAAAACTTTTTTTTTTGTTTTTCAATTTAATAAAATTGATTAGACATAATAGTTAAACATTTTATTATAAAAATATGTTCAAAAAAATTCTCGCTTTGTAAAATTTTAAATAGACAATTGTACATAAAAATTAATTTGTAGAGTAATTATAATTTACACATACCATTTCTCATTATCAAGAATAGATTCAATTAATTGACAATCTTTGATAACCTATATATAAAAAAATCATCAATAAAAAAAATAATAATAATAAATAAACAATAACACATGCATAATAAATATAATTTGTAAATGATTTATCTTACGTGAGCTATAAATGTACTGTTTTCAGCAATTGAATGATTACAGCACATAACTTCATGGAAGCATTGAACTACTTGAGTATGCAAAAAATTATTTAATTCATAACAAAAGAAACAATCCTGAAACACCATAAATTGTTTATTTAATATTTTAATGAGATAATAATAAATTTTAAACTATCAATAGATTTTAAAAATATTTTTCTAAAATAATATTATATTTAAGATTTTAAATGGAGTGATTGGTCTTATAATGGTATATATATATTTTTATTTTATTTTCTGTGTCTCCAAAAACACTATAATACTATATAACATAAAAATGCTTCAAACTTTAACATTGAGGGTGATTTTTGATGAAAATGTTGATCTAGTTTGTACTTTAGATAGTTATTACTTCACGAGTAAAAAAAAAACTACTTTTAAAAATAATCTAAGAAAAAACAACTATGGAATCGACCTAATATAGAGTAGCTTTTGGGAGTATCTCATCTTGAGGCAGACGAGGCAGTCACTGTAATGAATGTGTTAAATTTAAATTCAATAATTAAGCAATATTTATACATTTAAAGAAAAAATTCTAAGTGAAGATATGTCAATCAGCCTATAACTAACTACAAGGATATTTTATAAATTATTTATATTACTACCTATTGGTATTATATTTCTTAATATTTGTCAATTTCAATTTATTATAATATAATATGGAGTATAGAAAAACCAAATCTACCTTATTAGAACAGAGTGAAAAAACATGGTATAAATAACTTAAATTTAGTATTACTGATAAAAAATGTCAATTTGAATAACAGTAAAATGTTTTTAAAATTTATTTTATAAAAGTCCTTTGGGGATAAATCGTTATCATATCATTAAAGGTATGAATAACCAATACCATAAAAATATTTTCAAAATTTTTAAATATATTATAATTTATATAAAATTCTACAATATAAAAATAATAATAGTAAAAATTTAGTTGCAATTCAATTATGTTGCTATACATATATTATTTAATATTTATTTTAGTAAAGTAAATAACATTTTACATAATTAAGTTTTTCAAATATTTAAATTAAATTCAATCTACTTATACTATATGGCATGAACGGTTTATTTATACTAATTCTATAGTACATTGGATATTGACTTATAAGTTTGCAATTTATATATTCAAAAATAATTTTGATAATTTAATAATAATATAAAGTATTCCTAGAAACATCAAAATAATTTCTTGTATTGAATAATTTGTCATTAAATTTAAATTTAACACATCCATAACAGTAATCTTTTCAATGACAAAGTACACTCAAGTCTCAAAGCTTACTATATAACTGAGACATCTCCAATTAAATTTTTTTTTAATAAAATAACAATTTATAAAGAAAAATTATAATTAAGTTTAATAAAACCCCAATTTCAAACCCATATAGAAAAACGTCTATTAAACAAATTAAAATTAGTAAAATAAAATGTCCATTAACCATAAAAAGTAACAAATTTAAAACAAATGTTGTAGTAATAAATAAAATAAATATTAGTTACTAAAATTATACATTTATAAATTTTGTTCATAATAATAAATTGTATTAATGTTCTTTTTATTTATATTTTTAATTTAATTATGTAATTATTATACGGTAAATTAATAAAACACTAATGGCCAAGTTAATAAAGCAAAATAAAGCAAAATAAATATTATATTATTTAAATTTAAAATGAATACTTACAAGAAGAACTTTTATTGTATTAAGTTGAGCAAATCTTTCATTTATTTGTTGGTTATGCATACTTAATAATGAACTTATCAACCGCACAATTTGCAAACGTACATTACCAAAAGGCTTTTCAATTACATTCCCCATACTTTCTAAACTTTCAATCTAAATTAAAATAATAATCCAACTTTAAATATAAAAAGTAATCAATTATGATAAATAACTTTTAAAACAATGATCCAAAAGTAGAGTTAAATCTAAAAATGTTGAAAGTAGTTTTGATACCTAAAATAAATTATTAATACTTAGCAAAGTCATCATTTTACATATTTGAATTTATTTTAATTAATAACTTTAAAGTTAATATTTTCTAGCATTGAGTATTTTTATAGTATTACAAATGACAATCTTAAAAGTTTAAACCAATTTTTTTAAGTGTTAAAGTACCTACTAAATGATTTATTTATCGAACAACGCTCATTATTTCAAACAATATTAATTTAATTGAAAAATTTCTACAAAAAATTATATTTATAATATTTTTTATTGTTTTAATTTTTTTAATGACAACATATAATTTTAATTTCATATTCTGAAGCAGAATATTTTTTGGAGTATTTTGATAAATTAAAATTAAAATTCTAAAGAACAGTTTATGAATTACAACTGTTAAGTATTTCAAGTTAAAATGAGCAATATGATATCTCCATACTTTATAATTACTTTATAATCTGTTAGTCTACTACTCCATTTAACTAAATTTTAAATACTTGTAACTCATAAATTACTAGTGTGAATTTTAATTTATGTATATCAGAACTCTAAAACAATTTTTGCTTCAGAATAAAAAATAAAAAATATATGTTGTTATTCATAAAAAGTAAAAACTTATATTTTAAAAAAATATTGTTATTTTTCTATGATGGAAAAGTTATGTTAAAAAATATTTTCCAAAACATAAATAGATTTTTAAATAATGGGTGTTCAATAAAATAATTACTATATAACAAATAATGAATAAATATCATATTATATTATTTTTTTTTTTTAATTGAAGTTCTTTAGAAAAATTTTATTTTCTAAGCAAAATTGATACATATTATTTGAAAAAAATAAACAATATTTATAGTTTAAAAATAAACTCAAACTAAAAAAAGCAATCTTGAAAACTCTTGGACCATAGTTTGTTACATTTTAATAAAAATAAAATTTGATATTTAACCTTTGGAGGAACCAACAAAACATTGTGAATATGTTCTAAAAATGGTAAAATTGTAATATACAAAATCTCGGCCAAAGATTGTTTTTTATTATACACTTCATTTGAATCTTCACCTCTGATAAAAATAAATTAATTAATACAAAGCTTATAATCAATTTTTAATCAGTTATGCAACTAACTTGAATTTAGTGGCCATTAACAGAGTTTGAAGTATTGAAATGCCGCCCAATAAAGTGCTTTCAGTCTTCTCAGTTTGGCCAAACATCTTCACTAACACTGTATTTACAGTCTCTGGTCTAGTTCATTAAATATTTATTTTATTTAAAACACTCAAAAAATTTAAATTTAAATTCTTACGATTCAATTGAAATAACAAGTGGATTTTGTTCAAGAGGATGCAATTCTGATGCAACTTCAATAGCACAAATTATTTCTGCTGCATTCAATTGTCTAACAGGAAGATTTTTTGAGTCCAATGTATCCACTAACTTGAAAATTAATTGTTCTTTTTCAAATAACTGAAACAGGAATGTATATTAATTTATCAGAATATATACAATTTAGCTAAATTAAAATACATACAGTGAATATGTTACTTCTTAAAGGCGGTCCTTCTAAAAGTGTTGATATTTTTATAATGAGATCCATTATAGCAGATGTATCAAGATGTTTTAGTAACAAATCTATAAAATTTCCTTTATCCGCGACTTTCTCAAGTGCTTTAAGACAATTGAACTGATATGTATACCAATCCTAATTTTTAAAATATAATAAATTAATTATTAAAAAATTACATTTTTCTATCATAGGCGTCGCCAGAATCCTATTGCAACCCCTTCAGGGTACCTATTTGCTATACTAAAATATAGTATAATATGAAACACATGAAAAATATATAATTTTGAAGACTTTTAGAATTTTAATTTTATGTGTGATACATTTTTTTTAAAGTACTATCTATTGTGTATCCAGAAAAGGGTATTAGGGTGCTATAGCACTCCCCTTGGAATGTTGCTTCATAGAAAACAAATACTCTACACAACATATATTTTTCAGTATACTGGGCACTTTTCTAAACAAAATTGGTACCAAAAAAAAAACAATATACACTAAAGCATTAAAGCACATTAATTTTGAGGACTAAAATAGGTCTTTCCTACAAAATGGAGTATATACAGAATATGAGACCTTACCTTAGCACCCCCCATAAAAAATCCATATATGCCACTGAATAAAGATATATTTTTAAAATATAAACCTGGATAAGAATCACGATTAAATTTTAATATACATACTTGACTTCCTGTTTTTAATATAAGGCTACACAAAGTCCGGCTAAAATATGATGCCATTAGTGAATTAAGTGGAGGTTCATTATCTTCTAGAAAACTAAAAAAACATTTCCAAATTTCTTCTTCGTGTGAAAGAACATTATACATAGGTTGAATATCGCTAGTTAATATTTCACAAGCTAAGTTTGGTAAAACAAAACGATTTTCTGGGTTTTCATTTTCTTGAGGTTCTTGTGTAACTAGTCGAACCAGTTCTAATGCAATATCAGGTTTTGTTAAACTAAAACAGAATACAAATAATATTCAATAAGTAATATTGTTAGTTATATAGAACAATATCATGCAGAAACTGTAAAGTAAAAAATAATTATACTCCAACCTATGAGAAATCAGTACTGCATTTTGACCAAAAATAATCGTTCGTTTCCGAGCATCCCTCACTCATTTATTCACCGACAGTGTTGCTGACGCCACTGCCGGCTATTTTACATGCGCGCGAAAGTACTGATCTCTCTTGGCCGGAGTATAGTTAATATTGAAGGTATTTAGTTTTGAAAAAATAAAATATTTTATAGACACTATATATACTATATTCTAAACTTCTTATTAAAATAAAATACATAAATTAAAAATTTTAAATAATTTAACAAAATATTTAAAGAACAAAAAAAAAGTTTCAATTTTTTCAAACAAAAAAATTATTGAATGTGAAACACACTGATGATTACAACACAAAATGCATATTTTTTAATGAATTATATAACATAGGTTTTAAATTCATAAGTAAAAAAAATTTCAATACTTTTGAACATATACAATTTTGCCAACACTCTAGATTTAAGTTTTTTTTTTAGACAGAGTACAATTTTTATTATTTTATAGGAATTAAATTTTGAATGGTAAATAGTAGATAATATGTTAATCAAATACGTAACATGAAACCAGTATAACTAGTCTTATATTCATTATATAAAAAAAACAATAGATGTATTAACTAAATTATATTCTATATAAACCTAGAAAAAACTAATTTAAGATTAAATATTTTAATGTATCACTAGAAGTTATTATTTTTATCTAACTTAATTACAAACATTCATTTTTTAACCTGTTTTCAAAGTAACATTGTAATTTGTTAACTTCAACAAACAATCCCCATATTATATTTGACTAAATATTTTTTAATTAAAAATACTTAATGTAAAATACACATTATTATACTTATATATTGCATATACAAATTTAGTGTATCTTCCTGAACAAGAACTGGATTGCTTAATAACAATGAATCCAAAATGCAAAATTTCTAACTTAAGTAAACATTCTTATCAAATTAAGGACAACTTTAAATTAAATACTTAATTATCGATAAATACTTACAAGTCTATGAGTTTTTTGTTCTGGCCTTTAAGTTCTTCCAAGAGATTTTGTTCTCTCATGAGATCGCTGAGGCACAAATTCTAGAAAATAAAATAAAATAAGCAATTAATTTATGTATAAAAAAAAACAATAATCACACATTAAAACATTCGTCACAATATAAATTTACCTCTCTGTCAAATATTGAGTCCCAATTAGATGCTGGATTATTTTTCCAATACATGGTGGATATCACAATTCAAATAAAAAATTACTAAAAAGTAATTAATAAAATAACAACACTCAATGATATTTAATACTAAAAATGTACTTCATATTAAATAAACAGATAAGAATTTACTTGAAACCAAAATTTTAAATGAACTACTTCCAAAAATTTTGTTATTACATCTGGAAAATCCCTGAACGTCCGATATAAAACGAAGTTTAAATTTTTGTAAGCACTATTGTACATAAAATTATACAACCTAAACCCACATATGATACAGATTTTTTAAGAAACTAATTTATAAAAATGTAATTTATGAACTTTAATACTTTATATGAAAAAAAAAATTGTGAGAAAATTTAGAAACAAATACGTCGTATCAACTATCATGAAATGGCGGTCGTAAATTGTATTACAGTGTGCTCATATCTAAAATAATAATACCCCTACGAAAATATTTATGAACATCACTGTATGATTTGTACATAATTCCGTGCTATTTATGTGCTATAATGTCATAGAGTATGATATACCTAACCTAACCCTCTGAAGTCTGGGGAGACTTAAATTTTATAACACAAATTCCATAATCCACATAACAACGAATATTTTTTTGTTTGTGTATGTTAAATCATTAAAACCACTGGTTAGTAAAAATTATGTTATATTTTCTTTATACATTTTAAAATAAGAACAAATGCTGAAATGCTTATAAAAATGTAAAAAATAATAAATATTGGACGGACATACGTACATTAATTATTAAATAATTAATAAACTTTAAATCGTAAATAAAACGCGTCTAAAACTAGAAAAAATAATTAAACACGGGCTACACGGCTCGGCAATAACTGTCGTGAACCCAGATTCAATAGCGTCAATAATACGCACTATACGCAGCTTATTCTCCACGGCTCCTCTGACCAACCAGCCATGCCATAAGTCATAACATACTACGATTGCAATTTGCAACTAACGAACTTCAGTTTCACTGAACGACTGAACTGACGACCGTCGTAAATCGTAATGAGATTGAGCCGTAATGACTCGCAGAAATGACTATAATAGTATTTCTATCGAGATAACTATTAGTAGGTTTTCGATTTTGTGACTTCCAATTTATAATAATAATTAATAATTAATAAACATTAAACAATGAAAACGATACAATATATTTTTAATTTAAATACAAATATTTCTTATTTTTAAACATTATTTTATTTGTAATTAATTATATAATTTACAAATAGCTGGTTTATTTTTAAGGTGAGACGCAGTCTCAAATTCTCCCCTGACGAGCCGCCCCTGCTAAGTATACTGTGCTATGTAGACATGTAGTAACAGAGTAGTACAGAATAAATGAAAAAAATAAAATTTATGCCAAATTTATGATAGTTTTTACTTTTTAGACAGACCATGAACATAATATATTGTAGTAGGTAGGTAGGTACTAATTTATGCGATGTCAATGGCAGAAACTTTGAACGAGTTTATAGTCTCAATGTACCTACTGAACAATATCTATACAATCTACCCCGCCCTCCGCCTAGTCATGCATATAAAATTTGTATAAATACATAATTGAGTCTCTCGAACGGCAGATTCCCGAATAAATTTAAATGTCTGGCTAATAATAATTTTACTATATAATAATTAATAATTCAGTATATGATCTATGGATATGGATCTATCATATTAATCTATCATCTATGGCAATCATCAATCTTCGCAATTCGTCAAAGACGATTGACGGTTGTAATAATATTAATTTTTAACGGAGAAAACGACGTACAAATCGTTAAACCGTATTTTAATATAAACAATATTTTATACGCATATGCCGTTCTGTTCAGCTTATTTTTATGAAATATCTCAATAATATGTTCAATTCGAAACGCGCAAAAGATGGACGAGGAAAGGTGTTCCTGGATCGGCAATGTGGTTACTGAACGTATGGACATTAAATATATGACACAACTAAGTTTCACAAAAAAAAAATCCATGTTTACGTGAGTTTGATTTTCTATACTTTTGAAGCTTTAATTTACTTTTTTAGACATAAAATAAATACATAGGTACTTATTGCACCGGACAACCCCTTCTACCCGTCGGATGACTTATACGCATAGAAAAGTGCTTACCTATTATACGTATACATCATATTTTATTCCCGAACGCGCAATGCATAAAATACTTGAGACCGAAAATATATATTCATCATATTACCAGACTCATTTTATAGAATAATAATTTATATTTATATTAATTATATAAATAGCATTTTTAATTTTTAATTGGCCGAGTATACCCGACTAATTTAAGTTTTTTATCCCTAACAAAAATAAAAAATTTTCGGAAAGGACACATTAATATTTTATAATTGTCTGAATTTTGAATTTTTATAACATTATTATTTATAACTATATTATTACTTATATTTCTCCTCAACCGATTTTTGTTTTTTGTAGTACCTAATTTAAAAAGGAATTACTATAGTTATTTGATAATTTTAACAAATTTTAATGTTTGCTTTTCTTATAAAGATTATAATTTTCAAAATATTTAGACTACACACTTAGATGATAAAATAAACATAGCATAAAACCATAAATAGATGCATTTATTATATATATATTAATATCGCAAATTATCTGAACATATTAATTAGAACTTATCGATTAATTTTAAGATCAGTAAAAATAGTATGAGTATGTATTATTCCTAAACAGTACGGTACCGAAACGAAAATGATATGTGACTATATGTGTATATAACGACTAACGAGTTGAATGAATGTGAATAACTGCTTGTATTTAAAAATTAATTTTATTAATTTTGTAAGTCCTTCTTTATTATATGTAAATGTAATAGATCATAATCTATTAACTATTTAGTATGTGATATCAGCTTAATGATTAATCTTTTAAATATTTTTAAAATTATTAATCATTTAGTTCAGCCAAACCGTATAAAACCGTTAATAACCGTTATAAAATTATAATTTAAAAAAAATTCAGGATAATATACAATTATTATGATTTTACGTATGAAATTAATTAGATATTATCAACAGTTTCGTATGCAAGACAGCTGAAATATAATAATAAATCATATAAAATCACAAAGAGTTCTTTAAAAAATACATTATTATAATATTTATCATCCCTGGCAAACGACAATCGTCGTCATTTGTAGGAGACGATTAACAATTCTAATAATTGTATTGAACAGTCGTCAAACAACAGCCTTCAGTACATGACAAATACTCTCATTTTCATAAAATATTTCAATAATTCCATTCCGAAGCGTAAAGAAGACGAATGAAGAAATAAACTAGCTGTTTCTTCGGTGACGGTGCACGTTTGAGCTTTAATATGGCACAGCTTGATTTCGTCGAAAATAGTCGAAGGATACTTACGTAGGTTAATTATTGTCCTATAATTTAGGGGTAGTAAAAAATTTACTTTTTATACATAAAATAAATATTTATTGACTTCTACAAAGTACAAGTTGTTACCCCGATGACAGACCTATATTTTATTTCCGATCGTCCAGTCCAATGAAGTGGTCGGTAACCGGCGGGTTATTGTATAATATACTATATACGATCCATTTTAAATTCTAAAACACTGACATTTTTTTTTTTTTTTATTCATATTTTATTATTTTAAAGTTCTAAACAATATTTTTTCCATACTAAATAATTTAAGAATATAAAATGTTTATTTTTATCTGGTCTGCAAATTGTTTTTAATTTGTAAATGCTGTGGCCTGAGAGTTCAAAAAGGTTACCGACCATACATTAATGATGAAATTGCCAAGAATAAAATAAAGTCGTTATAAGTACACCTTAGATCCTGGATGTAGCGAAAAATGTATAATGATTTTACAATTATGTAGTTTATTTTCTGTCTGCCATGAATTCTTGTAGCAAATATGATCTATTTGGTACTTTAGTTGGTAAATAGTAAAATAAAATAAAAAAAATAAAATTCATATCTCGCCATAATAACGGAAAAACAAAAAAGCTGGAAATATTACCGCATATTTATATGGTTTTATTTTTTGGTGAAAAATTTTACCAAAAACTATTGAAATAATAAAATTATAATTAAAAAAAAAAAATTCAGGATATAGGTACAATTATTATGATTTTACGTATGAAATTAATTAAATATCAAAAGTTGTGCAAGACAGCTGAAATATAATAATAAATCATATAAAATCACAAAGAGTTCTCTAAAAAATACATTATTATAATATTTATCATCCCTGGCAAACGACAATCGTCGTCATTTGTAGGAGACGATTAACAATTCTAATAATTGTATTGAACAGTCGTCAAACAACAGCCTTCAGTACATGACAAGTACTCTCATTTTCATAAAATATTTCAATAATTCCATTCCGAAGCGTAAAGAAGACGAATGAAGAAATAAACTAGCTGTTTCTTCGGTGACGGTGCACGTTTGAGCTTTAATATGGCACAGCTTGATTTCGCCGAAAATAGTCGAAGGATACTTACGTAGGTTAATTATTGTCCTATAATTTAGGGGTAGTAAAAAATTTACTTTTTATACATAAAATAAATATTTATTGACTTCTACAAAGTACAAGTTGTTACCCCGATGACAGACCTATATTTTATTTCCGATCGTCCAGTCCAATGAAGTGGTCGGTAACCGGCGGGTTATTGTATAATATACTATATACGATCCATTTTAAATTCTAAAACACTGACATTTTTTTTTTTTTTATTCATATTTTATTATTTTAAAGTTCTAAACAATATTTTTTCCATACTAAATAATTTAAGAATATAAAATGTTTATTTTTATCTGGTCTGCAAATTGTTTTTAATTTGTAAATGCTGTGGCCTGAGAGTTCAAAAAGGTTACCGACCATACATTAATGATGAAATTGCCAAGAATAAAATAAAGTCGTTATAAGTACACCTTAGATCCTGGATGTAGCGAAAAATGTATAATATGATTTTACAATTATGTAGTTTATTTTCGGTCTGCCATGAATTCTTGTAGCAAATATGATCTATTTGATACTTTAGTTGGTAAATAGTAAAATAAAATAAAAAAATAAAATTTATATCTCGCCATAATATCGGAAAAACAAAAAAGCTGGAAATATTACCGCATATTTATATGGTTTTATTTTTTGGTGAAAAATTTTACCAAAAACTATTGAAATAATAAAATTATAATTAAAAAAAAAAAATTCAGGATATAGGTACAATTATTATGATTTTACGTATGAAATTAATTAAATATCAAAAGTTGTGCAAGACAGCTGAGATATAAAAATAAATCCTATAATACCCCAAAGAGTTCTATAAAAAAAACATATGATCAATCACATTATTACAATATTTATCATCCGTGGCAATCGACAATCTTCGTCATTCGTAGAAGACTGTTAATAATTATAATAGTTTTATTGAACAGTCTTTAAACAACAGCCTTTAGTGTCTGACAAGTGCTCTCATTTTTATAGAGTATTTTAATAATTTCATTCTGGAGCGCAAAAAAGACGAATGAAGAAATAAGAGCTAGCTGTTTCTTCGGCGGTGGTACACGTTTGAACTGTAAATGTGGTACAGCTCGATTTCGCCGAACAGTGTCGAAGAATATTCACGTAAGTTAATTTTCCCGTACTTAATTATGGAATATTAAATTTATCTTTTATACTTAAAATAAATATTTATTGACTTGTACAAGCTGCTATACTTGGATGACAGACTTATATTTTATTTCCAATCGTCCAATGCAATGGACGGCAACCAATGAGCTATTGTCTACGGCCCGCTTTAAATTCTAAAACAACAAATTTTTTTTATTTTAAAGTTCTAAACAATATTTTTTTTGCATAGTAGATAATTTAAGATTATTAAATTTTTATTTTTTTCTGACCCGCAAACAGTTTTTAGTTTGTGAATAAAATTAAGTCGTCAAGTATACCTTGGATCCTGGACATAGCAATGAATGTATATTTACTTGAAAATTGTGTAGTTTCTTTTCTGTCATAAACTATTGTAGCAAGTATGATCTATTTAGTGTTTTGGATGGTTAATAGTAAAATAAAATAAAAAATTTCGAATCTTGTCATAGTATCGAAAACACAAAAAAATAAATGTATTATTACGCTATATACTTATTGTATAATATTGACAAAATTAATTTATTAATTTAATTTTAATTAAAAAATGCTAATTATAGAATGTTGAAAAATTTACCAATTATCTACATTATGATTTCTCTATAGGTAAATTGTATAATTTTAAAAGCATTTTCATTATTTAAAACAATTCAATTTTTTTATTTTTTATTAAGCCGAAAAAAATTATAGATATGCAATTATGATTTAAAATTTAATACAGGCTTCTTCATCAATTGTTCACTAATTTACTGTAGGTAATAAAAAATGTATAGTCACGGTATATTTTATAAAGTTTAAAATTAAAATTTTGATTGAATTCGGATAAATCTATAAAATGTTCAAATTAATTTTTTCGTTAGACATTCTTTTTATATCTACAATTTAAAAATATTATATTGGAATTTTCATTAGTTTTTTTTTAACCTTATATTATTATTATTATATTATTAAATATACCTTATTATTTTTTATGACTATTTGAAGTTCAGTATTATACCTATAACTTATTAAATGTTAATTATACTCCCACCCTAAAAATAAATATTTTTTCTCAAATAATTTTTATATTTTGTTATACCTAGTTCAAAAACGAATAATCTTAGATACTTAAAACTTTAATTAAATTCTTATGAAAGTATTTCTTACACATAGTATCTTTTCAAAATAATTTGAAATTATGTATATTTACGATATTATATATTTTGTTATTATTTAAAACATTATTTGTAGGGACATAAAAGTTTTTTGTACGTGTTATATACTATACACCAGTGGTTGTCAACCTTTTTGGGTCCGCGGCTCCTTTTGATTTTGAAATAAAATATACGGCTCCCATACGAACATTTAAAATAAACAAATTTACATTATTTATAATAATTTTAATCTAACTTTATTTTTAATGGGATTGCTGTGCTTGTTTTTGTTGCATTATATCATCAAATCGGGGGGTAAATTTTGATAGTGCGATTCTCATTTTCTTTTCGGTATTTAGTTTTGCTGGAAATTTTATTTTTAGTTTCTATTGCGAACGTGGCTCCTTGATAATAACCGGCGACGCCTCTGGGAGCCGCGACGCACAGGTTGAAAACCACTGCAGTATACACAATGACATTTTTGACATACGTAGATATTAATCTTAAGATATTGACTCAAAAGTATATAACAAGAATATAATACGGTATAAATTATATTTATTATTTATACAATATAATAATAATAATAATAATGATAAATTCAATGTTTTCGGAAAATATGTAGCTTGTCAAATTAGGGCAGGTTAAATTTGAATGCAATAATGATAGGTATCATTGTATACGAAAAACGATTCTGAACGGAGATGATTTGTCATTATAGGATATATCATATTTAAATATTATCATATATTCTATTTTGAAACAAATCCAAACATTTAAGTAAAAGTTTCAAGATCTTACCTTTGGTAATTTTTTAAAAATAACAAAAATCGAAAATTATTTATTAGTAAAACGTTAATTTACACGTGTATTTTTGATTTCAAATTAAAATTAAAACTTTAAACACTCGTAAAATTTTTTAAATTGATTAATCCTCAAACTTTTTTATAATTATTCTAAGCTTAACTTATGGACAGCATAGTATTAAATTTTCAATTCTTAGCTTTTGATAGTAAAATATTTAAAAATTTTTAACTATCAAATAGTTAAAAATATTCATGATTTTGACGAATTTTTGTCAATATTTGAACTTCAAATGCTAATAAAAAAAAAATTGTGACTATATATTTTTATAATTTTTGAATGAGAGTAAAAACAAGTTATGTGGACCCTTCTATTAAATTTGCAAGTAATTTTTCCCAGCTAAATTTTTTTATCAACATTTATAAAAAAAAAATTGATTATATCAAATGCCTATAAATAGCTCAAAAAAAGTCAAAATATTTTGAAAATCAAATCACGTAAAGAAAATGGCAATCTAAATAACTGGTAAAATTTTCAAGTATTTACGACCATAGGCGCCTGCAGAAATTTTTCTAGGAGGGGGCAATGTTAGGATTTGTTATATAATAAATAGTAATTTATCTTAAAACATTCAATTTAAAACATATTTTTGAAAAGCCGGGGGGGGGGCAAATGCCCCAGTTTGCCCCTCCTTCCGGGCGCCTATGTTTACGACTTATACTATTTGAATAATAACAAATATCAAAAATCGTTTGAGGCTAAACCGTTATTTAACGTGGTTTTGTAAAAATTTAAATTTCAAACACTCATAAAATTTTTTTGTCTGAATCCGGTAGATATTTTTACAGATATTTAAAAAAAAATTATGGAGAACCTTGTACCAAATTTTCAAAACTTAGTTATAAAATAAAAAATTTTACGATTTTTCAACCACTAAACTTTTTATCGTTATTTAAAAAAAAAATATTAAAAAAAATTAAAAATTCCAGTGGTCTATAAATAACTCAAAAAATGTTGAAAATTTAACTGTATATAGATAACACTAACATAAATATTTGGTAAAAATTTCAAGTATTCACAGTGATTGGTTTTTGAATTACAACCATATAAAAAATCGATTTGGTCGAAAACTGGTTTTGCGTAAAAATTCCCTTTTTTCGGTCATTTTTTTTTTTGTTTTTCTCGATTTTTTTGAAAACTATTGGAAAATGTTTACTTTTTTCCTCTAAAATGCAACAAGGATATCCACTTTGCCATCGGAAACCACCCCCGAAGTTTGAAATTGAAGCATTATTTCGACTAGTTATGCTGTACACACACACACAAAAAAAAAAAAACACACATCATTGTAAAATCAATACATTCATCACTCCGTTCAGAATCTAATACTTAGCAATATCAATCCACATATAATATTATAAGTCATAATACACCAAAATTATACTTATTAATGAAGGTAGACTGACTGTCTCTTTCAAATTCAAATTTCCCAAACTAATTACAGTAATAAACTTAATCACTAATATATAAAGCAATGTAATTACTTCTTTATCTTTAATTTAATGTAATTTTTGATTATTTTGTAAAATGGTACTGAAAATTGAATTCCTCAAAGTACTGACTAGGTACTATTTGTTACATGAAACCATAACAAAGGAAATGTATGAAATAGTTTCTATTATGATAGGCGTCTTCAGATATACATAATATGTAAGTTTACATGTAAGAATATGTAAAATTAAGTTAAAGCACTGCGTGATTAGAACCAAAATAATGCAGAAATAATAACTCAGAAACATACCTAACGACATTAATCATAATTCTTTTTTTTTTAAATGTATATAATAATATAATTATTTTTGTTTAGTTCACTATTTTTATAGATTAAATTAAATAATTTGTAATCATCTTCATTAGAATAAAATATTAATACTTTGCAATATCTATACAGATTTGGTCTATAGTTTATATCTTTCAATTTTACGTTAATATGTCAAACAGCTAAAATAGAAAAATAGATCGTATAATATCACAAAGAGTTCAATAAAAAAAACCATAGATTTATCATATTATAATATTCGTCATCTGTGGCATACGACAATCGATGACATTCGTTGAAGACGATTAACAATTCTATAATAGTCTTAATGAACAGTCGTTGAACAACAATCTTAATTAGTACATGACAAGTACTCTCCTTTTCATTTCGTGCTGTTTATTTTCATAAAATATCTTCATACTCCCATTTAGAATCATGATGAAGATCGTATGAAGACAATTTGGAGTTTCTTCAACGGCGGTGCACCACTCCATATACACTGTAGATTGGTACCTACAACTCGGTTTCCCGGGAAGAGTCGACGCTTAAGTAAGTTTTTTTTTATTTTTCCTTTTTGGGATAAAAATTATTTTTAAACTTAAAATAAAATATATTAATTTATATAAACAATCCGCGCTAGTCGGACGATGTAGACTCAGGGGTGTATTAAGGATTCATATATGGAGGGCAAAATTATTTTGCGCCCCTAGTGTATTTTATGAATACCTAGGTACTCATTTATATGAGTATAAAAAACTTAAAAAAAAATTTCCTCGCAACACTCGGAATTTAAGTTAATAATTTACATTTCATACAGTTATTATATCTACATAACTACATAGAAATCTTATTAAACTAATTAGTTAATATCTATTTGAAACTTGGAACAATAATTCTTTTTTTTTAATAGTACTCAAAATTGGAATATTGATTATGTAAAATGTTTATATTACATTAACTATTAAATACCTAGTAAGTAACTTCTTTATTTTAAGTTATTTATAAAGTGCCTATGTATTAAGCATTGACTTATAATAATAAATATATCTTTATTTTATAACAATAAAATATTATTACATATTATTATAAAACTATTTAAATAACAAATATTATTGAACATGAACAATAGTAATTAAAATATTTTTTTTCTTATTTTTTTGGCAACAAACTCTTTTATAATACTTTACCAATCAATACTTCTAAGCATCTCATTTTCTATTGACAACAATGAAAGGGAAGATGTTTTATCTTGAAATAAGGTGGATCTTAAATAATTTTTAACGCGCCGAAGCTTTGAAAATGATCGTTCACCACTCGCATGGGTGCAAGGAATACAAGCAAAGATTCTTAAACTTATAAGAACATTAGGGAAAGTAGCTTTTAACGGAGAATTAGATATTTTTTTTAATAGTTCATTCATACATCAATCATTATTGTCAAATGATTCAGTAATTTTTTTAAATTGAATAACTTCTTCAACAAATGATGCATTCAAATCATCAGTATATAATATACTTACAATGGTCAATGCACTTTGACGTACACTTTAAGTATCTAAATGATTCAAGTCAAACAAGAAACCAAAATTTTTATTTATATCTAGATAAGCTGCCTTTCGTTCATTTAAATTTGAACATAATGTATCAATTATCACATAAAAAATATCTTTCTTCATTTTATTTTATCCAATGTGAACTGTATTATTAGAATTAGAGTCATCGTAAAATGTTGTTTCTTTTTTATTTCTTGTTTCTACCCAAGAAAATGCAGACTTTCCACTAAGTTCTTGAGAATCTTTTAAAAAATTATAGAACATCTCTCGAAGACCTAATATGTATTTTTCCAAAGATTCATACAATAGATAAATCAATATTGGTAGACTGCAATGTTTTGCTAGTAGAATCAAACCTATTCAATATTGGTGTCCACATTTTTAACATAAAAACAAATTCTAGTTTTTCTAGTTTTTTTTTTATAGACGTAGCCTCATGTCTTGTTGATGGTTGTTGAGTGTTATCTTCTGACAAAACTTGAATAACTTATGATACATTTTTGTAACCAAATGAAAGAGCTTTACACACTTCATAACGTGATGACCATCTTGTTGTGCATAAATTCTTTAGGACAGATTTGGTTGATTGTTCATAAAGATTCAATCTATATGTGGACAAAGAAAAAAAAAGTGTACACCATATTTTGACAGTCATAAAAAAATCGAGTTCCTTCTTTGGTAATCTCAGCTGCATTTGACCCAATAAGATTTAGTGAGTGTGCGGCACACGGTACAAAATTAGCATTATTAGAATATTTTTTTAATACGTGCTTGTAAGCCATTATATTTTCCAGACATATTTGATGCATTATAGTACGCTTGTCCCCTGCAATTTTTTATCTTTATGCCAATTCCTTAAATTTATTAATTAACGCTTCTTCCATTTGCTCTCCCTTATGTCCTACAGAGAATAAAAATGTTAAAAATCTTTCAACAGAATTCCCATTAGGTTTTATGTACCGAATCACAACAGTTAATTGATCTTGTTTACTGATATCTGGAGTAGAATCTACTATGATTGAAAAGTACTTAGCTTCAATAATTTCGGCAATAATTTTTCTTAGAACCAAATTGTTCATTAAACTTAAAAACTCATCACATATTATTGAGGATAGATACAAAACATTGCCTTTCCCTTGGTTACCGTATTTAGAAATATGTTCCGACAAAAAAGGTTCAAATTTAGCTACAAGCTCTAAACATCCCATATAATTGCCGTTATGTACTGAGTCAAATTCATTATTTTTACCACGGAATGGTAGTCCTCTTTCAGCCAAAAAAGTGATTGTCGCAATAACTCGATGGAGAACATTAGTCCAATAATCCAGTTTTGATTTCATTTCTTCATGTAACACTGTATCAATTGAATTAGCATTTTTTTTGTGTTCTTGAAAACCAAATTCTAATTGATTCACTGTGTTGTTGGCCTTCTTCGTGACAGTTTACTTTTTCTTCATATTTACCCCAGTTTTTCAATCCAAATTTTAATTTCCTAGATTACTTTTTCTGTTAGAAAAAAGAAGGCACTGAAAACAAAATAATGCATTTGCTGATAAAGAGTATAAAAGCCACTCTCTATTGGTAATTTGCCCATTATGTAATGTCCTTCTGAAGATACTACAAGGCAGTTTACGGAAATATTTTCCACACATTCGTTCAGTTTTATTGAAATTTATTTTTTTAACATTTTAAATGGGTTGATTTAAAATAAAATAGTCTATTAAATTTGAATTAATTTTCCATTTGGCAGGGTCCAAGTCAGGCAAAGCAGCAGATTCTTCCTGAAATCACATTATAAGAGAAATTAATAAAAACAATTTATATTAGTTACTAATCAGTAATCACTAACTTATATAAATTTTAAAGCAGACAATCAATTGATTTTCATGATGAAAACTTACATTTTCCGAAAATTGAAAATATTAACACAATAAAAATTTAAAACTCACCAAACTATCATAAATGTAGAAAGGGCTTTCATACATTTTTTTACAACCCTCAGGCAGTGAAATATTTAGTGAATAGTTTTCCGTAACAGTAATTATTGTATCATTGATCTGGGTTTTCTAATAATGTAATCAAAATTATTAATAATACAACAAATTAATATATAAAAAATAAATTTTATTAATCATTGTATTTATTAACTAATTAGACATAAGTTAGGTATTTGTTAACACTGTCTCTGCTAAGTGTATTTTATTCAACAACTTCTTATCATATATGTAAAATATGTTTTTAGTAAATTTAAATTTATTTGAAGACTGTAATATTTATATTTTTGGATCATTATAATAAATTATAAATTAGGTAAATATTAATTTAGTGAATGAGAATGTTGTTCAGAATTTATTTTCCAAATAGTACCAAATTAACAGTTTCAACATTTGATGGCAAAAAAATATTCATTTTCTATATTTCTTAGAAAATTAAAAATTAAAAATTCCAGTTGAGACATTATTTTTTTAAGCAAAATTAATTTATCATTAAATAGACTCAAATGTAAAAATTTAACATGTAACTATAGAAGTTTAGTATTTACTTACCAAATTATTATCTGTATTTGTGATAATAGTATGTTCACAACCAGGCGGCAACAAGTTTTTTTCGAGGTTTTTCATTTTCAACGTTTCTGAAGTTTGTGGAAGGAAGATTAACCGTTTGAGTTTCCTGTTCAACATTTTTAATTTTTTTCAAAATATTAAAAATAATTTTAAATACTATTGGAATACTTAGTTTAATATTTTCAGAGTACTAATAATATGATTAATAATGAAATATATATTTAAAATATATTTATCATAATATAAGTATAACTCTAAAATAAGTGGTCTGTGATAACCAAGATGTGTTTTAGAATAAACCTGTACACATATTTCCTAATTCCTTACCATGTTGATGTTATAGTATAAAGGTACCTATCTACACTTGTTTTTTTAATTCAACATTGAATACAATTATAATTAAAATGCCTGTAAAAAAAACAAAAATAGTTTTTTTGTTTTATTTTAGATACAGATATGCAGTTAGGTACATAGCCGAATCTAATAAATAACATTTAACTAAATTTTATAATTATTATAAAAGGTACACATTTTTTGAACAAAAAAAACGAACTGAAATTTGAAAGTTTATAACAGTTACAAATAATAAATATAATATACTAAAGAAAATACTTTTACTACTTGTGCTATTAAAAATGATAATTTAAATTTCAGTTACATACCTTAACTTCAAACTAATTATCCAATTTCATACAACTCGAAATGCAATCGTTGATTTTCTGTTTCTTTTGCTTGGCAAAATTTCTGAATTTTGCGCCACTTGGTTTTCTTTTATGTTTTTGAACCCCCGACAAATTTTAGAAAGTTTATAAACAACTTAAAATAAAAACGAACAACAAAAACCGATAACAAAATTGTATTACATATTTACATATAACATATTATTATTAGTTATTACATATCTGTAGTCAGTCCACTAAGCGTCTGTGCAGTATAATGAAGATAATAAGAAATTAAGAAATAACAATAATATCACTCAAAGAAAACGGCAATACGGGTATGACTAAAAATAGAATTTTATTTCCACTTTAACTATAGAATAATTCATTCCCGTATCATTTATCATTATCAATAAGATAATGACTGTGACAACTATAATAGCAAATACCGAAATACTATTCAATTATTACTAAAACCACACGTACACGCTACCACAATTATACATAAATATAATTATCTGTATAACTTATACATAAATGTCTATATTATACTATGACATAACTTTATATATATAACTTGTAGTACATTGGTATAATAAAAATAATTTTTATTAGTCTCTAGTATCTTAATTTCGAGTTTTCCATTAAATCATACAATTTGAATGTTTTTTTTTTTGACTCTGTGAGGTACAAAAAAAAAAATTATAAAAAATTTACCGCCCCCAAAAAACTTCCTCCCAGGGCAAATTCCCCGTTTGCCCCCCCACCCTTGATGCGCCCTTAGATGTAGTTGATGTAGACGCATATTTTATTCTCCAGGGTCCAATGAAAAAATAGTACACAATGCATAATTATTTTACTCATTAGTTATAGTAGACAAAAATTGTAAGAAATAACAACGATGTATTATCTGCGATTATATATTTATATTGTATTAGAATAGTAGTAGAATAGTACACCTTAGATCCTGGACGTGGACGTAGCGAAAAATGTATGATGATTTTACATTTATGTAGTTTATTTTCTATTTGTCATGAATTCTTGTAGCAAATATGGATCTATTTGGTACTTTGGGTGGTAAATAGTAAAATAAAACAAAAAATTTCAGATCTTTCATAATATCGGAAAAACAAAAAAAACTGGAATAATTACGCTACATCCTTGGATAATGTCAACCCGGAGGACGATTGGCAGCATCAATAAGAAGCTCATCTGAATACAAATAAGTGTTAAAGTGTCACAAGGCTGTGTTTATTTAATACTATAATTTTTTGAACAGTATTACAGTATATTATTATGAATATTTAACTTTTATGGTTTTTTTTCAGATAATATATACTGTACTACGGTTTTAGGTGTTGGTGTTCTTTTTATTTTAATAATACATTGATAAATTACCAATTTTTTTTCTTATCACATAGCTAGTTCGTCTTTGTGTATGTTTAAATTTATTTTTTTTATAGTTATTGTACCGTTTAACTTTCTTATAAAAGAGAGTGAGGATTTTAAAAGGTGGCCACCGACCAGAAAGTTAAACTACAATATACTATAATCTTTTTAGTTCTTGTTTACATTTTTAACAGATAAATTATAAATATAAAATTTAAAATTAATTTAAATTCAAAAAAAAAAAAGAACACCAACACAGATTTCTAAAATATTAAAATTTTTCTATAAGTTAGGTACATATTTAATTAGCACATTAGTTGAAGTTTTATAGGAACCGAACATTTGGCTGGAACATGGACTATCCACCGACGGAGAATTTGTCATTGAGCTGCTGGAAAATGTGTCGGCATTCGGCTTCGTTTCAACCCGGAGGAAGATTGGCAGCATCAATAAGAAGCTCATTTTAATATCGACTGTCCAGAGGATTTGTTAGTATTATATTATAATTTTTAGAACCGTAGTAGGTACAGTATACTATATAAAATTATATAATATTTATTAGTGAAGAAGAATTCGTCACAAAGCTGTTGGGAAATGTTTCGGCATTCGGCTTCGTTTCAACCCGGAGGAAGATTGGCAGCATCAATAAGAAGCTCATTTTAATATCAACTGTCCAGAGGATTTGTTAGTATTATATTATAATTTTTAGAACCGTAGTAGGTACAGTATACTATATAAAATAATATAATATTTATTAGTGAAGAAGAATTCGTCACAAAGCTGTTGGGAAATGTGTCGGCATTCGGCTTCGTTTCAACCCGGAGGAAGATTGGCAGCATCAATAAGAAGCTCATTTTAATATCAACTGTCCAGAGGATTTGTTAGTATTATATTATAATTTTTAGAACCGCAGTAGGTACAGTATACTATATAAAATTATATAATATTTATTAGTGAAGAAGAATTCGTCACAAAGCTGTTGGGAAATGTGTCGGCATTCGGCTTCGTTTCAACCCGGAGGAAGATTGGCAGCATCAATAAGAAGCTCATTTTAATATCAACTGTCCAGAGGATTTGTTAGTATTATATTATAATTTTTAGAACCGTAGTAGGTACAGTATACTATATAAAATTATATAATATTTATTAGTGAAGAAGAATTCGTCACAAAGCTGTTGGGAAATGTGTTGGCATTCGGCTTCGTTTCAACCCGGAGGAAGATTGGCAACATCAATAAGAAGCTCATCATATTATCAACTGTTGAAAGGATTTGTTGAAATTATATTATTAGTTTAAATTACATTTAATCTGCCTATGAGTTGAAGTTTTATAGGAACCGAACATTTGGCTGGATCATGGACTATCCACCGACGGAAAATTTGTCATTGAGCTGATGGAAAATGTGTCGGCATTCGGCTTCGTTTCAACCCGGAGGAAGATTGGCAGCATCAATAAGAAGCTCATTTTAATATCGACTGTCCAGAGGATTTGTTAGTATTATATTATAATTTTTAGAACCGTAGTAGGTACAGTATACTATATAAAATTATATAATATTTATTAGTGAAGAAGAATTCGTCACAAAGCTGTTGGGAAATGTGTCGGCATTCGGCTTCGTTTCAACCCGGAGGAAGATTGGCAGCATCAATAAGAAGCTCATTTTAATATCAACTGTCCAGAGGATTTGTTAGTATTATATTATAATTTTTAGAACCGTAGTAGGTACAGTATACTATATAAAATTATATAATATTTATTAGTGAAGAAGAATTCGTCACAAAGCTGTTGGGAAATGTGTCGGCATTCGGCTTCGTTTCAACCCGGAGGAAGATTGGCAGCATCAATAAGAAGCTCATTTTAATATCAACTGTCCAGAGGATTTGTTAGTATTATATTATAATTTTTAGAACCGTAGTAGGTACAGTATACTATATAAAATTATATAATATTTATTAGTGAAGAAGAATTCGTCACAAAGCTGTTGGGAAATGTGTCGGCACTTGGCTTCGTTTCAACCCGGAGGAAGATTGGCAACATCAATAAGAAGCTCATCATATTATCAACTGTTGAAAGGATTTGTTGAAATTATATTATTAGTTTAAATTACATTTAATCTGCCTATGAGTTGAAGTTTTATAGGAACCGAACATTTGGCTGGATCATGGACTATCCACCGACGGAAAATTTGTCATTGAGCTGATGGAAAATGTGTCGGCATTCGGCTTCGTTTCAACCCGGAGGAAGATTGGCAGCATCAATAAGAAGCTCATTTTAATATCGACTGTCCAGAGGATTTGTTAGTATTATATTATAATTTTTAGAACCGTAGTAGGTACAGTATACTATATAAAATTATATAATATTTATTAGTGAAGAAGAATTCGTCACAAAGCTGTTGGGAAATGTGTCGGCATTCGGCTTCGTTTCAACCCGGAGGAAGATTGGCAGCATCAATAAGAAGCTCATTTTAATATCAACTGTTGAAAGGATTTGTTGAAATTATATTATTAGTTTAAATTACATTTAATCTGCCTATGAGTTGAAGTTTTATAGGAACCGAACATTTGGCTGGATCATGGACTATCCACCGACGGAGAATTTGTCATTGAGCTGATGGAAAATGTGTCGGCATTCGGCTTCGTTTCAACCCGGAGGAAGATTGGCAGCATCAATAAGAAGCTCATTTTAATATCAACTGTCCAGAGGATTTGTTAGTATTATATTATAATTTTTAGAACCGTAGTAGGTACAGTATACTATATAAAATTATATAATATTTATTAGTGAAGAAGAATTCGTCACAAAGCTGTTGGGAAATGTGTTGGCATTCGGCTTCGTTTCAACCCGGAGGAAGATTGGCAACATCAATAAGAAGCTCATCATATTATCAACTGTTGAAAGGATTTGTTGAAATTATATTATTAGTTTAAATTACATTTAATCTGCCTATGAGTTGAAGTTTTATAGGAACCGAACATTTGGCTGGAACATGGACTATCCACCGACGGAGAATTTGTCATTGAGCTGATGGAAAATGTGTCGGCATTCGGCTTCGTTTCAACCCGGAGGAAGATTGGCAGCATCAATAAGAAGCTCATTTTAATATCGACTGTCCAGAGGATTTGTTAGTATTATATTATAATTTTTAGAACCGTAGTAGGTACAGTATACTATATAAAATTATATAATATTTATTAGTGAAGAAGAATTCGTCACAAAGCTGTTGGGAAATGTGTCGGCATTCGGCTTCGTTTCAACCCGGAGGAAGATTGGCAGCATCAATAAGAAGCTCATTTTAATATCGACTGTCCAGAGGATTTGTTAGTATTATATTATAATTTTTAGAACCGTAGTAGGTACAGTATACTATATAAAATTATATAATAGTTATTAGTGAAGAAGAATTCGTCACAAAGCTGTTGGGAAATGTGTTGGCATTCGGCTTCGTTTCTACCCGGAGGAAGATTGGCAACATCAATAAGAAGCTCATTTTAATATCAACTGTCCAGAGGATTTGTTAGTATTATATTATAATTTTTAGAACCGTAGTAGGTACAGTATACTATATAAAATTATATAATATTTATTAGTGAAGAAGAATTCGTCACAAAGCTGTTGGGAAATGTGTCGGCACTTGGCTTCGTTTCAACCCGGAGGAAGATTGGCAGCATCAATAAGAAGCTCATTTTAATATCGACTGTCCAGAGGATTTGTTAGTATTATATTATAATTCTTAGAACCGTAGTAGGTACAGTATACTATATAAAATTATATAATATTTATTAGTGAAGAAGAATTCGTCACAAAGCTGTTGGGAAATGTGTCGGCATTCGGCTTCGTTTCAACCCGGAGGAAGATTGGCAGCATCAATAAGAAGTTCATTTTAATATCAACTGTCCAGAGGATTTGTTAGTATTATATTATAATTTTTAGAACCGTAGTAGGTACAGTATACTATATAAAATTATATAATATTTATTAGTGAAGAAGAATTCGTCACAAAGCTGTTGGGAAATGTGTTGGCATTCGGCTTCGTTTCAACCCGGAGGAAGATTGGCAACATCAATAAGAAGCTCATCATATTATCAACTGTTGAAAGGATTTGTTGAAATTATATTATTAGTTTAAATTACATTTAATCTGCCTATGAGTTGAAGTTTTATAGGAACCGAACATTTGGCTGGATCATGGACTATCCACCGACGGAGAATTTGTCATTGAGCTGATGGAAAATGTGTCGGCATTCGGCTTCGTTTCAACCCGGAGGAAGATTGGCAGCATCAATAAGAAGCTCATTTTAATATCGACTGTCCAGAGGATTTGTTAGTATTATATTATAATTTTTAGAACCGTAGTAGGTACAGTATACTATATAAAATTATATAATATTTATTAGTGAAGAAGAATTCGTCACAAAGCTGTTGGGAAATGTGTCGGCATTCGGCTTCGTTTCAACCCGGAGGAAGATTGGCAGCATCAATAAGAAGCTCATTTTAATATCAACTGTCCAGAGGATTTGTTAGTATTATATTATAATTTTTAGAACCGTAGTAGGTACAGTATACTATATAAAATTATATAATATTTATTAGTGAAGAAGAATTCGTCACAAAGCTGTTGGGAAATGTGTTGGCATTCGGCTTCGTTTCAACCCGGAGGAAGATTGGCAACATCAATAAGAAGCTCATCATATTATCAACTGTTGAAAGGATTTGTTGAAATTATATTATTAGTTTAAATTACATTTAATCTGCCTATGAGTTGAAGTTTTATAGGAACCGAACATTTGGCTGGAACATGGACTATCCACCGACGGAGAATTTGTCATTGAGCTGATGGAAAATGTGTCGGCATTCGGCTTCGTTTCAACCCGGAGGAAGATTGGCAGCATCAATAAGAAGCTCATTTTAATATCGACTGTCCAGAGGATTTGTTAGTATTATATTATAATTTTTAGAACCGTAGTAGGTACAGTATACTATATAAAATTATATAATATTTATTAGTGAAGAAGAATTCGTCACAAAGCTGTTGGGAAATGTGTCGGCAATCGGCATTCGGCTTCGTTTCAACCCGGAGGAAGATTGGCAGCATCAATAAGAAGCTCATTTTAATATCAACTGTCCAGAGGATTTGTTAGTATTATATTATAATTTTTAGAACCGTAGTAGGTACAGTATACTATATAAAATTATATAATATTTATTAGTGAAGAAGAATTCGTCACAAAGCTGTTGGGAAATGTGTCGGCACTTGGCTTCGTTTCAACCCGGAAGAAGATTAGCAGCATCAATGAGAAGTTCATCTGATTATCTACTGTTGAAAGGATTTGTTTAAATTATATTATTATGTTTAAATTACATTAATTAATCTACACATTAGTTGAAGTTTTACAGGGACCGAACATTTGGCTGGATCGTGGACTATCCAAGGACTTAGTACTTAGTAGATAGACTTATTTAATTATTTTTAGTATGTATTGTAGTTGTAATGATGTAGTATATATTAGTATTTTATAGCTCATCTACTCATCCAACACATTGACTATCGCCGGCCGGCAACACACATATACATATTACCCGCTTTTGTAGCTTGTAGAATAGCGAAAATCGTAGTTTTATTCATAGGTATATTTAGTATTGTTGGTATCTACGTAGTTTTAGTTGTTGGATATTTTTTTTTATTAGTTAGATACATTCATATGATCCGTGGCGTATTTAGTAATTTTATGATAAGAGCAACATATATTTTGCCGCCTCCCCACTGATAAAAAAAAACTAAAAAACTTCTATGCCGCGCAATGGTGAAACTGTTAATACCATAGAATACCATGTTATATAAATAGTATAGTATTCTATATCTCTATGGCACACATTTGTTGTGAAAAATAGTAATGGTTGACGTCACTGCGCCAGTACTCATAAGGTACGAAATAAAAATTTGCCGCCCCTCTAAATCTTTAAATATTGTCCGTTCTCGGCAACGGGACCCAATGCCCCTACCTAAATACGCCCCTGCATATGAATGTGACAGTGGATTAGGCCTACTGGGGACACCACAATAAAAAAAACGCGCCTTGTGTAATACCTCATAAAGTTATTAAACAAAACGGACAATGTTATTATACGTCGTTTAATAATAAAGGTGGTGTGGAAAATTACCTAACACTGTTATTGTTATCTTATAGTTACATTGCATACATTTTTTTTATTAAATACCAGTTAAATAATTATTTATATCAAAAAACGAGAAATATTAACGTTTTATAAAGAATTACAATAAAATAGTTTTGAAAAAAAAATATTCTTTGATTTGTTATAAAATGACTTCAAAAAGTTATTATGTTAGTTCTGATTTTACAAAGGCACTAACAAAAGTGGGTCTAGTTTAATATTGTATGTATCAATTACTTTACTTAAAACATAAAATTTACACATATTTTTATTTACTAATTTACTGACGCATTGGTTACGTAGGTATTTGTGTCTTATAATAAAATATAACTGTTTTGCATGTGAATATGTGATTGTACACATTTGAATTTTATTAACCATAGGCTACAATTCCTCTAAAATCATTATGTTCTTAATCTTTTACGCTAATCAGTTCTCAACAAAAGTGATTTCTTATTTTCTTAAAATTCAAAAATGAATAGCTGTAAAATTTAAAATGTTTACTAAGGTAAGGTATTTATATTATCATTTTTTCTATAAATGGTATAATTTTCAAATATTCGTAATTCATTTTGATTTATGAACTCTTTATAGACAACTATATTTCCGTGCTTTAGTGTTTTTTAATAGCAAAAATTGATAAATGGGTCAAAATCCTTGAAAATTAATTAAAATTAATTTACTCATTAAAAATATAAAAAAATGTACATTCACAATATTTTAATAAACGTATACAGTGGCGAGGCTAGGAATTTTAGTTGGTGGGAGGGGGCAAAATTTCAAAATTGTTATTTACTAATTAGTAATTAATATCAGTAAATGAAAATAATAAAATAATACAATATAATATAATATAATGTTAAAATATGGAACAACACTGTGCAACTTCTTATACAACTCTAATATACAGTTTTTTTAAATTACCAAGTTTCATTTAAAAGTTAATTTTCAGGGGAGGTTGGAGGGGCAAGCTGAACATATATAATATACCGTCTCTCAATTTATTTTTATTCATTTTAACAATAATTGACTTTTTATAATATTTATTATATAGCATTTATTTAAATGTATATTTATTTATAAAATTTTGTTACTTTTATGAAAAACGATTAGCATAAGTGGTAACGATCTGTCATCAACTTATACTTTATATTTCATGATATATCGATGTTTATTGATATTATTATTAAAGTTATTTATTTTAATATTATTATTACAGTAGGTTGATTTAATATTTTTCATTAATATACCCTGCGGTCCACTATCTACGCCTATGCTAATCGCAACTGAAAGTGTCATCTACCTAATATAACATATAGTTATATTGGTTAACGTAGCACTAAATTCAATAGAAAGAGATGCTGTAAATAGTAATTCTTATACAGTAAATTTTATAAAAATATAATTGTGGTTTATCTTTGGTGTTTGTAGTACAAATTTTATTTTAATTCTTCAAACAGATTATATTCAACATATAACAGTTTTGAAAATGTTTATAAATAAAATAAAAATTAATAGCAATTATAAATGTTAAAAAAAAAATCAAATATAAATATTACATATATAAATAAGAATATATAAAGTAATATACAATATACTTACAAATAGTTTATATATAATATATAAAATCAATTAATCAAATAAAACTTTTCTTAAATAAATTTCAAATAAAAATTAGTTTTGGTATTTGTAATCGTATCGCAAATCAATTTTTTCATTAAACTTTGAACTATATTATTTTGTATTTCTCATTCATCCATTTGAAAATCAGTCCATTTACTATTCTCTTCACAGTCATCTAGATCAATAATCTGATTCATTTTTTTTATAACTATATCACTTAAATCTTTAGGATTATTAGGTTTTGCCCTAAAATTTTTTAATCCTTTAATAGATCTTTTCCATAAAGGTAAATTTGTTTCATCAATAAATAAGTCATTTGCAATTTCTTTACAGTAATCAAAAATTAATAATTTATAATCAGCATGTAAAACTGAATCTGAATCTATAATAAAGTCATTTGATAATGGACTTTGAGAACCATTGAATACTTGATTAGCAGCTGTCAAAACTATTTTGTGAACTTCATCAGATGTATAAGGTATGTCAATAAGTGCTTTAATTTTTGTGGGACTCTTGTAAGGAGGTGGTGGCTTATTAGGTATTTCACTTAGGAAAAATTGTGCTTCTTCGGACATGCGAAGACGTTCAATCTAAAAGAAAAAAAATTCAATATATTATTAAATATAATTTATTCTGAAAGAGTCATTCAGGATTCAACATACTTCTTCTTCAATACGTATTTGTTCTTGTTTTAATTTTTCTGCTTCTTGTTGAGTATGATTGAGCATGACATCGTTACTTCCATCTTGAAAAGTTTGAGATTTCTTCTAAAACCAATTAAATTAGAACATTAACTTACAAACAAATCCAAATTGTTAATTTGACAAATTAATAAGAACATTAAAATCACATCACATATTTAAAATTGTTATTATTACCTGCTCTAAATACTTTTGATAAAACAATTCAAATGATTTTTCATTGTCAACATCATTAATTTTGTGTTCTAGAGTAAAATCAATAAATACATATACAATACATACATATATTACATTATTTACAAAGTTGAAGCAATATATGATTAATTATATTTTTTTAAATTGCATAAGAATGAAGTCGTTATTGCACAACAAATAAATTAAAATAATCTAACAAGTGCCTACAAAAAATGTAAAATACTTGAAATTGAATCCAACTTTTTTACTTAAATTATAAAATGATAAATGTTCAACTAATAAACACAATTTAAAAAATTAATATTTGGTTGAGAATTTTATTTTATATAAAAAAACTTAAAAACAAATAAAATAAAAATATTAATTGATTTACTCGATAAATAATATAAATTATAAGCAAAGATGTTTCTTGCACACAAACTAATGTAAAAATGATTATTATGAAGTTGAAGTATATATTGGTGCATAAAAAGCAAAAGACAGCAAGCAGTAAAATATGCATTAATAAAATAAAGACACAAGCAAACATTTTAGAGCAGTAAAATTAATAACTGTTTTATAACAGAAAAATCATTCACTTACTAAAATTTAAACATTCTGATAATTTCAATTTTTTTTTTTTTTAGAAGAAGACCACTTTAAATATACTTTTAATTTTTCCATTTCTATTTCATTCAATCTAGGTAAATACATTTGAAGAATTTCGGTACAAATTGATTGGAAATGTGGAAATGTTGCTTAAAAAGTACGTCTGAAATAATTGTTGCTTGCTCCGAAAGAATAATCCGGTTTTGATTCTCTTCTTCACGTTTTAATATCAATAATAATGGAGTTTCTTCAGTTAAATTATTTAGATCTTTTTTTTCTAAACGAAATAATGATTTATTCATATTAGATTTCAGTGATTTTTTTGTATCATTTAGAAGACAGTTAAAAATATTAGTAGTAATAGCATGTACTTTCTCGTCATTAGAATTATTGTTTTGAACCTAAAATATTACAAAAGGTTTGGTTTAGTTATTAGTAATATAAATAAGTTATTACTATAATTTTACTTACAAAATTAGAATGATTATCCGAATATTGTTCAATAAATGTTTTATCCTCAAACATTATTTCTCCTTCACTTCTTTCTTCTTCATAGGAAGTTTCATTACTTTGTTCACTGTCGTTTAATTCTACAATATTATCATTTTTATTAAATTGATATGACCCTTGAAAGTCCGATGTATAATCATCTGATGTAAAATCTGAACTATAAATATCATCTAATCCAATTTTATGATTAGGTACCTCAAATTGACTGACACTGTTTTCCAGCTTTTCACATACATCTGTATCATTTTTATTTAAATTAACTAAGAGTTTTCTTTGAATAGCACTACTATCAGGTAAACTTGTTGTATCGGAGCAGTTAATATTGTCATGAATAGTCAGTGACTTTTTATTATATATTTTTAGATTTGGTTCTTGGTTATTTGAAGTTTCTGACATACTTTGATTTGAAATAGAATACTTACATGAAGCAATATCTAAATGTATACCATTGTCCATTGTTTCATTTACTTCACACAAATGTGTTTCATTCTTTAAATTTGATTTGACATAATTTGATGTTTGAATGTTTAAAGTATTCTCAGGTTGAGATTTTAAAAGAATATTTACTTCAGTTTCAATTTCGTTAGATTTTTTTGAAGTATTTACTTCTTTTACAGTGTGTTTTTCATGTAACTGTGTATCTTCAAAAACTGGAATTGATTCTAAAGATTTAAATGACTGTTCTATAACTTTATAACTATTAATATTTACTGAATCAAAATTATTTGTACACATATTATCATGATTTTTCTTTGATTCATTAATATTTTATTTTGTAATTCATTTACTGTTTTATTTAGAGATATACTATGATCACATGACGTATCAGTTGCAATTGGATAGAAATATGTCTTGCCATCTGTCAATGTTATTCTATCTGATTCATCTATATATTGATTATCAACATTTTCATTATTATTTACATTTTGAAGAATAGAACAACTAGAATTTGTTGAAGAAGAATGGTTTTTTATTGAAGACTTTGATTCATGCATACTTTTTTTCTTAATTTCAACCATCAAGCTTTTTCTTGATTCTTCAATTTTCTTGTCATATAAATGTACCTGTTTCAAAAGATCTTGTTTTTTAGCTTTAAGATTTTCTAATTTAAGTTTTTTTTGTTCTTTTTTCAATCTAAAAGATTCTAACTTTCTAGCTTCAAGTTGTTCTAGTAAAGTTATTATCCGTATATCCATATCACTCTGTTCTGAATTTGTACCTTAAAAATATATGAACATAAATAATTAAGTCAAACTATTTTTCAATCATTTTATTTACTATTTGATTTATCCGAAATATTATTCTAATATATGCTTTAAGGTATCGACGATATAGACGAATAGTACTAATAACAAGGTATCTGTCATTTACAAATGTATACTTAATGTATAATTAATATAGTATATCAAATAAATCAGTGTCTTTAAATTCTTTAATATAATTTGATAATCATTGCGAGAATTAATAATTATTAAATTATGCATAACCACATAGCTGAATAATAACCAGAGCTCATGCAAGTACTAAATTCATGAATTAGTATATCGTATATCAATCTTGCCAAGGTGTGTTATTCTATATATAAAATAGTTATCTTTTTTAAGACACCACAATTTAATATGTGAAATTTTGGTTATTTTTACATATTTGGAGGTTTTTAGCTAATATTGTTTAATATTTATGAACATTTATTAATCTTTTAGGCATATTTGGATGTATTGTCAATAGTTATGATTTATTACGATATGTTTAAAAATGAATATTTTAGATTTCTTAACTATGTGCATACAATTTTCTAGAAATTTTAACTTCAACACTCATAAAATGTTAAATGAATATCCAGCTAACTAATTTTTTTTTTTATTAGGTAGAACAACTTAAAGTAAATTGACAGTCTAACTTATGAAGAGGAACCATTTATAAACTTTCAAAAATTTTTATCCAGAAACATTTTATTGATATTTATAAAAAAAAAGTAGAAAATATCAAATGTTTATAGATTTAAAATATTTTTAAAATTATGTAATGTATAGAAACTAATTATATAAGCAGTTGGTGAAATTTTTTAAGTATCTACAATTTCATTTTTAAGTTACATTAAGGAAAAACAATTTGTTTTTTTTTTGTTCTTCCAGGTTATTTTGAAAAATACTGTAATCTAATAATATTGGCCTCTCAAAAATTTCATATTGGCTAATCTATATAAATTATCCTACAACCAATTCAGAGTGCTTTCAAAAAAATATATTTCGATTAATTTTATACTTAAGATATGCATTCTGCATTGTAATTTAAAATAAATAATATTAGAAAAAATATAAAATATTGAAACTAAATTTATGAATTATGATCAAGGTAGATAAATTATTATTTATTGTAATAAATAATATTAATGGTAATTATTATTTATTGTAATAAATAATATTAACGGTAATTATTGGAACAATGGAAAACATTTGTATTATTAAAAACATATATTAAGGAAATATTCAAATTATTGTTTACTTAATAATTTACAATTTTTAATTCAACAAACTGTTTTAATTTAATAAGCATTAAAAAAGAAAATACATATGATATGAGAAATATTAATCGATATAATGGAATAAATAGTTTTTGAAATCATAACTATTTTTAATTAAAAGCAAAAAAAAAAAAAAATATTATATCAATAACAATTGCATTTAAATTGTATTAAAATTATATTTCATTAAATAATTTAGATAAATTTTCAGGAAGTGTCAATGACAAGCATTTATCTGGAAAATCTCTCTTGTACATGCGCAAAAGTTTAATAATTTCTTCTTTCACTCCTAAAAATAAATAAAAATTTTAATTATAATTAATTTTATAGCTTTTTTAATTTAAATAATATTTTGTTTATTACCATCTTCATAACATTTTCTTTTATCACTTAATGTAGCCAATGATGCTTTAATCACAGGTTCTAACAAAGAAACCATATATTGATTACCGACTTCAAATAAATATACCAAACACTTAAACACAGTTAAGTTTTCAACAAAGTCTTCATGTAATGGAAGGTAATTTATCATAACAGGTACCACCTTATAAAAATGAATGTATTAATATTTTTTTACACGAAACGTAAGCATTTGCAATTTTCACTAAAAAACAACAGACTAGTTTTTTAAATTCCATAATTTGCCAAAAATTATAAAATTATACCACATACAATTGTATAGCATTGAATATTTAATATTGGTATTTAGTGTTAACTTAAACACTCGTCCAGACGGTGAGTTTGTTACTGGAGACAACAACGACTCACGCTATCTGGTGGAGTTAACATTAGTCATTAATTATTAAAATAAAATACCCGCAACTATAGGTATTTCAATAAGAATTGGATTCAAACTTTCAATATTAAAATATAAATCTAATTACTGAACATAGACACAATTAAATAAATATAAGTGTTACGTTTAGATTTTGACTTAGAAATATTTACATGATCAAGAGGAATTCCTTCAATGTTAGTTATTATCATACGTGCTAATGCTCCATAAATGTTGTCTAATACTTTTGATCGTTGTTCTTTAGTAACCACTTGTGAAAATGTATTTAATATTATTGGATAATACCTAAATTATTATAGAAAACAAAATATTATTTTTAATTATTATTGTTATTTATAACAGTATGTTAGCCTAGGAGAAGTAGTATGATAAAAGTTAATTTCTTATTATTAGTAAAAATAAATAATAAAAGAATTTTTAATGAATTGTATTACAACAATATTATTCAATAAATAAGGTAGATAGAATGAAAATAATATAAGTTCATTGTTTTAAGAGGACGCCACACCCAAATGTGTTGTCTTTATCTTACAAACGTGTAACATGGCAAATTTTTGTTCAGTAGAATCAATTTTGTATGCTTAGCTTAAATATTAGAGGGAAATAATCTATTATCTCTGATTACAAAAATAAGAACATTATCTGAGTTCTCTTACTGGTATTGTATGTCGTATGATACAAATAATACTATATTTCATGCTCAAAACCTGTTTATTGCATATCTTTTTGCAACTCTCACCCTGTATGTATGTTACTTTTTTTGTCAAATTTAATTTATCATTTTTTTTAAATTTTAAATCTATGAGTTTTTATGACTTCAATTGACATCATTAGCATTACTGCATTTTTTTTTCAATACAGTGCACATGTACACCAATTGGTATTAATGCATTATGATTAACTTTTTTTTAGAAATTCAATGGAAGTATACACAATTAAATGAAAAAAATACAAGCATTACTAAAATTATGAAAAAAATGTAATTTAATTATTATTAATAAAAGCAGGTGAAGTCAGCCTACTGATAATTAACAAATCGAAAATAATAATAAAGCTATGGTAATAATTTTTGAAAAGTTGAAAAAAAACTGAAAAATAGTCCAAAAAAACAAAAACAAGTCTTCCAAAAATAACATAAATAAACTGTATTTATATGATCATACGTCCAAAAGGTAATGAACACACATTTTAAATCATGCAAAATAATAATAAAATAATATAGGATAGATTGGGTATTTATTTTTAATATATATTAGACATCAAATAGCATCAAACCTATGCTGAACGATCCTGATGGCACCAATTGGTGTCAGTACAAATTCAACGTGTTAAAAATTAAAATACTGCAAAAAAACCAACAAGAAAACTCAGATATGTTCTTACCTTTAGGTTTTATATTAGGATATTTCACTCTATTATTTAAGCTAAGCACATAAAAGTGGCTCTTCTAAACAAAAATTTGCCCTTATGAACATTTGTAAGACTAATTAGAAACAATACACAGGGGTGTGATGTCCTCTTAATACTTTAAATATTTAATCATGCAGGATAAACCAAAAAATATTAAGGAAAACACTGATGCTACTCCTCCCAGACTGAAATATATAAAGCATAATTAAATTTAAATACTAACTTGTACATAGATTCTTTGCCATAAAATGCTATTTCTCCTAATGCAAATACAGCATTATTCCTTACAGTATCATCTTCATCTTCAACAAGTGGTACTATAAGTGAAAACATAACTTCACACAAACCACTAGCGTTTTCTCCTAAGCCTTTGGCAGATTCCCCAGTTATAGCTAACCCTGCAGCTCGTAATAAATCAGATGATTCTTTTGACTAGAAAAAAATATTATTTTGTTTACATTTATATAAACTAGACAAAATAATTAATTACTAAACTTACCATTAATTTTTTTAACAAAGGCACCAAAGATATAAAATATTCTGTAAAAACTTGTGGTGGAAGAACATAACTTAAATTTGAGACAACATTGCCTGCATATTCTATAGGTAATGTATCATTTTCACTATCTAGTTCATCCAACTCACCAGGGTTATTTCCATCCCCTATCTGAAATTAGATGAACATATAATTGTATACATACATATATATATATATGTGTGTGTGTGTGTGTGTGTGTGTGTGTGTGTGTGTGTGTGTGTGTGTGTGTGTGTGTGTGTGTATGTGTGTTTACAACAAAGTTAGATCATAAAATAAAACTAGGTTTTTCTAGTTAATGCTAGCCGCTAGGATTTACAAATCGTACAGAGAACAACTAAAAAACATAATAATTATGCCTATCGGTTTTTTACTTATAAATTTTCAACAACCTATGATATTCAAATCATGACAATAAAAGTAAATTGATCCATAACAGAAAATTAATGAGAATTTTAACTAATAATAACAAATTAAGAACTAAAAAATATAGTACATTTAATTATAAATGAGTGTACCTACACACATATCTTTGTATCCTTAATAAAATATAGTATGTAGTATTAGATGCTACAATAGGACACAATATGATTCAAATAAAGAACAATAAATCTTTTTAAATTAATATAAACAATTTGGTTTCATAGTACATACAGTATATTATAATTTAGTATTCGTTTTTAGAATCTTAACTATTAGAAAAATTATATCAGTTTTCTGTTATGGGTAATCTACTTTTATCTTCATAATTTGTACATCCTAGGTTAATATTAAATATTTTCAATTAAAGCACAAATAAAAATACATTTCAGCTTTTACTCAGATAATTAATAAAATTAGTTAGACTTAGCTTTACCTAGTGATTTGGCTAGTCAATAACATATATTTAAATATTAATTTAAAGTAAAAAATATTTAGTTTATATTAAAAAATAACTTAACACTTAAAACTCTTACTTTTAATGATAAAATAGATTTAGCAAGTGTCATAATTGGTTCAGCATATTTTATCATCTTAGTTTTAATTTCTTTCAACATATCAGCTAATACATCTAGGTATATTGAATCCAAAGCCGACAATCCATCTTCTTGTATTTTTTTCTCTCCATATTTCAAAAAAGTTTCCAAAGCTTTTTCTAAAGCTAAATAAATATATTACATTAAAATAGTCATTATAATCTTGACAAATTGATTAAAAAGATTGGAAAAATCTCCATTTTATTTTCATACAACAATACAATTTGTCTTTCCTAAAATAAATTTTTTTTTTAATATATGTGTTAAATAATTGTTTATAGATCTAGCAAAAATTCTATGAAACAATTTTTTTAGAGATATTGAGGAGTTTAATGTGTAATGAATTACCTATTTTAAATTATATTATTTTATCTCATGGGTATTATTGAACATAAGTTGAAAGTGGAAGAAGAAATTCAATATATCAGTTATTCAATTTTGAAAACTTTAAAAGTGAATTTTGTAAGATTTTAAGAATTAACATTAACATTTTACAGTGTCTAATGTATAATGCATTGAAATTAAAGTTATACAAAGTAATACACAAATAATGAAATAAACATGAGATGGAATAATAACAATTTGAGAACATAATTCAAAAAATGATAATTTAATGTGTTAAATGGAACATTTTTGAATGAGCAACATATTTAATTACAGTCAGCTCGACCCAAAAACATCATATAATAATAGCTTTTATCAATTATTTGTAACTAATTGAATAATTTGATTAGCAAGGTAAGCATCTACACCATTTTTTTGGAATTTATTATACTTTCTAACTTATTGTTGTTTTGTGCTCATTTAATTTATAAACATAAAAAATAATTATCTGTTGTATAATAATAAATTATATTATGAAAATTAAAATTATAATATCAAATGCCTATTATTTACATTCTAAATACAATGCATTAAGAATACATATAAGCAATTTCATTGTAAAATAGATTTTAAAAATATAAATTATAATTATAAAACAAACTTACACTCTTGGCCGCAATTATCTGGTACTTTTGAAAAATATATACAAATTTGCCCATATAATTCAAGTACAGAATCAATCGTGTCTTCATCATCTTCTTCTAATAACTTTGATACTACTTCAAAGCTATTATTTAAATAGGGAAGAAATTGATCTCTGATTTAAATGTAAATAGGTAAGATTACAAAGTGAAATAAGATAACTAATTATAATGATATGTATAAAATTAATAATAAATACCCAGTGCTTTGAGCAATTTGAGCAATAGTTTGACAAGCATTATCTTTTTCTTCCATAACATGTGCATCAACATAGGCAACTGATAAAAAATAAATAATTAAATGAATTATGAATGTAAACCATAGACCTTATACTAATAGACAGTACATGGTAGTAGTTTCAGCTTCCACACGTGAGAGTGTTGATCAAGGTAGAACATGTACACCACATATGCGCACAAGAACTATGGGATTGTACAATCATTACAACCATGCACCTTATCAATACTCACATCACATACTATTACAGTTAGGAAATACCGCACCATCCACCCACATGTCCCATCTATTAGTATAAGATCTATGATGTAAACAAATTATATAAAATAGTGTAGTTACTCACAGTCATCACTATCAGCATCATCACTACCACCATCAGTTAGAGATTCATCTTTATCATCATCATCTTCATCATCACTACTATAAGCATTAAATTTTTTCTTCTGAAAATTTAAATATATTTCTATAAAAAAAATTGTTTTGTTAAGAAATAAACTAGTTTTATACCTCCAGATTAAAACTATTATCAGCAATTAAGCTATTGTCCAAACTTTTCAAAACATGTTGCATTACAAGATCAAGGTATGGTATCAAATGATTAATAGACACTCTAGCTATAGAACTAAAAAGTCCATAACATACTGCCCGGACCTCAGGTTGATCCTCCTTTGCTTCTTGCAATAAAGCTAAACCACATTTTAAACTAATATCCAAATAGGGTTCAAATATTTTTGGATCAAGAGCAGCCGCAAATTCAGACAATAATTCTAAATTTTATAGTAAAATACATATTTAAAATATATTTTTTTATTATTAAATGAGATAAATAATAATTAAATATTACTTACGAATAACCATTATCTGTAAAGTTTCCAGTTTTTCATCTATTCCAGGTTTCAAATAAGCATCAAGAATTTCCATGATTGGGATAAAGTAAGGAGCTGTAGCATCACCTCCAGACTTAACTAAAGATATAAATTTTTAAATGTGAATATTTAATACAATTATTAATTTGTTTTGAAATAAAAATACGAGTGTACCAATGCTACACATGATAGTAATTGCTTTGTCTTTAAGTTCAATACAACACTGTTCATTTCTTATAATATCCATTACAATAGCAGTCATTTCTGGTAAGTATTCATCAATTCCGCCTTCCATACTATCAATAAATTTATCAAGTGCATAAAAAATCATACGCACTTCAGAACTACATTCTGGCTTAGTATATTCAATAATTAACTTTTCTTTGAACATTTTCATTAATTCTGGTAGTATTTCTGCTGCGTAAGTACTGACTTGAGGCTAAATTAAATAATTCTTAATATTGATTTGATCAAATAAAAAATCTAATTTACTAACTTGAACATATTGAGAAACTTCTCCTAAAGCATACATAGCTGCAGATTTAACCGTTTCATTTGAACTATTTAATCCCAGTTTAATAGCTGTTACAAACTGTTTAAGATAATTCTTTTTTAGGTATTCAGAACAGCCATCTGACACACAAGCCATTGTAGTATAAGATGCTCTAAGAGCGTTAGGATGTTGAGTAGTATATGCTGTATCAATCAATTTTATCTAAATACAATAAAATAAAATAAAATAAAATTCAATTAAATATATTATGTGTATATGTAATTAATTATTTTATATACACATAGGCATTTAAAAAAAAAAAACAAAAAAAAAACAGTAGTTCCAATAGCTAGTTAAATATTAATAATAATATAAGGATAAAATATCTACAAATGAAGTATTTATAAATGGCAAAACAACTCTTATATGTACATTGTTCAGCGAGAAAATATTCCAATTCTGTGCCTCCTCACTCAACACCCTATTATTAAGACATTAACTTATAGTTCTACTATGGCGGGATATCGCAGAAAAATTGAATTTTGAAAACAGCAGTGTATTCTTGTACCGGACGGAGTATTATTTAACACAAATTTGATTACATTTTGAAAAATAAAATTTAAGTCATTAAACGATTAAACAAATGAATAATCATCTGTTGCAAAGATGATACGGATGGCAATGTAACATACAATCTTTCTTTACTTAACCTCTAACTATCCAAAATATTGACATTTTACATTAAATGCAATTAATGCACTGATTTTACAATGATGTGTATTAATTTATATAGTGTGTTTCACATCAAAAGCGATTTGATTATATCTCACCAGATGTCAGTTTAAAATAATTTTAAAATTATTATAATTACAGAACTTTTATAAATTGTATGAACCAATGATTTGAGAAGAAACTATTTCCCAGAGCATACTCTAATCAAGTTTTTATGTGAAACACACTATAATAAAAAAATGTTACAATCTTCAACTTTGAGGATGGTTTTAAAATGTAATTTTGTTCTAGTTATTACTTTTTAAAGATAAAAGCTGAAAACTTAAGTTTTTAAATAATCAGACAAAAAAATAGTAAGCAAGAAGGTAGTACAGCTATATATTTAGTGTTAGGTGGAATTTAAATGAAATGATATATCATTGTGTCTAAAAAATGATTTTGTCTGTTAACCGATTACATTAAGTATATTTCATGATAAGTATTTTTTGTGAATTCATTTATTTTACTTAATTTTATAAACAAAGGTATAAAAACAGTTAATTATTAACATTTTGAAAAAAAACCTTTTTAATATTTATATATTATATTTATTGATGTTTGAAAATGAGTAAGTGTCCCCTTTTATGAATTATTAATTAAATAGAAGGACAATAAAGTGTTGCTTTAGTTGTTTAAAAATGAAGTTTTTCTATGAAACCACTTACCAATATAGGCATAAAAGTGGAAGCAGATAATTCATCAGCGATTGCCGTCATACATTCACCGGCAGCACTCATTGCGTTTAAAGCATATTCCTCTAAGAACCAAGTATCATCACCAGTTTCTTCACTTAAAATGTTGAACATTAATTCAATTACAGGATTCAATAAATTCAATTTTACTAAAACCTATAAATAAGAAACAAATAAGGTTTTATTTATATATTTTAAAAGTACTTAATAACTAAATTTTAATTATCAACTAGATCAAATTTTAAACTAAAGTTAATTATGAATACATTTAAGTCTATAAAAAACTAACATGCAAATTATAATTGAGTTATATACACACAATTATTTTTATTTTTCATTTTACTTTTATATAAATATTAAGTACATTTAAGATATTACTTTTTTTTAAGATAAAATATAATTTTTGATTTGATTTCATATAATTTATATACTTGAAATTTTGACCAAGATAAAAGTAATATTATGTAAAATAAAAATTGTCTAAAGAAACAGTGATAATATAAAATATTATATATTTGTTGTTCTAACTATAATAGTAATTCATTATGTATTTTATATAAAAAAATAACTTACCTTCTTCTTACTACGGATAATAGTTGAAATTAAATTTATACCATTACATCTTAAAGTTTCATCTATATTGGTATCGCCAGCTAATTGGGCAGAAACTTGAACAATTGGTTTTATATGTGGTAATAATGCCTGAATAGAAAATTCACACATTGATCCAAGTAATTCAAAACAATCACATGCATGATCTGGATTTGTTGTTGACAAGGCAAGTATAACTTGTAACACACGTGGTACAGATTGTGAATAAGCTTGAATAACCTAAAATTCATTTTTTTTTTTTTAAATATTGTCACTAATTATTAAGTTTCTTTGCATACCTGAGGAACTTGAATAGATAATTCTATAATGTTATTCATTGAAGAAATAGTATTATAAACCACAAGGGAAGTACAATCTTCAGCACTGTTCAATGTTTGAATAAAATAATCCACAAATGTTGTTATATGGGACTCAAACATTTGGGGAATGTAATCAGATAAATGTTTAATTACAAATGAACCAAACTATTAATTAAAACAATAACAAACTTGAAATGTGTACAATAGTTTAATTTTGTAATTTAATTTTAAATACCTCTCTTTCATTTATATTGTTGCTTTTAATACATGATTCAATAAAATCAAATAACTCTTTCCAGTTACCTCTCATCAATTCATGCTTAGCCAATACAGCAATAAGTTGAAGAATATGCTTTTTAACTTCAATACTAGGTTCATCAATAATTGTTTTCAACAAAAACTGTTTGATTCTATAATGTTTAAACATTAATATTAAAAAAACGTATACATAATATCATAATTTTGTTATGAACTATAAATAAAAATTACTTACTGTTCACGAAGTTCTTGAGATAAATTCATCCATGCATTACGTTTATACAATTTTTTCCTTAATACAAGAGCTGCGTATTCTTTTAATTTGTCATTTTTACTAGAACTAACCACTGTACAAAGAGTGACATATGTTTGAGGATTTTTTAACGCTAATGTCAATTCATCGGTGGCCTATATTAATTTAATAATTTAAAATTTAAAATGAGCAACAGAATAAATGAAAATTTTTATTTTTTCAATTTCATATAATTTGTGATTAGATCATATTGTACAAGATCTTTACCTGTTTTATAACTTCATTATCCGGCTCTAATAAGCGCGTTAAAATACGCTCCATTTCAGAGATATTCGCAATCATTTTATTTTTTAAATCAAAAAACTTTAATAAAGTTAATAATTGAAATTAAAATAAAAGTCGCATGGAAATCAAGTTCCCGTGAGAAAAAGAAAAATGAAAGGAATGATTAAAGAAAAACACATGGCGCGGTACGTTGTTATCAATTGCCATTTTTACAGCGAATTGGTTAATTGTGATAAATAAAGTAGTTCTACCAACCTTATTATAATGGAATTTTGGTACAAACATAAGTTCATTAATTAATAATCTAAAAATGGGGGCTTAATTTTTTTTAAACTCCAAGTGAAGCAAAAAAATGTATAATATAATATAAACAGTGCTCAACTTAAGGAGGGACGCAGAGGGACGGAGTACCCCAACTAATTTTTTAGAAATTTTAACGTACCCCTACTATTGTTTTTAAGGGGAACGCACTGGACGCTTCATCATTTTTCCTTTTTATCAAAATGCACGAAATACCATTATATTTGTCTTATATGGATTATTTCAAAATCGTGTATCTATAAAAATAAATAGTTAAAAATCAATATTTTAGATTCTGAACGAAGTGATGAATGTATTGATTTTACTATTATTATATTTTTGTGTCTGACGACAACATTTGGAGCAGTAATAATGCTTCGATTTTTGACTTCAGCCCCTCTTTGAATAGGAAAATTCATCTAGTTGGTACTTTGGGGGGGTCAAAAGTAAAATTTTCAAATAGTTTTCAAAAAAAAAAGAGAAAAACAAAAAAAAAAAGTTGGTAAGTGAGTATCGCTCTGCTGTACATTAGGGGATGGGGTGGACCTCGGACTAGGGTAGGTTAAATTTGAATGCAATGATAGGTATCATTGTATACGAAAAACGATTCTGAACGAAGATGATTTGTCAGTTTAGGATATATTATATTTAAATATTGTCAAATATTCTATTTTGAAACAAATAGTATAGTTTTTATATTATGTTACTATGGTTACTATGGCCAACATTCGCATTATGAGCGTATGAAATTTAATTTAAATTTTGACATATTTCGTATAAATTCGAACTTTAAACACTTATAAAAAAAAATTGTGACTAACGATTTCAGATTTTTTTTTATCACTTTAAGAACAACTTATAAGAAACCTTGTATTAAATTTTCAAGATTTTCTGGCCACCCAAAAAATTTTTATCGGCATTTGAAGAAAAAAAAACTTAGAAAAGTCGAAAATTTCAATTGTCTATTAGTAGCTTAAAAATGGTCAAAATATTTTGAAAATTTAACTGTAAAGAGATAACCATAATATAAACATTTGGTGAAAATTTCAAGTATTTACAATAATTCGTTTTTGAGTTACAGCAAAATCAAAAAATCGATTTTGTCGAAAAGTGGTTTTTTCCGTAAAATTTCCATTTTTCTGTCATTTTTTTTTTGTTTTTCTCGATTTTTTTGAAAACTATTAGAAAATTTTAATTTTGACCCCCCTAAAGTACCAACTAGATTCAATTCCCTATTCAAAGAGGGGCTGAAGTCTAAAATCGGAGCATTATTACTGCTCCAACTGTTGGAGTCAGACACAAAAAAAAAAAAAAAAAAAAAAAAAAAAAAAAAAAAAAAAAAAAAAAAAACACACATCATTGTAAAAGCAATACATTCCTCACTTCGTTCAGAATCTAAAAGTGGGTAAGTGAGTATCGCTCTGCTGTACATTAGGGGGTGGGATCGACCTCGGACTAGGGAAGGTTAAATTTGAATGCAATGATAGGTATCATTGTATACGAAAAACGATTCTGAACGGAGATGATTTGTCAGTCTAGGATGTATTATACTTAAATATTGGAATATATTCTATTTTGAAACTAATTCAAACATTTAAGTAAAAGTTTCAAGATCTTACGTTTAGTAATTTTTTAAAAATAACAAAAATCGAAAATTATTTAGTAGTAAAACGTTATTTTTACACGTGTATTTTTGATTTCAAATTAAAATTAAAACTTTAAACACACGTAAAATTTTTTAAATTGAACAATCCTCAAACTTTTTTATAATTATTCTAAGCTTAACTTATGGACAGCATAGTGTTAAATTTTCAATTCTTAGCTTTTGATAGAAAAATATTTATAAATTTTTAACTACCAAATAGTGAAAAATATTCAAGATTTTGACGAATTTTTGTCAATATTTGAACTTCAAATGCTAATAAAAAAAATTGTGCCTATGTATTTTTATAATTTTTGAATGAGAGTTAGAACAAGTTATGTGGGCCCTTCAATTAAATTTTCAAATAATTTGTCCCAGCTAAATTTTTTTTATCAACATTTATAAAAAAAAAATAAAAAAAAAAATGAAAATTTCAATTGTCTATAAATAGCTCAAAAAAAGTCAAAATGTTTTGAAAATCAAATCACGTAAAGAAAATGCCAATATAAATAACTGGTAAAATTTTCAAGTATTTACGACTTATACTGTTTGAATAACAACAAATATCAAAAATCGTTTGAGGCTAAACCGTTATTTAACGCGGTTTTGTAAAAATTTTAATTTCAAACACTCATAAAAATTTTTGTCTGAATCCGGTGGAGTTTTTTTTACAGATATTTGAAGAAAAATGTATGGAGAACTTTGTATCAAATTTTCAAAACTTAGTTATAAAAGAAAAAAATTTTACGATTTTTCAACCACAAAATTACTTGCCAATTTTCGCAATTTTGACATATTTCGTATAAATTCGAACTTTAAGCACTTATAAAAAAAAATTGTGACTAACGATTTCGGATTTTTTTTTATCACTTTAAGAACAACTTATAAGAAACCTTGTATTAAATTTTCAAGATTTTCTGGCCGGCCAAAAAATTTTTATCGTTATTTAAAAAAAAAATTAAAAATTTCAATTGTCTATAAATAGTTCAAAAAAAAGTCAAAATTCTTTGAAAATTTAACTGTGTATGGAGAACGCTAATATAAACATTTGGTGAAAATTTTAAGTATTTACATCGATTAGTTTTTGAGTTTTAGCAAAATAAAAATTTGATTTTGACGAAAACTGGTTTTGCGTAAAAAAATCCCGTTTTTCCGTCATTTTTTTAAGGTTTTTTCCGACTCACTTAAAAAATATTGAACATTTTTAACTTTTGACCCCCCAAAGTTCCAACTAGATCCGATTTCCTTTTCAAAGAGGGGCTGAAGTCAAAAATCGAAGCATTTTTACTGCCCCAAATGTTGTCGACAGACACAAAAAAAAACAAAAAAAAAAAAAAACACACATCATTGTAAAATCAATACATTCTTCACTCCGTTCAGAATCTAAAAAAAATGACAGAAAAATGGCAATTTTACGAAAAACCACTTTTCGACAAAATCGATTTTTTGATTATTAATAAACAGATACTATAAAGTAACCATAGTAACATATAAAAACTATACTATTTGTTTCAAAATAGAATATATGACAATATTTAAATATAATATATCCTAAACTGACAAATCATCTTCGTTCAGAATCGTTTTTCGTATACAATGATACCTATCATTGCATTCAAATTTAACCTACCATAGTCTGAGGTCCACCTCACCGCCTAATATATAGCAGAGCGATACCCACTTACCCGCTTTTTTTTTTTTATGTATTTACTTTTTTTATCTTTTTGAGTTGGTTATTAATTCTTAATATAATATATATAACAGGTAAAATAATTATTATTTACTAATTACCTGTTTTGTATTAACTTTTTCTAATTATTATTATTAGTTATTATTATAACGTCATTACGTCAAATAAGTAATGAGGACACTTTTTTTTTTTAAGTAAACAGAGTCGAGCACTAAATATAAATGATCCTTTTTTTGCCTATGGATGGATGTATTGATTTTACAATTTGGCATTAAAAATGCTTTGATTAAGTTTAGTAAACTACATCTAATTGGTACTTTAAGGAAAAAAAATCCGTATTTTTTAAAATACTGAGAAAAACAAAAAATTAATTAAGAAAAACAGGAATTTTTACACAAAAATATTATTGTACATAGGTGATTTAATTTTTATTTTTTTTTTGAAATGCAAAAATGAAAAATCTTTGATGCTTGAAATTATTATCAAATGTTTATATTAACTTTTACTATTGTGTAATTTAATATTTTTTATGAGTTATATTTATAGTATTAAAAAATACTCTATAAATACATTGTTTATATTTATTTTATATAAGTTCTTTAAGTTATGATTAATATAATCATAGGCGTAAACTGGGGGGGGGGCGAGAGGGGGCAACTGCCCCCTCTCTAAAAATGTAACGGGACAATGCCCCCCTTGGTATTTTATAAATTATGGAATTAGAAAAGTATTGTCTAAAAGACATTTTAGAAGGAATAATTTTATCAAAAAAACTAAAAAGTATAATATTTTAAATGATTAAGAAAAATAAAAATAAATATTAATAATTGATAAATCAAAATGTTATTGTTCATTGCCAATACGCACGGATAGTATGACGCTTATTTAGTCTCTATAAGTACCTATACGGTGCCATGGTGTGGCGTAGGGGTTGGCCGCAGACAGAACAAATGCTGCGGTGTTAAACTAAGTCCAGCGTCGCTAGCTCCCGGATGGGTGACCATCTGGGATTTTTAGCGAAAAAGCCATGGCATACATGTCACATACACATACATGTTAACCCCCCCCCCCCCGTTTCATCGCTACCGTTTTCACCCTTACCGCCAATGGCCATAGTTGCCGTGGTTTAAATTAATAAAATAATTAAAAAAAGTGCCTAGGTGTACCTATGTAAAATAAAGTTTGCCCCCCTATAAAAATTGCCCAAGTTACGCCCATGAATATAATAAAATAATGTACATTATTTGTTGTTAAAAAAAACTATGATAAATAAAATAGTATAATTTAAAATTCAGCATAAAATAATTACAAATTTATCTGTAGTATCATAATTGGTAAGTGTGTTACTTGAACTAAATATAAATGTACATCATAGGTAAGTTAAATGATGTTGATAGATATACTGAAGTAATACTTTACTCTTGTTTTTATTCAATGATAATATTTCTCAATCTCTAAAGGTAAAATTAACGTATGGTTGGAATTTTATTTTCATTATCATTATAAATACGACATAATAGTCAATCATAAAAATTAACTGTTCACTAGTATTGTTTCTACTTTCTACCACTGTTCTAGTATACAATTAATTATACATCATTTTAAAGACTTTTTTGGAATATTTCATGCTATAAGTCTGACCCCACCTATGATGTACATTTAACATTACATAAATTCTATATATTTATATGTATTATATAATATTATAATATGCAAATATTAACACAACAAAAATAATAATATATATATATAAAAAAAATATAACTAAAAAACAATTTTTTAAGCAGCTTTGTAAGTACATCTAATGATTAATAAATTGTAATCTTTTTACTATAATGAATAACATTTATATTATATATATATAAAAAAAATACTTTAAACAGTTTAAACTTTAGACACATACATAGAAATAATAAATATATATAATATACATTTTTCTTTTATGTAGATTAACAAAATGGAATAACTGATACACAATATTAAAATAAGTATAACTAACATTAACACATTTATTTAGAACCCCAAACAATGGTCAATGTAATTATGATTAATATCACAGCACAAATAACTAATAAATAGAATCTTTTTTTCCTGAGTTTGTTCTAAAAAAATAAGAAATAAGTACAATTAATTGACAGGTGAATTCTAAGGAATCAATTTACTTACGGTGTAATCAGTTGCCCGTCTCAATTGACCAGTTGCTTCTTGAACTGATACATTAGTAATTTGTACATTAGCTTCAATACTATCAATTATTTCACCTTGATTATGAACCAAAGTACCAAGTTCTTTAAAAATTTGATTTACGTCACTTATGTCGTTCTAAATTATAAATTAGATAATTAGGTAATTAGTGATTACGTTTTAATTTATATTATTTTTTTATTAAAGTAAGTAGTATATAATATTATTAGTACCAACCTCAAGTTGTCTAATAGCTTGTTCTTGTTCAACCACTTGTAAATTTACTTCATCCAAAATTTGTATTTGAGTTTGATCATTTTGGTTTTCATTTGGGTTTGAATAACCTAATAGAAGATATAAATTATATACTTATTTAAAGTTACAAGTGAGGATATTTAATTAAAATCGAACCATTTTGATATTTAGATCCAGGCGGTGGAGGTAATTTTCCAGTAGATGAAGATGCTTTTGTACGTTTCATTAGCTCTGCATTTTCTTTATCATATGCTTTACGTTGAATGGCTTGAAATGCATTTAAAGCAGATGTAAACGATTCAGCTAAACGTTCTTTTTGAATTTTTAATTGTCTCTGATAAAATTAGCGATTCATTAAACAAGATACATACATTTAAACTTTACTGCAATATACCTGATCTGTTTGAGAAGAATATGATCGTATTTCATTAAGTTCCTTTAAATTATGACTAGTATCTTTAGATAGCTGTTGAGTATAATGTGATATTTGATGTCTGTAATTTTTTAAATCTTTAGATTAAATATTTAAATGAATTATTTACTATGCATATTTAACTTACAATTGTTTTCTCACTTCTGTAGCATCTTGTACGGTATTTAATTGGTTTATCATTCTATTCATAGATGACACTATAAAAAAATTAATATCTTATTTTAATTTTATGCTATTAAATGTTTAACTGATAGGAACTAGAATTTATAGAATATTATAATCAAAAGAAACATTATTCGCTTATTATAATATAGTAATAGATTTATTATTCTGAGCAGTGAGCGGATTGAAAAAACTAAATAGCACAGATTGTCATTGTTCAAATATTTAATAAGTCTTTGACTCTTTGAGACACTGTGTAAAAAAAACTTTATACGTGTAAGAAAGAAACCAATTGCAATTTAGTACATTTTGATTTGTTTTAGTTAACCAACATACAATTGTTCTTCTGATGGCCATTAAAATTATAATTAATAAAACTATTATCATAATATGAGGTACCAAGTATACAGTGACGTAATTGCACATAAAAATACCCTAAGGCAAAAAAGTTTTTTCTCCCCTAAAATAAAAGAAGTTATATTCTTTGTTACTAAAATAGTGTAGTAAACCCCTCTCTCCCAAAAATTAAATGACATAGACAATTTTTCTATGCCCCAAGGTAACTACCTTTTGATGCCCCTAGCTACATCACTGAAAGTAGGATAAATCATAAATGCCAAACATTTAATCATTAATTGATTACAATATTACAGTCAACAAATTACAGTTTTCACACCATTTAGTATTCATTAAAATAATCCTCACGAGATATTGATAATTTGATAAAAAAAACACAAAATACATAAACTTAGTATGGTTAATAATTATAATTATTAATCAAATTACTTAAATGTTAATAATTTTGTAACTATCTGTTCAGAACAGGAGCATACAATAGTTATGCATGACATGTAATTATTTAGTCTGGAACTATATATAGTAGAGAAAAGTCCTCACTAAATCTTCTAAAGCAAGTAGCAACTAGTTAATTCAAATCAAAAAATGTATTTTAACTATTTTCCTTAAAAAGTATATGCCAACATACATCTAAAAACATTTATAATTTATCTATTTTATTAAACTTTAATCAAATCATAATTGCATAATATATAATATAAATATATTCAGTATAGTAGATATAACACTTTATTTGAGAATATTTTCAATCTGTATTATATAGTAAGTAAATTTATCTTGAATATTCAAGTTAATAGTGGCATAGCCAAGGATGGAGCGTGCTATAGCCCCCCCCCCTCCCCATTGACCGTATTTTGTATATTTTGAAATGTTTACATTAAAAAATGGAAATTATCTTACAAATTTTAAATATTTAAAATAGTTAATATGTTAACGGCAAATCAACGTTAATATGTTATCAGTATTTTTGTTTTGTATTTTAAATAACTCAAGTTAAAAGTATTTATCCTCCTCCCCCCTCCAGGGGCGTTCTCAGGATTTTTCTATGGGGGGGGGTTCTGAAAATTTACTTGAATTTAATAGCATATAATATCAAAAGTAGAAAAAACGTGTATTACTAAAATGTAGGAAAACAAAGATCCTTGGGGGGGGATCTATCCCCCATATCCCCCCCGTGAGAACGCCCATGCCCCCCTCATAAAAACCTGGCTACACCTCTGGGTTAAAATCACTATAAATTTTATCCAAGATAGAAAATTCTATTATTTCAACATAGTAATCATCTACTTACTATTTATTGTTAGAACCTAGCAGTCACAATATTAAAATTGGTAATAAAAACACCATAAAAAAATAAAATATGATCAAGATTAAATTTAAAAATACATTTCTAAAATAAGAATAACTTAAAAACATGGAATATATTCTTACCATTTTGAGATATTTTTTGGATATTGGTGCCAATCAATTGAGCCAATTTTTGAAAATCTTTTTCGCCTCCATTGCTTTGATATGAATTTCCATAAAAGCTGTCCATTGTTATTAATATTTATTACCTAATTTATACGGCAATGACACTTGAAGTTTAATTCCAAACAGAATACCACTCAGTCAACGAATTATAATAAACAAAATGTTCACTGTTTTGTATAAAACTATTATTATTATGTTATCTCAAACAAAAAGATTAAAAAAGTATATTTTCACAACACAGTGTAGTAACTTGTAATAAGTGAGGGATAGAAGTGATTAATGATTCATCATAGACAAATAGACAATAACAAAATATTATAGATTACAGTAGTATAGTAGACAGTCACAGTAACTAAGTTACTAGTAAGTAGTATTGAAAATTGTAATTTTAGTAAGACGAAGGCGTAGTGGCGTACGCGTACTAACTACTATACTTATTATGTATGATAATTGATAAATTATTATCTATAGTTATCAATAGTTAGTACCACCATGATGAAAACATACAAGTGTTTCGTAAAAATGAATAAAAAAACTAATAAAAGTGATCTAGGATATTAGATATTATCATGAATCATGGACAAAGATATATTTTAAATAAATAGTATCAACTATCAAATATCAATGTAAATAGGTTGGCCTTGGTTAAGAGGATGATTTTTTAATTTTTTCTAATTTTTTAGAGGTTGGAGGTATATATATTATATCGTATATATAATAATATATGGATACCCTTATGGCTTATATTACCTTTTTTTTTCCAGTTTTTAACCGACGGCGCTGTGGAAGCAGCTTTTGCATTACTTCAATGGCGCCGCCATTGTTAATTGAACAAAACACAAATAATAATCAAATTTAACATTGGCGTTAGCCACATCAAGGCCCAAAGGGTTGCCGTGACATGCCCCGACTAACTCCTTTTACATTGGTATAAAATTAAAGTATATACATCGATTTAGTTACTAAATTTTAGTATTACGTATTTGCACCTGTTTTCTAGGTCCAGCCGAAGCGAACCTAACCATAGAGTTAGAGTATGTCTTGATCTGCCGTGATCGTCGTCCCTCCCGATACCTGTACTACCTATTATAAATGATGATACAAATTACAAAATACACAATAATATTTATTGTAAATTATAATTTGTAGAATTATAGTTAATAAACATAAACATAATAAAAACATACCTAGTTGCATCGCTGCAGTTTATAATATCATGTCTATGGAAATAAGAAAATGAAGTTATGAGAGGAATGAGGATCAAAGACAATGAATATTTTAAAAATTAGCTACCTATATTACCCACTCATCTCATCAAAAGAAACAGGAACTGAATATCAAATATTTCAATATTTGTACTAGTAGCCATACTAAAAAATAATTTTGACATCGATCTCTATAGTCTATACATACCTATGAGTTCTGATTAAGATACTCTATACTCTATAGTCTATATTGACTTATTATCTTTAACCTACACAAAATACAATATAGTAAAATACACTACATAACTTGTCTTTTTAGTTTTTTTCCCTGTAATTTTGATGAATTTAGTCAAAATTTAAACTTTAAACACTATTAAAAGAATTACACACATATTTAATATTTTTATATATATTTTTAATATAATAAATTAATAATATTAATGATATAATAAACTAACAAAAATTATTTGAGGATAAATTGTTATTATACCTATTATAGTGACTATAATTATAATCATGACAAATATTAAATATTAAAATTATTAATATAAAAATTTGTCATGATTATAATTATAATATTATTATTATTATTATAATTATACCTACATTCGAATACACAATGTCTGAATGTCGTTAAAATGTGAACTTCAAATATTTTTAAACAATTAATAGATTATAGATACTACCTACCATTGATTATAAATACAAACCTTGTATTTATAATCAATGATACTACCTACGTTAAATTTTAGTAAGAAATTTCTAACTAGATTCCAAAAAATGCCGACGAGCCGCCCCTGCTTAGCTTTGTTGGTCACAGTGATGAACACTAGAACACTATACAGTCTATACCTACAATTGTATTAAAAAATAAACATATTCGTCTTTCTAAAATCAAAAATAAAACTGAAATCAATCAAAATGTTCCTAATGGCTAATGTAAATATTTGAATTTATATTATTTTTCTGAATATTGTTCACAGTAATTGTCTGTACATTTTTTGTAGTTGAACTGTTGAACTAAATATACAATAATTGATTATATTATATGAGTATATGACTCATGTCAATAAAATTCTATTATACACGCCTTTATGGCTTTATATATTAATTATGTTCTTGCGTCAAAGTATACGAGGTGGTCCAGTTAAATGTTAACAGTTATAATATTATAGGTACTTCAAAAACTTTTTTAAAAATTTTATTTTTACACGATTTAGCTTTGTTGCAAACCAAATTTTTTTTAAATTTTGGATTATTTAAATTCATAAATTAGGTAGGTAGTATGTTACATTACTTAAATAAAAATCAAATTAAAAACTTAACCTAATTAATGTTAATTTATTATAATTTATAACTTATATACATATTTTAGATTTAAATAAGTGTAGGTAGTAATTATTAGTAGGTATTAATTTTACAGGAAACCTAATTCTGCTATTGTACTCAGCTGATTTAACTTATAATTGATTTGATACTAAACTCTAAGTAAGAGAATCTGAACTCTGATGTACATGGGAATAATTGAAGTTATAACCCCCCGCCCCTAAATTTGAGATTTTTTACAAATCCTACAAAATATCTATTTGCATAATATATATTTAAATTTAAATTCATAACCTCCTACTGAAAATTATGCCACTTCTATTGCTATACGCCGACATATATCATAAATGTCTTATTTGTTTTATTATATAATTCATAATTTTGAATAGCTATCTAACTTTATAGATACAAACTCAAAACCTTATTTTTCCATAATAATATAACTTGCAAAGTACTAATTTCATTGGTTTTAATAATGTGAAATAATCATGAAACATTCTGTTTATGAATTAGTGTCATTTATAGCTAAATAAATCATGAAATTTTTAAATAGTAGTATTAATGATAATGATTATATTTATGCCTATTTGCATTAAAAATTAATGAAGAAATAGCAAGCATTAAATATAATTTAATGTTCTATTAAATAAATCAAACTTTTTATGAAACTTTTCATAAGTCTACAATAATAATAAGTACATTTCTCTTTCTCAGCAATATTAGTTTATTATAAGTATCATTTTTTTTAAATACTAAGCAAACAGTATAAAATAATAATAAATATAATATACATAATATTATGCATTTTTGAGTCTTCATAATAATAAAAATAAAGATGCATTGAATTCAAAATCTATAGATTTTTTATTATTAACCAAAGCTTTTAAATTTTAAGTATGAGTTATCAAATTTATATTTTTTAGATATAGTTTTAATAACCATACTCTTCAGTATGTTATATAATAATTAAATTACATGAGACATATAATTATACATTTTAATTCTAACAACAAACAATGTAATTAACTTCTATAGAACTCTTTGAGTTGTGGATCGATAGGTTTCAGTATAACTTTATCCTTTAGATTAACAACCCAACCGGGTTCTAGGCCATAAAATATTTGTCTTTGATCTTTTCTGCTGACAAGCATGTCATAATCTGGATCATCTTCAATTTTAGGAAGTTTATATCCATATTTCTGAGCTAAAACAAATCGTTCCCAAGATATTTTTTCAGGATCTGCTAAATAACCACGATTTGCTGCACTCGAATAATATAAAATGGCATCTTCAGGGGGAATCATACGCCTGGGTATTGCTTCTCCTATAAAATAAAACAATATAATCATGAATAAATTAGATATTTTTTTTATGAATTAACACATATTATTTGTGAAACAGTTATCAGTTTTAAAATTAAAAATATATATATATTTTTTAAGAGGATACTAGTATATTACTGTCTGCTATTGATGGAATTTCTAAATTATGATGTGTTATAAGATTTGATTTAAAGTATTAACAATAAATTATGAGGATTCATTGCCTATAGAAAATGTATATATTTACACATTACACAATAAGTAAATTGTACAAGATTTAAACAATGGAAGTTTCCTATTGGCACACCCGGATTGACAAGGTATCGGCCTAAAGAATTTCTTATGTTTAATTACAGCTATAGCTACTTTACAGTTTAAAAAATTTGAATTAACCAATGTTTGTACTAATTTATCATAATAAAAAAAAAAATACGACAAAACTTGGTCCATATTTTGAGCAGTTCACCAAGTTTTCCTCAGTAACTTGCTAGGCAAATCCAGCCTTGCACCTCATGGAAATGTTTTTAGGAAGAGAGTAAGTCCCTATACCAGTTTCTTTTAAAGCACTTGAGTGAGTTACTTTATTAAAAAATACTATACAAATTTAGAACTGCTGAACACAAATTTGTAATATAAGTATGTGTAATAGTGAGAACATATAATGGTGTGGAGTACTAGCTCTTTATGAACTATTTTTGTCTTAATTTAAAATTAATTTAAATAGTTTAGAACAGAGGTTCTCAAACTTTTCCTACTCGAGGCGCCCTATTAGAACTTAAGTTTGCTCATGGCGCCCTTGATTAAATGTACGACCTTTTTTAAATAAAATCTTGGGATCAAACTTAATACTGCTACTCTCATTTTCAGAGCCGCGGCTCCGCTGACAATATACCGCGGCGCACAGTTTGGGAACCTCTGGTTTAGAACACAATTTTATGATATATATATATATGTGTGAAAGCTTTAAAATATCTACATAATTTACTTTACAAACCTCTTTGAAAAAACTTTTTAGGATTAATTAAAATAAATAAACTATTAACATCAAAAAATGATGTTGTTATAACTCCTCCATTTCTTTCTATGGCTGCAATTGTAGATTCACTGGTCCATTGAACTTCTATATTAATTTTTGCCTTGAAATTGTCGGCTCCCTAGTATATAAAAATATTTATCAATAAACTTAATTAATTTATAACAGTCAATACTATGAATAGGTGGGTTAGGTACATAAATACAATTAAGATTTGCATAACTAACTATTTTCATAATGTACCATAACTAAAAATTTTAAATCAGTCAAAGCTGCTTTAATTACAAGTATCTAAAGAAGAATAAATAATTCATTATATTATATTAATTATATGCATTGTCAAGAGTTATCAATAAAATATCTACTGATAGAATTTGTATAATTCTAAGAGAAAAGAAACTCAATATCCCAACAATCATGTATAAATCAATCAACCCAAGACACCAATAGATAATTAACTTCCTCAAATGCATCAGATTAAACAAATAAATAATACAACTATATATAAATTTAATGTCAGTATTGTATAATACAATTTGTATTATATTTATATATAATGTTGTATTGTTCATTATATTAATATAATATAATACATGTCTATATAGCAATATGACCGATGTTATCAAAGCTCTATTGAAAAAAAACTTACTTCATCAACCAAATTTACTCCAAAGTGTTTATCTTCTGGATTAATGTTATATAAACCCGTATTGCACAGTACTGATAAATCAATTGGCTTTGTAATGTCTATACGATTCAAATCAATCATTTTTTGTAAAGTGGCTAACGATAGTGGAGGATATTGTCTTTTAACACTAAAAAAAGGTTATAATATATAATTAGATAGGAAATTATCTTGAATACTGTATTAAGATATTTTATAACATACTGATGATCCTTATAATATTGTTCTCTAGGAAATTTCATATAAAATGGAGTATTTCCTGTCTCATATCCCGGTCTCATAAAGTTTTGCCTAGCTTTTGATCCTTTATTACCATGACCATGTTTGTCACCTCCATGCTGGGCTCTTCCTCGTTTATTCTAAAATAAAATAATATAAATATAATATTATTTATGAATCATACATTACAAATGATTAAAAAAGATTAAATAGTATTGTTTTTTAAACTTAATTACATTAAATACATAACTATTAATATTCAAACATGTAATAACTAATAAAATAACTAGAACTATATTTTATCAATACACTCAAGTAGTCAAGTAGATGGTAAAACATAGTAAAAATATTTAATTATAAACTTATTAAACGTCAGATATTTTTTTTTAGATAATAAATAGTTAAAATTAACAATAATTTTTATAGGTAGTTACTTTTTTAACTGCTCCATCATTATTTCGAAGATTAGAAATAGAGAGTCTTGGTAGATTTCTTAATAAATTCAAAACGTTCTTATTTGTGAATGACGTCATTTTAATAAGTAACTTAACTAAAAATTATAAAGATAAATGCACACAAATTGGAAAATTAAATAATCATTTTAACTTAAAATCATTAACTATAGAACATTAGAAGAACATTCAACATAATATTTATTTTTTTACACAACCTACAAATTTAAGTAGTGATAAAATAAAAATTGATAACGTACCTACTAGCTATCAATTACGATTCACATATTAATGTAATGTATGTAATGTGTTTGCCATATTCTGATACTATTTTCAGTAATATATTGTATAGTATAACATTCTTACATTCCCATTATTTATAATATTTATAAATAATTACACAGTAATTATAATTAAATTAAGAGGATGTAGTACCCACATGTGTAGTTGTCTCCGTCTTACACACGTGTGACATAGCAAAAATGTCGTTCACCATTTTCAATATTGTACTGTTAGTTTTGATATAAGAGTGAATTGACCTATTATAAAATTTAATGGTCTGATAATTATCCAGGGTCCCATGTAGTCTTTTATTGATATTATTATTTTTAAGCAAGTTATGATCTTTTTGAAACTGATTAATTTTAAAATACTTACTCATAAGTCATAACTCGCTTTAAAATAACATATAATAAAACGCTTATGAGATGCCCTATATAATGTTTTTAACTTTAAATTCTATAATAGGTCATTTAACTCTAATTTGAGAAATCAATATGGTTATAAACGTTATAGTCATTTTTGTGAACGTAAAATTTGCTATGTTGCGCGTGGGTTAGAGAGAGATAACAAATACTACGCTGGCATCCCCTTAAACGTACAACAAAATCTACTATCATAAGTAGGGCTAACTAACCTAACATTTAAAATGCATTTAAAATGCTAAAAATTATGGTATAAAAGGCCCTGAAAATGGTTTTTAATTTAACATTTATATTGATATTAGTGTATTATTATATGCATAAAAATTTATTTATTTATCTAATAAAAAGAGTTTTGATTTCGAAGTTGATTGATTCTTTATGCATTATGCTATTCACCTGAAACGGCTGAAACATTTTTTTAAAAAGCTTTTAAAGATGTTAATTGAAGAAATTTTATTAAAAATAATACTGGAAAAATGAACTTAAAAAAGAAAATATGATCTAAACAATTAAAAAAATTAAAAAATGCAAAATAAAAGTTTCATAAATGGATTTATTATTGCATAATTCAAATTATGTACTGAAAAAGCTACGTTTCACAATTACTAAAAATAAATGCACTTTCCTACAAATTCACAGCCCTAATCATAATAGCCAATAGGTATAGGTATTATAATTATTATATACATATTGGAATTTTCTTGACACATAACACAATACAATTTTAATAAAAAATATTAGATGGATAACTTATTTATCTATTTAGTATTTGTGAAATAAAAGACCATGTGTTTTCTACGTTCTTGTACATTTTTAATTTTAAAGAATAGAACCATACTTACAATTATGTAAATATGTAATTACTATGAAATCATGAATCTGTACGTTAATAGATGCCTATTATAACAAAATGCTGCACAAAAAAATGGAAAGTAAAAGGATTGGTTCATTTGGTTGTACTTTTTCATGCTAATATTACATGCAGATTGCAGTTTATAAACAGATATCAAATTTACTCCATTTAAATATATGCTTACCATAAACAGTGGTCAGCAACTTTTTTGGAATCTCAGTCCACCTTCATGAATTAAAAAGTTCGCGAGCTGGAAAAAATTAAAAATTTTATATTTTTAAATTCTTAAATTATTTATCTATAAAAAAAAAATAATATCTAAAACTTAAAAATAATGAAATGTAAAAAAAAAATATAGTCGTTCTAAAATTTAAAGCGGGCCGCCGGTTGCCATTTACATTATAGTTAACACTAAAATAATTGTAAATACTTTAAAAATTTCAAGTATATATAAAATACAAATATTCATAATCATATTGTTATTTATAACTACTTATACATCACCTAAATAAAAAGTTACCTGGCGTATAGTTAGGCAAAATGGGTACATTACTACAATGTTATTATGTTGCCGAAAATTATTTCATGTTTAGCTAATCATTTTTATAACAATATCATTAGTAATTAACTCGCCATTGTATACTTCAGATTTCTAGCTAGAACAGCTATAAATTAAGAACATACAGAGCAACATGCAATTCCTACAACTTCCGAGCCCTAATCATTATACATTCATAGATAATAGAAATTCTTCTATTGTCTATGATTATATTAGGTTTATGCAAAAATATTAAGTATTATGTCAGTTATTTATATTACTTATTTCCCAATGATGACAATGATGGGAACAACAATTGTGAATACATTAAAATAGTGTACGGCAGTGCTTGAATTGGGGGTGGTCGTGGGGGGGACGGAGTCCGCCTTCTTTTTTTTTTTAGCATATTTCTTCTATTTATTTGAAAGGGAATGTTGGAAACGCAACATTTGCAGTAGTGAATTTGTAAATCATCAGTTTTTTCTCTATAACCAGTATAACCTATAACCTATAGCCATAATATTTGTATATTTGTATTGACTATGAAAAAAAAAATTGGTTAATAATAAGGGTAATTAATATAATCAATCGTTAGGCTGCGGCGACCACACCTAAACCTTTTTTCTATGCGACCGCTGCGATCCTAGATATTGTGAACGTGAATATTTTTCACTTTTATCATAATATTGTATAAAAGAAGGGGATGATGTAAAATCTATGAGTGTTTTTTCAACAAATTTTACACAAATTCGCTTTTAACATCGATTAGCCACATTTGAGTAAATTGCTCATTTTATATAGGAAATTTATATGAAAAAAAATATCCCTAACTAGGTGTTTCTGAATAATAAACTTTATTAAATGAACGTGGATATATGAATGACTAAAAAAGATCTTGTATAATAGACAATTATTATACGTTACAATTGTACAAACACTACAAAAAAAAAAAAATTACGTTTTCGTAGTATGTACAATGTTTCGAACAAATTCGTATGTCATTCAACGACAGTCACCGAATAATCGGATCAAGATTCAGGATCAAATCACACGCGTTGTCAGATCATTACAGCGGCACACGAGACGGGCAGCTCAAACGAGGGCGATACACCCGTAACGCCAGTGGCGGATTAACCTTCTCAGCGCCCATAGGCACGCTCAGTGTTTACCACCCCCCTTTTTTAATACTATCCAAAAATCGTAATTTGAATACACTGACACGAATAATGATATAGCCGTCCCGTGAGTGAGAAATTGTTTAAAGGTACTATATGGTTGGATAATTTTTAATTTACACTTTAGTTCAAATATTGTATTACATAATATAAATCTTACAAGTTGCAATCGATAAATTAGGTGTATAAAGAGTACGAATGGTTTAATCCAGTTCTTTTCGAGCTTTTAATTGGGAAAAATCATTTATCATGTGGTCAAAGTCTAATTCATTTATGATGCGGTTCTCAATGCACAGTATGGACTACTATGGACCCTAGGCCCGGATTTTTTTCAATTAAAAATTATAGTTGTGTACAACTCGGCCCGGTTTTTTTTTCAGGTAAAAATGATAAACGTGTAAACTAGGCCCAAATAAAAATATTATGCCAAGATTTTCTTGTATCTAATTAATAATTTTCTTATAATATTTTTGAGTACCATTTAGCACTACCTAGACGACACCACAAGAAGACGATTTTCATTAACCTCCAAAACTTATATTGTTTTATTTTCATTTTCTTACTAAGAAATTTGTTATGTAAATTTAAAATTATAATGTCATAATGTAAGAAAAATCAATTATTTTAAGTAATATTACTATATTACTCACATATTGCATGAAATGTATTATTTTCATGACGTGTATATTTTCATTTTATTATTCTAATCATTTCAAAACTAGATAATATATTTTATGTATGATTTATTCCGAACCTCTCCCCCATTTGTATGCCACTTCTTACGTATAAATATACAGTAAAATATAATATACATAATTATTTTTATAATTCATATTTTATTTTAATAAGTACTTAAAAGTTGAAGGTATTTAATAGGTACAATACAATACAATATAAGTTGATTACAATAGTATTATAATATTATATAGTTACGAATAATTTAATAGACCTCGACGAAGTAATGCTGTACTTGTTACTACAATTACAGCAAAATAAATTGAAAAATAATCATATGATGGGTACTTTTAGTTGTGTAACACACAATGAATTTATAGTCATAATAATATACCCAAATAATGTCATAAAGATTTCGATTGTCGCCGTGTCAAGTATAGATGTATATTGTATAATACGGTTTGGAAATAACCATATCTTTTCGTCAAACATTGAACATTCAAACATTTCCGCCGATAAATTTATTTATATTTACTCGCGGAATCGCCAACGTCGATCAGTTTATATTAAATCGATATTAATTTTGCATTATTCTTATTTAGCGGCTGCGTATTTCTCATGTGTATTGTGTAATAGCGCAAGTTATATCAAGAAACACGTAGCCAATTTCTTCAGATACAAACAATTATGAGTACCCCATTTGAATTCCTTTATTTATTTTTTTTGTTCATAAAAATAAAATAACATGAAACAATTTGCCGCCCTAGGCTCGAGCCTCACGAGCCTAATGGGTAATCCGCCACTGCGTAACGCGGAACTCTGACGAGGCACTGGAAGTGCCATATACTCGCTAGATCAGACGTACGCGCGACTTGTCATTTCTGCGGAACGTAACCTGCCGTGGCTCTGCGAATAATATGTCGACAATGACGATAAAGCACAAGAAAACGGGGTGTTACAAATATACGTTCTGTTTAGGAAACATACTTGAACACTTACAAATAACGTATTCTCACGAATGACTGTTTATCGCATAATACGGAAACAGAAAAAATAAAATATGCATTAACGTAAATATTTAATATAGATGTGACGATCAGTACATACTAGAGCTTAAGCTAAGGAAATGTTAGAGCTGCGAATAGGTAAGAATAAAATCACTACTTAATAATACGAGTACAAGCAATGTGCAGGCAACATTATAATATGTTAAACTTGTTAAAGATAAAAAAATATAGATACCAGATCCAGATGCCTTCCCTAATCGCGCAAGTCTGCCCGGGGTGGGTCTTGTTACGACGGAACACTGCAGGCAGTGAATGTGAATGCTGGTCGTTTCGCCGGGCCTTTTATACCTGGTGTTCTGTGACAGATAACAATAGAAACCGTAGAAACCCCAATAGTGCAATCGCCGATAAACGCACAATTTAAATAAAAGTTATTATAAGAATAAAATAATTATAATAATAATAAAAATAATTATAATAATAATAAAAATAGTAATATTAATAATAATAATAAGATTAGGAATAAGAATAATAAAAAAGAAAAAAATAAGCTAGAACCTTATCCGTGCATCCCTCCCCTCACACAGAACGGAAAAATCCCCCCTCTCGGACAAAAATTAAAAGTTAAAATATTAAACAATTATTTATTAATTTATTATGTACAAACTTTTCACAGGATTTTAAGACTTTTCCAGAGTTTTTTCCAACCCGTTCTTTTCGTATTCGTGTAGTTTGCGTCTTTGAAAGCAGTGCGTATAGGTATACCATTTTTTCGCCGTTTGCGTTCATAGCGGTTGCGATCGCGGTAACGATGAGTTCAACCGCCGAAGACAGTTTTTTTTTTCATTATTTTTATTTTCATACATAAGATCGCGGACGCCGATCAATGTACGTAATATTTATTCTATTGTTATTGCTTAAATGCACAAGTATATAATAAACGTTTGAATCGAAGCTTATTTGTCGATACACAATACTTTTTTTTGTTTTATTCAATAAATTGCATTATATATTTATAATAGTTTGTTGTTTTCGGTAGCTAAACTTTTACGTTATACTTATATTTTCAACCACAGGTTGTGCTATATACCTACCATAAAAACGTTTCTCGACGACATTTGTGTCGCACAATACTGTATTTAGATGTACATGGGTGTATTGGTGCACGTATGAAATAATAAATGATAAGTTTTTTGTAGGTGTATTGATGAGCTATTAATAACATGTTATATATCTTTATAAATCGTAATTTAAATTATATAATATCATTGGCTGATGTGAAATAAATAAATAAGTGTTTCTTTATTATAAAATATTTTTATATAATAAATTTAATGATTTTTGGGGATTATGAGTGGCTAGCTGAAGGTGATGTGGGGGGGTTTTGGCTTGCAGTCCGCACAATAATGTGATATTGAATTTTGTGTGGAACGCTCGTTCATCCAACATTCACTGAGTCCCCCTTTTAGTTTTTTTCCAAATCAAGCACTGGCGTACGGTAAACTCAGTAAGGTATATATACTGCAAAGAGCCGTGCCGTTAAGAGGAAGTGATACCCGCATGTGTTGTCTCTGTCTTATACACGCGTAACATAGTTAAAACGTGTTTTGCGCGGGACAACATTACTCCCTCAATATTCATATCAAAATTACCAAAATTTTAAATCTCATTGAGAAGAACTTTATCTGTGATGTAGCGTTTTTATTTTTTTGTTAGTAATAATCAATAATTTTTAATAATTAAACGAAAAAAACCTAAAGTTCTCAAACATATAACTTTTTCATTTAATTATTAAAAATTATTAATTATTACTATCAAAAAAATAAAAACGCTACATCACAGATAAAGTTCTTCTCAATGAGATTTAAAATTTTGGTAATTTTGATATGAATATCGAGTGAGAAATGTTGTCCCGCGCAAAACACTTTTTAACTATGTTACGCGTGTATAAGACAGAGACAACACATGCGGGTATCACGTCCTCTTAAGATATGGCGCCCAGGGCAAAATTAAAAATATTCGCCCCCTATTTTATTTATATCATTATGCATTTTAATTTTTTTGGCGTCCCTTTAAATCATGCGTCCGGGGCGCATGTCCACTAGCCCCCCCCCCCCCCCCCACAGCACGACTCTGATAGTGCAGTATAATACTGTAATATAGGTATAAATAAATGTATATAATGACTCTATGACTTAGTTATAATATCACCTATGCATTGGACACTCGGGAATAAAATATGCGTCAATATATCTCCTGATTATCAGATTATTCCCCATAATTAATATTTCTTTAGTCTTAAATGTTAATTTAATTTTTCATAGTAATAGGAATAAAACTTGCGCAAATATATATTCTTCCGGTTAAACAGCTAACAATGGTATTAATGGAATGCAGACCGCAAACAATAAATGACATTTTTTCTTTTCAAATTTAACATAACATTTAACTTGAAAGTGAACTAATGAGATATTTTATGAAAATAATCATTATGGAACATAATATATGCATCGTGTACAAAGGTATATATCAATGATTACTTTTTGCTATGGATGATAGATATAAGAACTCCGTTATATTTCTGATATTAATCGTATATTATTAATAACTACTATTTACGACTTACGTTATAGATTACGCTAAATATAATTGTAAATACTTATGTTCAATATAATATATACAAATAATAATAATTTTGTTTTTTATACTTCTGGGAAACACAAAGTTTTAAGGATACAATGTTAAATCTATATTATTATTTATTTACAGATCGCCAAAGTGCCCAAAGCAACCCAAATATAAGTATGACAGAGTGTAAGAACAATAGTAATCCACGAACAACGCCGTAAAGATTTAGACATTTATCTATTTATTTATAGCCTATAGGTTACTAGTTGGCATTATTTTGGGGTAGGTGGTAAGCATGGGCAGTTGCGGCTTTCCGATTTTAAAAGACCCTCAGTGGACTAGTTGCTTGTAATTGTAAAAATAGTGACTGTTTTTATTATTGTAGAGAAATATTATACGTTGTGTAGAGAATTGGAAAATAATTGTCATAATAATAATTATAAATGAATAGTGTTTTAAAACTATTAAATTTAGTTAAATTTAATTTACTTAAATTAGTTTTTACCAAGGATATATATTCATTATACTATTATAGTATAGTAATTCGTAACTTAAGTTGATTAATTATCCTTATATTTTTTTGATATGTTGATTTTGAAGCAAATTATTATGAGTGTTTTAAATTTCACAAAAAAAGTATAATTATAAAATGTTTACAAGGAACTAGCTTTAAAATTAAAATATAAAAAAAACTTACGCGTTGCAACGCATGCTCTAGATAATAGATTTACATTTAAATTTTATAATATATCAATTATTTGTATAATTATTTATAGTATTATAAATGTGTGATTATTGGCTTATTCTAAACGTAAACTTTTGTATTTGTACAATGTGCGTTTGTAAGACGGAAACAACATACGCAAGTATAATGTTCTCTCAACGACTCAACATAACGATATAATGTACCTACTAAACAGTCAACAGAATATCAAGTAATTATTATACTATACATATTTCATACAATTAAAATAATTATTTCGATTTAATTATTATATAATGAATAAACTGGAACATATATACATAACTATATTATCATTGATTATAAATACTAGTATTTATTTTAGATTCTGAACGGAGTGAAGAATGTATTGCTTTTACAATGATGTGTTTTTTTTTTTTTTTTGTGTCTGACGACAACATTTGGAGCAGTAATAATGCTCCGATTTTTTACTTCAGCCCCTCTTTGAATAGGAAAATTCATCTAGTTGGTACTCTTTGGGGGATCAAAAGTAAACATTTTCAAATAGTTTTCAAAAAATCGAGAAAAACAAAAAAAAAATGACATAAAAATGGCAATTTTACGAAAAACCACTTTTCGACAAAATCGATTTTTTGATTTTGCTGTAACTCAAAAACGAATTATTGTAAATACTTGAAATTTTCACCTAAATGTTTATATTATGGTTATCTCTTTACAGTTACATTTTCAAAATATTTTGACCATTTTTAAGCTACTTATAGACAATTGAAATTTTCGACTTTTCTAAGTTTTTTTTCTTCAAATGCCGATAAAAAATTTTTGGGTGGCCAGAAAATCTTGAAAATTTAATACAATAAGGTTTCTTATAAGTTTTTCTTAAAGTGATAAAAAAAAATCCGAAATCGTTAGTCACAATTTTTACGAAATATGTCAAAATTTAAATTCAATTTCATATACTCTCATTATGCGTATGTTGCCAAATACTTTTTTTATTAATAAACAGATACTATCAAGTAACTATAGTAACTATAATATTTGTTTCAAAATAGAATATATGACAATATTGTCAATATTTAAATATAATATATCCTAAACTGACAAATCATCTCCGTTCAGAATCGTTTTTCGTATACAATATGATACCTATCATTGCATTCAAATTTAACCTACCATAGTCTGAGGTCCACCCCACCCCCTAATATACTGCAGAGCGATACCCACTTACCCGCTTTTATTATTATTATATTTTATTTATTTATTATACAATTATTATAGGGTAACTTGTATAGTTATTGGCACCTTAAGAAAAATCTCATTTTTACACTAGTCCTACATACTGCCAACCAAAGATTCTACTAACTTAATATTATCAATACATTCAAAATGTTGTTATCTATTGAACAGTTTAATAAAAATTAAGTTATATTTAACCAAAAAATTTTTGTTTATAGATTCAACTAGAATAGCACTAAAATATAGTTATTGGCACTATTGGTTGTAAAGTTGGCATTGGAAAACACAGTTATTGGCACCTAATTTTTATATTATTTTTTTTAAATTGTTTATAGCCATAGGTATCTAGGTACACATCATTCTATGTACCTATAGTTATATAACTTATATACAAGTATATTAGTCTGGTACTCTGGTAGGTATAATAAAATTGTGTATAATGTGTCAATAAGTATTATAGCACTTCAGTTAAAAATATATTTATAAAAACAATACAGATATATAAGTGTAATTAACAAATATCACATATTAATAATTATTAAAATACAAATTAAAAACAATTGCTAAAATATAATTAAATTAATAACAAACAATAACAAACATAGGTAGTTATAAATCAAATGAATATTATGTGACTAGAACTTATAGTCATCAGTCTCAGACAACACTTTATAAAACAAAAACAATGCAAATAAAATTATAAAATATATAAATATATATCATACAACATAATATTTTTAAATTATCAGCAATGTATGACTAAAACCTACAGCCATTAAAGAGCATACATAAGTAACTATTAAAAATTAAAATTAAAATCAAATACAACTGTTAAAATATAGGTAATTAAATTAACAACAAACATAATACCTAAGTAGTTATAATTCATATGAATATTATGTGACTAGAACTTATAGCCATCAGTCTCAGACAATACTTTTAAAACAAAAACAATGCAAATAAAATTATAAAATATATTAATATATACCATACAGCATAATATTTTTAAATTACCAGCAATGTGTGACTAGAACCTATAGCCATTAAAGAGAATACATAGGTAACTATTAAAATTAAAATAAAAGACAATTGTTAAAATATAATTAAATTAACAACAAACATTATTAAAATCAAATGAATACCATGTGACTAAAACTTATAGCCATCAGTCACAAAGATAATACTTAATAAAAAAAAATAAAACAACAATTGGTTATTCTTTGATAATTGTCTACAACTAAGTTAAAAACAAATTAAATAGGTATGCAGTTTAGTAAAATTTGAATCATGTAAAGATACTTACCAAACATTGTCTAAATCATGTTTACCTCTTTTTCACACATGTAGCAAATAAATAGTATGTTGTCATCATTAGAAAGCAAATCACAATCATTATTTTTGTTAGTACACCTTTTGTGGAACTTATTATTACAAAATGTACATTCAAATCCTATATCGGCTATATCATTACTGCTTATAGTGGCATTACATTGGAAACATTTACCAGTAGTTTTTGATGAAAATGGTGAATCATCATTTTCATATACCTTTATACAAGTTGCATTCCTTTCCTTAGATTTTTCGGTTAAAAACTCAATAGATTGACTTGTAGTGGTTTCCACTGGTTTTTTTTTAGCTGATGGTTCTAAAAAGAGATTTCTTACAATTTGTCGTTTTCGAGATTGTGAATTATTTTTTTGATTAATTTTATTTGTTAGTTTGTTTTGTTTAGTATCATATTTCAACATTTTCTTTTTTTCTTTTTCCTCTGCAATGTTCTTTTTTTTATTTGCCTTTTCTTCATATAAATGTTTCCACTTTTGGGATGTTATAACAAATGGTACTCTTTCTACGTCACGTTTACCCTTTCGCTCTGGTGTTATAGGCCAAACTAAACAAGATTCTAAAGGAGACAGATTCATTTTCTTTATAAATGTACAAGGTTGCTCATTTTCTTCTTGAATTTCCATAACTCTATTTGATAATGGAGTAATATTGTAGTTGATAGTTGTATTTTGAATGTCATTATCGATTATACTGTTTGTTTCAACCCTTTCTAATGTTTCTATATTTTTGTTTAGATAGTGATCAACATCTTCTGAAATATAATCACTGTTATCCAACATAGAAATAGAATTTTTTTCTACATCATCATTTTTAGTACATTTCTTTAATTTTTCATATAATCTATAAAGTACATAAAACTCTTCAGGATGATTTTCTTTTTCAATAACATCCTGAATGTTATTTAATTTTTCCATTATTTCTGAACCAACAATATCAGTAAAATTATGATATTCTAGATTATTATAGTCTGCAGTGTTATTAATCATATTTTTTTCTGTTAAAGTTAATTCTTTTTTTCCAAGACATTTTCTAAAGTCAATTTGGTCTGGATTCCAAGGATAAAGACCGCATGCTTTGAAACCATTCATTAAAATTTCTGGTCTTATTGTTTTGTTTATCACTTTTTGTAAAATAGGGGCAAAATCTTTTTTAGTAATCGCGCAATGAGGATTTTCATGGCGCCATTCAAATACACCCTTTTTCCACCCACCTTTTAGAGGTCTAAATGCTGCTACATCCGCTGGTTGAAGTATTCTGGTAGCATTTGGGTAAAGAGCAATTAAAATGATTTTTAAATTATTGCATAAAATACTTAGATGGTAAGTAAGGTGGCTTTTATGACCGTCTACAAATAATATTACAGGAAATTCTATACCACTTTGAATAAGAAATGGGTGAAACACATTTGCCACGAATTCATAAAATACTTCAGACACCATCCATCCTGAATCTGAGCGCCCAATACCCCAATTTGCAGGCACCGAATCAATAATATTTTGTGGTATTCTTTTGTAATTAAATATTACCATTGGATGACATGTTTCTCCAGCTGCATTGAATGTAAACATTACCGTTAAATTCTCTTTAGCGTTACCAGTTGCGACTTCGTAGACATCCTTGGCTCCTTTTGGACCCAGAACAGACTGCGTTTTGGGGCATAAAGAAAACCCTGATTCGTCTCCATTAAAAACCCTGCGTGGATCTTTTAAAATATTCTCCAAATTCTCATCAGTTAAGTATTGGTAAATATCGGTGAACCACTTTCTAATATCAAATTCACTAAGATTAGCACTGGCAGCAGATACATGCTCACTAGTTCTTATAGAAATAACAGGATTACGCCGGAGAAATGCTTTATACCAACCAACTCCTAACATAAATAAATAAATAAACAAAATTTTATTATTTTCATTGATAATTAATAAAAATATTTACCAGGCAAATTGTCTTTGAAAGGAGTTGTTCTTTGGTTATTATCTAAATACTTTTTAACACTATATTGAACATCTTCTCTGCGTCTAGGAAATCCTTTTTTAGAACTTTCTATGATCCACTTGACCAGTAAACTTTCTTCAGCTTCAGTTAGGATAGGAGATGAGCCACATTTAAACTTTCTGTCTGGATTCTTCATACGGAATTGTATGGTAGATCTAGCAACTCCAAATTTAATAGCAGCCTTTTTTTTAGACATTCCATCATGTACAGCTTGAATTGCAGCTGCTATATTATCTTCAGAAAATGTAGATGATTTTTTTGGCATTTTTCTAACCATAAAGTAAACATAATGTTAAGTATAAGAAAATAAATTTACAAATTTAATAGGATAATATAATAAATAAATTGGTATAGTATAATACAACATAATTAAAATTAAGTCATTTTAATTTATAACTTATGTTCAAAATGTCATCATTAAAGATTAATAGGTAGGTAGGTGTTTAGGTATATTAAATTTAATAGTACATAATAGAAACATAATAATATAAACCTAAATCTAGAAAATTTAAAGTAAGTACCTATCTATGTATAGTGAATAAAGTATTTTATTATCTTTAATGCAATAATAATAAATTTTAATATTATTTTATCTACAAATATTAAAATTATTTAAAACTTAATAGTTTATTAATGTATATTAATCAATATTTGATGTACTTATCAAAGAAATGTATAATTTTTTAGGTAGGTACTTATGTGTTTATTAGTAAGAACAATGTTAGGGAAAAAAACAAAAATTAGGACAATTTATTTGAAAGCTTTATAGGTATAATTTTAAATGCTTTCATATTTTTCATTTAAATAATATAATGGATGGCAATAACTATATTATATAAAAATTACACAAATTCTATTATTGGCACCCCATGCCAATAACTAACTAAACAGAAATATACAATATAGTTATTGTCATCTACTATATTATTTAAAAGAAAAATATGAAAGCATCTAAAATTATATAAGTAAGCTGTACATGTTCTAAGAATTCAGAATCAACAGAATATTACTGTTTGCGACCATTTATATACGAGTTAATTCTTATTTTCATAGCAGTACTCTATCACGATTTTAAGTAATGTCTTACCTTTTTCGACGTCTTCTTCAACAATAGTTTTTGAATAAAATGTTGTATCTTATCAGTCACTGAACAATAATAACATTTGGCGCAAATATAAATAGGACAGTGTGACCAATTATTTAAAAATATAAAATCTTTTTAAAATCCAACACAGCACTATTTATTGATAAAATAAGTAAGGTATGCCAATAACTATACCCCTGCCAATAACTATACAAGTTACCCTACGTACAATAATATACTAATTATTATATTATTATATTTATATCAATTTAACCAATAGTTGAAAAGATAAAATATAATAGCTTTGAAAACTATACGTAGCTACCTATACCTATTTATGTTTAAATATATATCTATAGACCTAGTATTAAATATTAGATATAATCTGCTTTACTGCGATATTTTTTAGTAGTTTTTAGTTATTTAAGCTTATTTAATTTAAACATAAACATTACAGCATATATATAATATAAGTAATTATTAAGTTTAATAAAACATAATGTAAATTTCAATAATATAATTATATTGAATATTGATGTGTATATTATTCCAAAATTTCAAAATTAATCACAATTTTATTTTATTCGATTTATTTAAAATATACTTATAAGTTATAGGTACTTACGACTTTTTATTATTTTTAAATTCAACTAATCTATTATTTTAAAATTTAAATACATTTTTATAAATAATCAAGTTTTAATATACATATTCAAATGTTTACCTTAAAGTATCTATACTCTATAGGTATAATTAATTGGATTTGTATTCCTCACATTTCTTTATGATAATAATATAAGTACGAATTTTGTAATTTTAAATTGTCACCAGTATATGTAACGTTTTGATGAATGATAGTATTGGTAACTTAACCTATAGATACGATGTACCGTTTATGAATATGAATGGGTTTTTGTTAGTCCTTAGATATATTACGATTCTCACGTCTATATACAGGTATACATTATAATGGTCCAATGAAATCAGTGAACCCAAGAATCAGTTAGAATGTTCCCTTTCCATTCTTGGTGTATTGTTAAAAGAACTGGTTTCCTGTTACTTATGCCAGGCAACGTGGGTTAACGCCCACTGCATTGCTATAACATAACCAGACGTAGGTATACATGTGATGTCATAGGAGGTATTAGAAGGCTACGGTGTATACTTTTACATTCTTTATGTAGTCTCTTACTGTACGCCCGTGTATGTATAAGTATTGAAACGTATTACATTATATCTGTGCGGTTTATTGTGTTATATTAAATAAAAAGTTTTATGTTTAATTTTGATGGTTAAAATTCAAAACTGAAGAAACATGGGTAAATTATATTGTTTTTAAAATTTTACATTAGTTGTTAATTATATATTTATATGATTAATTATAATAACACTTAGTTATATATTATGATTAAAATTAAACAAAGACAACTTACGTAGGTATTTACTATTTAGCTACTTCGAAGTCCGTAGGTAGTTGTTTACGTGTAGATATACTTGTATATTTTAATATATATGGATTATGTTTAAATTGTAATTGTACCTATTTTAACAGTTAACACTCATTGGCTATCTCAAAAGTATTGTCTATTTTAATGAATTTTTTTTAATGATAATTATTAAAAAAAAAAAAAAAAAAGCGAGTAAGTGAGTATCGCTCAGCTGTACATTAGGGGGTGAGGTGGACATCGGACTAGGGTAGGTTAAATTTGAATGCAATGATAGGTATCATTGTATACGAAAAACGATTCTGAACGGAGATGATTTGTCAGTATAGGATATATTAACATATTTAAATATTGTCATATATTCTATTTTGAAACAAATTCAAATATTTAAGAAAAAGTTTCAAAATCTTACCTTGAGTAATTTTTTAAAAATAACAAAAATCGAAAATTATTTATTAGTGAAACGTTATTTTACACGTCGTGTGTTTTTGATTTCAAATTAAAATTAAAACTTTAAACACTCGTAATTTTTTTTAAATTAAATAATCCTCAAACTTTTTTATAATTATTCTAAGCTTAACTTATGAACAGCATAGTATTAAATTTTCAATTCTTAGCTTTTGATAGTAAAATATTTATAAATTTTTAACTACCAAATAGTTAAAAATATTCATGATTTTGACGAATTTTTGTCAATATTTGAACTTCAAATGCTAATAAAAAAAAATTGTGACTATGATGTATTTTTATAATTTTTGAATGAGAGTTAGAACAAGTTATGTGGACCCTTCAATTAAATTTTCAAGTAATTTGTCCCAGCTAAATGTTTTTTAATCAACATTTATAAAAAAAAATGAAAAAAAATTGAAAATTTCAATTGTCTATAAATAGCTCAAAAAAAGTCAAAATGTTTTGAAAATCAAATCACGTAAAGAAAATGGCAATCTAAATAACTGGTAAAATTTTCAAGTATTTACAACCTATACTGTTTGAATAACAACAGATATCAAAAATCGTTTGAGGCTAAACCGTTATTTAACGTGGTTTTGTAAAAATTTAAATTTCAAACACTCATAAAAATTTTTTGTCTGAATCCGGTATAGTTTTTTTACAGATATTTAAAGAAAAATTTACGGAGAACCTTGTACCAAATTTTCAAAACTTAGTTATAAAATAAAAAAATTTTACGATTTTTCAACCACAAAATTACTTGCAAATTTTCGCAATTTTGACATATTTCGTATAAATTCGAACTTTAAAAAATTGTGATTAACGATTTCGGATTTTTTTTATCATTTTAAGAAAAACTTATAAGATACCTTGTATTAAATTTTCAAATTTTTCTGGCTGGCTAAAAACTTTTTATCGTTATTTAAAAAAAAAATATTAAAAAAAATTAAAAATTTCAATTGTCTATAAATAGCTCAAAAAAAGTCAAAATACTTTGAAAATTTAACTGTGTATAGAAAACGCTAATATAAACATTTGGTGAAATTTTCAAGTATTTACAGTGATTAGTTTTTGAATTACAACCATATAAAAAAATCGATTTTTTTTTAAAACTGTTGGAAAATGTTTACTTTTCACCTCCAAAATGCACCAAGGATATCCACTTTGGCCACTTTGCCATCGGAAACCACCCCCAAAGTTTGAAATTGAAGCATTATTTCGACTAGTTATGCTGTACACAGACACAAAAAAAACACACATCATTGTAAAATCAATACATTCATCACTCCGTTCTGAATCTATAAGTATAAAAAAATCTATAATGATAAAATAATGATATCTACGTTTTAATTTTACAATTCTAAGTAAGATTTTATTTGAGAATTTTGTTAGATAAACAATTAAATATAAACGATTTTTTAAAACGTTTAAAAAAGTTAATATGAACTTCTCTCAAAAAACTACTGAAGATATATTATTAATTATAATGTTAATTTATAATTATCATTTCAAAACAAAATTAATGAAAAAAAAAATATTTTTTTCCCTAAGTGTAGATGTATTGAAGTACAGTAGAAACCGTTTATAATGACACCGGTTGTAATGACATACCGGGTGTAATGACCTTAGATTGCAAGTCCCGGCAAAACTCTTATATTGTAATTTAATTTTCGTCATTTTGGTTATAATGACAATTGGTTATTATGACCAATTTTGACTAGTCCCTTGAATGTCATTATAAACAGTTTCTACTGTATATAATATTTCGGAATATAAAATAAAAATGTATGTTTTCATTCAAAAAAGTTAAAAAATTTAAAATTATGAAAAATTGTAAAATATATGATAATGTAGGTATAATATTATACCCATTATATTATTATTATATTTATTTGATATTATATAATAAAATTATGTAAAAATATTATACTAAAAAAATTTAAAATTTCATATAATTAGTTGAGACACTTGTTGGATCACCTTGTTCTTGCGTGTATGGTTATTCTTGGATTAAATTTAACTAACATAATATATTTAAATATTAAAGGCATGCATACAAACTATAATAATTATACTACCTACGTAAACAAAATAAATTCTTAAAAATGATCATAGCTATGATTTTTAGCAATCGATTGCAATAATAATAATAATAAATTATCCATCATCATTCCTATTTTCTACAACTATTTAGGTTTTCCGTTAGAAACCTCTGAACTGTGAAGTATAAATAAAATATAGGCAAAAAGAGATGTGATGCGAACCTTGATTTGAAAAATAGGTAATAATTTTCGTTATAGTCAATTACTAATTAGTTACCTACATATTATAATACAAAAATATTTATTGTTTATAAATAGTATCGCAATTGATCTGGAAATAGACACAGGTAGTTCCATATAGATAATAGATGTATGTCATATGACGGCATATGATATATTTTATTACACAACTTCTAAACTAGTATAAAAGTCTGTGATTTATTATCCATGGGTGACATAAATCATGGTTCTACCTAATAGTGACTATGCCATACACGGACGTAATAATTACAGTCTATAACAGCAATACGAGTACATGATGACTTAATTCCGGTTATTCTATACTCTATATATCTATAGCAAATAGCCAATACCATAAATATAAATATATAATAAATATGTAGTTTTGAAATTAATATTATATGACTTATCTATTGGACTAATTAAGCCCTATTAGAATAAAGTGTTCTAAACTTCCAAGCTCAACTATTTTAAACCAGGAAAGGAAGATTATAATTATTATTATAGCAGTAATTGAGTAATATGGTTTATGATCCATTTATAAAGCTTATTTTGGTTGTTACGCTTTTATTATGGGAAAATTATCCCATCACCTGTGAATACACAGACAACAATCAAAATTTGGACAATAAAATTTATATTTCTGTTTTCAGATTTTTCATTAGATATTTAATATTTTTCAATAATTTAAGTAGATAGTTAGATATTTTTTATTATTTCAATGTTCAATGTTAAATAAAATCAATGACTTTATTTGAGTAAATTGACATTACCAGTTAGTAGTTACTATTACCAGGGTAGTATAGGGAAAATTTTAAATATAATTATTATCTGAAAATAGTGGATAAAATGGTTTCGAATTGGTTAACGATTCAGAACAATGATTAGTACTTAAGAATAAAAGTAATAATTTATGGAGAAATTTAGATAGGTAGTAAAAGCGTTCATTAAGTGGTGAAAGTTTAAAAAATATTATAAGAATCGTGGAGAGGTTTATGAATATTAAAATTGAAGAAAATAAAACTTAAAAAGTTATTTTTAACTGATTCTAGGGTAAAATTTTGTTTTGATGTATTAATTATCCAGATAAGACGGTAGTATTCTAAATGGGAACGAACAATATAGAGCAATAAAGAATTTTTAAAGGAATAGGATCTATGAATGAGCTACAAGTAGAGCGTTTAATAAACCTCTATATTAGAGTTACTAGATAGACATTTAATATTGATAGATAATTGGGTTTTTGTATAAGATAAAAATGCATAAATTTAAATTTATTAATATTCAAAAATAAATGATTCTTTTCATACCACAAACGTAAGATCTTGATGTCTGATAGTAAGCTAACCGCATCTTGTTCAGTCTTTATGATTTTATTAATTTGGCATAATTAGAAAAAATAAGGATATTAGAATTCGTTATAAGATTATAAGTTATAAACGTTATAAATTATAACATTTATAATATATATTTAATATTATCATTTATATATATGTTCTACTATAATATTTAAAACATAATTTAAAGCCAAATCGTGTTTGTATTTTTCAGATTTATCTACATGTCAACTTCTTTTCTTATTCTCAATACTGGTAAACTAAATAAAAATATTTCATAAATAATAATTATTAAATATTTATCTATAAAATTATTATACTTATTAATATGTTACTTATGTAAATATTATTTACTCAATTTGATATGTTTATAAATATTAATTATAAATGTTACCTATGTGTTTAGAACGCTGTATTAGCTGGTGATATGATGAGGAAATCAATTGTTTACGACAAAAAAACACCTAATGTATTTTATTGTCCATTAAATAAACCTACTGGTAATAACTACATAATACACTAATACACTAATATAAGTTAATGTTTTAGTTTTCACAAGTGTTTATAATTATGAATAAAATTCTAGGTTTTGATAAATTGTTTGTGCATTCAAGACCACTAAAAAAATTATGCGAATTTGATGGAAAACCTTTGCCGGAAGATTATAAATCTGATTGTTTTCAAGACGTTGATGAAACTGAATATGCTTGCAAAGAAAAATACAGAATTATGGTAAGATGAAATTGTTTATAAAAATATCGGCGATTTAGTATATTATGACAAAAATATAAAATATAAAGATTATATAGGTATACCGTATACCTGTATAATTACTAAAGTTTACTTACAACATTATGTATATTATTTAATTTATTTATTTTATAAATGTATGCCTAACGACTTAGATAAGTTAAGTAATACATTTATACATATATATACATATTAATTAATAATTATTTGATAATTTTTTTATTAATAATATTAATAATAATAATAATTATTATTATTTAATAACTATCTGCTATAGATTGGAGTACAACATTATTAACTAGGTACAACGAAATATTGAAACTTAATCCTTAAAATTGTATTAATACATGTATATATATAACTTTCAGAAAAGATTGTCGAAGAAACAACTGGATAGTTTATTCGGAAATAACGACTAGAATAACTTTAACAAAATAACGCTCTGTAATGTAAGAGGTTGTATAATCCTACTGATATGTATTTGATTTTTGCGAATAACAATTTTTTATATATTTTGCATGTTAACTAAGAGAAATCATTTATTTATTTTTATGCTTATTGCTTATTACTTATTATAATTCAAAATTGATGTTTAATAATATTTTTTTATTAGCCTTGTACAATAGGTGTGGTTATAGCACAAGGCGTGAGGCGTGACACATTATAAATATCAAATATGGCATAAAGATAACCAATTATATATTCCTTGCAAGTTGCAGGTGTCAGTTTATATATACAAAATACACATTACTATAAGTCTAAAGTCTTAATATTAAATTAATAAAACTACTAAAATGTATTATATGGGAAGGATTGGTGAGGGGTCTAGATGATATGCTTTTAAAACAGAAGTTAAATTTCTAAGTTTATAGAATCCCAGAAAATTTCTTATAATATATCTTATTATATATTTATAAATGAATATTAAATATATAATATGGTACAAATAATTAATAAATTCAACTTTTCTAATTAAAAATAAAATATATTTATATGTGTAGTGTAACGTTAATTTGAAATATTTGAATAATAACACAAATGTATTTTATAGTCCTTATTGTTAACACTCTAAATCGTAGGTACCTCATGTCCATGTATTAAAATTGTCTACTCGCCAAAGACCAACGGACAGTCCCCACCGATCATGTAACATGATATATATATAATTATTATAAAGGTAAACACAACGTGTGATACCTATACATAAATATGCAACAGTATGAAACTAGAATACTTAAAAAATCATACAAGCTAAAACCTAACAATATAAATAAGTTATTTCTGAATAGATATTGTAATACCGTAGGTCAGCGGTTCCCAAACTTTTATGACCACGGAACACTTGACTCTTGAGAAATAGTTTGTGTTTTTTAATGGAATCCACTTTTTTAAATAATATAAAATAATTTTCTCAATAATCACACATATCTGGCGGAATCCTTGAGATTGTCGCGCGGAACCCTAAGGTTCTGCTGAACACATTTTGGGAAATGCTGTTGTAGGCAGTGGCGTATTTACGGTGGGGGGTCCCCGGGTTTAACCCCCCCGGCCACAAGAACAAAAAAAAACATGAATTTATGCACAAACACATCGTAGAAGTTTTTAATTAAAATACCTAACTAGTACGTGTGTAACAAATAATAAAAATATTGTCCACAATCCACAAGACCACAAAAGCCATAATAGTAGAGCGCCGGTGACCGATGTCGACACTTAGTAGACCAGACAGAAATTCGTTGCGGCGATACAGTATAACGGTACGACAACATTTTTTCAGTTATAAATTAATATTGTTTGTATTCATTTTATTTCTTTATTCCTAGTTTTAAATTTTAAGTAAGATGAAATAAATAAGCTTTATCGTAAAATGATTTTTAAAAATTTTAAAATCCCCCCAAGAAATTATTGAAAATACGCCACTGGCTGTAGGTATATGTATATGTGTAATTATGTATATGTGTATCTATATTTATACTACCATAAGGCATAAGTTAAACTGTATACAAATACCTAATAATAATAATTATAATATTATTATTTATTATAATTATAATAATATTACAATCATATCATAAGTAATATTATAATGTAGGTACATAAAATAATAATTATAAACATATTAAAATCAAAAATGTGAAAACCGAGTAATGTACTCGGAGTAAATTAACCTGAATAATAATATGGATTGCATCATATATTATTATATTAATAAATATTAGATATATTAATACACCGCCTATATAGACACAGACATTTATAGCCATATTACCTATGGTAGTAAAGTTTGACCTATTTGACTTACCTAATATTGTATAAATTAAAATAATTACCTAAATATTAAATAAGAATTATAGCTTGTATTTTATATTGAGTATATATCTATTTATAGCTACATGAACATACATACTGTATCCTAAACACATGACTTGAATTAAATTTCTAACTACCTATATAAAAATTAATATTATTATTGAATGATGATTGCTAAAAATAAAGGAATTCTTAAAAAATAATTAGGTATACCCGAATTTACATTTTGTAATTAGGTAAGTTTAAAAGTTGTTAACAAATAATTTTCATATAATTATTATTATCAGTTCAAAAATAGTCTTCTAGTGGTTGCATCTATCTTCTTTAGCTTATTTGTTATTAGTGTTTTACTTTTAACTTTATTTTGTTAATGTTTAAAATCTAAAAAATATATTAATATACGTTTCAGATGCGTCTTCACCCACCTGGTACCGAAAACGACAAAGAGAGTACTAAATGGGAAAAAGCTTATAAAAAAGTTGTTAGAAAACGTAAGAGACAACAATCACAATAAATAGTTTTACATATGATGATAAATATTAAGTAATTAATGAAATACTTAGATACTTAGTTCATAATAATATATACCTAATGGGTACCTAATAATATATTTACTACAGATAATAAATAAAAATTTAAAAAACTATAAAAAATGGTGCTGTAATAAAATATATTAATCAAATTTTTATTTTATTTTTAGTAATAATGTTATTTATATTATAGGTATTATAAACAATTTTAATACAGTTGTAACTCCTAATTTTTTATTTTTTATACATATGAATTTTTAAATATACTTGTAATACATTGTTATTTATAAAATTAATAAAAACAATAATGAAACTATCATGAATATTTATATAATACTTACCTATCTATTATAAATTTATATTTATTCCTATGTATAAGTATTAAAGTTATTGTTATTTTATCATAAGTTATAATAGATAAAAGTATGAAGGTAGGCAGTGGTGTAGTGGAGGGTATACGCGGGTATACGGCGTATACCCAAAAGTCAAAACGCTCAAATTCTTAAATGCGTATAGGAAAGAAAATAAAACAAATACGCGGGTATACGGTCGTAGCCTTTTGAATGATAACCATATTACCACAATTTATTATTAATATACATATGATTTGAACATTTCTGATTTTTTTCAAAATCATAGACTATAAACATTGAATACTACGTAAACATAATTATTAGATTTATATTTTATAATATATAAAATATATATTTTATTAAATTAGGCAGGTAGTAGATACTATAGATACTGATAAGTGATAATACATGTTTGTCATTTATTACATTTAATTTAATAAAACAAAAATATTTTAAAATTAAATTAATATTATGAATTGTGACGACGGCAATATGGTAAATATAAGACACGGGGAAAATGAAATACTACAACAATGGGCCGTAGATTTTTATTCAATACATCTGTACTAGTACAAGGAATGAGAAACTTTATTCATAATAATACAATGAATGAAGAAATACAGGAATTAAATATACTAATGTGAACGGGGATTTAGTTTAATGTTCAGATCTAAATTGACAATAAGAAATATAACAAATCTTATGTTTATTAATATAAATGGGCTACCTTAGTATAGGGAACCCAACCAAATATGTTGGAAGCTAGCTGTTGCAGCACAGATCAGCCGATGATAATCTTTAAGGAAAGTGGAGCCATTAGAAAAACAAAGTGGATAATTTTATAAATTATAAATAATAAATAAGTACATTTTCTATAATGGAATTATATACTATGTATTTAAATATATTTATAATTGATAAATTTAAGTTAATTAGTATTATACGAGGGGTGTGGGGGCAGAGCCCCCCACGTATTACATATTTCTCATTTTAGGTGTATACCCAAAAAAATATTTACGACTACACCACTGAAGGTAGGTACTCATTAAGTTTATGGTTATGATTTATAACCATAGGTCATAGACTTAATGAGTGCCTTGGTATCATAGGCATAAATGTACAATTTGGGAGATGGGGCTTTGCCCCTGATCAATATAATGTCCCCGTAAAAACCAATATTCTAATGGGTGCCTCACCCATGTATATGGAGCCTATAATCATGATATCCATCAGAAAGTACCTATAAAAATAGAGAATACTTCAAAATAGGTACTTACTCTAAAAGTTTCATGATAAATCAATTGCAAATTGTGCATTTACATTCAAAATATTTCTCTTGGAACTTTGAGACTTTCAGTATTGCGTTGTAACTGACCACAGACAATTGTATTGGTATTTTAACTTTTTTATTTATATTTATGTTGGTTTTAATATTCCTATTACTAAAGACTGATAATTACACATACACAAGAAAAAAAAAAGCAGGAAAGTAGTAACTACTTTGGTTCTGTTGTAGGTAGATTGGTGTTGAATATAACTCTTCGATATCACCATTGGGTAGGTCACTGAAATAGGTTAAATTAGCAATAATTAATGAATATATTAAACTTTAATTCAATAGGTAGGTAATTAATCAATGTATGCAAAAAATGATTATGAACAAAAATGAATAGTTAGTCTAAATTAATAAGAATATTTTATTACCAATATACATTGCTGTTATTGTAATTCATTTTACTATTAACACTACTACACTAAGGTGAATTAATTTTAGTAAAAAAAATTGCATTTATTAATACCTTTATTAAATATTAATATTATTATCATTAACTGAATCAAAACTAGTAGTAACATAATGTAGAATGATGTGAATAGGTTTATGAAGTAATTTGACAATACCTTAAAATTAATCTAATTACCTATTTTGAAAATGTTATTGAGTTACTTCAAAAACTAAAATCTTTTTTTTTATTTATTTAAATATCTGATTTGTCAACATTTTTAAAATTTTAATGAGAAAATGGCGATAGCTGATGTTTAAAACAATTAATGGGCTATTCCATTTTTAGTAGCCCTATATTTTTACAAAAAAATGTTTAAACATATTTGTTTATTAATATTCTAGGGCTATTTTTATGAGAATCCTTAAGCTATAGTCCTCATAGAACCCAATTCATTCAACAATGCTAGATGATCATATCAAAAACTTAGATCCAAAAAAAAAAAAAATTGGCTTCTAGTATAATTTAATATCAGTTGAAGTTAATCCATAATTTTGAACAAAAATCATTCACTACAAGGACTGAAAACATGTGTAAGACAATGTATATTATTTATAAAAAAAAATTAAAAATAAAATAATATATATACAATATATTGCATAATTAGATATAATACCTACCTAGATATAAAGATTTTAATTAAATTATATCATATAAACTGATCATATACTGTATTCAACATGATGAAAATAATAGATACAAATACTTTTATCGATAATAAATTGAGATCTATGAGATTATTGTTTTGTTACATATAAAATTAATAAATTAAATACATTTAATGAACCAATCATAGGTCACTAAATCATGTTTAAAGACAGTGTCATAGCTGAGGGGAAGCCATGGGTGTATAACCCTCTGGATTTTTTTATTGATTATGCTTTGATTACAATTATAGCTTATGTAGGTAATAAAATAATTTGGTCTATTACAATTTTCTAATATCCCCCCCCCCTTAGATTAAGCTTCAGCTATGCTACTGTTTAAAGGACCATTAGCTTACTAATAAATAATAATTTATTAAAATATATGTTTTGTGATTATTTATACAATCCAAATAAGATATGAATATTTAATCATTATTTTTATTATAGAAATAGGTGATAAAATTAAAAACAGTAATGAACACATAAGTTTTTATAATATCAATGATAAAAATAAATGAAGTATAAATAATTAAAATAGGAATATATTATATAATATAATTGTATACGTTATAAATAGTGATTCATGAAACATTCTATATTTAATCCAAGCATTATCATATCAATTTTTTAATTTATAAGTATAAATATTTAAATTTTGAAAAAAATGTTAATGCTTGAATAAGATATTGCTTATACACTATCTCATAAGAGTAAACTCAGGTGAGGAAGGATTTTCATCTTGTTCGGTTAAACCAAACAATTTGATAAATCAGTTTTGGTTGTCAGCTATTGTTTCTGATAATTACCAGCCATCAAAAAATGCTTTACCATGTAAAATGCAAAATGTAAGTTAAGCAGATGTTGAAAGTAATGATTCCTTAGAGTATGGTACTATTCATACATTACAGACCATTACCACTGCCTTGAATAGAAGTCAATAGTTTAGATTTCTTTTATATGAGACAGAGACACAGAGTATATATGAATAGTTCACAGTAAAAAAGTTACCTCAAATATTAAATAAATATACGGATTATGAAATAATAATTGGAAGTATACTAAATATAGGTAATAAAGATGAGAAACTCTTGTTTTACTCTTTAGCATAAAAGAGTGATATTGCCACTATCAGCACCAAGTAATAGTAGTTGATTTAAACTTAGTACAGACATTGTGGTTAAGACTCCTTTAAATGTGTCAGCTCTTATTTTAGTAGAGGAAAATGATGCTTCACTGGTAAATCCTGTATGTATTCCTATACGATTGGCTGTAGTACCAGAAATCAGTTCATTTCTATGAAGGCCTAAACAATGGACTGGTTCAGGTGACCCTCTGTAAAATAAAAATAACGTTAAAAAATATTATAATATATTCATTATTATTTTGATAATTAGTACTTAATACCTCATATTATAAATCAAATTTCCATTTGAAACATTCCAAACAGATAATGATTGGTCAAGAGATGAGCTGACAATTGTATTGGAATCCACAGCCAACAATTGTAATACCTAAGAGATAAAATAATGAATAAAGAAGAAATTTTTTTTTTAAATTATTTATTACTTCTCCTTCGTGAGCTTTCCAGTTGGCCAAGGCTTGTCCAGTTCGCAAGTCAATAACAGTTAAATAACCAGATGACTGACCAACAGCAACCCAGTGAGCGTTAGTGGGTACAGCAATGCTCCTTATGAGGCCAGTGGCATTTACAGATATCTATAAAGAGAATTATATAAGCCATAAATTAACAAATATAAAATAATAGAATATAAGATTACAGTTCTTACTTTAAGTTCTGCTACAGACTTTCCATTTCTAGGATCAATAGAATGTAAGGTTGGATGTGTAGAGGCAGCTAATATATTTGGATGAGGAGTGGGTAGACATTTAAGAATATTAACAGGTATACTATTCATTGAGCTTAAGAGCCGTCCACCACACCAAGGATCCCAAACATGTATTGAAGAATCACAGGATGCGACCATTCGAAATTTTTCCAAATACGCAACTGATAATACAGATTTACGATGTCTGAAATAAGTGTATTGACACTGTGATACACCATTCCCGTCACCCTAGAAATTTTATTAATCAAATATTTATTTAATATGTTAAAATAATGAGACTAAGAAGATGTTTTTACTTGATTTCTTAAAGACCAAAGTTTAACAGTCTTGTCACGACTAGAGCTTATAAAGCTATTTTCATTATCAAGAACACTTAAAGATTTTACAGTTGACTGATGACCACTAAATGTTTGTAACTTGATTTGTTTAAAATTAAAGCAAGTATCACGACTATTGCGGCCAATTTCATGTTCCCAATATGCTAACCAGTTTCCTCTTAAATGTCTGTTTAAAAATTAATATTAATGACTTATTTATTTTATTTGATTTATACATAAAACTAATTTTAGACATAAATATTAAATTCTAAGTGGAATAATTACAATGATGTGTATTTTTTTTTTTTGGCCATCACACATCCCCTTTTGGAGCAGGAAAATGCTTCAACTTTGGGGACTATTTCTTGTGAAAGAATAGATCTACACAAACATGGTATACTTTTATACCCAAAAGTAATGGAATCCAAGTAATTTTCAAAATAACTGTGGGGGAGGGAAAATTAAAGAAAAACAGGAATTTTTATGTAAAACTAATAGTTAACAAAATTTTTTTATTTTTTAGTGCAATTCATTTTAAAGTTTATAACATTTAAAGTTAGAATTTTGATAAGATTCATCAAAGTCCAAAAAATTCATAATAATTATAATATTCATACCTAAGGTCTGAAAAATTAATGCACTGTTTCTCATAATAATTTCATATTGTAACCAAAAAATCTAAAAAATATATAAACATAGTATTTTTAATTGACATTTTAAGTTCAAATATGGATACTTAAAAAAAATAATGATTTTATAAGAAAATTAGTTATTTTATTATAATTTAAAAATGATATTAGTGGGTACTACTTCTACTACTAATAGACAATGCAATTTTCAAATACAATATTTGTGGCAAAAATTAATATTTACTGTATTAATAATATTAAAATAAATTAGTTTAATAGCAATATAATTAATGAAAAATAAAATAGACTTATAAATTAAGTCTGATGGACAATTTTTGCTCAGAATTGTTTTTCGTATGTAATGATTTATTATCAAATTCAAAAATTTAATAAATATATTATACCGTAATTTACTACTCAATGATAAGATATAGTCGATAACTACCAAACAGCAGAGCAGTGGCAAATTGAACTAGTTTTACTGAAGGTGCAGAGATTTGAAAATACCACTCGGCACTTACCTATATTTTTATTTAAGTATACCTATCAACCAAAACAATTTTTTTCGCTCGTATTCACTCTTCGGACACAGTTAAAAATACACAAGGATAACAGTGTCAAAGCACAACGTTTATATACGACCCATGTACAATGTTTATTATAGAACAATAGAACATGCCCATACATCTTGTGTGTTAAATTAGTTATATTTTAAACTAATATGAATTATGATTTATGACATAAAAAAATTAAATTTTTTGTTAAACTCATAAATAAAATTAATTTTGATATTATAATATTACTATATTACATATATTTTTGATCTCTCTAGTCTTAGCAAAATAGTAGATACCTAATTATTTACCACTTGCTTGAAAATGTCAATGGTTCACAAATTTGTCAACATACCCCTGCAATAGAGCGGTTACCTAATTTCCACTCTACTTTTTTATGCTTGTTAAAGATTATTATAACATATTTAAGTATTAATTTAAGTAATACTAGAAGTACATAGTTTTATTTTTATAATTAATAAATAAATTTAGATATTCATACCTGGAGGATTCTACAATAGTCTTTGCATCTTCAGCTACTTCTATTTCTTCATCCTAAAATTTAAACAAATATTTTATAATTTGAATACTAACTCAAAGAAATTTAAAAATTATTTTATTAATCTGTTTTTTTTTCTATAACAATAAATAAAGAGATTAAAAAATATTGAAACTTGGGTATCATCTTAAATAAATTATTTAACTTTTTACATTACCTGTAAATGTATTTTATTACCCTTGAGAGTAAGATGTGTTCCAAGTTGTTCTTCGAAATTAATGGTACTATCATTGTAATCTACAGTAAAATAATAACTGTAATTTAGCTTTTACAAAATATTAAAAATAGTACATTTAAAATATGTAAATTAGTATTTAATAATATACAAAACAATTTTATTACATACCAATATTTGCGTAACCAGAATAAACTCTTTCTTCTTTATATGTGATACACAATTCTTTAATGTAATTCCAATTAATCAATGTTCTCTGCATAAATAATTCACCATAGTATTTTACAAATAAAGTATAGGAATGATAAGCTAATTGTGGCGTTAAAACCTTACACAGTTCTTCCATAGCCTAAATTAATATAATTACAATTTTTGTTTTCTCAAGTAAATTACCTTTTAAAATACTAACTTTAGTTTTAACATTTGGCTTATCAGCACTAATCGTAGAAGGAGAGTCCCCAGAATCACTGTTATTTAACTCAATAGTTTGACTTCTGTAAAAAATTCACAAAATTAAAACTAAAATTTACTTAAAATTAATATGCATATTTACCTAGGATTAGTATCAGTCATATTATTTGGATCAAAATGTCTCAATTTATCAAATACCAAGAACAATCTTTGTATTGTTTTTGAAATCAGATGACCCTGTTTTAGACCAAAGAAGTATATGGTTTCAAATAATTTTGTAGCAAAACTACTACGGCTTGTGGCACCTGATGGGAAAATCACTTTTTGTGATGACAAAATTCTTAACATTGGGTGAATGATTCCTTTACATAAAGTGTCCTAAAAAATTAAAATAAAATAATAATGTTAATAATATATACCATTATTATATACTACATACTTGACTAATTTCATTGAGTGTAGATTTTGTGAAATATGACATTAGATATTTCAACAGTGTTACGCATCCAATTAGACCACTTTCAAGACTCGTGGTCATTTTGCTACGTTTGCACAATGAAACTACATCACTTATATGTGGTAAATATTGGACCAAAATAACTTGTTCTCCATAAATACCTAAAATTTCAAGATTATTTTTATGCTTAAACATTTTTTTTTATATAAATACAGTGTAACAGATAGACTTGATAAAAAAAAAAATGTATATATGCTATTTAAACATATGACAAAAATTGTTAATATTATTATATGATGAATAAATAATTTAAGAAATATACTCGTGTCAACAAATTCTCAAAAATCATATTATTTTTAAAAAGTTATTATGTTCCAAATTAATTTAATCAAAAAATATTGATATTTAATATATCAAGGTCTTACTGATAAAAAAAAAATAATTGAAGGTATTAATTAGAACTAGAACAAAAGTTAATTCTATCTGTTACACCCTGTTATTATTAAACAATAAATATGAATAATAATATTACCTGCAATGCTCATTAGACAATTAATAACCATTTTTGCTTTGTCTTCATTTTGTAATGACTCTGAGTAACACAACATTAACATTTTCAACAGATTTTTTGTAATATACATAGAAGTATGTACTGGACCTATCCGAATGGATACCCATACAAGTGAATCTGCACTGACTTCCGATATCTAAAGACATTGGTAAATGAAAATATTTATGAACAGCATAAATTACAGTTAAATTTCATTATATTATGTTAATAAATAACCTTTAAATTTTCTTCATTACTGAATTTTTCAGAATCAGGTGTATGACAAGATGGGGATATATCTTCACCATCTTCTGTACAGTCAACTGTAACTTCATCCAAATTCTTATCGTCACTAAAATTGGTATCAGCACTTTGTGTATCATCATCAATTATTACACCTTGATCATCTAACAGAACATCTTTTAGAGAAACTATACTATTGGTCAAAGCTTCATCATCCAGAGACAATGTATCTATAACAATTTATTACCAGTTAATTTTCTATATGCATGTTAAAATATTACAGTAATGAAGTATATTCTTTTACCATTTTCAACAACTTTAATAGCTTGAACGGTGTCTATAACAGAATTTAAACTGTTTTCATATGATGGATATGAGCTACAAAGATCACTGTGAAAAGTGCAAATTTTATATTATATGATTATATTTATTGTTTGAATGAAAAACATACTTAAGGTGTTGTATTGGGATTGGGTATGCTCTGTTAAAATTACATCCAGATCCAACTGATTCAACAAGTATCGGAACAAAATTTTTTAAAAATATGCTAGTTCCAAAACCAGAAATTAATTTCATTAAAAACGATTTTTGATATAATTTAAGCCATTTATGATGCATAGGGATATTTTCTTGGCCAATATCTCTCAAGCATTCTTCATACAATTTTGTTACATAGTCAAGGAGTAATTCCTTAGATTTTTGTATACCTAAGGCTTTAAACGATGGTTCCAATAAATGCAAAGCTGTTAAAGTATTACAATTAGCATCAGACAATAGTTCAATAACCATAGGTACTAAAAACTCTATCCAAGTGCTATCAGCAAGTATTCCAAGAGTTCCAGATTCACTAAATTCACACATTTCTTGTTCAATATCTACAATAAGCTTGATACATAATGTATCAAACATATCAAGGGCAAATTTTTGGTTTTCTTCCAATAAGTTTTTGACATTTTCCATTTCCGATTTCACTGTTTTGTAATTGTAATACATTCTTAATATATTGTGTACACGAGAAAAATAATTAGGAAAACGCAAAATAGAAGAAGAAAGAGAAGGAATAAGCAGTTGATGAGGAGTTGGAGGTGGTAGTCCATAATCTGTGATTACAGAGCACCAGTTGAAGTCAAATGGTGATGGATTTTCATTTAAAGGAATTTTATCGATTTGAAGCAACAATTTGACCACAGGTCGAATGCAATATGGAAGATCTTTTTGGTATGTTGAAGCAATCACACGACAGCTTTGTAGTCTTTTTAAAAAAGACACTGATGATAAATTACTTCCATGAGCAATTACTTTGTCTCCCAAAAATAATTCTATAATTAAACAACCTAAAACCTGAAAATATAAAATAATTTATTTTTATTTGAGTAATATTAAAATTGATAAGTATTATAATTAAAACATACATAAAATATACATGTTTATATAAACTAATTAGTACAACTATTAACTATTAAGTAATCCATTTTCAGGCAGAATTTTAAGGCTAAAATACTAATAAAAATCAAATTATTACTTGAATTTCTTGAGCCCTTCGATTTGCAATGATTTTTTTGTACGATGTCATGTCTTTTGTACAAAATCCACTAGAAGTAGAAGATTTTAATGTCTTAGCACATACCCCATTCAAGAAATTATTTAATGAATCTAGAGTGATTAATGGTGTTGCAGGATTATAATCAGGCGGCAACTATAATTGATGAATATTAATATAGCAATAAAAAATTAACTAATAATAAATAATTAATTTTTTTTTTAACAATATAAAACTGTACCTAGTACAGTGGTATCATTTGTAGGATATAAAAATGTAAGTTATAATAAGTTTTTTTAATACTCAAGTTATAAGTAATGAATAATATGGTATATTAGTATAATGGGTATTATAGCCATATGTGTAAGATATAAGTAATTATACTGGTTTATATTTTATATGTTTGATTTTATTTAGACATATAAGAATGTGATTTTTGCAAAATTATTATTAGTTTTAAAAAAAAAGTATTTTAAAACTGTTAGTTTACTTATGAATTCTACTCATTACTCAATATTAATGTATGTATTATCATTTTGAGTTTTTGGGAGTATAATGAGCAGTTTTGGAATAGGTATTGCTTATGGGTTTATTTGTAGTCAATAAACTAATATAAAATGAAAATGAAACCACTGATCTAATATCTACCATTATTTTCAAAAAACTTAAAGTACCAATGTTTGCGAGTACTTACACAAAGTGGTATTTTAGACATATCTAAATATTTTATGAATCCATTCATTGATGATTCATTATCAGCAGCTACATTAATATGTTGTTCTTCACTTAACGGAGGGGTTTCTTAATCATTAAATTAAAAATATAATAAAATATGATTGATATAAATATATATTTCAAATATGGTACATTTATGAACTTACTCAATCTAGGCATAATAGGAGGAATGCGAGAAAAGTAAGGTGAAGGTAAAAGTCTTTGGGGATGTGGTTGTGTAAATAACTGTACAATGCCAGATGAAGATAGATAGGTATGATTATCACACAGTTGAAGGCACACATTTTTTGATTTAACAGCAGCCGAACCAGATAATCTAACAATTAAAGATGTTCAGAAATTAAAACATACATAAATTATTTATAGTTAATGATCTTTTTACTTGTATCCAAATGTTAAATCAATCCAATGATGCAAACGTTCTGAAATATAGTTGCTTTCTAGAATAGCTCTATGGGTATCTACCAAGTCTTGTACATTTTCTGCCCAGGTTGGAATACCCAAATCAGGTAATTCTTTATGTATAGACTGAAAAATTATAAATTAGTGCTAATTATTTATAAAATGTATTCAAAATGTTATTTACTTTAAAAACTGATGGATCGGTAAAAAATTCTGGTATACATTCATCTGGAGACCATTGTTGCATGCGTTGTATGCTTGAAGGATATTCTTCTGGTACAAATTTTGTTCTAATATAACGACAAAGGACTGATCGTGGAGTAACCCGAGAACGATACACATAGTATGTTATTTCTGATAAAATGTCAGGAACATGATGTGGAGTCTAAGACATTAAATTATATAAATAATATAGATCACAATAGTAATTTTAAATTTACTAATACATACCAAAATTGAAGTTTTCTCATCTCCGATGTCATAAGTCAAATCTAACTGCCTGTCTCCTTTATTCAATCTATACTTAGATTTAGTGAGGTCCCGATAATTAAGTCCAGCTCGAGAACTAAAGTCAGTTACCCAAGGGAATACATAATGGCATTTAGGATCACCATACTTCCTGCCAGCTAGTTTATTCAAAAACATAATATAGTCAAAGTTGGACATATTTCCACGAACCCATTGTTCACAAGTTTCTGCTAAATTCTCAAAAGTCAAACTTTTTACTGTTTCATCATAACTGTTATTAAATTCATCAGCATCTGAAATATTGTCAGTGATTTTTGGAAGTACCTAAAAATAGTAATGTTTAGGATAAAATAACTATTTTACGTGTATAAATTATAATAGCTATTAAATAAGATTAGCCTACACGAATCCATAATTCCGGGGAAACAATGATGTCAGACAAAGTAATGTCACCTAACACGAGTCCTTGGTCATGAGTATTTTGCATTGCATTCAAAAGTTGATATAAAACAAATAGTGGACGAGCATGATTAGATTTTAATAAAGCTGGACTATAATTTATACAATCTTGTAGTGAATGTACATTATTTGTTTCCTAAAAAAACACTAGGTATAATATATTATTTAAATTAACAGAGAACTATAAAAATAATTAAAATTAATTTACCTGTAATAGATAAAAATACTTATTAGTTTCAAAAACTAAGTTAGCAGACAAAATGTTGCTATGAGATTCATTTTCCGTTGTTGAAGATGTTTTATTACACAATTGTTCTTGTAAATTGATTATTGGACAGTTATAAAAACGAGTGAGCACATCTCGAATTATTGTATCATGAGGAGATAAACATACATTTGAGTGAGCTAATTTTTCTCTACAAAAAAATCCGTCTGAAAATAAAATTGGTAATAATCTTAAAAATCAATATACTTTTATTATGTTAACAACTCTTACGTTATCGAATTTTGAATATGAAGATTACATTACCATATTTTTTATACGCTTCTTTCCACAAATTTTTTCTATTAGTTACTGTTACATATTGTAATTGTTGTGAATAACTTAAATCTTTATCAAAATGTACAGCTTCATGTCGTCTTGCCAAAGGAATCATAGATTTATCCACTTTTTGTATAACCTCCAAACAAAAATATTCAATATTATTACTTTGAAAAATAATCTGTGAATAAAATGTTTACATACAGTTATTAAAACATATATCCAAGTATCACCCAAACTTTCAATTTGCTGGACTTTTGCACGGACATCATCGTTTGTGAATATTTCATGATGCAAAAACGGACGATATATACCATTTATGTAATCTCTGTTAAACAAAATAGTACAATGATGAAATAATTTAAAAATTGTTTACTATAAATTTTTACCTAAACCAAATCCGATGGACACTAGCCAGAAATCTTTTAGAATCGTTAGTGGACTTCAAATATTCAACAGGAATTGTAAGGTCTTTTGAGATAACTTCCAGCCAAGCCATGATTAGTAAATTTAAGAATAATAAACGAGGACACAAAACATGTCTTGTATAAATGAATTACCTATTGGTAAATTTTGAATTTTAAATTTGAATATAATACAAATATATTATTCTATTATTTTGTTATTATTTATTGTAATTACAGAATTCAATTATTATTTTTTTAATTTGTGATAAGCATAGAATATTATCAGTATAAATGTAATCAGTTAACTATAATTTATTATAGTTTTATTCTGTGATATAGTTAACTCCTCATCAGTTATCACGAACAAAACCATAACACAAATTTGAATTAGTGAATTACCCGTTTTTTAACTACCTCATCGAATTTTTAGAGTTTTCAAATTTAAGTATTATTTATTTAAACAAATTGTGTATAATATATTATATAATTGTGTATCCATTAATAGTAAATTATTTAGAAGAAAAATGCTCAATAAACTAGGAAAAATTAGATTTTTTTTTCTAATTTGTCATTTTTAACTTAGACAATTGTGTTCAACACAATGGCTATAGAATTGACAAACGGCTCTATCGAGGTACACGGAGATTTATTATTTTTAGTATAAATTACCTTTTAACAATTATTATTATTTGATTCTATAATAAAATAATTTCCTGTTGTATGTTGTAGAAACTATGTAATGGCATATTTGTACAACAACCAATTGTACAATTAATGGTATGTTAACATGAAAAACTCAATTATTTAGATTAAAAATCAAGATCAGTAAACTATATGAATAACATTTAATATTTTGTTTTGACCTCAGGGTTTTGAGGCTGTACAGGTGAAATCCAATGAAACAAATTATCGTCTAGTGTTATCAGATGGTGACTATATGAATTCTTATTTTTTCTTATACAGTCAGTTGAACGATTTGATTGTAAAAAAACAAGTGAAGTATGCAACTATATTGAGGATTGATGAGTACAAATTTATGAATGGAGAAAATCTTACTAATCATAGTCCAAGGTTGACCAAAGAAAAAAAAACAGTTTAATATTACCCAAATTTATTTAGGTATCTAAATTTTATAATTTAATATGTATTCATTGTGCTTTTAGATGGATTATACTCATTCAGAAAGTAACAGTGTTAATTCATAGGAATGTTTATGGAAATCCACAACCTTTAATAAATGTTGAAAAAAAAGAAATGCCATTGAAAAATTTAAATTTGAATAAATGTCCTAGTAGGGTATTCTATTGTGTGGAACAGTTAGAAAACAATCTTATTAATGTTAAAGATTTGACTAACCTGTCCAATGGGTAATAAACATTTTATTGTATATTTTCCTTTACCTCAAAGTGGATTATTTTTTTGTATAATTTTACAGGAATTGTCCTTTTGTTCTTAAATTAGCTGTTGTAAAAAAAAGTTCAATCAATACATACAGTAGTTGCAGAATTTTAAATATCAATATGATAGATTCTACGGGTGTAGTACGTGTCAGTGCATTCAATTTACTTTCAGATACCATAAATGAAATATTTGAGGTACCTATTCTATTACTTTCTAGTTATTTCTTTTCATATCTCAAATTCTTATTAATCTTTTAAGGTAAATAAAATGTATTATATAGCAGACACAATATTGAAACACAATCAATTTGGCTGTGAATTAAAACTCCAATCTCATTCAGTTATAATTGAATGTATTGATCAAGTTGAGCCAAAAGTGCAATGCATAAACACATCTAATTTTAATACATTATTAGAAAACAGTCCAAATACGTTTTGTGGTAAATATATACATTAATTCATTGCACTATACTCTCTAATAAGACTATTAAATATTGTTTTTTTTTTCTTAGATTTAATTGGAGTGTGCATTGAAGTGGGTGATATGGAAGTTTGCAGTAATATAACTGCTCGAACAGAAGTTGCAAAACGAGAGATTGTATTAATCGATATATCAATGGCTACTGTAAGTTATGCTTGTAGTATTTTTATTTTTTACATGTAAATATAAGAGAAAAAAAAATGGATTATGATGAAACTAACATTTTAAATCGTAAATATAAGTTATTAATAGTCTCGTTGATTTTATTATAATCATTATATTAGAGTATTCACAATAAAAGATCAAAAAATGACATACATTTTAAACTACAATTTAGTTGTACAAACACTTTTTATGTTTTATACTTTAACTTTCTTTAAATATAGTATATTTATATTTGTTGTCATTGTGTTTGATTCAGATAACTTTAAAAGTGTGGGGTGAACAAGTTGATAAATTTAATGAGAAGTTTGATGATCCACCAATTGTTATGGTTAAGCAAGCTGTACTTAAACAATTCAATGGGACTAAGTATTTTTCTATGGTCAAATTTAGTGTTTTGTTCATCAATCCAAATGTACCAGAAGCACATCAATTAAAAGAATGGTATAAAGAATTAGTTCTAATGGAAGACTTTTAATAGTATTGTAATGAACTCACAATATTCAAACATTCCCATTTAAAGTTGGTTTTTATAATTATCGCATTTGTACATAGTTCTGTTATTTTTTTTTTTGCTACAAGTGTTTGATTGTAAAAATACTTAAATGTGATTTGAAAAGCTAATACCAATAAAATACAATTTTGTTATCTTCTTCATCCTTTTGGATTTATTCAGCCTTTAAAGACTATCTCTTCTCACAAATAAGCTTCCATCCTTCCCTATTCAACGCTAGATTTCTTCAATTAGAATGAGTTCTACATCATTTTTTGTGACGTCTTCCTAATTGCATAATCTATATTCTATATATAAATAACATGTCTTGACTCCGATTCATCATCCCCTAGCCGGAAGTGCTGAAATGAGTGTTAATGTTCATCAGTAGTTTTTTTTTAATATGTAAAGATCCATTATGAAAGGATTTTCCAAAATTCATCCCCTAAGTTGGTTAAAAGGTGAAAACATTATTTCTTAGTAAGTTTTTATTTTTTAGTACGTACCATGATTAATCTTTACTCACTATAATTGTTTATAATTTTAGAATCTGTATTTTATATTTGGTAAAAACCATTCAAATGACTGTTACAAATATATATAGTTTTTATTTAACAGAGGAAATCTACTGGCATTATTTAATTTATCATATGCAATGCTATGTGCTATCAGCTAATATAATTATATTCAAGAAAATATTATCTAATCCTCTAAAAAGTAGTTGGCTCTTATATCAGTAATTGATACATAATTTGTTTTGGCGATAACATTTTTTATATTTCATAAGAAAAACTAAATAATTATCAATACAATAAGTAGGTACCTATTTTACTCATTTAAATGACGACATAGATTTTTAATTTAACATTTTGAAACAATATTCTTTGAAGTATTTTGATTCATAAACATCAAATTTCAGATTGGTAGTGTATTAGTTATAACTTAAAAGCATTTAAAGTTTAGATAATAGTAAACAGAAATTTTGAGAGATATCCCAGTAGGTACTGGCAGTACCAATACATAATTTTTCAATATTAACTTGCAAACTTATGTTTGAGATTTGTAATATATTGTGTAAATGTTTACTGAAGTATATTTTTCCTCCTATTAACAATTAAAGAAAATATCTAATCTCTTAAATGTAGATAAGGAAAGAACTAAATATTGAGATAAACTAGATGTTCCCAAAAATAATTTTTTAAAACCTCATAATTTTGAAGTAAATGGACTTCTATTTATAAATTATTGTTGACAATGTTGACATCATTTATATTCACTGAAAAGTATTTGGAATGATTTTATAATTTTATATGCAATTGTTTAATGATATTTAGAAACTCAGTCTTAGTTTAATCCCACTTCAAAAGTTTTACAAAAGATTCAATGACATTTTAGTAACAGGAAAACAATTTGAATGAGAAAAAAAACATTTTTAATCCAAATGATTGTACATTAGTTTTAATTTTACTTGAAACAATTTAATATTTGTATTTCATATACATGCCTAACAACAATTTCCTTTCATTTGTTAGTTCAATTATTTTGTCTATTATTCAAAGATTTTTGGGTTTCTATTACTTCCTATGCTTGGCTCATTACAATTTTCTTAATATTATCACATTCATTTTCCATTTTTTGACTGTTATCGATTTTTACACTGTGAAATTATTTTTTCAGCATTTCCCTCTAAATATTCGATTCTTTTCTCATCTTTTTTTCTTTCAGCATCTCTAAATTCCATTTTTAGCGATTTCACTTTTCCTATTTTTATTTTGAACTTAGCTGTATTTCCATCATAACTAAGTTGTGATCACTATTAATATCAGCACCAGAATAAGTTTTACATAGTTCAATTTGATTTTAAAGTGTTGCTTTGTTCCATCTAGATCTAGGGATAGAATAAAGCATAGACCTAGAGCAATCTCAGCTTGTTGTAAGAGATGACAAAAGAGCTTCTTCAGTATTGGATGTTGGTGGAGATCAAGGAAATCAGTACCTACAAGGCTACAACTACTTGCCAGACATTTGCAAATGTAGGACGGCAGCTAGGTATCTAAGAGATTGCAAACCTGTGAGGTGGAAGGAAAAGGGAGGTCACCACCTTATTATTATCCTAAGTATTTACAGTCGTGAATTAACAACTTATTATTAAAGATTCCATACATAAACTAGTCTCCCAAAGTCCCAATTGAATGACCGGTGATACTGCCTTGAGTAAGGAAAACAAAACTATAAAAGAGTAGGCACGTGGAATTTTTATAAACTATGATAAATTATGTGAGGACTAATTCCCCTGAATATTGAGAATGAACTATAGATTGAAATAAATTATGTTAATACTATTCACAAAATACTTATTTACCGATGGTACATAATTAATATTTTCTACACAAGTAATGTAATTTTATAAATATCAAAAATTGTTACATACTATTTCATGTAATGTGAATATGTTTCAAATGTTGAATTTAAATTTAAAAATAAAATAGAAACAAGGTTAAATATTATTTTAAACTAATAAGGTGATACGGTAATTTACACAGGGTACATGATATAATTAACAAATAATAAACAATGGATGATATTGTATTATATATTAATTATTTTAAATATATATAAAATTACTTAAAAACTTCAAGTAAAAATTATAAATATGTATATATTAAAATTATATTTTTTATAATTTATTAGGTCTTAACCAAGTACAACATTTACAAGTACAAAATTACTAACAATCCTAAAACAGGATATGGCCAAGAATATAGTATATTAAATTTATAACATTTTGATATTACATATTAAAATTTGTATCACAGTCATTAAAGTTTTTGGACTAAATACTATGTAAATAAATTACAAGAAAAACATTTTGTTTGAAAAAATAAAAATGTTTAATATTAATGGATTTGAAATGATTTGTTTCGATTATTTGTCTTAAAATACACAACAAAAGATTAAAAAAATTTACAATTTATAAAAGTTGTATGAGATACCTAAAGTATTTTATTCAATTGATATATATATATGTATATTTTGTTTAATTGGCTTGTAATTTGTACTGGTTGAATTTAGAAATCATTACTTGACATGGTCATATCTATCACTGCCCAGTCATTATTATACACATAAAATGACATAGTTCAATATAAATATACATCTATTAATTCTCTCATGTAATATTCTGTCAATGTGTATGCTATTTTGTTTACCAAATTATTTTGAATGAAATTGTTATATTAAAATTTTTAAATAAATAATACTTAAAGATAATTGTAATGGATGAAAATGAAGAATATAATTTAAGTTTTAACTATATAATTGTGTATATTAACATTAAGTTACTATACAAATTATATGATTTTAAATTAATTTAATATTTTTTTATAAATTAATGATTGCTTATAATTTTAAATGTTTAAATTGGTAAACATTACAGAATACTCATATTATAAAATTATATATATAAATATAAAAATAACAAACAATAAATTGAAAGTTGTATAACATTCAAAATATTTTTTTATAAGATGTATAATATGCAATATACATTTAAGGAATGTCGGTTAAAATTGAGGAATTAAGTATATACCTTAGTGCATGATTAATAAAAATAAAATTTTGAAACATATTAAAAACCCTGAATTCCACTAGATCGTAGAATTGTTGATGTTTCATCTAGATTGAGCAATTCTTCATCATCAGAAATAGCTGAATCTTCAAGTCTACCACTTTGTTGAACTTTATGGTATTGTATTTTTATACGCCGCAATAAACCAACTCGATGACGACTTCTATGCATCAATATGTCATCAGTCACCCAAAACATAAGTGCCTATATTTTTATACACATAATATATAAGTATTTATAATGATAAAACACAATAAACATTAATATAGTTTAACTTACATTTATAAATAAAGGTATGATTAGCATAACTATAGTTAATTCTGTTCTAGGGTCAGTAAATGGTGACATGATAAATTTTGTGATAACTCGCCAGATGTCTAATGAAATCAACAATGTAATAATAATTTTAACACAACATAAAAGAGACAAGTATAAGCCACATTGAATAAACCAGATTCTAATTGATTCAGGTTTTCCTGAAAAAAAGAAAAATCCATTATCATTATAGTATTAAATTGTTGTACCTATTTATAAAATATAATAATATAACAGTACATACAGAGTGGTATAAATTGAAAAAAAAACTGAAAGTGTCAAAAATAAAAAAATAGTAATCTAAATCACCTGTCCATTAATAATTAGTAATATTAAAAAATGAAAAAAAGCGGGTAAGTGGGTATCGCTCTGCTATATATTAGGGGGTGGGGTGGACCTCAGACTATAGTAGGTTAAATTTGAATGCAATGATAGGTATCATTGTATACGAAAAACGATTCTGAACGAAGATGAGTTGTCAGTTTAGAATATATTATAATTAAATATTGTCATATATTCTATTTTGAAACAAATAGTATAGTTTTTATATGTTACTATGGTTACTTTATAGTATCTGTTTATTAATAAAAATATTAGGCAACATACGCATAATGAGAGTATGAAATTTAATTTAAATTTTGAAATATTTCGTATAAATTCAAACTTTAAGCACTTGTAAAAAAAATTGTGACTAACGATTTCGGATTTTTTTTTTATCACTTTAAGAACAACTTATAAGAAACTTTGTATTAAATTTTCAAGATTTTCTGGCCACCCAAAAAATTTTTATCGGCATTTGAAGAAAAAAAACTTAGAAAAATCGAAAATTTCAATTGTCTATAAGTAGCTTAAAAATGGTCAAAATATTTTGAAAATTTAACTGTAAAGAGATAACCATAGTATAAACATTTGGTGAAAATTTCAAGTATTTACAATAATTCGTTTTTTTGTTTCATCAAAATCAAAAAATCGAAAAGTGGTTTATCGTAAAATTGCCATTTTTCTGTCATTTTTTTTTTGTTTTTCTCGATTTTTTTGAAAACTATTTGAAAATTTTAATTTTGACCCCCCCAAAGTACCAACTAAATTCAATTTCCTATTTAAAGAGGGGCTGAAGTCAAAAATCGGAGCATTATTACTGCTCCAAATGTTGTCATCAGACACAAAAAAAAAAAAAAAAACACATCATTGTAAAATCAATACATTCATCACTTCGTTCAGAATCTAAAAGGTTAGGCTAAAATATATATAAAACATCAAGTGAAGCAAAAGCATTTTCACAATGAATGCAACTTATAAAATTCATACCATATTCTCCAAAGTTAAAAGATTCCCAATTTTTTACTCTTGCTAAATGTTGTGAAAATCGTATACCAAAAAATATCAATAAAAGACCAAGTGATGAATCCATTAAAAAATGAATCATGTACCTAAAAAATAAAATTATTAATTTTAGTATCTTAAATTTAATTACAAAAAGCTTTATTTATTTTTCATACTTTTAACTTAATAGGAACATAAAAAATAAAATATGATTTATAAAATGTATAAATAAATAGAAATATTTACCATGTGCATGGATCACCTTGGATTTGACCTGCTAAAACTAAATTTGCTGAATGCATAAGCAAGGATCCCATTCCCTGTTTGGAAGTATCAAAAAACCATACTTTCCAGGGTCGTCGATCATACTTTGGCTCACAAAATCGTTTTACTGATTACAAACATAAACTTAAAATTAAAATATTTTATTTACCAAATTATTCACAATTTATACTAATACACGATAAATTTATAATATTTATAGATGAAATTGATATAAGTTATGGATATACGGTGAAACCTTTTAAGTGCTTAGAATAATCTTGATTATGTAACATTAATATAAGCCATATTTATAAATAGTAAAAACCAAGTATTATGTAAACATAAATAAAAATTTTGAAATTATGTGAAAAACAAATATGTTCATTGTAAACTTAAGTCATTTTTCCAACAAAACACAAATGTAACTAAAAGTATATCTTACTTATTAAACAAAAGAATGCTAATGTAGCCAAAAGGCCTTGTAGGAACCATCCAAAGTTACCGACTAATGCATTCGGTTTGCAATGCACATCTGGTTCATCAAAAATTACATCCATCGTAACATATGTAATGAAGCCACAGTTTTACTAGAAAGAAACCAGCACTTATGTTTTTATAGTTGCTATTACAAAAGATAAAATATATAGAATGATGGGCGGATAATTGTAAACAACTTGAGTATTATTTGTATTGAAATATAAAAATTTGTACACGATCATAATTGAATCATATTAATAATTAGGTAAACCTAATTTATAAAAAACTAAGTACTAACGTAATGGAAGACCGATATCACTTTAAAAACAAAATCATTGATATAATCACTTTTTACAACTTACTACGGAATAACTTTTTTAAACTCGATGAAAATAGTATGTTAAAGTTCAATCATAAATGCTATCATTACTTCATTATCAACATATTCGCGTGGGGATTTCTGTTATCTTATCTTACATAAATAATTTTATCACGACCGTGGCTTTAGATAACATGATATCTTTAATTGTGATTACTGAATATTTTGAGCTTAGATTTTAGAATGCTTAGATCATAATATTATACCCTTAAGATTTTGAATATTTTCAATTTTTCATCCTACACTGATCGAAGTATAACCCGTGATTGTAATACTGGCCCTTGCGACCCTTGCGTTTTACTTTTTTGGTCAGACAACACGCTTTATGATTTACATTATTTTTACAAAAAATGTGCATTAATAGACCTATTAACATTTTAAACGAACAATCATAAAACTTTATAAATATAGTGTGCTTAGTACCCCCAATTTTGAAATTAGCACCAGCAAATTGTTTTATGTTAATTTAGATTTTAATAGCAATAGGTATTTTCTTTTAATTTCGGGTATATGGGTTTGCCAGCTATATTATACTAGCTGAATTACCCGGCTTCGCCCGTGTGCAGTTTTTGTTTTCTCAAAATGAAATTCTTAAATCATCACACTTTGTTGTGTTTTAAAGACGAAAAACATTTATTTTATAATTTTAAATTTATGTCCCACCCGTCCTTAACGTAGCTAAAACTTTTTATAGGCGATTCAATCTAAATGTTCAAAACCACACCAATCCCTTAATCAAAGGTCTTGCGTCAGCAAATATACCTGGTAACCCCAGAAAAAGATTAAAAAAGCGGTGGTGTCGGGACCTACTAATATAAAAAAAAAAAAAAAAAAAAAAAAAAAAACTTTAAATTGTAATATATAATACTATTGTAAACCCATATATTTATGTACATAAGTAACTGTCAAAGTGCCTTTACTGAAAGGTTTCTTTAATCTGTGTTTCACTCAAGCCATTATTCATTCATCACTTTTACTCATTGTTCTTTTATGTAACAGATTGTAAATTGTATAAATAAAAAAAAAAAAAAAAATTTATATAATTGAGCATTTGAGCTAATCAGTGACCGGTGTTTTACGCATCCGAACAATTCATATCTACACGCCGATAAAATACACACACAAAAAAAGGACAGGTTGCAGGTAGCTGGAAACCCTCGCGGGACGCCGTGCCGTACCGTACCTAATCTCGTTATCGGTCGACTGCAATTGTTATTATTATATGAATATAGATATACAAATTACACGTAAAAATTTATTATCACCGATTTCAACCCTTTAGAATCAAAATTTTGAAAATCCGGTGACGTGGCGACACTCAGACAGGTATTTGGAACAACTTTGTGAAAAAAAATTGGAAAAAAGTTAAATAGCGTCGTCACAAAATGGGTACATAAAAATGGCCTGTTCTTTTATATATATAAGGATAATATGCTATAAATTGAACTACTACGAAAGGCGCCTATCGCTACTGCCGTTCCTTAACCCAGTTTATATAACCAAATGCGTATTCATGTATTACTTATATTGTTGTTTAAGATGCATTTTATAAAGCCATATAGGTACGAGAAAGTGTGGTTACAAATCTGGCCATTTTGGTATATTGGTATATAAATTATTTACAGTCGATCAACGTTCGCTCGTTCTCGCGTAGGTACCATATGAATTAGGCCTACTGGGGACACCACAATAAAAAAAAACATGCTTCGTGTAATACCTCATAAACAATACAGGCGATTGTTATCTTAGTATCTTGCATATTAAATACCAAATTTGAATTTAATGACTTGTCATTGGAAATCGGTAAAAAACGACTAAGTGAAAAACGTTAATTTTGGTTAAAAGTTATCAAAATAATTGTCGTCATAAATGAAATTATTTTTAAATTACAAAGAAATTCGAAAGCACGTTTGTTAAATGCTGTTTATGCAGTGGCGTGTTTAGGGGGTGGGCCTGGTAGGCAAGTGCCCACCCACATTTTTATATAAGTACTAGCAGTACAGTACTAGACTAGTATAAGTTCGATGCTCAATGGTTAGTTAGAAAAAAAATTGGTTATGATTAGATTAGGTATTTCAATAAATATGAAAGATTTAAATATTTAAATAAGAGTTTATGTATTAATAAAAGGTAAGCTACCATTTATTATAAAAATACTAAAACTTAAATAGAGATCAAATTATAATATGAGGAGGGAGTAAAACCATTCTGAACTTAACTTTTGTGGCCCATCCACAAAAAAAGTTCTGGACACGCCACTGTGTTTATGCCATAAACTTATTAACACCTGCAACGGTGGCTTATCAGGGGTCTTTGAGACGGAGATTTACCATAAATAAAAAGTATTAAAGCAATAAAAAAGTTTGAAGATAATTGTAGTATAATTTAATATTTTTATCTATTTTGAAAAAAATTAAGATGGTTTTCGATATTAATATTGATTATAAATAATATTATAATATTTTGTATTATATTTTTACATTAATAATGAGAAGACGGGTGTCATTCAATAATAACACGGGAGAAAAATATCGATAACAACAACTAATTACCAATTTATGCGATGCCAATGGCAGAAACTTTGAACGAGTTTATAGTCTCAATGTACTGAACAATATCAGATATCTATACAATCTGCCCCGCCCTCCGCCTTGTCATGCATATAAAATTTGTATAAATACATAATTGAGTCTCTCGAACGGCAGATTCCCGAATAAATTTAAATGTCTGGCTAATAATAATTTTACTATATAATAATTAATAATTCAGTATATGATCTATGGATATGGATCTATCATATTAATCTATCATCTATGGCAATCATCAATCTTCGCTATTCGTCAAAGACGATTGACGGTTGTAATAATATTAATTTTTAACGGAGAAAACGACGTACAAATCGTTAAACCGTATTTTAATATATACAATATTTTATACGCATATGCCGTTCTGTTCAGCTTATTTTTATGAAATATCTCAATATGTTCAATTCGAAACGCGCAAAAGATGGACGAGGAAAGGTGTTCCTGGGTCAGCGATGTGGTTACTGAATGTATGGACATTAAATATGACACAACTAAGTTTCACAAAAAAAAAAATCCATGTTTACGTGAGTTTGATTTTCTATACTTTGAAGCTTTAATTTACTTTTTTAGACATAAAATAAATACATACTTATTGCACCGGACAACCTTCTACCCGCCGGATGACTTATACGCATAGAAAAGTGCTTACCTATTATACGTATACGGTATACATCATATTTTATTCCCGAACGCGCAATGCATAAAATACTTGAGACCGAAAATATATAATCGTCATATTACCAGACTTATTTTATAGAATAATAATTTATATTTATATTAATTGTATAAATAGCATTTTTAATTTTTAATCGGCCAAGTATACCCGACTAATTTAAGTTTTTTTATCCCTAACAAAAATAAAAAATTTTCCGAAAAGACACATTAATATTTTATAATTGTCTGAATTTTGAATTTTTATAACATTATTATTTATAACTATATTATTACTTATATTTCTCCTCAACCGATTTTTGTTTTTTATAGTACCTAATTTAAAAAGGAATTACTATAGTTATTTGATAATTTTAACAAATTTTAATGTTTGCTTTTCTTATAAAGATTATAATTTTCAAAATATTTAGACTACACACTTAGAGGATAAAATAAACATAGCATAAAACCATAAATAGATGCATTTATTATATACCTATATATTAATATCCCAAATTATCTGAACATATTAATTAGAACTTATCGATTAATTTTAAGATCAGTAAAAATAGTATGAGTATGTATTATTCCTAAACAGTACGGTACCGAAACGAAAATGATATGTGACTATATGTGTATATAACGACTAACGAGTTGAATGAATGTGAATAACTGCCAGTGGTGTATTGGTGAAAAAATTTTTGAGTAACGCACTTAGCTATATTTTATTGCAAAAAAAAAATTTTATCGCTACGCTCGAAATATTATTTACATAATAGATTACAAACTACATTCAACAACTTGTACTATAATCTTCGCTTTTTCTATTATTATACACAGTATTTCAATTTGTATGTTAATTATTAATATACTTTTAACTATTATTCAGACACTCAATCGATAAAATTTTTGAATTTAAAATAGTGATGTCTTTCACAAATTAATCATATATCTAAAAAGTATCATATTCTAGACAAATATTAATATACCTATAATCGTGGTAATAATACCATATTTTATACAAAAAAATATTCAATAATAAAATTAAAAATATATTATCAATATTGCATAATATTTTATCAGTATACGCTCCTATACGGGCGTATACCTGCGTATTGTGTATATTTTAAAAGCTATACGCTCTGATCAACAAATACGTTTTGGGTATACGCCGTATACCCCCGTATACCCTCCAATACACAACTGCTTGTATTTAAAAATTAATTTTATTAATTTTGTAAGTCCTTCTTTATTATATGTAAATGTAATAGATCATAATCTATTAACTATTTAGTATGTGATATCAGTTTAATGATTAATCTTTTAAATATTTTTAAAATTATTAATCATTTAGTTCAGCCAAACCGTATAAAACCGTTAATAACCGTTATAAAATTATAATTTAAAAAAAATTCAGGATAATATACAATTATTATGATTTTACGTATGAAATTAATTAGATATTATCAACAGTTTCGTATGCAAGACAGCTGAAATATAATAATAAATCATATAAAATCACAAAGAGTTCTTTAAAAAATACATTATTATAATATTTATCATCCCTGGCAAACGACAATCGTCGTCATTTGTAGGAGACGATTAACAATTCTAATAATTGTATTGAACAGTCGTCAAACAACAGCCTTCAGTACATGACAAGTACTCTCATTTTCATAAAATATTTCAATAATTCCATTCCGAAGCGTAAAGAAGACGAATGAAGAAATAAACTAGCTGTTTCTTCGGTGACGGTGCACGTTTGAGCTTTAATATGGCACAGCTTGATTTCGCCGAAAATAGTCGAAGGATACTTACGTAGGTTAATTATTGTCCTATAATTTAGGGGTAGTAAAAAATTTACTTTTTATACATAAAATAAATATTTATTGACTTCTACAAAGTACAAGTTGTTACCCCGATGACAGACCTATATTTTATTTCCGATCGTCCAGTCCAATGAAGTGGTCGGTAACCGGCGGGTTATTGTATAATATACTATATACGATCCATTTTAAATTCTAAAACACTGACATTTTTTTTTTTTATTATTTATATTTTATTATTTTAAAGTTCTAAACAATATTTTTTCCATACTAAATAATTTAAGAATATAAAATGTTTATTTTTATCTGGTCTGCAAATTGTTTTTAATTTGTAAATGCTGTGGCCTGAGAGTTCAAAAAGGTTACCGACCATACATTAATGATGAAATTGCCAAGAATAAAATAAAGTCGTTATAAGTACACCTTAGATCCAGGATGTAGTGAAAAATGTATAATGATTTTACAATTATGTAGTTTATTTTCTGTCTGCCATGAATTCTTGTAGCAAATATGATCTATTTGGTACTTTAGTTGGTAAATAGTAAAATAAAATAAAAAAAATAAAATTCATATCTCGCCATAATATCGGAAAAACAAAAAAAGCTGGAAATATTACCGCATATTTATATGGTTTTATTTTTTGGTGAAAAATTTTACCAAAAACTATTGAAATAATAAAATTATAATTAAAAAAAAAAAATTCAGGATATAGGTACAATTATTATGATTTTACGTATGAAATTAATTAAATATCAAAAGTTGTGCAAGACAGCTGAGATATAAAAATAAATCCTATAATACCCCAAAGAGTTCTATAAAAAAAAACATATGATCAATCACATTATTACAATATTTATCATCCCTGGCAATCGACAATCTTCGTCATTCGTAGAAGACTGTTAATAATTATAATAGTTTTATTGAACAGTCTTTAAACAACAGCCTTTAGTGTCTGACAAGTGCTTTCATTTTTATAGAGTATTTTAATAATTTCATTCTGGAGCGCAAAAAAGACGAATGAAGAAATAAGAGCTAGCTGTTTTTTAGGCGGTGGTACACGTTTGAACTGTAAATGTGGTACAGCTCGATTTCGCCGAACAGTGTCGAAGAATATTCACGTAAGTTAATTTTCCCGTACTTAATTATGGAATATTAAATTTATCTTTTATACTTAAAATAAATATTTATTGACTTGTACAAGCTGCTATACTTGGATGACAGACTTATATTTTATTTCCAATCGTCCAATGCAATGGACGGCAACCAATGAGCTATTGTCTACGGCCCGCTTTAAATTCTAAAACAACGAATTTTTTTTATTTTAAAGTTCTAAACAATATTTTTTTTGCATAGTAGATAATTTAAGATTATTAAATTTTTATTTTTTTCTGGCCCGCAAACAGTTTTTATAGTTTGTGAATAAAATTAAGTCGTCAAGTATACCTTGGATCCTGGACATAGCAATGAATGTATATTTACTTGAAAATTGTGTAGTTTCTTTTCTGTCATAAACTATTGTAGCAAGTATGATCTATTTAGTGTTTTGGATGGTTAATAGTAAAATAAAATAAAAAATTTCGAATCTTGTCATAGTATCGAAAACACAAAAAAATAAATGTATTATTACGCTATATACTTATTGTATAATATCGACAAAATTAATTTATTAATTTAATTTTAATTAAAAAATGCTAATTATAGAATGTTGAAAAATTTACCAATTATCTACATTATGATTTCTCTATAGGTAAATTGTATAATTTTAAAAGCATTTTCGTTATTTAAAACAATTCAATTTTTTTATTTTTTATTAAGCCGAAAAAAATTATAGATATGCAATTATGATTTAAAATTTAATACAGGCTTCTTCATCAATTGTTCACTAATTTACTGTAGGTAATAAAAAATGTATAGTCACGGTATATTTTATAAAGTTTAAAATTAAAATTTTGATTGAATTCGGATAAATCTATAAAATGTTCAAATTAATTTTTTCGTTAGACATTCTTTTTATATCTACAATTTAAAAATATTATATTGGAATTTTCATTAGTTTTTTTTTAACCTTATATTATTATTATTATATTATTAAATATACCTTATTATTTTTTATGACTATTTGAAGTTCAGTATTATACCTATAACTTATTAAATGTTAATTATACTCCCACCCTAAAAATAAATATTTTTTCTCAAATAATTTTTATATTTTGTTATAGTTCAAAAACGAATAATCTTAGATACTTAAAACTTTAATTAAATTCTTATGAGAGTATTTCTTACACATAGTATCTTTTCAAAATAATTTGAAATTATGTGTATTTACGATATTATATATTTTGTTATTATTTAAAACATTATTTGTAGGGACATAAAAGTTTTTTGTACGTGTTATATACTATACACAATGACATTTTTGACATACGTAGATATTAATCTTAAGATATTGACTCAAAAGTATATAACAAGAATATAATACGGTATAAATTATATTTATTATTTATACAAAATAATAATAATAATGATAAATTCAATGTTTTCGGAAAATATGTAGCTTGTCAAATTAGGGCAGGTTAAATTTGAATGCAATAATGATAGGTATCATTGTATACGAAAAACGATTCTGAACGGAGATGATTTGTCATTATAGGATATATCATATTTAAATATTATCATATATTCTATTTTGAAACAAATTCAAACATTTAAGTAAAAGTTTCAAGATCTTACCTTTGGTAATTTTTTAAAAATAACAAAAATCGAAAATTATTTAGTAGTAAAACGTTAATTTACACGTGTATTTTTGATTTCAAATTAAAATTAAAACTTTAAACACTCGTAATTTTTTTTAAATTAAATAATCCTCAAACTTTTTTATAATTATTCTAAGCTTAACTTATGAACAGCATAGTATTAAATTTTCAATTCTTAGCTTTTGATAGTAAAATATTTAAAAATTTTTAACTATCAAATAGTTAAAAATATTCATGATTTTGACGAATTTTTGTCAATATTTGAACTTCAAATGCTAATAAAAAAAAACTGTGACTATGTATTTTTATAATTTTTGAATGAGAGTAAAAATAAGTTATGTGGACCCTTCTATTAAATTTGCAAGTAATTTTTCCCAGCTAAATTTTTTTATCAACATTTATAAAAAAAAAATTGATTATATCAAATGCCTATAAATAGCTCAAAAAAAGTCAAAATATTTTGAAAATCAAATCACGTAAAGAAAATGGCAATCTAAATAACTGGTAAAATTTTCAAGTATTTACGAGTTTACGACTTATACTATTTGAATAATAACAAATATCAAAAATCGTTTGAGGCTAAACCGTTATTTAACGTGGTTTTGTAAAAATTTAAATTTCAAACACTCATAAAATTTTTTTGTCTGATTCCGGTAGATTTTTTTACAGATATTTAAAAAAAATTTATGGAGAACCTTGTACCAAATTTTCAAAACTTAGTTATAAAATAAAAAATTTTACGATTTTTCAACCACAAAACTTTTTATCGTTATTTAAGAAAAAAATATTAAAAAAAATTAAAAATTCCAGTGGTCTATAAATAACTCAAAAAAAGTCAAAAAATTTTGAAAATTTAACTGTATATAGATAACACTAACATAAATATTTGGTAAAAATTTCAAGTATTCACAGTGATTGGTTTTTGAATTACAACCATATAAAAAATCGATTTGGTCGAAAACTGGTTTTGCGTAAAAATTCCCTTTTTTCGGTCATTTTTTTTTTGTTTTTCTCTATTTTTTTGAAAACTATTGGAAAATGTTTACTTTTTTCCTCTAAAATGCAATAAGGATATCCACTTTGCCATCGGAAACCACCCCCGAAGTTTGAAATTGAAGCATTATTTCGACTAGTTATGCTGTACACACACACACAAAAAAAAAAAAAACACACATCATTGTAAAATCAATACATTCATCACTCCGTTCAGAATCTAATACTTAGCAATATCAATCCACATATAATATTATAAGTCATAATACACCAAAATTATACTTATTAATGAAGATTGAAGGTAGACTGACTGTCTCTTTCAAATTCAAATTTCCCAAACTAATTACAGTAATAAACTTAATCACTAATATATAAAGCAATGTAATTACTTCTTTATCTTTAATTTAATGTAATTTTTGATTATTTTGTAAAATGGTACTGAAAATTGAATTCCTCAAAGCACTGACTAGGTACTATTTGTTACATGAAACCATAACAAAGGAAATGTATGAAATAGTTTCTATTATGATAGGCGTCTTCAGATATACATAATATGCGTAAGTTTACATGTAAGAATATGTAAAATTAAGTTAAAGCACTGCGTGATTAGAACCAAAATAATGCAGAAATAATAACTCAGAAACATACCTAACGACATTAATCATAATTCTTTTTTTTTTAAATGTATATAATAATATAATTATTTTTGTTTAGTTCACTATTTTTATAGATTAAATTAAATAATTTGTAATCATCTTCATTAGAATAAAATATTAATACTTTGCAATATCTATACAGATTTGGTCTATAGTTTATATCTTTCAATTTTACGTTAATATGTCAAACAGCTAAAATAGAAAAATAGATCGTATAATATCACAAAGAGTTCAATAAAAAAAACCATAGATTTATCATATTATAATATTCGTCATCTGTGGCATACGACAATCGATGACATTCGTTGAAGACGATTAACAATTCTATAATAGTCTTAATGAACAGTCGTTGAACAACAATCTTAATTAGTACATGACAAGTACTCTCCTTTTCATTTCGTGCTGTTTATTTTCATAAAATATCTTCATACTCCCATTTAGAATCATGATGAAGATCGTATGAAGACAATTTGGAGTTTCTTCAACGGCGGTGCACCACTCCATATACACTGTAGATTGGTACCTACAACTCGGTTTCCCGGGAAGAGTCGACGCTTAAGTAAGTTTTTTTTTATTTTTCCTTTTTGGGATAAAAATTATTTTTAAACTTAAAATAAAATATATTAATTTATATAAACAATCCGCGCTAGTCGGACGATGTAGACTCAGGGGTGTATTAAGGATTCATATATGGAGGGCAAAATTATTTTGCGCCCCTAGTGTATTTTATGAATACCTAGGTACTCATTTATATGAGTATAAAAAACTTAAAAAAAAATTTCCTCGCAACACTCGGAATTTAAGTTAATAATTTACATTTCATACAGTTATTATATCTACATAACTACATAGAAATCTTATTAAACTAATTAGTTAATATCTATTTGAAACTTGGAACAATAATTCTTTTTTTTTAATAGTACTCAAAATTGGAATATTGATTATGTAAAATGTTTATATTACATTAACTATTAAATACCTAGTAAGTAACTTCTTTATTTTAAGTTATTTATAAAGTGCCTATGTATTAAGCATTGACTTATAATAATAAATATATCTTTATTTTATAACAATAAAATATTATTACATATTATTATAAAACTATTTAAATAACAAATATTATTGAACATGAACAATAGTAATTAAAATATTTTTTTTCTTATTTTTTTGGCAACAAACTCTTTTATAATACTTTACCAATCAATACTTCTAAGCATCTCATTTTCTATTGACAACAATGAAAGGGAAGATGTTTTATCTTGAAATAAGGTGGATCTTAAATAATTTTTAACGCGCCGAAGCTTTGAAAATGATCGTTCACCACTCGCATGGGTGCAAGGAATACAAGCAAAGATTCTTAAACTTATAAGAACATTAGGGAAAGTAGCTTTTAACGGAGAATTAGATATTTTTTTTAATAGTTCATTCATACATCAATCATTATTGTCAAATGATTCAGTAATTTTTTTAAATTGAATAACTTCTTCAACAAATGATGCATTCAAATCATCAGTATATAATATACTTACAATGGTCAATGCACTTTGACGTACACTTTAAGTATCTAAATGATTCAAGTCAAACAAGAAACCAAAATTTTTATTTATATCTAGATAAGCTGCCTTTCGTTCATTTAAATTTGAACATAATGTATCAATTATCACATAAAAAATATCTTTCTTCATTTTATTTTATCCAATGTGAACTGTATTATTAGAATTAGAGTCATCGTAAAATGTTGTTTCTTTTTTATTTCTTGTTTCTACCCAAGAAAATGCAGACTTTCCACTAAGTTCTTGAGAATCTTTTAAAAAATTATAGAACATCTCTCGAAGACCTAATATGTATTTTTCCAAAGATTCATACAATAGATAAATCAATATTGGTAGACTGCAATGTTTTGCTAGTAGAATCAAACCTATTCAATATTGGTGTCCACATTTTTAACATAAAAACAAATTCTAGTTTTTCTAGTTTTTTTTTTATAGACGTAGCCTCATGTCTTGTTGATGGTTGTTGAGTGTTATCTTCTGACAAAACTTGAATAACTTATGATACATTTTTGTAACCAAATGAAAGAGCTTTACACACTTCATAACGTGATGACCATCTTGTTGTGCATAAATTCTTTAGGACAGATTTGGTTGATTGTTCATAAAGATTCAATCTATATGTGGACAAAGAAAAAAAAAGTGTACACCATATTTTGACAGTCATAAAAAAATCGAGTTCCTTCTTTGGTAATCTCAGCTGCATTTGACCCAATAAGATTTAGTGAGTGTGCGGCACACGGTACAAAATTAGCATTATTAGAATATTTTTTTAATACGTGCTTGTAAGCCATTATATTTTCCAGACATATTTGATGCATTATAGTACGCTTGTCCCCTGCAATTTTTTATCTTTATGCCAATTCCTTAAATTTATTAATTAACGCTTCTTCCATTTGCTCTCCCTTATGTCCTACAGAGAATAAAAATGTTAAAAATCTTTCAACAGAATTCCCATTAGGTTTTATGTACCGAATCACAACAGTTAATTGATCTTGTTTACTGATATCTGGAGTAGAATCTACTATGATTGAAAAGTACTTAGCTTCAATAATTTCGGCAATAATTTTTCTTAGAACCAAATTGTTCATTAAACTTAAAAACTCATCACATATTATTGAGGATAGATACAAAACATTGCCTTTCCCTTGGTTACCGTATTTAGAAATATGTTCCGACAAAAAAGGTTCAAATTTAGCTACAAGCTCTAAACATCCCATATAATTGCCGTTATGTACTGAGTCAAATTCATTATTTTTACCACGGAATGGTAGTCCTCTTTCAGCCAAAAAAGTGATTGTCGCAATAACTCGATGGAGAACATTAGTCCAATAATCCAGTTTTGATTTCATTTCTTCATGTAACACTGTATCAATTGAATTAGCATTTTTTTTGTGTTCTTGAAAACCAAATTCTAATTGATTCACTGTGTTGTTGGCCTTCTTCGTGACAGTTTACTTTTTCTTCATATTTACCCCAGTTTTTCAATCCAAATTTTAATTTCCTAGATTACTTTTTCTGTTAGAAAAAAGAAGGCACTGAAAACAAAATAATGCATTTGCTGATAAAGAGTATAAAAGCCACTCTCTATTGGTAATTTGCCCATTATGTAATGTCCTTCTGAAGATACTACAAGGCAGTTTACGGAAATATTTTCCACACATTCGTTCAGTTTTATTGAAATTTATTTTTTTAACATCTTGAATGGGTTGATTTAAAATAAAATAGTCTATTAAATTTGAATTAATTTTCCATTTGGCAGGGTCCAAGTCAGGCAAAGCAGCAGATTCTTCCTGAAATCACATTATAAGAGAAATTAATAAAAACAATTTATATTAGTTACTAATCAGTAATCACTAACTTATATAAATTTTAAAGCAGACAATCAATTGATTTTCATGATGAAAACTTACATTTTCCGAAAATTGAAAATATTAACACAATAAAAATTTAAAACTCACCAAACTATCATAAATGTAGAAAGGGCTTTCATACATTTTTTTACAACCCTCAGGCAGTGAAATATTTAGTGAATAGCTTTCCGTAACAGTAATTATTGTATCATTGATCTGGGTTTTCTAATAATGTAATCAAAATTATTAATAATACAACAAATTAATATATAAAATATAAATTTTATTAATCATTGTATTTATTAACTAATTAGACATAAGTTAGGTATTTGTTAACACTGTCTCTGCTAAGTGTATTTCATTCAACAACTTCTTATCATATATGTAAAATATGTTTTTAGTAAATTTAAATTTATTTGAAGACTGTAATGGTTATATTTTTGGATCATTATAATAAATTATAAATTAAGTAAATATTAATTTAGTGAATGAGAATGTTGTTCAGAATTTATTTTCCAAATAGTACCAAATTAACAGTTTCAACATTTGATGGCAAAAAAATATTCATTTACTATATTTCTTAGAAAATTAAAAATTAAAAATTCCAGTTGAGACATAATTTTTTTAAGCAAAATTAATTTATCATTAAATAGACTCAAATGTAAAAATTTAACATGTAACTATAGAAGTTTAGTATTTACTTACCAAATTATTATCTGTATTTGTGATAATAGTATGTTCACAACCAGGCGGCAACAAGTTTTTTTCGAGGTTTTTTCATTTTCAACGTTTCTAAAGTTTGTGGAAGGAAGATTAACCGTTTGAGTTTCCTGTTCAACATTTTTAATTTTTTTCAAAATATTAAAAATAATTTTAAATACTATTGGAATACTTAGTTTAATATTATCAGAGTACTAATAATATGATTAATAATGAAATATATATTTAAAATATATTTATCATAATATAAGTATAACTCTAAAATAAGTGGTCTGTGATAACCAAGATGTGTTTTAGAATAAACCTGTACACATATTTCCTAATTCCTTACCATGTTGATGTTATAGTATAAAGGTACCTATCTACACTTGTTTTTTTAATTCAACATTGAATACAATTATAATTAAAATGCCTGTAAAAAAAACAAAAATAGTTTTTTTGTTTTATTTTAGATACAGATATGCAGTTAGGTACATAGCCGAATCTAATAAATAACATTTAACTAAATTTTATAATTATTATAAAAGGTACACATTTTTTGAACAAAAAAAACGAACTAAAATTTGAAAGTTTATAACAGTTACAAATAATAAATAAATATACTAAAGAAAATACTTTTACTACTTGTGCTATTAAAAATGATAATTTAAATTTCAGTTACATACCTTAACTTCAAACTAATTATCCAATTTCATACAACTCGAAATGCAATCGTTGATTTTCTGTTTCTTTTGCTTGGCAAAATTTCTGAATTTTGCGCCACTTGGTTTTCTTTTATGTTTTTGAACCCCCGACAAATTTTAGAAAGTTTATAAACAATTTAAAATAAAAACGAACAAAAAAAAACCAATGACAAAATTGTATTACATATTTACATATAACATATTATTATTACATATCTGTAGTCAGTCCACTAAGCGTCTGTGCAGTATATTAGTATAATGAAGATAATAAGAAATTAAGAAATAACAATAATATCACTCAAAGAAAACGGCAATACGGGTATGACTAAAAATAGAATTTTATTTCCACTTTAACTATAGAATAATTCATTCCCGTATCATTTATCATTATCAATAAGATAATGACTGTGACAACTATAATAGCAAATACCGAAATACTATTCAATTATTACTAAAACCACACGTACACGCTACCACAATACATAAATATAATTATCTGTATAACTTATACATAAATGTCTATATTATACTATGACATAACTTTATATGCATAATATATAACTTGTAGTACATTGGTATAATAAAAATAATTTTTATTAGTCTCTAGTATCTTAATTTCGAGTTTTCCATTAAATCATACAATTTGAATGTTTTTTTTTTTGACTCTGTGAGGTACAAAAAAAAAATTATAAAAAATTTACCGCCCCCAAAAAACTTCCTCCCAGGGCAAATTCCCCGTTTGCCCCCCCCTTGATGCGCCCTTAGATGTAGTTGATGTAGACGCATATTTTATTCTCCAGGGTCCAATGAAAAAATAGTACACAATGCATAATTATTTTACTCATTAGTTATAGTAGACAAAAATTGTAAGAAATAACAACGATGTATTATCCGCGATTATATACTTATATTGTATTAGAATAGTAGTAGAATAGTACACCTTAGATCCTGGACGTGGACGTAGCGAAAAATGTATGATGATTTTACATTTATGTAGTTTATTTTCTATTTGTCATGAATTCTTGTAGCAAATATGGATCTATTTGGTACTTTGGGTGGTAAATAGTAAAATAAAACAAAAAATTTCAGATCTTTCATAATATCGGAAAAACAAAAAAAACTGGAATAATTACGCTACATCCTTGGATAATGTCAACCCGGAGGACGATTGGCAGCATCAATAAGAAGCTCATCTGAATACAAATAAGTGTTAAAGTGTCACAAGGCTGTGTTTATTTAATACTATAATTTTTTGAACAGTATTACAGTATATTATGAATATTTAACTTTTATGGTTTTTTTTTCAGATAATATATACTGTACTACGGTTTAGGTGTTGGTGTTCTTTTTATTTTAATAACACATTGATAAATTACCAATTTTTTTTCTTATCACATAGCTAGTTCGTCTTTGTGTATGTTTAAATTTATTTTTTTTATAGTTATTGTACTGTTTAACTTTCTTATAAAAGAGAGTGAGGATTTTAAAAGGTGGCCACCGACCAGAAAGTTAAACTACAATATACTATAATCTTTTTAGTTCTTGTTTACATTTTTAACAGATAAATTATAAATATAAAATTTAAAATTAATTTAAATTCAAAAAAAAAAAGAACACCAACACAGATTTCTAAAATATTAAAATTTTTCTATAAGTTAGGTACATATTTAATTAGCACATTAGTTGAAGTTTTATAGGAACCGAACATTTGGCTGGATCATGGACTATCCACGGACGGAGAATTTGTCATTGAGCTGATGGAAAATGTGTCGGCATTCGGCTTCGTTTCAACCCGGAGGAAGATTGGCAGCATCAATAAGAAGCTCATTTTAATATCAACTGTCCAGAAGATTTGTTAGTATTATATTATAATTTTTAGAACCGTAGTAGGTACAGTATACTATATAAAATTATATAATATTTATTAGTGAAGAAGAATTCGTCACAAAGCTGTTGGGAAATGTGTCGGCATTCGGCTTCGTTTCAACCCGGAGGAAGATTGGCAGCATCAATAAGAAGCTCATTTTAATATCAACTGTCCAGAGGATTTGTTAGTATTATATTATAATTTTTAGAACTGTAGTAGGTACAGTATACTATATAAAATTATATAATATTTATTAGTGAAGAAGAATTCGTCACAAAGCTGTTGGGAAATGTGTCGGCATTCGGCTTCGTTTCAACCCGGAGGAAGATTGGCAGCATCAATAAGAAGCTCATTTTAATATCAACTGTCCAGAGGATTTGTTAGTATTATATTATAATTTTTAGAACCGTAGTAGGTACAGTATACTATATAAAATTATATAATATTTATTAGTGAAGAAGAATTCGTCACAAAGCTGTTGGGAAATGTGTCGGCATTCGGCTTCGTTTCAACCCGGAGGAAGATTGGCAACATCAATAAGAAGCTCATCATATTATCAACTGTTGAAAGGATTTGTTGAAATTATATTATTAGTTTAAATTACATTTAATCTGCCTATGAGTTGAAGTTTTATAGGAACCGAACATTTGGCTGGAACATGGACTATCCACCGACGGAGAATTTGTCATTGAGCTGCTGGAAAATGTGTCGGCATTCGGCTTCGTTTCAACCCGGAGGAAGATTGGCAGCATCAATAAGAAGCTCATTTTAATATCGACTGTCCAGAGGATTTGTTAGTATTATATTATAATTTTAAGAACCGTAGTAGGTACAGTATACTATATAAAATTATATAATATTTATTAGTGAAGAAGAATTCGTCACAAAGCTGTTGGGAAATGTGTCGGCATTCGGCTTCGTTTCAACCCGGAGGAAGATTGGCAGCATCAATAAGAAGCTCATTTTAATATCAACTGTCCAGAGGATTTGTTAGTATTATATTATAATTTTAAGAACCGTAGTAGGTACAGTATACTATATAAAATTATATAATATTTATTAGTGAAGAAGAATTCGTCACAAAGCTGTTGGGAAATGTGTCGGCATTCGGCTTCGTTTCAACCCGGAGGAAGATTGGCAGCATCAATAAGAAGCTCATTTTAATATCGACTGTCCAGAGGATTTGTTAGTATTATATTATAATTTTAAGAACCGTAGTAGGTACAGTATACTATATAAAATTATATAATATTTATTAGTGAAGAAGAATTCGTCACAAAGCTGTTGGGAAATGTGTCGGCATTCGGCTTCGTTTCAACCCGGAGGAAGATTGGCAGCATCAATAAGAAGCTCATTTTAATATCAACTGTCCAGAGGATTTGTTAGTATTATATTATAATTTTTAGAACCGTAGTAGGTACAGTATACTATATAAAATTATATAATATTTATTAGTGAAGAAGAATTCGTCACAAAGCTGTTGGGAAATGTGTCGGCATTCGGCTTCGTTTCAACCCGGAGGAAGATTGGCAGCATCAATAAGAAGCTCATTTTAATATCGACTGTCCAGAGGATTTGTTAGTATTATATTATAATTTTAAGAACCGTAGTAGGTACAGTATACTATATAAAATTATATAATATTTATTAGTGAAGAAGAATTCGTCACAAAGCTGTTGGGAAATGTGTCGGCATTCGGCTTCGTTTCAACCCGGAGGAAGATTGGCAGCATCAATAAGAAGCTCATTTTAATATCAACTGTCCAGAGGATTTGTTAGTATTATATTATAATTTTTAGAACCGTAGTAGGTACAGTATACTATATAAAATTATATAATATTTATTAGTGAAGAAGAATTCGTCACAAAGCTGTTGGGAAATGTGTCGGCATTCGGCTTCGTTTCAACCCGGAGGAAGATTGGCAGCATCAATAAGAAGCTCATTTTAATATCGACTGTCCAGAGGATTTGTTAGTATTATATTATAATTTTAAGAACCGTAGTAGGTACAGTATACTATATAAAATTATATAATATTTATTAGTGAAGAAGAATTCGTCACAAAGCTGTTGGGAAATGTGTCGGCATTCGGCTTCGTTTCAACCCGGAGGAAGATTGGCAGCATCAATAAGAAGCTCATTTTAATATCAACTGTCCAGAGGATTTGTTAGTATTATATTATAATTTTTAGAACCGTAGTAGGTACAGTATACTATATAAAATTATATAATATTTATTAGTGAAGAAGAATTCGTCACAAAGCTGTTGGGAAATGTGTCGGCATTCGGCTTCGTTTCAACCCGGAGGAAGATTGGCAACATCAATGAGAAGCTCATCATATTATCAACTGTTGAAAGGATTTGTTGAAATTATATTATTAGTTTAAATTACATTTAATCTGCCTATGAGTTGAAGTTTTATAGGAACCGAACATTTGGCTGGAACATGGACTATCCACCGACGGAGAATTTGTCATTGAGCTGCTGGAAAATGTGTCGGCATTCGGCTTCGTTTCAACCCGGAGGAAGATTGGCAGCATCAATAAGAAGCTCATTTTAATATCAACTGTCCAGAGGATTTGTTAGTATTATATTATAATTTTTAGAACCGTAGTAGGTACAGTATACTATATAAAATTATATAATATTTATTAGTGAAGAAGAATTCGTCACAAAGCTGTTGGGAAATGTGTCGGCATTCGGCTTCGTTTCAACCCGGAGGAAGATTGGCAGCATCAATAAGAAGCTCATTTTAATATCGACTGTCCAGAGGATTTGTTAGTATTATATTATAATTTTAAGAACCGTAGTAGGTACAGTATACTATATAAAATTATATAATATTTATTAGTGAAGAAGAATTCGTCACAAAGCTGTTGGGAAATGTGTCGGCATTCGGCTTCGTTTCAACCCGGAGGAAGATTGGCAGCATCAATAAGAAGCTCATTTTAATATCAACTGTCCAGAGGATTTGTTAGTATTATATTATAATTTTTAGAACCGTAGTAGGTACAGTATACTATATAAAATTATATAATATTTATTAGTGAAGAAGAATTCGTCACAAAGCTGTTGGGAAATGTGTCGGCATTCGGCTTCGTTTCAACCCGGAGGAAGATTGGCAGCATCAATAAGAAGCTCATTTTAATATCGACTGTCCAGAGGATTTGTTAGTATTATATTATAATTTTAAGAACCGTAGTAGGTACAGTATACTATATAAAATTATATAATATTTATTAGTGAAGAAGAATTCGTCACAAAGCTGTTGGGAAATGTGTCGGCATTCGGCTTCGTTTCAACCCGGAGGAAGATTGGCAGCATCAATAAGAAGCTCATTTTAATATCAACTGTCCAGAGGATTTGTTAGTATTATATTATAATTTTTAGAACCGTAGTAGGTACAGTATACTATATAAAATTATATAATATTTATTAGTGAAGAAGAATTCGTCACAAAGCTGTTGGGAAATGTGTCGGCATTCGGCTTCGTTTCAACCCGGAGGAAGATTGGCAACATCAATGAGAAGCTCATCATATTATCAACTGTTGAAAGGATTTGTTGAAATTATATTATTAGTTTAAATTACATTTAATCTGCCTATGAGTTGAAGTTTTATAGGAACCGAACATTTGGCTGGAACATGGACTATCCACCGACGGAGAATTTGTCATTGAGCTGCTGGAAAATGTGTCGGCATTCGGCTTCGTTTCAACCCGGAGGAAGATTGGCAGCATCAATAAGAAGCTCATTTTAATATCAACTGTCCAGAGGATTTGTTAGTATTATATTATAATTTTTAGAACCGTAGTAGGTACAGTATACTATATAAAATTATATAATATTTATTAGTGAAGAAGAATTCGTCACAAAGCTGTTGGGAAATGTGTCGGCATTCGGCTTCGTTTCAACCCGGAGGAAGATTGGCAGCATCAATAAGAAGCTCATTTTAATATCAACTGTCCAGAGGATTTGTTAGTATTATATTATAATTTTTAGAACTGTAGTAGGTACAGTATACTATATAAAATTATATAATATTTATTAGTGAAGAAGAATTCGTCACAAAGCTGTTGGGAAATGTGTCGGCATTCGGCTTCGTTTCAACCCGGAGGAAGATTGGCAGCATCAATAAGAAGCTCATTTTAATATCAACTGTCCAGAGGATTTGTTAGTATTATATTATAATTTTTAGAACCGTAGTAGGTACAGTATACTATATAAAATTATATAATATTTATTAGTGAAGAAGAATTCGTCACAAAGCTGTTGGGAAATGTGTCGGCATTCGGCTTCGTTTCAACCCGGAGGAAGATTGGCAACATCAATAAGAAGCTCATCATATTATCAACTGTTGAAAGGATTTGTTGAAATTATATTATTAGTTTAAATTACATTTAATCTGCCTATGAGTTGAAGTTTTATAGGAACCGAACATTTGGCTGGAACATGGACTATCCACCGACGGAGAATTTGTCATTGAGCTGCTGGAAAATGTGTCGGCATTCGGCTTCGTTTCAACCCGGAGGAAGATTGGCAGCATCAATAAGAAGCTCATTTTAATATCGACTGTCCAGAGGATTTGTTAGTATTATATTATAATTTTTAGAACCGTAGTAGGTACAGTATACTATATAAAATTATATAATATTTATTAGTGAAGAAGAATTCGTCACAAAGCTGTTGGGAAATGTGTCGGCATTCGGCTTCGTTTCAACCCGGAGGAAGATTGGCAGCATCAATAAGAAGCTCATTTTAATATCGACTGTCCAGAGGATTTGTTAGTATTATATTATAATTTTTAGAACCGAAGTTGGTACAGTATACTATATAAAATTATATAATATTTATTAGTGAAGAAGAATTCGTCACAAAGCTGTTGGGAAATGTGTCGGCATTCGGCTTCGTTTCAACCCGGAGGAAGATTGGCAGCATCAATAAGAAGCTCATTTTAATATCGACTGTCCAGAGGATTTGTTAGTATTATATTATAATTTTTAGAACCGAAGTAGGTACAGTATACTATATAAAATTATATAATATTTATTAGTGAAGAAGAATTCGTCACAAAGCTGTTGGGAAATGTGTCGGCAATTCGGCTTCGTTTCAACCCGGAGGAAGATTGGCAGCATCAATGAGAAGCTCATCTTATTATCAACTGTTGAAAGGATTTGTTTAAATTATATTATTATGTTTAAATTACATTAATTAATCTACACATTAGTTGAAGTTTTACAGGGACCGAACATTTGGCTGGATCGTGGACTATCCAAGGACTTAGTACTTAGTAGATAGACTCATTTAATTATTTTTAGTATGTATTGTAGTTGTAATGATGTAGTATATATTAGTATTTTATAGCTCATCTACTCATCCAACACATTGACTATCGCCGGCCGGCAACACACATATACATATTACCCGCTTTTGTAGCTTGTAGAATAGCGAAAATCGTAGTTTTATTCATAGGTATATTTAGTATTGTTGGTATCTACGTAGTTTTAGTTGTTGGATATTTTTTTTTATTAGTTAGATACATTCATATGATCCGTGGCGTATTTAGTAATTTTATGATAAGAGCAACATATATTTTGCCGCCTCCCCACTGATAAAAAAAAACTAAAAAACTTCTATGCCGCGCAATGGTGAAACTGTTAATACCATAGAATACCATGTTATATAAATAGTATAGTATTCTATATCTCTATGGCACACATTTGTTGTGAAAAATAGTAATGGTTGACGTCACTGCGCCAGTACTCATAAGGTACGAAATAAAAATTTGCCGCCCCTCTAAATCTTTAAATATTGTCCGTTCTCGGCAACGGGACCCAATGCCCCTACCTAAATACGCCCCTGCATATGAATGTGACAGTGGATTAGGCCTACTGGGGACACCACAATAAAAAAAACGCGCCTTGTGTAATACCTCATAAAGTTATTAAACAAAACGGACAATGTTATTGTACGTCGTTTAATAATAAAGGTGGTGTGGAAAATTACCTAACACTGTTATTGTTATCTTATAGTTACATTGCATACATTTTTTTTATTAAATACCAGTTAAATAATTATTTATATCAAAAAACGAGAAATATTAACGTTTTATAAAGAATTACAATAAAATAGTTTTGAAAAAAAAATATTCTTTGATTTGTTATAAAATGACTTCAAAAAGTTATTATGTTAGTTCTGATTTTACAAAGGCACTAACAAAAGTGGGTCTAGTTTAATATTGTATGTATCAATTACTTTACTTAAAACATAAAATTTACACATATTTTTATTTACTAATTTACTGACGCATTGGTTACGTAGGTATTTGTGTCTTATAATAAAATATAACTGTTTTGCATGTGTATATGTGATTGTACACATTTGAATTTTATTAACCATAGGCTACAATTCCTCTAAAATCATTATGTTCTTAATCTTTTACGCTAACCAGTTTTCAACAAAAGTGATTTCTTATTTTCTTAAAATTCAAAAATGAATAGCTGTAAAATTTAAAATGTTTACTAAGGTAAGGTATTTATATTATCATTTTTTCTATAAATGGTATAATTTTCAAATATTCGTAATTCATTTTGATTTATGAACTCTTTATAGACAACTATATTTCCGTGCTTTAGTGTTTTTTAATAGCAAAAATTGATAAATGGGTCAAAATCCTTGAAAATTAATTAAAATTAATTTACTCATTAAAAATATAAAAAAATGTACATTCACAATATTTTAATAAACGTATACAGTGGCGAGCAGTGGCGCAAATAGGAAAAATGTTTAGGGGGGGCTCAAGCCCCAAAATTACCAAAACCGGTAAAAATAACTTATTAAGAATAACATACATATATTATACTATTATTTTTTGAGGGGGCTTTGAGTTATTTTGGGGGGACTAAGTCCCCCCAAGCCCCCCCTATTTGCGCCACTGGTGGCGAGGCTAGGAATTTTAGTTGGTGGGAGGGGGCAAAATTTCAAAATTGTTATTTACTAATTAGTAATTAATATCAGTAAATGAAAATAATAAAATAATACAATATAATATAATATAATGTTAAAATATGGAACAACACTGTGCAACTTCTTATACAACTCTAATATACAGTTTTTTTAAATTACCAAGTTTCATTTAAAAGTTAATTTTCAGGGGAGGTTGGAGGGGCAAGCTGAACATATATAATATACCGTCTCTCAATTTATTTTTATTCATTTTAACAATAATTGACTTTTTATAATATTTATTATATAGCATTTATTTAAATGTATATTTATTTATAAAATTTTGTTACTTATATGAAAAACGATTAGCATAAGTGATAAAGACCTGTCATCAACTTATACTTTATATTTCATGATATATCGATGTTTATTGATATTATTATTAAAGTTATTTATTTTAATATTATTATTACAGTAGGTTGATTTAATATTTTTCATTAATATACCCTGCGGTCCACTATCTACGCCTATGCTAATCGCAACTGAAAGTGTCATCTACCTAATATAACATATAGCTATATTGGTTAACGTAGTACTAAATTCAATAGAAAGAGATGCTGTAAATAGTAATTCTTATACAGTAAATTTTATAAAAATATAATTGTGGTTTATCTTTGGTGTTTGTAGTACAAATTTTATTTTAATTCTTCAAACAGAATACATTCAACATATAACAGTTTTGAAAATGTTTATAAATAAAATAAAAATTAATAGCAATTATAAATGTTAAAAAAAAATTCAAATATAAATATTACATATTATATAAATAATAATATATAAAGTAATATACAATATACTTACAAATAGTTTATATATAATATATAAAATCAATTAATCAAATAAAACTTTTCTTAAATAAATTTCAAATAAAAATTAGTTTTGGTATTTGTAATTGTATCGCAAATCAATTTTTTCATTAAACTTTGAACTATATTATTTTGTATTTCTAATTCATCCATTTGAAAATCAGTCCATTTATTATTCTCTTCGTGCATTTGATTCACTAGAAATTTATTTACTTTCTCTTCACAGTCATCTAGATCAATAATCTGATTCATTTTTTTTATAACTATATCACTTAAATCTTTAGGATTATTTGGTTTTGCCCTAAATTTTTTTAATCCTTTAATAGATCTTTTCCATAAAGGTAAATTTGTTTCATCAATAAATAAGTCATTTGCAATTTCTTTACAGTAATCAAAAATTAATAATTTATAATCAGCATGTAAAACTGAATCTGAATCTATAATAAAGTCATTTGATAATGGACTTTGAGAACCATTGAATACTTGATTAGCAGCTGTCAAAACTATTTTGTGAACTTCATCAGATGTATAAGGTATGTCAATAAGTGCTTTAATTTTTGTGGGACTCTTGTAAGGAGGTGGTGGCTTATTAGGTATTTCTCTTAGGAAAAATTGTGCTTCTTCGGACATGCGAAGACGTTCAATCTAAAAGAAAAAAAATTCAATATATTATTAAATATAATTTATTCTGAAAGAGTCATTCAGGATTCAGCATACTTCTTCTTCAATACGTATTTGTTCTTGTTTTAATTTTTCTGCTTCTTGTTGAGTATGATTGAGCATGACATCGTTACTTCCATCTTGAAAAGTTTGAGATTTCTTCTAAAACCAATTAAATTAGAACATTAACTTACAAACAAATCCAAATTGTTAATTTGACAAATTAATAAGAACATTAAAATCACATCACATATTTAAAATTGTTATTATTACCTGCTCTAGATACTTTTGATAAAACAATTCAAATGATTTTTCATTGTCAACATCATTAATTTTGTGTTCTAGAGTAAAATCAATAAATACATATACAATACATACATATATTACATTATTTACAAAGTTGAAGCAATATATGATTAATTATATTTTTTTAAATTGCATAAGAATGAAGTCGTTATTGCATAACAAATAAATTAAAATAATCTAACAAGTGCCTACAAAAAATGTAAAATACTTGAAATTGAATCCAACTTTTTTACTTAAATTATAAAATGATAAATGTTCAACTAATAAACACAATTTAAAAAATTAATATTTGGTTGAGAATTTTATTTTATATAAAAAAACTTAAAAACAAATAAAATAAAAATATTAATTGATTTACTCGATAAATAATATAAATTATAAGCAAAGATGTTTCTTGCACACAAACTAATGTAAAAATGATTATTATGAAGTTGAAGTATATATTGGTGCATAAAAAGCAAAAGACAGCAAGCAGTAAAATATACATTAATAAAATAAAGACACAAGCAAACATTTTAGAGCAGTCAAATTAATAACTGTTTTATAACAGAAAAATCATTCACTTACTAAAATTTAAACATTCTGATAATTTCAATTTTTTTTTTTTAGAAGAAGACCACTTTAAATATACTTTTAATTTTTCCATTTCTATTTCATTCAATCTAGGTAAATACATTTGAAGAATTTCGGTACAAATTGATTGGAAATGTTGCTTAAAAAGTACGTCTGAAATAATTGTTGCTTGCTCCGAAAGAATAATCCGGTTTTGATTCTCTTCTTCACGTTTTAATATCAATAATAATGGAGTTTCTTCAGTTAAATTATTTAGATCTTTTTTTTCTAAACGAAATAATGATTTATTCATATTAGATTTCAGTGATTTTTTTGTATCATTTAGAAGACAGTTAAAAATATTAGTAGTAATAGCATGTACTTTCTCGTCATTAGAATTATTGTTTTGAACCTAAAATATTACAAAAGGTTTGGTTTAGTTATTAGTAATATAAATAAGTTATTACTATAATTTTACTTACAAAATTAGAATGATTATCCGAATATTGTTCAATAAATGTTTTATCCTCAAACATTATTTCTCCTTCACTTCTTTCTTCTTCATAGGAAGTTTCATTACTTTGTTCACTGTCGTTTAATTCTACAATATTATCATTTTTATTAAATTGATATGACCCTTGAAAGTCCGATGTATAATCATCTGATGTAAAATCTGAACTATAAATATCATCTAATCCAATTTTATGATTAGGTACCTCAAATTGACTGACACTGTTTTCCAGCTTTTCACATACATCAGTATCATTTTTATTTAAATTAACTAAGAGTTTTCTTTGAATAGCACTACTATCAGGTAAACTTGTTGTATCGGAGCAGTTAATATTGTCATGAATAGTCAGTGACTTTTTATTATATATTTTTAGATATGGTTCTTGGTTATTTGAAGTTTCTGACATACTTTGATTTGAAATAGAATACTTACATGAAGCAATATCTAAATGTATACCATTGTCCATTGTTTCATTTACTTCACACAAATGTGTTTCTTTCTTTACATTTGATTTGACATAATTTGATGTTTGAATGTTTAAAGTATTCTGAGGTTGAGATTTTAAAAGTATATTTACTTCAGTTTCAATTTCGTTAGATTTTTTTGAAGTATTTACTTCTTTTACAGTGTGTTTTTCATGTAACTGTGTATCTTCAAAAACTGGAATTGATTCTAAAGATTTAAATGACTGTTCTATAACTTTATAACTATTAATATTTACTGAATCAAAATTATTTGTACACATATTATCATGATTTTTCTTTGATTCATTAATATTTTTTTTTTGTAATTCATTTACTGTTTTATTTAGAGATATACTATGATCACATGACGTATCAGTTGAAATTGGATAGAAATAAGTCTTGCCATCTATCAATGTTATTCTATCTGATTCATCCATATATTGATTATCAACATTTTCATTATTATTTACATTTTGAAGAATAGAACAACTAGAATTTGTTGAAGAAGAATGGTTTTTTATTGAAGACTTTGATTCATGCATACTTTTTTTCTTAATTTCAACCATCAAGCTTTTCCTTGATTCTTCAATTTTCTTGTCATATAAATGTATCTGTTTCAAAAGATCTTGTTCTTTAGCTTTAAGATTTTCTAATTTAAGTTTTTTTTGTTCTTTTTTCAATCTAAAAGATTCTAACTTTCTAGCTTCAAGTTGTTCTAGTAAAGTTATTATCCGTGTATCCATATCACTCTGTTCTGAATTTGTACCTTAAACATAAATGAACATAAATAATTAAGTCAAACTATTTTTCAATCATTTTATTTACTATTTGATGTATCCGAAATATGTTTTTTCATTTTAACATGACTTGTTGATAAAATCGGCGACAAAGATCTTTTCTCCTTGGTTTCAATTGTATCAAATATTTCATTTTTATAAGATAAGTCAATAGAACTAATTGATTGTATATTTTCATTAGTGGTATAGTTACATCTAAAAATTTCATAGTTAGTAATTAATTACTATATTAATATAGTTATTAGAGAAAATTGAACCCTAACTTTGTTTTAGATGTTTGTATAGCTTTATCAATGACAGACTGTGAAGAATATCTAATATCTGTTTGAACTTCAACATTTTGAACTTGATCTAAAATATTAGTTTCAATACTAATAGGACTAGTTGCTTGATCTAATAAAAAATATAATTAATAGTTATTAAAAATTAAACATAGAATTTTAAAGTGAATGCACTAATATATTATAATATGATAAACAATTAACTTATATAAGAATCTAATGTATAATAAAAATAATTTTTTCCTATTTTATAAATAAGTAAAAAAGTATTATGCTAAACACCTTAACATGATAACTGCCACGAGCCCGCCGGCGTCCTAACATGGATATGTGTAACTGTGGAGCCATGGTATAAATAACAGCGCTTTAGTGTAATGTTTGTGGTTGTATTTATAAATAGGAGGGTCTAATCGTAATTTTAATCATAGCATTTTGATTGGAAAAATCTGAATATTACGAATTTAAATTAAAAGTTGTTAGGTCGCTGGCGATTAAATAACCTATTCAAACTTACCAAGTACAGTTAAAATAAAGGAATCAATCAGTTCTTTTTAAACTGTTTATTTTCTTGTATACACTATAGTGTTATTATTAAGTCCAGGAGGGACTAACAGGAGGGATAACCCCCCTACATTTTTGTATGATTTAATTTATTGTGGGAAAACTAAAATGTCTACCTGTAACCACTAAACCCCCCCAAAGTTCAGGTCCAAGTACGCCACTGATTAAGTCATTATTTCTATACCATAAAAAAATATAGTATATTACTATATTAAAAACAATATGGATTTGAGCTGCCAACGATTTAAGTGGCTCCACTTTAAGAGGATGTAGTAACAGCATGTGTTGTCTCCGTCTTACAAATGTACAACATAGCAAATTTTCATTCACTAGTTTCAATATTGCGCTGCTAGTTTTAGTTTTGATATTTGGGTGAACTGACCTATTATAAAATTTAAAGGTAAGATTATTATCCAGGGCACCATGGAAGCCTTTTATTGATATTATTATTTTTAAATAAGTTATGATCTTTTTGAAACTGCACATTTTAAAATGATCATAATTTACTTAAAAATAATAATATCAACAAAAGGCTTCTGTGAGGCCCTAGATAATAATCTTACCTTTAATGTTATAATAGGTCAGTTCACACTTCACACTAATATAAAAACTAACAACACAATATTGAAACTGGTGAATGAAAATTTGCTATGTTGTACGTATGTAAGACGGAGACAATACGTGCGGGTACTACATCCTCTTAATGTATCAGTGTTAGTCGTTAGGTTGCCTGCGGGCTCGTGACAGTTTACGTGTTAAGTGAACAAAATAAATATTATCAATGTATGAACTCACTTCGTAATATAATTTTAGATTTATCCAATTCAAACTTTGATGGTAAAGTATTATTTTTTGATTCAATTGGATTAATTATATCATGTATACTATCAATATTATAAAAATGATCAGACTTATCAAATTGCTTAAAAATATGAGAATTAATTGACTGACAACCATGATCTTCTTTCTAAAATCAAATATTTCTTATTACTCTCAAATACACCTAATGTTTAATAAACAAATATTACCTTTGGAAATTGATCTAAGCTTTTTAATTTCCGTATTATTTTTTTGGAAGAAGATTCATTTTTTAAATGTTGAATATGTTCTTCAAACATTATAAAGCGTTGCTTATATACTGAATCAATTACTCTACCAAGTCGTTTTACTTGCAACAAGGAGTGTTCTAACTTTTTTACAGTACCTCTTTGTTTTTGTTTGAACAATTGAAACTGTTTTTCATAACTGGGTCTGTTTTTCAAATTTCTTTAAAATGTACATAATATTGATAGTTAAAATGGAATATAGTAATAGCAAAAAGAACTTTAAATTATTAAAAAAAAATTCTTACTTAATTTGAAGGTCATACATAATAACTTCCCACTTTAAACGATTAGTTAAAGATTTTTCCCTCAAACTAAGTATAGTTTGGTGTTGTTTTGCCCTGTGTTTTTCATCCTTCATTAATTGTTCAAACTAAAAAAAAAAAAATAAATAGATTTTATCAATATTTGATGGTTATAAATAATAAATATAGTATATGAAGTAAACAGTTTGACTGGTAACACTAATATTTAAGCAATTTTTTCTAAAAACATTTTTATGTAATTCAAAATATTTAATTTACTGGTTATCAAATGATATTTTTTTCATTTTCTGATTGATAATTAATACTTTAAATATAATAATCGGAAGCTACATAAATTTTTAAAATTTTTAGCATAAAAGCAAACAATAAAGAAATAATTGTTTTTTTTTAACTGATATCTTTATACATTTGTTTATAATCATAGTATTAAATTTGTTATTAAGAACTGACTCGCTTTAAATATTTACTATAAGACATATTAAAAATAAATATATAATTACCATTTGAATAGAAAAGCCAGTTATCGTTTTATCTACACCCATCATATTTGATGATAAAGCATTTAGTTTGGAAAAAGGTGCAGCAATATCACTATCGTTATTAGAATTAGAGTGATCATTCAGTTCGATAGATTGTTCCTGTAATTTTTGCAACTTTGTTAAATATCAATTAAAATTTTAAAACAAAATAAAATGGTATGTTGATTTGTTAATTATAAATATTAAAATATATAAGTAATACATTAGTTTTAATTGACATGTCACAGCTCATTCTTTCTATATCACATAAGGAGTCGTTTAATTGGTTGAGAGTATCAAGTTCCGCTTGGAATTCATCATGGATTTCAGAAAACTAACAATAAAAAAAAATAATAAATAAATAAATAAAAATTTAATCTTAAAATTTAACTTATTTGGTTAATTTATAACTCACACAATGAGATGATCTATTATTTGTATTATTTTCATTTAATTGTAAATTTATGGAAGTATTATGTAAATTATCTGAATAATTACAACAATTGTTTTTTGGTAACAAATCAAAGTCATAATTAAGTTTTTTTACAACTTGTTTGATATCTTCATTAGTTATTATATTCAATTTGGTAAACAATTTGTCATCATTTATTGTATTTACTTTTTCTTCACGATTATTATTCTCAATAATTTCAATTGAAAATGGGTTATTAGACTTTGGCTTAATTCCTTCATCAATTAATGAAGTTGTATAGCTAGCTAAACAGTTTTTTGGTTCAATACGGTTAATATTTGGTAAATTTGTCTCTTCATCGCACACATTTACATCTAGTTGATTAAGTTTAGTAGAATCAAGATTATTGATTTTATCAGAATGCAAATTATTTATAATTGAACATTCATTTATACTTAAATCAGCAGTAGGTTCACTGAATTCCAAATTATTATGTTTTGATTGTTGTAAATTTAGTTTGGCTTTTAATACTGACATAAAGTTCATTGGAGGGGGTGGAGATTTTGAAGTCAATATTGATAATATATTATTACAATGTTCAGTTTGGGTGGATTCTGAATTACATGTTTTAACTGGCAAACATCGATTTAACAATAATTCTTGAAGCTCTTCTAGATGGTCAATACTTAGCATAATTTCCTCGTGTGATCTAATAGGCAACTTTAATCCTGTACATGATTTAGTATTATTATTTACAATGTCTGAAGGCTTTGTACTCAAATGAATGTCAGGCATAGTCAATGTATCTCTATCCAAATAAGCATCATCATCTGGTTGTTTTTCATTTTCTTGACATGATTTATTTGAAAAGGTCACTAAAAATATAAATTATATTAATCTTTATATTTTTAACATTCTTATAACAATATCCTTACCATTGTTATTAACTTGTTGACCGACAGAAATATCAGTATCAATTTGCTTAGGCATGGAAATATCAAATAAATTTCTATTAAATAATTCATAATCATCATTAGATCTTAAATTTTCAGGTTTGGTAACTTCACGTTTTTGAGGTTCTAAAAAATCAATTAAAAATTAAAAATGATAAGTATTAGTGTAATGCATTAAGCAGACTACTTACTTTGCTCAATTAATTTTGTTGTTGAGATTTTATTTGCTGATTTTGAAGATGTACATGAATTTATAATCTAATGGTTAAAAAAAAAAAAAATAATATATAGTATTATTTGGTTATTTCATAAATTATTATGGTAATTTATGTTATACTCCCATTGCATTAAATAAAGTTTGAAATAAAAACGGTATAATTAGATAAATTATGAGTTGTGCGCTAGGAGTATCTTATATTATAGTTAATACAAATAAAATAAAAACAATTACATCTTTTGTATCATTTGTACATTTATCTAAAATTTTAAAATCTTTTATTGACTTGTTTTGTGCTTTTCTAAGAGCTTCTAATGGTTTTTTAAGACTTTTAACTGTAGGCGGTGGAGGCGACCATGTTTGATCCACCTGAAAATAAATGTTACAAGTAATAAATAAATGTTAATAATAAATAAAAAATAATTAATGCTAAGTACTGTACTTTAGGATCATTTGATTCAGTTGGTAAATTAATACCAATTTTACATTCGTCTTGAACACGGGTAGTCTAAAAATGTAAGCATAATAATATGTTTGTAAAAGTTTATGTTTCAATATACAATTTAAGTTATTATAAGAGAAAATTAAACTCTTAATTACAGGAATTGTTTATCTGAGGTTTGGTTGGATAGTACATTTAAGTTCTTGTTTATAATTTCAAAAAATATCCTACACATTTTTTTATCAACAAAAAATATTTAAGTTTCTAAATATATATTGATTATTTAATACCAGATATTTTTTAGTATTATCAATGTAACCGATTGTATAAAAAATATGAGTTTTGTTAAATACATAAAATAATGTTTTAATATATTAATATAATATAATACAGTAGAGCTTTGATAGTCTGGACGAATTCAGACCAAGCATCGTCCAGATTACTGGAGGTTTTTCAAGATAACCTATTCAAATGAAGAAGATTTTTATTTTTATTTCCACCACCTTTACATTTATTGCACTTTAAATTATAAAAATAGATAAATTAAATATCAATACCTAGGTAGGTAATAAAAATAATGAAATTGTTTTTGTCGATAACAATATTTTAGAGATTAATTGGGTTTTGGGAATTCCAAATAAACTACATAAGTTCATTGTATTTACAAACAAATGGATTTATATGTTATCTCGATTACCGTGTTTACCAGATGATTGGGATCCGGACTATCGAGACTCTACTGTACCTATAATATAAAATGAGTAAACAGAGATTTTACTAAATTATAAATTGAATGTTTAATTTTGGTATCCAAAGTATTAACTAACTATCCTACGGTCGTAATATACAACCCAATATCCATTATGGTTTCTTGGCTTTCATATAATATAATTAATAAATTTTAATTACTTTTTGTTTGATAGAAGCTTTAGCTAGTTCTCTCGTAGTTTTTTGTAACTGATCTAATTTTTTTTTTCGTTCTTCTGCCAATTTTTTTTTTTCTAATATATCTAATTTACATTTTTCAGTTCTTTCTTTTTTCTTTTTTTCAATAAATAATTTTGTTTCTATAGCTTTAGTATTTTTTTGAAGTGTGCCTAAATTAATATAAATATTTAAGAAAATTATTATATGAATTAGTAGGTAATCAAACTATTATTGAATTAAATATGACTTACATTGCTCATTAAGCAGAATAGTTTCATTTTTTGTTGGAATTGATGGTCTTTTAATTGGATTACTTGAAATTTGAATTGTATCTTTAACTGTTGGTATACAATTTAGTTTAGATTTTTTCTTACACAAATCATCCATTATTATAGCTTCTGATACATGAATTATATTTCTGGTTAATTTTGTTTCTTTGGACTTTTTGTTAAAATTGAAACTAACATTTCCTTGAGTTGACATATTCCTGCAAAACTTTAAATAATGGTTTAACTCATTTAATGTAACATGATGTAAGTTATGAAATAATTCTGGTTCATCAAAAATAAATACAAATAATATAAATGATCATAATTTATTAACTACACAAGTTAATGTAGTAAAATATAAAATATTATATTAAAATAGATATAATACTAGTAAATAATTTAAAGGAAACAAATATAGCATAAATAAATATTATACTAACCAAAGTTACAATGTATATTATAATGAAATAAAATAGTTTTGTAGTGTTGGATCAATCATTCGTTATTGAAACAATGACATTTTTGGTATATTTATCGGACAAACATAACACACTGTAATTAAATACGTAAAATGGAATAAATTAAACGCATTTTAGATTTAGGTATTCCATTTTTTGATACAAGAATATTTTAAAAAAAATGGTAGATGTACCATAGAATATAATAACAATTTATTATAATTTATAGGTATTATTATGAATCCGAGTTAACGAATGCTGTTATCAGTTTTTTATCAATATTCCTAGAAGAAATATTCCTTAGAATAAATATTTACTTTAGATCATATTGATATCCAGCGGTTCCCAAACTTTTTAAGTTCACGCCACCCTAAAAATTAAAAAAAATAATTGCGCCTCCCATAAAAAATTAAATTACAAATTTATAATATTTAAATATACAAACACTTTTATTTTTATGAAAACGCAATAGACGCAATAATATTCGGTTATCGATAATGCGATAATGCTGTATTTACGGAAATCACCGAATCAAGTATATTATTGTATGAATATAACGCGACTTTAAGTAATACCATTGATTTTATAATACATAGATAAGCAATTCTATAGAGTAATTTGGTTTATTATTATTTTTTTTCATCAGTATGAAATATTTGTTTGGAATAGTTATGACATTTCAACAAAATTATTGTTGATTTAAAAATATCAATATTTACCACGCGGCTCGCGCCTCCCCTGCCAAAAGCTTGCGCCTCCCAAGGGGGGCGCGCCTCACAGTTTGGGAATCGCTGTAACTATATTATGATCTAAGGTATTTACAATTTTTTTAATTGTTGTTACCTTGAAACCAGTAACCTAAGTAACCACAGTCCAAAACATTTATGATGAGAAATTAAAGCACTAGGACTATATATAGATATGTACTTTTTACATAGTGCCTTAAGGTGCGTCTCCACTGCATCGGCTTTCTTTGATGTTTACCGACAACCATCGGGAACCCGCGGCTTCGGCCGATCGGCTACAAAAGCCGCGCGGCCTAGCCGCACGCCAGTGGGGACGCACCTTTAGAGAAGTAACTCTTTGAGGCTTTGAATTGTCATTGAAATTTTTTGGAATTAACTATATAAGCTGATAAGCATATATTATTACTTGATAGTTAACTTTTAATTACTCAAATCACGAATTATACCAATATAATCAATATGACAGTCAATGACGGCACGAACTTTTTTAGTCTTTGATGCACATTGCATATTTTTAATATTTTGACCACCACCCCTGTCACCCCTCAGTGAACAAAAATATTATTGAGTATGGAGAACCTTGTGTTGAGTTTTTTAACCTTAGATATAAATTACAAACATTTTATAAATTTTCAACTTCAAAATTCCATGCAAATTTTCGCGATTTATTGACATATTTTGTAAACATTATGAAACATTTGAACTTTTAATGCTTATAAACAAAAATTGTGACCAACGATTTGATCTACTACGGTTCTAAAAATTATAATATAATACAAAAAAATCCTTTCGACAGTTGATTATCAGTTGATTGTTGAACTTCTTTTTGCCTCTGCCAAACGTGCTCCGAGTTGAACTACAGTCGACACATTTTCCATCAGTTTTATGACAGATTCTTCTTCATTAATAAATAGACAAAATAAAATAAAATTTTTTCCTTAAATATTTTAATTAATTTTAATTATTTTACTTCATTCAATTTTCTATGTGCTTAGGTATATATTAAAAAAAAAACAATAATATAGACAAGACAAATTTAATCTAATATACCTATACAACCATTAAGATAAAAATTAGTTTACTATCGTCTTTATAACAAATTGGCAGTTCATGAGAAATATTTATTTAAGTTCGTGAATTTGGTTAAACTATCAAAATATGTAAGTATACCTACTAAAAATTTAAAATATGTTTTTATAATCAAAAATAAGTCTTGAAAATTTCGAAATATTAAAAAAAAATGCACTAAACATTTTAAGTAGGTACTTGATTAAAAATACAATATATAATATATTTGACATTTTTTGTACTAAGCATACAATATAATTATCCAGAAAAATGTATGATGCAAATGCAAATGTATAAGTCTTTTCTCTAGTAATATAATAACGTTAATAGTATTAAAGCAATATAGCTGCAAATAAAATAAAGAATAGATATTATTATTAAACCTATGGATTATGATTTATGTTTATATATTATTTCAAGTATTTGGTTATAAATTATAATATAGTTAATAGGTAATATACCGAAAATACGTCAATAGTCGATCACATTTGATTTTTTCGAAGAAATTCGAAAGAAAAATACAAAACATGAATAATAATAAAGTTGTCCATCTTTTGTTGATGTTATTATCTAGGTTTCATCGATGATTCCTCCGTTTATTTGCAAAAATATATTCCTTCCCCAGTTCCCCAAAATTTCTATAAAATTTTCGGAATGTGATTGGCCACCATCCGTCACATGTCCGTCACATGACCCGATAGACGATCTAAAGTTTATTCTATGGACTTCAATATAGAATCCAAACCCCAAGCTTTTCCATTTTATATTTTTTCTCGTCATCATTCTCGGACTTCGGTACTCGATCGCTGTCCTCAGTAGTCTCAATCTCATTAAAAGTAAAAACATTTAATCACTTCATTGTCTTTATCGCCCAGGTTATTTTCAAACATCTTGGATTTGTATATGTATAATACTCAACAATTTTTTTTTCTTATACTCAGCAAGAAATTAACATGTCCAACAAAAATCAACTACATGCCAAAGTAGTGCGACATACAAACACCTAGAAACCATCGATAGTACCGGTTCCTGTAAGTATGCACAATTGTTTAATTTATAAAATAACTATCAAGCTAATGTGGTTAATGATTATAATATTATTTATTACATTATAGTATATAACCATAATATATTATAGTAGGTATTATACATTAATTACATTTTGTTATTATTGAAACTAATATTGCTAATATTTTCTAAAATGCAATTCGGTTTAAAAACGATGATAATATTATTTATTAAGTACCTATTAAACTTAGTAATTATTAATTGCTGTGGATTAATTTGTTACATGATGTAAAACAAAAAATACAATAAATTTGTAAAGTATAATAAGTATATCTTTTGTGAAACGATTTAATATGTAAAGATATTAGATAGTATCAATTTGACAGAAAAACCGAAGAACTCGGTCTTCTGTATTCTGTTTAGTATCTCGTATTCTCGTCGTTGAACTATTGAGTAGATGAATCTGTATAATGATAAATAATTGTGATAAATTTTAATTCAATGAAACATCATTATATCATTTTACGATTCTGATAGGAGACTGCCAGCCTTACTTCTAAGAATATTTTGAATATTTTATTTATTTATATTAGGTAGGTACCTACTATTATTAATTTATTGTTCTGAAAGTAATACAATTGCAGAAGTAAATTATCTTAATTTTTACCAAAAATAATATATAATTATTATAATACAACATTTTAAATATATCGCTCACTAAATTATAAATCCTAAACGACCTTAAGGTAAAATAATTTAAATAGGTTCATAGTATAAATAGCTTAAAATTTTTATTCAGCATAGAAAATATAATAATAAGTATAATTTTTTATGAACAAAAAAGTTTCAAGTCTTTATAGTTTATACTATACCGTCTACACTGTCGGTCAATATCTTTTAAACTAAGAAAAATCTCTGAAATCACTAAAATTTTTAATATAATATTATATTTATATATTATATAATTTTGCCAAGATTTGGACTTCAAATGAATGTAGTAAGTTAGACAATTTCTAAATGTCTATAAATGGCTAATATAAAGTAAAAATCATGTCTAAAAAAATTTAACATACCTAAATATTTAGTGAACATTTAAATCTTTACGGATGTTACTTTGAACTAAGAAAAAAAATGCGAGCAAGTGGATACAGTAGTTCTACGTTCTACTGTACAGTTAGTATATAGGAGTCAAGTGGAATAGGTACTGTAATATAACTTATATGTGAGCAGGGGTTAAAGTGAGGGGGGACGCAGAAGGACTCAGTCCCCTTACCTCTGACAGCAGTTAAAAAGCATCCCCTTTAACAAATTAGGATTTTATATATTAGACATTATACATAAAATTATATATGGAACACTTAAAACTATATAGAGATTAGTCCCCTCTGGAATTGTTTCCCACTTTAACCCCTGTATGTGAGGCTGTGAATTTAATGCACTAAAAAACCTTAAAAAGTGCAATAAAATATGCACTAAAAATGCAAAAAAATGCATTTAAAATGCTAAAAATTATGGTATAATATGCCCTGAAAATGATTTTTAATTTAACATTTATATTGATATTAGTATATTATATGCATAAAAATGTGTTTATTTAATAATAAAAAAAATGTTATAAATAAGTTGATTTTATTTGAATTTTGATTTTGAAGTTTAATTGATTTTTTAATAATGTTATTCACCTTACACGCCTGAAAAATTTTTTTTAAAAGTTTTTTATGATCATTTATATTATTTGTATTTATGTTTGATGAACCAGAATTATTTCATAACTTACATCATGTTACATTAAATGAGTTAAACCATTATTTAAAGTTTTGCAGGAATATGTCAACTCAAGGAAATGTTAGTTTCAATTTTAACAAAAAGTCCAAAGAAACTAAATTAACCAGAAATATAATTCATGTATCAGAAGCTATAATAATAGACGATATGTGTAAGAAAAAATCTAAACTAAATTGTATACCAACAGTTAAAGATACAAGTCAAATTTCAAGTAATCCAATTAAAAGACCATCAATTCCAACAAAAAATGAAACTATTCTGCTTAATGAGCAATGTAAGTCATATTTAATTCAATAATAGTTTGATTACCTACTAATTCATATAATAATTTTCTTAAATATTTATATTAATTTAGGTACACTTCAAAAAAATACTAAAGCTATAGAAACAAAATTATTTATTGAAAAAAAGAAAAAAGAAAGAACTGAAAAATGTAAATTAGATATATTAGAAAAAAAAAAATTGGCAGAAGAACGAAAAAAAAAATTAGATCAGTTACAAAAAACTACGAGAGAACTAGCTAAAGCTTCTATCAAACAAAAAGTAATTAAAATTTATTAATTATATTATATGAAAGCCAAGAAACCATAATGGATATTGGGTTGTATATTATGACCGTAGCATAGTCAGTTAATACTTTGGATACCAAAATTAAATATTCAATTTATAATTTAGTAAAATCTCTGTTTACTCATTTTATATTATAGGTACAGTAGAGTCTCGATAGTCCGGATCCCAATCATCTGGTAAACACGGTAATCGAGATAACATATAAATCCATTTGTTTGTAAATACAATGAACTTATGTAGTTTATTTGGAATTCCCAAAACCCAATTAATCTCTAAAATATTTTTATCGACAAAAACAATTTCATTATTATTATTACCTACCTAGGTATTGATATTTAATTTATCTATTTTTATAATTTAAAGTGCAATAAATGTAAAGGTGGTGGAAATAAAAATAAAAATCTTCTTCATTTGAATAGGTGATCTTGAAAAACCTCCATTAATCTGGACGATGCTTGGTCTGAATTCGTCCAGACTATCGAAGCTCTACTCTATTATATTATATTAATATATTAAAACATTATTTTATGTATTTAACAAAACTCATATTTTTTATACAATCGGTTACATTGATAATACTAAAAAATATCTGGTATTAAATAATCAATATATATTTAAAAACTTAAATATTTTTTGTTGATAACAAAAATGTGTAGGATATTTTTTGAAATTATAAACAAGAACTTTAATGTATTATCAAACCAAACCTCAGATAAACAATTCCTGTAATTAAGAGTTTAATTTTCTCCTAAATAACTTAAATTGTATATTGAAACATAAACTTTTACAAACATATTATTATGCTTACATTTTTAGACTACCCGTGTTCAAGACGAATGTAAAATTGGTATTAATTTACCAACTGAATCAAATGATCCTAAAGTACAGTACTTAGCATTAATTATTTTTTATTTATTATTAACATTTATTTATTACTTGTAACATTTATTTTCAGATGGATCAAACGTGGTCACCTCTACCATCTAAAGTTAAAATTCATAAAAAACCACCAGAATTTCCTAGAAATGTACAAAAGAAGTCAATAAAAGATTTTAAAGTTACAAAGGAAAATTCAAATGATACAAATGATGTAATTATTTTTATTTAATTTGTTTTGAATTATAATACAAGATGTTCTTTGCTCATAAGTTTGTCTTTTAAAAGTATTAAATATTATATGATACTTATAAAATTAATCTTTAGGTGGATCAAACATGGTCACCTCCACCGCCTACAGTTAAAAGTCTTAAAAAACCATTAGAAGCTCTTAGAAAAGCACAAAACAAGTCAATAAAAGATTTTAAAATTTTAGATAAATGTACAAATGATACAAAAGATGTAATTGTTTTTATTTTATTTGTATTAACTATAATATAAGATACTCCTAGCGCATAACTCATAATTTATCTAATTATACCGTTTTTATTTCAAACTTTATTTAATGCAATGGGAGTATAACATAAATTACCATAATAATTTATGAAATAACCAAATAATACTATATATTATTTTTTTTTTTTTTAACCATTAGATTATAAATTCATGTACATCTTCAAAATCAGCAAATAAAATCTCAACAACAAAATTAATTGAGCAAAGTAAGTAGTCTGCTTAATGCATTACACTAATACTTATCATTTTTAATTTTTAATTGATTTTTTAGAACCTCAAAAACGTGAAGTTACCAAACCTGAAAATTTAAGATCTAATGATGATTATGAATTATTTAATAGAAATTTATTTGATATTTCCATGCCTAAGCAAATTGATACTGATTTTTCTTTCGGTCAACAAGTTAATAACAATGGTAAGGATATTGTTTTAAGAATGTTAAAAATATAAAGATTAATATAATTTATATTTTTAGTGACCTTTTCAAATAAATCATGTCAAGAAAATGAAAAACAACCAGATGATGATGCTTATTTGGATAGAGATACATTGACTATGCCTGACATTCACTTGAGTACAAAGCCTTCAGACATTGTAAATAATAATATTAAATCATGTACAGGATTAAAGTTGCCTATTAGATCACACGAGGAAATTATGCTAAGTATTGACCATCTAGAAGAGCTTCAAGAATTATTGTTAAATCGATGTTTGCCAGTTAAAACATGTAATTCAGAATCCACCCAAACTGAACATTGTAATAATATATTATCAATATTGACTTCAAAATCTCCACCACCTCCAATGAACTTTATGTCAGTATTAAAAGCCAAACTAAATTTACAACAATCAAAACATAATAATTTGAAATTCAGTGAACCTACTGCTGATTTAAGTATAAATGAATGTTCAATTATAAATAATTTGCATTCTGATAAAATCAATAATCTTGATTCTACTAAACTTAATCAACTAGATGTAAATGTGTGCGATGAAGAGACAAATTTACCAAATATTAACCGTATTGAATTAAAAAACTGTTTAGCTAGCTATACAACTTCATTAATTGATGAAGGAATTAAGCCAAAGTCTAATATTCCATTTTCGATTGAAATTATTGAGAATAATAATCGTGAAGAAAAAGTAAATACAATAAATGATGACAAATTGTTTACTAAATTGAATATAATAACTAATGAAGATATCAAACAAGTTGTAAAAGAACTTAATTATGACTTTGATTTGTTACCAAAAAACAATTGTTGTAATTATTCAGATAATTTACATAATACTTCCATAAATTTACAATTAGATGAAAATAATACAAATAATAGATCATCTCATTGTGTGAGTTATAAATTAACCAAATAAGTTAAATTTAAAGATTAAATTATTATTTGTTTATTTATTATTTTTTTTTATTGTTAGTTTTCTGTAATCCATGATGAATTCCAAGCGGAACTTGATACTCTCAACCAATTAAACAACTCCTTATGTGATATAGAAAGAATGAGCTGTGACATGTCAATTAAAACTAATGTATTATTATATATTTTAATATTTATAATTAACAAATCAACATACTATTTTATTTTGTTCTAAAATTTTAATTGATATTTAACAAAGTTGCAAAAATTACCGGAACAATTTATCGAACTGAATGATCACTCTAATTCTAATAACGATAGTGATATTGCTGCACCTTTTTCCAAACTAAATGCTTTATCATCAAATATGATGGGTGTAGATAAAACAACAACTGGCTTTTCTATTCAAATGGTAAACATATATTTATTTTTAATATGTCTTATAGTAAATATTTAAAGCGAGTCAGTTCTTAATAACAAATTTAATACTATGATTATAAACAAATGTATAAAGACATCAGTTAAAAAAAAACAATTATTTCTTTATTGTTTTCTTTTATGCTAAAAATTTTAAAAATTTATGTAGCTTCTGATTATTATATTGAAAGTATTAATTATCAATCAGAAAATGAAAAAAATATCATTTGATAACCAGTAAATTAAATATTTTGAATTACATAAAAATGTTTTTAGAAAAAATTGCTTAAACATTAGTGTTACCAGTTAAACTGTTTACTTTATATACTATATTTATTATTTATAACTATCAAATATTGATAAAATATATTTATTTTTTTTTTTAGTTTGAACAATTGATGAAGGATGAAAAACACAGGGCAAAACAATACCATACTATACTTAGTTTGAGGGAAAAATCTTTTACTAGTCGTTTAAAGTGGGAAGTTACTTTATATGACCTTCAAATTGAGTAAGAATTTTTTTTTAATAATTTAATGTTCTTTTTTCTATTACTATATTCCATTTTAACTATCAATATTATGTACATTTTAAAGAGATTTGAAAAACAGACCCAGTTATGAAAAACAGTTTCAATTGTTCAAACAAAAACAAAGAGGTACTGTAAAAAAGTTAGAACACTCCTTGTTGCAAGTAAAACGACTTGGTAGAGTAATTGATTCAGTATATAAGCAACGCTTTATAATGTTTGAAGAACATATTCAACATTTAAAAAATGAATCTTCTTCCAAAAAAATAATACGGAAATTAAAAAGCTTAGATCAATTTCCAAAGGTAATATTTGTTTATTAAACATTAGGTGTACTTGAGAGTAATAAGAAATATTTGATTTTAGAAAGAAGAACATAGTTCTCAGTCAATTAATTCTCATATTTTTAAGCTATTTGATAAGTCTGATCATTTTTATAATATTGATAGTATACATGATATAATTAATCCAATTGAATCAAAAAATAATACTTTACCATCAAAGTTTGAATTGGATAAATCTAAAATAATATTACGAAGTGAGTTCATACATTGATAATATTTGTTCACTTAACACGTAAACTGTCACGAGCCCGCAGGCGACCTAACAGCTAACACTGATACATTAAGAGGATGTAGTACCCGCACGTATTGTGTCCGTCTTACATACGTACAACATAGCAAATTTTCATTCACCAGTTTCAATATTGTGTTAGTTTTTATATTAGTGTGAAGTGTGAACTGACCTATTATAACATTAAAGGTAAGTTTATTATCTAGGGCCTCACAGAAGCCTTTTGTTGATATTATTATTTTTAAGTAAATTATGATCATTTTAAAATGTGCAGTTTCAAAAAGATCATAACTTATTTAAAAATAATAATATCAATAAAAGGCTTCCATGGTGCCCTGGATAATAATCTTACCTTTAAATTTTATAATAGGTCAGTTCACCCAAATATCAAAACTAAAACTAGCAGCGCAATATTGAAACTAGTGAAAGAAAATTTGTAAGACGGAGACAACACATGCCGTTACTACATCCTCTTAAAGTGGAGCCACTTAAATCGTCGTCAGTTCTAATCCATATTGTTTTTAATATAGAAATATACTATATTTTTTATGGTATAGAAATAATGACTTAATCAGTGGCGTACTTGGACCTGAACTTTGGGGGTGTTTAGTGGTTACAGGTAGAAATTTTAGTTTTCTCACAATAAATTAAATCATACAAAAATGTAGGGGGGGTTATCCCTCCTGTTAGTACACCACTGGACTTAATATTAACACTATAGCGTATACAAGAAAATAAACAGTTTAAAAAAAACTGATTGATTCCTTTATTTTAACTGTACTTGGTAAGTTTGAATAGGTTATTTAATCGCCAGCTACCTAACAACTTTTAATTTAAATTCGTAATATTCAGATTTTTCCAATCAAAATGCTATAATTAAAATTACGATTAGACCCACCTATTTATAAATACAAACACAAACATTACAGTAAAGCGCTGTTATTTATACCATGGCTCCACAGTTACACATATCCATGTTAGGACGCCGGCGGGCTCGTGGCAGTTATCATGTTAAGGTGTTTAGCATAATACTTTTTTACTTATTTATAAAATAGGAAAAAATTATTTTTATTATACATTAGATTCTTATATAAGTTAATTGTTTATCATATTATAATATATTAGTGCATTCACTTTAAAATTCTATGTTTAATTTTTAATAACTATTAATTATATTTTTTATTAGATCAAGCAACTAGTCCTATTAGTATTGAAACTAATATTTTAGATCAAGTTCAAAATGTTGAAGTTCAAACAGATATTAGATATTCTTCACAGTCTGTCATTGATAAAGCTATACAAACATCTAAAACAAAGTTAGTGTTCAATTTTCTCTAATAACTATATAAATATAGTAATTAATAACTAGCTATGAAAATTTTAGATGTAACTATACCAATAATGAAAATATACAATCAATTAGTTCTATTGACTTATCTTATAGATCATTGTTGCCGATTTCATCAACAAGTCTTGTTAAACTGAAAAAACATATTTCGGATACATCAAATAGTAAATAAAATAATTGAAAAATAGTTTGACTTAATTATTTATGTTCATTTATGTTTAAGGTACAAATTCAGAACAGAGTGATATGGATACACGGACAATAACTTTACTAGAACAACTTGAATCTATTTTATCATTAAAAGTAAGAGTTTTAAGTGTTAAGTTTTTTTTTAATATAAACTAAATATTTTTTACTTTAAATTAATATTTAAATATATGTTATTGACTAGCCCAGTGTTTCCCAACCTTTTTACCACCACGGACCACTTCGACAATATTTTATAGGACGCGGACCACCTCAATTTAAAGCAAACTAGAAAGACCTTTTTTTTTTTTTGCTCATTAAGAAGACTACACAAAATTTATCGAAAAATGTTTAATTTTTATTATTTTACTTTATAATTTAAATTTTTTTTACGAAGAAAGGTACCGCGGACCACCTATGACAGGCCCATGGACCACTGGTGGTCCGCGGACCACAGGTTGGGAAACACTGGACTAGCCAAATCACTAGGTAAAGCTAAGTCTAACTAATTTTATTAATTATCTGAGTAAAAGCTGAAATGTATTTTTATTTGTGCTTTAATTGAAAATATTTAATATTAACCTAGGATGTACAAATTATGAAGATAAAAGTAGATTACCCATAACAGAAAACTGATATAATTTTTCTAATAGTTAAGATTCTAAAAACGAATACTAAATTATAATATACTGTATGTACTATGAAACCAAATTGTTTATATTAATTTAAAAAGATTTATTGTTCTTTATTTGAATCATATTGTGTCCTATTGTAGCATCTAATACTACATACTATATTTGATTAAGGATACAAAGATATGTGTGTACACTCATTTATAATTAAATGTACTATATTTTTTAGTTCTTAATTTGTTATTATTAGTTAAAATTCTCATTAATTTTCTGTTATGGATCAATTTACTTTTATTGTCATGATTTGAATATCATAGGTTGTTGAAAATTTATAAGTAAAAAACCGATAGGCATAATTATTATGTTTTTTAGTTGTTCTCTGTACGATTTGTAAATCCTAGCGGCTAGCATTAACTAGAAAAACCTAGTTTTATTTTATGATCTAACTTTGTTGTAAACACACATACACACACACACACACGACACACATATATATATATATGTATACAATTATATGTTCATCTAATTTCAGATAGAGGATGGAAATAACCCTGGTGAGTTGGATGAACTAGATAGTGAAAATGATACATTACCTATAGAATATGCAGGCAATGTTGTCTCAAATTTAAGTTATGTTCTTCCACCACAAGTTTTTACAGAATATTTTGTATTTTTGGTGCCTTTGTTAAAAAAATTAATGGTAAGTTTAGTAATTAATTATTTTGTCTAGTTTATATAAATGTAAACAAAATAATATTTTTTTCTAGTCAAAAGAATCATCTGATTTATTACGAGCTGCAGGGTTAGCTATAACTGGGGAATCTGCCAAAGGCTTAGGAGAAAACGCTAGTGGTTTGTGTGAAGTTATGTTTTCACTTATAGTACCACTTGTTGAAGATGAAGATGATACTGTAAGGAATAATGCTGTATTTGCATTAGGAGAAATAGCATTTTATGGCAAAGAATCTATGTACAAGTTAGTATTTAAATTTAATTATGCTTTATATATTTCAGTCTGGGAGGAGTAGCATCAGTGTTTTCCTTAATATTTTTTGGTTTATCCTGCATGATTAAATATTTAAAGTATTAAGAGGACATCACACCCCTGTGTATTGTTTCTAATTAGTATTACAAATGTTCATAAGGGCAAATTTTTGTTTAGAAGAGCCACTTTTATGTGCTTAGCTTAAATAATAGAGTGAAATATCCTAATATAAAACCTAAAGGTAAGAACATATCTGAGTTTTCTTGTTGGTTTTTTTGCAGTATTTTAATTTTTAACATGTTGACTTTGTACTGACACCAATTGGTGCCATCAGGATCGTTCAGCATAGGTTTGATGCTATTTGGTGTCTAATATATATTAAAAATAAATACCTAATCTATCCTATATTATTTTATTATTATTTTGCATGATTTAAAATGTGTGTTCATTACCTTTTGGATGTATGATCATATAAATACAGTTTATTTATGTTATTTTTGGAAGACTTGTTTTTGTCTTTTTGGACTATTTTTCAGTTTTTTTTCAACTTTTCAAAAATTATCACCATAGCTTTATTATTATTTTCGATTTGTTAATTATCAGTAGGCTGACTTCACCTGCTTTTATTAATAAAAATTAAATTACATTTTTTTCATAATTTTAGTAATGCTTGTATTTTTTTCATTTAATTGTGTATACTTCCATTGAATTTCTAAAAAATAGTTAATCATAATGCATTAATACCAATTGATGTACATGTGCACTGTATTGAAAAAAAAATGCAGTAATGCTAATGATGTCAATTGAAGTCATAAAAACTCATAGATTTAAAATTAAAAAAAAATGATAAATTAAATTTGACAAAAAAAGTAACATACATACAGGGTGAGAGTTGCAAAACGATATGCAATAAACAGGTTTTGAGCATGAAATATAGTATTATTTGTATCATACGACATACAATACCAGTAAGAGAACTCAGATAATGTTCTTATTTTTGTAATCAGAGATAATAGATTATTTTCCTCTAATATTTAAGCTAAGCATACAAAATTGATTCTACTGAACAAAAATTTGCCATGTTACACGTTTGTAAGATAAAGACAACACATTTGGGTGTGGCGTCCTCTTAAAACAATGAACTTATATTATTTTTATTCTATCTACCTTATTTATTGAATAATATTGTTGTAATACAATTCATTAAAAATTCTTTTATTATTTATTTTTACTAATAATAAGAAATTAACTTTTATCATACTACTTCTCCTAGGCTAACATACTGTTATAAATAACAATAATAATTAAAAATAATATTTTGTTTTCTATAATAATTTAGGTATTATCCAATAATATTAAATACATTTTCACAAGTGGTTACTAAAGAACAACGATCAAAAGTATTAGACAACATTTATGGAGCATTAGCACGTATGATAATAACTAACATTGAAGGAATTCCTCTTGATCATGTAAATATTTCTAAGTCAAAATCTAAACGTAACACTTATATTTATTTAATTGTGTCTATGTTCAGTAATTAGATTTATATTTTAATATTGAAAGTTTGAATCCAATTCTTATTGAAATACCTATAGTTGCGGGTATTTTATTTTAATAATTAATGACTAATGTTAACTCCACCAGATAGCGTGAGTCGTTGTTGTCTCCAGTAACAAACTCACCGTCTGGACGAGTGTTTAAGTTAACACTAAATACCAATATTAAATATTCAATGCTATACAATTGTATGTGGTATAATTTTATAATTTTTGGCAAATTATGGAATTTAAAAAACTAGTCTGTTGTTTTTTAGTGAAAATTGCAAATGCTTACGTTTCGTGTAAAAAAATATTAATACATTCATTTTTAAAAGGTGGTACCTGTTATGATAAATTACCTTCCATTACATGAAGACTTTGTTGAAAACTTAACTGTGTTTAAGTGTTTGGTATATTTATTTGATGTCGGTAATCAATATATGGTTTCTTTGTTAGAACCTGTGATTAAAGCATCATTGGCTACATTAAGTGATAAAAGAAAATGTTATGAAGATGGTAATAAACAAAATATTATTTAAATTAAAAAAGCTATAAAATTAATTATAATTAAAATTTTTATTTATTTTTAGGAGTGAAAGAAGAAATTATTAAACTTTTGCGCATGTACAAGAGAGATTTTCCAGATAAATGCTTGTCATTGACACTTCCTGAAAATTTATCTAAATTATTTAATGAAATATAATTTTAATACAATTTAAATGCAATTGTTATTGATATAATATTTTTTTTTTTTTTGCTTTTAATTAAAAATAGTTATGATTTCAAAAACTATTTATTCCATTATATCGATTAATATTTCTCATATCATATGTATTTTCTTTTTTAATGCTTATTAAATTAAAACAGTTTGTTGAATTAAAAATTGTAAATTATTAAGTAAACAATAATTTGAATATTTCCTAAATATATGTTTTTAATAATACAAATGTTTTCCATTGTTCCAATAATTACCGTTAATATTATTTATTACAATAAATTTATCTACCTTGATCATAATTCATAAATTTAGTTTCAATATTTTATATTTTTTCTAATATTATTTATTTTAAATTACAATGCAGAATGCATATCTTAAGTATAAAATTAATCGAAATATATTTTTTTGAAAGTACTCTGAATTGGTTGTAGGATAATTTATATAGATTAGCCAATATGAAATTTTTGAGAGGCCAATATTATTAGATTACAGTATTTTTCAAAATAACCTGGAAGAACAAAAAAAAAACAAATTGTTTTTCCTTAATGTAACTTAAAAATGAAATTGTAGATACTTAAAAAATGTCACCAACTGCTTATATAATTAGTTTCTATACATTACATAATTTTAAAAATATTTTAAATCTATAAACATTTGATATTTTCTACTTTTTTTTTATAAATATCAATAAAATGTTTCTGGATAAAAATTTTTGAAAGTTTATAAATGGTTCCTCTTCATAAGTTAGACTGTCAATTTACTTTAAGTTGTTCTACCTAATAAAAAAAAAATTAGTTAGCTGGATATTCATTTAACATTTTATGAGTGTTGAAGTTAAAATTTCTACAAAATTGTATGCACATAGTTAAGAAATCTAAAATATTCATTTTTAAACATATCTTTATAAATCATAACTATTGACAATACATCCAAATATGCCTAAAAGATTAATAAATGTTCATAAATATTAAACAATATTAGCAAAAAACCTCCAAATATGTAAAAATAACCAAAATTTCACATATTAAATTGTGGTGTCTTAAAAAAGATAACTATTTTATATATAGAATAACACAACTTGGCAAGGTTGATATACGATATATTAATTCATGAATTTAGTACTTGCATGAGCTCTGGTTATTATTCAGCTACAGGGCCGTAGCTAAGAATTTTCTATGGGGAGGGTTCAGTTCATAGATAGAAATTGTATAGAGGATATTACTATAGGAAATTACATTTAGTAAAACATCAAAATAGTGAGAATAAAACATTATATTTTCATTATAACATTAAGTCAATTTTTCTCGGCTTCTTTGCCATTTCATTTAATACTTTATCTGGCGTGATAACAACATTCCTATATAATAACTCTGAACTCAGTAACACTAACACTAAACCATTGAGACGATTTTTAATCAAAAAAGACAAAATTTTTAATAACATAAATATATTAGGGAATATGATTGGGTCACAACACCTGATGGCATCCAATGCATTAGAAGGTAGCATTTCATTTTTATTTGTTACTAGCCTTTTAAGTTTTTGTTTCTAAATTTCAAATTTGAAACTCACAGTTAGCTGTGACAGTATCGACTTCAGGAATATAGAAAGAAACTAGAGATTCAAAGTCTTTTATATCTGTCACAAGTCACACACGAAAAATGCCCGAAATCTATGAGTTATGACTGTTCTATGTGAACGAAAGGCTCCGTAATTCGACGAGAAGATATGTTTACGCTATCATACACCTTATTGCCACCTTGAGCACTATACTATAAATATATACTTTCATAAATTGATCATAATATAGATATATAAAGTATTTATTATTTATTCAGTTAAAAAAAAAATGGTTTGAACATTTTTTTTTTTTTTTTTTGAATAAACTAGACTTTTTTAAATTTTCTATTTTTCTAAAGGGGGGGTTTGAACCCCTTAAACCCCTCCCGTAGTTACGGCCCTGTCAGCTATGTGGTTATGCATAATTTAATAATTATTAATTCTCACAATGATTATCAAATTATATTAAAGAATTTAAAGACACTGATTTATTTGATATACTATATATTAATCATACATTAAGTATACATTTGTAAATGAAAAACAGACCCAGTTATGAAAAACAGTTTCAATTGTTCAAACAAAAACAAAGAGGTACTGTAAAAAAGTTAGAAGACTCCTTTTTGCAAGTAAAACGACTTGGTAGAGTAATTGATTCAGTATATAAGCAACGCTTTATAATGTTTGAAGAACATATTCAACATTTAAAAAATGAATCTTCTTCCAAAAAAATAATACGGAAATTAAAAAGCTTAGATCAATTTCCAAAGGTAATATTTGTTTATTAAACATTAGGTGTACTTGAGAGTAATAAGAAATATTTGATTTTAGAAAGAAGATCATAGTTGTCAGTCAATTAATTCTCATATTTATTATTTTTAAGCAATTTGATAAGTCTGATCATTTTTATAATATCACGGAACTATCACGGAAGTAACCACCTACCAGCTAGTATTTTATACATTAGTCATTAGATAATTAGATAAAACGTATTGATATTAAATTTGTTCATTGTGTATATTAATCTGATTTGGACAGTAACTTTTCCGACTCCGATCGCTGTTTAATGGAAAATTTTCACTTTTTCACAAGGTTTTAATCCTGTCCATTGGATAGAAAAATATTACTTTCAACCCTTCTTTTACGTCTAAAACTAAACTTTCAATACAGATGTGATAAAAAATAATTTCTTAATAGGAGTCCATACAAATTATTTAAAAATCCTTTTCAATTATGTAAGGTCTATATAACAACTATATAAATATTGTAAAATTGTGTAATTTTGTATTTTTCGTTGTACAATTTATGTATATACATGGGCGCCCATTGGGGGGGCAAGACAGGGCACTTGCCCCCCCCTGGAAAAAAATTTTATGAACTTGTAGCTCAATAAATATTACCACAATATTATATTATATATTATACCTTTTTAAATTTTTTTATTTTGACCCCCCCTAAAATGTTACCTATGGGCGCCCATGTGTATATATGCACAACAAATTAATTTGTAATTTTTATAAACATCAGTTTTAGTACCTACACATAGATAAGCTATAACGCTATGCTGTATAAAAAGTATCGACCAGTTTATTATTGTCAATTATAGTGATGGGTATCTTGCCATTATATTTAAACTATAATAAAAAAATAGTTATTAACACATTTTTATAAACATTTAAAATTTGAAACAGCTTGTGATTTTTTTTTAATTTTATGGGAATTTTATTTCTAGAATTGGTTTTATCTTTATTTGATTTCTTATTATTGGGCTTAAATACAATAAAATGTTAGGTAGCTATTAAAAAATTATTATCAATACAGTAATATACTTAGATACTATATTAGCTAGGTACCTTTTATTAGTTAGTATTTAGTAGTTATTACTATGTGTAATAAATGTCGTGTTATGAGTTACTTTTGAATTAATTACGAATGTTATGAATTTATTATTTTATAAAAACTATCCCTGTAGAATTTGAGTGATTCAAGCTCCACCAAGAAATGTATTTTGAATGCAGTGACTTAATAATTTAATACACTGGATAATTCTTTTATTGGATAACACTCATTATTTTAAAATCTATTAACATTTTAAAAAATATTATTTTTATATAATTTTTTGTCAAATTTAAATAAAATTAAAAAATTTTTTTTTTTTTATTATCATTTTTAAGATTTTTACTTTTTTGAGTAACATACATTTTTGATTCTATATTCTGAAGTACAATATTTTTCGGAGTATTTTAATGCATAAGAATCGTTATTGTCGAGGAGTTTATGAGTTTATAACTTATAAGTAGGTATATTTAAATTTTATGTGAGTGGAATAATAGACCAATATTTACGAGGTACCTATTATCTATAGGTACTGCTCCATTCAGTTCTGGAAATTAAGTAAAAAAAAATATATTCAAAAACAATAATGAGTGAAGTTTGATAAAAGAGTAGCTATGTATAATAAATAATGATATCGTACTAATATAGTAATACTATTTGATAAGATTAGCGAATATAGACGGCGATTTTATTACTTAATATTTTCCAAAATTGGTTGGTTATGTACTTTAATAATTATTTAAATGTAAATTTTTAATTTGATTACAATTATTATATGAATTGATTTGTTTATGTGATTTATATGATAACTATTATTCAATACCATAGTGACAAATGGACTAATGAGATATTATTTGATAAAAATTCGTATGATATTAATTCGGAAAAATAATTTTTGGTATTACATTTAGGGCCGTTCTTACAATGTCCGGTTAAGTGACGGTTAATTTGGCAGTTAACTAACCGTAACATTTCCTTAGTCAATTTTAGTGCAATAGTTGTGGTACACTTTGTCATCAATGGCTCACCAGGAAATGAGTTATATGAAATTATAGTGACTTGATAGTCACTATATATGAAATTAACTTATCTAGGTTTTGATATTATTTGTACTGATAATTGATAATAGAAATAATTTAAGAATTTATATTTGCATTTTACATTAGTTGTGATACCTAAAAATGGATTAAAAATCTAAAAATGCATTATTCAGGTACATTTTCAAAAATTAAAAATACTATTAGTACTTACTTATTTAAACTACGATTTTACTACCAATTGAAAATTAATATTTTAATTCCCAATTAGAATCTAAAAACTTAATATTTAAGTTACAATTAGTGTTGAAATTAAAATGGATTTAGTAAATTAAGTAATTTTTATAATATTAATAAACACATAAGTCTATAAATGTATATTATAATTTTTTATTTTTTAATCATACGTTTTCGAGTATCTATACACAATACTGCACTTAATTATAATAATAAAACAAATTAAGTCATATTCAATAAAAATTTAAATAAAATAATAATGTATAACACCATAAATTTAAATAGGAACTCGAGTATATAATTAAATATATTGTATCTGTATGATTATAAATATATAGAATGATATAGGGGGTATATAAGATAAAATCAAAACAAAAAAAACTAGATTTAATTTGATTTAAAAATTATAATTATTTCAAGTTAATAGAATTTTAAGTTAATTGATTTATATATTATATTGTCATGACGTCATTACTCTTGTTGTGGCATAATTATTATAATATTAGAATTTATTTTTATTACATTTCATTCATTTCAAGAGTTTTACATGATGAAAATATTACATATTATCTTATATTGGCAAGATTTAATATATATATATTTTTTTATGATAGTATAGTTTTGTATTTTTGTTGTTTTAAAATATAAATTTTCAAAAATTTTAAGTATAAATTATTACAAATTAATATGTTGCATAATGCTTTTAATATAATGATTCACTAAACATACGATTCATTTTTCTTTAATAATGATTTTATTCAAGTTCTGATTTTATGGAATTTTTAAATATACCTACTTAAAAGCCATATTTTCAAATCCTTGATCAAATTCTTTTTTCTACTTAAGGAGTGTCCTGTTGCTAGTTGGCAGTTGCTATTTAAACTTCTGTATTTTAAACAAGAATCTTATATTTTTACTGTAAATTATTTGGTAGATATTTTTTTTTTAAATGTTGATATATTAACACAAAATTTTAACGAAATAATATTTTACCAATTACCAAAATGTTCATACTAAAGATAATGTAGGGTGGTATAATTGTCGTATTGATATTTAAAAATTATTGTGTCCCGAAATCAGAACATATTGTACCTTGTACCTATACCTATAGATTATGTACTGTATAGTACTATAAATAAATGGGATGTTTCAATGAAGTGGTTCAACCATGTCAATAACTTTTTTTTATTAATAATGTACTTGAAACTAAATTGCCACAATTTATAATAATGTTTGAATAGCATAGTGGTTTTTGATTTATTTGAGTATAATAATTCAAAATATATGATTTAGGTGTTTCATAAAAATCTGAACTAGGTAATTTTTAGTGTATTTTAAAAGTTGAATAAAATATGATTTCCGTTCAATATTGAAAAAGATAAATATTATTTAATTTATACAGTCTATAAGTACTACATATGTAGAATGTAGATATGGGGACAAATACACGGTTGAAACACCCTGTACAGTGTTCATATTTATACAAATATCGTGTCTAATAAACTATCGGAGTGACACTTAGTAATAGTGTAGTATTAATAGTAGTAGTAGTAGTAGTAGTAGTAGTAGTAGTAGTAGTAATAGTAGTAGTAGTAGTAGTAGTAGTAATAGTATTCGAAGAAGAAGTAGAAGTAACCGCAATCTCACGCGCGCATAAGATTCTCAATAAATGGCGGCTGCGTCTCGTGACCAACGGTCAGTTGCACTGATTGCCGGCACCACAGCCGGTCGTAATGCGAAATCGTTTTTCCGTCGAATGTTATATTTCGATTTAAACGCAGCCACGCCACTACCTTTACAATATTACGATTCAAAGCCCGCATCGTCTCGCGCAAACAGCAGAGAAACCGTCTGAGACGATGAAGTATTCCGGGCCGGACCGGCCAAATGAGCAGCGACCTTCTCGTTATCATTATCGTCTGTTTCTGCGGCTGCAGGCCACCACAGTCCTATTGCTGATTCTGCACTTTGTCTCTCCGACCTTGGCCCTGAGGAGTGAAGCATACCGCGAGATTCACACCGACGACGCGGTCATACTTGAAGGTAAGGACTATAGATGACTTCTCGTCGTATAATATATACGAGTATAATACAGGTTAGGTACGTTTATACAGTCAAATTCGTTGTAAAAGATCATATTTTGAACTATTAATCTTTTCTGATAGATCTATTCTGAAATGACATATTTATGTATGTATGTTTTTTATTTTACATATATTATTATATATAATATATAGACATTTCTGTCGTTCGGCACTACATTTTTGCAAACGTAATTCGCATTTCCATGGTATATCGTATTCAAATATGTTTTAAATATAGTTAACTGTATTCAAAAACTGGTTTCAAGTTTTTTTTATTCGTTCGTATTTTTCATCTCATTAGATCGTCGTAAACATAATGATATTTGATGTTTCGACTGGATGCCAGTCTAATTATAATTTAATCAGTTAAAATAATCGATGCATTCGTGTAATAACTAATAACACTACTTTAATAAAGATTTCCAAAAATAATGTCCAAATTTTAATTTAATATTTTATTCATACGTAAAATTAATGAAAAAAATAAAAAATATCATAAATTTATTGTATATTCTATATAACTATATAAGTAATGATTGTACGTTCTTATCCATTTTATAATAGTAAGATAAAATATAAATTCACAATTTACAAGTAGGTAGAGGTAGTCCAGTGGCTTCTTAAATTAAATGTTTTATATCTTATAATGTAATCACATTTTTAAATTAAAAAAACTTTAAGTGTTAAGTTTGAAAAATGTAATTTTAGTAAAAGATTGATATTTGTCTTATAATATAATATAAAGTCATGTTGTACTTATTCAATTGTTTTTTAATATTTTAATTTGTATAAAATGTATTAAATAAAGTAATAACTATTAAATACATTTTGATTCAGTCGATTGTCTTTTTCATATTATGGTTTATTTATTTACACGTATTGTTAAACTGATAATTTTTGTAGAAATTATCTATTATTTGGTTTATATAGTCGATAAATTATGTTATTCAAAATTTAGGGTTTAAGGAGTTTTTAAGTTTTTTCCCTGTTCATTAAATTGAACATTAAGTTGTGTCATTGTCTAACTCTGTTTCAAAAATGTACAGGTACTATGTATTGGTATACTTATTATTGTAGTATAATGAAATTTACCTATACAAATTATATAGCCTTATTTATTTAATCAAAACAAAATCTACGTAGAGTTTATATTTTATAGTATCTCATAATTCCTGTTTAAATACCCGAGACGAAATATTATTTATGTTTTTTAAATATAAGACGTATTTTATTTATATTTTATAATTTATAATATAATAAGTATAAAGTATATATTGTTTGTATACGTTTTCTTTTGTGATACAAAAAATATAATATAGATAATTGTTAGTAATTAAATTTTTAAACCACATGCTGGTACCATTTAAGACATTCGATGTAGCATGTCTTTTATAATTTATATAATATGCATCAACTATGCAATAAAAATCAAATCATACAACTATAGTTTTAAATATCTTATTTCTCATTGACCATGAATGATAATATTTTATCACTGTGTTGAAAATTAAATTACCTAATTGGCCATAGTATATAATAGTGAAAATAAATCATTTTAGAAATATTATATTAATTATTATTAGCGTACAATTCTGATTTATGATGAGACATCGCAAAGAAAGTCTATTATAAGTATTTTTAACTAATCGTCTCCTAACGAGTTCAATAATTTACTTTTCTCGACCATGGTAGTTCAATTACACTGATCTTTATATTACCCAACAGACAACTGTTTTGACTTTTCATAAAATCACTGAAATCATAACTTATTAACTTTCTTCAAGTGTAATTAAATAATGTGCTACATCGAATACAATGATTGCTTATGAACATAAAATAGTAAATATGAAACATTAATAATACGATTGAACTTTTGTCTTGCTGACATATTATTTTTAATAAGATTTTAGACTTTATATAGAACCTCTTAGTGTATACCATTATTATTATTAAGTATATAATAAGTTTATACCGTCATAAAATAGACAAGTAATAAAAATAATTTTATTACTTAGGACTCAGGGGGATGGATTTTTGAGATAATTGAAATTCAAATTGTTTTATTGAATACTCGCCTCTTTTTAATTCCGTGTAAATGTAATTGCGTTCTATTTAATCCAACAAAAATATAATTTATTCAGTATCACGCGTATTATTATAAATCTTGAATACGGGCGCGTCTCGTGAAAAATGTAGGACCTTGCACGTCTGTTCTATATGCGTATAATGTATATACATATTATATATTATGTATATATGTTTATATAGCAATTTATAATAGTTGTCCAAATACAATGTAGGTATACCAAATACAATTTTAATATTTATTTTGCAAACAGCACGTCTGTCAACTTCTACTCGAAATATAAAGTATATATTTTAAACGTATATACCTATTCGATTTCGGTGGGCGGTCATACTCACTCGAGAAGGAATACATCGCTATCATCCTATATATACGATCACACTAAGTTCGTGTACACATTTTCATTATGTATTTGTATAACTCTCCTAGCAAACATATTTTTTGAACGCAAAACGAGTGGGTATACTATTATCATCATGTTCGCATCATATATAGGTATTTATTTCATTAAATTATCGCAACAGTAAGGATGTTAGGACGCACACGAAGAATAATATTGTTATTGTTGAGCCGAGGGCTAAGGTTGGCGTTAAAGATAGAAAAAAAACCGAACGAAAATTACTGTATACTTACAAATGACTTACTTGGCCGATGCGAACACGTTGTCCTGCGTCAAGGTCGCCGGCCAATGCGACACAGGTTCAATGACAGCGACGGCGGAGGCGGCAGCGCAAAAAATTATCAGTTTGTTTACATGTGATTGCAATACGTATTTTTATTCGATGAATTCGTTGTCTGCTGCGATAATTCACTCCTTAAGTATAGATTCAAATTGATATTCGATGTATTGTCGAAACACACGTGGCTAAGTTAACGGGTTTTTTATCGTGCACATAATAGGTAATATATATTTAATATTGATTTAGACAATTCGTGGCTCATGCGTCCCGCGTGCAGATTTTCTGAAAAAAAAATTCGACGAACCATATAGTAATAGTAATAATTTGATCAATCCCAAACGAGTGTCGCCCTTAATACTCTGCAGTTTATTTATACGTCATGATATAGCAAACAGTATTAATACGCGTTACGACCTAAGCTTAAATTTTTTTAGTGTAAAAATATATAACATGTTACCAAAAATCAAATAAAAAAAAACGAATTCGGGCGGTCGTTCACACTATGTGAACTCTGGAGCATTATGCAGATACCGTTTTTGGTTTAGCATGGAGAGTCGAAAAAATCGTTTCAATAGAATCATACTATAAAATCGTAAGAAATAAAAAATCTGTATTACTAGGAGGCGAGAGTGAACGAAAATTATGGTATAGGTATCTAGTAAATTTTGGTATACAAACTTATTTGAAATTATTGTAATGGTTATAAAATATGATACAATTTATTAAAAAACACTGTAGTGGACATATGCATATCCAATGCTACAATTGCGAAATTGCCAGTAATATTTTTTCTTCAAAGTAGGTACTCGAATGATGATATGTTATAATGTATAATATTTTGATGGCCGTAACTGAAGTCTATATTTTGCTTGAAAAAATTTAGAAAATTTTCTATAAAATTAACTTTAACCGGTTATAACTCCATTAAAATATTGTTTGGTATAATATTTCAGTTCCAACAACATAATATGTTATGTTATTATTTGTTTCCGGTTTAATATATTTCAAACAGATCACGCTCTAAAGTAATATAATTCAATAACAATTAAAATACAATAACAATATGTGATTCAAATAATATATTTTTTAACAAAATTAGTCGATTCCAAATGAATAATTTTTCGACTTTTTATGCGCACCTATCGCAACTTGTAATTTTTTAATAATACAGGTAATATTACTAATAGGTATTAGGTAGGTATATTCGATATTCACATATATATTTTGATTAAAACCTAAGGTCCACCATTACGTTTTAAATGCATTTTTCTTGATAGGAAATTTAAATGTATACATTTATTAATATATGTAGGTACTATTGAAATAATTTTTTTACTTCTAGATTAATGAGTAATACAAAATGTATATCTAACCAGTTTATTAGGTAAAATTACAGTCATCTATCAGACATCTCCGGTCGGATAGAAAATATCCATTACAGGACATTCCTACGTGTACTCTATACGAATTAAACTTCGTACACACACATAATAACAATATTAATATTCCACTCGCGATCTTGTATAGTAATCTATTGGTGACACACCAGCTGAATACATTCTTCGTTCTATACTATTTTATGAAAAAAAAAAAAATCCCTTTTCTGTATTAAATGTATTATATGGATTAATTAGTTAATAAGATTATACCATCATAAATTAACCTACATTATGAAAATACGGGCGGCACCGTTTTCGGTTATTTCAGAATGGCCGAAAAGTGAACTGGCCAAAAAGGGAAAGGTTCATTTTGGCCGAAAAGTGTCCCGCCCGAAAATACACGCATGTTTTGCTGTTTAACCTAATAGATTTTATAAAAATACTATCATATCTACTTCAATATTTTTAACTAGAATGTTTATAATTTTAGAATAATCGATTATTGATCATCGTAAATAATGTAAGTGTACAGTGAATAAAATAATACGGATTAGTTGTCATTTGTATAATACAATTCGGTATAATTGATCAAGTTGATCTGTTGAGTACTTATTTCATAGTTGATTATAATAATAGCCTATACTATAATAGGCCTTATGTGTATGAATGTATCATAGATGGTAATAGGTACTATATATAGGTACATATAAGCATATTTTAAGATTTAATTTAGTTAAAAATTTAATATACCGAGAGAAAAATGTAACTTGCATGCAGGTGGCAAGGTCAAAACGAGTTACATAAATAAAATATATTAACACACAAAATATTATACTCTCAAATAGCGTAGGTAATTGAATTATTATAAGGTATTAAAATTAATCACCACTGTATGCTGTTAATACATTTTATACTCATGTGTTCAGTAAACTGGTATCATTTCAAACACAATTAATTTTATTAAATTGTATAGTATCACGAATTATAATTTATAACTAATCGAAATAAATTAAATAAATGATATATATATATATTTTTTTTTATTGAAATGTTATTATTTGATTTGATTAACTATATAAATTTATGAGTAAATGTATTTTCATGGTTTAACGTACCCTCAAATAAATATAATAAATCAAATGTTTAAAATAAACATATTTTTCTATATAAGATCATTACAATTATACATACATGTATAAGTATAGGTATATAGGCATCTAGTATTATGTACATAGAATTCCATGTAATAAGACATAACTCATTAATTAACATAGGTTATACAAAATAACAGACAGTTTGATTTAATACGCATGTACTTACATAATAACTACTGTATTAGATCGCACAATGATTTAATTTGGTGGTGTCTCAATCTATGAGGCCGCACAATCAAATTTAACGTTGTTATTAAATTTTTTTAAATACAATTTTCAAAAAAAAAAAAAAAATTGTATAGTAATATTATTGTACGAGTATAGTAATAAATTATAATTAAATAAAAACGTTTTTCGAAGAAAAAAAGATTTTGAAATTCTAGTTAAAATACAATGGATATTTTGTTGTGATAACAACAAGCACCAAACGGTGAGTATTAGTATAAATAAAATTATTTATCATAATATTATAATAATTTATTAGATACAATGTGATATCAGTATTTATAATAACAATTGTATAATTATCACGATTTAATAGTCAATACAATTTTAAAATTCAAAAAAGTATGCGTTAATATTTTAATTAAATCATACAAAAGTTCAGTGCCGTAGCCAAGATTTTTTTCGGGGGGGGGGGGGGGGAGGTCTTAATTTCTGATGGCCAATTTTGACAACAAATTAATTTTACACATAATTACATGTATTATCAAATCAAGTTCAATTAAATGTGATAAGAGCGGCGTTGCTTTATCACCACAAATCAGGGTTGACAAAAACTCGGGATCCAACACAGTTGGATTTTTTCAAATTTTTTTTTTCAAATAAAGCCCCGATAAACCAAAAAACCCAGTGAGTTTTACTGTAAAAGTAAAAAAACCCATTCAAAAAAAATTAGAATTTTTTTTGATTAATATAGTTAATTGTTAATTTTTGTTTGGATTATTCATGAAGTATTTACAGGAAAAGTAAATATAAATTTAATTAATGCTAATACTTTATTAAAAATAAAAGATTGTAAACATTTCTATTGAACGTTGATGTGTAAATTTTTCCATTTTATATTTTTAATTGTACTTACCTAAATTAAAAAAATAGTTATTAAATTTTTTTCAAATCAGCTTAATACTTTAATTGGAAAAATAAATTATACCTATAAGGTAAATTTTTCTGAAAAATAACACAAGTTAAAAAAAAAATAAGTGAATTTCAATTTTATCCAGAAAAACAGCTTGGGTTTTTATGTTTTTTTTTTTTAAATAATGATGGTTTAATTCAAAAAAGAAGCATGGGTCTTATTATGGGTTTTTTTAAAATATCAAGTGGGTTTAACCCAGAAAAGCAGCCCGGGTATTTTTTGGACTTGGCTTTTTCGTGCCATCCCTGCCATCCCTGTCACAAATAAAATTAATAAAATTACGTATTGTTATCTGACCTTTCGGGGGTGAGCCGGGAAGGGTAAACGGTCACTTTGTACTGTCCATTGTTTAAAATGCAGAACGCGGACACTTTGTACGGTCGGGTAAAAAGGTACTTTGCAGAACGCGGACACTTTGTACTATTATATATACATAAAGTATATATTATAAATATAAGTTTTATACATAAAATATAGTAACTAATAATTATGTATAGTATTAATTATTAAAATAGAAAAAATAAAAATAAAATTGTTATAAAATATTGATTGTATAAATGTATAATAATAATAATAATAATCTAAATAAACAAATAATCAATAATATCATTCAAACTACACGTGTACAATTATAAATATTATAAAATGTATATTACCTATTGATTATTTGTTTATTTAGATTATTATTATTATTATACAATCAATATTTTATAACAATTTTATTTTTATTTTTTCTATTTTAATAATTAATACTATACATAATTATTAGTTACTATATTTTATGTATACAACTTATATTTATAATTTATACTTTATGTATATAATAGTACAAAGTGTCCGCGTTCTGCAAAGTACCTTTTTACCCGACCGTACAAAGTGTCCGCGTTCTGCAATGTACCTTTTTACCAGACCGTACAAAGTGTCCGCGTTTCGCACTTTTAATGCCTGACCGTACAAAGTGACCTAGAACCGCCGGGAAGCCATCCCCCTGGCTACAGCACTCCAAAAGTTCTGAGATTGAAATTTGAGGTTTGAGATCTATTGAGATGGGTTTTTAAAATGGAATGTTCTTTTTCAGACCAAGTATATGTAAAACATAAATAAGTGCGATAACATATTATAATATATATTATGTAAGTTTACTTCTAAATGATTCGTTAATGATAATCATATTAAGGAATTGTATCAAATTTAAATATTAAATATATCGATAATTATAATTTATAACAGTTTAACTTTATATACACACGGCTTTCTAAGATACTGTAATATTATTGATAGATATTTGTATTTTAGTATTTACATCTTTACTTGCTTTTATAATTTACGAGTATGATTAAATAGTATTATCATAATCCTGAAATATTCTCCGAATTCGGTCAGCGCGTGTATCGTGTGACACATCACTCCATCCAAACAATAATTGCCCTAGATCTCTGTTTCGAGGAAATATTTTATACATTATGAGTGCGTACGTAATTATAAATGTTTGTTTCGAGAGAACAAAAACACAACACACACCACACATTTTGATCTCGGGTTTCTATCAAATTTCTGTTCTAATACCTAGCTGCGTCAATTCAATTTCTATATAGACGTATTTAATACGTCTAGTATCTATATGTTGAGTCTAGGTTAAACGAATATATTACAGACATTTTCGTTATCAAAACTATCATTGGCGTGTGTCGTTATTCGTTGTTTGGATGTAGGTAGTATTGGACTCGAAATAAATAATATAAATATATGCAGATTAACGGTTAAGCGACTTGACAATAGACAATAATGTATGTTTTATTGTGAGATGAAAAAAATAACGTTGCCAAAAATTCAATAGGTATGGGTTTTTCTTAATACGTGGATTGCAAAACTGACAAATCTTTTTTTTTATTATTAAAATTTATCCCCACCACTCGAAATCTAAGATCACTGAGCATAACATATTGGTTTAGAATGTTTAGATAAAATTAGGTTACATTGTTAATAGTATTTATAAATGTAAAAAAATATACACATTCAATTATATTATTATATGATATTTGACTGATGGATTTATTTCCGATAAAGTACTTATTTAGCTAAGCTATACAAAGCTTCAGAAATGTAATTGGAGATTCTCAACTAGTTTTTTTTCTTCTAATATACGTTCTGTATTTAGTTAAGAGGTCGTATATTGTGTTGTCTCCGCCTTATTAACTCATAATATAGACAAAATTTAACGTTTAGAAAAATCTATTTGACTCTATTATCAAGTTAAAAATATTATTTAAATAATATTAATTAATATTAGGTCGATTCGTTCTAATATTCAAAATAAAAAAATATTCTTAAAGAAATTATTTAATGTAAAATTCGGTATGTTATGCATTAGTACACTAGTAAAATGTAAAAACGAAGACAATACATATAATAATATTATGATAGCTACAGCAAATACATATGGGAGGATTTTCTTTTCTCAACAAATCCTTTTACGTTTAATGGATTATGAAACGCGTGGGTCTAATAAAAACGATCACTGCTTTAAATAAATACCGGATCAGGTGTATTATATTATTTATATTATTGTAATAATTGTATAGGTTGGACGGGTACGTTGAAAGAAATACAACTAATACAAATGGTTGGGTATACATTTGGAATGCAATTATAATTTATCTACCTATAGTATATGATTGTATTATCATTGATTTAAAGTAATGCTTATCTATCTATATTTTGTCATGTTAAAAAAGTTTAAAACACACGAATTAAAATATAATCGGAGACAAAAATTAATATTTATAGTCGAACCGGAAACGCGCGATTGGCTTGTAACAATCAGATATAGTAAAACCGAAATATATGATTTGTTAAAAATATTAATTCCTTTTGTCGTTATGGACGATGCCGTGTCTTTTTACGTTGAGTCTTGAGTTCAAATTATATGGTTTTCGTTTTATTCTCACAATAACTCGTTATACAGCATCTGTTTATCACGTGTGGGACGAATTGTAAACATTGTCTGAGATAAAACAAATTTGCAAAGTTTCTTGTATAATATAATTATAACAGCCTACGTACCTATAGGTATATAAGTACATTATAAACAATAAATTCGTTAAGTCCACTACTGCTCGGAGATCAACTTACTGTACCAGTGTATACATCATGTCAAACATAATAATAATAATATATTTAAATTATATTTATATATATATATCTATGGTGGAGAGAGTCGCTATTGTTTTTGTGAGATCATCAAGGGAAGTAAACATATATATTATAGTTATGTCTAATAAATACAAAAAAATAAAAATTTAAATCAGTGGTCTTAAGATAACAATTCGCATTGTCATATTATTATATCTATGTTAATCAAGTACCCCGTTATACATAAATTATACATAGTTCGGTCAACCTATTAGTTAGAGTTAGTTACCTTAACATGATGAGATTTTTTTTATGTCAATAAACTGTATAAAATATTATAAATTATACGAATAAAAATATTAATAACTATGACGTATAGATAACATCTTTTATTTTACGAGTACAATAAACTAGACAGCGAATGTGCGAATGTCTGTTAAATGTTTCAAAAACAAATCTTCACGTTGTCAAAATATATGTAATTAAGTTTAAAAAAAATATTATATACATATAGATGTGATCCAATTTATTTATTTTAACGACACTATAAAACTACAATTTAAAATTATAAGTAAAAATGTTAATATTTAACACACCCAAATACAGTTTTCTCTAGAAAAGTATGTTGGAACATGGAATACATTATATATTTTTTATATTATTTCAGCTATGTATATTAATCATCATTAGTAGTTAGTGTTTATATATATTTATTGTATTCAAAATGTAATGTAATTTCTAAACTAAAATAATTTAACCACGAGAACGGTGACACCGATTTTAGAGAAAATATGATAAATATATTTTTTTACAGTTGTTAAGCATACATACATATACTTAACAACTGTTCCGTATGTCCACCTAGAAGATCGCGTGAATTTTATTTTCAAATTTATCGTTTTCACTCAGTTTGGGCAGGTTATGTGGGTACCGCTATATATACCTACGACCAAGACGCGTTATTGGTGTCGTTTATGCGAATTATATTATTATATAGGTGGTGTACACAGTGATTTGTAGTAACTTTTATTTTGCGCAGTAAAATAACCTACAAATGAATATAAAATGTATAAAACGCAAATATATTTATTTATATACTCATCTTATAATAATATAAATGTAGTATACACATAGCATCCCCTCTATATATGGCGGTAACCCGAGCGTGGTCATGATGTGTGCATTAGAGTATATTGACCCACGTTGACTGTTCAACTTTTGATATAGTATAATATTATTGCGAATGACCAGTTTGGAAGATATTTAAAGCGTAAAAAAAAAAGAAAAAGAAAACAAAGTGGCCGAGTCCAAGACTTGATTGTTTATATATATGTATGTATGTGCATAAACTACTCTGACCGCTACGAAAAAAACCATCTATTTGGTATACAGAAATATTGTTAAAAATACATTAATATAAATGGCGTGCGAATTTATGAATTTGAATGTGACCCATGGAGACGTATAGACCGTGTGTGTGTATGTGTGTGGGTATTTTGGCAGAGATGTAATTGGTTTTGTGTGATAACACTATATGTATACCAGATATATATTATACTTATGTAGTATAATGTGTGAGTGTGAGAGTGTGTGTGTGTGTCATATGAACATCAGGAAGAACGGGAACAAAAGTGAATTTTAAACACGTTTTTGGTTATATAGCCGAATCCGATTTGGCTATACTCTACCTAATGCCAGCTATACCCATATGTACACTGTACATATGTCTGAGGTTTGGCTACGTTTTAAATAGAAGTCTATACCTACTGTAATTTTATCGTTTATTACGAATTGACATACGCACTAAACATTATAATGTTATTATTTGTTATATCGGCAATTGACATACAGAGAAGCGATTATAATATAATATATCTTACAAATAAGTAACAACGATATTATTGTACCTACTATACTCTATACTTATATTATAGTGTTTACAGGTGATGATAGCATGTCTATGTATTATGATATATTTCATATAATTTGTACTCTGTGATGATATAGTTATTATTTATTACTTATTAAACTGTCGTAACCGCAAAACGTTGTTTAAAACTTAATAAAATATTTAAATAATAATAATTGGTTTCCTTTTAATAAATTAGGTGCTTATATTGTATACATTGTTCAGAACACTTTCACCGGCGAGGCATTGGATAAATCCATCCGGTGGTAGATTTGCGTGAGATTTGAATTCGACTTCATACATTTACACGACACATAGCTTTGCATGTTTAAAAACATAAAAGACAGTATATAACTTATATAGTTTATAAAAATCATGAAAAACTATTGTCCAGCATATTATTCTGACTTTGGAGGTGGTCCAGATAATCAAATACTATTTTTAATAATTTTCATAATGTAAAATGGTGTTTATGATGTGTATTTAAAATATTTAAAAATGAGGGTATATAACATTAATCTTAAATACGAAATGCAAAATACTGCCGATCATTGGTGTATAATATACTACTGCAGTGCATTGCGAGGTTTGTCGCAATAGAAATTTTATCCAATACGCATATAATATACATAATATTATATTGTACATAATTATAATTATACTAATATATTAGTTTATAAACAGTTGTTTTTGTTGTTTAAACTTCATACCTACCTAGTTACGTGTTGGTAGATAGGTACTCTGTTCGACGAACAGCTTTCTACCCATTTAGTCTTTCTATTTATTTCCGCGGAAACTTAAATGATACAATTTATTAATCACATATACGTCATTCGATTATTACTAAAAAACTACAGGACTTTAGTTTCATATAAAAAACCAGATCGTTTGAGATAATAATATTCATGTAATGCTCGAATTACAGTAGACAATATAATTAATATATATACATATATATATTTATATTCGTGCATAGATAAACAATTTAGGTGTATATACAACGTGTAATTATATCGTATCGAAACTGACGCCTGACGCGAAAGATCAAAGCGCGGTTAACACGTCTTTACATATTATATTCGCGGTAGGTATAGGAGGTTAGGTTAGCCAAAGTGTTTCGCAGAATTATAATATATCCGAAAGGCTGATATAATATTCTTACAACGATCGAATGACGCGGTCGTGATAATATAATATTCATAAATAGAAAGAGAAAGAAAAAAACAATTCCAGTAATAAGCGAAAAAAAATTCATACTCGCGCAAATAACACAGGTATAGGTGTATATTATTTTATATTATTTTGGTTACTTAAATTACATATTAAAGCGTATAAAGTAAACTTTACTATGTATGCCACCTGTATCGTTCGCCGGAAGCGTCTTCGTGTTTCGATTTAGCCGCGTGGCGCTATATATAATGATAATAATATATATAGCGTAGCGCAACGGTGGTCCGTTTTTACACGATTAATCGGATTGCCGCTGGGTCATTAGCCCAGCATCACTATATTAAAACATTACTGAACCCTATAATCATCGTTCATTAAATTTGCGAATGTCGGGAAAAACGCGTGATATCGCAGTCACCTCTAGATATATACGACAACACACGTCGTATTTGATGCGTGTTCAAATCGATGACTAACAAAACAGTTATTAAACACCTAATATAATATGTTTACTATAGAGAGTTTATCATTGGCGTATATAAGGGTGCTTGGAATGGGGAGAATATACCCCAATAAAAATCTCTAAATCTCTAAATTTAATTTTTTTAGTATAGTATATTAACATGCACGATAAGAATTATTGTAGTTTTTTAGTAAAAAATGTGTTGAGAGAATAATGTATGACTAGATCATGAAATATTTTACCAAAGATATGTTTAATAAATGTGTTTTGTTTACTATTTACGACTTAAATATTTGTTTTAAAAAATAAAACTATTTGCAACTATGGGTGTAATGATCATCTTTATAGTGATATAATGTTAATATAGGACGTACGACTTACGTTTTGTGTTATATTCATATAACTAGGTGGAGGCAAATGGACTAAGTCTTCCCCAACACAGATTTTAATAGTCCCCAATATATTTATATATATATATAGTCACAAACAATGTTTTCTTTGATGAGAAAAACAATTGGCTATGAACTTTTATACATAAACGTCATTAACTATAAACATATGCGGCACGATTGTTTCTCAGAAAATTTTATTTTTAATATTGAATGAGGTGTGTATAGTCAATTTATTCTAGATGGAAATATCAGATAGATACATTGAAAGTATATAATTTAAAAGATTAATCATTACAAATTTAATTTATATTCTCTTAAAATCCTTTAATTTAATATTTTATTCGTTTAAAGTAGTCAATAATATATTCTATTAATATTTTTTTAAATACCTGGTATACAATGTTTTATGACCTTAAAAATGCAAAATATTCTTTTAATATTCTCAAATACTCTATAGCGTATTAAATATTCTCTGACTTCTAAAATATGCTTTTTTATGTAAAATAATTTTTTTTTACGAGTTTTATGTTTCAATATACATCGTAAATATATCTTATACATATTTAAGTACATACACTAGAAACAAATATATCAAATTATAAAAATTCTACTTCTAGTTGTAGGCATTAAGCTACTTAGAAATATTTAACATACAAACTTCGTAGAGGGAGTAGGCCGTAAAGTTAGAGTATAATAAAAATATTCACATAGATTGAGAAAGACAATAAATGTGGGAGATGACTTCCACCGAGGAAAAAAATTTAGTCCTATTGAAATTAATCGTATCACTCTAAAACGGCAGAGTAATATTTTTATAGTATTTGTTATGTGTACATAATTGTAGTGCATAATGTAAGTGTGAATTTAGTCAGATTTAAAATTGGTACAACAAACAATCACATATTATAGTATGTCTAGTGTAGTCTATACCTATAGAATCGCGAGTATTATTATAGTGGAACCGTGGAGGTCACCTAAGATTTTCTATAATTATTTTATTCATCCTATTCTTACTAATGGAATCGAGAATCGAGATTAACACTTAATGTATTATAATTTAATAATAATATTATTCTAATAGATTATAAAAAGTGTGTAACGAACGTCGTCATAAAGGCTTTTATTATTGCGCGCGTGGCTGAGCTAAGCTTATTTATATATAGCTAGGTACATACATTATGTACGTATAGGTACGCTTACGCGCCTCGAACCGGTCTCGATAACACAAAGTGCGCTGACTGCAGACTTATCTTAAAATATTATGTTATTATTTAATGTCATCGTGAACCCATATTTCTGTTCACTTGCGTGTAAACGTGTAATTCTATATAATATTATTATTATAGGTGTAGCAGGCGTCGTCCTGTATAAATTATTGATGAATAATACATGATAAAATAACGACAGTTCTGTAAGATCAACTTGTGTATTATATACATATGCTATATAGTACATACATTATCATACTGTACTTATATTTGATCGTATGAACCTCATCGGTATTCTTATGTCGACTAAATATTATTATAATAATCATTAGATAATGCAATATCTGCGGACCCGTGTTTTCTGCGCTCCTTTGCGATGGCCGATAACATAATGTGAATAACATTGTGAGTAGCGGTGACAAATAACGTTCGAAATTTAAGAACTTAACCATAAAATTTGAATTTGTATATAATATACTCATATAATAATACGGTTTTGTTTTATTATTGTAGCATATCCTGTGGATCAGGAACATTCAACAGGTCGTGATGATATCGATCACCGTCATGATCCGCTGATGAGTAACAGCGGTAGCGGCCCTCAAGTCACCGACGATCTCAGTACCGTCAGGACGTCGAGGACGAAAAGACAGAATTCGTGGTCGATGGTATCAGGTCCGTGTGTGACGGCCAGAGGCACGTTGGGCAAGTGCACGAGTTTTCGACTGTGTTATCCGTACATTAAAATGCCAAACTTCCAATACTGGGACTCGTGGATGGTAGGAATGTACGACACGTGTACGTACATAAGTATCGACCACAAACAGGTAAATATCAACATAACATTCAATAATATGTAAAAATATATATAAAAATGCTAAATCAACGTCCGTATACATTTGATTTTTACGTAATGAAAATTTTAGAATGTTACACCTTCTATTAATATATTTTAATAAATTTGCTTTTAAAATTCTTATATTTTAAATGATATTGCAAGCTTCGATATTTGAAAATTAAAATTTTTTAAAATACGAAGTTTTTTATTCAAATATCCTTTTATTTGTTCAACGCATTCATATCAAATACTTTTTACTCTAAAATGGATTATTATCTAACGAATTTATTCCAAATGATAAAATAGTAAAATAATATTATGAATACATTATAATTTGTGCTTATTATTATTTTACGTATATAAAATGTGTAAACACAAAAAAATAAATTAAAACGCATTTTCAATAAAACATTAGAAATAAATTAATACCTATGCACAGTAGTATTATACGCTAACCATATCGATTGACATTTAGATGTTTGGTGTGTGCTGCGATCACCCGAGCTTTGTTGGAGAGAGTCATAAACAAGAAGGGATAAGACCACCACCGTCAATGGTAATGCCACCGAATTGGCCACCACCTTTGCCGACGCACCCTCCGGACCACACTATACCACCAATTCCTACACACCCTCCACAGAAGCCACCATCGACGCAGCCAACTAAACCAACGCCTCCACAGCAACCTACGATACCACCATGGCCGCCACTCCAGTATCAAAACTTCACTACTACTACCCCACACAATAAACCTATCACCACCACCACCACCACTACCACTACCACACCGTCTTATGTAGACAGCGAAGGCGGGAGCTACGATTATCAATGCGGTCTGAAAAACGGTCCTCAAGACCAAGAGAGGATCGTCGGTGGTCAAAACGCCGATCCAGGAGAATGGCCGTGGATCGTAAGTACCTATACCTAGTGTAATAAGGTAAATAATGCGCATATGCGTGTTGCATGTAATGTATTATATCTTATACAAATGTCACGATAAAATATCTCGTATATTCATTAGAAATTGATGAAACTAGGTCAATCCAAAGTAGCCTATACGCTGTGATATGCTTAAACTTAATAACCTATGGGTTTCTATATATAATCTATAGATTTTCGATGTCCATCGCACGGTACAATAATGTCTTAATGTCAATCGAAATAGAGATCATCTATAATATGATATACATATTATAAAATTGCAAACATCATAATATGCTTCAATAACAGTGAAAATAATTGTTTCACATTGTAATCTTGTCTATTATTACACTCGGTAGTATTGTTCTCCGGTGTATAATTTTTCGGCTGTCATTCTGTTGATCCGTAGTTAGATAATGATTTCTGGGCATCTTTACTTACACAAAATTTATGGTGAATACAAATCTAAAACGACAATGGTTCGTAGTGTTCCCAATATCGATGTAGGCATCCACATAGGTATGTTATGTGCTCAATAAGCGTTTGACAATAATGAGTTGTAAACAATTTTAGGTAGCTATATTCAACTCGGGTAGACATTTTTGCGGAGGATCTTTAATCGATGACACACACGTATTAACGGCCGCACATTGCGTTGCTCAGTAAGTATTAATATAGAACCCGATATTTTTAAATGTCCAATATCGCTTTGATATTCTAAAATTTGATTGTAGCATGAGTTCATGGGACGTAGCTCGTTTGACAGCGAATCTCGGAGACTACAATATCAAAAGTAAAACTGACGTGAAACACATGGAGAGAAAAATCAAAAGAGTCGTTCGACATAAAGGTTTCGATCAAAGAACTCTGGTTAGTAAGACGTTAGATATCTTAAACAGTGTACATCAATTTGCGTCTTTTAACTCGTGTATTTTAACTCCAGTACAACGATATCGCGCTTCTGACTCTGGATAAACCAGTGAAGTTTGATAAACAAGTACACCCGATATGTTTACCGACGAGCAGATCTATGTACGCAGGACAGACCGCTACAGTAATCGGCTGGGGCAGTTTGAAAGAGAGTGAGTTTCGAAAGAGACGAATACATAATAATTTTTGAGATTAAAAATCAACCCGATGTACTGTCTGCTTTTAGGTGGTCCACAACCGGCAATTTTGCAGAAAGTCAATGTGCCTGTGTGGACAAATCAGGAATGCAAGTTCAAGTATGGAGCTGCGGCTCCGGGCGGAATTGTAGACCACTTCTTGTGCGCGGGCAAAGCAGCAAGAGACTCTTGCAGTGTAAGTATAAAATCTTATTACATTTAATATATTATGTATACCTATATCGTATTCAGTCAGGGTTGGTGGATTATTTTTCGATATATATATGTAATTGTAGTTTTTTATTAAAATAGGGTGATAGCGGAGGTCCTTTGATGTTAAACGATGGTAAATGGACTCAGGTGGGTATTGTCAGCTGGGGAATAGGATGTGGCAAAGGCCAGTACCCGGGAGTATACACCAGAGTTACGAGTTTCATGAATTGGATTACAAGAAATTTAAAAACGTAAATTGATATAAGCACTGCAGTATTGCTTACCGATAATAATAATTGTGTCTCGGTAAATTATTATTATATTATATATTTATATTATTTTATTTTTGTACATATTATTTAGGTTAGTATAAATAGTTTTATTATTTATAATCTTATATTCTTTAAACTTTTTGTATTGTTCTCAATTTATTTTATTTTATATATTTTACTTAAAAATTAAATGATACATAAATATGAACTATTATTTTGAATGTAATCTCAATTCATCATAATGCTGTCATCTTTGATGACAAATCCTTTCTCGGAATCTAGAATTACCATATCACCTGAAATTCAAAGTTAAACTCTCATTTCAAATCACCAAGTTATTATTGTTTTTTTTTATGTATTACCCGTTTTGAAATATTTTTTGACATTTTGTACTCCAACAAGACAAGGTAACCCGTATTCTCTGGCTACAACAGCGCCTATACAAATGCGATAATAGTAATTAATTGTATGTAGCTTTTAAATTACTTTGTTGTCATTGCACACCGTGAGATATTACACCGCCAATCTCCGTGACTAAACCGGAAATAATCGGGAAATATGGTGACCAAGCTATGTCGACGGATTTCACGATCAAAATATCTCCTGTCCGCAAGTAATGCGCGTCTTCGATGTGCTCTAGTACACACGCACGGTTTTTAACCCGTCCAGGAAACACGCAACAACCTTTAAACCGTATGGAACTGTAAACAGATTCCTGTATGTAGAATACAAGGAATCGTAATTAATATAAATGCGTACAATTTAGAAGGATTAAAAAAATATATGTCAAGTATAAAATTATATAATCAACCTCGTCTAAATTTTTTTTAGGAATAGGTGGTCCGTAACACACGTCGTCAAACTGCAATAATGCCCAATCGGGCCACAATTTACGTCTTTTCATTGCTCTATAAAATGTAATATATTATATTTTTTTGTTTATCGAACACAGGAGTAACATATTAATACTAGAAGCTCATAATGATTAAAAATACCATATGTCAAAATAATTTAGGTACCTATTATCATTAATAATTATTAATACTATCGCCTATTATAATATTTATAATTAAGGGTATTATATTATGATATACACTAACCTGTGTACAATTTCGGGACGGTTATTGTTTCCACACATTTTTCTAACTTCGTACTGAGACATGAAAAAAATAAGTTTCGAATCTGGTATTCTTCCTTCAGCCACGAGTTTTTCGCCGAGATTTCGATAACCTAATCTCAGTTTGTGAGTGATCTGCACCAGCATATCCTTTGATTGTTCTCTATATGAAATGCTTTGACGATATTTCTTTAGTAAATAATCGAATATCATTCTAATGAAACAATTAAATACATTAATTCGGTGTTTTCATAAATATTTAACAAATTTAAAGTACTTTTTAATATATCCTCTTGAAACAGTACTAGAATCGATTTCTATTGATTTTTTATCGGATTGACGGCGTTCGTACAATATTAACGATTGGAGACACGAAAATAATCGGTTACAATCGGTTGACCAAGTTTCTGAACCAAAATCTAACTATAAAATCGGAAAAAGAATAGATTGATTCTTAACTAAATTATGGTAATAATAAGGCTTAAAAAAATAAATTTTTATTGTTAAAATATGTGAAAAGATCAATGTAGGTCGTGAAACATAATATGATTTTTTTTCTTTTAGTATTATTGGGTATAGCCAAACAATTATATTTCACATATAGATATAAAGTATTGATAGTTTGAGTCACAGAGTTTTAGTTAAATATTACAAAATATTTTATTTTTATTTTTCTAAAGAAAAACTTTAAGTAGGTATAAGTCAAACCTCTTGGACACCACGGTGTCCATATTTTTGAATAAAGTCTTTTGCTTGACCATAACCTTTCTCACAGTTCAATTTTAACCAGTCGTTACAGTTTTCAACGGGCAAATCGCAAAATTCTTTTTTGGAAGGCATTTCAGAAATAACTTCAGCAATAGCCTAAACAATATAATCAATTATAATTCAATGAAAAATGTATCATGTTCATAAATCTTACTTGAATATCTTTTAAGATTGAAACATTTATTATGTCTGGTGTATTAATCGAGGTCGCTAAATTGGATAACGTATCAACAGGCGAGTCTAAAAATTTGTGTTTCAATAATTTTTAATATATTATATTTAAATTGTATTTATGAAAAATGTTGCAATAATCAAACAATAGGTTACCTTTATTGAAATCTAATCCTAATATTGCCAACAATGTATGTGATATTATATTATTCATGCTTGATGCCACATGACAAGAAGTGACCTTTAAATTATCATTTAGAAAAATGTATTGAATAACTTATAACTTATAAGTATAAATAGTATAATATACAATGAAAAATAACTATATCTGCATATTGTATATAAATTATAATAATAGTATTATTATATAGAATAATTTTATAATTTATATAATACCTTTTCTAAAACATCCATAACACTGTCAATATTATTTAAAAGACCCAACGCTGAATCTGACTGTTGTATATCTGTACTACAAATCAATTTGTGTGTTTCGTTTAACCGTGATTCGAGGTATAGTGTTTCCTAAATGGTATTTTATACATTTTTCAATACATTATAATATGTATTCAATACAAAACAAATACCTACCTTAAATGAATAAATAGATTTTAAAAATTTTTGTAATGCAGAACTGCGGTTTTTCAAAAATATTTTCTCCCATATGCTACTTGTTAAAAAACATTGTCCGGCTATCGAATATTCAATTATTTTCACATATACGCTGCCAGGTTCTAAATCTTGAAACATCTTCCATAAAAAAAAATCGATAAAACAATTTAGCCAATGGATATAAAATTTCAGTTAAATATGTATAAAATTTTTGTCAGTAATAGGTACCTACTTGACATACGTTAAGACACATGTTGTTGTGAGTGTAGGACGACTGTTTGTTACAATATATATCAGTAGGCTCTTTTTCGGTCAATTTGAACAGTGGGTACGTTGAAAAAAAATCCAAAGTCAACGATAGAGTGTGCATAGGGTTAGGGTAGACTTCTCTGAAATTTGACAAATAATTGTATCAATTGATACACTGTGTACGTAATATTATTGACCGATCTAACTTCACATTATAAAACATCACCACGTCGTCGCTCGTAAACGGTGTGTCAAATTCTCGCGTGATTTCGTCGTTACTCCAAGCGAATATGGATGTGATTGGTCTCGACTGGAGAAGGTAAATTTGATCCTGCCGACAAAAGACGATTATGAATATGAATATATGAATAATGACGTATGTTTATACCTAACGATTAGTTTTAATCAAACAGAAAACGGTTAGTTGTCGACAATCGTCCTTTATCTAATCATATTTTTAAAACCATATTCGTATAGGTTCGAATGTATTTTACATACGATTTTACTATATCGTACACATGCGTTTCGTTCATAAAACTCGGTATACCGTATATATACTACATATGAAAGTATACGATTAAGAGCTTATTATATTATGTACCTACTTTGAATTTAACAAAGAGCTTAGCTATTGCAATTATTACTACAATTATTGACTATTTAAAAACAACAAAAATAATATAAACCACGCGTGTATGAAAATTAAAATTTTAAATTTTACAACACTTGAGTCTTTAATAACACGCCAGAACCTCGGTATAAGATGAGCTTTCAGCTTTGTATAAAAAAAAAAAATCAAAGAATAATACTAATACGCAAAACAAATACCTCTACAGCCACCCATTCGATATCTTGTGGGGAACCAAACAAGTCTTCCACTCGGACGCAGATGTTGGCCAATTTTTTGACCAAATTATCGGAAACACAACGCGGTTTCCCATCATTGTCATTTTCAATGATAAAATCTGCAAATCATATTATACGTTATTACTTATTAGTTATTATTAATAGAGACATAATAGCATGAAGATGAAGTGCCTATATATATAATTAAAGACATACTACAACAGTGCAAAGGACATTGTTTATACTTATAAAGTAACCATATACAGCTCACATTGTCGTTCAGTCAAAAACTTAGAATCCTTGGTTATAAAAAGTATACCAAACATTAAAAATAAAAAATAAAAATAAAAGAATTTGAATTCATACTATCATTTAATAAAATATAATAGTTCATTATAATCTGATATTCAATTAATTATACATGTCTATGGTCTATCCATATACTACAATAGATTTACGCGTGTTAAAAACGGTATTTATTAATGTATTGCATATTTACATTATGTAATTATGTATGTATAGTATAAGTAATGGCAATTCAATTTAGTGTCACCTTACTTAACCTAAATACTTAATGGTTAGGTAAATACTCAGCAGTAAGTTAAGAAAATAAATATATTTACTCGATGTAGTCTGTGAGTTCCCCACAAAAGTAGTGGAGTCGTCGTCAATTGTCTCAAATTGCAGTCTAGAAACAACGACCTCGTAAGGTTCGACCGATCCCGAAACAATGCCCTGTAACGAGTAATCTGTTAGTTGAGAATTTTTAAGATATCTTTACTTATAGTCGCAATTTATGTAGGTACCTTAAGGACTAAAATTATGTGTAGTACGAAATTTAAAAATATACAGGCACCATTTTGTAACTTAATTATGTATGCAACTTGATAATATACATTATATATACTTAATTGTTATTACTAATATTCATAATACAATTTTTTTTAAATTATTTGTAAGTGTAATAAAATATTTTTTTTAAACTGATAATGATTAGAGGTTTGTGTTTGTTAATTAATATTTACAATTGGGGTATATGGGGGTATAAAAATCCCCTTACGGCAAAACAAGTTTCATATAAAATATGAATTTTACGAAAACTTAAGTGTTTTATTAGTCTTTGAATAATTTTGAATGACAAGACCCTTCGATCTCGTTATTGTAGAATGTAGATTATAATACATATATATATATATATATATTAGCTTCCTCTCATGGTGTATATATAGGAAAAAATCTTAGGTAAACACTAATACATAATTACACCTACTGTTACTGGTTATGCGGTTATGCCTACCGCTTTATCTAAGCCATAACTCGCGGCCACGATGATTTTTCCGGGATCTCCGGTGTTTGGGTCTCTTGAGAACGCAACTCCTGCCACTCCTGGACCGCTCACTTGATCCTGAACGATCACAGCCATGTCGCACATCAATGGCTGTCCGTTATTTCTATGAAAACGAAAAATAATAATTTATACTGTATAGGTGAAACCATAACAATCTATCCTTCGCGATACCAAGTGATAGGTATAACAGATACCACGGTGATAGCGATATTTTATAAATCACATAATACAATCATTTTATTATTATTTTTTAAGTATATTAAGATAATATAATATTATAGTGCACTGCAATTTTTGTTATCTCTGGCACACACGCAACATAGTAAATTTGCGTTCTTAAGTTTAATTTTTCTATAAACGAATATGAGTTTCCTGTTAAATTGTATTATTAGGTTTCATGCCCGTTTATAAATAATAAATAACTATACTTTCGGTATGTCAGAGCACGCGCCGAGAAATTTGACGACCAACATTCTAAAATTGCCGCTACGACTTCGGAAGTACGACCGGCGCAGCCTAGTTTGGTGATGTATTGACCAGCCGATGATGTCGATTCACCATCCTCGAACGTTCCAGATGAACGAACGGCGTATACGCGGTGTTCGCTCACGCTGTTTGAAATCGCCTCCAGCAACTCGACACACAGTTTGGTCGACCGCCACTGATCGTTCAACCTGAACGTAACGATAAATATTATATTACAATATAATACATATTATACATGCCTGTAGGCTGTAGTAAGGGTATTGAGCCATGTTTTAGAATATAAAGTTTTAGAAACACTGTGTTCTAGAAAATAAAACTTTTAGAATTTCAATTTTTAGAAATATATTTTTTTTTTACTGTTTATTCGTTTATAAAATGTTTTATAATAATTCTTTTATCATAAAAAATAAATATAATAATTAATAATGCTTAAGATTATTAGCAATGTTTTCATACGTTCATTTAAATTATAATTATATTCATTGCCTATTCGTTTACATTTTTTCAATAAATTATTATTCAGTGTTTCATTGTATTTTTAGATTCTGAACGGAGTGATGAATGTATTGATTTTACAATGATGTGTGTGTGTTTTTTTTTTTTGTGTCTGACGACAACATTTGGAGCAGTAAAAATGTTTCGATTTTTGACTTCTGTCCCTCTTTGAAAAGGAAATTGAATTTAGTTGGTACTTTGGGGGGGGGGGGGGGGTCAAAAGTTCAAAATTTTCAATATTTTTTAAATGAGCCAGGAAAAACCCTAAAAAAGCCGGTAAGTGAGTATCGCTCTGCTGTACATTAGGGGGTGGGGTGGACCTCGGACTATGGTAGGTTAAATTTGAATGCAATGATAGGTATCATTGTATACGAAAAACGATTCTGAACGGAGATGATTTGTCAGTCCAGGAAATATTATCATATATTCTATTTTGAAACTAATTCAAACATTTAAGTAAAAGTTTCAAGATCTTACGTTTAGTAATTTTTTAAAAATAACAAAAATCGAAAATTATTTATTAGTAAAACGTGATTTTACACGTCGTGTATTTTTGATTTCAAATTAAAATTAAAACTTTAAACACTCGTAAATTTTTTTAAATTGAACAATCCTCAAACTTTTTTATAATTATTCTAAGCTTAACTTATGGACAGCATAGTATTAAAATTTAAATTCTTAGCTTTTGATAGAAAAATATTTATAAATTTTTAACTACCAAATAGTGAAAAATATTCATGATTTTGACGAATTTTTGTCAATATTTGAACTTCAAATGCTAATAAAAAAAATTGTGCCTATGTATTTTTATAATTTTTGAATGTGAGTTAGAACAAGTTATGTGGACCCTTCAATTAAATTTTCAAGTAATTTGTCCCAGCTAAATTTTTTTTATCAACATTTATAAAAAAAAAAATAAAAAAAATTTGAAAATTTCAATTGTCTATAAATAGCTCAAAAAAAGTCAAAATGTTTTGAAAATCAAATCACGTAAAGAAAATGGCAATCTAAATAACTGGTAAAATTTTCAAGTATTTACGACTTATACTGTTTGAATAACAACAAATATCAAAAATCGTTTGAGGCTAAACCGTTATTTAACGCGGTTTTGTAAAAATTTAAATTTCAATCACTCATAAAAATTTTTTGTTTTAGTCCGGTAGAGTTTTTTTTGCAGATAGTTGAAGAAAATTTTATGGAGAACTTTGTACCAAATTTTCAAATCTTAGTTATAAAAGGAAAAATTTTTACGATTTTTTAACCACAAAATTACTTGCCAATTTTCGCAATTTTGACATATTTCGTATAAATTCGAACTTTAAGCACTTATAAAAAAAAATTGTGACTAACGATTTCGGATTTTTTTTTATAACTTTAAGAACAACTTATAAGAAACCTTGTATTAAATTTTCAAGATTTTCTGGCCGGCCAAAAAATTTTTATCGTTATTTTAAAAAAAAATACTTAAAAAAATTGAAAATTTCAATTGTCTATAAATAGCTCAAAAAAAGTCAAAATTCTTTGAAAATTTAACTGTGTATGGAGAACGCTAATATAAACATTTGGTGAAAATTTTAAGTATTTACATCTATTATTTTTTGAGTTATAGCAAAATAAAAAATTCGATTTTGCAGATAACTGGTTTTGCGTAAAAATTCCCGTTTTTCTGTCATTTTTTTTTTGTTTTTCTCGATTTTTTTGAAAACTGTTGGAAAATGTTTACTTTTCACCTCTATAATGCACCAAGGATATCCACTTTGCCATCGGAAACCACCCCCAAAGTTTGAAATTGAAGCATTATTTCGACTAGTTATGCTGTACACAGACACAAAAAAAAAAAAAAAAAAAAAAACACACATCATTGTAAAATCAATACATTCATCACTCCGTTCAGAATCTAAAAAAAAATGAGGAAAAACGGAATTATTTACGCAAAACCAGTTTTCGACAAAATCGAATTTTTTATTTTGCTATAACTCAAAAACTAATCAATTTAAATTTTAAATACTTGAAATTTTCAATAAATATTTATATTAGCGTTCTTTTTGAGCTATTTATAGACAATTGAAATTTTCAATTTTTATAAGTATTTTTTTTTAAATAACGATAAAAAATTTTTGGCCGACCAGAAAATCTTGAAAATTTAATTCAAGGTTTCTTATAAGTTTTTCTTGGTAATAAAAAAAAAATCCGAAATCGTTAGTCACAAATTTTTTTTTATGTGCTTAAAGTTTGAATTTATACGAAATATGTCAAAATTGCGAAAATTTGCAAGTAATTTTGTGGTTGAAAAATCGTAAAAATTTTTTCTTTTTTAACTAAGTTTTGAAAATTTGGTACAAGGTTCTCCATAAATTTTTCTTCAAATATCTGTAAAAATAACTCTACCGGATTCAGACAAAAAATTGTATGAGTGTTTGAAATTTAAATTTTTACAAAACCGCGTTAAATAACGGTTTAGCCTTAAATGATTTTTGATATTTGTTGTTATTCAAATTGTATAAGTCGTAAACACTTGAAAATTTTACCAGTTATTTAGATCGCCACTTTTTTTTACATGATTTGATTTTCAAAATATTTTGACTTTTTTTGAGCTATTTATAGACAATTGAAAATTTCAATTTTTTTTTTATAAATGTTGATAAAAAAAATTTAGCTGGGACAAATTACTTGAAAATTTAATGGAAGGTATACAATGTTTCGAACAGATTCGTATGTCATTCAACGACGTCACAGCCACCGAATAATCGGATCAGAATCGAATCGCACGCATTGTCAGATCATTGCAGCGGCACACGAGACGGGCAGCTCAAACGAGAGCGATACACCCGTAACGCGGAATTCTGCAGACGAGTCACTGGAACTGTGCCATATGCTCGCTAGATCCGACGTACACGCGATTTGTTATTTCTGTGGAACGTAACCCGCCGTAGCTCTGCGCATATGTCAACAATGACGATAATGCACAGGGAAACGGGGTTTTACAAATATACGTTCTGTTTGGGAAACATACTTGAACACTTACGAATAACTTATTCCTAGGCCAAGGTCAAATTTTATTTGTGCATACCAGAGCTTGAGCTAAGGAAATGTCAGAGGTACGAATAGGTATATGAATAAAATTACTACTTAATAATATACGAGTACAAGCAATGTGCAGGCAACATTATAATATGTTAAAGATAAAAAAATATAGATATCAGATGCCTTCCTTAATCGCGCAAGTCTGCCCGGGGTGGGTCTACTGGGTCTTGCTACGACGGAGGACAGACAGTGAATGTCAATGCCAGTCGTTTCGCAGGGCCTTTTATACCCGGTTCATTAGCGATTACACAAGACCGTTATCGTGTTCTGTGGCAGATAACAAGAAACCGAAGAAACCCCAATAGTGCAATCACCAATAAACGCACAATTTAAATAAAAGTTTTTATAAAAATAAAATAATTATAATAATAATAATAAAAATAGTAATTAGTAATATTAATAATAATAATAATAAGATTAGGAATAAGAATAATAAAAAGGAAAAGAATAATCTAGAACCTTATCCGTGCATCCCCCCCAGTCACCACACCGAACGAAAAATCCTCCATCTCTCGAACAAAAAAAATCAAAAGTTAAATATTAAATAATTATTTATTAAGTACAAACTTTTCACGGGATTTCAAGACTTTTCCAGAGTTTTTTTCGTGTTCGCGTAGTTTGCGTCTTTTATAAGCCGTACGATTTTTTCGCCGTTTGCGTTTACAGCGGTTGCGATCGCGGTAACGATCGTACGACCACCGACCCCGGACGTTTTTCTTCGTTCTTTTTATTTTCGCATATAGAATCGCGGACGCCGATCGATGTACCTACGTGATATTTATTTTATTGTTATTACTTAAATGTACACGTATATAATATACGTTTGACACGCAGCCCATTTGTCGATGTATAATACTGTTTTTTTTTTATTCAATAAATTTGATTATATATTTATATTATTTTTGTTGTTTTCGATAGCTAAACTTTTACGTCATACTTATATCTTCAACTATTTTTATATAATCAGTTTAATGGTTCTTGGGAATTATGGGTGGCTGAAGGTAATGTGGGGGGCTTTGCTACGCAGTTCCGCACAGTAATGTGAAATTGAATTTTGTATGGAACGCTCGTTCATCCAACATCGACTTTGTCCCCCTTCTAGTTTTTCCAAATCAAGCACTGTATACGTGTCATACATGTGTACGATGTATGCAAATGCCACGGGCCTCGGCTTGGGGGGCCCATTATTGCTGCTCAACGTTCCACAAAAAAAAAATTTAAATAAATTCAGTTATGAACAAAAAATTAAAAAAATTGTTTTCAATTTCAAATGTTTCTCATTTTCTCAATCTGATATCAGTATATATCATTGTTATAAAACACAAATTAATGTATATCTATATTATTTAGAAAAAAAAATGTAGAAGGGGGGCCTTTTTTTAGTTTTGCACACTGCTTATGAAATAAATTGACGCAAACAAACTATTTTATTGATCCTAGCTAAATTTTGTGTCGTTCTGCAGCCGCAGTTTTATTAAGAATACTTTACAAATATGTCCAGAATATTTATTTAAATACTTCGTGTTATTTATATTTAAAATAAGTAATCAAATATTTTTTTTAATATTCTAATTAAATATTATATATTTTTTTTAGTTCAATAAATTTGATATTAAAATATCCGTACTTAACGTTACGATATACGTTCACAACTATATGATAATAAACTTATTTAAATATATATTTAAATTAAATAGTTAATACATAATACATATACATATATTTAATAGATTTTATAATTCCATATAATTAGATTTGAAGTGGAGGTTTGAAGCCACGGAGATTTAGTTGATGTTAAGAATGTTAGCCCCCCTTGAAATTTTAGTGCCTATATTTAACTTTGTTATCATTTCTATAATTTGTTTCTATTATGAAATCTTTTTATAAATTCATTAAACTATTATAAAGTATTATTTTAGAAATAAAATTTATAATAATATAATACAAAAATATTGGTCATTGGACGTGCCACAAAATAAAAAAAAAGAAAGATATTTGAGATAATGAGAATGTCTCTTATTATTATTTGTATGAAGAGGCTGCTGTCCAATATCAGCCATGGCTCACCTGCTAAGGTTTCAATATTGCGTCAAAATAGTTGGCTACTGAGCACCTATAGTATCTACACTGCAATAAAAGCAAATGATTTTTTTCTTACCGTTCACAGTAATTGGACAACTGTTCAAAATCATTCTGTTTTGCTTTTTCGATCGCGTTGTTTAAATAGTTTGACAACTCTTTGTTTTCGTTTATATGTGCTCTCATCGCGATCGTCGTGATGCATATACCTTCGGGGACAATAGCCTTCGAATTGAAACAACAGATCATCATGTTAGTATAAAAATCATTAACACGTTTTTGACAGATTATAATTCAATTTAAAGCGTGCGTAACAGTAATACGCATTTGCGAATATGTATAACTCACGTCATAAATCAGGCCATTGACGATTGCTTTTTTTAGTCGAAACAGAGATTTTGCTTTGTTTCCTACTATATTGCTGAACGCGCACATCTCCGAGTTTAAGTTAACGGTTAAACCGATTTTATGATCGTTTACAGAAATGTCTTCTGCGCAATCTACTATCTTGTCTGTTTCGTACGCATTTCTGAAAGTCCATAATATATTTAATTATATTTCTATATTGTTTATTTGTTCGTATAGTGTGGGGACGGGTACATAAATAATATATAATGGGGATATGAATGTATACAATACAAACATAATATATTTTATATTATTATGTAAGATATTATTTGTATTGTTTTAATTTTATAATACGCAGTATTGTGCTGTTAAAAGAATATTACTTGAAACATAGAAGTATTCCCTTAAAGTCGTCTCCAATAACGGTTTCAATTGACACAGTATTCAGATTAACAATCGTTTGGCTTTTTAAATTTGCATTTAAACTAAAATCTATAATATGAAAATATAAAATCAACGAAATCTGAGGTAGAAAAAGATAGATAATCTTGAAAAAAAAAGTTAAAATATATAAAGTATAAGGTAATAATCACTTGTATGATATATTGCAATTGTTGGAATATCGCTTTCTCCGCTCACGAAATTGATTTCATCTGGTGTCAGTATTTCGTGTGCTGAAATTGTTTTGAAATGACCACGACAGTTTATCCTAAATTCAGTCCAATATTTACAAAACAAATTAATTTTAATATCTTATACTAATAACAAACCAATTATAGACTATAAAACATTTGAAATAATAAATTCCAATAGCTTATATGACGCGGCGGATCACATAATATTATTATAGTAAAAACCAGTAACTGTAATATTTATTACCTTTCTAATTTCTGTACGGAACACATATTACTGTTCATAAATCCAGCAAACACTGAGTCGTTTACTGACATATTCCACCGTCTTAATTTCATAGCACGCATGTAAATCATTTCTGATTTACCATCCACAACTATCGAACCGGAAAGTTGACCGAACTGATCGAATCCCAATAAATTGTTAATGCTAAAAATTTTGGTAAAATCAAAAAAAGTATAAATCTTAATACGTTAAAATTTAGTAATATAACTTATATTCTATATAAAAGCATTTACTAGTCCAGATCAGAGTGATCAATTTCGTGTTTGAAAAATGTATTTTTTTTATCACAGTACACTGGAAATCCAAATGGCTTCCACCTAAACAATAAAGCAAGGGTAAATTAAAATCTTATAACTACAAATTATATGTACTATGTTATAGCTAATGGTATAATAACAATAATCATAATAACACTTCTTTTTGAAAATGTCTTTAAATTTATAATATTTAATACCATCAAACCGTTTTTGAAACTACATTCTAGATTAAAATCTAAACATACTTTGTTTTTTAAATAAGTATATCGAATATGTTTCTCATTGAAAGTACTAATAGTAGCTATCAATTAAATAAAAAAATATTTGTAAACTTACAAGAAATTTATCTTCACGTGACGATAATTCCCACCGTTTCTATTCAAAAAATATGTTTAATATGTAGGAATTTATGTTTTAATTTATAGTATATTTGTATATTTTCTAACCTTAGACGACCACTGAATACAATTCTCCATGTTCGCATTGGTACTATACATTGAAATTGTAGACTGAGTGTTTTCCAACTAGAAAATTCATAAGATCCTTTATCTGTTTCTAAAAAAAACAAAACCAAAAAAAAATATGTTATTGGCTTATTAATTTATTATTATATGTAAGGCCTTCTCAATCAATTATATTTCATCATAAAAAACAGATTCGTTATATAAACTAGCGATACAACTTAAAATCTATTTAAATTCGATAAACATGAGATATATCTTATGTAAATTAAGATAAGTTTATAGATACCTTGATTTGTGAATTCAAGTCCGGTGGGATCTCGGATGTATATTAAAGACTTCGATTGTTTTAAATTGTAATTTTGATTAACACATAATGTAATCATATTTCCTATTTCGTCTGCACCACAAAATATCATTAAATCTTGAACTTCCTACACACACATAAGATATAATTTGTTTTTTATACTTAAAATATAAATGTTTCAGTCGTCTCACATTATTTCGTTCGTGATCCAATAAATCATCTGATATCGTTGGCGCAGAAAAACATATTCGCTGGCGAAAATTGTCCATTTTTTACTATTATTTCCTTATTTCTGAAAATTATAATTAAAAGTAATTTTATATTTAAATGCTAAATCTATTAATATATTAAATTTATTAATAACCCACTAAGACATTTCTTAAATTGTGTAAAAACTTAAAATTGCATGAACATTATTATCTATAGTAAAAGTAACTTTATGATTCTCTCTATACTCTATAACGTTCATTATTTTTATCTCAAATACCTACCAGTTTGATCAAAGTCATGCTTTCAAGCGTATAAAGTTCACTGCCATACCTACTGTCATTATTCATTAGTATCAATAAAACAATACATATTATATAAGATATTTTTTTAATTTCTAATTGCTATTACATTTACTGTATAATTTTGCTGCAATAGTGTTATGCAAAAATATTAATAGAAACAATCTGTCTGTCTACTACTTAGTGGTGTGCGGCAAATGCAGATTTTTTAAAAATGGTATTTTATATTATTAAATAAGTAGATATTTGCGTAAAGAACGATTTTCAATCAACCATATTCTGTTGAACTTGTTTGAGTAAACGGTAGTTTGAAAAATATTAAATAGGTAATTTTTTTTCATTTATGAATTCATTATTATTGTATCATAATAATTGAATATAAGTACTTAGATTGTGCATAATATCTATAATAGTAGTTTTCAACCTTTTTAACCATACGGCACACTTAATATCCTACAAAATTTTCGCGGCACACCAGTCCGTATAATATGTTAAGCATATTTTATATATATATCTATATATACATATAAATACATACTAATAAAACTATTAACAGATTTTTCGCGGCACACTTCAAGAGCACTCATGGCACACCAGTGTGCCGGGGCACACCGGTTGAAAACCACTGATCTATATAATAATAGGTACTTCATAAATAATAGATATGTATCGATTTAAAACCGACTTTTTGTAATTATTAGTTTTCTTTCAAAAGTTTTCAAACAGACTGGAAAATAAATAAATTATACTATAGATAAGTGTATCTACCTACAAAATAATATCTACTATAAGTGTTATTATAAGATTACACACAATATCGCACCCACTCGTTTATTCATTATAACGTTACCGCGGTTTTGACGACAAAGAACACGGGTGCCTACCTAAGTAAATATTGTTGGTTCCTAAACCATCATCTAAACATTCTGAACATATGTTGGCATATTGCCATGGACTGTGTGTGTCTATATGTTAATAATATAAATTTACATGTACATATGCTATAGAAAATACTACGATACACGCTAACAAGATAAACATTGGCTAGATAATCATAGTGAAATTCGTATGATATGAGTATAATGTTTTGTTTTTAACACATATCTATAGATATAAATTATCAAAATTATCATATTATGTTAAGTATAATTTTAACTCACCGAAAACGTAACTGTAGGCAGTCTATAAGTCGTGCACACTGCACAATATGTAATAATATTATTCTATAGAATAGGTATACGTCATATCATATACCTATAAAATGATTAACCGCGATGACGACGCTGAAACAATAGGAGTGGATATTATGACAAATTATTGATTAATGAACAATTATATTTAAATTTCAAGAAATAGCTCAATAAACGTAAATAATATATTTATATGTATTATACACCTATAGGTTAGAATCTATAGATATTATATATGTACCTACTTGTGCAATATTTTTAGAAAAATGTCTAACTATTTTATCATCTATAATACGAAAACAAAGTGCATTATAATTGTCAGAAATCCAGTTCTCGACTATTTTCGTTCGGAATTAAATTTATGAAAAATACATTGAACACAAATTATTTAAATAATACTGAATAATATGGTACTAACCCCACTATTATTATTGTCAATTATAATATGATTTACGTTGAGAAACTGCATAAGCCAATCGGCGTTCGGTATAAATACATTAAACATGAGTAGAAAATAGAAATATATGCGTAGGTAATTGAATCTCGAGAGATTAATTTCAATGTTTACAGATAAAAAACAAGATATTTAAATAACAAAGCGAAAATTAATTTTATCATACTCTTTTCCTAGTCGAAACACAGAAAATTAGATTAGATAGGTTAGGTACATACTAGAGTTTGAGTCAAGTTACCTGTTTTATCAAACTTTCAAAAAACAATATAAACATATTACACAATCATATAAAATTAATTTTTCACCACTACTTGAGCTTATTAGGTGCTATACGTCTATAGCTATATGGTTATAGTATTTAACAGTTTACAATATACATGTTATAATCTTATTTTCGTTGTATTTCGTATTTTCGTACTCACCTACTGATTTGTACATTTTTTTTTTATAAATTTTCAACTTAAAAATTTGCTGTAGTCACTTATGCTAAAGCACTTCCTACATAAAACAGGTACAACTATATCCATAACATCTATTATATACTCGTACTAGATATCCAATTGACTGTTTTTTTTTATTATTAATTTATGGAAATCCACTTGGATATCAAAGATAATTTAATTATAATATCCATTAGATATATAGTTCACCACCATTTATCAAATACCTAAGTGTAATATTTAATTTATATCCATAGAATATTTATCGAAATTAATATATTTATTAAATTATTCAATTATTTTTTGAAAACAAATTGGAAAATTGTGTATATTAAAATAAATCTTTAATTAACATTTAATAAAATTATAGCAAACAATATGTGGTCTATAAAATATTAATATCGGTATAAAAATCACTCATTTCATAATCTTGACAATTAAAAAAAAAAATAATTAATATTACCTATTATATTTCCTAGGCCCTAGCTATATATTAATAAAAACAAATTCATAAAATAATACCACTTATTGGCACTAATAACTAAAACAAATTTATAAAATATAATATTGAACATGGACTTATGTGAATATACCTATTAATAATAGGTTAATAATAGGCTATTATAATATATTAACAGTAAAAAATATTCTGTTTAGAAAATATTAACAAAGGTACATAATCAAGCTCATTTTATAATCTTAACAATAAAATAAAATAAATAATAATGATAATATTGTAAAAAGGGAGTAGGTACCTACAGCTACAATATATGTGGATCGAGGAACACAAATTTTATTTTATTTAAAGCCTTTCTATTCATGTACAATTAATGTACAATTTAATTGAAAGCAGATCAATAACTAATAATTATTTAAAATAAATTATTTTTTTAAATATACCATTAAGTTGGTATAGTACTATTATTATGTTTATCAAGAAATTGAAAAACAACAAAACGAAAGTGGAAAAGATCTATTTAACCATTTACCGATGTACATTGTTCTGTAATCAAGAAAATTCAATCCATACATAATAGTATTAAATAAATACTTTTAGATGAAATACAAAAATATAACACTGCAGTAGGATTGTGTCTAAACAAATGAAGTAGAATAGTCATATTACAAGCACAACTATAATGCACGTTGGCACCGATAGAGAGGATCGTGATTGGTGGGGGGAATTAGACCTGCCAAAAGTATGCCAAGTCTCTCAAAATTAATTCGTCATTAATTGATTATTACAGTGAAACTTCCATGTAACGTAGGTAGTGTCGAAGTCGGGCGTGCAATAAAAAATGTTGTCAAATGGAAGTATGTTGTATGGAAAATTCACTGTACGTAGTACAGTAAGTTTTTTCTATAAGTTTGACGATAAACACGACAAAAATTATTTAAAATTTTAATTTTGTGGTAATAAAAAAATAATATGAGTATACTATATGACCATTTCATATTTTAACACAGGTAAAGGGTACCCATATAAACATGCGTATTTGTCAGCAACTTTGTTTACTTATTATACATGTATATAAAATAGCATTGAATATAAATTTGTATTTTTATTTGATAACGCCCCAAAAGATTTTAAACCAATATTATAAAGAAAACTCAAGTCCTCCAAATAATTTAAGCGATATTATTTGCATATATAAGTGTATTGTACTCTAGATATATAAGTGTCTATGTAGATACTTAGTCTGGAAATTCTTTATATCATCCGTATATTATTATTGTTGATTTTAGTCAAATTTATTATTTTAATAAAAAAAAATTATGTATTTAAAGTACAATCTTGATTTAAAGCAAATTGGATCGTATTCGAAGTATATCGTAATAGAGACCGAATTAAGATCGAACCTATATATAACTAGTGCATGCATATGAAATATTTGAAGAGGAAGATAAGGTACCAGCATAAGTTTCTTTTCAAGGCGTCTGGAAGGGTTACATTAGATTATACATTAGGTATACGATATAGGTACTAAATCGTGTATGGTGTTTACAATAATGTAATACTGAATAATATTACTTCAAGCTGTATACAAATAGCTACACTAAATTAAAATGTTATAAGCAAAATCAAAATATAATTTTTATTCGAAAAGATTAATTTTGCATTATTCAATATTTCAATAAGTAATGCAATCGATAAACTATCTTTAGACTTTAAACGTGTACTAGCAGAATCGATAAATAGTTTCCCTAAATATAAAAAGGTCTAACGGAATCATTGGAAATTCGTTACTGGCTCTTACTCATAAAGTCATATACAGTCATACAGAGTTCGGAACTTATAATACTTAAAATCATCAAAATAAACGCTAAAATATGCGTTATAAACCGACAAAATATGCAAAAAAATCTATGTACATTCAAATTTCAGATTAGATATAATGGAATCGAGAAATTTATTTATTTCGCACACTGATTTTTTAGAATAAATAAAAAAAATATGCAAATGCTACAACTTATAAGTCTCGAATTCTGCTCATAACTCGTGCAAGAACAATCTTATCATTTACCTGCAGATGACCAAAATGAATGCCAACGCTTATAGGTAAAAAAATTAAATTTTATAAACAAATGTTTAAAATATAATCGAATTTCAACTATAGTTTAATATAAACAAATTGTATAATTTAAAAAATATAATGAAATAAGTACCTACCTGTTACTTAGATTATAGTATCAGTATACATATAGACCATATTATTCGGCTATCACGATGTAGAAAAGATATTATATTTATATTCTTTAGATCGTGGTGACGACTTTGAATTTAATGATGAAGTAGATGAACTTAGTTGGTACGTAAAAACGAGAATTATTTGTTTATTACTTTATAAGGTTATGTTAATTTAAGTCCGAAAAAAATTATTTCATTGAAAAGAAAAACATTTGTTATTACATGTAATAACCTGTCTTACGGTACCGCGTGTACCTATACAAACAATTAAAATAAGATAATAAAAAACTAAAAGGTATGACATTGTATTTTATTCTGTGATTGTACGATGTACCTACTATGTAGGTGGGCTTAATTGGAAATCATTATAAAAATATGGTGATAACAGTTTTTAGGTAGTATATCATAATATTATTCATAATTCTTAAAGTTATGAATCATAATTTGATATCATTAACTATTTTAATGTAATTTGACTTGAGTTTAGAAGACTAAATTGCCCATAATAACATTACACATAGGATAGGTTATATTTATTCTGTGCTAAATGTTAATGTAATCAAAATTCTCATCATCACACTTATGTATACCTACGGTCTCTTCGGATAAACTGACAATTGATATTAGTCAATTATTGAACTATTCTCAATATGTTAGAGACAATTATGAAAATAATTTAGAAACATAATATCTAAGCTTGAAAATAATTAGGTAGTTCTAAGATAATTAAAATAAAATTATTACAAGTATAATATATTAGGATGACAATCAAAAACGTGGAAAAAAATAAATTTAAATATTTCTTTCGTCTCACACACCTAAAATGTTCGGAATGATATAAAATATATTTTATGAAAATTAAATTAAATTCGGTTGATATTTAGAGGTCATGCTACATATTTGTTTTTAGGTATATAGGTTTACTATATATAAATAAAATTATAAGCATCCTAAGCTCATTTTTAATTTTTTGTAAATAAATAACCATCAAGTCCTGATTAGGGATTCTACTGTACCTCTAAATAAAATAAATATCAATCAAACTAAATATTGTCACTCTGTAAAAAGAAATCTAATGATATAATGACACACATCTATTCCATATTATAGTGAAGATATAATTATTTTTGTTATTGTAAAATGCTTTGTTTTTTAACATTTTCAGAACAGATAAAATTTGATTAATAAAAAATACTGATACAGTCGACTCTCGGTAACTCGAAGTTCAAGGGGAAAAAAAAAATTCGACTTATTAAAAATTTCAAGTTATCAAAAACTTTTAAAAAATATTGTTATTTGAAGGGGAATTTTATTTATTTGAGATATCAAGAATTTCGAATTACCGAGAGTCTACTGTATTTGAAATGTATGGATTACATTAGTATTAATACTTTAGTCAATGGCACCAATTAGATAATTTATTTATGACAGAAGTTGTAATAGATTTTGTAGAAAGGTGAGACCATTTGAGAAAGTGAGGTCCGTCTATCGATCCAGAATTTTATGTATTAAGATAAATACATATGATATTATACAAATTAGTATAATATAATAAATAATTATCATATAGCCCCAGTAGTTGCTCAATATTATAATAGCTTAAATTAAAATTAATTTGAAGGATAGTAGGAGATTCCTTGGTTGATGTATGATGTAAGAGTATCTTGAAAAACACTTCAGTGTCACTAACTCTGGTTAGCTGGTAAGGTAGGGTGGAAAATTGATTAACCTTTAAACAATGATATTAATTTGAATAATTATATTGAAAAACAGGAAAAGTACAGATTAATTAAGACTTACTATTATGAACATGGTAAAAAAACAGTATTCATAATAGGAAAAATAAATAAATACTTTCCATTAACATAATGTTTGATTGATAATATATTGTTTATGACTATTAAAAGAATAATATATAAAATAATATTTAAAGTTTGTAAACTTTTCCATTGAGCAATATAAAATTAATATTTCTTTTTAGACTTAGAGCGTATTATTTGTTACTAACAATTTTTAAAAGTTAAATTAATTGCATATTATATCTTATTTTTATATACCATAAATATGTATATTCAGAAAATCATGACTGTTGAATATTTAAAAATATAAAAAAAAAAAACAAAGACAATTAAAAGTTTCCAATAGATGAAAACGTAATTAACGCTTTTTCTAATATCTCTACCAAATAATAAGTCATATGATCAGTTCTAATATTAAATACATTTATATTAGGTATATCGTACTGTTTATTAAATGTATTTATAAGTATTAGACAATTAAATATATAGGACAATTTATTATAAAACTTGATAAATAAAGTTTAAATATTTTTAAAAAAGACCAATACACATACAAATTTGAAAATACACAAGTTTGATTTCAAATTGAATAATTTATGCAAGTATTAACGGCGAGGTGGACCACCACGCCCACGTCCACCACCGCTTCCACGTGGCCCTCCACGACCTCCTCGTCCTCTTGGACCACCACGTCCACGACCACCTCTTCCTGGCCCTAAGACAATAATAGTTGTATATTTAATATTATTTCTAAATTAACATATTTTATTTCATTTAAAAGTAAATATATCTGATAAAATATGTATACTAACCTCCACGACCTCCTCGTCCACCACGGTTCATTCGTGATTTGGGAGCATCATCGACTAATAGGGTTTCAAGAGTAAGAGAATCAGGTAAAATGTAGTACCGAATGTTGTTACCTCGAATACTAAGAGTTTCATAATGTATAGGTTGTTGGTTTCTAACAGTCATTTTAACAGCCTTAAGGTGAGTGTTCATTGCTACATCAACACCTAAAATTGTATAAATGTTAAATATTTAGTTACACATTACTAAAATAAAAAAAAAATACAATTATTGATGCCAATCTAATAAAACTGAAATATTAGTTTTAAATAAAGTATATTATATTATTATTATATTATATTTATATATAACTAAAATAAAGACTACAGTTTAGAATAATTTTAACTAATGCAATTGAAATAGTATATTTTATTAACTAAAATATTTTAAGTTAATATTATAATAAATAATTGTCTAATTTATCTAAATTTGAATAAACACATTTTGTGAGTTTTGTTAATCCATCATATTATGGTTATTTTTGGATTTGTTAGCAATATTTTCAAATGTCAATACTTATTGGTAATTTGTCATAATATATATTATATGTTATACATCAATAATTCTTTTTTTAGTTGAAACTAAATATGTTTTTGACCTGAAAGAACATTTCAAATATTAATTATAAAAATCTTACCTGTAATAGTGCCATGAACACTAGTACCATTTTTAAGTTCTAATGTCACAGTTTCATGACTGAGTTTCATCAAAAATCTAAAATATAAAAATTATTAAATGTAAAATAACATGTTATAATATGATGTACATAATTAAATAATAGCTAAAATAAAATATTCTTTGAAATCAAAAAACAACTACAAACTTTGTTTTTTATTGTAAGTAATTAAGTTATTAAGTTATTATTTCATAATGTTTTAAAATATTATTCTTGACCATAGTAATAAACTAATAACATTTGTTTAAACACTAAATTCTTAGATATGCTCGACATAATAATTGTGATAATTATTTAAATTAATTTAATTAGTTTATAGATTATAAGCTCATAAAATAAAAATATATAAATGTAAGTACTTGCATACAGTGGTGTCGAAGTCCAGTAGGCCACATAAAAATCATAGCTTTATAATGAGAAAATGTATATTTTACCCCCCCCCCCCCCCCAAATTGAATAGTTTTTTTTTATGCTATTAGGAATTAGGACCATAAAATTTTGAAATTACCCGACCACATTTTAAAAACTTCCGCGCCACTGCTTACATACTAAATGACTAAACAGGATAAAGGTAACATTTATATGTACAATTCAATTGGAAATGAAAATAGTACTTGAATTAGGTTTATAATTCAGTAAATTAGTTGTAAAACGTAATGAATAGATATAAAAGTATAGTAAATAAAATAGTGACTTCATAATATGGGGATAACATAGGTTACATTGTGTGTTTATCATTTGAAGATTTAAAGTATGTGTAAAAAGCAAAGATGAGCATAGTAATATATTAATGATTATTTAATATTTAATATTATGTTAGGTATAAAAAAAAAAAAAAAAACAGAGCAATTTAAAGATATTGAATTAAGAAATTAATGAAAGATATCTGAAAATTCAATATTCAAAAACCAAGAACAATCAAGACATATAAAAAGTCACAGAAAGGATATTTCAATAAAAAATACTTCAACTATTTATAAATGGATTTAGAATTGCTAAATGCTTAATAATAGGTTAAAATATTGTTCATAGGATTAAATATAAATTAATTGGTATGCAATTTTATAAATATTTTATATTTTTGTTACGATATAATGCTGAAATATACTAGTTAATATAATATATACGCTTTCAAAAACACTCTTTTTTACATCTGGTGAAATTCATTTCAGGAATTTAATATGTGGTAGGACTTGATATGTATTTAAGCTGAAATTTATATTATTTTAAGCAACGTTTTTAAAATTAGATATTAATTATCTATGTACTGATTTTAATCTATTATGTTATAAAGGTTTACTATTCAGTAATTTCACTTTTAAATGAGATACACACTACACCATGTACTAAAAAGTTGAATATAATATTCAAATTTTTCTTGCAATCAATGTTACCTACTAATATGTTGTTACCCATGTATTAAATATACTAGCTTAGTATGTACATACAGTACAACTCAACTTTACTAGACATCTTGCTAATTTCTTGATTTTAAAACCTACCAATAGGTATACTTATTACGTAATACCAGTTGATTATAAACATTATATAATGTGGGTTACTAGTAATCTACATGGATTGAAAAGTAAACAAAACAGTAATTAACAGTCTACATGATATTTTCTATTTGATGTTTCTAAATAGTTATTAGCTGAACATGTAAATACTGTTAAAAACTAAATTAATAGAGGTATAAAAAAATCTCTCGAAAATCGAATTAGTTCCAAAATTCGATTTTTTAAAATAATATACCGGCGACCGCGGCTAAAATCAAACTATTGACTTACTTGACTAATTTCATGATTACGTTTGAGAAAGCTTTGTGACGCGCTCTATTCCAATAGTATGCACTGGTTGTTGGCCAGCCCGACGTGAAAGACAAACAAAAGTAGAACAAATAAAGTATAAACTACGAATGTATGAAATGTACTTAATAAGAATAAGTCAAATCAAATCGTTATTAAGAAATACGATTTATAGAATCAAAACATTTTGGAAAAAGACGGGAAACTGCACGTGATAGCTGATGTTGTCAACGAAAAAAGCCGAAAACCAGTGCCACCACCATTACCGATTGTAAATACACCAACGACGATTTTCTCACTAACTATGGTATACTACTATACTGATTGTGCGTGTATAAACATAAACTATTATAAGTCTATAAATCTTTTTAATTTTGTTCACATCACGAATTAAATTATAGTATTATACTAAGAAATCAGTAAAACTGTAAAAATAATATTAATTTTTAATTCATGGTTCACATTTTAGTAAATAGCTTACTTCGAATATTGGTCGCATTCACATTGAAAATAGTTATGCAAAATAATGGTTTCTTAATGTAAATTTATTGTCCCACATAAACATTATGTGATAGTGTTTCGAAATTAGTTTGTTGCCTATGCGAACATTCCAAAAAGAAAATATCAAAAATTATTTATATAATTTATCTATTGATATAACATTTTTCATAGAACTTATCATCCATTTCACTGAACTATTCAATAGTCAATACTGTTGAACACCATAATACAAACAAGCACTTTAACTTAGTACCTATAGATAACATCTCGAATATTGAATATGTAACTGTTTTTAAATTGATTCAAAAAGCTCTCAAGATTAACAAAACAAAAATTGACATAGTCTGTTCTAGTTTACTTAGTGCCATATTTAATTTTAAAAACAATGTATTAAATGATCCTTTAACCTTAAAAGTCAGTAACATTACCAAGCATGAAGCAATTAAAAAAAAAATATGAAATAATCTTAGCTGAGTTGTAAATTTTGTTTTATACTTATTATGTAAATAAAAGCAAGTTTAAATTATAATAAATAATAACACTTATATAACAAAAATATAATTCACAAAAACCAAATATTATGGTATAATTGTGTTAATAAATTAGTATTTGCTGTTAAAAAATTAGTTACTCTTATTGTAGGTTATTATTATTCAAATAACTATAATAATAATATAAGTTATTAATAATTAAACGTTGATATAAAATATACATTTTATTATTCAAATTATAAAAAGACACAAAGTACAAGTTTTTTTTTTTTGGGGGGGGGGGGGGGGGAAATGATCATGTAGTTAAAATGTAATCGGGTCAATTTTTGCCCATATGTAAGTTGAACTGTTAATTAAGCTTCAAATAATATAAACATGGAAGTAAGTTATTTAACATACTATTAATTATAAATATCATCACAGTTCATAAAATAATTGAATTTTTAAGTATATTTAAAACTAAAATTGGTAATAATTTAAGCACAACTAAAAAAATATTCTCACTTAACATTTTCTATTTAATAAGTTTAATATAGGCAACTTTAATGTAATATTGAGAAGAATTAAAACGTTTAATACAAAACATATTTGAACAATATAATTCAAAGTATTTTATAAGTGGTCCCATAGCAGTACCAACAATGTTGTTGCAACAATGAGATTATACAGGAAAAAACGATTTTATGCGGTACAAACATAAAAATATATTATTTACAGTAAATTTACCAAATTTTCACACTATATTAAAGAAAAGTTTAACTATGTCTAGTGTTTTTATTTTTTTAATACCAATACTAAATAAAAATAAAAACCCAATGATATACATACATGATACATTCTTTCTATGTGTATGGTAAAATATGGTAAAGCTACTATAATACTGTCTCTGTGAGTTTATATCAAGCAAAATTATTTTCATGAATAAATTATTACAAACAATTTGGCGTTCACTTAACTATTTTTTAAATATGATAACGATAAATATCGTACAAAATCTTCTAAAACTATTCAAATTGGTAGAATTATTTTTTTTTAATATTTTTATCTCAGTCTAAAAGTCAAATAACAAAAAGACAAACAAATGCATCTAAGGGTTAATGTAACTAGTTTAAGTCATAATTCAATATTGAGGGGTTCTGTAACTTAAAAAATATTATTAAAGTTCAAATATTTTCGTTATTAGTTAATTTTATTGTAATTAAAATTCTCTTCTATGATATTTGTCTGGTTCCATGAACGAAGTAACAACAACTCTGTTGTTGAACTTTCGGCCTGCCAGAGCTTGTTGTGCTTTTTGACAGTCAACAATAGTATTGAACTCTATAAACACCTGAATGACAACATTTTTTAATATTTATTTAATAAGAAAATAATGAAATATAAAAATAATACTTTTCCGCAACCAGGCACATCAATTCCTTCAATAGGCCTTGGAATTTCTAGAGACCGAACTACGCCGTATTTATTACACTCTTCACGAATATCTTCCAGAATATCTTCATATTCTTCTTCATCTTTAAGTTCATCCGGAGTTACCATATTCAGTAAACATAAAACCTGTAAATAATTATAAATGGTTATAACATTTTTTATTTTGTATTTAAAAAAAAAAATCATTTACCTCGGTTGGAGGTCCTGCAGTTCCAACAACTGTAAGTCCAGGAACTTGAATTGTTACAGGTACTTGACCAAGACCAGGATTTTTTGCTCCAATACTGGCCCTCTGTACAATTAATTTTTTTTCTCCTAATTGCATACCATTCAAACCAGCAATGGCCTATAATTATCAATATTTAAAAATTAATTTTTGTTGCAAATAATAACTGATGAGGAATTTTAAATACTTTTGAATATTAGTAAACTATTTTACCTGATCAGTCATCACAACATCAGCATACTCGCAGAATGCATAACCTTTACTTAAGCCAGTGGCAGCATCCTTGACCAAATTGAACGCTTTTAACTGGCCAAATGATGTAAGTAGTTCTTTCACCTATCATCATGCAAATAAATAATATAAAATCTATTATAGTATTATATCCTATAGGATGCTACTGATGCTAGTTAACCTTCAATAATATTTGTTTAGGACTTTCATAATATTATTCATAAATATTAAATAATATGCAGTTTAAAAATATAAAGATAAACATACGGATTTATTTATTTTATGCTTAAAAGCATGTTCTATAATAAATTTACTTTTTTAACACTCATATATTCCAAATATCTAAGTATAATTTGTTACAAGTCAAAATTAAATTAAAAAAAATTACCTGTTAAACACTGAACTTACGGATTATATAGTAGTTTTAAATATAAATGTATTTTTTTTATTATTAACTTGTGTTACATCCATTCTTTATGCTTTATATTAAGCATTATTATATTAAAAAAGCAGATTTAATGCTAAATATTTTAAAGGTATATTACTTTTTAGCTAATTTAATTTATATTAATATTTATTTAATCAACAACTACTCACAATGGGGTAAAAATTTACCATACACAATTTGTAATCAAGTTTCTATTGTACTTATATCATTTAATATCTTCCAATAATAATGACTAAAACAATTTACAAATAGAATCAATTTTGTGATTATGTTTTGTTTTATTTTAGTGTTTCTTAATTCTGGTCTGTTTACATATAGTTATTATTTTTTCTTAGTAGTATGTAATAATATGGATAAACTGGAGAGGTTGTAAATTTAAAAAGTTGTAAAATTTATCACAAAATGTATTAATTGTTTTTCACTTTAAACTGTTTAATAATAATAAATAAAATTATCTAAATTAATATCTATACATAATATAACCATACAAATTTAGTTTTGCTGTGCTACTTAAAAAATGTATTTCTATAAGTTTAATATGTTGGGGTAAGGAATTACTACATGCGAATAAATCAGAAACCACAAGAGTGGTCAACAGTTTCATTATTTAATTTATGATATTATGTTAATTGTTTCCTAAATATAAAACCCAACAATAAATATCTAATTAAAACAAAAATCCACCAATTGTGCTGCAATTTCTAATTAATTATTTAGTTTTAGTTTATTCTCTTTTTCTTTTTTTTTTATTATAAAGTGTTCCTGAGAGAGTCATCTAACTTATTGATTCTCTTTTAAATTAATTAATGTTTAAGTTATTAGATTGTTATTTAGAATTATACATTTATAGTACATTTTACACAATAGTACTCAAAGACATTTATTCATTCTTGTTAGTATTATATTATATATATATATAAATTATTCAAGAAAATTTAGTCTTTATGACACATAAGTATATAACCAATGTAATATTCCGAAACACCACTTGCCTGTATGTCGATTTGGACAGACGAAGCAGTTGTATCAGAGAGTTTCATTTTCAACCAAGTTATCTAGCTAAGGGCATGGGGTATAGCAGAGGAACAATTATTAGATTATTACTGTTCTATTGAAATGAATCATAATTCTTCTTTTTTTTTAAATAGTGTTTTGTATAACTACTTACATTTGTTTTCAGACAGAAAGAAAAGTAAATGTATTGCAAGCATAATGAAAAGTCAATAAAAGTCTGGCAAGGAGAATCCATGTTCTTACGGCGACCCTAAATAAATACCCTAGGTCCCTGTAAATCTAAACTGTTATAATTTAATTCACAAAACAAGAACATATTTTCTGAAAAAAAAAAAAACAAAAAATAAAACCTGAAACGTATGTGCTAAAAATTTAAAAAAAAAATTAGCACTATTTTTGTTTCTTCTCAAACCATGTTTTGGTATTGACCTAATGTACCTCTGCTAATGATGGACCATTAAGCTAAAAATAAAGAGCCAGATTTTATTACTAAAAAGACTTACCTGTTCATCATTAAGGTATGCTGGTAATCCTCCAATAAATATTTTGTGTGGTGAGTCTAAAAACATAACAATTATTAATGAGTAAGAATATTTAATCTTAATAAGTGTAATACAAACCTGGAACTGTTCCAAGACCAAATGAGCTGGAATCATATTTCACTGTAACAAAAAAATTCAATGAAAAATGTTAATCTAAGAGAAAATAAATCTTTCCATACTCATGTCTAAAGTCATTCCAGAATTATAGTTTGTCACTGGATTACTCTCGGTCATTCCAGGTGTTGGCTGATAATCATGTGGTCGTCTTATTTTCAAACTCTGGCCTTTAAAATTAATACCGTCAAAAGCCATTGCTTGAGTAGTTTCATCAATAGACCTAAACTAAAATTTCATGAAATTTTAATTTTAATTCAATTTTATAATAGCATTATATGAAACTTGTACATACCTCCAAAAATGCAAAATTTTTATCTAAATTAATTTGACATGCAAGCACAGGATTACCAGCAGCTTGAGCTAATCCAGACAAATGCATTTGTTGATTAAAGAATTCCATCATTTCATCCTAAAAATATGTTTATTTTTATAAAAAAAATAATAACAATAATTAGTAATAATAGTAATACCTCTGTTACACCAAATGGTATGTTGCCAACATATAACCTTCTTGCTTGGCGTGTAATTGTAGAGCCAACCACGGGGACAGCTGTTTGAGGGGTATCTGGCATTGTATTTGCAGGAATCTGTCCAGCAGCTAAACAAAAAATGAACTCATTTAATTTAAACTTGAAAATTTTACTTTATTATTCAAAAAATTATTGAATCTGTGATAGTAACTAATAGACAAATATAATCTAAATAAGTTGTTTGATTATTATAGATATAAAAATATAAAACATATATATATATAATAAATAATAATGTGTCAAATTGGTTATTTATTGTAACCAATATTTATCTCAATTGATAGAGAAAAGTATTTATTGAACATTATGTTTAACTACTTAAAATTTTTAACATATTTGCTATTAATAACATATTTATAATCATGATCATTTAAGTCTATTACAAAGATGCAGTAAATTTAATTTAATATACATATAATTATATAAATGTAATCTGTTTGTCCTAGTAATATGAATATTTTGCATAAAGCTTAATTATTAGTAAAACAATTGTCTTGAATCAGTACTGCGGTGGTGGGGTTAAACCCATTTCAGAATACTAAAATGTGTACAAGAAATTAAATATACAATTCATACAGTCAAACATGTAAAGATAGACCCTATTAGGTTAGAAAAATCTAAGAATGAATTACTAAATTACTACTTGGGTATACCAAATTAAAATAGGTTACCAACCCAGTTATTAAATAGCTAATGAAGTTAATTAATTTCAACTATGCAAATATTAAAAAAAAAAAATTAAGATCTATCTTTTTATCATGTTGAATATTATATTTTACCTTGCATGGCTTTATATTGAAGAGGTGCAATATGTTCAAAACCTGGTGGTGGAACATCCCAATAAAGAGATGGCTTTCTACGTCTAGACTTATTTTTAGGTGATTTAGATCTACTACGTTTACGTCCTTCGCGACTCCTTGATCGATGTCTACGATGACGTTCGCGGTCCCTAGATCGTGAACGTCGCCGTCTTTCACCACGTTCTTTATCACGTTCTCCTCGGTCCCTGTCTCGTTCTCTTTCTATGTTGCATAAATATAAAGCAATTTTATTAGTACACAACTATATACATACTAGATAAACATAATTATTCAAACACTACCTTTGTCTTCGCCCATTACACTATGTTTGTGGTTAAATTAAACGCAGCAACTAATTTGAATTATCTCGTCTTACGTTAAAAAACAGAATGAAAAGTAGTAAATACTTTGTAACGTGTAAATAGTAAAATATACTGAATGCCGAATTAAGATAAAAGTAAACCGACTTTGATAATTATAATATTTTTTATTAACACTCGTGACTGCCGTACCGGGCTGTAGCAATGTCCGGTACTCCAGTCAGTGCGTACACAAGTAACATCACCCCTTAGGTCTAAATTCTAATCTCTTGGTTCTATAGGCATAGATAATATATTATCTATGTCTATAGGCAGTTCTTCCCCCAAGAGACCCAAGATAACAACGTGACAGAATAATATAACAACGCGAGTACGAGGCATTGAACTATATGATATCATATAGTTCAATGGTACGAGGATGTTCTAATGGAAGAAACGTAAAATACTAAAATCGAGGCAGTAAATCAAAAACTCAGGTGTACCAACTTCGAAATATAAAAAAATCAAATTTACAATCAGAATTTATTTATTCATTTTAAAATTCAACTTATTGGCTATTAATCTACTATTATTACCATAGACCTATAAACTAAGTTATTAGTATACTTAGTTTATAGGTCTATGATTATTACTTGTATAAAATATACTGATTATAATATTGTATAATTATTAAAAAAAAAATATTCTATGATTTATTTTTCACGTTAATCGCTTAAATTGAATTAAAGTCGTTAGGTTATGAGTTTATAACTATAAATTGTGGTATTTATGTTCAATAATAAATTGCAAAGGTGTACAATATACATATATAATACAATGCAAATACCGCCTAAAATCGCATAACAGGTATTAATTGTAGTACAGTAGAAGCCGCTTATTAGAAACACTTTGGGACCAAAGTGAAATTTGTCAATTAAACGATTGTTTCTAATAAGCGATTTGTTTGATTTGTACTATGAAAAAAAAAAATGAAAAATACGCGGAAAATTTATTTATACAATAAAATTGTATACAATATACATGTATTATAAGTGTATAACTAGGGCACTATATAGATATATGTTATGATACCTTTAAAATACCTTAGTATGACTATTGACTACATTTAGTTTGGACGTTTTTCTTATAGAATATTTGTATTTAATAATTAGGCATACTACATTACTACCTATACAAACCGATTTCAGTAACTTTTAAACATTGTAAGGTATTATCAAAAGTGGCTACAAAAGTCAAGAGATACTAGAAATAGGTAAGTATTAAAGTATGTAAAATATACTTCCATTAATCATAAATTTATAACTATTAGAATAGGACGAATAGGTACTAGTATAATAGTAGTATTTATAATCAATGGCTTTACGTTCGATATTTTTAATTAGATATAGGTAATAAGGTACCAGGTACGGATCCAGAGTAAAGATCTGGGGGGGGCCTCTACAATTTTTTTCTATGTACTTTATTCATAATTTAAAAATTTTGTCATAATAGTAGGTACGTATTAGACATAGGTAATCAATGTAATAAATAAATTAATGATTATTTAATTTATAAACGTTATACATTATAAATTATAAAATCTACACGTTTTTTTACATTGTCGCTTTTTCCAAATCTATCAATTATTTGGTCAATATTTATTATAACTTCTCTATGAGACTATGAACACATAGTAAACACAAAGAAGTAAGGCGATCCTCCTGTATTCTAGAGCGTTGCCAGGTTTTTACCCTTCTCAGAGTAGAGAAAATTTAATTCATGGTGTGTATTGTGTATACTGTATATATATAGATATATATCCACCTTGTTTAATATATTAGGTATATATTAGTTATATTCTTATATTGTCAGATATGTATATTATATATGATTTGAAAAATAGTAATATCATGATGTGTAGAATTATAAAAAAAATTTGAGGAATAATATGTCTGGGGGGGGGGGGCTGTGCCCTTAGCCCTGCCCCTGGATCCGTCCCTGTAAGGTACCTTTGTAGGTACTTAAAATTTAAAAAAAATTATTTATATTGTAAGTGAAACGAAATGTATAAACGTGGTTAAAATGTGATTTGTACCATACGTTTTCACATTTCTACCTGATACCTATTTACTTTCTTCAGCAACATTTTTTACCTTAGACAGAAGAATAATATTTATGTATTGAACACTTAGTAGTGTGTACACTGCAAATTACAGAATCAATTGCAGTACCGCACATTCCAATATGTACAATTTCGGTCTTTGTACGAAACACATCGATATATAAGTACAAACACTACACAGTCTACACTAGGTATTGCCGTACCCAGGATTTTGTTTTCGGGGGGGGGGGGGTTAAACATTTATACTTAACTTTATAGGAAAATAGGAAATAATACAAAAATATATATTATACACATACTATTTAAAATAAAAGATTTCGGGGTGGGCTTAAGCCCAAATAACCCCTCTAGATACGGCACTGGTCTACACTCTACACACATAATATATAATATATATGATATACATAATCTTATCTATAATCTATAATATATTCACGCGTCACGCCTTTGTTAAATATTTTGGGTTGATTACTGGGTGCTGTAAATTATAATTTAATTTATAACACGACTACCATTATTTTGGTAGGTAATAATGTACAAATGTGTTATTAAAATAAAAAATAAAAACCAATATTGTGTTATGCGTATTGAAAAGAATGTGAAAAAAATAGTGATGAACTGATGACATACTCGTATGTGAAAAAATATGTGATTTCTAGTTTCACGTATATTGTATTGTTGTTATAATAGTTGCTATCTAAACATTTATTCATGTAATATATTGTTTCTGATTATAAAAAGAATCATAGTAAAGCTTCAAATATTTAACGTGGTACAGTCATCAGCACGTCGCATATTGTGATGACTGATGTGGGTGACAACGGTAACATCGTGAATCGTGATTACACTCAACTCAAAAAGACAACAATTTTATGTATGATAAATTTAAAGCTTATTTTTATTTTTTACTATGAATATTTAGATTGATTAAAAATTATTATTTTACGCGTGAATATCCCAAATTTGTCAAAATGTAAACTTTAAACGCTTTTAAAAAATATTTTGATTATATTTTTCTATATTTTTTTTATTAGTATACAAAAAACTTATGCTTATAAGGAAGGAACCTAATGTATTAATTTTTCAAGCATTTTTACATAAAAAAAAGATTAAAGGTAATTTTAAAATCATAACATTTTTCTCCTGGCTTAGAATCTTAAAAATTAATAAACTGTTCAAATTTTTAGGTTGAATATATTTTTTACTTTTTTAGTATTGCACTATTTTGTATTACCTAGCTATTATAGTTTTTAATTTAAAGATATCATCTGGATTTTATGACAACGATATTTTTCTTCTTGATAAAAATAGTATAATATTATACGGTATGATAGTGTGATATTGCTATATACTGCGTTAAAATAAAATTGTAAAATTATTATACAATTTTAAATTTAATTACTACCTATCTGTAGATAGTTTATTTTCAATTATTACCTATTAATGTTATTGCTGTAGTTTAATTATAGTTAATTTTTAACTTATAAACCTAATTTTATTTTATGAACGTCATGTTAATATATATATTTAATATTTACAATAATATTTTAATTTGAAAACATCAAACTCATCAATGTAATTATTTTTATATTTTATTTAATAGAGTACCTACTATCTATTTTCTTAATTATTACAATATAATTATTTTAATTATTGAATAAAATTAAACTAAAAAGCTTGCAAATATTAAATTAATAATTTATTTTTAATTTTGCATAAAATTGTATGTACAAAATTTATAAATAAGATTAAAAAAAAAAAAAAACAATAAATTCATCACAATATTGTATAAAAATATAAAAATAGAACTTATATGTAATTATTTGCAATATTTAAAAAATGTTTCAAAAATTTATGAGACTTAAGCAAAAATACTTGTCTAATATGGCACATTATTTTTGAAATCAAATGCATAGAATATGGTTCATAACAAAAATATTGTATTAATCATTAACCATTAATCACAGATTAATAGTAACCTAATTCATAATATTTGCTAGCACCATTATATATTTAGTTTGATTTTCTGTTCATATTCTCACAAACTAAACGTATAGTGAATCAATTTTAAGTTTTGTATTTTTGTGCCTAGGTAAATCTTTGAAACATTTTTCAAAATTTACACAATTTTTAATCTAAATTAAGGTTAAATACTTAATTACATATTACTTATTATCAAAAGCTTAAACTAATATACATTAAGATTGAGCTAATTAAACGTTTTAACTTGAAATTTTTGCTTATAAAATTAAATTTCATTAATTAGCAAGAACAGGAGCTAGACTCGTTTGCCAATTTAATTTAGGGCCGAGTTTATTACACATGGGAATTTTCCTATTCTTCTCACATTTCTTAGATGTTTCCCAAAAGCTTTGACCTTCGGGACATTGATACATTTGACCTAAAAAAGAAACATATTATATTACAAAATTGTTCATAATTATTAATACAATTTATGTTTAAAATTTTACCACTGAGAATTCCTCGAGCATTTCTATTGCATTTTACAAAAGTTTGACAATCAGTTGGAGAACCAAACATTCCTTCTGACGGACATAACTGCCGATACGGTTGAATCTGAACCTATGTAAAATAAACATAAACCAGTTTTATATGTAAGTTTGTTTGGAAACTCAATTGTAATAACTTACAGTAGGCAGTATCTCTTCAAGTGGTTCTGACCGGCCTTCGTTACTCAATGGACACGATTCTGCTTCATCTGGTGGTAAACATTGAATTCTTTTTTGGTCATAGTACGTACCATTTGAACACGCCAAGACCAATACCTTTATATCATTATTGTCTGCTATTGTACATTGATAAAATAAGTTACAATTTTTCGGATGTCTTCTAAAGCCTGTTGGGCACACTAATGCAACTTGATCAGGATCTAAAGTAGGACACTTGTCTGTAGAGTTAGAAGTTTCTGGTGAAGTTGTTGTAGCAGGTAATGTTTCTGTCGATGGTTGATTTGTTTCAGAATCTGTTGTTTCTGTTTGACTTGTAGGTGAATTTGTTTCCGATGGATTAGTTGTTGGTGGATTTGTTTCTATTTGACTCGTTGTAGTCTCAATTACACTAGACGTTATTGGATCAGTTCCTGTTGGATTAGTTGTTGGTTGGTTAGTTTCTGATGGATTAGTTGTTGGTGGATTAGTTTCTGATGGATTAGTTGTCGGTGGATTTGTTTCTATTTGACTCGTTGTAGTCTCAGTTACACTAGATGTTATTGGATCAGTTCCTGTTGGATTAGTTGTTGGTGGATTAGTTTCTGGTTGACTAGATGTAGTAGATTCTGTTTCTGGCAAACTTGAAGTTGAACTTAATTCGGGTTCATTAGTTTCAGAAGGTCCTGTTGTGTCAGTTTGACCTTCAGTTGTTACTAAAGTACTTGCTTCTGGGGTAGTAGATATTTCAGTAGCCGGAGTAGTTCCACTAATTTGCGGAGTGCTTGATCCAGAACAATCTCTAGGGGGGTATACAGAAGCTTCGTGATTACAAACGTTTAAGCTAGGATCAAAAATAGTTCCTTGAGGACAGTCGAAGTGGTACACAGAAAACCGTTCACCTTTATCGCCATCCCAGTCGACACATCTATAGAACTTTTTACAATCATCAGGATGAGGGAAAAATCCACTTCCATTACACACTATTTTGCTAGGTGGCTTTGGTGAAGTATTACATGGGGCAGTCGAATTATTGGTCGATATAACTGTTTGGCTTGTGATTGAAGTTGTTTGTTGACTAGACGTAGATGTTGAAGTTTGGGTTTGAGTAGTTTGACTACTTGTTGATGACTGAGGGTTAGGACTGGTAGGCAATGTTGTGGATATTTCTGGGTTATTAGGTTGACTTGATACTGGATTTTCAGAACTATTTGAAACATTTGGTTCTGTTGATCCAGCTGTAGACGATGAACTTGATTTAGAACAATCTCTATCCACTGCCCATGGATGATTACATACATTATTAATATGATCCCAAACAGTTCCTGGCCCGCAATTAAAGTTATATTTAGTAAATCCTTTTCCATTACCAACACATCTATAAAATTTGTTGCAATCTTTAGAATCTGGGAAAAATCCTTCTGTCGTACAAGTGTCTGTTGTTGTAGGTGGTTGTGTTTGATGATTTATAGATGATGATGTGGTAACAGGTGTGGTAGGTGGTTTTTTCGTAGATTGTTGACTTACTGGTTTAATAGTTGTTGATGATTGATGCAATGGTTTGTTTGTGGGAGCAACTGTTGTTGGTTTTGAATTTATAGGTTTAATGGTTGTTGTAACAGACGGTTTTGTAGTTGATTGAGTGGTTGGTTTAGAAGTTGCAGTGTCTTGTGCTGGTTTCTTAGTAGTGGTTTTTTGTGTAGTAGTCGTTGGTAAAGTAGATGTTGACAGAGTTGTCGTTGTAACTTTTTGCGTAGTACTTGAATTTATTGGTTTTTGAGTAGTTGGTTTAGAAGTGGTTGGTTTTGAAGTGGTTGGTTTTGGAGTGGTTGGTTTTGGAGTGGTTGGTTTTGGAGTTGTCGGTTGTGAAGTAGTTGGTTTCGGAGTTGTTGATACCATTGGTTTTTTTGTTGTATTAATTGGCGTTGTTGGTTTTAATGTTGATGACATTGGTGAAGTTGGTTTATTTCCAGAATTATTTATTTGTTGATTAGATCCTGCACCAGTTGTCTGTTGATTTGATCCAACGCTAGTTGTCTGTTGATTTGATCCTGCGCTTGTTGTCTGTTGGTTAGCTCCAGCACTAGTTGTCTGTTGGTTAGCTCCAGCACTAGTTGTCTGTTGGTTAGCTCCAGCACTAGTTGTCTGTTGGTTAGATCCAAAACCAGTTGTTTGTTGGTTAGATCCAAAACCAGTTGTCTGTTGGTTAGCTCCAGCACTAGTTGTCTGTTGATTGGCTGCGGCACTAGTGGTCTGTTGGTTGGCTGCAGCACTAGTTGTCTGTTGGTTGGCTGCGGCACTAGTGGTCTGTTGGTTGGCTGCGGCACTAGTAGTCTGTTGGTTGGCTGCGGCACTAGTTGTCTGTTGGTTGGCTGCGGCACTAGTGGTCTGTTGGTTGGCTGCGGCACTAGTTGTCTGTTGACTTGCTCCAGCACTAGTTGCCTGTTGACTAGACCCAGAAGTAGCAAATTGCTGATTTGAACCTTGGTTCATAGCAACTGTTGTTAAAGAAGCTCCTTGAGATGAAGGTTGTTGGTTATTTCCTCCATTTGCTTGACCAGCAATGATAGCTGTAGTTGAAAATTGGCTACTTGAAGAACTACTAGAACTTGAACTCGAGCTTGACATCATAGATGAACTCATTGAACTAGACCATTGGTTGGCTGTGGTTATTTGTTGCGCTATAGTAGAATCTGATTGGATTGTGGAAGGTGTAGCTGCTGTTGTGGTTCCACAATTTACTAGATTAGCATGGTTGCATGTTTGTTGACTATCATCCCATAAGGTTCCTTCACCACAATTAAATTCATATTTGGTAAAAGTTCCATCACCTTTAGCCACACATCTTATGAATTTTTTACTACAGCCTTCATCGTATGGATGGAATCCTTCTGACACACAATTTGGTCCAGTAGAACTAGTATCTTCTGGTTGATCAGGCGATTCATTATCTACTTCATTTTCAGGACTTTCCGATGATGATTGCTGATTGTAGCCATCTTCTGGTTGAACAGGAGGTGCATTAGTAGATTGCGGTTGATTATAATTAGGATTTGATGGTTGGTAATAATTTGGTTCTGACGTTGATACTACAGGTTGCACATAATTATTCTGTGGTGGTCGATTATCACTTGGTTGCTGACTAGGTGGTATATAACCAGATTGTGGTGGTTGGTTATAGCTAGGTTGTTGACTAGGTGGTTTGTAACCAGATTGTGGTGGTTGATTATAGTTGAACTGTTGTTCCGGCGGCGTTGATGTTTGTGTGTAACCAGATTGCGGTGGTTGGTTATAATTTGGTTTTTGTACCGGTTGTGACGAAGTAGGAATGTAACCAGATTGTGGAGGTTGGTTATAATTTGGTTGTTGTGCCGGTTGTGATGAAGTAGAAATGTAACCAGATTGAGGTTGTGGTTGATTGTAACTTGGTTGAGGTTTAGATTCTACATATTCTGGCTGTTGAGGTTTATAATTATTTGATGGATAGTTTGGTTGTGGTGGTATATATGGGGGAGGTTGGTATATTGGTGATTGAGGTTGTACGTATTCAGTTTGTGTTGGCTTATAACCGGTTTGTGGGCGCCCATAATCATAGTTGGAAGATGGCTGACTTAAATATTCGGGAGCGGTTGAGCCATAACCTGAGTTATTTGGTTTATTAGAGTTTGGTTTATTTGGAGTTTCATTAGGTTGTGAATTCCATGAATTAGATTCTTCTGGGCTAGGTTCAGGCTCGGGATTACTAAATTGTACATTTTTGCATTCTTCTCTATTAGAAAAAGAAGGATGTACGCATACAGAGTTTTCTGGATCAAAAACAGTTCCAGGAGAACATTGAAATTTAAACTTGGTATAGTATGTCCCAGCTCCAAAGTTTACACATCTATAAAATGACGTACAGTCAGACGGGTCTGAATGAAATCCTTCTGATTTACAAATAAATGTTCCTTCTGTGGGACTTGAACTAGCTCTTGATCCTCTTGCGGTGACATCTGTAATACAAAATAATTATTTTTTTATGTTTTTACGGAATGTATTAGATAAAAACATACCGCAGATAGAATGATAAATCATACACACTAAAACGATGATTCGGCTCATCGAACCCACCATGATTGTATATGACTTGTCACTTAGTTATAATATAATCAAAAATCTTCCTGAAAACAAAACAATTATAAATAAACACATTTAATTTTTTAAAAGACTCATTGGCCGGAAAATTATTTCAGCCGTAAAATATTGTCTAGTATTACATGTTAGTAACTGCCTGTAGTATGTGGTTAAAAATGTTATACTATATGTCTATATGCAGATATTATATCTTTTAAAATAACGGAATCATAAACCGGTTATACCTATAAGAAAATGCGAATCTCTAAAAGTATAAAAGTGAATATGAAATCGCATCAATTAAAAATACACTGAACATATAAAATACATGACACATATTAAATTAACTTATTAACCTAAATTATTGGTAATAGTAGTATAAATACAGTTATCAGGTTAAACGATAAAATGTACTTAAATATTTTATTATTTAATCATAATCGTAATCTTGTGAATATAAAAATGTTGTCTGATATTTGATATTGATTAGGTACCTACGAATCTTCCACAAATATCTATTTGATAGTAGAATTTTATAATAGGTGTGATTATATCATTAAAAATTAAGCACATACGTAGTTAAACTGTATACTAAAAATAAATTCGTTAATTATATTTGAATACATTTCTAAAATGATTAAAATTATCTATATTTATGAATTTGTCCTATCGTTTTGCAATTTAAAATTTTATTTGAAAGATCTTATTTTTCTGATTTATCTATAAATGACTAGTATAATATCAATACAATATTAACATAATTCAAAGCTTTACGTACACCCAGACATTATGTGTCTATGTATTATGTAGCACACTATACAATAAATATTTATATATATTTATATGAATGTCTTGCTATTATCAAATACATTAGACAAGATATACTAGATGAATATAAATTTTTTAATCTGAGAAATGTGCGTATGAGCACAAGAAATTAACACGGAAGTAGACGAGAAAGTAAAGCTGGGGGAGGTGAGTTTGATATTTCGTACGACCAGATCGTGTTTTATGAGGTCGAAGAGAGGAGGTCATGGTTGGCCGTTGACCGAAATGACTATGCAAATCTGACGTAGCGCCATCGGGTTCTAATGAGTCACAAAATCACGTTGTTTACAGCAGTAAACAATATTGGTAATACATTTCTTTTAAGTGTCAGGGATATTTTGAAATATCATAATGGCTAATCGTATACAAATACAACTATACTGTATCTATATGTTGAAATTTCAACTTAAATCGTCCTCAAAACAAAAACATAGTATTTTACATATAAAAAATTATTTTCAACATTTTATTATTTAAAACCATATTTGAGATAATAATCCCAATAAGGTATTGGGATAAAGATATTTATAATACCTATCAATAATACGAAATATTTGTTTCATAATTTTTATGTTTGAATAAATTAATGAGTAAAAGACGTAGGCGCATAATATATCAACGCAGTTGACTGCAGTATTATCTACAGATCAATAGTAGGTAGGTAGTAAAGTAGATAACTAACTATATTTTTTTCGGTTGATACTTTAATTTGTGTTAATTAATAAAATATATTTTGTTTGTAAAATGTAATTGTATAAGGTATAACCAATACAAAGTATAATTTTCATTTTTACTTACACTTTTGGTAATTTGAATGTTGTCATGTCTCTTTTAAATTATATTGAATAGAATTTTAATTCACATAATGACAACTATAAATAATTATGCTTAAGCATTTAAATACCTACTTCATTAATCCTAAATATTCTGGCCAACTTTATAATTTTAAATCAAAGTCACGTTTACAGTACTTAAATGTCTTAAACACGTACAGAATGTGTGTGTGTACTACGTGTACGTGTGTGTTATTTTTGTGTGTCAATATAGTTTGTAAACGGCATGTAGCCATGTAGGTACCAAATGATGATGTCATGAGTTTCAATCGGATTCATATGAAAACTTGATTGGTAAGATGATGACGTGATGACATTGTAGCGAATAGCAAAAATGATGATCAAGGTTCAAGGATTGGATATTGTGCGATCAAGGTCTAGCGCGTATTCACGTCAACTTTTAAGTATATACAAATTACTTTTTTTATACATATAGTACATTAGTACACGAATAGGAAGTAATAGATTATAAATTTGTATTGAAGATAATGTTATCAGTTAACCTTTCCGGGAATAGAATACTGATAAAAATAATTCTGAATTAAACAGCTGTCAATTGTATACGTAAGAATTTTTAGTTTCCTTTAACTCTTTAAAGTAGCCCCTTCCCTTCCCACAAAAAAAAAAAATTAATGTGATAACTCTAAAAAGCAGACGTGGATCCAAGGGGAGTCCGATTTTATCAGTCATCCTCTTTGTGATGTATTTGAGGGAGGGGGCAATAGGGGAACTTGCCCCCTCTGAGGACTTAAACTTGTTTTTTTTTTACTTTTTGCAGAAACTGTAATCATAAGTTAAATTCTATTATTATGAGTATTATAACTACTAGGACGTGGCTTTACTAAATATTCATAGACACTGGGGCATTAAAATAGATGAAGTCATTGATATGTTTGCTGCCATGAAAAAAAGAAATATAGACCATATAATATAATTATTTTATGACAACCTATGACTATAGATTATATTATATTAAAAGTTGAAATTTTGAGCTACAAATATGGTGCTTTTTATTGTATTGGATTTTTTTGGATTATAACTGAACAAATTTGAACCAGTGTCTAAAACACTAACCAAAAAATAAAAAATAAACTATTGTATTCAAATTTCCTTATATTTTAATAGTTGAGACATTTTCGTATCTTGCCCCCCCCCCTAAAAATCATCTCAAATACGCCACTGCGTACTCTTCCCTCATAAATATATTTTGGATTTGTGCCTGCTAAGAAGTAATTACAGTAATTAATTGTATGAACATTAATATTAATTGAAACTGTCATAATTAAGAGATTTTAACTTCATAGTCACAAAATTCTATACGAATCATGAAAACCAAAATATTGCTAATATTTTTTCCTATTGAATTATAAACGGGATAAAATAATATTTAATAATGATTTAATAATAAGCATATTTTAAAATTATTCTATGTATCCATATAAAAGTAAAATTATATTATAGTATATAAATTAACTTTTTTGTCTAGACGTCCATATATAGTTAAATATTATAGTTCATAACAATTATTATTATCATATTATATGTGTTTAAATACAATCGAGGGTTTAGAATGTGTTTATTAAGTTTATTGTTTATTTATTAATATAAATTCCGTTTTATTATTGTTGTAAATTGATTGGGTAATTATTTTTATTCAAAAACGAGTAAAAGTAATATGAGCTTTATTAGCATACAAGCCCTTAATGTAAAATAAAAATCAAATTTTAATCATAGTTTGGTTTGGTTTAATTTAGCATTTTCATAATAACGTCACTATGTGGTATATAGTATAAGCCTGTAACGTTTTAAGTATGAAATGTTCAAATGTTCTTAATTATAATAATAATTTAAATAAAATAATTTAAAATTGTATTGTTATAATTTGATTTTATTAACAAACAGATATACCTATAAGCCACTATTATAATACTATCCAAAATGTAGCTGATAAATAATGATGCTATACCGTTGACAGATAGCCTGAAGCCCGAATAATATATTTATAATAATTATATTAGACTGTTCTCATCGTCGATCGTCGTTGAACAAACGAACCGTGAATTGGGCATAATTACGTACATTATCATAATCGCGCAACGTTATTATAATGTTGTTGTCCAGCTAATTCGGCATAACAAGTAACAACAAACCGGAGACGATAGCATATAACACTCTCTCTAGTCTCTAATATCGTGACATTGACATTGGGATAGACTCGGCAGCGGTGGAACACTTCACCGCCGACGAGCATAAGCAATTTGCGCATAATAATTAAGCGCAACGTGTGATGGTCGTACACTGATACTTAAATCGTTATTTCCGTACAGCTAATGACACTTTTTGAAAAAATCGCCACGTTCCGGATTGGACTGCATTTTAATATCATATTTATTCACTCGAAACGGATTAACAAGCACTTAATTGATTATATTTTGAGTTATAAAAATTAAATAATTCAGTGATATTTTTTCCACTGACAGTTGATGATTTTTAAACTTTACTGTGAACTGGTTATTTAAGTTCTGTAAAATCTACCGATTTAAATATCATTATTATTTAACTGTGTTCTGTTTATTTTATAAGTATTAAGGTATATTATATATATATATATATATAAATTTATTTGGAAGCCATATTACACCTATTTACTTTATTTCTACGAAAGTATTATTTAGTTTACTTTTTTTTTATAAAATTATTCTAGTATTTTATTTGTGTTAAACCAATAACAAAAATGTATGATACTCCCTCCAGTCCCTCCTGTTTGTGTGTTTTATGGATCCTAGACAGCCTATACCCGATGTATCAGGTATCGTGATGAAAGATGTCTATTATACACACTGCCTGTTTTGCAAGTAATCACTACACACGCACGCATCGTTTAGGGGAAGATGGGGGAATGGCGGCCACCTAAGCGGGAGTTCGTGTATCTCCGGTAATAATGAACCAAATATTTTATTATTGCTAACATTAGAACTACAAAGTTGTTAGCTACTACATATATAAGTTTCAAATTTTTAAAGTTAAGTGTAATATTTTTTTTTTTCATTTTAAAAAAAAATGCAAATGACCGGCATTACCCATATAGTAGGGTAATACCAGTCACACAAAAATACATGTAAAAGTAAAGGACAAAATATAAATTTCTAAAAATCTTAAAAATTATGATCAAAATATGATGTCATCTGTACAGAGATATTTATCAATATTAAGAATTACTAAAATGCATTAGAAATGTGTAATTTTTGTATTAATAAATTTTAAAAGTATAAAAAAATATATCTTAGGTACCAAAAGTGAACAAAATTTGACCGCAGTTACCCCATCACATTTGGCCGGTAATACCCCTTTCATAGTTACTTTTAAATACATGCATTTACTTAAAAACCATATTATTTAGGTGAACCATGATCACATAATTGCAATCCTCATAATATTTAGAGATAAATACAACCATTAATGTAGAAAAAAAATTAAAACTCTTTCTTTCAGATGATTTTCGATTTTGAAAAATATTAGATCAAAAGTGATAATAAAATTGATAACAAACTTTTGGTGGGAAAAATTGTGTTTATAATTTTGAGACATCTGGTATTAGGTTTTGATAACAACACTTATCAAATAACGTTAAAATCTAAATTTTAGCTATCATATTTCATGAGATATGACACTGACCGGTATTACCCACTGACCGCTATTCCCCCACGTTCCCCTAAATTTATTAAAAACTAACTCACAACGACGGTTTTATTTATTTTTTTGTTCCTTAGTTACTTTTTTATTTTTTGATGTTAGTAAAATACCACTGGTTATGAAATGATGATTCTTATTTTTATAGACATATGATTTGCGTTGCCGCTTTAAACTAGAACTTTAAAAAAAATATCAATTAAGAATCGCTTATTTTGATCTATAAACCAATTAAAATATTATATGAATTCATGAAATTATAATAAATTTAGGTCCTAAACTAATATTATAGAACTTTACAAAATATATTAAAGTTAAAATACTTAATAAATAAGTATATAATATTTTTAAATAAACGTTTATTATTAAATAATAATGTTTTGGTCATGTTTAAACTGTTATTTATATACCTAGACGTCATATTATATTTATAATTTTTATAAAAGTAGATGCTATTAATTCATATGGCATCGGTTTCATCTATGATTTTTATAATATTTTAGTGATATATTATACTAATAATAATGATTTATTATTGATAAACAAACAAAATATATAATTTTTATCGCTTTGTTATTCATCAAGGTTTTTAGCATTACGCGATGATGAATTTGTTTGTAGCTTCGTGTTTACATTCGTGCTTACAATCCGTGAATTGTCTAAATTCATGATATTCTATTATGCTTTAAAAAGTATCAAATTTACAATATTGTAGACAGATTTATACAATAATATATTAAGGTTTACAAGTAGCAATGTAGCACTTTTTCTATAGCCGTAAAATACGAAATGATCATTAAAGCAAAACGGTTTGTTTGTTGTTAGAAACAAATAATGTTTTAAGTAATATTTAAGTCGGGTTTAAATTTTAACACAACATGTTTTGTTTTTTGTGCGTTTAACTCTATAGTCCTTCAAAATCGCTAATTTAATAATATTTTAAGTAGATAAGTATACATATCGCACTGTGAGTACATTAGTGTAGTAACTCAAAAAATGACGATTTTGAGTTATACATGTTTTCTTATGGTAAAAATAGCATTCTTTGCAATGCACTAGTGTATTATGTCGTACTGGCAAGATTGAAAGCGTTAAACAATATAATATGGTACAACATTAAAGGAAATAAATAAATTCAATCCATGCAGTAGTGTATTATTTTGACTTATTACTATAATGCACAAACGTATGTTTAAAAATACCGGTGCATTAGTATAGCATCTCAAAATAACATAATTATTGATAGGTATAAAAAATTATAAATAGAACATGATAACAATATTATATTATCTTAACAACAAATTATACATTCTGTAATGTAAAAGCATATTAATTTATTACTACACCTTGTTACTGTCATACTTTTTTATTAAATATTACATGGCGAGTTTGTTTTAATTAATAATAATGGCATTTCAATCTCGAACACAACGTATGCTGTCTCTAGCAAAATCAATTTATTGAAACATTTGTAACAGATAAAGATAAAAAATTAATATTTTATTCTGATAATTGTAATGGTCAGAATAAAAACCGGTTTATTTACTCAGTTTATATATTATGTATATTGTGATGTTCTTAAATGTACCAGAGATAACTCACAAATTTTTAACTACTGGTCATACTCAAATGCCGGTTGATTCTATGCACAGTCGTATTGAGACACAAAAGCAACGTGCATTGAAAAGTGGTCCAGTGTATATTCCAGCACAGTGGATTTCAATAGTTAAATTGGCTAAAAAAATGGAAAACCTTATACCACAACTAAAATGGATACAAAAGATTTCTTTGACCTATCTACTTTATGTAATGAAATTGGAACAAATTTTAATGTTAATGAGCAAGGAGAAAAAATTTTGATGGGTGACATTGTAGAACTTAATGTTATAAAACAAAAACCATGTATTGTACATTATAAGACAGATTTTTCCCAACCAGATGATAAAACAATTGATATACGGAGTTACAATAAACGGAATATACCTTACCCTGAAAAATGTACCATAATTATGAAACAAGCTTATACAGAACCACCAAAAATATCAAATGCAAAAAAACAAGATTTACTTTCTTTATGCCATTCCAACTTAATTCCAGAGCAGTATCATGAGTTTTATGACAAATTATCTACTGAAAATAAAGAAAGTGCCGGACCAAAGTCAAGTAAAAATTCAAGTATTAATAAACTACCATCAAACATCAAAAAAATTGCTCCAGCAAAAAAAAAGTACTACAAAAAAAACCATAAAAATAATTATTTTAAGGTTTTTTAATTTTTATTTAATAACTATTTCACTAAGTATAATAAAAAAATAAAAAATAATCATAAATTTTTTATTTTTTTTTAATTTTAATTAAAAGGACTTCATTAAAAAGACAACAGAATTTTTTTGTTAAAGATTTTAGTTACTATGTCATAACAATATTCTTCATTCTAATAGGTATTTTAAAGTAAATATTTAAATGCAATAATGTAGTAACTAAAAAAAATTAATTAATTGATAAAAAAAATTGTTTAACAGTATTTAAACACAGTAAATTTGTTTAAAATACTTAATATAATTAATAATATTATATAATACAAAAGTTTCAAACATTTAAATAAAATACTTTTTTTTTTATCAGTGATTTAAGATATGAAAAACTTAAAAACTCGATTTTCTCAAAATCATGCATTTTTAGTTACTACACTAATGTACTCATAGTGCGATATCTTATCTTAACTTAGGGTTTATTAAACGTACTTATGCTGCATTTCAGATCCTATTCTCTTAAAAATCCTCTCCTTCTCTCTTTTCCGTTCTAATCTAGAGTACTGCCCCCTCATATGGATAAATAGTACGTCGAAACAAGCTCTTACGCCGGAATCTGTCCAAAATAATTTTTTACGTTTTATCTCTTTTAAATTTAACATAAACAGACATGTCCATGGCATATAATATGATAATGTTTTAAATTTTCTTAATATTTCTCTACCGCTTACTCTCTACATTTTTACAAAAACTAATATTAGGTTCAATAGATTGTACTGAAATTCTCTCTTTAATCCGTTTTAAAATTAATCACCATAATTCTAGAGATCCAAAACCCTTTTATCCACTTTTTTCAACAAAAAATTATAGCTTGAACGCTCTCGCTAACATTCTTATGACTGCAGGTAATACTTTTGTCTTTGATTATATTTGAATAATAATTTATATATTTGATTTGTATTCTATATCTACATTAGCATTATTCTCTAATTTTAAGTATAAACTATGATTATGTTTTACGTATTAATGTGTTCTTTCACACACAATGTTAATATTAATATTATTATGTTTTAAGACTCACGTCCGTTTATATCAAATAAATAAATAAATAAATATACTGACATACTGTGTTATATCTATCACCCTCGTATTTATGACTTTGTGTATACATTAATAACATTATTATTCGTTATGTAGTTATCTAATAAAAATAATAAATAATAATAATATACTACTACTATGTTTAAACTAGGTCTGTAACGATTACAATCTTTTCAAATAAAACTACAAAAGTACCATTCGATTTAATTACGTATTAACAATTAATTCCATATAACAAAGTAATTTTTTCGAACAAATAAAAATTCGAGAATACACTTGATTTATTTGCAATAAAATGTGTTAACTCAATACAATTGATTACAAAAACAATTATTCAAGACTATAAAAATGTATTATTTTTACGTATGTTTCCTTATTGATAACACGTCATACTGACATATCTACGGCATACATTAATATATTATTATATTTATTTTTATTAACTAAAGTTAGGCGCTTAACGAATAATGATGTATCTCAAGATACAGTATAAAATACGATTTAAACGATATGTCTTGAAGGGTATACTGAAATTACTTAACAAAAATAATAAATCAAATAATTAAGCTAAATTTATAAGCAATACATTTTATTTCAAACAAATTTTATCGGATGTTTTTGAAACAAAAATAATTATAATGTTTATGCATAAGCATAACTATTGTGAATGTCGTATACTCTTTGAGATGATCAACATTAATAATTGCAATGTTCGATGAACTCGTTTTTCTTCCTCGTCACACTTAATAATAGCATTGCCGGTATCGTGACAAATCACACACGACGATGTTTTTGTTTTGTGCGACGATTATAAATTATAATAATATACATAATTTAATGCAAGGTAAGGCGTCGCAGAATCGCCGAATAAAATATTATAATAAAAACGATACAGGCGAACGCATGCCGACCCGAACACATCTCGTAGGCGCATCTATATAACGTCTACAATCTACATACACGCATTAAAAGTATCTATTCTGTGGTATTGGTAGGCAGGTAACCGCACGCACTAGGAATTCATTATAATATATAGGCCACAATATATTATTACAAACAAGTTTCAATGTACCCACAGTGAAATTGGCGAATGATCAACGGCCAAGCGCAAAACGTCCGATCCGTTAAAGTATCAAGGTAAAACTAAAAACTCGTATTTAGTATTTACGCGCATCACGCATATGTATTATGTTTATACAACGATCGCAATAAGTAATAATATTATTATTATTATAATGTTACGTCTCGTTTGAACAACTGTATATTATTATATATCTTACCCAACAAGCCCCCTACCCCGGACCAGACGGCGGTTATTGCGAGGCCCTCGGGTTCCGGTTAACGGTTTCCTGGGACTGGATGTATATACCTATACTATTGGATTATTTTACACGCGCGATGCAAATTCGTTTGGTGCCTCGAGTTTTCCCGAAAATCGCAATGGCCGCGGGGCTTAGACACCGAGTATGCGATTGGTGTATGTGTAAGTAACTCCGTGTAGGTACTGTATAATAGTATAATATGCGCCGTCTTAGGGCACCTCATTAACGTCCATTGTTTCTAGACGAGAGGAGACCTAGTTATCGAATATTATATATTATCACGGTTATCATACTATACCTATATATCATACATGCGCAGCGCTCTGAGTGCAATATAAAAACTTATAAAATTCATTTAAAATTATAAAATATTCAGTAAACATAAGTTCAAAAATAAAATATAGATTAAAAAGTAGAAGTGAGTTAAAAAAAAAAATGACCTAAAAACCGAAAACATTAATGAATAAGTATTAAAATTGAATACGATTCTAATGTTGTTCTTACCGAAAAAACAATAATATGACTTATAACAATAAATACGAAAGTGCATTCGCTACAATAATATACGCGAGCTTCTGTGTCTCGGTGAGTTTTTAATTAATAATAATTAATAATTAATATTTTATCGTTTCGATCGCCGAGATGGGTGGTAAACAAAATAATAAACAAATTACGTGTCGTAGTCGGCAAATATACCTATATAATATTATTACGGTGAAATAACTAATAATAATATTGTTAGAGCTACTGGTTATAACAACTAACTGGTCCGGCCTTGCGGACCGCACGATAGACGTCGGCGGCGCGACGATCACGTTTCGCAACCCGACGGACACGATGCGTGTGTTTAGCGCTTACCTACCTAACGTATTCTCATTATATATATATACACCTAGCTGTATTAAATCGGGTATACGTACTATATTATATTAAAATTATACAGTATTCATCACCTATGCGGTTATGCGTGAGTATACCTAATATATTATCGGTATTTACCGAGTATATCCGTGCATGCTGTATATTGTACAGTTTACACTATACCTACTACATAGCTGAGACATTACCGAGTTGAACGTTTAAATTGAGTCGAATTTAATCAAGTCACATAAAAAGTTATTGATTATTTTGTTATTCACTTTTAGTTTCATTCGTTTTTTCCTCAAAGTTACAAACACAAAGATGCCTTTATAAAATATTAATTAAATTAACAACATATCCGTTTTTATTATATTATAAATCGATATCGTATAATCAAGCACGTAATTTAGGGGAGGTTATAAGAGCTATCGCGTCCCCCCCTCAAAGATCATATTTTAGTAACTAATAATTAATAAAAAACATTTTTTAAGCTTCAACTCTTCGGAATAAGGTTAATCACCCCCCCCCCAAATAAGTATCTATTTACGTGCCTGAGTATAATATTCTAGTTTAAGCAATTTAAAATCATTTAATAAGTTAGCTTATTATAGTTTATTTTAATTTACTATAGGTTATTAAGTGTTGTATTTTTATAACTTTAAACGTAATGCAGTTAAAAAGGGATTAGGCAACTTTAAACACTAAGTAAAGGAAAAAAAAAAATAAATATATTGATACGCTACGCCTTATTGATATTGATTTGCATATTTACCAACAATATATCGACTCATTAAAACGTAGTTATAGGTTGTGTGAGTTGAATATTGAAATTACATTTCTATACTAATTATTGGACCCTGAATTGTATTAGGCACTGCACTAGTTGGATACCTACTGAATTTATTTAAATAGTATACTATATTTGAGTCTCAGATTTGTACGTAATTTATAATAGTTTATAGATACGTAATTTTATAAATATTTAACGATACAAATAGAAACATAGATAAAATACATACGATTTTTTTTTAATAGTCCTTACCACATTATTGAATGGATATAGGTACGTTGGAAATCAAACACGATTAAATTCCTAAGTTGCGTGATGCAGATCATCACCGACTTCAATTTTCTTAACAGGTAGATACTGGGTATATTATTTCGAATGCATATAATTTTTTATTTTGACCACATACGGTTTTTACCTCGTGTGGTTTACGGTTTATAAGTTAAAAATTATAATAAATTAATATACATGTTTAACTATACCACATAGATAATAAATAAATTATCAGATTCGTTATCAAAGCGTATGCATAGTATAAACAATAGAAAATTATAATTATTTGATAATCAGCAAAATAATAGCGTAAAACATAATGATGTACCTATCCATTTTTAACAGAACTTAACAGTTAACGTTGTGTAAGCCTTGTGTTGGCATTGGGGTATAATAAAATAAAGGTAGACTTGTATAAATAATATTTAAATATAATTAATGAATTCACATAAGATATGACTTATTTGCAAGGAGGTATATGAAAAATCGTTTTTAAATACAATAAATAAAATAATCAAAAATATTTTATTATAATAGCTACCTTATCAGTTTTTTGAAATATCATGTTGTAGAGGTTCTAGTACGTAGTTATTTTTCTCGAAATATTTTTAGATTAGGCACATATACTTTTTAACAAAACTACTAAAAAATAAAAAAACATGCTATGATCATGAATTGAATGAGTTTTAATCTCTTTAGATTTATTCATACATTATTGTTAGTATTCATACATTAACGTTCTAAAAAATGTAAAACTTGCGAACTTCAGCAGAACACAGATAGGATTTTTTTTAATCAACAAATATTAGTATTATAGGCATTTTTTATTACATTTTTAACTTTTTATATATTATTTTAACAGTACATTATTATGGTTGCCGGTTGGTTAAATATGGTTAGACATTTAAAATACCTTGGATAATAATTAAAATCAAATATAAGGTACATACTGTAGGTGCAACTACAATTTCAAATTGTATTAATTAATAAGATAAGTTCTTGTCCAAATAAATTATTTGTTCAACTTGTTGATTTTTATATTTATTGCGCTTAAATTTTCATTAAATTAAACTTAAATTAATAATTTTATTTTACAAATATTCATAAAATAATGAAATTGCAGACTTTTAATTAGAGGTAGATCGTAAAAGTACGATTCAGAAATTATGGTTTATTTTTGAAACGGATTTAAGTTAAGTTTTAAAATTAAATAAATATTAATAAGCTACAAATATTCACCCAAAATAAGTTTTTAAAAGTAATTATTTAATTAAAATAGGTATTTAATATATAAATTGACTAATAAGCTTTGTCAAAAATTTTAATTTTTTTAAAATTTTTATATACGTTTTTTTTTTTATCTAATCCGAAATGAAAATATTATAATATTAATTTATTAATTTATGTTTATTATTATTATTTTTTTTTAATATTGTTTACATTATGTAAGATTATTATGATTTTAATATCAAAAACCATAAAACCATATTTTACTTCAATTTTCACAAACATTTTACGAAAGAAATTTCGTACACTGTATTCTAATTTAATTGAATGTATATTTATTATTTAAGCGTATCGATATTATTTTATGCAGTGTATTACATTAATATAAAAGCATTAGAATATAATATTATTAATGTGAAGTATGTAATATCTAAGTTACAAGTATTAAAGTTTTTCACTTACCCGCGAAATTTTGAACGTATTAATACACGACCGTTGAGGTCACTGTCGGCTAGAATAATATCACTTGTTCGTCAGCGCCGCGACGACTGAATTCGCAACACAATCCATTCGGCGCCCTACAAATAGCCGCGAGATCCTTCCTCCTCAAACCCATCGCCTCAGATCGTTTGCCGGCACCCAATCTCCGTTCTCATGACGACCACTAGACGCCAAAATAATACATTTGCCCCTCCAAAAAAAGATGTTCTGGACGTCGTTTTGATGAGGTGGGTTCTGGGTATTAGAAAGATTTAACTAAATAGTATATTGTGGTGGTGGGATTTCCAAATTGGCATGCATACATTTATAAGAACATATTATTATTATAATTTTTAAGTTAACTATTATTGTTATTTTTTTTTAATATAAATTAAATGCTTATAATTTACATTATATGGTTTATACAAAATAAACCATAAAAGTACAACAGTTTCAGTCATGCCTAATCACGAACAAGCATTAGGAATTTATTTGAATAATTTTCAAATAAAAGGAATCAAGTTGGGTTATATTTTATCAAATTATTATGATAATTTATAACCTAATATGTATTTCAGTAAATTTAATGAATACCTTAGAGTAATTTAAATTATTTAATGTCAATTACAATTTTCAAAATAGAAAATGTTCATTACCTACTTATGTATCTATTATTGATTACGAAAACGCCTGTATAATAATAATAATATTTTATATTTTATATTATACTTTATTTATTTTATGAACAATACTATAATAGTAAAATATATAATATATTATGAATCGATTCTATCATTTAGTAAAAAATAAAATAAAAAGATGCAAAACAATACACAAATACCTAATTTTAATTAACGATGAACGAGTATTAATTATACAAGGAATAATATTATTGAGGTTGAGGTTGGGATTGGTCGTATGTAACGATATGGAAAACAGTGTTAAGGTTCGGTGTCTCTTATATTTTAAATTAACAAAGAAATGTTTATTTATGTAAAATCATATAAATTATAATTAATAATATGGTATATAAAACTATATACCTAATACATCTTTATGTATAATCTTTATTTAAAAATATACAAAATAGCCTTCATTGTATGTTCCTAAGCAGTTAACAGTATATTATGTTTATATTATAAACTATGTATAATATCGTATCTACAGAGTACTTACACAAATCAATATTATACTATCATCATTGATGTACCTATCCTATTACGAGTGTATACAAAAGTAATAAGAAAAATCAATAATAAAAAAAATTCAATTTAATCACTTGATATTAAAATTGATCACAATAAATATTGTATATTTTTAAAATTGTACTTAACTTTAAACAAATCATTCATAATTTAAATCCTAACTAACTAATATCAGTCAAGTTCAATTATATTTTTAATATTAATAATAGATCAAAGTACATAACACATTAATTATTTCAATAATAATAAGGAGATTCCATTTTCAGATCGTAATCGTAAACTGTATTGTACAATATTATTATATTTACACATATTTGTTATTACATTGTAACATCCACCAAAAAATTTTCCTTAATAAAAAATATTGGTAAAAATAATACACATGTAAGTACTTAGTAGGTACATAACATAATAATAAAAGTTATAGCATTCTAATTGAATACCAACTGATTTATCGTAAATAAGATAGGAATTTATTTTAATTTATATTTATAATCAAATTTGTAATATATTTACTTGTTGACTTAAAATATGAATAGAAAAATATAAATGAATATTAATAAAAGCGTTAGTCATTTGTATTGGGTAATAATAGGTACATTGCATTAGATAAAATACGATGATGAATATGTAATAAAAATTGTTGTCCCTAAATATTGTTGTTAATTTATTTCTTATAAATTTTAAGTGTAAAATTTATTTCAAACTAGTAATTAGTAGTTGCTTATTTTTGTTAGATTAAACACCTTGTCAGCTGTCTGTCTATTAGGATGATTTCAGTGTAGTTGTTTTTTTTTTTTTTTTAATTAAAAATATCAATGATAGAAGATAGACAAAACTTAAAATTCGTTTCCCATAGTATAGTGTAATGTATTTATTGATACATTAAAACACACCTGTAGAATATTATTACCCAAATTAGGATTTAATTTTAAATTTAGGACTTATATAATAATAAGTTGTTATCTATTATGGTAGGAGGAGGTATTGAACGTCTAACTTTACCGTTGAACTGGTTATATTATTCATAAGATATTTTACCAAGGAAAAACAGTGTTTTATTTTATCTGTTGTGCTAATCATAATGATGACCTAACCAATGCTGTTAGGTTTTGTTAGGTATAATTTTTCTAAGACGTACTACTACAGTGGATTTGATTGTGAAAAATGTTTATAAAATGATTCACTGCCAATGGAATCTCACAACATTTAATAATTTTATTTATAAATTTATTTTACTTAGAATCAATAATAATTCAAACAATTTCAGATTTAAACAAAAATTAACATATAATATGATCTATTCAACTATTTTTCAGTTATAATTTACATAACTAGCTCAGAAAATAATTTTATTATCAGGATTCATTATATTTTTATTCATTTACAATTTTCAGTTATAAAGTTCATTGAAAAATAAAATACAATATTCTTTTAGATTTATTGATCGGGATAGAAAATTGAGTACGAAATCCAAAAAAATAAACTATCCAAAAATGAGATAATAATATACAAAAACAAATAATGATATAACTATAATACACTGAGGTTAGGTTAACAGTATTTTTATTGCTATTGATTGCTGGTCAATAGCTTATTTGTGGTACCTATTCATGTAGTTCACACGGAAAATATTTGAGGTCTTCGCAGTTCACACTGAAGTACTCATGTGAATAAACTTTAATGAACGTTTAAAACTAGTGTATTTTGTGGTTATAATGCATGTATAAATATAATACAGTAGTGCAATAAAAATCGAGGAAACGTAAAAAAAAACAAGAAAATTTGAAAATATTGGAATGTTTTTTTTGTACCTATATATAATCAAAAGCAATAATAAATACGATGTTAATATTATTATAACATGATTATTAAACCTTCAACAAGTAATTTTTATTTAGATCTAATATTATATACTATTTAGAATTTAATGAAATCCATATTAATAAATAAATCAATAAGGATTTTTTTAAAACTAATATAATTTTTTTAATATAATTAATATAATATTTAATACGTTATATTGATTTTGATTTTATTTTTATAATATTAGGCTTAGGTAATAGCTAGGCAATAGGGATTAGGACGGTATTTATTTATGAATTTCTAATTTTAAAACTTGATGTACTTACCATAATTTTAAACTATTAAATTAATGTACAAAACTACTTTATTTTATATTGTTTTATAATTTATAATAATTAATATTTTGATAGGTATTACAAACATTGTATACTGCCACCGAAGATGTATAATAAATAATAATGAATACATTTAATATACATCATCCATTGGCCATTGTATATGGATTAAAGATGTAGAATTAATAGTAATATGTCTACTGTATACATTTATCAATCGTGACTAATTACCACAAAATAAATAACTATACAAATAATAAATTATACAATTGAGCTTTCTATTGTATACTACAAAATATATATTTTTTCAGATTTCAAAATTGTTTAAATATTACATTTAAACCTTACAATTTCAACCAATAAAGTTTTTGCTTTATTTATATTTCAAGTATTAAACTAAATCAACATAATTATTATTAATATACCTATAATAAATACTTATAATTTAAAAGTTGTTTAAATAACGTCTAGAAGATTCAATTTAATTTAAATTTACTTTTGTAGTTTAAAAAGTAAAATTTTATTGTATAAGAATTTTAGATTTGTTATTTATATTATATCAGTTTCAACTAATAACCATCAACTAGTAATATATGTATTTAGTATAAATTGTCCTTAATATTATAAGGTACATTTAAGTTAAGTGTCCATTTAAATAATATATTTTTAATTCAAAAGTAGCCTAGTATTATGCCTATTTTTTTAAATAAATTTTAATTTAAATTAGATGTTAATAAAAACAAATAAACGATTATTCGAAAAACTAATAGTTTTCATTTTGAAGATATTCTTATTACGTAAATAATCAATAGGAAGTGTTTAAATACAGAAATTGATTTTCAAAGATGTTGATGCATATTATATATTAATTCTATAGGGACGATTCATTGTGGTATAAATATTATTACTATCGTAAGGTCGTAAATTATTTACATGGGTCACTACCGGTCCATCGCCAACTCGTAAATTATCGAGTACTCTATAGAAATGACGTCATATTTTTTTTCATCAGCTAGTACCTGTGTGTGCTATAATTTAATAAACTTCCAATATAGTGATTAAAAAAAAAAAAAAAACGAGAATACAAACAAATTACCGCCAAAAACGTGAATATAAATAAATAATAATTTACTGACGCGATTCAGGTAGGATGACGAATCGATTCCACCACAACCAGGATCTGATGTGTTATCAAACAATAATTGAGGATTTTTTTTTAGTATTCTTATTAATTAGCTACTATTAAAGCGGTGGTTGTTAGTTTATTGTATCTTCGTGTTATGAAGGTGTCGTTACACTATAATAATATTATATACTAATTACATTTTTATTGATAATTGACTAACAAAATAGCATGTTATCTGGTGACTAGTGTATTAATCGACCATAAAACATTTATAGTGCTTGTTGGATAGGTATTTAAATGTGTATCTATGAAGTGTTTTCGTAGATAAAGTGTTCATTTAATTGGTTTGTAAATGTATAAAAATGACTTTACATTGTTTTTGATATGTTAATTTAAAACAAATTATTTTAATAATTAGGTATTTATAATGTAACCGCCTGAAAACAGAATAATAATGCAATTATACATATACGACATATTACATATTTTTCACACTTATTGCAGTTAACCTATACGATTTTTTACGTACTTGTATTTTGCGTTTATACAATTTAACTTGTTACACGATTCCAATAGTAATTACCTATATCATTTCATATGTAATATAACTATGAAATGATTGGTAAATGTTTACTAAATTTTGGAAATTTCATATTTACTATGTATTGAGATAATAATAAATTACCCTGTGAATATATTGCATTTTTGCATTTTTATAGAATTATAAATATTATAATTTATTGTTTATTGTAAGAATGTATTGTATAAAATAATAATATGTTATTAATATAAAATGAACAATGTTTACAGCTATGATGACGGATTTTTCATATATATAAAATTAAGTGCGTAGTATGGCAGTATCAATCTGAATAAATTTAAATCTTCTTAGCATAAAACGAATATAAAGTAATTAATACGTCGTATAAATCATTGTACTCGTATAGTTATTGCTTGTTAATAGTTACTATTATTATAATATGCAATATTGTAATACTATAGACTATTAGGAAACTATATACGTGATTAAATATATATTATTCGCAATGTTTTTTAAATTATCAATTGACATTAAATGTTGAGCTGTAGTTGTAGAAATAAATTATTGTTTTAAATTAAATTAAATTTTTAAGGAAAAACAAAATTTATAAAAATCGTAGCTAACTTATTCTTATTTGTTGGTGAACCAATTAAAATTAAGAACATTGTATGTTAAGCCGGTCTCACACGACTTATGTACTTGGTCAATGTTGACCCTGGGTAGTATCTGACAAATATTGAGCTTATTATAAATAAGTGCTTAATATGTTTTATTTATGAAAGTTAGTTTTATAAATAAATTATATTTTAGATTCTGGATGAGTGGAGTGATGTATGTAAGTGTGTGACTTTTAATAATGGAAACATTTCAAAAAAATGTTTCAATTTTCAATATTAAGGTAGTTCCTTGTACTTTGAGAGATTTATAGTACTTAAGTACCTACTTTTAAAAATAATTGGTAAAATCTAAAAATGAAAATATTTATGTAATACCATTTTTTGAAAAATTAATTTTATTGTTTTGTTAATTATAAAATGAATAACTGTAAAATGTAAACACTTGAAATATTTATCAAATATGAGCTGTGCAATTTTCTTGTTGTATTATTTAATTGTTGAGTTATCGTAGTTTATACTACTATAGTAGTATAGCCAATAAAAAAATAACTCACCAAAGATTTATGAGTATGTAAGAATTTTTTGAATATGATGAAACGTGTATTTTGAGTTATTTATGCATATTTAAATTTTTTAGTTATTTATACAATATTCAAATCATGGTAACATTGTAACAAGAATTTCAAATCAAAAAATCAAAAAGTAAAAAAAAATATTTTTTGTAAGATATCGGTTTAATCTATTACACGACTGATTGAACAATAAATTATTAATAATAATAATATACTAGTATAAACAAATTTTAAAATATATAATAAACTAAAATAATATTAAGTTTACCGTTATATGTTTCCTATATATATTCGCATATATTATGTAAGTGGTAAAATTAATCGAATAACCGAAATGGTCGTTACAAAAATATATTACATGTAACATTTAATTAACGGATCCGGTCATCTTTATTTGAGTTATATTATGAATAGAAGGACAGTGCAGAAACAACTGCAGGTGATGATGAGCTGTGCATCATATCATTACATTCCACATACATTGATCGCAGAAATCGGTTGTTTGTCTGATGATTGCTCGTATACCTAAAAACTAATTAAAAACCTATTGAAGTTACACTATTTGTATCTTATAATTCATTTGGAAATCGACTTACATATTTGAAATATGTCTTAAGGCATACTCAATGTTCAATTACTTGTCGATACTAATCAGACTTGCTTAATTCTTAAATCATCAACCTTTGAAATGATAATTTTCACCGTATGGGATAAGTTTGTGTTTAAATGTTATTATTATATATGTTATTAATTAACCAGTAAAGCACATAAAATCAGATTCATACATTTATACCTATATATTTAGATTATATCCATCAAATAAGTTGTATTTATTTTATGTATCGAATAAAATAAATACAACTTATTTTTAGTTTTTCAGAAGAATTATAAAGATTCACGTTATACACTTAAAGTATATTTAATAAAATAATTAATTGAATAAACATTTTTATTTGGGACAATAATAAACAAAAATAAAGGAATTGAAAGCTCTTTTGCCTTTAGCACTCGTGATATATTCATTCGTTTTCTGAGGTGACTTTTTTGAAAATCAAAAATATTTATACGAGATGAAGATCTTTTTTTATCTGTATTTAGGATCATCTGTGATGAAAAGTGAACACATTATACGTAATTCATTTTCATTTATATCCATAATCGTTATTTTTTAATTACCACACATTTTTGTGGTTTTTTATATCCTGAGAAAACGAGAATCTTTTTTATTCTTAAAGTTATTAATATCGAAAGTGATTTCTAGTAGGAAATTTAATATAAATGGTCTTTACATTACAGAAATTTACATTACTTTTATTTTAACAAAAAATAGCGGGAAATGGAAATATTTACGTACACTGGTGTTATTAAAATTATATTGAAGTTGATTCATAATATTAGACATTTTAATACTAAATTTAATACAAGTTATAATATAAAATTTGTCCTCCACACTATCTCTGTAGTCTACTCAGAATAATTATTATATACAATTTCGTTTACAAATTTAATACATTTATTAGAGCGATTTAATCAATGACGAAGTTTATTTATTTTTAAAATGTCGGAATTCGGAATACTAATCGTTGTAATAAATAATAGTCTTATAGGCAACTCACGTATAGTGACAATCCGTCTTTTATAATTGAATTTTAATTAAGTAGTTAAAATTAAATAGGTATGTACCCTATATGTATATTGATTATAACTTTGAAAATTCATAAATATACTGTACAATTATTAGTATTTTAATTTATCTTTATATTGTAAATTTAAATAAAATCATTTCTATAATTTATGTTTTTACGTAATTTGAAACCCCAAGTCGAGCTGTGTAGGTAAAGTTCAAGAGGATTATCTATCAGTCTATCATCTGAACTTTAAAAAAAAACTTTTTCTCGCGACGAGTTCACATTATTTGTTTGTACAGTTTACGGTTTACGTCATATAATTGTATAGAAATTATAACGTATTATACGTGCACGTATATCAACAAAGATACCTGATACATTATGGCCTTGCGATTGATGTCCAAGTACATGCCGGATATTGCAAAATTGTACAAACCAAACGTGCTGCTGACAAATTCAAGTGCTTTATTGTTTCATGTGTTATTTTGTATTTGAAAAATTAATTTTAGGCTATAAATCGTTTTTAAATTACCAATACGTAGGTAGGTACCTACGTACGTTGGACTTCATTGGTCATTATTTTCATTTCTACTCGTCAATAGAATTCAATGATGTTCGTATGCTCTCGTGTTTTGCGAATGTCTGACGTGAATCATTACGACGACGTCACCATAAGAATTTCTACTACGTAGGTATAATATTTCATCTCCTGAAATTCGCGAGAAAAATCTTATCAAAATAATTGATTTAATTTTATAGTTTTCACGATTATCGTGATCGTGACCTTCCGTACAAAGAGTCCTCATTGCAATTTTAATTTAATTAAAATATGGGAATGCGACCACTACTCAAGGATCAGATGCACCTTGTTTATATTTTTTATATTTCCTTTATCTTGAAATTCGGGGTTTTCAAGGTGATCTAAATTAATTTTTGTTAAAAAAAAATGATTGATCAACATATTAAAATATTTACTTCCGAGAATATTATTGAAGTATACCTATATTTAATAGAACACAAAATAATCGGTATTGGCCACAATAACTTCTATTGTAAAATATTGAATGGTTTCACGGAAAATAATCTAATAAAAGTAATAACACTTAAAATTTAATTAGTTAAAATATTATTTGATCGTATAAAAATTAAAATAATTAAACTTGTATGTGCAAAATATAAACAATTATAATTTATTAATTACTACATAATACTAAACATTTTAAGCTACATATTTCAATATTTCAAGTACTTATTTACTAATTTAAAAAAATATAATGATAATAATTTTAATTTAATTGACAAAAAAATCAAGTGATATATAAATATATTTTTCTTAATGTTGCATATAATATAATATTACGTGTTTAAACTTAATTGAACCTACTTATTTAGAAATTGCCGTATAAATTACACGCATTTCAATTACACTTATATTCGATTTAAGACATTTACATTTTACATTGCAATTTTCTAGTAAACAACTTTAACAGAATTCATATTAAAATAGTTGTTTGTTGAGATACTTAATTTTTTGTTTTAGTTACAGGTATGTGCTATCAAAGATAATGTGTACACTTTAATGTGCAGTTAATCAATGACTGCATGAATTTTTTATAAAAAACATTTTATCAATTCATAACCACATTTTGTTTTATACATTATTTTTATAAGTGAGATATTTATAACGATTTACAACAGTACTACAATATTATACATTAGTGTAATTAATATTTGTATCATATTGTTTGATTTATATAATATTTCAAACGAATAGTATGCGAAGATTGTTTGTTGCTTATAAGCTATATGGTGACGTGGTAATTTATTAAATCACTACAGACGATTTATATCGAGACAACAGTAATCGATTTTTTTCATCTTCTTTTGATTATATAACTATATACTGCACAATGGTGTCTGGTTGGAATTCAGTGTTTATAGTGTGGTGTTATGACTGTAAACTACTACAATTTTCCACCTTGTTCCTCATAAACTCCTAAAATAAAAGTTTCCGGTGTTCATCGAACGTGTGACAAATTTATTTGGTGTGAGCGAAATGCCGAAATATCATTAACTCATGACTGCCCAGAGCACTTACTTCCAACCATGACGGTTCGAGTTGATTATTAGTGTAAGGTCAGAGAGGTCACGGGCGTCAGAGTTACATGACACCTTCGCTCGCCATTATTGATAGAAAATCGATGTGGTTTTCGATGATATTTATACGATATACACTCGTCGGAAACGAATTTGTAACGATCTTGTATTTTTGAGTGAAATAATTGGAACACAAAACGATATCAAAATACGCTTCAATAATATATACGTAGATATAAACGGTATAATCATATAGTTAATTCTTATAATAATATTATGGTAATTATATTATAATATAATATATAATACAATATATTATATTTATAAATAATTTTTAATGATTTATATTATATGTTATATTATGATAATATTGATAACGATATAAAAATAATGTAATTCAACTTTTAATAAATAATAATAGTAGTATTCATTTGATTATTAAATTCGGTAGAGTTCTACATTACTGAGAATATAAAATTGCTTTTATTTAACATTTTAAAATAATTAATTATTTATTTATTATTAATTATCATAATAATAATAATAATAATAATAACAATAATTTTTAAGAAAAAAATTAGTAGTTTTATTCAAACTATTAGTGTATTAACATAAGTTTGCATAGTTTATTACTGAAATAGGAAATGAACCTCAGGTATATAATTTCCTTTGAAAAATTGTTTATAAAATGTTGGCACAGTTAGAACTTATTTTATTTTGTCTTAAGTAAAGCTATAAAACGTAAACTTATTTCATTCACTGACTGGCGACATCTAGTTACATGAAAACGTTTATAACGATAGCCAATTTAAATTATTAAAATATTTATAAACGTCATTAGGTAATGTGTAACTGTGTAAGTTTAACCAATAAAGTAATAACTATACGTGATGGTAGTAGAAATTATTTATATTTATTTTTTCGAAGTGGAATTATTTTGAAGACAATATATTTCTACACATGTTTAGTGTTTGCACAGTATCACGATTATAAAGAAACGATTTTTTATAAGTGCATACAGACATACAACAATCATAGACGAAGACTAAATGCAACATTACATTAATCTCATGAAATTTAAACTTTCACACAAAAATAAAGTATCCATAGTAAATACGATAACTATAAAAGTAATTCAAGTACGAGAGGTGGCAAGATTTTGAATAATTTAAATACAATAGCCAAAATAGAGTTACCTATACATTATAGATATATATTGTATAATTTTATTTTAAAAATATTTTAATTATTTAATGGATAAGTTATAAGTATACAATATAATAAGAGAATTTGACCCTAACCTATTGACACACGAAGAAAAATCTAGTCATCTTTAAATCATCTAATTTAACATAAATGAGTACATCATATAAATAACTCAGTTATTTAAATAAAAGTAGAAAAATAGATTAAAATCTATTTAAAATAAGTAATAAATAGTGGTTAATTTGTTACTTAAATTTGATCTACCTATTACAAATTTTTAATCCTTATATAGTTGTGACTTAAAAAAAAAACAATAATAAATATATATTTCATTTATTATTATAAAAAATACAAAGGTACCTATATTTTATTGTTAGCGTTACTCCTAAAAGTAATATTTGATTATACATCTTAAATTTGGAACCACTTTTAAAATGGAATAGTTAAAGCTAATTTGGAACTTAAATATAACTTAATCTATAGATAAACAATTATAAAAAAATAACAGTCAGTCAATATTAGTCTATGTCAAAAAATATGAATATATTATTATATTGAATTAAACGCCCACGCGTCTTCTGAAGACTGTTCACTTAAAGAGTAGGTACTTATCCGTGTCAACATTATATTGTGTAAATAAATAAAGCATGATTTTCGCTATAACGCAAGTTAGTAAACTCATCATTATTGATGTAGTTAAATAGTTAAATAAAGCGATGGTTTTAAATGTTGATCATTCAATAGATTCTAATATTATCTTCACCTCATATCATCGAGTGTCTATGTGTATATTGTATATAATTAATATACACGGTAGTTCACCAAGCATGCTCTGTCTCCGTTTCACACTATTAAATTTAAATAATGTATTTATTAAAATTCTGATTTTTGGAATTCTTAAGTTTACTTAAAGACTATATTTTAAAATGCTTGTATCTTTTACGACAATTAAACAGAGTCCTGTGATGATGCAAACTTTTTTTCCAACGCACACGTCCTTTTTACTGTTAAACGTTAAGCAGACACGTAATGCACTTACATAAAATATAATATTATGTGGTATTCTTTCCTGTAGATACCCAAACAGTTTTTAAATTTATGTTAAATAAACATTAATTAAAAGAACCGTCAAATCATAATAGCTTCCATGTATAAATCTATTATCATTAATTATTATCCGTGGTACCTACAATACGTTACGTTTAATAAATCAGTAACTATTAGTTTGAATTTAAATATATTAATGTATACATCAAAATGTTATATCTATTTAACAGTTTATAGTAAAGAGGCTAGTTATTATTTGAAAAAAGAAGTTTTTTATGTATATTAACACAGGATACTCTTTAATTGGAAATAGGATCTTTAATAAATAATAATGATACCTACTAAAATTTTTTAAAAATTAAGAATCTAATACATTTGTTATTAAAGTGTAAAAAGATGGTGAGCATAAATCATCCTATAATTCCTGTTATGTACATATATTTTACACTATTATATTTTAGTTAAGAGAACGCTATTTTAGAATTTGTAATAATTTGAATTGGCACTATATTGGCAGTAATACCATCAATATTACCTACAAAAGTAATAAAAGTACAACTATAAATTATAAAGCAAAAAGCCATTTGTTTAGTTTTGTGTTTTAAAAATATTATAATTACAACTTTACAATGTCCGCAATAAAAATAGGGTAGATAAAATTGTTTTTAAATAGTCAAGTTGACTTAACAGAATATCATGCTTGTTCATGTAATAAACTCACACTCACATACACATATACAATTATACATAGCATTATAATATGTAAAGGTAGTTATTTTCATATTAAAACTGCATATAATATAATACCTCTATTCGTTCTTTAAATCCTTTAAAATCTAGACAATCGAAAATGAAGTCTATTATTATTTATTTAAAATAGAAACTTTTATCTTATATACATTGAGTATTTCAAGATTTATTGTAATACTATAATCATTAGGAGTTAAAGATATTTCTGATAAAATTGTTTTCGGAATAGTGAACACACGGCGAAGACGTTGAGCGACAATTGAACTTCCTATTAAGTATATAATTGTACTGTTTAACGGAAGCGGACATAGCGTGTATACGAAGAAGATGAATTTAATAATCAACTAGTATAACTATAAAAATTATAATAAATGCTATGTATAGTTGTGTTAGTGTATTATTATTGTTTGTAGTTCGTTTAACAACTTGTATTGTTATATACTATAGTCTATAATTATTTAGGTAGGTTTAAAAACGAAGTATATAAACCACGAAATTAAGGTTGCACAAAATATTCAAGATAGCTTTTTTACTTAAAAGCCATAAATGTATTTAATTTAAAAATAAATGATTTTTTAATATTAGTCAGAAAAAAATAATAGTTATTATAAATGTTTGATATAATAGAACAATTTATAAGGAGAAGAATTGTTTAATTAATGAAAAAAAAAACGTTCACTCACTATATAATATTATACCTTTAAATATCGAGAAATATGCACAAAACAGTAAGGACTAACAAGTTTTAAGGTTTTAACTGAAGTTCGAGTGTTACATATTATAAAAATATGGAAATAGACCATTTCCCAAAACGCAATAAAAAAATTTGTTGTGAGTTTGTAACTAATAAAAATATAATAAAAAAAAGCGGGTAAGTGGGTATCGCTCTGCTGTATATTAGGAGGTGGGGTGGACCTCAGACTATGGTAGGTTAAATTTGAATGCAATGATAGGTATCATTGTATACGAAAAACGATTCTGAACGAAGATGATTTGTCAGTTTAGGATATATTATATTTAAATATTGTCATATATTCTATTTTGAAACAAATAGTATAGTTTTTATATGTTACTATAGTTACTTTATAGTATCTGTTTATTAATAAAAAAAGTATTTGGCAACATCCGCATAATGAGAGTATGAAATTTAATTTAAATTTTGAAATATTTCGTATAAATTCGAACTTACTTTAAGCACTTATAAAAAAAATTGTGATTAACGATTTCGGATTTTTTTTTATCACTTTAAGAAAAACTTATAAGAAACCTTGTATTAAATTTTCAAGATTTTCTGGCCACCCAAAAAATTTTTATCGGCATTTGAAGAAAAAAAACTTAGAAAAGTCGAAAATTTCAATTGTCTATAAGTAGCTTAAAAATGGTCAAAATATTTTGAAAATTTAACTGTGAAGAGATAACCATAATATAAATATTTGGTGAAAATTTCAAGTATTTACAATGATTCGTTTTTGAGTTACAGCAAAATCAAAAAATCGATTTTGTCGAAAAGTGGTTTTTCGTAAAATTGCCGTTTTTCTGTCATTTTTTTTTTGTTTTTCTCGATTTTTTTGAAAATTATTTGAAAATGTTTACTTTTGACCCCCCAAAGTACCAACTAGATTTTTCTATTCAAAGAGGGGCTGAAGTCAAAAATCGGAGCATTATTACTGCTCCAAATGTTGTCGTCAGACACAAAAAAAAAAACACACATCATTGTAAAATCAATACATTCATCACTCCGTTCAGAATCTAAAATAAATTAACACACCAAAATACTCGTTTATCAAAATGGCGAAGAATAAATAAAAAAAAAATTGTATCAAAAAACAAATTTTTATAATAAAATATACGTATAGTATATCTTGACTTTTTATAAAAACATTTTTGATCTCTTTATAATAAATAAATTATTTTTCAATCATTGACATTCATTCATTGTGGTGCACGTTTCCCAGACAACATGATTTATGATATACACTTCCTACTTTAACTATTAAAAAATTTGGGTATTTTATACCATGCTATAGTAACATAAAGTATTATTATTATCTATTAGAGTAAACTCATTACAACTCGTGGGGGTATTAATTAATAATTGGTTCCAAGGTCAAATAAATTATAACATTATTTGATGTACATCAAATTATCCTTTTTAGTGTGTGTGTGTGTGTACGAATTCGGCATAAGTATCAGCTACTTTTGCAGTAGGTGTACACATATATAATATAAATAAAAATTATACATAATGACAATGGTAAATCTAAATTAAACACAACACATCGATCAAACCCAGTCGACAGTCGCGACCCGTATAATAGAAACGACGAGCGAGTAAAATTTAGTTGTACCGTTTTTTTTATTTCTCAGTGTCCTCGTATGTAAAACAGATGAGAAAAAGGAATACAAATAAACATATATTATTATTTTTATACGTGTCACCGCGGTATCTGTGATTTCGATTCGGTGGTGGTGGTATGTTTATCCTACGCGCGCCGTGTCGCAGAGTGCCTATACGGACGACGACCTGTCCATAAATGATATTATCATATTATTTTATCGATGCGTTTGTAATAAAATAATAATCCGTTTATTTCCGTCCACCTGTATAATGTTTAATAATATAACGCCGAATACTATGTATACGTGCCGCCGCGAGGCTTCCGAAACGAGAGGGCCTACGCAATACAAAAATACGCGTACACGAAAAAAGAAAACAAGTAACAACGTTTACACATTCGTACACGAGTTCCGAAGAATAATCAGGTCAAGTTCACTGTGTCGCGGACGTTTAACACACACACACACACACACACACACACTCACACGATTTGTCTACGGCCGCAGGTCAGACAGGTATGCGGATACGCGCCCACAATCGAATTTATGCGATCCCGACGGTTGTTACTCGTTAAAAATTGCCAGCGTTGTCACGGGTCGCAGTAGTTTTGCACGGCGTTCGACCGACGAAAATAGGTAGGACTGTTGTTGTAGAACTCTCTATTTACGAGTTCAGTGGATCACCGCGTCGGCGGCGTATGATTTATATGGATATATTGTACACGTCTATGTATATAACAACATTATATGCGTATTACATGACGTACATTATTGCAGTGTTACGCCAGTCATCCGAATATATAATATGATATATTATTATAATACGGAGTGATCTATTTAAAGCTAGGCAATCGTTAACATTCAGAAAACGTTTTTGAAAATATTTCTTTTAAACGGTAACAAATCCGTTATACGAGATAATGTATTTTTGGAAAAATTAAATTTTTTAGTGACAACGTGCATTTTTAATTCCCCATTTCAAAGCAAAATATTTTTTGAAATACTTCAATACTTCAATACAAATTTTGGACTAATATATAGTTTTTGAATGAATTACATAAGTATTTAAAGTTTAGATGAGCGAAGGTCGACATTTCACGAGGTACTTCCCCCTGCATCATTTCACTCCACTCTGCTCTCATCTATAAGTTTAAATCATTATAATTTATACAATACTAGTCAAATTCGTACTTATTTACTAAAGTATTCCAATAAAATGTATGATTTGAAATAAGAAATTAAAAATGCACATTGCCACTAAAAATGTAAAAAAAAAATAAAATAAAAAATAATATTGAAGATTTTTTTTTTTTAGAAGTTCTATTATTTATAATCACTTAAAATTATTTTCGAACACGTTAATAGTTTTTGAAATATTCAAATATGAGTGCAAACGGGTCACTCAGACTCAGTAGGTACATACTATATGGGATAGTGCGGAGGGTGCGTCTGCGGGCGCGTGGGCCGTTACCAAAACGGGGACCACTTCCGCGGTCGGTGATGACGGGTGACAAAATGAAAAATGAAAAAAAAAAACGTGTTACACTCGCATCGTCACAAAACAAATATTCAATATTCGCAAAACAAACTCCGCGCAAACCGTTTACCGTCTGACCACACACACGCACACGATGATAATTGTATACAGCCGTCGAGCGATTTTATTATCGTTTTTGCGGCGTTACTTTTATTATTATTATTTTTTATTTACATTGATGTTATGGATATTTACTCGCGTGTTTGCTGTACACACGCAAACAAGTGTCTTGTAAACCGTAAAATATATTGCACGCAAACATAATATTATGATAAACGCGTTCGCGTGCAACGACCGCTGTACATATTTCGCACGTTCAAAACAATATATACGTAGGTAGTATATAAGGTATACATATTATTGTATTTACTTGCCTCTCGAGCATAATGATAATATATAAATCAATTGCGGTAACCCGATCGATTGTTATCTGCACCATTAACTATTATAATGCGTATTACTGCACGTGAACGTGTGTTTTAATAAAACGTTTGCGGTCGATCGCGTTGTGTACATAATATAGCGTTACGATGACACGCGGGTAATTAATATTTTTACGTTTAAAATAATATATAAAATGTGCATTTAATTCGAAGTACGTATATTGTAACAGATACCTATTATAATACATTATAATAATATTAGCATAATTTGTTGGTTTTATAACCAAAAAATATTTGTTGTGATAAATTGCATAAATGTGCGTATAGATACATTCAGAGATTTGCTATACGAGTTTATTGTACGAATTTAATGTATCGTATTAACTATTAACTATAAATAAAATAGAAGAGACAGTGACGCAGCATTAGGATCGAAATATTGTAATATTTATAATGTCGTGATTTATAGTTATAAATATATTTTTTTTTAATTTTAGTGATTATAGATGCAATCAAAGTTAAATAATACATTTTATGAAATGTGTATGTGAATTCAACGTTGCTTTTAAATAATTGAAATAAAAGTGGAGAAAAAAATTGTTGAATTATACATGGAGGAACATATTTTTAGACACATAATAATGATTGAAACAAATTTAATACGTACATTCAATGTTAAATAGTTAAAAATATAGTTTAAACATGTTTTATGACTTGATGTATGAAATAATCATACAATTAGCATATAAATAAAATAAAAGTTTAATAAAAAAAAATTAACTGATTAATTAGGCATTTTTAAATTTTTAAATAACTAAATATTAATGTTAATATAAAAAAAAGTGTCACAATATTGTTGAATTGTCTTCATTCAATTGGAAAAAAATATATTTATTAGATGTAATACTCGAGATAAAATCGACCTCAACCACAGAATTTTCTATCTATATAAACGATAAACGTAATATACAATAATATTATAATATAACAAATGAAAAACCGCTTGAATTAAGTAAAAAAAAAAAAAAGAAAATATATAAACTACCGTTTTTATATAGAATTTGAAGATATCAAACATATTATTACATAGTTTATTTTTTAGTGATAAAAGTGATATCATCGTTTTGATAAGGATCACAGTATACTACATTAATACATCTGTTCTATATATTATTTTGTGGAGGTTGATAATCATAATACTTACATTACCTTTAATCCATGTTAAAATTATTTCAACTTCCCCAAAAAGGATTTTTTTTTTAAAAGAGTTATAATATGTATATCCAACTCCCACATTCTCTTAGAATACATGTACTTACTTAATTATATAGAAAAATGTGTATGTGTACGTGTAATATTATATACATAATATTTACAGATAATAGACAGACCTGTTAAAATGTACAAAATCAATACCATAAATTAGATATAATATATTTCTAAATAATATGATATGTTCGTGTTCTGGTTACAGTATATATTTTTATATGTTCATTGTCATGATAATGTATTCATATTTGAGTTTATATTATGCAGTTCTAACGGATTTATTGTCATTATTTATATTAAATTCGGATTTGTACAATTTTTAAGTAGCTCAAAGTCATTTAAAAATGTGTGAGTTATACAATTTAATTAACTATAATTAACTAATGTGAAACGTAAATATACAGCATGGTTAATTGTGATAAAATTTAGTTGAATAAAATGTGATTCAATTTTTTTTACTGTGAAAAGTTTGAAATGACCTCGGCCTTTAATATTTTTAACATGAATGAGAAATTAGTTATTTTGTTCGATTGTAATAATTATGAATACTGTTCGGATACTTTCGTGGTTTTTACAAAAAAAATGTATTTTAAAACTAAAAATTAAATTACAGTGAACTTTTGCGTGGCTATTTAATATTAATATGTTCTTGTAAATATGAATTTCCTTTCTTTCATTGTTTTCGATTGTATACGCACCTGCAAAATGTTGTCGAGCAGTTTGTTGTTAAAAATTGTTCGAACACGTACATCGTGTAACAATTAACGCGGTACACATCGATGACAACGATTGATATCTTGTAATTAAAAATTCTGTTTACATTCTTAACGAAAATATTTTTTATTTTGTGATCATCCGATCACGATTACGAGTACTAGTTGTATTGTTGTTTTCTGTTGTTATATATAATATATTTCTTTGGCGTTCATTATCGAATACAAATACACCCGCGCACGCTCGAAACCCATAAATATGTGGAACATAACCCAATACGTTTTGTTTATGAGGTGCCACTTGATTGACGGTTATTGTATATAGCTATGTAATAAATAGAATTATAGATTATGTTATATATACTTATATTACTGTACATTGAAACGTCTCCAGAATATTGTTAAATGTATGAAGTATAATATTTATGATTCTAAATTGACATTGTTTTAAAATTATGGGCTAGTACTCACCATATTTACTTATAAATTATGCATTTTATAATAATTATTAAGTGTGTTTATACAAACACATAAAATAATATTAAACCAGTTATTAATTAAATTATTATTTGTGTAAACTATTAAAATTTTGATTCTAGGGCAAATTATTATTTTTTCCCACTCTAAGCTCTAAGGTGATCATTAGAAATAAAATAGGACATATAGAATTTAGTTTAATAAATATTTTCATACTTAAATATTATAATTATTACTCATCCTATATTAAAACTAAATATAATAATACACTTACGTATGAATTAATCTAATTAAAATAATCAATACATCCGAGTAAATAAAATAATAACAAAAAAGTATACGTAAATTATTGTTTAAATAGAAAAAAATATAGGTATTTTATACACACATTAAATGTGTAATGTTAAGCAAATTTAAAGCATTAAAAAAAAAATTGGTTTATTTTACTTTAACTATCAAGTAAACTAAACATAAGTGTAAAAGGTATACATGTTGAAAAGGTATACATTTTCAACGACGACAACAACACTATAATATGAAGCTATATATTACGACAATAATTGCCATGATATATTTTTTTGCATATTGTATTCTACCTTATAATTATTATAATTTACTGGCATATGCCAATTTTCTACCTCACATAGAATACTTCAGGCTATGTACATATTAAACAAAAAGCCGGTAACGCCGTTATAATAGTTGCAATAAATTATTCCTTTTCAACCAATAGGTACTTACCTACTATAAATGTGGGTCAGTAAAATTTTTTTTGTTATGTTTTCAGGTAGATAACTAAATCCTGAAATTCTAATTATAACTGAGAAAATATATTTTAAAAATACCTTATACTTTCTTGTAAATAATACTGCAGTAACGAATAGTTACTAAGTTAACCGTAGTATTGTATAATAATATCTATAGAGGTATATAATTATTGTATTGTATTTTTATATTCCACTTGTAAAACTAATATACAATTATATTTAATCGAATTATTTATGTGATTTCATTGATTTCATTGATTTCAATTAATAATTCGTATTTAAATAATGTAAAAAAGTGTAATGTAATATATAATATTATATCACGATGAAAAATCTCCATTGAGAATTAGGTTTATTTACTGTGTTTATTCATTGTACATATCATTAATTATATAGATTTTATACTATATAGTATTATACAAATAATTATATATCAATTAATATTATTGTTTATCGTATGTATCAGATATAGTAGTCTAAATAAAATATCACGTTAAAAATATTTAAATTTTAATTAAATTACGTACTTTTATAAGAGATATAATTAAAAAAAAATTATTTTTGTTGAAAAATAAGTTTCCTAGTATGAAATATTTTATGTTGTTAATAGTTTTCAATACTTTTCATGATTATTTTTAACAGTATTATTTTAGATTTCAAGGTGAGATAATCATGTAATATAACTGATAATAGGTACATTATAAATTATTATGCGATTGATTTTGGACAACGTAAAATTAAAATGTTTAATGAATACGTCATAATATTTAAAGTTAATTTCACAAAAATTGTGTACATTAATTGTATTGTTCATTATGATTGTAATAATTACAATATATTATGATTCCTACAAGATTATCGCATCTAATTGCTAACAATAAATAAATAATTATAGATGTTTTTTACATTTTATTCATAATTACAATAATATAGGTAGTAATTAATTCTCAATCCCGGTACAATTTGAGTAATCGATAGTACTGGGTGATTCTTTTAACAGTACACACTCATTATTTAAAAAAAATATTTATGCATATGCAATAATCTTTTACATAATCTGAAATTATTATAAAACAACATTATTATTAAAAATTAATACATTTTTATTGTTAAATGCTCATTACTTTTTTGAGTGACAAATAAAAAAAAAAATTATATTTCATTGCAAAACATTTATTTGATGTCATTTTTATACATAAAATCGAAGTTAAACCAGTATAGTGCGTCGATTTCTGGCTCTCATGTTATAAATTTATTTAGTTTTATTCGTTTTATCATGTACGCATTATGGAATACGAAATTATTTTATTATCTACTACGACTCACTATATAATGTATCGTAATATTATAGGTACGTTATACACACAAAGTAATTTAGTTTTTAACTTTATTTTTAATTCTTATTTGACTATCCATACAAATTGATTATTTGCATCCTCTTCGGTCCCAATTGCTGCGGATAATCGACGCTCGCTACTGTACTTAATAAGTTATAATACGTATAAGAATTTAAAGTTTCAATAAGTGGAACAATGTACCCAAAATTTTCTATGTACATACGTATATTCCTGTACCATTCCACAAAAAGTGTTTTCTTAATTCATATTAGTGACAATAAAATATGTAAAATTAAATATGAAATAAAGTTTTTGTGTAACAGGTGGTAACATACCTAGTTGATTTGGCTTATTATTATTAACCCGTCATTGGTATCGTGGTGAGCGCCGCGCTCACCTCGTTAGTATTTTGAGAACCACTTGTTTATTTATGACTTGATTCATTTGATACTATTTATACCTTCAATTGACACATGTCTAAATATACTTTTGTAAATATAATAATTTTATAAATATTTCTTGATTAGATATCAACATGCAATGTCATTAGTATCCATAAAGTGAGCGTTGCGCGCCATGTCAGACCACTCGAGCCAAGATGAATGATAATAATAATATTATTATATATATAAAATTATAAATTAATTTTTATTGTTCAAAATATTTATAATTAAGGAAAATTGTAAGAACATTTTTAGTAAAAGATTAAAATATAAACAATTTGGTGTTGGTTTCAATATTCTATGTTTATTATATAATGAGTTATGTTGAAAAAACAACGAGGTGAGCACGGCGCTCACTCAATACCAACGGTGGGACGCTGCATGGCGATACCAACGACGGGTTAAATTCATGGCGTGTTGCCTAGTAACGATAAAACGTATTTCTATGTTGACACGGAAACAAATGTAATACATTTAAAAAGAAAGTTCATGATCAAAATATAAATTAATTTTTGTAACGTAATTATAAAATATATTTATTTTGTTATTGAATAATACAGTATAATAGTTATAATAATTATTGTACAATGTACGAACATTTAATATACAATTGTATTGTTTTATAAATCTATACTATCATCTTCGGTTATTTTATACAATTCCATTTCTTGTGTTCCTCATCGCGTTCTTCAGTTCCTTAACTATTCTAGTTAACAAAATAATTATCAGTTTTGTTCTAATTAAAAAAATATCAATTGTAGAAAATTGAAAAATGTCAGTATTTCCTACTTCTATCGTAATTGTTTTATTGTTTTAAATATAATAAAAATGTTCAAAATATTTATACTTATTAATTAATAGTTTTTTGCTATTTTTAGATATTTTAAAAATTGTATCAATCTAATTTGAGTTGATAACATTTTTGTTTTTCAGTCAAAAATAATCTTTTTTTTGACGTTTAAAGTTCGGATTGTATATTTACACAAAAAATAAAGATTTTATGATATTTTAGATGTAATTTAAAAATAGTAATTCTAGAGAATAGAAACTTTTTGCTATTATGTGCATTACTATTGTCTTTTGTCTATACCTACGGCTGATTCAACCATCTTATTCGCGCGGAATTAATTTTCGTATACCTAAAATTATTTATCATTAAAATTTGACGAATCCGTTTATTCAAGTATGAGATACACTAGAAACCCCACTTAAGCTCTAATTATAGAGCAGAGCGAGTTACCTTAGTTTTTTTTTATATAAAAATTATATACAATTTATACAGTACACGTTTTGATGACTTAATATAAATTAAATTAGTACAAGACAACAGACATACACTATACACAATTAAATATTTATAGTTGAAAACCTAACCATATTTATTGAATGCAATAATATTTATTATAGTGTTCTACTAATATATAATTTATATTTACAATAATATTATGGTGTATATTGTATTACGTTGGATTTTTGAGAGTATACTACCTAAACAACCTATAGGTACCTACATAACTAATATTCTATAAACTAGCCACTGTGGTTATGCATAGATTAAAGCTGTAAGATAAATTTGAAGTTTACTGCTATATATTTTGAAAGGACTTTATAGTATAGTGTTTTTATGTATTAATATTACATAATTATTATGTAATTAGTGATAAAAACTTTTTAATTTTAATTTGAACAATTATTTAAGATTTTATTTAGAAGTATTAAAATCGTAACTATAATTGATTATAATCCATTGCTAACATATGTTTCATCTATTTTTAGTAAGAACTTAAGTAGAATAAGTAATTGACATTTGACATGATATAATTTTACAGTTAAAATGTTTCTCATCTAAAGCAAATCGAAAAAATATGCTATAATTAAACATTTTTACTCTATTCATTTTTAATATTTTCCAAATGTAAGTATTTGTGATACATATTTAGACCATAAAAATTGTAAATTGAAATCCATTTGTTACATTTACATAGCTACTATCTATGCAAGTTATTATAGTTTATTTTAAATAAATTAAAGAAAGTAACATTTTACAATAGCATATTGTGTTACAGTAGCTTTGTTTTGAATACTGAAAATACAGTATTCTATTATTTACAGAGAAATATTTTCTATTAGATTTTTAGAATCTTTTTTTTATAGATTGTTTCAACTAACACTTTTACTTTTAAATCTTAATAAACTATGATTTGGTAAGTATAATGCGTGCGAATATAGATAAAACAATCATAATAGTATAAATAAAAACCGAGTCTTTTCAATTAAGATTCAATTCACTTATAACAATATTAGGTACCATTCGATATTAATAAAAAAATAATAATAAATAATTGTAATATAATAAATTTCTTTCTTATTTTTTTGTGTATTGTTTTAGATTACTGAGTTTTAGCTATTGTAAAAATTTCGTTGGAATTAAATAAAATCTCGTTGATTTGAAAGTCTAATAGTTTATTATCAATACTAAAGAAAATATACGACTTTAAGATTGGTTGGTTGCCATTGCCCATAGGTACTATGGATGTATTTAATATTTAATCTTTCAACGTTTTAATCCTTTTTCGACGATTTTTCATATCAAAAAACCTATATTTCAATTAAGATATACCTAGTTTTTAGTGACTATAAATAAGAATAATAGATTAATTAAAAATAATTCTTATTTAGTATTTTTTTTTTGTTTTTATCATTTAAAATAAGACGTATTACAATAAATAGATATTAAGTAAATTTGATAAATTGACAAATAACGTAAATGACACGATCAACGAGGTATTGAGGAATTAAATTATTGATAACACCTAACCTGATTTAGTACCTTTAAAACTAAAATGATCGAAATAATGAAACGAATTATTAAAGTAACTCTGTTCGAGTGAAAGAGATTTGCATAAAGTAATCCTATTGTTGAATTGCAACTTAAAATTAACGCGGGATATTGGAAAATAGCTACAGGTGTTGCATTTTGACATTAGACGTCCTCTATTCACGTAGGTCGTGATTGATAATTGGATATAAATCGTATAACACTTTTTATTACACCAAATGTCCATTCTCAGCTACTGTATAAATTTGCATATAGTAACTGAATATATATGTATTTAAGTAAGCCATTTAAACAATTGTAGTGCCTCGTGATATTAACCGTTATAGTGTTAACGTATTTTATACTGGGATTATTTATTTATGACGCACAACATTAAAACTTAGTTGCTTATTATTTATTATAATACAGCCTAGGGTAATATGAATTTTAATAAATCGATTTTAAAATTTAGAAAAATAACAAACCGCTAGTACCTTATAAAAAAATTATTTTCGGGCTACATAATTTCATCGCTTTGTTGTTTGTAGTTTGACCGACATCACGTAATAATAATTACCTATATGATCTAGTTTGCGCATTTTACAATTAGCATTTTAATAAATAAACACATACAAAGCTGAAAGCATACAGATTTTTTACTTTGTACAGCACTATGATTTATGGTCGATGATTAATTTTGATAGGGGTATTTTTGTTGTAGGTACCTGTACGCGCTGTCTGTCAATTATACATAAAATTATAATATTCAAACATGTCAAATATATACAATGTTGAATTATTATATAGAAATAAATTATTAAACAATTACTTATCTTACCTAAAGCTTTTTTCATGCTCGTAAAAAAAAAATGTTACATGTTAATTTTACGTTTTTGATTTTTGGTTATTATTATAGTAAATATAAAATAGTAATTTAAATAATTTAAAAAAAAACTCATTCGTATACAAACTTATACCAGAGACAATATAATATAAACAATTAATTTATTTGTAAGGTTATATTTTTGTAAAGTACTTAATTAGTGATCAATATATGTATAGTGTACCTATCTTCCTAAAGATATATAATAATAATAATAATAATAATGTATTACGTCTTGTTACCAGTACAATACCACGATACTTTGAGCGAAACGGTTCAGGTTGAGATGTAACGATAACAAGGTTACAGGTTGACGTGTAAAATGAACACGTTAGCGAGAATTAAACTAGGATATAATTTTGGTAGCGAGTTTAAAGAATAAAGAAAATCGAAATGACCGTGAAATCGTCGTTTTCATTAAATGACACTGATACAGGCTACAAAGATCATTTAAAAATATTAAGTTCTACCTTTCGCGTATTCACCTCTATATTGTTTGTTCAATGTACATCGTGTATTCGTGTTATGCAAGTACTCCAAACGAGATCGCTGCAACGTTAAAAACGTGAAATTCTCATCAAAAACGATATATATATTATTAATAAATTATGTATAATTTATCTTATGTTTATACATTTCTGACCTAATTAAAATATTTCGTTAAACATAATTATCAACATTGCCTATCAGTATTAGACATTAAACTTTAAAGTAAGTTCCTAGTCATAGTTCTAAATGTGTTAACAAAATATTTGAATTTTACAACCTTGCCTATGTTGTCAGTTAATGCCTAGGCATTGACAATATTTACTACTAATGTTAGGAATTTATAATATTGGCTAGGCATTTACGTTATTAACTAATTTACATCATTGACGGTAACATAATATATACACTGCAATAGTCGTAATAGATAGACTCACGTCCGAAAAAACATCGAAGTACTTCATAAATATACGTACCATATAATAATACATAAACCTAACCTTACCTAACCAATACATCCGATCTTACAATGAATAATAATCATAGATCTATCAAGAAAATCCAACGGAACATAGAAGTTGACGTCTTACAATCCGTATGTGTGTGTAGTCGACTACGTATCGCAGTGTTATGCTGCAGACGTATAGTGTTTCGTGCAAATAAACATTCTGTGAGCCACGATTATGATCTTGATGTGACTACAGTACAGTGGTTCGCTGACGATCCATAGATGGTATTTTCTAATTATTGGGAGTATCGCTGTCAAGGCTTGTTGGATTTCTGTGTCCGTTTGCGCGTTTGTTGGATTTTTCTTTCGATAAGAACAAGCGATTTAAATAAACAAAAAATATTATGCTCAAATAGTACCATTGTGTTATCCTATAATGATTTTATAATTTGTATCAATCACTAAACGTTTAATGAATTAATATAGAGAGTTAATGACTTCTATAATAGTCCTTTACACACGACTTAGTAGCCAATGATTGATCCATTAAATTTTAGTGAAGCATTAAATTAATTTATATCTTATATAACTCAGCCTAATATTAGCTTATTAAAGATACCTATACGCAGTGGCGTAGCCAGGATTTTTTTTAGAGGGGGGGGGGGTTTAGTAATAAAATAAAATAAATCTACAACCGTATTGAAATAATAAAATAATTGAATGATAATGATTATTATTATCACCAGTGCAGTCGATAACGTGAATACAGCATAACAGAATACATTTCACCATGAACAAATGATTGTATTTCTATATTATAAAAATTATATTTTTGATAAAAATATGGCCGAAGGGGAGGGTTTAAACCCCCCCCCCTTTGGCTACGCTACTGCCTATACGTGTTTTGACGCATAAACCTTTATAGTTTAATAGGATTTAAAAGTGTAAAATTCAAGGACATATTATTTTGCTGTATTGCTGTAAATTTAAAAATATTACAATAGGGACTTGAACATTACTTTATGCAATTGTATATACTATATGTTATTAATAACAACTTATTATTAATTAAATTAACAGAATGAAATTACTGAGTTTTTCTCTGCAATTCGCCGAGCCAATTCGCTCCTGACTTTTTATTATTAAACGATAGTTAAATATTCGTTTAATGTTTGGTTATTTCTTTATTAGGCGTCAAGTACATATTATGTATATATTAGAAGGAGTCTTGTCCAAACTATTTAGTGCCACGCGCCGTTCGAAATGCTTTACAAAATATTATACGACTAGACCAACAGTGAGTTGACTTGGAAAACAATGTAATTTAACTTAATAATAACATATAAAACTAATAGTTTAATTTTGAAAGTGTCCGCTTGACCGCCAGCAGTGTACTGAACAAAAATTCCAAATCGTATATTTAATATCTTATCAACCAACATATTACGCAATTAAACCAGAAATTATGCAAATTATTATTATTAAATTGAAAAAAGTAAACATTTTTTCAAAAGTTAGATAAAGATTACCGGGTTTTTTATAATTGTAATTATTGACTATTTATAATCATACTAAACATCAAGCCTAAATGGGGCATATAAAGAGGTGATATAAATAATTTAATAAGTTAATTAATTAATAACAATTAAATGTTCTAATTTTATGTATAGACGATATTTCCAACATATGAATATAACATAACTGTCCCTAACAGAGTTACCCGTGCAAATTTTGACTATCTAAAAGTAGCATTTAAAAAAATTATTTTTCGTTTTACAAACTTTACCTCTTTATAATATTAGTATACAGATAAGATATTTATAATATATATTAATTTTTCAATTATAATATATGTCCCATTAACACTATTATTTTTAATGAAGTAGCAATAGTAGCATATACTAATTGTTATACATAAATTTAGATATTATACAGTGACATCGACTGATTGTCAATCTTCTTGAGTATTCGCTTACGTTAATTAAATTTGAAATTAATTTATTTTTGTCTTCTCTTATCTTTATTTTATTCAGTGGCATCTATGATTTAAAATGTCCACAACAATTGTTACGTTCAATATGATTTCTTTTTGTCTCATATAATATACAGTTTAATAACTTAATATCTTGTGTAGTTTAAGCATTGTAACGACGGATCCAGTCAAGATGTAGACCTGTTATTTGGCACTCATCTCACTGCACTCGTTCCGTCCCATTTAGTTGGTTTTTAATTTAAATTTGAAATAAATAATGATAACGTTAGGTTAGGTACTTTGAATATGTTACTCCTTTTATAGTACCTAATATTACTATTTTAAATATCAAAAATCACAATAAGTACATAAAATAAAATATTTTTTTTTAAATATAATTTAAGTGGTGGCAAAAAATGGTGTATACTAATATATATCTATATGTATTAGTTCCTTTATTAAATTCTATTGAATTAAAAATGTATTGTTTCATTATTTAATGTAATAGTTTAGAACATCGCGTGAAAGATTTTTTTTAATAATCACTTATTTTAATTTTATATACCTATTTGATCAAGATCAAAATATTTTCATATCACTAGAATCTTAAAAAAACTACTCAAAAGAGTTGAATACGAAATTGATACTTATGCAACTTATATATTTTAGCATGTAATGTAAAAATATAATACAACAGTGTAAACCAAACTTATTTATAATAATGGCTATTCGATGTTAAATAAAAAATGAAAATGAAAATTACTTATACGATAATTTACAGAAAAACAAAATAAACAAGATATTAAATTATTGATAGACATTTTATTTTGTGTCAATAGATTCGAAAAAACTTGTTAAACGACCTGTTTTGGAATTCACGGTATTCCATTCGCTTTTATATGCAACTTAACCATATAAAGCCGTACTCATTTCATTTCGGTATTCCCCGACGTATGAATAATATTCTTAACGTTTATATAGTATAATTTATACATATGTATATATTGTATAAACATTTGGGCTTGAGAGCTACAACGAATTTTTATAATTATAATCAAACATAGTAGGTCATAGAATTTACTATTGTGCGTGGCACGTAATAGATCGGGCGGGGAGCGTGATCGTACTAGACAGGTTTAATAATACTTGACTATGACATGTATATTATATTATATACTAATATGCTATGTATATTAAATAAATAGTTAATAAATCGCACGCTATTAATGTACCTATTTGTTTTTATTACCAACATAGTATGCGAGGTGTTTCGTACCCACGTGTTTCGTTTCAAACCATTAAAATATAAACTTTATATTTATAAAGTTTATAACACTATTGTTAACTTATAAGCATAGATTCATCTGGCCGGTATTTAAACCGTCCTGGCGTCCTGTATATCTTTAATATTCGAATGACAAAGGTAAATAGTACCGATGTTCGTCATTGCTTTTATTTCTCCTCAACGGTAACCAATTTCCTGTCACACATTCAATAAATTAAGTTATTATGATCACTATATGTATAGTATTATACGATGTGATTTAATAAGCATGCTCACCTCCATTTTTCCTTTAGTAATGACTTTATTTAAATTATGATTTTTAGAAATTTTTAAATAAAGATAGTAAAATAAAATTTAAAAACCACAATATCTTAAAGATGAGGTGTTTTTTTGCACTACTTAAGGAGTGTCCTGAGGTAACATAAGATCCTATTTTTCCAATAAGAACCTCCTTTTTTACTGTAAATTATTTGAATATTTTGATAAACTTAATTCGAAATTCAAATGAATAGTTTTTAAGTTATTATAATGCTTATATTAAGAATAATAGTTCTTAAAAATGGTTTTACGAAAATATTAAATGGTACATCGATCTAGTATTTATTACACTCAACCAGTGGCGTAGCCAGGATTTTTTTTAGGGGGGGGTTTTTTTTTTAGTAATAAAATAAAATAAATCTACAACCGTATTGAAATAATAAAATAATTGAATGATAATGATTATTATCACCAGTACAGTCGATAACGTGAATACAGCATAACAGAATACATTTCACCACGAATAAATGATTGTATTTTTATATTTTTGATAAAAATACGGCCGAAGGGGGGGGGGGGGGTTTCAACCCCCAAAACCCCCCCCTGGCTACGCCACTGCACTCAACCATTTTTATAAATTATAAATATTGATGGTTTAATATAAATTAATAAAAATATTGTACTACCACAGCCCTTATATTTTACAAACCCATTATTTCATAGATCTAATATTCTATTAGTACACAAAGTTAAATAATTCAAAAAATATTTGTTCAAATTTTTATTTTAATACATCAAATTTTTCAGAAAATTTATCCATTCAATAATTTATTACATAGCAAGGGGATTGTTAATCGAAATTTAGTATCTTCATAGTACACTCTTTAAGTAAGTAGTACAAAAAGGAAATTTAAATTCACGGGAAACTTAAGAATTTAATTAAAATTATTTCAACAATCAAATTTTGAATAATTGTATTATATATATCGTAGTATAATGCTCGATAAATCTTCTTGTGTGGTAGATGATTCCGCGTTGATCGTTCGTATTATCGACAAAGTACCATAAGCATATAGATGAGCGTTTAAAGTGATTTTGAATAAAACAAAAACGACGATCGGGTAAAACAATATCACGGGCCATGTCGGATATCTGTTGCCGAGTGCTACGGTACTTCCCACGCGCACACGGCCGTAACATATTATATCGCAGGTATAAGGTATTCCTCTCGAGTCTATGATGACGATCCTCTGCGAAGGAACGTGTTAATTAACAAAACCGAGACCGCGCGGATTCGCTGGTCCCGGGCGTGTCAATAATTGCCGCACATTCATTATAATATATTCATATAATAATAATATTAATATCACACCGCAATCGAACACCCAAGTGCAGGACGGTACGCGTACAACACACGTCTTATTATACTATCAATATGTACTGTATAATATTATCGTACGTCTTTATTATTATTATTATTATTGCTTTTTTGTTCCGTTCGATCGGCACGCGTACGGCTCGCATATTATTATTATTATTATTAAACATTTATTATAATATCAATTCAATAAACATAAACCGGTGCGGTGTGTGCGATCGGATGAAACACACATCCGGACCGCCCTCCGGGACGACGGGGGTAATGCAATATACAGGCACCAACCTGCTCGTACAATCATAATAATTCTAACGGCAAAAATAATAATTCGCCAACGTAGTGTGTGCGAAAACGTTTATATTATTATAATGGCGCGCGCAGACGCTCGCACGGTAATCACTAACGGTCCAGATTTGCCGCTGCGAATCGCCCCGCGGGCCGCATGGGGGACTCGGCCGGTTCCGGTTAACCGGCCGCGGCCTATCTCTCTCGCCCGAGACGGCGGCCATATAATATTATTATACCTGTCCGTTTATCATATTATTATACGCGTTCGGTCTTCTCGCGGCCGACGTAACACTATGATTTATTCGCGTGTTTAAAACACATCGACGCCCGCGAAATACACGTAGGTACGCGCCAATAACGCTGTGTTATATTACATGATTATTGCGAATAAGGTTTCGCAGTCGGGGTATTGACCTGTTTGTACCACCGAGCGAACACTATACGCGTGTAGGTATACACACATCACTTCTAATTCTCGATTCGGTCGTGTTGTTGACGTCCCAGTCGTTTTGAAATGATTTCCGTGGAAAATTTAATTCGCACGCAAATTCTGTTTTCGTATATTTTGTTTTTTCTCGTGTATATACATCACATAATGTTGTGTTTCACGACGTGTCGTCTACTAATTGGAAGGAAAACGAGTATCACACATACTATATAATATATATATAGCAAGAGAATATTGACTCGACAACCGTATTATTTAATTTATGTACCCATATACTATAAATAATAATAATAATGATCCGCGGTTTAGCAAATTAATGCGCGTATAATGCGTGCCCGGTAAAAACAATTTTACATAAACCAATTTTACGAGATGACGTCCGCATTAATGTTTGTTATCCTACCGGCTCATATTATTGTATTCGCATTATTTATTATTTTTTAAGACTTATTAATACCCATATAATATTAAACGAGTGATTTTGCACTGAAACTCTGAAGTGGATTACATATATACCGTGGTCCGTGATAGCTTCTTTTCTAAATATTTGATGACAAAAATAGTAAAGCAGTTTTGTTGTTCAAAATATTTAAGTGAATCTGGGTAAACATTTCACAAAACTTAAATGTCTAACGTTATTTCCTATTACAGTAGTCTCGGAAATCGAATAGTAAATGTACTGTTTTAAAATATATTGAATGTTTTGTGACTTTTTAAACTCTTTATAATCGTTATAATAATTGAATTTATATTTGTATGATACACAGAATACAGAAAGCATTTTAGTTCAATAATAAAAAAATATTTTATCAGAACATATTAAACACCAATATAAATAAATTAGTAGAAAATATTGCAATATGGCTTCAAGGAAAAAGGGCTGGATCGAGCGGCGACACTTGGGGGGACAAAATTAAAATTTAAATATAATCAATGTTATAACAGAGGATACATTTAGGTGTATCCTAAATACACCTATACTAAGTAGAACTTAGAAATTAGAATATAATTATCGATGTAAATGCATTGTAATAAATTATACTTTTATTTAAATGTTTTTAAATACTTACTGTATAAGAATTTAACTTATTTTTTAGTGTTTTTACTACAAAATATGAATAAATCGATATCTTGTATGTTTAGTTATAGACACTGTTAACTGCTATTGTCATTGTAATAGTTCGATATTTTGTAATAGGTTTATGACTACATAAACATGTGTTAATAAATATGAATATATAATTTGTTTAATGGTTGCCCGATGGTATCTTACTAAGTAGGTACTATTATACTATTAACCTCCTAGTTATTATGTTAGACATTAGTACAATAGTACACGATCAAATAAATAATAGATACTGTAATTAAAATATATTAGGCACTTTAATGTTTAGCACTAATACAATACATAATATTATGTCATATTAAACGGTAAGTTATTAATCTAATTTAGTTTAAATAAAACCCACCATTTTTCGTAGGTTATCATGGAATTACAATAGGGCGTGCAACCTTTGCAGTTATATTCTCTTGTATTATACGTATTGTTTATTCTAAATAGCAAACTACTATACTATTGCCTTAAAACACTGATTTTGGCGGGCGATTGTAAACTTTCTCAATTTTAATGACCTGTGAACTCTTCCGGATCAACTTCAGTACTATTTGAAGAGTATACGTACACGGTAAGAATTCGTCTGGACCCAAAACACAACACTTTATGGCATATATTTATAGTTTATAGTGTTTATACGACAAATATGTGTGTAATATGTTCCTATGTTTAAGCTGCACGTGCACCAGTGTATCCGTAGGAATTTGCAAAGGTGGGGGGAAAATATTTTAATTTTTAATTTTAAGTTTCATTATATAATTAGTGATACTTATTTACTTATATATTATTTTATCACTGATAAAGTATGATATGTGGCCTGTTTTCTTTTATATAGGTCGAATAGGTAGATAATGTAAACATTATGTAGTAAGTGAAATCTTAATCTTACAAATGGTAGCATTAATTTTAGTTAATTTAAATTAACCAATGCTTTTTTTTTTTTTTATTAAATAGTAAACCTATAAAATGTGAATTATTGATAACGTATTATGCCTATGCAAACTCTCCCGAGTCTGTATAATAATTGTGTTTGTAGTGTTTGTGCATTAAATACAAATTAAAAAAAAAAAAATCAAGTTTAAAAATTAAAGTCAATAAAATTTGACTATAATAAAATAATAATATAAATTATAATTTTATTCAAGCTACTGATAAAAATAAAAATATTATTTAAATTAATTTATATATATTTAAATTTCATTTTATTTATAATTATAAGCGTAGTTTCAGTGTAGCAATTAAATTTAAATTAACTTGGGAGAATTTACATATTTTGTTTAAGCAAAAACGCAGTTAACCCGGGAGAATATATACCTCCTACACAGTTTGGCCAGTGAATCACGAAAAAAAAGAAGGTTCTATCCCCGAAACTCTTTTAGTTTCGCGCACACATTTTAGATGTCTAGTTAAAACTATAACTATTATTATTCTTGTAATTATTTTTTTTTATTGTTTTTTTGGTTCACCTGTTGTCTCGGCCCATATTTCTTTCTCTAGTCGAAAGCATACTTACTGCAATGGACGTACGCCCTCACCACTAATTTATTCTGTCCCAAAGCGTTTGGCTGAAGACTGTATCTGGTTTGAAATTTCCACCATATAATTTATTTTTAGCTCTACGTTGCCTTTGTCAACGTTCGCATTCAAACACGGCTTTTCACGTCGTCCAATAAATCTGTTAGTCTACACATGCTGAGTATTCTATTGTCTTAACCCCGTGAAGATACTAACCAAAGTATACGTAGCCTATTGACGATCGTGTCAGTTGGAAATCAACGCATCCAAATTTCTCGTTTGTCCACCTCTTCCCATCTTATAAGTTAGAATGTCCAGCATCCTGTCCAAGACGTATTCTATTACTTCTGCCACCTTCTGTATATTTCTTCACGCACCTATTTTTCTCAAATTCTTTTTTCTCATTACTGTTTCTCTTATTTTCATATAACTTCTCTGTCTCTATCTGGTCAGCAAATTTACCGAAAGTAGTTCTGCTACCTCCAAGATTACAAGATTACAAGATTACTAGTGTAGAAACTATTCTGTATATACATCACCATCCTGAGGGCAATCGTCCATTACGATACTTGGATAATATTTACACTCTTACAAATACTAGTGCATTTGTTCAAACCAATACAGTACATAAAAAAAAGATAATTTGATAATATTTTACATTGTTAATTCGATATATAACCTAAACTAAAAAAAATACATGATTACATTGAGAATTTTGGATTTTGGAAATTTTTACTGAGCAAATTTCTATTCTTAGGCATTTTATCTTTAGACGTTTTTATAGTACCTATATACTAGTAATAACCTACTGGAATATGTGTTTTAAAACAATCAATTATTCAAACTCTAATAATAAAATAAATATTTAAAATATTAATAAGAAATATTCTTACAAGTATAATTGTCATTTAATTTTAAAATTGACAAGTTTGTGTATATTATTTCTAAAAATACAATTCAAATTTTAACAATTAATTTTTAGTTTTGAAAAAAATATAATGATGATAGTTTTGTTTAAATTATAACATTTCTAAAATGTTTTATTTAGATAACATGAAACATATATGACGGAAGGAAATTTATTCTTGTTTTATGTTATTAACTAGATACTTTAACTTTTATGTATGATCATTGCAATAGGTACATTGTAGTATTTGAAATTAAAATGTATTCATTTTCATAAAATAAACTCTTGCAGAAGTTTTAATACAAATACATAATACTAATTTAATAACTGCACCTTATAAATAAATTCTAAAGTGTCACATAAATTACCACTATACAAAATTGTGTTAAAAACCTTTATACAACTTTTTTTTTTTAATAAATAATATAATAGTACATCAGAGGAGGTATTTAGTTATTATTCATAAATCATAATTGTTGTGCTAATGTCAGTTTATAAATTATAAACTCGAGTTATTTTATATGGAGTATAATGTATTCATAAATCAATATTTCGTTTATATTTTGCATTAAAAAACAATTAATTTTTGTCACCAAAGAAAAGTAGTAATTGAATTAAAAAATAGTTTTATTTTTATTTATCAAGAATTTTTTTTCAGAATTATTAAAAGAGACTGGTTAATTTGCATTAAAATCGTTTCTATATTGAATGTTCAATTTTTCATTATTACTGTTTTTACAATTTCATAAAGTTGTTTAAATAAAAGAAGTAAAGAAAAAAATCATTAAGTAGTGAAAAAAAAATAGTAGAAATAGTGTATTTACTGTGATAAAATAATTATCCTGATATTAACACATTATTAATTTTGCTCAATATAATGTCCAATTATGAATATATTATGAAAAAAAAAATAAATGAAATATTTGCTTAGGTATATGATAATTATTTTCTTTTCCTTTTTTTTCAAGAGGTGACCTCACACGTATGCCGGGCCCAGGGTCTAGGATAAGGCCACCGAATTTCACGCTTCGTCGTTGATATTTATCTACTCGTATTCTTCAACCATATTCTATATATAGGCGCACATAATATATTAAAATCTTTAAAGTATTGCATGTTTTTAAAATATGATAGGTTCTCGAACAATATTCTAAATAGCATGACTTATTAATAAATCAAAGAACGCGGTTCACAAATTCGACCTTATGAAATTGAATAGTTAAATATGCACTTTCCGGTAGCAACAAAATATGTAAACATAATAAATAATTTAATGTCGATAATAACTAATAACCGATTGTAAACCCGGCGCCAAAATATCCATTTAAATCACTAACATTGTCGTAATTAAGTTTGTTTATGGTGACAGCTTGCAGGAGAAAGCCCATTATAATTAATTATTTAAAACAGGTTGAGTCGGTGTTCGTCTGCAGACACCTAAATAAAATTCGTATCAGTAAAAATATTGAAGAATCCAGTATATTTGACACAGTATTATGTTACTGATGATGGCATGTACGAATAATAAATAGGTACCTCGAACGGGTTCGACGGATACTGCGAAAGAATATGCAGAGCAGGTCACTCAATTGTTATAGCGTGATTCACAAACTGGTTCCATTTTAGGACTAAAAATACGCAGACGGACGAAGGATTGGATACGCGTATGTTTTCATTTTAAACTTCAAATTTAATATGATAATAACATGAATTATAATATAATATTAATCATATATTATATTTTTTATTTAATTAACAAAAGGCGAAAATATGGTTGACCTAATAGCGATATATACTCAATATAGTGTAGTGAATAGGGTATGTAATTTGAGAAGTTTAACACATTATACTATTTAATCGTGCACAGTATATACATACATAGTTATTAGAGTTACAACTTTCGTGCACATCTAAGCACTTAACACAAATGTCTACACCGTATGTCTATATATACGCATAAATGTATGTATTATAATTTATAATATTTAATGTTATATATGGGATATGTGTAACGACTAACGACTGTAACTTAGACGTCGCTTAATCAAAAACTTAAACGAATCAAATAACATATCATTTATAGTAATTTAAATCATCATATTTATCATTAAATCGTTATTATACTTTATACAATATTACGCATACAGTATCGTATTTTGATACATAAATAACCGAATAATTGGAATATTTTTTATCTCATTTGAGTTTTTATTTTATTTTAGATTTCTTTACCGTAACCAAAAATAAAGGAGAGGAGAGCTGTATTTTTTTATATCATTATTTTTTTAATAGATTAAAAAAGTAACACAAATTAAAAATTAATTTAAGCGTATACTCGACTTCAATTTTTAACACTTTTAAGACCTCAGCTAGTGTTAAAATATCATCAATAATAGTAGTTTAGATGATAATTATTAATTTATCATAGTTGCAGCATACCCGATAATTTTTTTATAAAGTTAATATGAGTTATTATACTTTAAATGACTAATAATTAAAAAAAATAATAGATTTCCGGAAGGGGAAGACGCGTGCCACCAGTACCCTCTGGCTGTGTAACTGGTATAGATGTATATAATTGCATCATATTATATAATGCCGAAACTAACATAAACTTAACTATATCACAATGTTACTATTAAACTACAATAAATCATAACGTATCTTAATAAGATATAATTTCCTACATATATTATAATAGGTAGGTACTTACATCGATGCTGTTATAGAAACTAATTATTATGATTATCATTTATCACTACAGTGACTAAGACACTCTGAATCCATTTATGTACTAATTCTACAAACTGAAATGTAGTGTAGTACGTCATTAGACTAACCAAACATTGGTATACCTAGTGTGTCGTTGTGTTTTCCTTTGATATACATACAGGATGATTGTTTTATCATAAAACACTCGTTATTTCAAACAGTATTCATGTTTTTGAAAATATTTTTTTACATGGTTTCGAGTTGTTAAAAAATAACATTTTTATTAAAAAATTATATTTTTAAATATTTTTTATCCTTATAATTGTTTAAGATTTTTACTTTTTTAAATGACAACATAGAGTTTTTATTTCATACTCCAAAGCAAAATAATTTTCTGAGTATTTAAATACATTAAAATCGAATAATTTAGAACGAGTAGTTTATGAATTATACGTATTTAAAGTTTAGACAAGCGGAGTAGTGGACAAAAATGTTGCGGGGTAACCCCGTACCACTCCACACCGGCTATCAAAAATTTAAATACCTATAACTCATAAACTACTCGCCTTAAATTTGATTTTTATGTATCAAAATAATCAGAAAATTATTCTGCTTTGGAATATGAAATTAAAACTCTATGTTGTATTGTTTTCATTCAAAAAAGTAAAAAACTTGGCAAAATAAAAGGATAAAAAATATTTAAAAACATAATTTTTTAGTAAAAACGTTTTTTTAACAACTTGAAACTATGGAAAAAAATATTTACAAAAACATGAAACTTTTTAAGATAATGAGTGTTTTATGATAAGAGAATCACCGTGTATAATATATACATATAATGTGAGAAAACGGCGAACTCGGTGTTATATTGTATTATCGAGGTTTTTGCCAAACACATAAATGGACATTTTAAGTCTAAGCTGCACCTTCTCAAAGCATCATCGTAAACGACGGCGTTTCGAGTCTTCGAGACTTGCACGGTTATTATTGTATACAGGCACGGCATTTGTATAAGTAGGTTACCACCCAATTTCCGCATTCTCCGCAAGACGCTGTAAACAGCGTAGTATAACTACAATAACCATATATTGGGTATACGGTTTACCGCCGGTGCATTGCAATATCGTGTGTAAACACGGTACACTGGTACGTTATATTTAAATACCCGAATGATATATGATTTCGTGTTGAAAATAATCGGTTTTGTTTCCAAAACCATTGTTTGCAGATTTCGGCCCACGAAAAATCAAAGTAGCTCCGCTTTAGGATACGATTTACGACGGGGCGTGTTTAGCTTACATATAAGTATATTATTTTTTTCCGTCACCCAGTTTCCTGCGAAACACTGCGATCGGATAAACGATCCCGTTGTGGTCGCATACATATATTATTATAGATAATATGCAAAATATATATTATTATTACGGTCGCGCTTGTACGCATACAGCAGTATTATACATATTATACAGGCACGTGTGAAACCGATACCTATATTAGTTGATTATATTAATATTATGATATTACCTTTGGGCTACGATTCCCGTTGCCAATACGACGCTATAACGTTATATAAAAATATAGTGTATTAATAATAATAATAATAATATGGTAATGCGAATGGGTACGGGTGAAAGGCCTCCCCCGACGTGAAATGATAGAGATAATAACACTGCGATCATCCGGGTGATGTCACCCGTGTGACCGTGCGGCGTGTTATAAGGTATTCGCGGTCCAAGTTGAAGGTCGCCACCGCAGCCGTTCCCGCAATGCAAATGAAGACAAGGTTCACGACTGCACGCGCGTCGCGTTTACTTACGAAAAAAAAAAAAACAAAAAGAAGAATTTGTTTTTTTTTCTCATCTATCGCCGTATGATTCAAATACGGCTGAACATCAGTCGGATGACGGGTATCGAATTCACGGGAAAATTAATACACTATAATATGATATTACGACGTATCGTCCGTTTTGTAATAATATGAAATAGAAAAAAATACGTATCTGTGTGCACGTGTGCACGATAATAATATGCACACACGACTGCAGCAGCTGCAGACGCCATCGAAGACGCCAATCAGCGTTAAATACATGTTGGAATTCCGTGATCCAACGGCACTTGTTATTTATATTTTATTTTTTTTCAGGAAATCCAGCGTTATCGCGTTTATTCAAACAGCGGTGGTGACGTCCGAAGGACCTGCAACAATCTCGAAGCGAAAAACTTTACATATTTTCCGCATAACGTGGTTTTTACACGAATGATTTTAATTTATGTGTACAGCACACAATTTCTATACCTAAAAATGATCTTATAATTATACTATTTTAATAACTGAATATTGTTGATATTGGTAAATGTCACTTTAATATAGAAATATATAGAAACGAGTGAAACATGATTGCGTTCGGATGCAATTCATAACACGAATTTCACATATTAAATTTGTTTTATTTTCAAGCGATGTTGTTAAATCGGGCAAATTTCATAATATTGAACACAAATAAAAAAGTAAAATAAATCTATGGAACAGCAATTTGTCCAGAAAATATCTGAAAAATATACAGCCAATTGGTGGTGATGTTCTTACATCAAGGCATGATGTAATGATACCTAATGAAATTGTTTTAAATTATTATGATATATAATTATTTACTATATGATGTTTAAAATTATTATAAAACTAATTATGACTGAGATAAGTAAAATTAGTTGATTTTTACTCTTGGACGCTATAAGTTTTAAACTCTAAAAATAGTGCAATGAATGTTATGATTTTATAATGATGTTTCTTTTCTTAAATACTGATAAAAAATATACGGATGAGCAAAAATTCTTTAAAATTTAAAACAAAGTTTTTAACAAGTGGTCTGATTCTCAAAAATGTCGAAAAATTATAGTCACGACATTTTTTTTTAAGAATTTAAATTTGGAATTTCGACAAAATTTCAAAAATTACAAATGACTTTGTAGTAAGAAAATCGACAATTTTTTTGTTTAAACCTAAGATTAAAATTTAATACAAAGTCCCTTATACATTTTGAAACTATGTTATATGGATATCGTAATATGGACATTTATCTATACATTTGATATATTCGTTTTCTTTTGTTATTAGCTTAATCAGATATATATTGTATAATAAATGGTGTAATAAGACTATTTAACAAACTTTCATTACAAATGTTACTATAGTTGTTAAATAGCCCTGTTACACTCTTTATATTATCGTAAAACGGTCGACTACGGACATAATTTGAGGTTTTTTTTAAAATTATTCTCGAAGTATCGATTGCAAAATTATAAACAAAATATATTATAGAAGTTTCAAAGTCATCCCGTTTTACGGTAACTTAAGAAACTTCAAATATTAATTTGCTAGTTTTTTCATTGTAGAAGGAGTATATTTTAATACCTATTATTTTTATATTTTATATAATACTTAAACTACACATTTCAATTGATAAATAAAAGTTTTTATTATTTACAAATGTGTATTATGTACACAAATACGTGGTCTAGCTCAGATAATTTGATTTTATATCATTAGACGACAATTTAATAGCTTGTTATGGCGAATATCCTATCAATACATTGTATGTCAATATATTATATTATGTTCTTTGATGGGCCATAAAAAATTATTTTCATTACACGCGTTCTATTATCACGTAGTTTCAATAGCCAATTAATATGTTCATAGAAGGATAATGTGCTCGTATGTTTTGACATCTAATGCTATCGATCCAAAGCGTTTTCCTTTTAATACGAGAATCGTCTTCGAGTTGTGAACGCGCTTCTTGCAAACCCAAGTGTCCCGTTCTGGCACAGTCCAATTGATAATTAAGCGTGTTTAATTGTTCGGTTATGCTTTTTACTTCCGAAATAAGACTATAAAAGAAAAAAATAATATTGTTTTGCATACATTTTACGTATCGATTATGTAAATAAGTAATTTTATTAAAGTTAATCAAAAATACCTCAGTTGTGCATTATCCTTTACGTTCTCATCCCCCGGACGTTCCAACCGATTGTATAACCTTGTTTCAGCAGTTTGTTTGGCCTTTTCTAAATTCGATATTACGCGAAGGAGATTTCCGATTGATTTTTCTGAATCGCCTAATCGTTGAACTACCTAGTTAATTTTGAATCAACGCAAACAAATATAATATATACAAATACAATTATAAAAGTTACTAAAATATGGATATGAGATGTATTATATAGCTTTATTAGTATTCAAATTTTCTAAGTTTAACTTTATTAACAAATATATAAACATAATATCCAAATAAAACACCATTTAAGCAATGATTTACTTAAGCACTAAATTTTTATTATATTGTGTAGTCTTAAAGTATTACACGTAATGTATAACATGTTGTATTTCACAGTCTTCACAAATCGTATTTGATTAAAACGAAAAGTGTACAACTACCTATTAAATATATTATCCGTGTTAAAGTCGAAAACTATCAAAAAAGGGTGGCTGTCGGCCGAATAATATAGTTAACACGAGTCCTATTAAATTATACTAGAAAAAATAATTGGTTTCTCTCCGTCGATACAATAAATACCATTCATAAACTTACATTGGCGGGCAACGCAAATTACAAATTAAAAATAACTGTAACAGAATTAATATTTAAGCAACATAAAATTAACTTTTATGCAACGCAAAGTAACGTTCATTTATTACTTTTTAAAAAGTAATTTACTCAGATATATTTAATAACGTTTAAGATTATTATAATTAATAATTGACTATTAGTGGATAATATTTGAAAGTAAAATACGACATTATTGTATAAGAGCGCACTGAACTCAAATCGCAAACTTAATTAATAAGAGGCGTAATCACTTTAAATTGTAATTATATATATTTAATGATACATTCAAATCATACAACAATTGATTTTAATTGATAGAAAAATTTAAAATAAAAATCTTTTAATTCAACATAATATATAAATACGTCCATTTAAGTGAAATAGAAATATAATAAAAGTGTAAAAAAATCTTTGAAACAATTTAAGATAGTTTTGTTAACAAACAATAAACATTTAAATATAGAAATAAATTCTAATTAATTTTGTTCTAGTTTATAACATCTGCTTTAATTTTAGTTACTTAAACTATTCATTATTTGTTTAAATAATATGTTAAATTGTTAAATAACTACATATTTTATTATTTTAAATTGTATTTAATTTGAGGTTATAATATTATTATGTCCGATCTCAATAAATAATAAGAGTAAATTATTCAAATATTAAATGTTGTTAGTATTTTTTTACATTTTTTTTTATTTTAACATAACATACTATTTGCATACTGTATTATACAATTTTAAGTTTCTTTAAAAATAAAATGTAAAAAAAAGAGACGGAGAGCACTGATTTATTATTTTTTGTTTTATAATATACCTAAATCTATTTAGTATTTACACTTAGTATTTAATATAATACAATTATATCGAGTATTGATATTATTTATATATTGATTTTGACGAACGGGAAAAATTTATTAAAAAATATGACTATCTTGTATTAACAATTAAATTCAAAATAGAATCAAGTTCAATTTGTATCAAAAATTCTTTGAGTTTTTTTATAATCCACTTTTAAATTAGGCAAATGTGTATTTATAAATAGTAGTATATGTTAGGTATAATTTACATTTAACAATTGATAGTACATAGAGATATTATAACATTAACCATCTCCAAATAAGCACTCTTATTATATTAACATGTATAATAATAAACAATAATACTTTGACCCCAAATTTTACCTAGATAAAATAATCATTTAAAATAAACATACTAAATCATAATATAGATTAACACTTAATATTTGTTTTTTAAAACCGTTGTTTCCAAAAATACTTACACAAACTTAAATACAAAAACAATAGTATTCAAATCACTCCTAAGACTATCTAAGTTTACGAACTATAACAATGCGACTATAAAATCGAGTATCGACAAAATTCAACTCTATCGAAATATTTATTTCAGCAAAGTAATAAATAACTCTTCTCTTTTTTTGATAAGTCATAATATTTCTTTATCGAAAAAAAAGTAACAACTTTTTACAATTTATTTCAATCTCACTAGCCACCATAATTCATTCGTAAAAAGTTTATTTATCCCAAACCTACAAATCTGAAGTTGAATAGAAGATAGTGTTGTGAGTGCTATGACCTTTAATGTTTCAAATATTTTATATAATATATAAATATATAATTATATAATATATTATACTCAATATCGGAAACGCCATTATTATGTGTTGTTCCTTTAATCAAGTCTTTCACGCCTATAAATTCGTTAATCTAATCTTCTTATTGAATATTTAATAGAGATAATTTATTTCTTAATATTTAGTTAATTACTTGTTTCAAGTCATTTTCGATTGCTTGTCCAATTTGTTCTGTATCGGATATGAATCGCGCTAAAGCTATATCAACTGTATCAGCTTGATCTCTTAATTTTTTTGCGCTTTTCTTGAGTACATCATCGACTATTGATCTCAATTGTCTTGATTCATTTAAAACTTGCATGGCTTCTTCATATAAACTTTTAGTAATTTTTTCCCATTCTGGTACTGACAAGCAAGTGCTATTATAAAAAAAAATAAAATAATATGTGTGCAGATTAAAATCGAACATTTCAAAATATTTTGTGTTAATAAAATGGTCATACCTTTCGGAATCTTTGATAACGTCCGTATGTGACATTATGATAGGCGACTGAATATTCAGCCCTATATTGATAGTATCAATTTGAAATGATCGATGTTTATCACTCCAATTTTTTTCTAGTCGAAACTTTATTTGTTTGTTGCGATCTAACTGAACTTCTATCTGGCGCAACGTACGGCAATATAAATTTCCTATTTCGGTAATTAGTTCTTTTTCCTATTTATACATTATCATTTATCATAGAACTTTGAGATATAAAAAAACTATAACTAATAATGAAAATAATACTTTAACAAGTTCTACTTGTCCGGGATCTAAAGTGTGATCCATTTCCAATCTAAATGATCGTCGTTCCAAGCATTCAGTAGATATAGAACAAATAATATGCAAAGCCACTTGAGCTTTTTGAATTTTTTTTTTACTTAAAGTTAGTAAATCGATTTCATTTCGCATGTTTTCTAAAATTTGAAACATGTATGTTTTCCATCTATCTATGTTTCTAGCCATACCAGCAATTTTTTTGGTACTATCTAACATACATTTGTCCACGGAACCTGATAACGTGTTTATTGCACGTTGCACATTATACTCAACCCTGAGTTTATATTTGAATAGTACATATTACAGTAAAATAGTTTTAAAATAATATATATATATTTAGATTATAAAATCTTACACATTTGATTGATGATGTCCCTGAATTGATCGATTTAGTAGTTCCTCGTTGTGTTTTTGCCATTGGAGAAACGAAGAAAATGTTTTCTCTTTTTCGGGATGATCCGCACAGATGTTATGAGTGACACATGGTTTTTCGATGGCTTGGTTTTTTATTTGAGATAAATCATCGGAAATCATATCACACATTGAGAGTTGACGGTTAGGGGTTGACATTTTTTCCATGATAATGAATTATTTTTTTTTTTAAATAAAGAATCTAAAAAAGGATAAGTAAAATATATTGCTACAATGTTTTAGTATAATCAAATAAATATCTGTGTGTATCTTGAATTTAAATCACTATTAAATTATTTTAATAATTATAAACACTTAAAATAATATTTTTTAAGCCTTATTTTATAAGTAAAAAACTCAAATGATCAATTAAACACGCTTAATTATCACAATTGCACTGCGCTAAAACGGGGCAGTTGAGTTTGCAATAAGCGCTATTTTTAAAGACAATATTCTCGTGTTAAAAAAAACGCTTTGGATCGTTAGTATTAGACGTCTAAAAAAATTTAAAATGTAATAAGTTAATTAAAAATATATTATAAAAAAATATACGAAATAATATATACTTTTTTATATTATAATTATAGGATTTAATAAAAAATAGAAAAATTATGTAAGTCACAATTATTTTTGAATGGTATATTTCTGACACAACATTGTTAAACATTAAAAAACTTACCGATTTAACAGTCAATAGTATCATAGCAACGTAAATATTATGTCATAAGTAGGTACCGGGATTATAATATACATTACAAAATGTTAAATATATATATACACTAATATGCATAAATAATTGGAAAATATGATCCAATATTATGTATCATAAATTTTCACTATTTTGTACCTTTTAATATTAAATAGATAACAGTTAAAATCTGCAATGTAGACAAAACGAACAAATACTAATTTAGTAATTTATAGGTATTACAAATTTGAGAAATTAATTTTTAATACTTTCGCTTTATCAAATAATTGACAGTATTTCTTTTTTCGGGAATAATCATGTAATTATTAAAAATTTCAATTTCTAGAAGAGTTGAAATGATTTGATTATTTACTGAAATTGTACAAAATATACACATTGACATTATATATGCTTTTATGACAAAATATGTTTCAATCCTCCAAATATTCAATTATATGTAAAATCAAATTTGGTCTATGGAATCAGTTCGATTTGAAATGCAGACATTTTTAATCCTCATAGGTATATAGTGTACTAACTCAGTATGAATGTATAAATGTATAAAATTCCGGTTTTTAGTTATATAACTTTATATGTTTAGTTAAAAAAATGATAAAATACAAATTGTTGAACATTAATAATAATTTAAATTGTGTGGGTGAGGTTTTAATTGGTATAAAAAGCTATAAAACCTATGATTTAAAAATACTCCACGCCCATGATTTCATAAGAAACAGTTGCTTCTCGTACAGTACCTATGGTTCAACAACCTAAACAAAAATCTCAGATGTGCTTGTAATATTGCATATCTCATAAACATTGAGGCGTTATATCATCAACAATATGGTATAATAATAATAAAGTTTGAATTACCGAAATAGTAAGTACAAATATTTTATCATTATGATATAAAGAAAGTAAATTTATTAATTTTCCTCTAAAACCATGAATTACGTACTTTTATAAATACATTTTTTAATATATAAAACTTGAAGCTCAATTTAAAAGTATAAAATGTTATAATTGTAATTCTTCAAATAATTATTCGGAAAATAAATTTGTGTTGAAAAAAAACCTTGTCAATATTTTTTGTTTTATTTGATAAATAAGTTTAATGTTTATACAACAAATAGTTATTTGAAATTTTGAAGAATGATAATTTTATGACTGAAAAACCGAGATTTACATTGACAATTGGAATAATTGGTCAGCTCATTTATCTACCTATCCGTAAAATATCATTTTTGGTACCTATGATAAAAATCAAGATCTGGCTGCGTTGATCAATGAATCGGGATTGTTTCATCGATTTATCTTTGATACCTATATTATTGTCTGATAGGTAAATTCAATAGTGTTTAATAGTATTCATCTATTGATTGATAATTGTTATACAGAAACATTTGAAATTTATTTTAAATTGAACTACTTTAAGTCATTTACTTTATCTTATTATATTTCTAAAGACAATAGAACATTTTAAATTAAAAAAAATAATATCTGTTAATATTTTTTATTTAAAATCTAAAAACATCTGAGTGACTGAGTGAACTATTAGTTACATATGTAACATGTACATGGAACACACATTTTTTAACTCGATAAACTATATCTAATTTTAGTCTATTTGCACTGTTTTACAATATAAACACCTAAATAAAAGTTATTCTATAAATAATTTAATCTGAATAAATATTGGTCACTAATAATATAATTTAAATAAAAAATTAAAAAAAAAAAATTAAACAATCATATTTTATTTATACTTAAAAGCTGAAAATAATAATATTATTAATATAAATGTGCATCAACTGATATATTTTAGAACATTTTTTAAACTAAAGTAGAAGTTATTGTATTTAAGTATTTTTCAATTAACGGTAGTTCAATTCCAAGTGAATAAGATATAACCACATTGTTTGTTATAGCATTAATCGTTTCTTTGTCCACTATCATACTTTTGTAATCCATCTTAGGAGTTATATGTACAAATGACGGGTTTGTACAATACTATAATATGAATAAAATATAAAAATATGAAGATATTGGTTGATAATCAGAAAAAAATTACATTTAAGTTACTTCATTTAGATTAGCTATATAAAATTAAAATGCTCGTTCGTATCTAATTATTATTAATAAACTTTGTTATGCAATTTATTCAAAAGTGGCTTCGACTCTAACAATATTTGTAATGTATTGCGAATAATATCGAGTGCTTGTTTGGTTTTATTTCCAATATTTTATTCAGTGAAGCTGTATTTAATATTTTCACAATGTCTTCACAATTATGTGAAACTTGCTCTGATACATAAAAATAATATAATTTTTTACTGTAAATCATAAACTATAATAAAATAATTTAAAATCACTCATTACTAAATTAATAAGTGTCATATGAAAAATTAATTTGTTGGTCCATAAAAATCATAAATATAAATTTGCTTAGGTAGCATAAACTGGCGTTAGATATTATTATTATCCTTATCTACTATTCTAAAGCTGAATATTACGTAATAATTTTTATTTTTAAATTCTGAGTGAATATTTGTGAAAATAATATTTTTAGTTTACCTGTGGGTTTTCAATACATTTAAGAAATTTAAGGAAAAGCAAATAATAAGTTTTTAATTGGTTGTATAAATATAGATACTTTTAATCATCGCTTTCATTCAATGAACACTATATTCATATCCAAAATAAAGCCTCTTCAATGTTAGGCTTCATAAATCAAAGCTGTAAAGACTTTATCAATTTTTTAGCATTAAAATCACTTTACTGTTCTTTTGTTAGATCATTACTCGATTATAGATCCACAGTGTGGTCTCCGCAGTCAATCAATGCTATAAAAGGTATCGATTCAATCCAAAACCGTTTTTTACGGATCACACAATTTAGATTCGATATCAAACGTGCTCCTCACTCGTCGTATTAACCACTATTATCTTACTTAAAATTAGAAACTCTTGAAAATAGAAGGTAAAGGCTCGATTTATGTTTTATTTTTAAATTAAAAAATGGGGATACTAACTGTTCGGAGTTGCTTTCTTTATTGAACTTTAATATCCCAAATCGTAGAACTAGGCAATTGTATACTTTTTATATGTCACTCCAACGTTCAAAATATGGTCAAAATACACCCATAAATAGATTAATGCAACTTGTAAATAATTTAAATGTTGATCTGTTTTCCTGTGTTTTACAAAATAATTTTAATTATTACCTTAATAATCTTTTGGCTGTATAAATATTATGTACTATATTGTTACTATTTTATATTATTATGTCAATATCATATTAAGTTAATTTTTCATTGTTTCTTATTTTTGTATTTTTAATGTTTTTGTGAATTATTTCAATCATTATTGTCATAATATCGTATTAATACTTAAACCTGTAAACTTATCTATTATACTTTAAAATTAATCTGTAATATAATAACAAATATTATGTAAATCCTAGACGTATGTTTATAATAATTGTCATTGAGTTTGACCGTTTAAATAAATAAATACAATCAAATATTCAATTAAAATAGATTTAAGTAGTAATCTGGATTATGGGTTATTAAAAATTAATCAATAGATAGCAAAATTTTTCTTTGTAGTACCTTGACTAAAAATTAACTACCTCAATATTTAACATTAAAAAATTATGTTATTTTTAGTAATTAATTGAATAATAAAAAATAATAATTTCAAAATATTAGTGAGCAATTTATTACATCATATATATATTTGTCTTAGACAAAAATTCTGTCTATAGATAAATTTATTTCAATGTAATTGTTGTGGGCCACTCTCTGTTCATTTTAATCATTACCCATTACTTATATAATTATATTGATTATGTATGATACATAATGCACATACTTTTAACGCTACCATTTAATTAGCTATTCACACAATGAATGATATATATTAATTATTATATGCAGCATACCTATAAATAAAAAAAAAACTGAAATACTGTATTAATTAAACAAAACAAAGAAGAGTCTTCGTTGATAAATTATTTAAATAAATATATTTTACATTTTTATCTTGTGTACCACACATACCATCACAACTATTCAACAATGTTCACTGAAACCCCAATATCTACCTGATAGAGAAACTCGTTCACTACAGTAATATAATTTTTATATATTACATGTTTTTAGACTATATGAAAACCTCCCAACTCAAATAAAAATGTATGATTCCTATACTTTTTTAAACAATTTACCAACCAATATTTTAATTTGTTTTGTTTAATAAATATCTATAGGCATTTTCAAAATATGGGTAGGCATTAATTAATGTTAATATAATGTATATTTAACATTTAATAATAATTTATTTATATTTATTATATATTATTGAATAAAACCTATTATCACAAATATTTCTAAACTACTCGTATATTGTATTAGTCTTGAATAAGTAATATAATTATAATATAATAATAGGTATTTATAAAAACTATCTCAATTTTGGTATTGTGGTTTTAAAAGTAATACCTATGGTAACAGATAAAATCTTTTGGATATTTATGAATACAGTGATTAATCAGCTGTGATAATAAGTAGGCAGAGGGTATAGCTAAAAAAATTGTAGCTAAACATAGTCATATTCGTTTCTTAAGTGTTCTGAAGAATCTTACAGAAAATCTTTCTGAAATTATTTATTCCACATTAATTGTTATCAAATATAACAATATTGTTAAAATATTGTTCAATGCGAGTAAAGCTATAAGCTTGTTACCTGATATTAAAAACAAACTAGGAATAAAATACATTTTAAGTTATACACAACATTAAATAACTATATAATTTCTATTAAAAATTATAACATTTATTGAATAGAAAAACCAACTATAATAACTATAAATAATATTGTAATTATTTTTATTTATGCATTTTTCAAATATTTTTGCATATAAAAGTAAAAATTTTTGTATTTATCACTCAGTGACAATTCCACTCCTATCGGATACGAATGAACAATATTATTATTAATGATTGAAATCATTTTCTTGTCTACCATCATGTGTTTATAATCCATTCCAGAAATTATATGGACAAATGGTGGGTTGACACAATACTGTGAAAAAAAAACAAATTATACATCGTAGACAGTCATATTAGGTATACCTTAATTTTAATTCAGGAACATAGGAAATAAATAGAAAATTACTTAGAAAAACTTACATCTTTTAAGTTGGTGCTATTAAATTTAGATGTTTTTTCATATCTAAATATTACAACTTTTGAATGTATTTTATTTGGAAGTGGCTTAGTTTCTAATAATGTTTGTAACTTATAGCGAATAGTATTTAAAGCTTTCTGTGTGTTTTCTTCAAATTGTTTTTGGATAGCTGACATATTTATCAACTGAAATTCTTCATTATAGTTTTGTGTAGGATGTTTAGAAAACTACATAAATTATAAAAAAAAAAAATGCTATGTTACTGATTTTTAAGTAAAGTAAATTATTAAAAGTCAAATTTATGACGACTATTATGAATCGGATAAATTAATAATAAACAATATTTTCTTAAATGTAAGTAGTACTAATATTTATAAAATAATCAAAATATATCTATATTAAATTAATTTGTTTACACGTATAAATATACTTACGTACATTATTTAAGAACATCAGATTTACTACTTTAAAGTAGGTATATAAATATTGATGATATAAAATTTTGATAAATAAATGTTTTTATATTTACCTCACTTGATAATGAACCATATACTGTATTTAGTTTTTTAGTGATATAGCCATTAGATAAAAATTGTTTCGCACACTCTGCTAACATTTCTGGATCGCCTTCTAATAATGTTACAGTAGTTAATGTTCCTTGTGCTTCCAATATTTGAGCCATTTTAAGAGCAACGGTTCCGCCCCAAGATTCACCAATTATAGATACATATTTTTGATTTGTAATTTTTTTTAGTTTCTATGTTCGAATAAAAAATAAATAAGCTTAGTTATATTTAGACATATCATTGCGTTAAAATCTTACATTTACTAAAATTTGTGATACTTCATCGATGGACTTGATGTCATTGGATAATTGGGCTTCAAAAACTGGGTAACTCAATTTTTCATAAAATGTTTTTATGAGTTTTGGTTTAAAACCAGGTATTATGAATACAGGTATTACAGATTTTAGTTGTGAAAATCTAGGACTTCTAGTTGAAACTTCGACAAATTTTGTTTCTTGAGTTTGCATATTGTTAAGGAAATGTAATTCATCACTTGATTCGGGGAAAATATTTGTGATTATATTATTAATTTGTTGATAGCCTAATAAAAAAAAATATATATATTATTTATAATATAATGAAAATATAATGGTACCACTCATAATATAAAAATACATTTAAATTACAATATAGTATAAAACATGTATAATATAATATAATATATCATTTTTTTGAAGTGAAAACAGTTTTAGCTTATTTTTATAATTTGTGTATAGTGATACATCGGAAACCAATTGATCTTTTATCTGGGAAAGCATATCATGTTTTTTTAATTTAATATAAATGTATTACTCTCTGATTTAAGGGAGCCAGGCTCTGAGCATATAAATGATGAAGACTCTGCTGTGTATGATTTCTGTAACAAAATATCCAACGAAGGTAATATTTTAGATGTATTAGTCAATTGCGAAGACATTCCATCCCAGGAAATATTTAAAGAGTTCAATCCAATTGATTTAAGCTCAGAACAAATAGAATTTCCATTGCTTAATAAACATACAAACGAACTTGTTAATGTTCTATTGGTATGCTTTTCAAAAGCATATCGAAGACTATTAATTTTATCAATATCAAACTATAACAAAAAAAAAAAAAATTATTCGTACCTATAAATTTTAATAATCTCCTCTTAATAGGTGAATGTTAATTTATAAAAGCCTGCTAGATTATTTTATAGTACCTGGTTCACTATAAAAATGGAATCCAAAACTTTAAAATTTGTCAAATTATTTAACCATTTAAGTGATTCCTCTTTTGATTTTAAATGCAAATCTGATTCAATTTGCACGGATACGTTTCGAGAAATGAGTCTATCAAATCTATTTAGAAAAATATAATTATATAGAATTTTATACATTTAACGCTTATATATAATATTTATTAATGTATTTACAAACCTTCTACAAATAATAGATGACATTAAACACCTTTTGACTATGATTACAATTTTTTGAGCACCTCGGTCAACCAACCATTCAGCAAGGTCTAGCCAATCTCCTCTATTTCCTGTAATTTAAAACACTATTTAAGTTGTATAATAAATTTAATGAATTGAATAAGTAGAAAAATATTTACCAACTATTAGATACATTTTATTAGGATGACATTCATATGATTTATATTGAAGTTTTTCTTTTAACTTAGAACTCGCATCGTTATTGTTATTATCGTCTATTGAAAGTACAACTTTTTCAGATTTAATCGATGCAGCGTTGGATCTAAGTTAAACACAAATCAATAAAAATGTTATATACAGGGTGATTCTTTTATAAAACAACACTCATTATTTCAAAAAGTATTCATGTTTTTGATAATATTGTTTTACATAGTTTCAAATTGTTAAAAAAAACTACGTTTTTATTAAAAAATTATATTTTTAAATATTTTTTATCCTTGTAATTTTTTTAAGTTTTTTACTTTTTTGAATGACAACATCAATTTTTAATTTCATATTCCAAAGCAGAATAGTTTTTTGAGTATTTTGATACATAAAAATCGAATTTAGGACGAGTAGTTTATTGAGTTATACGTATTTAAAGTTTAGTTGTGCAGAGTGGAGTGGTACGGGGTTATCTCGCAAAATGTTTGTTCACTACTCCGCTTGTTTAAACTATAAAAACATATAACTCATAAACTACTCGTCCTAAATTCGATTTTTATGTATCAAAATACTCAAAAAACTAATCTGCTTAGGAATATGAAATTAAAAAGTGAAAAACTTAAAAATATTTAAAAATATAATTTTTTAATAAAAACGTTGTTGTTTTAACAATTTGAAACTATGTAAAAAGATATTTTCAAAAACATGAATACTTTTTGAAATAATGAGTATTGTTTGATAAAAGAATCACCTTGTATATGTTTAGTTAACGTGTATTTTATAAGTTATTTACCTCATTGTGTTAAAAATATTTACACCATTTAATGATGTAATTACAACATGAGTACGGATGAAAGGCTTTATTACATATTTATTTAAACCGTCCATTAGTGCTTGTTGTACAATTTGTTTATTTTCTACACTTTCGTTTAACAAAATGACTGAACTGATGGTGAAGAACGATGTATCTTGCAAAAATATTCGCATTCCTTTTGATTCATGACAATTGTTTTTATATAAATTAAATTACTCGTAAAATGAAGCTAATAATTTAAATATAAATTATATAATATTTGTTTACCTAAGTATTTTTGATTTTTCATATCTGCTTTTGAAAAATTAAAGAAACTTCCATGTTTAGCTAATGTACGAAAAGAAGCTTCAAATGATTCACCACTCAAAAAGTTTAATATAAAATCTATTCCTTTGGATTTGGTTATCATTTTTAGTTGAACGTCAAATTTGTTTTTGTTGTTTACAAGTATTCTTGATCGCAATAGCTGCAATTTTAATTTCATTTAATTACTTTTTTTTTTTATCAAAACTATTGTTAATAAGTTATTATACCTCTGGGAAGATACTAGATAATTGTTCTGCTTGTTGATCTGAGTCTACAATGGCGTAAGTTTCACATTTCATACCTAAACTTATTGCAATTGCAGCTTGACCTATTGGATGCAACCCAGAAGTTACCAAAACGGAATTATCTTTTTGAAGTTTACATAAGATGTTAAAAATATAATAATTCTGAAATCATAGACATTAAATTAGTTAACTTGTTGTAATTAATATCAAGAGTAATCACCATCGCGTATGCCAGAGGAACAGTGGTTGCTTCTTCTAGTGACCATGTCGATGGTATAGGCCATGATAATAATGGATCATAAATCATTTGAGAAGATATATTTTCGAACGAAGTAATTCCCATAATAGTTTTATTATCAATATACCCTGAGTATTCTAAAGGTCCAAATTCGTTCTAATGAAAATAAAAACAATATTATATTCTTTAATACGTGAATTATGACTTATATTATTAAATAATTACTTCGGTGTTTTCTTCAATAACTAAATCTTTAAAATTCAACCCAAGATATTTGACTTTTAATTTACTTTTACTGAAATAAATTAAAATTGTGTGACAAAAAGGTGACTAAGCAATTAAAATCATAACATTTTTTTTATTCGACTTACTTATTTTTAGTGAGATTTTTGAACATTAAATTTTTGTTGATCTTAATATCATTTTTTAAATCTTGAAGAACAATTTTTTTATAAGAGCCCCAACCGCCATTTTTATAAATATTTACTTTTAAATCTTTTGATAGCTGATTTGTATAAAATGTCTGGTTAGAATCAAAATCTGGTGCGTTTGAATCCAATATAAACAAAAATCTAATAGAAACGTACGTATAAATATTTATATTTAATTGTGTTTTGGTGACCAAATTTTTTTGTTATGCGCTTACCTTAATTTTTTTGATTTATACTTTTGTAAGATTTTGTTAACATAAACATTAATGCCTTCCAACGGCTCAGACCTTGAAATTATATATATCATGTCTTTTGATAAATTATTATGTGTCGCTAATACTTTCCAAATGCTTAAATCATATTCATCATTTGTTGGTTTTATAGATATTATGTTCTTGTCTAAAATAATTATCTAAAAAAAAAAAAAAAATATTTTAACCAATAATAAATAACCAATATAAATGAAATTTACCTTTTTCATCAATCCTAAAAAACAGTTATTGTCAAATTGTTGTTGTGTGATAATTTTCCAATCTTTAAGATCCATAAGTTTGTTTTTTGAACATACTATAATGTAACTACATTTTATATTGACTAAAGCTCTTGTTGTATCTTGTAAGTAATTAACATTAGTTACTGTTATAAATTTTCTAGATTCATCATTTTCCGGTACGTTTTTAATTTCATGCCAATTTAACGTCTCATTCTAATAGTTATATTTTATTTTTATTTTAATATTAAATATATTGTTTTAAAATTATATTTATCAAGATAAATATACTTACATGCATTGCTAATTGATTTTCAAAGATTTGTTTGATTGTTTTTGTACATAATTTAGATATAAGATCGTCAAAATGATATGGAGTACATAAAATTAATTTTTCTGAGGTTTTATCAAAATTATCTGTTATTATATCCATGGAGTCATAGATGAAATGGTTGATGTTCTAAAATTAAAAACAATATTAAATGTTTAGAATAATAATTTACAACAAGTTTATTTTTATAATTTCTAAAACTAATTAAGATTATTGCATTTTTTTTCAATTATTTGTGTATATTTATAACCATTCCATTAAAAATTATACTAGTTCAACAAATTATAATGTTGAGTTTCCTAAATTTTAAGTATATGGACAATTTGGGTTTAAAATTGTTTGGATATAAATAAATTATTACTATATGTTAGTATCGGTATTCCTAATTCCTGATACAATATTAATTAACATGTATACTAAAACATTTTTGTTTCACACTTATATTTAAGATATAAATAGTTGTATTTGTGACTATTGTTATAACAACCATCTTTAATATATCATCAACACTTGTCTTATTATAACTACATAATTTACTTTAAAATTATTCCCTACCTAAGCCACCATTGTGATTTGGCTCAAACAGTCGCTTATGAGACTATTATACAGTGAAAGGTATTTCAATTATATAGGAGACATCTGTAATCAGAGGATGTTGCTCCAAATTAATTGCAATTTATGTATAAATTGCGTATAATTTATTATTATTATATTAAAGCTATAGGCTATCAAAATAAAATTAATATGCATTTACTTGTTAAGTGTGTTACCTAGAATTGTTGAGTTATTTATTATTATTTATTTAAGTTGAATTATTACTAGGTAATATTTTATTTCATTGTCGTTTTTTTTTCTATCCATTTAAACATTAGTTAAACTATAAAGAATGTCTGAGCTGATTAGTATTTTTTCATAGATCACAATCAAATCTGATGAAATCACAGTACATACATAACACACACCTTGATAATATATCGATGTAATAGTTTGAACAATATGAATCTATATTATTTATTCGGTTATGCAATCATATTATCATAATTTAATTTTAAGGTCCGAGACTGTTCATTTTATCTATTATTATATTTGGAATACATTATGATATTAAATAACGTAACTATTTTATCTGTATAGTATAAATTTATTTGTAGACAATGATAATCATAAAACGCTTTAAAATTAACTAAAAATTAAAATTGTTACAATTATGTAATTAAAGACTGTATATTATGATTAGTAGATAAATATATTAAACCAATTTTTAATTTTTTTAGATAAATAAAATATTACTTTGCATTGTGAGAGATTGAATTGAATAAATATTTCTTCTTGTACATTAACTACTGCAGAATTAATCATCGACAATATTGAATGTCCATATTTTATATCTGTTATTTTTATTCCGTCACATGTTATTTCTTTAGTTGCGGTGTTATAATTTACACATACATCTTAAAATAAAAATATTGTAAACTAAGTATTAGCAGTACATTTTAGTAAATATAAACTTTTAATCATAATGTGTGATGTATATATTACCTTTTTCTGTATTCGTTTTTAACATTGTCGGATTTATTCTAATTTGTCTAATAGAAATGGGAGTTTCTATTGGACATGTGCCTAAATGCTGCAATATAGGGAATTTAAATAAGCCATCAAGAAAATAAATCCAATCATTTTTCCATTTTATATTGCCTTGGATATAGTTTTTATAAATATTAAATTTGGTTATATTTTTGAAATTTTCCCCTAGATTGAATCCGTCATTTTTGAAAACCTCATATATTTCATCTTTCAGTACACACTCTTGGAATTTATCAGATGTTATATCACATTCTATTGGTTTTTCTGTTTTTCTGTTTAAATGTATATTGTTTAAGAAGCTTATTTGACCAGAAAAAATAACTTCATCATTTAAATAGTATTCAAAATGACCAGATCCCCATTGAATCATTAAATTACCTTCAGCTACACCTGTAAGATTAAGAAATCACTTTGTAGCAATAGACAATATTGAAATTCAATACCTTTTAAGGATATTAATATTTACTGTTTGGATGGACTTTGATATTATTTTTAAAACGTAGATTATCAAATTGAACAGATTCTTCGGAAAATGTTTTAGAATTAATTTCAACAAACATTTCCCAAGTATTCATCTAAACAAACCATAATCAAATCATATGAACATATCTAACAAAATAATAGTCAAAATGAGTGATTAAAATATATATGGCACAATCTTCTTACCATTATATAAGCAAATGGTATAATATGAAGACCGTGGATTTGGTACTCGGTTAGATGAATACTATCATTGACTAATATTGTAGTTGTTCTTTCACCAAAGAATCCATGCATCTAATATTTAAGTAAAATAAATAAAAATTAATATATATACTCATCATTTCCAAAAGTATTCATGTTTTTGAAAATATTTTTTTACATAGTTTCAAATTGTTAAAAAACAACGTTTTTATAAAAAAATTATATTATTAAATATTTTTTATCTTTATAATTTTTTAAGTTTTTTACTTTTTTGAATGACAACATAGATTTTCAATTTCATATTCCAAAGCACAATAATTTTCTGAGTAGTCGATATATAAAAAGCGAATTTAGGGCGAGTAGTTTATGAGTTATACGTATTTAAAGTTTAGTTGCGCGGAGTGGAGTGGTACGGGGTTACCCCGCAAAATGTTTGTCCACTACTCCGCTTGTCTAAACTTAAAATAAGTATAACTCATAAACTACTCACCCTAAATTCGATTTTTATGTATCAAAATACTCAAAAAATTATTATGCTTTGGAATATGAAATTAAAAATCTATGTTGTCATTCAAAAAGTAAAAAACTTAAAAAATTATAAGGATAAAAAATATTTAAAAATCTAATTTTTTTATAAAAACGTTGTTTTTTTTAACAATTTGAAGCTATGTAAAAAAATATTTTCAAAAACATGAATACTTTTGGAAATGATGAGTGTTGTTTGATACAAAAATCACCCTGTAAGAAAAAAAATCTTACAACATTTAATATAAATAATATAAATTATAATATAATTCAGGTATGTAAACATATTTTCAGTTGAATGTGTAATATTACTTGTGAATTGATAGTTACAACAGGTGTCCATTGCTCATTATGGTCCCAAAAAGGTAAACTTTGAATACTAGGAGTACCTCGACTAACAGGAAATGTAATTTTTGGATAAATATCTTGAATTCTAAGATTAACACCATTTGCATATAACCTAAAATTAATATTAAATAATACACAATAATATAATAATATAAAATATAACTGTACATCTATGTACACAATATCCTGGCTAACAAACAAATAATAATTTGTTAAATAAAAAATTATTGACACGACAAGGACATGAAATGTGTAAACAATTTTAAAAATAGTCCTAAAGATAACAAGCGATGACTCACTTTCCTATAGCAGTAAGTAGAAATCGAATTGAATCTCCATACATTCTCTTTGTCAATGGTATATTGGTCACTGTTTCGGGTAATGCTTCTTTTAATATTGCCTGAAGGAGACCATGAGGAGCAATTTCAATTACGATGGCATCATTAGGTATATGTTTTAGAACGTCTTCAAATAAAACACTACTCAATAAATTGTTTGTATGATATTCTGGTGAAGAATATTTTGAGAGGTCTAATTCCCATTCTGTTTCCGGCAATGAACTGCTAACCCATCTTGAAGATCTTTTTTTTTGGTACTTTGATTACCTATAAAAAAATAATTTGATTATTTAAACATATTTACACAATAATGAAATGAAAATAATATATTAATTGTATTTAACTAACATCTTTCAAATATTTAAGCAAAGTTGGACCAGCGGATTGAATATATCTACTGTGAAACGCAATGCCAGCAACATTGACAGCTTTTGCAAAGACACCTTTGGATTTTAATTCTGATACAAACTCATTGATGCTGTCAACTGGACCCGATATTGTGCAACTAGTGGCACTATTATGACAAGCAACGTCAATATCATGTGGAAGTTTATCTTTGATTTGGTCGTATCCCATTCCTAAACAAACAGTTAAAAAAAAATTTAATTACAAATATTTTGGTGGTATATTGTAAATATTTTTTTTTTACTTTTCTTCTAAATGGTATCTTTAATGCTCCTAATTTACTAGCTGAAATTCTATTTTAAGTTCCTATCAGTGGAGGACGAAACTTAGCCCAGTGATATGTCTTTCACCACTCTACTGTCTATGATATACAATCACCCAATACACAGTATGTTTTGATACTATACTCGTATGTGTTGTCTCTTTCTTACCAACGTACATCATAACAAATTTGTTTTCAGCAGAACACATTTTGTGATGTTCGCTTTAATATTAAAAGTAAATTTACTCATTATAAAATTTAAAGGTAAGAACATTATTTAGAAAATAATATATGCTTTTATTGATATTATTATTTTAAAGTGAGTTATGAAAATTTTAAATTTATACGCCATGTATGGTGTTTTCTTAATAATCGAAATATAGGTACCCTAGTTATTTTAGCTGTGTTCTCTGGCTACTTATATAATTTGTATGTTTATTTCTTATTATTGTAAAGCTGTGTTATAGCTTTTTACTGTTACTTAATTGTTATTGCCAATATATATGTATCTTTGTTAACTACCAATTGGTGTAAAAATAAATAAATATTTATGTATTACCAATGGCAGCCATAATTCCAGGAATAAGTTCTGTTTCCAAAGAAGCTCGGCCTCGGGCGTAAGCAGATAATATCATTTCTTCAGCCGTAAAACAACCATCTGCATAGGCACATCCTAATTCTCCGACCGAGTGGCCTATAATCCCATCAGGTATAATATCTAATGCTTTCAAAACTTCCACTAATCCTATCTAAAATATATAAATATACATAGTATATATTTTATACTTATTTCTCAAATTAAGACATTATTTTATTGATTTAAACCTGAACCGCAGCAATCCCAACAAAAGAATTAAGAATATTATCAAATATTGTTGGATCTTGGCTGGTTAAAATGTATTTGATGTCGACTCCTAGAGGCTTCAGTATGATATCACATTTGTTTATAGCATTAGCGAAAACTGGAAGTTTCATAAGATCTGTGCCCATTCCATGCCATTGTGATCCCATACCGGAAAATATAAACCATACCTGCCGTTTCTTCATATCAACATTCTATAAATAATATTATTTTGATGTTATAATGCAAAATATTAATAATATTTTAATACATATTGTATAATTTAAATATAAATCACAATAATTATATTAAATAAATGTGAATTACCCAAACTTCATCTATCCGTGATTCATCTAATTTTGGGAAAATAGAAAAACTTCTGAAGAAATGAGCATTGATATTTCTAGTAAACACATCATTGGTCAATGCTAAATATTCCGGATCATTTCCGTGACAATTGATCTATTAATAGTACGTCATTAGTAAACATATATTTGTACTCAAATTGAAATTTTACGCTGCATCAATTACTTTAAATAATACAACAACATTTAACTCAAATGTGTAAGTATTTACTTTTTTTACAGTCGCTCTAGTATTTTCTTCATTCCGCCCAGATGCTAATATAAGTCTTGGTATAAAATCATTACTGCTGATATCCTTGAATATCTGCTTTTCTTTAGTATTTTTTTTTAGAATAACATGACTAAATGCATTTAATAAACCAAAAGAATTGATTCCAATAATATCACCATTGAAAGGAGTTTTTTCAGTAATCACCTGAATCACACAAAACATTTAAATATGTCATGTTTATGGATTAAAGAATAAGGAATAATAATTTTTTTGATCAACATAAATTGTCCACAAATTATTAATTAGATATTATAATAAAAGTATAACAGTTATACAATCTTACTTGAATTTTTCCATTTTTTAACGCCGCTACACTTTTATTTGGTTCGGAGTAATTGATGTTGGGTGGTATGTAACCACTTTCCAGTATAATTATGGCTTTTACAATTGACATAAAGAGACCAGACACTTCACAATGGCCTATATTACTCTTTATAGAACCTACTTTTAATGGAATCTTCCTCTGTTTAGTACAAAATACTTCATCCATAATATTTAATTCCATAGCATCTTCAGTCTAAAAATTTACCCAAATATTAAATATTACATTAATATTTATTTTACACATTCATTGCTAATATCTAAATTGTAAAAAAACAATTCCATTGATTAAGTTTTTAAGGATTATATGTGTATATATATTATATATATAGGTATATATAAATTAAATTTCATTAATCACAATAAATTTACACATTCAATGATTTCTTCAATTCATCTAATGTTATGGTTTTTCATTAAAAAATGAAATTTCATAAAAATAATTAGATCTAATGCCAAACAAAATTAACTATGAAGATTAAGTTTTATTTTGAATTTTAGGTTTTGATTAAATTACTAATGTTTTTTTGTTTATATAAAATAATATACCACAATACATCCAATTAACATTTTAATCGTTTAGGAATGAATAATGAGATTTTTAATAAATGTATACTTAATGAAATGTATTGATTTAAAATTATTTATATTATCTATACAAACTTTAATCATCAGTTAATTATATAATGTTTTGTTAAACATTAATTAATATCACCTTTATCCCGGATCCGTAAGCTTCAATGAATTCTACAGAAGCTGGGTCGATATTAACAAGTTTATAAGTATCTAATAGTAATGACTTTAAGTTATTTCCATTGTGCTCAGTTATATGTCCTTCATGGTCTCCAAACTGTTTTGATCTTACACTCAATAATGTTCCATAAGAACGTTTAGCTTCAGATGCTTTTTGAAGATACATAACAATACAAGCTTCTGACCTGTTATAACCATCAGCTAAAAATAAAATGTGCACTAAATAAATTTAAAATAAATAATAAAATCATTTTGGTTTGTGTGCACAGGTAAGTAGTATTCGTTTTATTAATTAGTATGACTACTAAAATATATATATAAAAAAAAATAAATATATAAAATATAAAAAATAAAAATATAAAACATATCCCAAGTTATATCCTTTATTAAAAGTAAAAATAATAAAAAAAAAACATTTATTTTCAACAATAGGTAAAATAATATGTAAAATATATGTCAACGTGAATGTAATATTATATAGTTTTTCTTATTTATTATTTTTTTTAAAAATATTTACCATCAGAACTGAATGATTTTGTTTGAATATTTTGATTCAATCTATTCAACCCTTGAAATTGAAATTGTATCTCTGGTCTAAGAGTTAAATTTGTAACTCCAACAATTGCAGAAGATATAAAACCATTTTCAATCATTTTTTTGGCTCTTTCTAAAGCGTTCGATCCACAAATCCATCCTCCATCCATTGTAAAACTAGGTCCTGTATTAAATTTATTTGTGTATCAATTAGATACAATATTATTTTTAGTATGATATGTTTTAATATAGGTACCTGTTAAATTTAGAATGTATGAAACGCGGTTAGCTTGCATTGTTCTACTCCGTCCTAACATTGAAAATGCAGCAAATTTAGAGGAGTCCAATGAAAACATTTCTGTTTCACTGATAGCTGAGCCTGAAAATACAGCTGTATTTGTTCCTCGTAAATCTGCTGGACTCAAACCTGCATCGAAAATTGCTTCAATTGAACGTTCTATGAAGATTCTCGTCATTGCATCCATAGCTTCAGCCAGTTTAGGATGAGCACTGAAGAATGTAGCATCAAATTTGTCAACATTTTTCATTTTTCCAGTTCCAGTAATAGCACCAAGTTCGTCTATTCAACATCATATCATCGAAAAATAAAAAATAAAAATCGATAACAATAATATAGAAAAATTGAAAAGTAATTATGTACTTGGTCTCCATCTTCTCGAATCGATTGTTATTCCATTGGTTTTGTTAAATAGTAAGTCTTTTAAGTCTTCCATCGTATCGCATTCAGGAAATACTCCTCCAATACCAGATATTACAACTTCTTCTTTTTGTATAGCCATGATTTATTAATTATTCACCTCCTTACAATAAATACAAATGAATAGTTTATTATTCATAAGCAATTATAAAAAATATATAACAATAGATATCGAAATTTAAAAATAATACCGAGTCACTATTACATATAATAAATTGTATTAAATTGCAAACACGCAGAAATTTTCTTAAGCTATCTAACTTGATCAATATCGTAAAATATATCTATAGCACATTAAAATTAGTTAATGAGACAAATTGGCAATATGTTTTTTTTAGAATTGGAGAACATTTTTTATTTTATATAATATTTCAAAAAATTAACTCTTCAAAAATATCTTAAACTAATTAAATTAAAATAGTTGTAATAAATAAATGATATGTGAAAAAGTTTGAGGAAATTCTCTGAATAAAAATGATATAAATCATAAATATTAAATAATATATTATACGAAAAAATTGAAGTAAAAATTTACATTTTATTGTAAAAATTAATTAGCTATTATAGTTACACAAGGAGTTATTTTACTGCGTACAATAATTATTTGAGTTTTATATAAGTATAATTTAAAATTAATTTTAATATTAAAAAAATTTAATTAAGTCTTTAATACACATATGTGTACCAGTATTTATTAATAAATAATTAGAGAATTTTCATTGTTATTGTACTAAAAAATTTACATATATTACATATGTAAAAGTTTGAAATTAAATCAAATTCAATAAAAAATTATGAATTATTTTTATGTTGTTCCAGGATAGAATTATTCAAAATATATATTATTATTCATAGTAAATGCACGCTATAATAATAAATGCAGCGGAAACATTAGGCCAAAATTAAATTATTACTTATTATTTCTAACTCATTCAACGTATTAACATTAAAGTCATTATATATTAATAATAGTTTCCATTGAATTTATCGGCATATTTTTAATTTCCTTTAATATATTTTAACGTTAATTTAATTGACTGATTTTTTTATTTAGGTATAGGATGAAAAATAAACAAGCTGAAAAGTTAATAACAATAATATGATATGATATGCCTAAATATGTATTATTATAATAAGTGATTTTTTTTTTTTTTTTTGGAAAAATTAAATCAACTTAACGTAGGTATACCTAATACCAAATAAATTACTTTATATATTGAAAAAACATACTCATATCGCTTAATGATATAAGCTGACAAACAGTCTTCTGCAATTACATATAATTATTTTTCGAGTACAATATTATATATCATTGAACGCAAATTTAACACACTCAAAACAAGTAATCCACTCGACATTTATGTATAGAAGAACAGTACTTACTTTCCTACCTTTTTTTACTTATTCGTTTTTAATTACTGTAGAAATTATATACACTAAAACATAAAAATACAATATTTTTGTTATAGTATTATCGAAATACCCGCAATAATATATTTTAAATTGACATGTTACGAATTTACAATTAATCTATTATTAGTTATTATTAATTACTAATTTTATTGGAATGATATCAACGGCTGCAATTAAACTTCAGAATTTTTGCTGATGATCTAGCTAAAACTTTACTTGCTAATTTATTCAATTAATGGTTGTGTTAAGTTACAATATACTTAAAATTAATTTTGTTTGTCATGCTCATCAAATACTCTTACTTTTTTATTATTAATGAAGAAAAATGTTCGCAGATAACTTTTCTCGACAAAAATTAAATTATAAAATTAATAATTTTAATCTATTGGTAGCATTGAAAATATAAGATTTTAGTATATCACTATCAAAGATCTGTCTTTTAATATTATTATATGCAATAAACTTATTTGTGTGTTCGGGTTTATACGCCGCACTTGAACATTTTTTCAATTGTATTTAAAAATCCAAACTACATAAAAGATCTTATAAATTTTCCTTTAACTTATTCGATTTTAGAATATGGTTCAATTATTTGAAATCCTCACTAAACTAATCTGATAATCAAAATTGAACTTATTCAGAACCGGTTACTATACAGACACTTGCATATAAAATAAATAAATCAGATTTATCTCTGGAACAGTTAAACATTAGTAGTGGAATTTAATAGTGAACCTCTAGAAAAAAGAAGAAAATTGAATTATGTTTAAATTGATCGTCCTAAATTACTGAGTCTAAGACTTAGACAAAATTAGTCATATTGCTTCAATTAATAGAATGATTATTTACGTTCAAGTAACTATTCATTATACAGATGCTTCAAAGATTAATTATAGAAACAATAATTTGAGTTACATTAAGTATATAGATTAAAATTAAATGTTTTGAATATATTTTTCTTTGACCAAAATTAAAAACAATAATCATATTTATAATTTATATAGTTGAATTAATATAAAAAATATGTTATATTGCAAGTTGAAATTTAAAATAAATTATTTAATAATAAGTAATATAAGTATTATAAGTACGACCTTTGATATACAATAATAATTGATGTAAATCATTGTGAACGTTATAGTCTTATAGTTATAGACAATTTACGTCCCTATTGAAATTACTATTGTCTCAATTCAGCTGTTTTTGAGACACAAGTATCTGTCTAATAATTAGTAATTGATATAATAATATATACCTACCAACATATCCACACACAAAAATTGGGTACTTATCATATTATAATGTAGAGTGCAGATACGTACTTTTTTATTAATACAATTAATTGAAACTTACACAATACAATACCTAATCCAACCAATGAAATACCTTAAAAATTATTACATGGTAAGCTAAATAATGGTATAAATATCTTAACATAGGTATTATAATTATTAATTATCAACCTATAAAATAAAAACTCACATCACTAGGAAAAGCCATTTACAAAATATTCCATTAAGTTGGACATAGCAAAATACTTTTAAAATTTGATATTTATTATAATATGTCTTATTTTTGAACAAATGATTATTAGGTAATCAATCTATACTACATCAAATATTATATTTCAATTATATTATGAGTAAGTGTTAAACTAATCAATTTACAGGGGCGATCCAGCAGTTGTAATTTAGGTATTTTATAGCCCCTTACATGCATATATGCGCACTCACACAAGGATACAAATGTGCACTCCCTCTCAATAACCTTAATACAATTATTTGATTGTTTAATTTTGCTTATAAAGATTTATTAGATAGGTAATATATTTTATTTTTAAATAATGAAAACTCACTATTTGAAAAACAAATAGATTGAATAACTTGAATAGAAATAAATAAAAAGTTTTTTGTTTAAATATTATTATAGTAATTATAATTTTTATTATAATTATAATATATTATATTATATTTTTAAAATAAACAATAAACAAATAATTTTTTATATTTGTATTATTTTAACATTACCTGATTTTGAATTTGTTACGAAACCTTTAACAAACGTCTGACACTTTCATACAATTGTACTGAATGTACACTTCACTAAAACTTAACTATATTCAGAATATTGAATATCAAACAGGAAATATATTTATTTATAATACCTTAACATCATAAAATGCATAAAGGTCAAAATTTAAATGCATATTGATATACGTAGATATCTATTATTACCTACTCGGTGTACAAGTAATAGTTTAGTGACTCAGTACCTAAAAAAAAAAAAATAATAATTAGAATATTATAATAACACGACAAATCCCATCATTGTATATTTATATTATACATAAAGTAAACACTAATTATCATAGAGCGTTTCATTCATAAGGATTTATTTTTAATTTTAATCATACTACTGTATGTTGAGAAAGGCTATACATATATATAAATATTTATGAGTACTAAAAAAGTAAATTTTTTTGTCAATAAACAATTAATAAATTTCCTTCTATAACAATGACCTAATTGAATGGGTTCTAAACAAACAAGAAGTAAATAACACCATTTCAATTAAATAGGAGGTACATTAATAATACAAAATTACTCATAATAGTCAACAGGTAGTAATAATTAGGCATCTATTTATATAAAAAGTTTTTAAACGCGTATAGTTACATAAAAAGTGAATGTTATAATAATATGGTTATATAATGTTAAAAATATTATAATATAAAATTCATAATGTGATTTAAAATGTTTTATGAAAATTAAATATTATAATAGGTACCTACTTAGTTGCAGTACAGTTATTACTGTTATTAGTAATAACTTACTTATTACATATATTTCAATGAAAAAATAGTGATGTCAGTTTCGATCTACTTAATTGTCGTAACATATCGAGTATCGTGATGTATCTACATAATAACTATATCGGCTCAAAATCGCTTAACGAAAACTTAGATAAGCATGGTAATTATACCTACACCTATTGTAATCATTCAGCAAATTTCAATGTTAAAAAATATAAACACGGGTTTTTTTTTAATTTATTAAGCTATACATTGAATTTATTGATAAGATTATTTTTATTATGTAAAATTTAAATAGTTTCTATGATTTTTGAATTGAATTGTTTATAAATAATTTAAACAAAACTATTGAGTGTTATTACAGCAGATTGCGAAAGTTTCTTAAAAATTCTTTATTAAAATGCTAAATTAATTTGTAAAATCCAACGGAAAACTATCCGGTGAGATTTTTCGACAAGTATCTTAAATCTGTTTTCAGTATCAGTGCATATTATTTTGACTTAAAGTTTAATGGATTTATTTAATATTAATATAATTATAGTTTAATAACCCTGTCCTGGTTTGATCATAATATTATTAAAATAGGCATTATATATATATAAAAAATGGAAATTACTTAGCTGCAGTGTCGGACTGGCTCGAAAAGGCCCAGTCCGCGATTTGGAAAAAAGGGCCCCTAAGGCCCTAATAGGCAAATGACAAATGTTTTGATTAGCCCGGAAAAAAAATTACACCACCTGTGACATTAAACATTATAAAGAAAAACACCGATTTAAATTGTGTCATAGTTTCATATTTATTTTAATTACAACTTACAAATTTCAATAAGTACATTATTTTTATAATAATACATTTTAGATTCTAAACGGAGTGATGAATGTATTGATTTTACAATGATGTGTGTTTTTTTTTTGTGTCTGTGTACAGCATAACTATAGTCGAAATAATGCAGTCAATACGTACCTATAACCTATACTCTATAGTATATATTTATTCAGTGGGTGCCGAGTACGTACTTAAAGAGGTAGGTACATTTGCACTACCTACAATTAATATAAATTATTTAATTTATTATAGTGTACCCAGTTCTTACTTTTCTTATTGATTTCGATATAGCAGTAATGTTATGTTGATAATAAAATAAAATATTGATCAAACCTATTGTACGCTTGCATTATTTTCACTTGTACGGGGGCTCCTACACATAGACACACAGTGTTGGCGTATTTTCATAATAATTATTTTAAGTTCCACTAATTATTAACTAAATAAAAAAAAAGCTCAAAGCTTCGGCTGCGTTTGCGGCCCCGCAGCCCTAGCTAGGCCGACACTGGACCCGGGAGAGTTTACAATCGCCCTAAATTTTAGATTCTGAACGGAGTGATGAATGTATTGATTTTACAATGATGTGTGTTTTTTTTTTGTGTCTGTGTACAGCATAACTATAGTCGAAATAATGCTTCAAATTCAAACTTTGGGGGTGGTTTCCGATGGCAAAGTGGATGTCCTATAGGTGCATTATGACTTATGAGGGTTAAACGTAAACATTTTCCAACAGTTTTCTAAAAAATCGAGAAAAACAAAAAAAAATGACAGAAAAACGGGAATTTTTACGCAAAACCAGTTTTCGACTAAATCGATTTTTTTATATGGTTGTATAATTCAAAAACTAATCACTGTAAATACTTGAAATTTTCACCAAATGTTTATGTTAAAATTTTTTTTTTAAACTTAGTTTTGAAATTTTGGTACTAGGTTCTCCATAAATTTTTCTTCAAATATCTGTAAAAAAAACTCTACCGAACTGAGACAAAAATTTTTTAGGAGTGTTTGAAATTTAAATTTTTACAAAACCGCGTTAAATAACGGTTTAGCCTCAAACGATTTTTGATATTTGTTGTTATTAAAAGAGTATAAGTCATAAATACTTGAAAATTTTACCAGTTATTTAGATTTCCATTTTCTTTACGTGAATTGATTTTCGAAATATATTGACTTTTTTCGAGCTATTTATAGGCATTTGAAATAATCAATTTTTTTTTTATAAATGTTGATAAAAAAATTTAGCTGGGACAAATTACCTGAAAATTTAATTGAAGGGTTCACATAACTTGTTCTAATTCTCATTCAAAAACTATAAAAATACATAGGCACAATTTTTTTTTATTAGCATTTGAAGTTCAAATATTGACAAAAATTATTCGTCAAAATCATGAATATTTTTAACTATTTGGTAGTTAAAAATTTATAAATATTTTACTATCAAAAGCTAAGAATTGAAAATTTAATACTATGCTGTCCATAAGTTAAGCTTAGAATAATTATAAAAAAGTTTGAGGATTATTCAATTTAAAAAATTTTACGAGTGTTTAAAGTTTTAATTTTAATTTGAAATCAAAAATACACGTGTAAAATAACGTTTTACTACTAAATAATTTTCGATTTTTGTATTTTTTAAAAAATTACCAAACGTAGGATCTTGAGACTTTTACTTAAATGTTTGAATTTGTTTCAAAATAGAATATATGACAATATTTAAATATAATATATCCTAAACTGACAAATCATCTCCGTTCAGAATCGTTTTTCGTATACAATGATACCTATCATTGCATTCAAATTTAACCTACCCTAGTCCGAGGTCCACCCCACCCCCTAATATACAGCAGAGCGATACTCACCCGCTTTTTTTTTTTACACAGCTTCGTTTATGTGCTCTGTATGAACAATTGTTTGGGGTAATTTGCAATATAATATTAAACATTATTACATTATTAGATTCTGAACGGAGTGATGAATGTATTGCTTTTACAATGATGTGTGTTTTTTTTTTTTTTTTTGTGTCTGACTCCAACATTTGGAGCAGTAATAATGCTCCGATTTTAGACTTCAGCCCCTCTTTGAATAGGAAATTGAATCTAGTTGGTACTTTAGTGGGGTCAAAATTAAAGTTTTCAAATAGTTTTCAAAAAAATCGAGAAAAACAAAAAAAAAATTACAGAAAAATGGAAATTTTACGGAAAACCACTTTTCGACAAAATCGATTTTTTGATTTTGCTGTAACTCAAAAACGAATTATTGTAAATACTTGAAATTTTCACCAAATGTTTATATTATGGTTATCTTTTTACAGTTAAATTTTCAAAATATTTTGACCATTTTTAAGCTACTAATAGACAATTGAAATTTTCGACTTTTCTAAGTTTTTTTTTCTTCAAATGCCAATAAAAATTTTTTGGGTGGCCAGAAAATCTTGAAAATTTAATACAAGGTTTCTTATAAGTTGTTCTTAAAGTGATAAAAAAAAATCCGAAATCGTTAGTCACAATTTTTTTTTATAAGTGTTTAAAGTTCGAATTTATACGAAATATGTCAAAATTTAAATTAAATTTCATACGCTCATAATGCGAATGTTGGCCATAGTAACCATAGTAACATAATATAAAAACTATACTATTTGTTTCAAAATAGAATATTTGACAATATTTAAATATAATATATCCAAAACTGACAAATCATCTTCGTTCAGAATCGTTTTTCGTATACAATGATACCTATCATTGCATTCAAATTTAACCTTCCATAGTCTGAGGTCCACCCCACCCCCTAATATACAGCAGAGCGATACCCACTTACCCGCTTTTTTTAAATTAATATTAAAGATATAAAAGGTAAAGCAAATTAGACAATACATAATATGAATATTGAATAACATCTCAAATCAATTACCAACCTTGATAGTTTAGTTGAACTTGTAGCAATACTATTTACAACAATTTCCTTATCAACAACATAATCTCTTTCAATATTTATCATTAACATAGCTTCCATAATATCTTGAGAAATCAATGATCTTAATTTACACTATGTATAACCAATAGGCAATAATACTTGTTTGTATGTGTATAGTCATATAGACGGCTATTAAATTCGTAGAATGACAATGCTATTATTTTAATAATTAATTAACATTTCAAAATTGTAAACAAAAATACGTTTCCAGATTTGAAAAAAAAATGTTTATTTTGTATTTATATTTACTCTGCGAATTAATGAATAATAAAAATATTAGTAGGTACAAAACCAGGGGGCCCCAATCACCATAATTAAGCCGGGGCCCCGTCCGCAATTGCGGACTAGCGGTCCGGGCCAGTCCGACTCTGCTTAGCTGTATAATATATGTCAAATATACTTTATGTCTTCGTTATCTATAGGGTTACTAAATTTGTTTTGAATTTAATGATAAATCATATCGTATAATATAAAAAAACAAATACGAACAAGGACAGTTTTAGGTATAATTTTTAAAAATATTTTTTTACATAATTTTATACAAAAAAAAAAATAAAATTGGAGGAAATTATAGCTTTATTGACTACTTTTTATTGTTATAATTTTTAAAATGTTTATTTTTATTGATAACGATATACTTCTGGAATATGGATTATTTTGTAAAGTGTATTAACACTTTGTTTAATTATCAACTAGATTTATATTGCTTCTAGAAATCGCCTCACAGTTAAAGATTGAGCATTTTTACTACTTCAAAACGTAATAACAGGCACAAGAAAAAAAGGAGGAAATGAGTTAACTACTTTGTCGAGTTAGTGTTGAGTTTTCATCATTATTGAGTAAGTTACTATATTAATGTAGGTATTTGTTTGATAAATATTGTTGTATACAAAAAACTAATTTGAGCGAAAAAAGTCCACCAGCCTATACTGCCTAAGTATATTTACAACTTCATATTTATAATTATACTATATGGATTTATAAATTAAATTTAAAAAATAATTCTTTGTTCTACCAATATGATATATATACATACTAAAATGTTGGAACTATAAACTTAATTAAATATATTAGATAAGATAGTTATCATAAGGATCTAAACTAAAAAAGAAAATTTAGAAATAAATGAATTATTTCAAGGTAAATATATTATTAATAAATCTTTTGTAGATTATTTGGGACCAACTTATTTTAATGCTATGCCAACAGAGTTAAATTAAAAATTGCTTACCTATGTAGTATGTTATACTATAAATATTAATGAATTAGTCTCAGTGTATAATATTTGTTTTTGGAATTAAATAAAAATATTTGTGTAATTTTAACTTAAGTTATTTTGTAAAAAAGCTTTTCTATTTCATTTTAAAATTATTGTATTTTATTACCAATTTATTCATCAAAAAAATAGGTTTTATTTATTTATAAATTTAAATAATATTATGATATGTAACTATTATTTTATGTATCTTTATTGATAAGCAATTACTTATACCTTTATATTTATTATTTATTTATTTATTACTATAGTTACAATTTTTTATCTCCATCACAAGCTATAAGTTTACAGGAGATACGTAAATTAAGAACAAGATTAATTGCAAAAATAATTTGTGTTCATTTTTTAATTAATTAAAAAATATTAAATATAAGAACATTTAATAACAATGTTTTTTTTTAATAATTCACGATAGAACTAAAAAATCTAAAAATATACGATCAAAATTATTTTTTATAAATATTAAAAATTAAAATTTGGACAAAATTACATATATTTGAATGATGAATAGCCATTAACGTTAATTATTTCATTATAATTCAAAAACATTATTCCTGGGGGCTCAATTCTATTACGTATATTATAAATTTTACTATACACAATGATATTTTTAAAATATTATATAGATTTATTTTAAGATATTACCTATTTATGCCAAGAACTATTCACGTTCACACTGTATTGCAATATTGACTCAAAACTCAAAAGTTAATGATAATAATATAATATTATATAATATAAATATTAGATATGTATTATCATGATAATTCAATAGTAATAACTTAATAAATACAATGTTTTCGAAAAAATTAATTCGTCATGCCGTGTTATCACTAGTAAAAAAAATAACTTGTATAACTATATCAAAAACCTTATATCGTTAAGTGTACTTAGTATAATATTATCAGTATGTATGTTGACATACTGTTTCTGCTTAGAATCGTCTATTGTATTTGTATACAATGATATTATAATATCATTAAATTAAAATTTAAGACATCTATTACAGTAACCCACTTGCTTACCTTATAAAAATATTTGATAATATACTTTTTTAATATCATGATCATAAACAAAAAGTTATTTTATCTCAATTATATTGGAAAATATAAAATATAGTTAAAATCAATTGCATATTAAGAGTATACAATAAAGTAATAAAGTCCATGTGATGTCTTTTTGTAAGAAATATATCAAAAATATACTTATAATAGATATATATATATATATATATATATATTATATATATAGGATGATAATTTAAGCATATTTTTAATGTGTACCATATATGTTGTACATATTTGTATAGAAGTCAATATTGTTTCCAAACCAATTAATACTATTAAATGTATAACACAGATAATCCTTTTATTTATTCCATTTACAATAAACATAAATATATATTTTTAAAGTTAATACTAAAAATCAAATTTACTTTTATGACTTATCAATCGATAAATATTTTTCAACGTTATAGTAAAAGTTTTTATATTTATCACTCAATGATAATTCTACTCCAACTGGATACGATAGTGCTACGTTCTTTGTTATAGCTTCAATCGTTGCCTTGTCTTCCAACATACTTTTATAATCTGGCTTAGGTATGATGTATACAAATGGCAGGTTAATACAATACTGCAATATAATTTATTTACAATTAAAGTGTTGATTAATAACTGGAAAATAATTAATTTAACTTACATCATTTAATTTGGTTCTGTTTAATTCAAACTTCCTTTCATATCTAAATACCAACACTTTTGTATGCAATTTATTTGACAGAGGCTTGGACTCTAATGATGTTCGCAATAAAACCCAAATAAAGTTTAAAGCTCTGCGTGTATTTTCATCAAATGTTTTACGATGATAAGACATATCTATCGACTGGAAATTATTGTCACGCGTTTGAACTGTAGATTTAGGAAGCTAAATAAAACAATAATAATAAATTTATAACTTTTAAACAAATAACTAATGGTTGATATCGAATAGTAGAAATAGAGAATCAAAAAAAAAAAAAAAATTAAATTTCATTATATATTTTTTCTTAGTTATATCAATTATTTTGTAATAAAAAAAATAACTAATAATGATTTAACACTTATTAATCCTTTTATAATTTATATTTACCTCACTGTATAGTGAACTATACATTTTATTTAACTTGTTGGCGAAATTATCATTTGATAGGAAACGTTGAGCCCATCCAGTCAAAAAATCTGGATCAACTTCTAATAATGTCACGGTAACTAGTATACCTTGCGATTCCAATATTTGAGCCATTTTTAATGCAATAATTCCGCCAAATGATTCGCCAATAATAGATATGTAACTTCGATCAGTAATACTTTTAAGTTTCTATAGGTCAGATAAGTAAGTTCAGATAAGATTAGTCATATGTAAATTTGTTCGTGCATTATAAACATACGTTCACTAAAGTTTCGGCTAAATTATCAATCGATATGATATCTTCGGGAAATTGAGCTTCAAAAACTGGATAGAAAAATTGTTTATAAAATGATTCGAGGCATTTTGGTTTCAATCCAGGTACAACAAACACAGGTATCACAGATTTCAACTGCGATAATCTTGGACTCCTTGTACCAACTTCGATATATCCGGCTTCTTTTGTTATTTTATTATTAAGAAGATGTAACTCGTTAGCAGATTCAGGGAAAACATTTTTAATCACATCGTTCATTTGATGTGACCCTAAAATAAATTTATTTAATTTTAATTTTATATTTTTAAAAGTAGGGTACAGCTTTCAAAACTATTTTTTAATAATATTAATATAAATATATGAATACAATTAACTATCACGGACTCTTAAGAAGTTAACAAATAAATTTAATGAAATTATCAATTAAGCATTTTATATACTTTTTTGTATTAGCTCAAATAAAATCATTAAATTAAAATATTTGTAATTTATTATATGGTTTGACTAATTTTTTGCATTGGTTGAGATTAGATTACTTTTGAATTAAAAATAATATTTAATCCAAATTTATTTTTATTATTTAATAAAAAAAAATTACATTTTGATGTATTGTTTTCCTCGGAGCATATATATGAAGAAGACTCTGAAGTGTTTGAACTTTGTAGTAGAAAATCGAGGGAATGTAATAGTATTCCTGTATTTTTTGGTTCTGAGGACTGTCCGTCCCAAGATATATTTAATGCATTAAAACCTTTTGATTTAAGCTCATCACAAATGCGTTCTGTTTTACTTTGTATACACATAAACGGAGTAGCAGTTATTTTATTTTTATGTTCTTCGAAACAATATCGTAAATTATTCATTTTTTTATCGTCAAACTAAATAATAATTAAAAATAATAAATTAGAAAAACAAAAAAAAAAAAAAAAATTGTAAAAAATAATAAATAAAATAAATACCTGATTAACTATGAATAATGCACCTAATACTCTCGATGATGTCAACAAATTTAACCAATTCAGTGATTCTTCTTTTGTTTTTAAGTGCACATCTGATTCAATTTGTATAGATACGTTTTGGGAGATGAGTTTATCAAATCTATCCAGAAAAATGTGACCGTTAAAATATCATACAATAATATTAACATTAAAATAAAATATATATTAATTAAAGTGTTTACGAACTTCCTACACATAGCCGATGACATTAAACACCTTTTGACTACGATTAAAATGTTTTGAGCGCCTCGGTTGACCAACCATTCAGCCAGGTCTAGCCAATCTCCTCTATTTCCTGCAATATTAAATTAAAACATATTGTAATTTAAATGTATATATTAATTCAACAATATAAAGAATAAAATAAGTAGAAAAATATTTACCAACTATAAGGTAAAGTTTATCTGGATGACATTCATACGTTTTACATTCAAATTTTTCCTTTAATTTGGAACTATCATCGTTATTCATATTATCGTTTATCGATAAAATCATTTTTTCAGAAGTATTCGATGCAGCATTAGTTCTATATTAAAAACGAATTAATAAAAATATTATATAATTCCTAGAGTTATGTAATTATTTACCTCATTATGTCGAACATATTACTATCATTCAATGATGTAGTTAACACATGACTACGGAAAGGCTTTATCACGCCTTCATTCAAACCATCCACGAGTGCTTGACTTACAATTTGTTTATTTTCTACACTTTCGTTTAACAAATTGTTTGAACCGACAGCGAAAAACGATATGTCTTGCAAAAACATTCGCGTTCCTTTTGATTCATGACAATTGTTTTTATAAATTAAATTACTCGTAAAATAAAGCTAATAATTTAAATATAAATTATATAATATTTGTTTACCTAAGTATTTTTGATTTTTCATATCTGCTTTTGAAAAATTAAAGAAACTTCCATGTTTAGCTAATGTACGAAAAGAAGCTTCAAATGATTCACCACTCAAAAAGTTTAATATAAAATCTATTCCTTTGGATTTGGTTATCATTTTTAGTTGAACGTCAAATTTGTTTTTGTTGTTTACAAGTATTCTTGATCGCAATAGCTGCAATTTTAATTTCATTTAATTACTTTTTTTTTTATCAAAACTATTGTTAATAACTTATACCTCTGGGAAGATACTAGATAATTGTTCTGCTTGTTGATCTGAGTCTACAATGGCGTAAGTTTCACATTTCATACCTAAACTTATTGCGATTGCAGCTTGACCTATTGGATGCAACCCAGAAGTTACCAAAACGGAATTATCTTTTTGAAGTTTACATAAGATGTTAAAAATATAATAATTCTGAAATCATAGACATTAAATTAGTTAACTTGTTGTAATTAATATTAAGAGTAATCACCATCGCGTATGCCAGAGGAACAGTGGTTGCTTCTTCTAGTGACCATGTCGATGGTATAGGCCATGATAATAATGGATCATAAATCATTTGAGAAGATATATTTTCGAACGAAGTAATTCCCATAATAGTTTTATTATCAATATACCCTGAGTATTCTAAAGGTCCAAATTCGTTCTAATGAAAATAAAAACAATATTATATTCTTTAATACGTGAATTATGACTTATATTATTAAATAATTACTTCGGTGTTTTCTTCAATAACTAAATCTTTAAAATTCAACCCAAGATATTTGACTTTTAATTTGTTTTTACTGAAAAAAGTAACAAAATAATATACAAAAGTGAATATAAAATTAGGAAATACATTTTTAAATTTTACTTACGTATTTGCAGTGACATTTTTTAATACTACATTTTTATTGACCTTAATATCATTTTTTAAATTTTGAAGAACAATTTTTTTATAGGAGCCCCAACCGCCGTTTTTATAAATATTTATTATTAAATCTTTTGATAGCTGATTTGTATAAAATGTCTGGTTAGAATCAAATTCTGGTGCATTTGAATCCAATATAAACAAAAATCTAACAAAAACGTACATAAAAATATTTATATTTAATTTTGTTTTGGTGACCAAATTGTTTTGTTATATGTTCACCTTAATTTATTTGATTTATACTTTTGTAGAATTCCTTTAACATGAGTAGTAATGCCTTCTAATGGTTCAGATTTTGAAATTATATAAATCTTGCCTGTTGATGATTTATATTTATCTAGTGTTCTCCAAATGCTCAAATCGTAATTATCATTGATTGGTTCGATAAAAATACTATTTTCTTCTAATTTTACAATCTAAAAAAATTAATGCAGTTTGTTTTCGTTCGTAATAAAAGTTTCAGGCTTACCTTTTTCATCAATGTTAAACAACTGTTATTGTTAAATTCTTGTTGCATGATTATTTTCCATTCTTTAAGTTCTTGAAGTTTATTTAATGAACATACAACAATAAAACTATTTTTTTTATTTGCTAAGGCTCTCGTTGTATCTTGCAAGTAATTTGCATTGGTTACAGTAATAAACCATCCAGACTCATCAAAATCTGATACGTCCTTAATGTTATCCCAATTGATCGTAATACTCTAATAGTTATAATAATGAATTACGTATGTGTTACTTTAAAGTAATCATAATATACTTACATTTATAGATAGTTGGTTTATAATAATTTGTTTGATTTCATTTGTACATGCCTTAGCTATTGGATCATCGTAATGGTATGGTGTACTGAGAATAATTTTTCCACTTGTATCAACATTTAACTTATCAGTCTCCATTATAATATCCATAGAATCTTGAACAAAATCACTTATATTCTGAAAGTGAAATATTACATTTATTATTGATAAATTGTACTGAGATACCTACTTGAATTTGATTTTTGACAATGATTAATTAAGGTGCCAAAATAGTTTTATACAATTCCTTTTTCTTTATTTTCTATTATATTTATATTTATTTTTTAATTATTTTTGAAAGGTAGAAATTATATGAAAATTTGAGTGCTACCTACAATCTATTTATTTTTATAACAATGTTTTTTTGTGAGGAACTTGGTCAATAAAATTAATTAATTATTATATTATAAATGATTATATTAATTATTTAACGATTTAAATTTATATAATATTTAATTTATTGATTAACCATTTTATTATCATAGTGAAAATCAGAATCAAATTGATCTATACGTATGTGGATCATGGGTATTTATTTTAGTCTCTAATTAAAATTGCAATTAAATATTAAAATTAGTATGCCTACGCAATACTTTTAAATTATTTTAGACTCTGAACAGAGTGACGACAACATTTGGAGCAGTAAAACAAAAAAAAAGTGACAGAAAAATGGCAATTTTACGAAAAACCACTTTTCGACAAAATCGATTTTTTGATTTTGCTGTAACTCAAAAACGAATCATTGTAAATACTTGAAATTTTCACCAAATGTTTATATTATGGGTATCTCTTTACAGTTAAATTTTCAAAATATTTTGACCATTTTTAAGCTACTTATAGACAATTGAAATTTTCGACTTTTCTAATTTTTTTTCTTCAAATGCCGATAAAAATTTTTTGGGTGGCCAGAAAATCTTGAAAATTTAATACAAGGTTTCTTATAAGTTTTTCTTAAAATGATAATAAAAAATCCGAAATCGTTAGTCACAATTTTTTTTTATAAGTGTTTAAAGTTCGAATTTATACGAAATATGTCAAAATTTAAATTAAATTTCATACGCTCATAATGCGTATGTTGGCCAAATACTTTTTTTATTAATAAACAGATACTATAAAGTAACTATAGTAACATACAGTAACTATACTATTTGTTTCAAAATAGAATATATGACAATATTTGAATATAATATATCCTAAACTGACAAATCATCTTCGTTCAGAATCGTTTTTCGTATACAATGATACCTATCATTGCATTCAAATTTAACCTACCATAGTCTGAGGTCCACCCCACCCCCTAATATACAGCAGAGCGATACCCACTTACCCGCTTTTTTTCATTGAATTTATTAAATTAAAAGTTTAAATATTTTAACTGCAGTTATAAGATTTTCTGTCATTAAAATTTTAATTTTTTTGGTGCTCATACATAGTTTAATGTTTAGTATAATGTTGTATATAAACAATGATAGTTAATTCTACTGTGAAAAGTAATAATAATATGATTTATATTATGCGGTTATTAATAAATTGATTTGGTTGTTTGATATTACATACTTTGCATTTTAAGTAGTTATATTTAGTGAATAATTTTTCTTGTAATTTGACTTCTGAAGACTTAAGTTTGGGCAATGATATGGAATCGTTTTTAATACCTAATATTTTAATTCCATCACAAGTCACTTCATTTGTTAGTTTGTTGTAATTTACGATTATATCTGAAATCAAAATTTAGTGTTAATTCATTAACTATATCTTGAACCTTAGAATAAAGACAATTAATATTTTTAATATACCTTTTTCTGAATGATTTTCAAATAATGCAGGATTTATATACAATTCTCTTATATAAACGGGGATTTTCACGGGGCCTGTACCTAAATGTTCTAAAAATGGAAACTGAAATAACCCTTCCAAAAAATAAATCCAATCGTTTCTCCATTTTATGGAACATTGTATATTATTTTTATAAATTTCAAAATTTGTAATGTTTTTGAAGTCTCCTTCTAAATTTAATCCATTATTTTTTAAAATAGAATATATCTCATTTTCCGATAGATAGCCTTGGAAGTCATTTGATGTTTTGTCTAACTGTATTAATTTTTCTTTTGTAGAACCTAAGACTGTATCATTTAAAAATCTTATTTCGCCTGATAAAACGATCTCATTATCAATACTGCACTCAAAACTACCAGATCCCAATTGAATCATTATATACCTTTCAGAAGAATCTAAAAAATCGAAATTACATTTTTATTGCAATTTTATATACTAAATAAAATAAATGTAGATACCTACCAGTTGGATGCATTTTTACATTATTTGTGAACCGAAGATTTTTAAATTGAATTGATTTTTCGTTCAAACTATAAACGTTTAATTGAATAAAAGTCTTCCAAACATTAAACTAAAAATTAAAAAAAGGCAAATGGATATTCATATTAAATATATATTTAAAATGTTTTTTTCTTACTAATATAAACGAAAATGGAATTATGTGTTGACCATGAATTTGATACTTAGCTAAATGTATATTATCATTAAGTACTAACGTAGATATATTTTCACCAGATAGCACATCCATCTAAAATAAAATAGCATACAAACAATTAATTTATATCTTAATTAGTTTAAAAATAGATAATTTCTATTATAAATTGTATTTTGTGGAAAAAATAAGTTCTATACTGTCTATTAATCTAGTACATAAACCAAAATGGGTATATACATTGATTTTGTAATTAATAAATGTAATAAATATAAATCAATGTTATTCGAGTATTGTTAATAAAATAAAAAATATAATTAAACATAATTTTATGTAAGCAGTACATATTTTGTTGGTTTCTTCGTGCAAAGTTATACTTACAAAATCATTAAATCCATCAGTCCATTTTTCGGAATGGTCCCAAAATGGTAAACTATAAATTGAAGGTGTTCCACGACTTACAGGGAATGTTATTTTTGGATAAAGTTCATTTATTTTTGGGTTTAATCCATTAGTATACATTCTAAAATAAATTAATACCAATATAGGATAATAATTTTAAACTAAAACTTATTACCTATTTACAAATTATAAATCATATAATAAAGTAAGCAAAGTTAAAGCTAACTTACTTTCCAATAGAAGTAAGTAAGAATCGAATTGAATTTCCATACATTCTCTTGGTCAGTGGTATTTTTGTCACTGTCTCAGGTAATGCATTTTTTATAATTGCTTGAAGGAGGCCATGAGGAGCAATTTCAATTGTAATTGCGTCATTTGGAACGTGTTTTAGAACGTCTTCGAATAATACACTACTCAATAAATTATTTGTATGATATTCTGGTGAAGAATATTTTGCGAGGTCTGATTCCCATTTTATTTCCGGCAATGAACTGCTAATCCATTTTGAAGATCTTTTTTTTGGTACTTTGATTACCTATAAAAATAATTGCATTATTCAAACATATATTTACACAATAATGAAATTAAAATAATATATTAATTGTATTGCACTAACATCTTTCAAATATTTAAGTAGAGTCGGACCAGCGGATTGAATATATCTGCTGTGAAATGCAATGCCAGCAACATTGACAGCTTTTGCAAAGATACCTTTAGATTTTAATTCTGATACGAACTCATTGATGCTGTCAACTGGACCAGATATTGTACAGTTAGTTTCACTATTATGACAAGCAACGTCAATGTCATGTGGAAGCTTGTCTTTGATTTGGTTGTATCCAAGTCCTAAACAAAAAGTTTGAAAAAAATTAATTAAAATAATTTGGTGTTATATTGTAGATATTACCGATTGCGGCCATCATTCCAGGAATAAGTTCTGTTTCCAAAGAAGCTCGGCCTCGGGCGTAAGCAGATAATATCATTTCTTCAGCCGTAAAACAACCATCTGCGTAGGCACATCCTAATTCTCCGACCGAGTGGCCTATAATCCCATCGGGTATAATGTCTAATGCTTTCAAAACTTCCACTAATCCTATCTAAAAAATAGAAATACACATAGTATATATTTTATACTTATTTCTCAAATTAAGACATTATTTTATTGATCTAAACCTGAACCGCAGCAATCCCAACAAAAGAATTAAGAATATTATCAAATATTGTTGGATCTTGGCTGGTTAAAATGTATTTGATGTCGACTCCTAGAGGCTTTAGTATGATATCACATTTGTTTATAGCATCAGCGAAAATTGGAAGTTTCATAAGATCTGTGCCCATTCCATGCCATTGTGATCCCATACCGGAGAATATAAACCATACCGGACGTTTGGTTGAAATAACATTCTAAAAATACAATTTTTTATTAATTTAGTTTAAAATGAAATAAAAAAAAACCTAAAATAGGGTTATGTAAAATGAATAAATAATTATAGGAATGCAATTTACCCAAACATCATCTATTCGTGATTCATCAAGAATAGGAAAAATGGTAGAACTTCTGTAGAAATGAGCATTGATATTTTTAGCGAACACGTCATTTGTCAATGTTACAAAATCTGCATTATTTCCATGACTTTTAATCTAAAAATTTTACGATTAATAATAATATACACTTGAAAGCTTTTGGTTTTAATTTATAAATACCTTGTTTAATGTTTCTCTAACGTTTTCCTCATTACGCCCTGATGCTAATATTAAACGTGGAATATTGATAGAGTCGTGGACGTTTACGATATTGTTTTTAACGATATTATTTTTTTTAAGAATTACATGACTAAATGCATTTATAATTCCAAATGAACTAATTCCAATTATGTCTCCAACAAAAGGAGTCTTTTCAGTAATAATCTAAAATAAAATGATAACTTATAATTTATAATTAGGATAGAAGTGATAATACAACCGATTTAGTATATAAACATTTTCTATATGAATAGTTATTTATTAATAATTTTTTTCATATTAAAATTATAGTAAAATTAAGATTATCATACTTGAATTTTTCCATTTTTTAATGCTGGTACATTATTATTAGGTTCTGAGTAATTTATATTAGGTGGTATGTATCCACTTTCCATTGTAATAATGGCTTTTACAATTGACATAAAGAGACCAGACACTTCACAGTGACCTATGTTACTCTTCACGGAACCCACTTTTAAGGGTGTTTTTCTATTTTCAGTGCAAAACACTTCTTCCATAATATTTAATTCCATAGCATCTTCACTCTGTAAAATAAACACATAATTAAAATATTAAGTATTAGCATTTATTTTTGTTAAATATCACTTTAATTCCAGATCCGTAAGCTTCTATGAAATCAACTGTAGCAGGATCAATGTTAGCTTCTTTGTAAGAATCTAACAGCAATGATTTAAAGTGATTTCCATCGTGGTCAGTTATGTTTTCAATATGATTACCAAACTGCATAGATTTTACATTCAACAATGTTCCATATGAACGTTTGGCTTCAGACGCTTTTTGGAGATACAAAACAATACAAGCTTCTGATCTGTTATACCCGTCAGCTAAATTAAAGTATTTTTATCATTTTTAAGAAAGAAATTAATATTTGTAGTTTATAATTAGCTAATAAAATTAAATGCCTAATGAGTAACACTGCCAATTAGACTGTATCACTATGAGTATTTCATAGAATGTTTTTTATATTACTATTAAAGTAATTTATTTTACTATTAGTATTACCATTGATATAATCTATGGTACTATGGTAGGTTGATTTAATTGTTGTCAAAAATATTACATTTTTTATATTATTATGATATTATAACTATTATAACGTGGTGCGCCCCGAAATGCACCCTTGTAACGAATCGATAACCTATTATCGACCCGGCTAAAGTATACGGAATGTCGGATATCATACTGCATAGTATTCGCTTTAAAACTAAATTATAACAATACATATTTATACCATATTATACAATTGTATTAACTTTTAAAGTTTTAAGTCAATACTACGTTACGACGATACATTTCAATCATGATTAATATCTATACAGATAAAATTGCAAATGTATAAAAACATTATCTAATTTTTAATTTAATAAAAAATACATTCTTCACTCCGTTCAGAATCTAAAATAAAATACTGATGACATAATATAATTAACTAATTAAAACTTGAATATTAAAATTATGTTAGTATACAGTTAGAATGACTACAAAATATATGACATATTATTATAATAATGACTTGATCGTTTTAAAGTAGAAATTTACCGTCAGAACTGAATGGTTTAGTTTGAGCACTTTTGGTTAATCTATTTAACCCTTGAAATAGAAATTGTATTTCAGGTCGAAGAGTTAGATTAGCAACGCCCACTAATGCAGAGGATATGAAACCATTTTCAATCATTTCTTTCGCTTTTTTTAAACCATTAGAGCCACATATCCATCCTCCATCCATGCAAAAACTGGGACCTAGATTATATTGATTACACATTATTTAAAAAATTATAAAAACTTTTTTATTTATTATTTTAAATTTATTTTACCTGTTAAATTGAGAATGAAAGAAAGCCGATTTGCTTGCATTGTTCTGCTACGGCCTAACATTGAAAATGATAAACTTGAATTGCAGTTCATTGCAGCCATTTCCGTTTCACTAATTGCAGATCCCATAAATACCCCTGTATTTGTTCCATTCAAGTCCGATGGACTTAAACCGGCATCGATAATTGCTTCGATTGATCTTTCTAAGCTCATTCTTGTCAATAAGTCCATAACTTTGCAAAGTTTTGGATGAACGCTGAAGAATGCGGCATCGAATTTGTCGAGGTTTTTTATTTTTCCAGTTCCATTTACTCCACTCAATTGATCTATAAAAAATATTATCTTTTGATTAAATTTAATTCAATATTGTAATAAAAAAAAATTAATACTTGGTTTCCATCTCCTTGAATCAATTGTTACTCCGTTTATTTTGTTAAACAACAAATCGGTCAACTCGGTTATATTATTGCTTTCTGGGAACAATCCTCCGATTCCTGATATCACAACTTCTTCTTTGTGGTCAGCCATTATATTTATTTCCTTGTAATTAAACTCTGTAAAACGTCCAAAATCAATTTAAAAATTAAATTACACAATTATAATTTATGCCCAACTATATATTATATAAATATGATTATTGATAAACATAATAACTATGATTACATAATTATATTCAATATAATGTGTACAACAGAATTTATATAAAATGTTACAAAAAAATATGCATACATAAATAATACAATATTATTTGATGCTACAAAAATGCCTTAGAATAAATGCTTGCGACTGCATTGGATTAAGCTTTCAAACAATTTATTTATTATTCTTTTATTTTCAATATTAATATAAAGCTTCTCTTATTAAACCTACCTATACTGATAATTTTGAAATATAATAGCATTAAAAAAAGTTATAACTCAATTGTAAATGTAGTATTAAAAATAACGTATTTTTTTATATACTTACTCAACAATGTCTGGTTGGTTCCAATATTATTTTGTTTTAAAATAAAACTAAACATTTATAATTATATTCATTATCAATTATTACAAAATCTTATGTTTTAATGCGTATTCGTACTTATATAGTTAAAAAGTTCTCCTTTCTTATTTGCATGATACATTAAATTATAGCTCACAAATAAATTTAAGTTAAAATTTCAATTATACAATAATATGTGATTAATAATAACAGTTAGTTGATTTAAAAATTATTTACGATTTATTTGAAATGATGAAAGGTATAATTTTGGTAAAAGAATCAAAAATATAAATATTATATCTAAATTATATTATTGTATTATAGTATTATCTCTAATGCTATACTAAATATTTAATACTAGATAAATTACCTAATATTGATAGTATAATGCAATATAGAATTCTAAATAATTTTGATACAATAATTAATAATATCCTATTTATTTATTTTTTATTACATTGTCCCATCAATATTAGGTAAATAATTATATGTATATTATTATCATTGTTATACATTTTATTTATAATATAGAAGCCGATAAATATTTATTCTCATATTCAGCAAGTTAATCGATCAACTAAATTTAAAAAATGTGTAATATATTTTTATATTAGACAGTTTTTTTGTGACAAATTTTGTTTTTAATTCGACTGACATTGAAAATTGAAAATTAGTTATTAATTATTATACATATTACAGATAATTAAAAATGAAATATCTAAAGTTATTTGACTTCAAAATGCCTCAATTATTAATTTGAAACAAAATATCTCTTAACGTTGAAATTATATGAAAAATATTTATTTCCATACCATATTCTATTGCAAACGGTACAATGTTTTTTTTTATTAAAAAGAGTCAACAATCCGTAATTATTTTCAGTATCTAATCGTTAAATAACGAAATAATTTAAGCTCGACCAATTTTAAATAGGAATTGAAGATGGAAGTTACCAATTATATAGATTTAAACAAGTCTTCTGACTATATTTTCAAAAATTTTAGGTAGATATAAATTTGTATATATTTTATAACTGTTAAATTACTATTATTATGCTATGTTTCTGTACATTGTTGATATAAAATAATTTTTGTTGATCTTTTACACAAATTGTTTATTTATTTATTTTTTTTATTTGTACTAAATTTTTTGTTCTTGTTTTTTTTTTAACTTAATGTTATTGTATTTATAAATTATAAAACAGGCGATTCAAAAAAATATAAATGATTTATACAGTAACAACAAAAATGGGATTTGTTAATTTTGATTAATAAAATTGTTTTATTGGTAATACAAAATTATTACATGAAAACAATTGTGGTTGGCAGATTAACTTAAAATATTGACCAGCTTTCATACAGATTTAAATGTATTTTAGTTTCTCTAAAAATTATATCAAATGTCACATTAAATAGTGTTATCATATAATTTCCCTAGGTTGACAATGACAGCGTGGTAGATATTGCTTCTAACTATAATTTTACCTAAACTAATAATTGTTAGTTTTAATTAGAATATTATCATTCTTATTTGTTTTGACCAAACATAAATTTAGGTTTATAACTATGAATTATTATAATATCTATTTTATTTTATGTAACCAATGGAAACGCTATATACAAACAGATATTCGTTTCTGCGGGTTAACAAATTTCTGAGTGAAATCATTTTTAAATTGGCTTCAATTTGCATAATATCCTTAGGTTAATATTACTCATGTACCAAATTTAAAAACAACGAGTGTGTTATATTTAATAGGTCTTGTGGATATCTTAAACACAAACATAAAATAGCTATAAAAATAAAATAATAACACATCACCAACATAAAATATGCCCTAAAACGATAAATAATTAATATAGAACACAAATAAACTAAAGTAGACGTATACAAAAATAGTATAGATGTAAATAAATCTAATCAGTTTTTAATGTAAATATATAAACACTACCATACAGTAAAATATGTGTAAAAGGTTATGAATAAATGAAAAAATATATACGAGATATATTGAATATTTTTTTATTAATCATAAACGATAATGTTAACCTTTATAAAATGAAAATAACAGTAAACGTCGGACAAGTGCGGATGTAATATACAAATAAGAATGGGTCCTGTAGTATTATTTTGAGCTTTAGAATAAAAGAAACATGCCAACCATAATCTATAAAAAATATGTAGTGACTAAACGCAATATTTTTGAAGTTGGCACTTACACAAAATATTAATGGAAATAATTATTAATTTTGAAAAGAACTGTAAATCACTTTTTTGTTAATACTTATAACATTTTGAAAAAAATAGACAGATATTAAATTTAATTTTTACTATTAAAACTTTGCCACTATGGAAATATAATAATATATCAAATCATTACCTGAAAATAGATTAATTATAGTAGATCCGTTTTCAGTCTTCAACAATACTCAACTAATATCACACTGAATAACGAATCCGAAACTATCGTTGTATTTATTTCGATGAAAAATGTCCTGATTATTGTAATACATAAACAAACCATTTAATGATCATCTCATTAAATTATTTTCATTAAAAATTATGTACAAAGGTTAACATGTAAATGATTTACTCTACTTACTGAGTGCATAAGCTGTATTGTTCTAGTGACTCACAAATACATAACTGGAAAACAATGCAATATTTTTAAAAAGTAAAAACCGTACATCAACATTACGTCAGTAGTTTGCTTATTTATTATTCAAAAACATTTAAATAATTCAGGATATTGGAAATCAGTAGCGTAGTCAAAATTTTCTGAGTATCCCATGAATTCTCAAATTAGCACACTTCATTTGCATCGCCATAAAGTTCGTAAATGAAAAAAAAAATTAACACATAACGTTAAATATTTCCATACAATAGTTTTCAGAAAATAAGTAATCAGATTTGAAATAAACTGACAAAATTCAAAAATCTTTTTTTTTTTAATATTTATTATATTATATATTTTATTTTAATTGCTTCAGTGAAGTTTACTAAATTATTGTTACTATTAATTTACATTTGAATATCTAGTAGGATTTTTTTTTTGCTAAACATAATATAATATGAACATATCACGTCAAATCATTTTATTTGTCACTTCAGTTAAAATCTAAGCTAAAGAATAGAAGCTGTAAAAAGAAAAAATGTATCAAACCTTAAAAAACTATTTAATTATAGTAGTTTGTTTTTTTTTTATACAACTATATAATATTTTATTTACATTGTTTCAAATTAATTTTTACACGGTGCTATTAAGTAATTATCAGTAATATACAAATAATTTTTAATGAATGTTAATTTATTCTCAGACTGGTAACTATACTTACTTTGAAAACTCTTTTAAGTTTGAATAATCTTACTTTTTTAATTACATATTTGACTTTTAATAGTGGTTAAATTAAAAGAGATTAAAGTTTACAACCATTTAAATATAAAACATTCACAGTACTTTAGTTAACCATTGGTTTGGGGATGATTATATTAATAAAGGGTTTCTACATCCTCAGCTTTTTCCTTCAAATTTCACCACTGTATATGGTTAATTGGTTATGTGCTAAATTTAACGTCCTGCTAAAACACTCCATAATAATAAAAAAAATCGAAGAAGTTACTCTACTGTATGTTTGTATAGTAGATAAAGACTAGTAGACTTTATAGTCATAGTGCAACGCTGAATTGGATGTGTTAAATTATTACAAAAAAAAAAAAATGTTAAAAAATTACCTTTTGATCATACTTTGAATCAATATTGAATTTTAGTTAAAAAAAAAAGCATTTCTGATAATACTTGGAACAATATCTTATAATGTACAAATATAATATTATATAATTTAATAACTAATATTGTTTTGTTTTTAGTAGGTATCCGCCAATAATTAATATCAAGTATTAATACTGTCTGTAATTTATAAAGAAAATATATTTTAAAATAATCTTGAAAGGGTCATTTTTAACATTATTTAAATATTAATGAATTAACAATTACTCGAAACGTATTAATAATTAAAGACAAATATGTACCTAAGAAGTTTTAAAGAATAAAGTCAGATATTTTATTTTAGTTAAAATTAATTATAAGATGACTTTTTCGTATATATTAAAAAGTCATAACCTAGTTATTAAATTATCTCAATTTTAACACCAGTCATCAAATTTATCGGATGATAAAAGATATTTATTTCTTGAGTACATTTTACTTAGATTAAAATTATTATTAAATCAATCGAAAGAAAATAATACAAGTACAATCTGTACATTCATTATTGTAATATACATTAAATATGTGGTACTGTACAAGTGGTGTACAACTATAAATATTAGCGGTGCCCCCTTAAATAATGCACATTTAAAAAGTTCCTTACTCGAATATATTTTTATAGCTGATGATGAAACAATAATTTTTGCAGAGTCATGTTTATCATTTGTAATATTTAAATGAAAGGTGAATCTTATTTTCCATTTTTTATGAAAAGATTTCATTTGACGTACGGAAAAAAATGAAAATGTATTGAATTTAAAAATAATAATATATTAAAGCCAAAAATTTTAAATCAAGTAAATTATTTTAAAGATGCAAAAGGTGAATAGTTTTTTGAAAAGAGTTTCTTTTCGTAATTTTTAAGAAAAATATCATTTAATTTATTTTAAAGATTTGGTATATATCCAGATTTGTTGAAAATGGACTCGATATAGTATGAAACAGTGATACCACTTCCAATCGAGCAGCAATTTAATTAACGCCTAAATGTCTTTTGAATTGCTAACGATATGCCAAGAAAAATTCAAAATCAATAAAAAAACTAATAATTATTTAAAAACTACTAATATTTATACTATATAATTATGATATTATATAGCTTTTAATAAGGCATAGCTAAAATATTAGATTAATATTATATTATTGTGTAACGGTTTAAAACAGAATTCATCTATTAACCTAATTTTTCTAGTAATATTAGTGACCGATAAAAGCTGTTATTCAAAAACATTTACAATAAAACTTGTTATAATTTCACTTTTAATTAAACTTACTAATTGTAATTAAAATATTGTCCTTGCTCTTATTGCATATTATTATCAATCATTAGTCTAAATTGTCATAATATAACATATTTAATATTCATCTTGTATTGAACGGATATCGGTTAGACAATTTAGTCTTACTATTGTTGGCAGTAACCTAGCTACTTTCCACTAGATTGGGTTGAAAAATATATCATGTAATAATGTATTAACAATTTATTCTAATTATCATACTTTTCTGCGTCTCATAAATATTTTCTTGCAAGACAATTGCATATACACTTATATAATTATGACCTTATTGCATTGATTTGTAATTTTTTTCGATATTTATTGTTCATCGTTATATTAGTATACGATTATGCAATTGATTATCCTTGAAAAATGCAATAAATAGATACATGCTATGCAGTCAAATATTAAAACATATAATCAATTGATTGGTATTTTAAATTTAGGAAATCAAAGCGTTCATTTTCAGTGATAAAACATTAAATGAAACATTGTTTAATAATTTAACATATTTTTAAGTACTTAAGGAGTAGGGATGATACCCATTTCCGTAAAAATTAAAGTTTTGATTCACATATTCGCTAAAAAAAATGGAGATCAATGATATTAGTTATTAGGAAGGTAAAATATAATGTAAAAAAATTATTTTTATTAGCATAATATAAATATAAATATATAATAAAATATCCTTAAAAATGTACGCTTATAACTTTTCTGCTCGAATTCAATGTTTATGGTATACATTATAAATTTATACATTATACATAATGATTTATTATTGAATTTAAATTTTAACACATCCGCATTACAGTGACTATTACTCAATGTTGAGGTACATTCGACACCTGCTATAAGTAGCAACTTGTCATCTTTTTTCATACTTAAATAGTATGTTATTAAAGCTTTAATATTTTTATCATCTTATAAACAATTTACAATTTTTTTTTAATTTGTCTAAATTTATTCGGAAAATTATATTTAGAAAAAAAATAACATGACTTTTATTATTTTTTTACTATGAATCGTTATAATGGTATGTATACATGTATAAAGTAAAATTTAAATGGATAATATAATATATTTATCTCAATAAGGAAAAAATAGTGAGGATTAAAAATAAATTTATTGACTTTTTTAAAATATTAAATGGTTTATTTCGATAATAAATAAACAATATTAAATAGTATATGCGTTTTTATCAAATTCTCTGACAAATAAGCACTGGTTATTTGAAAACGAAATATTAATAATATGTTAACATACTAATGGAACATCGGTTTTATAATAGTGCTGACTGTATTTTTCATTTAAAGACATCGTCGAGCTGTGTGGGTAATCAAACGCTACGTTTTCATTGATCGTTTTGATAATATTTACGTCTTTCAACATATTCCGACTATTTTCTTTAACTATATGAATATCAGGCTGGTTAACACAAAACTATAAAAAAAAAACAAATATTTCAAAAATACAACTTAAACTTGTAAAATTAACTTGTACGATAAAAAATACGCACAACAATGAACCGGTTAATTATTATTATTTCGGTCACATTGAAGTTACTTACTTCATTTAACGCGTTCAGACTCATGTCAGATAGCTCGTTTGATACAAATACTTGGGGTATTGATAGTAGTTTATTGGGTAATGGTTCTAGTTTAATCAATGTGTTGATTTGCGTCTGTATCATGTTTAACGAGTTGCATACGTCATGAGTTTCCACGATCTTATTGGACCGAAGAAGCTGGTTAATGTTCGTATCCCATTCATGTTGAGACGAAAATTTCTTGGCCATCTATAATTCGTTAAGATACAAAAAAATTAAATTAACCAAAAATAAGTATAAAGTATAAACTACTTAAAAAAAACATATTAAGTAAGTTGTCGATCGAGTTCGTACCTCGCAGTCAATAGATAAATATCTTGAAAGCAACGACGCGTTAATGCTGTCATTAAGAACAAGATTTTTGGTGGTCCAATTAAGGAGGGTGCTTGGTATTCCATTCAATAGTGACAACGATACTAAAATGCCTTCAGTTTCCAATATTTGAGCCATCACCAAAGCGACTGCGCCACCCCAAGACTCTCCGATCAGAGTGACTGCACGATGTTCGGTTATTTGTCTGAGTTTCTAAAACACACATCATTACATAATCATAACAAGTTAAGGTGGTATACCAAGGTTACTAATCCAAATATTTCCAAAAAAATTCTTATGACAATTATGTATATAAAAATATAAAAAAATATTATTAAAAAATAAAACTGATATGATAAAAACACCTAGATAAATAACTAATTATATCCTTTATTACGTTATAATTTAATTTAAGTATATTCCTATAACAAAATATTAAAAATAACGTTAAGAATATGTTATTATATTTAATATATTATAATAATTAGCTTAATGAATTTATATTTAAACAATAAAAATGTTCTATAAATACAATTAAAAATGGGTATTTAATATTAAGCTATGCATAATATGCAATTCGTGAGTGATATTATATGTGTATACAAAAAGTGTATATAATATATATATATACAATGTACATGTTTAGGGATTGTATCTAGAAGGTACTAGCTCTTTTTCTAATGCTAAATCAATCACTTTAAGATAAGTCGTAGAGTTTTACATTTTCGTTGACTTCTAAAACCCCACACTTTTGATAAAATACAGGAGAAAACAACACAATTTTGCTAGGTTATAACCGCACACATTTAAAAGACTAAAACCACACAATTTTTAAAATTATTGTATCCCAAATACGCACATTTATTGTTTTGACCACATAAAGGTCGATAGACAAATAGTATTTTAAATTCTATAATTTATTAATTATTATTTAAATAAATAAAAAATAAAAATAATGTAATAATAATTATCTAAATAAAAAAAATGTATATAGGTAGTATTCAAATTTAAAAAAAATGAAAGTTTGTTTGGCTAAAGTCATGCTTTATAATGTGTAAAAATGTTAAAAAGCGGGTAAGTGAGTATCGCTCTGCTGTACATTAGGGGGTGGGGTGGACTCGGACTAAGGTAGGTTAAATTTGAATGCAATGATAGGTATCATTGTATACGAAAAACGATTCTGAACGGAGATGATTTGTCAGTCTAGGATATATTATATAAAAATCGAAAATTATTTATTAGTAAAACGTTATTTTACACGTTTATTTTTGATTTCAAATTAAAATAAAACTTTAAACACTCGTAAAATTTTTTAAATTGAATAATCATCAAACTTTTTTATAATTATTCTAAGCTTAACTTATGGACAGCATAGAATTAAATTTTCAATTCTTAGCTTTTGATAGAAAAATATTTATAAATTTTTAACTACCAAATAGTGAAAATATTCATGATTTTGACGAATTTTTGTCAATATTTGAACTTCAAATGCTAATAAAAAAAAATTGTGCCTATGTATTTTTATAATTTTTGAATGAGAGTTAGAACAAGTTATGTGGACCTTTCAATTAAATTTTTAAGTAATTTGTTCCAACTTAATTTTAGATTCTGAACGGAGTGATGAATGTATTGATTTTACAATGATGTGTGTTTTAGATTCTGAACGGAGTGATGAATGTATTGATTTTACAATGATGTGTGTTTTTTTTTTTTTTTGTTTTTTTTTTTGTTTTTGTGTCTGTGTACAGCATAACTAGTCGAAATAATGCTTCAATTTCAAACTTTGGGGGTGGTTTCCGATGGCAAAGTGAATATCCTTGGTGCATTATAGAGGTGAAAAGTAAACATTTTCCAACAGTTTTCAAAAAAATCGAGAAAAACAAAAAAAAAATGACAGAAAAACGGGAATTTTTACGCAAAACCAGTTTTCGACAAAATCGAATTATTTATTTTGCTATAACTAAAAAACTAATCGATGTAAACACTTGAAATTTTCACAAAATATTTATATTAGCGTTCTCCATACACAGTTAAATTTTCAAAGAATTTTGACTTTTTTTGAGTTATTTATAGACAGTTGAAATTTTCAATTTTTTTAAGTATTTTTTTTTAAAATAACGATAAAAATTTTTTGGCCGGCCAGAAAATCTTGAAAATTTAATACAAGGTTTCTTATAAGTTGTTCTTAAAGTTATAAAATAAAATCCGAAATCGTTAGTCACAATTTTTTTTTATAAGTGCTTAAAGTTCGAATTTATACGAAATATGTCAAAATTGCGAAAATTGGCAAGTAATTTTGTGGTTAAAAAATCGTAAAAATTTTTCCTTTTATAACTAAGATTTGAAAATTTGGTACAAGGTTCTGCATAAAATTGTCTTCTACTATCTGCAAAAAAAACTCTACCGGACTAAAACAAAAAATTTTTATGAGTGATTGAAATTTAAATTTTTACAAAACCGCGTTAAATAACGGTTTAGCCTCAAACGATTTTTGATATTTGTTGTTATTCAAACAGTATAAGTCGTAAATACTTGAAAATTTTACCAGTTATTTAGATTGCTATTTTCTTTACGTGATTTGATTTTCAAAACATTTTGACTTTTTTTGAGCTATTAATAGACAATTGAAATTTTCAATTTTTTTTTATTTTTTTTTTATAAATGTTGATAAAAAAAATTTAGCTGGGACAAATTACTTGAAAATTTAATTGAAGGGTCTACATAACTTGTTCTAACTCTCATTCAAAAATTATAAAAATACATAGGCACAATTTTTTTTTATTAGCATTTGAAGTTCAAATAATGACAAAAATTCGTCAAAATCATGAATATTTTTCACTATTTGGTAGTTAAAAATTTATAAATATTTTTCTATCAAAAGCTAAGAATTGAAAATTTAATACTATGCTGTCCATAAGTTAAGCTTAGAATAATTATAAAAAAGTTTGAGGATTGTTCAATTTAAAAAAATTTACGAGTGTTTAAAGTTTTAATTTTAATTTGAAATTAAAAATACACGTGTAAAATAACTTTTTACTAATAAATAATTTTCGATTTTTGTTATTTTTAAAAAATTATCAAACGTAAGATCTTGAAGCTTTTACTTTAGTGTTTGAATTTGTGAATTTTTTTCAAAATATAATATATGACAATATTTAAATATAATATATCCCAGACTGACAAATCATCTCCGTTCAGAATCGTTTTTCGTATACAATGATACCTATCATTGCATTCAAATTTAACCTACCATAGTCCGAGGTCCACACCATCCCCTAATGTACAGCAGAGCGATACTCACTTACCCGCTTTTTTTTTTTTTTTTTTTGTTTTTTTTTTTGTTTTTTTTTGTGTCTGTGTACAGCATAACTAGTCGAAATAATGCTTCGATTTCAAACTTTGGGGGTGGTTTCCGATGGCAAAGTGGATATCCTTGGTGCATTATAGAGGTGAAAAGTAAACATTTTCCAACAGTTTTCAAAAAAATCGAGAAAAACAAAAAAAAAATGACAGAAAAACGGGAATTTTTACGCAAAACCAGTTTTCGACAAAATCGAATTTTTTATTTTGCTATAACTCAAAAACTAATCGATTTAAATACTTGAAATTTTCACCAAATGTTTATATTAGCGTTCTCCATACACAGTTAAATTTTCAAAGAATTTTGACTTTTTTTGAGCTATTTATAGACAATTGAAATTTTTAATTTTTTTAGTATTTTTTTTTAAAATAACGATAAAATTTTTTTGGCCGGCCAGAAAATCTTGAAAATTTAATACAAGGTTTCTTATAAGTTGTTCTTAAAGTGATAAAAAAAAATCCGAAATCGTTAGTCACAATTTTTTTTTATAAGTGCTTAAAGTTCGAATTTATACGAAATATGTCAAAATTGCGAAAATTGGCAAGTAATTTTGTGGTTGAAAAATCCTAAAATTTTTTTCTTTTATAACTAAGATTTGAAAATTTGGTACAAGGTTCTCCATAAAATTTTCTTCAACTATCTGCAAAAAAAACTCTACCGGACTAAAACAAAAAATTTTTATGAGTGATTGAAATTTAAATTTTTACAAAACCGCGTTAAATAACGGTTTAGCCTCGAACGATTTTTAATATTTGTTGTTATTCAAATAGTATAAGTCGTAAATACTTGAAAATTTTACCAGTTATTTAGATTGCCATTTTCTTTACGTGATTTGATTTTCAAAATATTTTGACTTTTTTTGAGCTATTTATAGACAATTGAAATTTTCAATTTTTTTTTATTTTTTTTTTATAAATGTTGATAAAAAAAATTTAGCTGGGACAATTTACTTGAAAATTTAATTGAAGGGTCCACATAACTCGTTCTAACTCTCATTCAAAAATTATAAAAATACATAGGCACAATTTTTTTTTATTAGCATTTGAAGTTCAAATATTGACAAAAATTCGTCAAAATCATGAATATTTTTCACTATTTGGTAGTTAAAAATTTATAAATATTTTACTATCAAAAGCTAAGAATTGAAAATTTAATACTATGCTGTCCATGAGTTAAGCTTAGAATAATTATAAAAAAGTTTGAGGATTATTCAATTTAAAAAATTTTACGAGTGTTTAAAGTTTTAATTTTAATATGAAATCAAAAATACACGTGTAAATAACGTTTTACTAATAAATAAATTTCGATTTTTGTTATTTTTAAAAAATTACTTGACGTAAGATCTTGAAACTTTTACTTAAATGTTTGAATTGTTTCAAAATAGAATATATGACAATATTTAAATATGATATATTAACATATCCTAGACTGACAAGTCATCTCCGTTCAGAATCGTTTTTCGTATACAATGATACCTATCATTGCATTCAAATTTAACCTACCCAAGTCCGAGGTCCACCCCACCCCCTAATGTACAGCAGAGCGATACTCACTTGCCCGCTTTTTTTTTTTATTAACATTTATAAAAAAAAAATAAAAAAAAATTGAAAATTTCAATTGTCTATAAATAGCTCAAAAAAAGTCAAAATGTTTTGAAAATCAAATCACGTAAAGAAAATGGCAATCTAAATAACTGGTAAAATTTTAAAGTATTTACGATTTATACTGTTTGAATAACAACAAATATCAAAAATCGTTTGAGGCTAAACCGTTATTTAACGCGGTTTTGTAAAAATTTAAATTTCAATCACTCATAAAATTTTTTTGTCATAGTCCAGTAGAGTTTTTTTTGCAGATAGTTGAAGAAAAATTTATGGAGAACCTTGTACCAAATTTTCAAATCTTAGTTATAAAAGAAAAAAATTTTATGATTTTTCAACCACAAAATTACTTGCCAATTTTCGCAATTTTGACATATTTCGTATAAATTTGAACTTTAAGCACTTATAAAAAAAAATTGTGACTAACGATTTCGGATTTTTTTTTATCACTTTAAGAACAACTTATAAGAAACCTTGTATTAAATTTTCAAGATTTTCTGGCCGGCCAAAAAAATTTTATCGTTATTTTAAAATAAAATACTAAAAAAAATTAAAAATTTCAATTGTCTGTAAATAGCTCAAAAAAAGTCTTAATTCTTTGATAATTTAACTGTGTATGGAGAACTCTAATATAAACATTTGATGAAAATTTCAAGTGTTTACATTGATTAGTTTTTGAGTTTTAGCAAAATAAAAAATTAGATTTTGTCGAAAACTGATTTTGCGTAAAAATTCCCGTTTTTCTGTCATTTTTTTTTTGTTTTTCTCGATTTTTTTGAAAACTGTTGGAAAATGTTTACTTTTCACCTCTATAATGCACCAAGGATATCCAATTTGCCATCGGAAACCACCCCCAAAGTTCGAAATTGAAGCATTATTTCGACTAGTTATGCTGTACACAGACACAAAAAAAAAAAAAAAAAAAACACACATCATTGTAAAATCAATACATTCATCACTCCGTTCAGAATCTAAAATGTTAATTAATGTAAAAAAATGTAAAATCGTTAAGTATACAATTTTTAGTTTGATTGAGCTAAAATTTATTAAAAACTTAAAACATGTACGCGGGATTATTTTATCGTATCTTATTATCTTATCTTATCCGCTATTTAGCAATAAAAATAGTGTACAGTTTTAACCACTATAAATTTATAGTATTTTGTTAAACAATGACCGATAAAGTATACGGTTATTGTCCATTAGCCTTTTTGGGATCGAAATCAAAAGTGTGCGGATTTTGAATGCAACCTCTATTTTTGAAGTTCCTAACATTTTACGAGTTATCGTCAAAAAGTTATTTAGCAGCTTTATTTATGTGAAACTGTAGTATAATCACATAATCATAACCAATTTTTGATTTTATCATGAATAAATAGGATCACGACGAATAATGACTATCATGTCGATCTGAAATGCTTAACAATGCTGACAATAGTATGAAAGACAATATTTTGAGTTTTTAAAACGTTAAATAACTAAAATGTTGGATATTGTTGTAGAACATCACTACAGCTATATTTCATTGGTTTAAATCAGGTTGCTGATAGCTAACATATAGAAAACGCTTGTTGTCAAATGTTTTCTAACTAGCCGATACAATTGATTTAGGTATATCTTTTGCTAGTAGACATGTAATATAATATTTTGTTTGATGTATAATATTAAAAATTGCACATGAAAAATTTTTTCAGTTAATTAAAATAAGTTTATTCCCCCTCCCCTAAGATAATTATAGGAAATTTTATCAATTTATAGAATCTCACTTTTACGAGAGCACTGGCCACGCTTTTGATTGATTCGAATTTGGATGGGTATCGGGCCTCGAACGTCGGGTAGCCCAGATTTCTGTACAAGTTTGTCATGCAATTGGGTAGGAATCCTGGCATAACGAATACTGGGTATGCTCCTTTAGCTTCGGCATATAACACGCTTTTAGTGGCCACTTCAACGAAGTTTGGATCACCAACGACGATGAACTTCGAGTTACATTCTAGCTCTTGAACGGTGTTTGGTAAAAACATGTTGTTTTGGTCAGATTGCAGAACTTTGGAATCTTAAATCGAAAAGTAGGTAGGTAAATATATATTATATATACATATCTATATAATGATCTTTAAATCATTTAAAAATTGTATATGCTATTAAAATCTATAGATTTATAAATACATAACTTTTGTGTACAAATTGTACAATACACTAAGAGTATTAAATAAGTAATAAATGAAACAATATATAGGTGGGTACTAGCAGTAACGAACAAAAGTTAATACCACCGTACGTACTATCATATCCACACTTTAGGATAAAATAACCATAAATGATTATGTATATCGTAAATTAATACACAAGAAGCTTATTCATTTTTATTGGCAGTTATAAGTTAACTTAACTTTTCTCAGATATTTTTATAGTAAAGTTAATTTTAAAACTATAGTTTTCTGGGTTAATTTGTTTGAAAACATCTGTATTTATTATGTACCTATTTTAATATGCTTAATCTTTCAGTCATTTGGACACTGTCCGTTAATAAATAAATAAATAAATTATCATACTTGTCCATTTATCAGGCACGTATTCAGAGCACACTACTACTGCGTTGGCGAGCGTGTTAGATTTCACTATTAAATTCTCCAATATGGGTATGATTTTGCTGAGCTTGGGTTTTTCACCGTTTTGGGCCCATGACAGGCACAACGCGTTGACGCCGATTGCCTTTAATCGTTCGCACATCTTTGCCCCACCGCAGAATAAGCACGCGAATAATGTTTTCTGATTGTGTTTTGTGACAATTTGACTCATCGCTATTTGCATGTTTTCGATCATTTTTTCATCCACCTTTATAACATTAACGTTTTAACAACATATTATTTAACTTCATGTATTATAGAAGAAATTATCAGTAACTGGTCCGAATCCCATACAAAAAATAAATAAATTAGAAGTGTCCAAATTGCATGTTACCCCTTAAAATGATTTGCAGAAAACGCATGCTATAGACCTTGTAGGCTATATTATACATTAAATTTATACTTACCATAATTTTATTTATTTTAAATACTATCGAAAATTTTTAAATAAAATTGATAATATAACAAATTGCTCTTGTCAATCTCAGATTCGCAGAAACGAAAAGCTAAATTTTATTTTATTCTACCATAACTATTTTCAATACAATTATTCTTTTTCTAATTTAACCATATTACCTATTACAAGGTGTTATAAGTAAATTATTATTTTTTTTTTAACTTAAAAACAAAATTTGTATTATAGTTGGTTGAAAAATAAATAAATTGATTTAATTATATATAAAAAATATATTTATTTTGATCTATTTGTTTATTTTTAGAAAATAATTAAGCCTATAGTTGACTAATGACTATTTGAATACTCGTATAATTGTTGTTCAGTTAAATACATAAAATAAATAAATTCATGATAAGTTAATTGTTATGTCATATAATTTAGACAGACCTTTTAAGAAATGGCATAAAAATTGGACATTTTTTTAACTTAAACTCGAATGCAGATGACTTACACCGCTCACGAAAAATACTGCAGCTAATGGATATGTTTCAGTCGAACTGTTCAGTAAATCACAAGCCGCTTGTTCGGTGTCCAATAACGACTGTGATACCAATTGCACGGTGATTCCTTTATAACGATCAAGTAAAATGTTAAATTTCCGTGAAATTGTCGGCGTTAAAGAATATTTTTCCAAGCCTACGACTACTTTCAATGCACCTCTTTGCGCCAACCATTCCACCAGACATAACCAATCGTTAGATTCGTTTCCTGAACATAATTTTGGTACATTGGTATAAAATTATTATGATATTGATAGTGGATTTGGTTTTACCAATAACAAAATACACTTGGTCTGGATAACACTGGAATTGATGTATCATGTTTCCAGTGTTGTTGGCTTTCTCCGTAGATATTACAACTCGTTTAAATTCGTTTTCTCGAGTCAATCTCCTACAACACGTTACAAAACAAATAAGAACTCACGAATTGTACCATAAATATAATAACATTAATAATATTATTTTTCTCACTCCAGTGTCTCCAGAGCTTGAGTTCCCGTACACGCACCGGTCAGTACATATCTATCAAACGGTTTGATTGTGCCGTTTCGTAAGCCATGTTCAATCAAATGTTGAATGACCCGTTTCGTTTCTTCACATTCAGCAATGACTCTGTCCATGCCCACAGAAAAGAACGATATGTTATTCAAAAATTTTTTCAAACCTTTGAAAACATACAAATAAATAGTTAAATTTAACATCCATAAAAATATTTAAATACAATTATATTATATTGCTTTACCCATTTTATATTTCTTCTTCATATCGCTTTTGGTCAGTTGGAAAAATTTTCCATGTTTCGCAATTACTCGTATGGTAGCATAAAAATCTTCTCCCTCCAGACAGTTTATAATTACGTCCATTTTATTGTTCGCCATAAGGAATTTAATTTCGAAATTCTCTTTGTCGTAAATTATTACGTTTGTATGTGGAAGCTATAATTTGTACGTATAGCAATTTGTTAAAACACCCAAATATGTATACATTTTCAACCCTACAAAACTCTTCAATGTATATATACATACCGATGGGAATCTCTGTTTTAATAGTTCCATTTGTTTGGAATCCGATACGGTGACAAATACTTGACATTTTTTTTCCAGACATACATCTATGGCTGCCTGACCTACTGGAGTTAATCCGGAATGTACAAGAACTAAATTTTCTTTGGTTATCTTGCTAATTTCTATCAGTATGTAATACGCCTATATGGATCGGAATACAATATACAAACGGTTAAGTATTGCAGAAAAATAATAATAATAATTTAATTATAAACAAATGTAATGTTTACCATTGAATATGGCACCGGAATGGTTGATGCTTCTTCGAGGGACATGTTTTTAGGAACTGCCCAAGATAGAATAGGATCAACCGTGATATCAGAAACTGTCGGTATGAATGGCGCAACGCCCATCACCAAAGAACCATTAGACGCCACACCGGAGTACTCAATAGGTCCTAGTTCGTCGTACTCGACATTGTTGTTTTTCGTATGGATACTCGTGTCTTGGGGATTCAGACCAATATACTTTACAGAAACGTTTTTCAACCTATAATCCGAATAAAACATATTAACATTAAAGTAACGACTAACAAGTGATAGTGTTTAGTATAAATTAATACAATAGTCAATAACAATAATCAATCGAATAAAATGTGTCATTAAATTAATTATATAAACATTTAACATGTTTTATAGTTTGTATAATCAAATTTGATCTAATGTTCTATTATATAAATTATTATAGATTTCGATTTTTTTTAGAATCATTCAACGTTCACTATAAATAACGTTATTTCCAAATAATTAAAAAAAAAAAGGTACCTACATCAAGTTTTTTTTGTTTTTAATCAGAATTTATTATTAATTTTTTTGGAAAACGCTCGTAAATTAATTAAACACAATTTAAATCATTTTAAGGGTTTGAATTTTAAATAAAAAAGCGGGTAAGTGGGTATCGCTCTGCTATATATTAGGGGGTGGGGTGGACCTCAGACTATGGTAGGTTAAATTTGAATGCAATGATAGGTATCATTGTATACGAAAAACGATTCTGAACGAAGATGATTTGTCAGTTTAGGATATATTATATTTAAATATTGTCATATATTCTATTTTTAAACAAATAGTATAGTTACTATATGTTACTATAGTTACTTTATAGTATCTGTTTATTAATAAAAAAAGTATTTGGCAACGTACGCATAATGAGTGTATGAAATTTAATTTAAATTTTGACATATTTCGTATAAATTCGAACTTTAAGCACTTATAAAAAAAAATTGTGACTAACGATTTCGGATTTTTTTTTATCACTTTAAGAACAACTTATAAGAAACCTTGTATTAAATTTTCAAGATTTTCTGGCCACCCAAAAAATTTTTATTGGCATTTGAAGAAAAAAAACTTAGAAAAGTCGAAAATTTCAATTGTCTATAAGTAGCTTAAAAATGGTCAAAATATTTTATATATTAAAATATATTTTGAAAATTTAACTGTAAAGAGATAACCATAATATAAACATTTGGTGAAAATTTCAAGTATTTACAATGATTCGTTTTTGAGTTACAGCAAAATCAAAAAAAAGATTTTGTCGAAAAGTGGGTAAAATTGCCATTTTTCTGTCATTTTTTTTTTTTGTTTTTCTCAATTTTTTTGAAAACTATTTGAAAATGTTTACTTTTGACCCCCCAAAGTACCAACTAGATGAATTTTCCTATTCAAAGAGGGGCTGAAGTCAAAAATCGGAGCATTATTACTGCTCCAAATGTTGTCGTCAGACACAAAAAAAAAAAAAACACACACATCATTGTAAAAGCAATACATTCTTCACTCCGTTCAGAATCTAAAAATTCAACACATTATTCGAAATACTATATATTAGTAATGAAATAGAAATATTGCCAAACAATTTTAATAAAGACATGGTAAGTTTTTTTACATAGCAGACAGTATTATACATTGATATTTAATATGATTTAAAAGTAGCATTATTATATTAGCTGTATAATTAAGTTATAATTTTGAATAATTTAAATAATAATGGGCGTAGATTATAATTTTTGCATCAACACTTTTCATTGAAAAAATATACACCATAATTATGTTTGCAATAAATAATGAATATGATTAAAATATTAAACAATTATTTACATTATGTAATTCAAAACTCACGATGTATTAGTTAAGTTAGCAAGAAGTGTTTTTTTTATTGATGTTTGAGTATTAATAACATTTATGAATTCGAATTCCTTATACGTAACCCATCGGCCATTTTGGTAGACGTTCACTAGTAAGTCTTTGGCAAGTTGTTTTGAATAAAATGGATTACTTGTACTAAATCCAGGAACAGAATTGTCCAGCACGAAGAAAAACCTTAAAAACACCGATGCTTCTATAAGTATTTTACTTAATATGTATAAATACAATTTATTATTTTCTTACCGAATATTTTTTATTTCATTCATTTTTTTCACCAGCGATAGTATTCCATCTACCGGTTGAATTTTAGAAACTAAGTAAATGGTTTTATTTAAAGATTTAAAATTGGATAATAAATTTTGAATTTGATCACAACAATTTATATTTTCTGAAGTTAATCTGTGTATGATAACATCACTATCGATTTCTATAACCTGTAAAAATAATTAATTTAAATATTAGTAATTATATTTTTTTTCTATCGATCGTGTATTTTTATTATTTTAATTTTGTGGAGGTGCAAATATTTTTATTTTACAACACGCTGCGAGTGTTACCTTTTTCATTAAAGACAAATAGTTATCTCCAAATTTTTGTTGTAGCACTACCGTAAAATCACTACTATCAAATATAGGACTGTTTGAAGATATGATTAAGTGAACATGACTTTTATCTTTCATTAAAATCTTAGCATGCGAGAATTTGTCGTGTCGAGTTAATATGATATATTGCGAATTTTCTGACCCACTATTTAGTTGCTCCTTGTTGATATCGCTTTCTATCATCATCAAAGCGGAACCCTAAAAATCAATATTTTATTATTTAAAAATAACCTAAACCAATGTGTTTGTTAAAGTGTATTAAATTCTAGTCACTGTACTTTGGTTTTTAAAATATGATCGGAGTAGTTGCCCATCTCGGCGTCTTGACTATCGTAAACGGGATACATGAAAACGTTTTCAAAATCGTCACTCTGTCTGAATTCAAGCACTATGTCCATACACATGTCAATAAAATCGATCGGTGTCTACAAATACATTTAAGCAATATTAGTTTAATATGTTATATGTGATTTTATGTATACAATAGTTGGATAAGCAAATTCAAGCTAAAATCTATACAACTGTCATATTTTACACAATTACTTAAGTATTATATTATTTTATTATATTCAATAAAATAATGTTTGATCTATAAAGACGACGAAAAACTATTTATTCAAATTTAAATATTTTGTCGATGGCAATAGGTTATTTATTATAGTTAAAATGCTTTTTAAAATAATAAAACAATTTATCCAATGGTAATATAACGACTATTATTTCCAATCGAAGAAAAAACATATAACATTAATATATTTTTTTTTTTTTTGATATTCATAGATTTTTATTAGGTAATGTATTTTTAATTAAAATGATAATTTTTTTGGGAACGTAGTTAATTTTTTGTTTTATCTCCCTTTAGTCTTGCTCTGATAATAACATATTGTAACACAGTAATATAGCTCACTTTCATACTAGGATTGGATAAATCGATCAAACCCTGTTCTCTAAGTTGGAACGTTGTCTTCACCAATGGATCCAATGGTAATACTTCGAAACAAGGTAAAGAAATTTTGATGCCTTCGCACGTCACTTCATTGGTAAATATATTGTACTGCGCAGTAAAATCTGCATTAACATATAAAAATAACTAATAAATATTCATAAATAAATTCAATATAAAATCCCTTAAATGTTTCTCTTATAATAGTTTAAAATATATAGTTGAATAATATTTTTTTTAGACATTTCATGTTAAAATTAAGATTAAACCGAAATTTTTGAATACTTAAACTAAAAATAACAGTTTTAGTTATTTTATTGTAATCCAAAAAGTAATATTCGTAGGAACATACAATTTTTGCTACTATAAGCAAATTATTTTTTCTACATAGGTACAATTAAATATTCAAAGTATTAAGATATTTTTTAACTATTATACCACTAACTGTTTACACCCTTCTACGGTATGATGGTATTAATTTCTAATTAATTAACAGCTAGTAATATTATACAGTATTATTATATACCTGGGTAATATTGTGATTATTTTTTAGAAAAAAAGTTTAATCTACAGTATTTTCAATAGAAAAATAAATTATAAATTTATAAATAGCAATAATATTCTGTTATACAAACTCAATAAGTACACACGATATTATCTGCTATTCATACCACTATATCAGAGTTATTTTATTGGTTTTTATTTTCGTACTTGTGTGAAAAATAGAAATATTTCAAAAACATTTTTTTCATTTATAATAAAGCTTATTGGTGTATAGTGTATACTAATGAATAAGAAACCAATATGATTTCAACATTATCTTAATATGACATTTAAACATAATAATATCGTATTGTCGTTAATATTTTATGAATATTTAATGGAAATAATATTTAAGAATATTTTGTTATGTAAACCTATTTATCATGTACTATATAGTGAAATAATAAAATTATAGTTTATACCTAGGTATTTGATTATAATATTAAGAATGTACTTTTACGGCTATATAGGCCTTTGATAACTAAACCTTGAAAAAGTTTTCATCATATTTACCTATTGGTTTTAAACTTTCCGCCAATATAGATGGATCGATGCATATTTCTTGGATCGAAACCGGAACCACGAGCTCCCCGCGTTTCTCCACATGATGTACTGTCGCTAGCTGCAGCATGGCGTCCAGATAATGTATCCAATTATTGTCCCACGAGACATCTGCTTCTAGTCCTGTAGGAAGAATTCAAAATAAATCACCAGATCGTTTTTGGGATGCCAATCGTATGAGTGAACTAATATTCATGTGTATACGATTGATAACCCAGAAATTAAGTATATGCTTGGTACCAGTACTTAACAGGAATAAAAATAGTTTTTTATTTTGTAATAATGCAATTAAAACCGAAACTTAACAATTTAAGCTAAAATATTAAAAGAAAAAACAACGGTTAAAATATTTTAAACTGAAGTTTTAACATCGGTTTCAAACTTCAAACTCTGGTGGTTTATTGGTACCTATTTGGTATATATATTAAAATAATATTATGTTTATTTTACACATACTATCTTCGTATATGTCTGCGTGCCGAATTGTCTTAAAAACGTCACCAACAATGTAGCCAAACTGTTCGAGGCTTGAGTAGACCTCGTTGTGACTCAGTGATACTACACGGGGATAGCTATCGCTGCCGTTGCTTTCCCCGTGTAGCGCTGTTGTGTTTTTGTTGAATTTTAAACGGTCGAATACAAATATATATCCGGATAACACAATTATATTGTTTAAGCACACTTCAAAGCGCCCAGTTCCACTCTGTATTGCCGTACATAAATCACCGGATTCTAAAACAAAACCATCACCAGAAAACCAAAATTAATAACTTGCGTAAGATATTGTATTTGCGGTTTAGGAACAAAAGTTAATCAATTACGCACTCTAAATACTGCATAAATCTTACTTACGAATTTTGTTTATCACGACGTGTTGATGATACTGAACATCTTGAAACACAACGGGTAAGTTAATGTTGGATTCATCACTCAATTTATTAAAAGATTCCCAGGTGTAGAACTAAAGAAAACGGATACGGTGTAAGTGATCGTTTTTTCATATAAGACATAGTTTGAGAGTAAACTTAGTATATTTTAGTATTTGTAGGGCCTAGAAAATATAGGTAGGTACTCATCCTTACAATAGTTTTTAAATTTTAATTATATGTATATATAAACATACTAATAATGCAGAGAGCGGAAGAACGTGACGGCCGTGTATTTCATATTCTTCAATTGAACTGTTTGTAGAAGGTGATAGCGAAATAAGTCTTTCACCTTTATTCTTTTTTATCTATAATTTTTATAATTTTGATGTTGAATATGGTTTATTTTTCATATAAATTATAATTTATAAAATATATATTTTTTTTTATTGAATATTGTTATACGTACCAGTATTGTCAAATCGATGGCTGGCCATATTTCTTCGTGATTCCATGACAATAACGTATGCAATGGTGGAGTACCACTAGATACTGGATAACTTACAGGGTTATATAACATTTCAATATTTGGATTCAACCCATTACAATACATCCTAAAAATTTAGATTGGTAAATCTTAAAAAAAAAACTCAATTTCGACATAAAGGAATTTAAGTTTTAATTTTCAATAATCGTATTAATTAATGTATTTTTAATATGCGTCCAATAATTAATATCTTATTTAGAGACGATGTAAACAATATTATAGTAAAGAAATTTTATTATCTAACGCAAAAAAAACCATAATATTATTTAATACAGTTTGTACAAGGCTTACATTTTAAATAGGCTTATATTATTTAAATTTTAAATTTTGAGCCTTTAAACATAAATTAATATACCTACCTAGATATCATTCGTTCACTAATTTTAAACAGTTTATTATTATACTTTGTAGTAATAACCAAACTGAAGAAATGATCTAGTTAACCTACTAGTAGTACTCCTACCATGTATAAGACGTATAAATACTACATTTTTATTTTTTTAAATCATTAACGTTTTATAAAAATCAATAAATAAAATAACTGATGAAATAAGCGACTTGAATCATAGGTGTTTTATGTTTACTTACTTTCCGATAGCTGTCAATAAAAATCTAACGGAATCTCCGAATACTTTTTGAGTCAACGGGATGTGGACCAAATCAACGAATGCTCTTTTAAGTATGGCCTGGAGAAGACCATGCGGTGCGATCTCAATAACAACAGCATTATTCGGTATGTGAGTACACGTTTCCTCAAACAGAACGGGGCTCAGTAGATTATTGGTATGATATTCCGCGGAACAATAACGAGCCAAATCCGTATTCCATTTCGACTCTGGTACAGAAGTACTGAGCCATCGCGACGATCTCGGTTTCGGGTTCGGTAAAATCTGAAAATTCGTTAAAAATCGTTTCAATGAAAACCCGAAAACCATTGCGTTTAAAACACACTTTAGACAGATATTCAAGTAGAAACGGAGCCGCAGGCTGTATATATCGGCTGTGGAACGAAATATTCGAAACGTTGACCATCTTTGCAAAAGCTTTTTCCGATTTGAGCTTCTCGACAAACTCCTTCACACTTTCGGTGGGTCCGGATATTGTGCAGCTCTCCTTCGAGTTGTGACACGCCACATCTATATCAGATGGTAGCCTGTTCTTGATAGACTGATAACCAAGACCTATAGCCGCCATCATGCCGTCTGGAAGTTTTGTGTCCATGGAGGCTCGACCCCGGGCGTACGCAGCCATTATCATCTCTTCAGCGGTGAAACAACCGTCTGCATAAGCGCACCCCAGCTCACCAACGGAATGTCCGATTATACCATCCGGTTCAATGTCTAACGCCTTCAATATGTCTACCAAACCAATCTATAATAAACACCAACAACCGTCAAGTTTAGTTAACATTATTTAGTGTTATTGATTTATTGTTGTTGGTGCATGTGTCGAACCCGGGTTAAAGCGACCAACGACGCCAACCTATAAATTCGAAAACGCGTTTTTAATGTAAATATTTTGATAAATGAGTAGTTTATTAATTATTTATTTAAGCTAATAGATAGAAACTAAAAATATACCTAATATATACATACAAATCAAATTACTTACATACAACAGGTGACTAAAAATAATTTAAAGTAATGGAACAAGTCAATACTAATTAATATTAATGAAATAGATTAGCGTATTACACGTGAGAGGACATTGAAAAAACTTTTGATAATATCGGAAGAGATTTCATGAACTATAAGCAATTAATTTTAAAATTCTATGAATGACTTGAACCATGAAATAAAAGATTTTTCAAACCTAATTCACTAAAAACTGTAATGTTTATATAACGAATGTTTCGAATGCTTTAGAAAAGTTTATAAAGACTACATAAATGTGGGAATGATCATTGACAGTGTATATTACAACGGTTCTCAACTTGGGTTACACCCGGGGAAATACGAAAAAGACATCAATGGTTCAGAATTTATTGATAAGATTTCCGATTTTCAGCACGTAGTGAAGTCAATTATTCCTGACCATATTAAATTTGCATCAGTTATTGAATTACTTCAGCTGATTCAAGACTAGAATTTAAAAAAATCGTATCCAAACATAGAAATTATATTTAGAATCTTTTTGACGATACCTGTAACTGCAGCTACATGTGAACGTAGCTTTAGCAAACTTAAACTCATAAAAAATTATTTGAGATCAATTATGGGCCAGGATACACTTTCAAATTTGTTTATTTTGTTGGTAGAAAATGAAGTGGCTGGAGAAATTAATTTTGAAGATGTCATTGATAAATTTGCGGCAATCAAATCAAGAAAAGTCAAATTATGAGATTTATTTTAGATTCTGAACGGAGTGAAGAATGTATTGCTTTTACAATGATGTGTGTGTTTTTTTTTTTTTTGTGTCTGACGACAACATTTGGAGCAGTAATAATGCTCCGATTTTTGACTTCAGCCCCTCTTTGAATAGGAAAATTCATCTAGTTGGTACTTTGGGGGGTCAAAAGTAAACATTTTCAAATAGTTTTCAAAAAAATTGAGAAAAACAAAAAAAAAAAAATGACAGAAAAATGACAGAAAAATGGCAATTTTACCCACTTTTCGACAAAATCTTTTTTTTGATTTTGCTGTAACTCAAAAACGAATCATTGTAAATACTTGAAATTTTCACCAAATGTTTATATTATGGTTATCTCTTTACAGTTAAATTTTCAAAATATATTTTAATATATAAAATATTTTGACCATTTTTAAGCTACTTATAGACAATTGAAATTTTCGACTTTTCTAAGTTTTTTTTCTTCAAATGCCAATAAAAATTTTTTGGGTGGCCAGAAAATCTTGAAAATTTAATACAAGGTTTCTTATAAGTTGTTCTTAAAGTGATAAAAAAAAATCCGAAATCGTTAGTCACAATTTTTTTTTATAAGTGCTTAAAGTTCGAATTTATACGAAATATGTCAAAATTTAAATTAAATTTCATACACTCATTATGCGTACGTTGCCAAATACTTTTTTTATTAATAAACAGATACTATAAAGTAACTATAGTAACATATAGTAACTATACTATTTGTTTAAAAATAGAATACATGACAATATTTAAATATAATATAATATCCTAAACTGACAAATCATCTTCGTTCAGAATCGTTTTTCGTATACAATGATACCTATCATTGCATTCAAATTTAACCTACCATAGTCTGAGGTCCACCCCACCCCCTAATATATAGCAGAGCGATACCCACTTATCCGCTTTTTTTTGTTTGTCAATAAAAATGAATTTTAAAATAAATACTTGTTGCTTGTTACATGCTCTTCTAATAAACAAATATATATAATAGTTTAACGTTTTAAAAATGATTTTTTTTTTTTTTTGACGGAAGGGGGCGCATAAACTCAAACTTGCCTCAGGCGTCAAATGAGCTTCTTACGGCTCTGTAAACCCCCCTCCCACGGGATGGGTTGAAATTTAAAAAAAACATGAAGAACGTTATTTTTGATTATTTATAATTAAATTAAAATATATAAATATATTTATAAACATAATTTTATTTTATTATGGTGAGGAAGAGCATGAAATTATAAAATAGTATGAAAGGGGGTATTTACTTCAAAAGGTTGAGGACCTTTGGTATATTATGTATTCATTGAGAATCATGTTAAATGTAAATAAAAAGATGAAAATTCAAAAAAAAAAATGTTTTAATGATTAAATTAATTTTATGTATAAAATACAGTTTATGTATTGCAAAATAAAAATCGTAACTTCATAAATGTTAGTTTTTAACTAGGTATTAGGTTTTTTGGAAAATTTTTCATTGTTTACGTACCTGAATTGCAGATATTCCGACAAATGAGTTCAAGATGTTGTCAAAAATCGTCGTATCGAGACTCGTTATAATATTTACTATATCGATGCCAAACGGTCGCAAGACCGTATCACACTTTTCAATCGCTTTTGCGAAAATTGGTATTCGTAACAGCTGTGTGCCCATACCTATCCATTGTGATCCCATACCAGAGAACACAAACCACACTTGAGGTTTTTCATTCGTAATCGGCTAACAAACACATATTGACATAAATATTAAGTAGGTACAGAAAAAAAGGGATATTAATTTTGAGTTTGCTTACGTAAACGTCTTTTTCTCTCCATGGGCCCGGTGTGGGAATGATGAAGAAACTTCGGGAGAAATGCGCACTTATATTTTTGGAGAACACCTTATGCAGCAACGATGTGTATTCTTCATCAACATTATAACTCTCAATCTATAAACAAAAACAAAAATATTCATGTGACATTAGTAGTACATTATCTAATAAAATCATACCATTTTTATTGTTTTCCTGACTCCAGCATCATTACGTCCAGAAACAAGAATTAATCTTGGTAAATCATCATCAAACATTTCATCTTTTGCATATATTTTCTTTTTTTGTTTGTTATATCTTTTCATAACGATATGACCATAGTTTCCTGTTCTACCAAAAATATTTAAACCTACGTAATCACCATTTAACGGAGTCTTTTCTGTGACAACCTGAAATTATAAATAAACTATTTTATTCATAAGATATTATATTTTATTTTTTGTCACTCTAACCGATTATTTTATTAAAATTATTTTAAAATTTAAATGACATATAATACAATTTTTGTGTTATTTTATGTGCTATGTATTAATAAATTAAATATATCAATTAAATTTAACTAGGTACCTGTAATTTTCCAGATGTAAGAGCATCTGATTCACTATTTGGTGCAGTATAATTTATATTAGGAGGTATAAAACCGGTGTCCATTGCTATAATCGATTTCACTATCGAAACAAGACCAGCTGAAGCATCAGTGTGACCTAAATTGCTTTTTACTGAACCAATCTTCAAGGGTTCTTTTCGATGGGGAGGACAGAATATATCTTTTATTATATCTAACTCCATTGCATCTACATTCTAAATTTAATATAATGTTATATTGAATTATGAGTGAAAATTTGTAATGAATATATCATTAAAGATAAGACTATAAGAGATAATACATTTTAAATACCTTAATAGCACATCCGTCAGCTTCAATATACGCTACTTTAGCAGGATCTATTCCTGCTTCTTCGTATGCTTTCATTATAATTTTTTTATAATGTTCACTAGAGTAATTGGTAAATACTCCTCTGAGGTCTCCGTACTGTTCCATTTTTACACTCATTATCGTGCCATACGATCGTTTTGCATCCAACGAGTTTTGTAGTAAAATGGCCACGCATGATTCGGACCTGTTGAAACCATCAGCTAAGGAAAAAAAAGAAAAGACCAATATTAAACCATAATATTAACATAATAATATATATCATACTCACCATCTTCGCTAAACGACCTAGTCTCTATTCCATTGTTGAGAACTCCTAAACCTTTTAACTGAAGTGATAAATTTGGTCTTTGTACTAGATTGCAACCTCCAATTATCGCAGTTCTGATGTGGCCTTTTTCGATCATGTGTTTAGCCATTACAATTGCGTCCACGCCGCCGGTAAACGACGAAAATATCGTGAAACTAGGACCTATATTATATGAAACAGTAAACCGTTTTAATCACTATTAGCCTAAATGTATTCCCATTACCCACACTAAACAATGTATATTTACATATTAGATCGGTTGAATAAAACAATAATTAAATAATCACTGGTCAATACAGAATGGTAAGAAAATGAAATACTCACCATTCAAATTTAAAACGTATGAAAGTCTGTTAGCTTGCATGGCCTTGTTGTGGCCAACTATAGCAAATCCTAATTTTGATTCGTCAAACATCGCAATTGTGTCGGTTTCGCTACCTGAAGAGCATGTGAATACTGCCGTATTTGTGTCATAGAGATCTCCCGGATTTATACCTAAAAAATGTAATTATAATTACCTATCATTAATAAACACGCTGTATCAGTTGTTATGAATAATATATCCGGCAACATTATATAGAATATAATCACGATTTAATTTTTATTATATTATCCAAAGTTGTGAATTTTTATCGATTTTATATCAAAAACACGGTAAACGGACAGTTTGTACTATCTATTGTTTGAGTTGCATATCGCGGACACTTTGTACGGTGATAATAAATTTATAGAAATCGATCGCGGACACTTTGTACGGTGATAATAAATTGGTAAAATTCGATCGCGGACGTTTTGTACGGTATGTAAATGTTTTTGCATACTTTGGATAAAATTCATATATTTCATATTGAGTAAAAGAATATTATTGCGAAAAAATTCATGTTTTATAATATATTTCGTAATTAATATTTATAACTTAATATTAATATTTCGTATTTAATTTTAGCCTTGCTGATTAAAGTATAAAACTTGGTTATTTGCAGTCAAACATAAATTTTCCAATTTTTCAAACATAAAATTAAAAATATTTTTAATTTCCACTATTGTATGTGAAATGTGAATTATAAATTTTATTTCTAAATTATTTTATTTTATTTCTCAATTATATTATATTAAGACAAACAGCCAATCACTGATGTATTTTAACAAATAAATATTTTTTTTTTAACTATATTTTTGTATTTATCTTATAACAATTTAAATGCATATTTTTGCATATTTTGGTAAATAAAATGCATATTTTACAATTTGTTATTGCATACAAATCCTAGCCCTGATTATTATTATTATTTATGTATGAACATTGTTAACTACCTGTGTTTTGTAATAACAAATAATTATGTCGAACATTTCATGTCTCAATATTTTTGTTTACCTGAAATAGTACAAACTGTCCGCCATATACATTTTATTACTTTTTGAAATAGTACAAACTGTCCGCCATGTAAATTTTATTACTTTCTGAAATAGTACAAACTGTCCGCGGTTTTCATTTTTTCCGGGTGACCGTACAAAGTGTCCTACAACCCAAAAACACTGGGTACCGTTGAGATATAAGAAATAGAAACTGTATAGTCGATCCGGCGAGAGAACGCACCTCGTTCGCGCATCCAAATGACGGAGCTCCGTCGTCTCGAGGTGAATTTCTCCCACCACGAGGCGACCGTGACGGAGGCTCAAGGTGGAATCTTCCACTACGCGGCGAACGGCGTAGTCCGAGGTGACGACGACCGCGTACGATGGACGATGCTCGGGTTGGTTAGTGGTGGGAATGCGCGAGATCGGACGAGTTTTGGTCGCCGCCGAGGTGCGTTCTCTCGCCGGACCGACTATAGTATTTTGTTTTTATACAAGCAATATTGCATTGTTGAACATATATAAGACCATATTCAGATTTGATATAGCCAATTTGCTTATTTACAAATATTCAAAATTAAATCAAACTTGAATTTAGATATGAGCAGAGAGTGATTTTATAGAAAAATTTAGTATTTAGTTAATATTTTGGTAGGACAACAGTTAAAAATTAAATTTGTGTGAATAACAAAAAAAAAATATAGGTAACCGTTTTTCTATAAAACCGTTTTTCTAGCATTTATATCATGGCACTGTAATAGTATACTATTTATGTTAAATTATTACATACGAATTCAAAATACAACTATTATTGATAAAAATGGTCTGTTAGCATATATAAATTCATAACTTAGTATAATATAGTAACTGTATGACATATTATGTATATTAGTACTAAAATAATTTATTTTATTTTTAACAATATGGTAACTTGAATTATTTTATATAAAAAATATTAAATTTTATCTATAATATTCAATAATATGCATTAACATTTTTAAATATCAACGAATAAATAATAATGTTTTAGAACTATAAAAAAAAGATTAAAATCGTTATTTTTAATTGTTTAAATAAGTAATTTTGTCTAAATTTGAAATTTAAATGTTTATAAAAAAATATGATTACTTAAATATTTTTAAATTGTTTGGTTTTTATAAATATTGTTAACTACAAAATAATTTTAAAATTTTTGTCAACATTTTAATTACAACTGCTTATAAAAATCGTATCTGTATACCTATCTTTGATATTTAAAAAAAACTATAAATACAATTTGTGGGGAATCTTGTACCATAATGTGCATATTATTTTGTAGTTTAAAATTAATATAATATTCAATTTGAATAGATTTAAGTCTTAAAATAAATAATAATATAATTTAAAAACGAATTCAATTCAAATTCTTGTTTCTATTTACTAAATAATATTATTATATTGGTACATATTATGTTTTGTTTACATTATAACGTAATAGTACAAAGCTAACCTGCGTCGATAATAGCTTCCACGGATCTCTCCAAATTCAATTTAATTACAGTCTCAGAACATTCACATAATTTTCCGTGCATGTTGAAGAAGACGTTGTCAAATCGATTAATAGACTTTACTTTGCCTACTCCAGATTTTACCCCATACTCATCTGAAAACAAAACCAATCAAAGATTTACAAATGTTCTGTGAAGTGTGAACAATATTTTTATGTTTAGACTATTCTTAATTTAATATTTATCATACCTACTAAATTGTATTGAATATACTTAAATAGTAGGCATTTATAACATTTACAAATCAATTACTTTGTCACAATAAGAATAAAAAATATATATATAAAAGGACTATTTTAATGTTGCAACTTGTCAATACCTACATAAATGTACAAAGGTATACAGGAATGTTATGTATTATTAAATATTTATATATCTATAATCTATATATTTAATTATAGGATTCTATTGTCGGGTTTCATGAACAATCTCTAAGAACTTAAGGAATCAATATATTGAGCTAATGATCTTAAAAATGATTTGATGATGCATAATTTGTGAATCAAATTGTATTTAATCATTAAAGTAGTCAATTTTTCATATACAACCTGGCATTATAATGCATTCTGTTTATTTCACAGTATTAGTAGTATTACACATATAAAAACTATGAAATTTACTGTACTAATCAAAGGTATATAACTAGATAACTTCATTTTTCAAATTTGTTTGTAAACATAAAACTTTTTAAAAATTGGTTAATTGACTATAAATTAAAAATATGCTATCATTAATAATAATAGATACATGAATTTAATCTGTTTTTAATTATTTAATATAGATTTTGTATACGCGATACAAATTGATACAAGTATTAATAACTATATATTACATATTTGTATCATTAAATTTTTAATAGTTTTAATAACAACTTAAAACAAATAATTCTTATTTTGAATATATCTGAATATACATTATTATAAACAAGTGCTAAGAAGTAAACAAACATACCTATTCTGATTTTATTCTACAGCTGGTGGACGGTGGTATTACATTATTTTTCATTTTTTTATTATCGGGATCGATGATATTAATCATAATAAAACGGAATTCCCGGAAACTATGGTTGTAATTAATAAATCCCGTATACCGCGGTATTCTAAATTACCAAAAAAAAAACCAGATAGAGGTATAAACCAATACTGATTTTTATATATAAACTATAATTACCACCAAATCTAGAAATTAACATTTCAATAACTGATAACTAAATGTTTGTAAATTAAATAGCTATAATGTTATTTATGATGTATAAATATTTTAATATTATCAATTTATTTTATACTAGTTAAAAACTTATCTTTTTTGCCTAATAATTATACTGGGTAAAATACAAAATGCTAATATAAATGTTATTAATAATAACTTATTATTATCAATAAACATTACCTACATCCAGATGTTGGTTTTTTGTGAAATTAAAACAAATATGTAAAATATTATGTGATTAAGGATATATCCAATGAAGGTACCAACATTTTTTGAGATATATACTACGTTAATATGCATCAGTTAATGTGCATTAACTTAATGCAATTCGCATTGAATTAGTTCATATTAGAGAACGGGTTTATAATTTATATGCACCTAAAATATCAAGATTAGATGTTGAATAAAATTATAAGTTAAAGTGAATGTTTCTTGGTCCATGCTTTATACTTTGGATTCCTGACCAAAATAATTATAATTTTACATTTTAAAATTCTAGCTAAAATATTAATTCGCATTAAAGTGTTTACATACATTTCTTAACCCCGAAAAAGGAGTTAATTCGATTTGACGAATCGAATTAAATAATAAATGCGCATCAGCTTAATGCGAATTAAAAATGCGTTTATATGCACCTAACTCTCGGACTAACTCAATGCACATTAACTCATGTTAAACGTAGAAATAGTTTTATCTCCTAAGTTAATGATAGAATATAACTAATTGTTGCACTGGTTAATTAGAATATTATATTCTGAATAATAAATTCAAAAAAATTTAAAATTAATATACATATAATATTATGTGTATACAATTATAAAGGTATACCAAATTAATTAATTTCGAATTATACATTAACAAAAAATTATCCTAAGGAAAAGAATTTTCTAAGGGAGAATGAGTTTATATTGGTCACCTTAACGATAAATCAAATACCTGTAAAAAATTATTACAAATTTATATTTTATATATCCGTATACAACTAGTTTGAGTAAAAACCTAATTTTGTATGCATATTGCCATATAGGATTATATTACACTAAAATTAAATGAACAAAAAAAAAATCGTAAAAGTTTAATCTTTTAATGATGTTAAAATTTTTGATTTTTTAAAGTAAAATGTGAGAAAAATTGTTTACGCATTTTTTATGAGAAAAAAATCACATGATAAATTGTGTTAAATTTATGATTATAATATCATTATTTACTAATGCAAAGTATTAGCGTAATCCCAAACATAATAGTTTTGTAGAAATATTAGTAACCGCCAATCGGTGTCTGGTATTTCCCCATTCCCCCTATAGCTAATTACAATATTTACGATTCATTAAGCATTAGAAAATAATAGCAATAACAACAGAACGAGAAAAAATCTACATTTTAGATACAGACTTATTGAGTCCTGCATTAACCAATACTAGTCATGCAACTCATAAAAACCACATAAATATCCATCATATTATCTCACCTAATGGCCAACGTCTCGAATCTAACGTAATCCCGTTTTGCTTATTGAAAAGCAGATCTTTCAATTCTTCCACATTGTCACTTTCGGGGAATACTCCGGCCACACCCGAAATGACGACTTCCACCTTATTTGTTTCCGCCATAACGGAGGGAGAAGTAACTAAATGGCGTTTAATGTTTGTTTAAGAGAATATCGAATTTGGATTTCAAACGAATTTCACTACGATCAACAATCATCGGTTTAACGTATCAGTCGAAAATCTAACCACAGTGTAACGAGTACCAGCAAAATAATAATGACAGGATTGCTGCGTATAGTCATTTGGTTTTATGATAATCGATGATAATTTTATTCATGGCTGTATAATGTACACTATATAAGTGTAATCAGTATTCACTGTGTAATAATAAATTAATTATCATCGGGGAAAAAATGTATGATTTAGTCATCGAGCGCTTCCGTTATTGGAAAAACGTCTTGAATGCTACACAGTCTTCAATCACTATTCACCCGTATATACCTGAACATACGTGGAATGAAATTTTTACTGTGTGATGATATGTTTTTTTTATATGCATATAAAATGTTTATAGACATATTAGTATATGAATGAATTTTTTGTCGAAGAACATTAGTTATATCAAAACTAATTAAAGTTTAGAAATTATATTTTTTTACATATTTTAAAGTCATTACAAAACAAAATATGCGAACGATACACCGAAACAATTAAAATATTTAAAAACATATTATTACCTAACCTTTCCAAAAAATTATCCTGAAACTATAAACTAATAAATCATGAACATGCGTAAAAATATTTTTTTATTATTTATCTTTGAATAGTTGATTTTACATACGTAAATAAAAATTACATTTCTACGAAATAACGAAAATATATTATGCAAATGTTTTCAAATGTACCGTTATCTTTAATATACACATTTATAGGCACCATAAACTTTTTTCTATGAATTTTTTTCTAACTTAACCCCTTGAAATACAAACACCAAAAAATATTTATAAATATATGAAAAAATAATACACATTATTATAAGTGTATAAAGCGACCAGCGTGGACGAATGGAGTGAAGTGGCATAGGAGTATATACCGTGTTATTCCATTACTTCCACTACTCCGCTCATCAAAACTTTAAACAGGCAAGCCCAAATACTTTGATGTGGACCCCTATCAATGGACAAAAAAAATATTTTCTATTTGTACATTACACATTTATAATATTGACTATATTTTCACATGCGTAAGGCATAACTTTATAATCACTATTAAGAAAAGATATCAGTACAATAATATAACAATTGATTAAATATTCATAATGTGTAAAATCATTCAATGATATTATACTATTTTTAAATTTAAAAATTAAAATACTAAAACGATACCTTTATAATATAATTAATTAGTTTGAACACGATGTTATTGTTTTAATCAATAAAAATAAATTCATCCGTTTAATAATTTAATATCAATGTATTCAACATTTTAACATTTAAATTGCCTTTATTGTTTTTCTTTTTTTATATATATATAATAATAATAAATGAATATTTTTTTGTGTTATTTCAGTGTCATTATATATATAGCATTATTGTATGTAAGCATTAACATATTCATTAATTGAAAACAGGTAAGAAAATGTATACCGATATACATTGTTCGATGTAAGTAGGTACCTAATACCTATATTGAGTCTGAATAAGTGTTGATTAAATTTATTGTATAGGTGCCTATGTTAAATATAAATTGTTCGATGTATTATTTGATATTTACAAAAAGCGATTCCGAGCAGAGACGGCAGGCCAGTTTACATTTATCGCTAAGTTTATATTTTCATAATATGTTTCTAATATAACTAATAGTTATATATAGTTGTATATATATAGTTATTAACTATTAAAATCATTTATTTTATTTTTGTATTCTAATAGGTTTATTTAATTTTTTCCAAGAAAATAATATTTATTGACTTACTGTGTTATAAATATTTAATTATTGTAATAATATATTTTTACCACATTATATGAACTTATATAACTAACAAATTTAATTTTATCTTTCTGTAAATACCACTAAACAGTGTGAATAGGTTTGTAGTACAAATAGATAATATTTTAAAATTATTTTATATACCTACTTTGAAAATTTTGTTGTTTATAACAAAATTCATAATATACAAAATATAATTAACATCGTTATTCATTGTTGAAATACGTAATTCCATCCGAATTTGAACTACAAATATATAATATAAATAATAGTTATTATATTATATTTTTTAATTTTTTTAATCCCAGCCAGCTAATATAAATAATTTACAAGAAACATTATATTAGATTTTCACATCTAAGCTCTAAATTTAAAATCAAAAATTGCTCACATCTATAAATAGCTAAAAATAAAGTTAAGACGTAAAAAATTATACCATATACCAGGTAATATTATACCTATAGAAAATAATAACATAAATATTTTGTAAATGTTTTATTATCTAGGCCTAGGGGTATTTTTTTTTGAAGTTCTAATGTATTTATAAAACAATTAAACTTATATTTTTTTATAATTTTTAGGTATAAAAATACAAGAACAACATATTCTACATATCTTGTACTATATTTACAAGAATTTTGACCCAGCACATAATTTATTATCAAATAAATAGAAAAAAAACTAAAAATTCAAAAATTTTTCATTCATAGCTAAAAAAGAGTGAAAATATTTTGAAAATTGTATTGAGTATGGAAAAATAATATAAACATTTGGTAAAAATTTTAGTTATTAAATAATTTCAGTTTGTTTTTTAAATATTTAATTGCGGATGAAAAATTTACTAGAACTTTGTATTAAAATGTCAAGTATATTATTCCATTCATACATTTTTTTATCCATATATATACATAAAAAAGCGGATAAGTGGGTATCGCTCTGCTATATATTAGGGGGTGGGGTGGACCTCAGACTATGGTAGGTTAAATTTGAATGCAATGATAGGTATCATTGTATACGAAAAACGATTCTGAACGAAGATGATTTGTCAGTTTAGGATATATTATATTTAAATATTGTCATATATTCTATTTTGAAACAAATAGTATAGTTTTTATATGTTACTATGGTTACTTTATAGTATCTGTTTATTAATAATCAAAAAATCGATTTTGTCGAAAAGTGGTTTTTCGTAAAATTGCCATTTTTCTGTCATTTTTTTTTTGTTTTTCTCGATTTTTTTGAAAACTATTTAAAAATTTTACTTTTGCCCCCCCCCCCCCCCCCAAAGTACCAACTAGATGAATTTTCCTATTCAAAGAGGAGCTGAAGTTAATTCGTTCAGAATCTAAAATAATTGAAAATTTTAATTACTTATAAATATTCCAAAATATTTTGAAATTATATCGTGTACCTGTACCTATTATATAATGATCATGTGATAACTTTTTTGACAATTCCATGTCTCTACGGTTATTCGTTTTAACTTTGCTTACCGGGGGTGTTGCAATATTATATTTATAATTTTAAAATTTGATGTAAAACTTATGTTGTTGCAATAAATGTATTATTATTATTATTATTATTAGATAGACAAAAAAAAGCAAAATCAATTTTATTAAAAATTGTACTTGCGTATAAATTCATTTAACTCCTAAATCTTTTAATGGCTTTCTTAATTATTTCGAAAAATTCTGATAATTTTAACCTTTCGAAAATACAAACTAGATCATATTTGTAATCCAAAACCACTCTTAAAGTTGAAAATTTAACTATTTTTTCAAATACATTCCGTGTAGACAGACAAACACACACACAAAAAAAAAATAAAAACACATATCTCTGTAAAATCAATATATTTATCATTCCATGAGAAATTTAAAATTTTGTTAATATTGATTAATATTGTTTTAGTTATTTATCATAATTTTATTGATATATTCCAAAAAATATTTTGTTGTGTTCTTGTGGAATATGAAATAAAAATACATTTTGTCATTCATAACATTAAAAACAGAAAATTATAGCATAAAAAAAAAGTGAGTAAGTAAAAAGTATAATATCGAATTACAATTTAAGAGGTTGACGGTACATTTATTGATTTCAATTTTTACAAGTATATCTCGTGAATGATTGGGTCACTATCTATAATGGATATTGTCTTAAGTTTGAATTCAATTAAATGATATATCTATCATCTTATACGAAAAACAATTCTAAGTGGAGATGGCCTAATTTTTTTGTTTGTTTTTTTCTCATTACTTTTGAAAGTATTTAGAAATTACTTTTTTTGACCCACCGGCCACCAAAGTTATTTAACTAGATAAAATGTAATACTGGAAACTACTCTCGAAGAAGATGATCAAAGCATTTATTCTACAAAGACAAAAATAACATACATTTATTTAAAGTCAATACATTCATCGCTCTCACTTAGAAATTAGAACTATTTTCCGAAAAATATAATAGTTTTTGAAATAATGAGTGTTCGTGGTATCATCCCGTATTATTTTAATTGATCACATTTCTCTGTACACAATTGTATTATATTATCTGAAATTTTACAGACATATAAGACAAAATTGGCAATATAATATATAAAAATAATTTGTTCCTATAACAATATTATTTACTAGTGGTTTCACGAATAACATATTATACATAATATTATGATAACATTATAATTCGATAATATCATTATAATATCTAATAAATATGGCATATGGGCATACGGTATCATTTATATTATTATTACGTATGATATTATATATATACCCTGTTATTATGGTATTTCTCTGAATACACGTAAAAATATAATATTTGCACGTATATTGTATTTTTAAGGTTCAAGGCTAAAGTTGTGTAATGAAATTAATATAATAACACACCTTGGGTTAGGCACGAACTGTACCGTACAACTGAAGAGAACCGTCATCATTACGTTGATACTTGTATGTATAGGTATTAGTTTGTTACTTTTTACGTAGCTACATAGATATATTAATAATTAAAATATACACACCAGATAGATATATTGAATTTAATTCCGAAAATTTTTAAGACATTTTAAAATTATTAAAACTACACACCTACGTATTATCGTAATACCATTATAATATATCAATAATGATATACCTAACATCATCATATTTTCTTAAACAATTCAAGACGTGTTCTAGACAGACCTATCTAATTAAACATTACTTTTAATTTTGATTTGCAATTCTGAATTTTCAACATCCATGTTATATCTGATAAAAAATTCTCATAACGATTAACGTATAGGTCAATCAAAATGTAATATCGTATTGAGAAATATTTTCGTTTTTTAATGGTATTATGTAGTTATATTAAATTTACGAACGTAAAAATTAACGAGAAAATTTGTATTCTACTGCCTGAACAAACTTAATAACTTATATTGAAATATTAACTATGTATAGAATTCTATACAACTATACAAGTAATATGCAAAATACATTATATTTCAAATTAATTTAGATTTTATAAGTATTTTAAATTTTTGGTACATGGTTTATTTTCTTCCTATATTACTCAGAATGTATCAAGTAGGTGATCATGAACATTGATTTTCTATTTCTCAAATAGTTTAATGTATTAGACATATTATTTTTACAATATTACTAAAACACACAATACTTTAGTTAACACTTTTAACCCACAATGCAGTTTTACAATATTTGTTCATTTCATGACAATAAATAAAATTATTACTTTTATATCAATATTATTACATTTTGAATTTAGGAAGTCTAAATATTATGATAACAATAAACAATCATTATTAAATCATTTTTTTGAACATTTACTTCCGAGCATCAAAAAATCAATGCTCTAAGCTCTACAAGTATAATAACTAATGTCGCCGCATTACCTACTTCATGTATAACAAAAAAAATATTCACTAAGGATTTCTTTAAAATCATATCCTGGTAGTTATCCTTGTGTATAATATAATATGAGACACACAGCTTAATCCTTTATTTCTTATAATTTATAGTTAATATTTTAATAATTTAAAAAAAAAATGCGTGTAAATTGTTATTTAATTATATCTGCAATATTAGGCATGAATTATTACTTAATATTATGTAAAATATTTAAAGAACGCATGTGCAGTAATCGAGTTAGGCAAACAACAGGTCATTGATCGTAAAGAAATAAAAATACACACATAATTTATAAAGGTTACAATTTATAATTCAGTGTCATTGGATTCAGTAGAAAATATTAAACGACCACTGACGTGGTAATTGTTGCAACGCCTAATATCATGACAATATGCTTAAAAAAGTAATGGCTGACTAATTTCCGTTATCAAAAAATAAAAATTATATGTACACCAATCAACCATCGTTTTAAAATAAAGTTACTGACAATAATTTATGGAGATATTAATCTGTAAAATATATATGTTAAATGTGTTTTCATTGGTTTTGAACGGTGTGTCTTAAACTGCTGTTAATCTATATATAATTGAATCTACGTTTGTATGAGGATTATAAATTTGGAAACTACTGAATTTGTTAATATCAATCCTTGAAACTCGAGTTTGCTATACTTGGATGTCGTTTTGGATCAGGAAAATCCAATAACTTTTCGTTTGTATATAAGATTGCCATTGGTCACATAAAATTAAAAAAAAATGGTATAGAATAGCTCACCCACCATGCGTTGCTAAGGTACTTTTTGGGAATTAAGAAAAATAATATTTAAGTTATTAATTGTAATTTTAATTCAAATGTATACCAAACGGCAATTTCTATATGTTTATAGCTTATAGAATCAAAAATTAATTCACTAATTTTGAAAAATGTTTCAGAGATAGTTCTTACAGTTATCGCGAAACATTAGAAAATAGTTTGAATTTGTAAGTTTAAACCCGGATGTGTAGTCTCCGTCTTATTACTACGTACGACATGGCAAATTTTCGTTCATCAGTTTCAATAGTGGGCTATTAGTTTCTATATTAAAGTGAATTGATCTATTATAAAATTTAAAGATAGAATTATTATTTAGGGCCCCACGTAACCTTTTATTGATACCTATTATTATTTTTAAGTAAGTTATGATCATTTAAAAAAAAAAAAAATCATAACCTATTTAAAAATAATATCAATAAAAGTCTATGTGGGACTATAGGTAATAGTCTTACCTTTAAATGTTGTAATAGGTCAATTCGCTCTTATGTTAAAATTAATAGTACCTACACTATTGAAACTGATGAACGAAAATGGCTAGGTCGTACGTGTGTAAAACGGAGACAACACTTGCGGATACTATGTGCTCTCAAGCGTTTTGTTATTTATGTATGTTTGGTAATTTTTTTTTAAGTATAAATAATAACATAATATGATTATATCAATTTAAAAAACAAATGTCCATGGGTATTATTGAAAATTATTTATTTTTACCTTTATACTTATTTAACTACTAAAAATTTTTACATTTTTCAATAGAACGGACAGAACGGTATAAATTTACACTTTTTTTTTTCATTAAAATAATATTAATAATTGATAGGTAATCTATTAAAAAAATAAATATATTAAGTTGAACTGGTTCAAACATCTACAAAAAGCTGATTTTACCCACTAATAAATATTATAGTTTATTATTACTACCTACTTAAAGTTTTTAGGTAGGTCGTAGCTATCAATCCTTATAGAAGTTAGAATTTATAAATATTATTTAATGGAAATAAATAAAAATAAATGCTGTATTCTGGCTGTAAGAATTATTGTGGATTACTTCTTGGTTACTGGTTAGTGGCTAGTGACAATCTTCATAAATATATTTTTATAATACGTTATATATACTCACGAATAGTTAAATAGCTAAATGAAAGATAATATTCCTATTGTAGTCATGATTAACAACGAACAACTAATTGATATAATATTTTTTTAATATTTTTCCATGATATTATGATATTTTGCTGTAGTATCTAATTAAAAAAAAAGTTATTGACTATTATATTATTTTATTTTGAATTGCATAATGTAAATGTATTAATATATTATATAACACCTATTCCAATGATATCTAGCATAACAAAATAGGAGTATATCGATTATATTAAAACTTGTAAATTATGCAAAGAACTCTATTTCTATTGTTATTATAACTCTATACGTATAAACAATTTTCCCGACATCATAAAATATATTACTCATTTATATTAATGATCGCAGCAAACGAATTTCCAAATCCCTTTTTCATACGAATTGCGTCCTGGTGATATTTTATCAACTACACTAATTGTGTCCGGTGTAAATAGGTACATTATTTTCCTTTCCATTTATTACAGACTTAGAGCTGTCGATAGCAACATTACATATTATATTGCTACATTACATATTATATTGCTAAAGTTAGGTTAAAAATATTGTTTTTATCGTTAATTTGTTAAACGTTAAACTAATAAAAATAATAAAAATCTATAAGTATAAGATTAGGTTGTTGTATTATTATATTAAAATTGTATTATAATAATATTTATAGATTGGTAAAAATTTGAATGATACGGACGATGCAGTTTTTATATAATCAAAACTTGTTATTTTGTTCACTTTATTAATATTATTTTTTATAAATTCTGAATTCAGGAACGCAATTAATACGTCACTAATTGCAATTTTTATACCGGAGACGCAATTCGTGTACAGCCAAATTTATACCGTAAAATAAGTCTTCTATAAATAAATGTAAGAAATACTTTTATGATCATATCACCCCCCCCCCCTAATTTTTAAAAATCTACTAGAAGTGAATACGACATATTATTTTTAAAACTAACTAATGTCTCTGTACAAATCGTTTATAAAATATCAAAGCGCTGTCGTCTACTAATTTAATTTACTATAGTACCCATTGGTAGCCATTGGTCTGTGTATGTTGTAAATTATAACGTACGGAGTCTTGTAGTACTGAAAAGTTAACAATGATTTTGTATTACACTGTCTCAGACGATAGCCGTGGTCAACTAGGTTCAACTAAGCAATAAATTAATGTGAGTCGTGTGACAACTTCTACACGTCTAGTTTAATTATCATCTTCATTAGGTATATGTTATGCAACGACTTTAAGTATACGAATGTGTTGACGTCGACCACCACAACGTACGACAATACGATATTTATTAATTCACTGTACATACAATATACATGTATACTGCAATATTAAAGCAAGATGAAAATGGTCGATTTTGAAGTAGAAAAACATTTCATTAGTAACTATATATGTCTATATTATAATAATTAATTATGATATTATATCATAATATTATACAGAAAATGTTTTCATATGTCGTATCGTGATAATAAGCGACAGCATGATTGGTGAGACATAATAATATAACATTAGGATTTTAGTCGCGTAACTTGATTTTTTTTTTTTTTATACCTTTTCGTTGTATGTCATTAAATTCATTAATGTATGTATATCAATAAGTATATATAATAAGTGTATATATATAAGTAGTGTAGTTACTAGTTATATTGTGTATTAAACTATACATTAATTAATACATTTTACATTGAGTAAAATAATACTTGCACTTCCTATACGATAATACGGATGACGTTAAATACATGATTGGACGCAGGTGACGGTTTTTAAAGTGAAAACTAATAATTGCATACCTACATATTGTTAAAGATAGTTCAATTATTATTTTTTATACGTAGGTAAACAATATACACGATTTATTTATTCATATGGCATAATAATGAACTATCGTTAAATATCATATTAGATTTTTTTTTTTTTTTATTAACATAAGACATTCCTAGCCTAAGGCTATCTAAAATCTAAATCTAGGGATATTTACAGTTTACAATAGTTTTAACATTATAACGTGATAATTAAAATCATATTAGATTAAAATTTAAAACATTACCTTAGAACCAGGAAACACATCCAATTTGTATTATAGTTGACTTAAATTAGCTTTGTTTAAGCAATATATGATATATCACATGAAATATTAAATTGCATTATATATATATTATGTTACGCCGAATTTATGAAATCAGTAACATTGTCGCCAAATACGTGAAATCGGCAATTTGGCTACCAAATTCACGAAATCGGCAAATTTTGTTTGCCAATTTCATGAAATAAACAGACTTTTTTTCTGCCGATTGCATGAATTCGGTAACATATTATTATGACATAATTACAAATAGTGGATTATAAATAAACAATAATTGTACGCGTGAATGATTAAAAATGAATATTAATTACGGGAACTTGTTAGATTAGGGTCAGTTGGGACCGGACAAGGATATCGACGTTGTACTTGTCGTACGAATTGCACATCTAAAAGGTGCATATTATGTAAAAAAAATAATATGATGTGTAATTCGGCGTGCCACCCAGGCCATACTTGTTAACATGAGTACCATTCCCAGTGGGCCCCCCTTCGTATTTCGGTAATGGGTCCCTTTTTAGACTTTTTTTTCATGTGAGGGCCCTTTTTAAAATTTCCCGGTAGGCCAAATATGGCCTATCCACCCACGCTTGTCAAAATTTTTAAATATAATACAATTTTTTTTTTATTCACTTTTTTTACACATTAAAATGTATTTATTGTTTTATTATATTTCCGGTGTTTTACACATATTTTATTTAAATTATGTTTGTATCTTTTTAAGAACCCTTTCCTTTTTTAATTTTTTATATACATGTAATATTTATTATTACAATTTTATTTTATTATATTTCCAGAGTTTTATACATTTATTTAAATTAAATTATGATTTATAATTTTTTTAAGAAAGGTCTTGCCGATTTCACATATTCGGCGACAACGTTGATGATTTCATGAAATCAGCAATTTCATAAATTCAGCGTAACATATATACATCAATATCCACAGAATCTAGCCGTAAAACTGCCTCAAGAGTTAATCAAAAATTAGGTGTTGCACCGACTGTACTGAAACATCAAGCTTACTTTTTCTATACCTTCATGTATCCTCCACGATACCTATTCATTTTTCCCTTATCTTTTAGTACTATGTTTTGTTTGTTTCCTATTAATATAGCACTCTATGTTCATCAAATGGAGCAGCCATTTTTGACGAGTTAAACCCCAGTAACTAAGTTTTGTTGAATGTATATAACATAATGAAAATCAATTATTTGAATTCAATCGAGTGCTGCCTAGAGTATTTTTTTAAAAGTCACAAAAATGTATGTAGTCTTAAGGGGATTGGAAGCGGTGATTTTCTGTCTTTGTCTTACACACGTGGAATATAGCTATATACGCCTGAAAAAAATTAAGGTACTTCTAGTTGTTCGATTTAAAATATGTAAAGATGTTTTAATTGGTATACAAGTTTACTTTACATCGGTTGAAGCATTTTTTCGATTGTTTTATTGTTCAAAATAAATATTTTGATGAGAATAAATATTTTAAATTTAATAAATTTGTCAATTTTTATTATTAAATATATATTGAAAATATTAAAAATATATTTCGACTGATGCAAAGTAAACTTGTATACCAATTCAATCATCTTTACATATTTTAAATCGAACTACTAGAAGTACCTTAATTTTGGTCAGACGCGTATAGCTATTTTTCCTATATTCCACGTGTGTAAGACAAAGACAGAAAATCAACGTTTCCAATCCCCTTAAACTCGTAGTTACTTGAGATATAAGAATTATAGTAGTATAATTATAAAAACCATATTTTATTATTATTTTTTCTTAATTTTTAATCATGTCCAAACTATCTCAGATAATTTATTCAAATTATTCATTTATCTTTGTTAATATTGTTAATAATAGAAAAGACAATAATACAATACTATACAATACATACAAAATTAAAGTAATGGGATAATAATTATAAATAATACTTATCCCTGATACTCAAAATAAAATTTGAGGATAATATTTAACATGAAATTAATTGAATACAATATACGTTTACTTAATATTTGAAATATAAATCAATTAAGTCACAAAATCATTTAAAACATTTATTTTAACAAAATAGTTGCTATTTTTATATAATAAGAAGACTTTTGTATTTTGGAAAGTTATTAATCATTTAATCAAAGATATTTCGATATAAAATCAAAATATTTAAAATTAAAACAACACAATATTGTGATAAAAATAAGACTACTTAAATATGCTTTATTTTTTAAAAGGTAGCAAATTATAAAAATATTATAAATAAATTGAATTAAATATTTGCACTATTTATTTTACTAATAATCAATTAATTGAGAAATTTGTATAAAAGAACTATAATTTTATAGTGATAAAAAAATACTCAAATTTCTTCTTATATATACTATATATATAAACTCAATGCAAAAATAAGTTATTTCAATTAATTGACAACAAAACCAACAGTATTAAGTTCAGAACGTTTGTACAATTCTGTAATTGAAATTTCGTTGGCATCTGGATGATAATGTAATATATTGTTATTTACAAATCGAGATAATGTTCTTTCTGATAACATGTTGTCATAGTCTTTTTCATTAATCGAAATTATTTCAGGTATACGAACGCAATACTAAAAAATAAAAAACGTTACATTTAAAAATGATCTAATCAGCATATACTAATGAAAATATATGCAAGACATCAAGATCTACATCCAAATCAATACAATGAATAAAAATGGCGACCAAAATTTATATTTTTTTTTAATATTTGTGGTTTTAGGAAAAATTCTTATTAAGTTTAGAAGACTGTTCATAACATAATAAATTTTGGTTTCTTAAGAATTATACAATATTATGTACATAACTTACATCTTCTAGCTTATACATTTTTGATTTTTCAATATTCGTAGTCCTATAAACCACTTTAACTTTTGCGATTATTTTATTGGAAAGTGGTCTTAAATCAAGTATAGCATTCAGTCTAGAACGTATTGCGTTTAGTGCCTTTAAAGCTTTATCGGCGGCCAAAACATTGTTTGATGATAATATTTTAGGTAACTCTGTATTCCAACCATTTTTTGTAGATATTTCTCTGGCCATCTGTAAATGTCCGATGAGTAAAAATAATATGATATATTAAATTACTCTGGTTATTAATAAATAACATAAAAATTCTTATTACCATACTGCTTATTTGGAAATAGTTCAATGATAATTTAGCATTAATATTTCCGTATTGTAGCAGACTTTTCGTCCATTCCTGAATTACATTTGGTATACCTTCTAACAGTGTAAGGCTCACTGCAATGTTATCTGCTTCCAATAATTGTGCCATCAACACACAAACAGCACCACCCCAAGATATTCCGATTAGAGAAACATTACCGCATTTGGTGATTGATTTGAGTTTCTACAAACAAGTAGTGAAGTAGTGGTTTATAAATCAATAATATAATAATTAATAAGGTTTAAAAATTAAAACATTAAAGTACTGTAATTATGATATTAACCTGTACTAATATTCTCGCTACGTGTTCTATGGACTCTATAGTTTCAGGTAATCTTGCTTCGAATGCTGGATACATTAGATTTTCATAGAATTTTTTCATTTTTTTGGGCAGGAATCCGGTAACGATAAACACAGGTAAACCTACGGAATCTGTAAATCGGGGACTATTTGTGGTAACTTCTGTAAACTTGATTTCCTCCGTAACTGTGTCTCCAAATGTGATCAATTCTTCAACGGTTTCGGGCAATTCCGCAATAATTTTCGAATAATATTCTCGGCTTGCTATAAAACGCAATTATTTTATAAAGTTAATAATAGTATTTAATTTGTTTTTTAAGTTGGCAAGTATCGATAATGATTTTAACTCCGGATAATTATCTAAATAAAAATTTACTTTTTCAAACAAGAACTATTGCATTTTTGAATATTCAATTAACACTTAAAAATGCAAAAAGATTAATGAAAAATATCTTTTTTTATTTAAAAATTAATTTTAAATCATTTCTATGGATGCTGTTTCATAAGTCATATTTTGAATTGATTCAAAAATATAATTTTTGTAATTTTTAGTCATTTATTTTTATTCCGAACTATTAGCTTTTCATTATAAACGATGGCATTTACATAAAAAAAATTACCAATCAATGTTCTGTCATATTCAGTGCATATTATTGTAGATGAAGACATTTTAGCCACATTTATTAATAATTTATCAAATGATGGTATTAAGTTAGCAAAATAAGGTTCTGTAACCATTAAACTCCATGAAAGACAAATAGTATTTGGACAAACACCGTTTGCTCTTAATTCTATACAAGTATTTTCTCCACCACTCATGATACAAACAAATAAAGGTTTCAGATCTCGAAAAGATGGAACATTTTCAAGTACATATTGAATGTTGCGTATCTTGTCTTCTTCATCGCTCTATATTTTAATAATAATAAATATATAATTAGAATTAATTAACAGTTATATACAATCATGTGTATTAAAAATGCATAATACTATACTGAAACCATAGACTTATAATATTATTATAAGTCTATGACTGAAACTATGCATAGAAAGAAATACGAATAATGTATATCGTATACTGAAAAAATACATTGACGTGTAGAAATATAATGTATTTAACTTTTTAAATATCATGAGTCAAAGCCGATTAATAATTGTATGATATATATACTCGTAATAACAGTAATTATAATTAATGTAATATCAGTATAACTGCAAAATGTGACTTTAAGATCTGAGTATATTTCTATTAATAACAACTAACTATAACTTTTAAAAAAAATTTAAAGACGAATAACTAAAAAAAGCGGGTAAGTGGGTATCGCTCTGCTGTATATTAGGGGGCGGGGTGGACCTCAGACTATGGAAGGTTAAATTTGAATGCAATGATAGGTATCATTGTATACGAAAAACGATTCTGAACGAAGATGATTTGTCAGTTTGGGATATATTATATTTAAATATTGTCAAATATTCTATTTTGAAACAAATAGTATAGTTTTTATATGTTACTATGGTTACTATGGCCAACATTCGCATTATGAGCGTATGAAATTTAATTTAAATTTTGACATATTTCGTATAAATTCGAACTTTAAACACTTATAAAAAAAAATTGTGACTAACGATTTCGGATTTTTTTTTATCACTTTAAGAACAACTTATAAGAAACCTTGTATTAAATTTTCAAGATTTTCTGGCCACCCAAAAATTTTTTATTGGCATTTGAAGAAAAAAAAACTTAGAAAAGTCGAAAATTTCAATTGTCTATTAGTAGCTTAAAAATGGTCAAAATATTTTGAAAATTTAACTGTAAAGAGATAACCATAATATAAATATTTGGTGAAAATTTCAAGTATTTACAATAATTCGTTTTTGAGTTACAGCAAAATCAAAAAATCGATTTTGTCGAAAAGTGGTTTTCCGTAAAATTTCCATTTTTCTGTCATTTTTTTTTTGTTTTTCTCGATTTTTTTGAAAACTATTAGAAAATTTTAATTTTGACCCCCCTAAAGTACCAACTAGATTCAATTCCCTATTCAAAGAGGGGCTGAAGTCAAAAATCGGAGCATTATTACTGCTCCAAATGTTGGAGTCAGACACAAAAAAAAAAAAAAAAAACACACATCATAGTAAAAGCAATACATTCATCACTTCGTTCAGAATCTAAAAAATAATAACGTTAGGTATTTTGAAATAAAAAATAATTTATGTTATCAGATATTATTTTTTATATTATTATAAATACAAGTGACATTATTAATATATTTTTTTTCTCAAAAAAAAACTCAATTATTTAAATTAATATATTGATTAAAATCAATTTTTTATGAAATTTAAAGTTTTATTTATGTCAGAAGAAACACTAAAAAAATATAATGTAATTACCAATGTGGCGAAAAATACCGCTCCAAGAGGATATATTGCTGTTGTATCATTTAATAATAGAATTAAATCTTCTTTTGAGTTCAAGTTTGAATCTGATACTATTTGTATCATAGTGTCTTTATATCGTGATATAAGTAAATTAAACCTGCATCATTAAAATTTTTAAATTAATAAATAATACCTTAATTATATTTAAAATAATAATAATGAATATTAGCTTATTAATACCTTCTTGATGCAGTGGTAGACATGGAGTATTTTTTTAACGCCACAACAATCTTTCGAGCTCCTCTTATTACCATCCATTCAGCAATATCGATCCAAGTACTATATTTACTTCCTATATAAATAAATAGTTAAATATTTTATCTAACAACAAAATTATTTACTATCTATATTCGATAATCAATCATATTTTACCAATAATTAAATACACCCGGTTAGAATAACATTGATATTTTTCAAATTCTGATTCTTTTAAAGACTTTTCTAATGTATTACCTTCTTCTAGAGCTAATACTACTCGATTATATTCTACTCCTTGAGATGATAAGCTAGTTTTCAAAGATAAAATATAAAAACAATAAATCTTATGCACATAAAGTAGTTTAGATAAATAATATACTGTAATGATTTCATGGCTTGATCTGTTGTACAAGAACCAGTTAAAACTTTTCTATCAAACGGCTTGACAATACCGAGATTTATTCCTTTTTGTACTTCATTCTGAATTTTCAATTTTATTTCACTAGTTTCTGCCAATAGGCGATCTGGACTAACACCATAAAATATAATATTTTTCAAAAAAACAAGCATTCCTAAAATATTAATAAAATGGTTAGATAAGTAAATTAACCACGTTGTAAGCGGCAATAATATTACCAATTTTGTCTTTATTCTTCATGTCAGTTTTAGTCAATTGAAAAAATATTCCACGATGTGCTATTGATCGAACCGATGCATGAAAATCGTGACCGTAGAGACAATTTACAATTATGGATATACCTTTTCCATTAGTAGCCATTTTAATTTTTACTTCAAAATTATCATGATAACTAAAAATTCTGGATTCTGATAGCTTTAAAGGATAGTGAATATTATTAAATTATTATTAATATAATTATTATGCATACTTATTTATAGTAAATGTTTAACTTTTTACCGAAGCAAATTTATTCTTAAGTAGTGTACACTGTTCTTTATTTTCAACTGTGACAAAAACACAGTATCCTAACGACAAGGCTACAGCTATAGTCGCTTGTCCAATAGCATTAAATCCAGCATTTACTAATATTGTTTTATCAAATATATTATCACTTGACGACTTTAAAATAGACAACATATAATATGCCTATATAAAAAATTAATTTAAAATCAAACAGATACCAGATTTAGATTGCCAATAATTAAAATAATAAAAAATGCAAAAAAATTATTAATTTTGTCTGTTAAATACTAGTTATATTTAAAAGTATTTACCATTGAATAAGAAAGAGGAATAGTAGCTGCGTCTTCTAACGCCTGATCCGATGGAATAGTCCATGTTAAATATGGATCCGGTGAAATTTTATTGAATGAATTTTTTCCAATTGGCGCAATTCCCATTACTTTTTTACCATTAGCTGTTATTCCAGAATATTCAAAATGCCCAAGTTCTTTCTAATAAATAAAAATATGGTTTGCATATAATCTTGGATAAGTTACCAAATCAGATAATATCCAATTTCTAGATTTAAAAATATTATATTTTCATTTTTAGAATTTAAAATTCATAATTTATTTATATGTGTCTATAATGTGTAATATAACTATTTAAAAAGACAATATATTTTTACTAATCAGATAGACAAAAATATATTTAATATAAAAATATTTTTATTTAATAGATAATAACGTTATCTTATTTATTTATCTAAATATTCTATAATTCCAGCCATTGTAAAAAATTTGGAAACCGCTTTGCTGTACATTAAGTGTCGAGTGAGTCACTATTATAAATGTGTTAAATTTGAATTCAGTAATATTTGATTTATTCTCACCATATTATATAAACTTATATAACTCAAAATCGCAATAAAATATTTCTGTTAATGTAGTAAAATAGCAAAATAGATTCATTGTATAAAAATATAATATCTTAAAATAAATAAAATGTCATTGCATATTATAATAAATTTTATAATACTATAATTTAAGTACATAAGAGTTTTAAATTCCTACGAACAATGTTTTTAAATAATAACAAAATAATTAACCTCAAAATTGTATCGTTTAATAAGTATTTTTGTCAAAATTTGAACTTAAAATGTCTATTCAACTAATTGTCTTCAAATATTATTTAAATTTTAAGGTTTCAGTATAACGTACTTAAATAGAATCTTGTGTTACATTATTAAAACTAAATATGAAAAGAAAAGAAAAGTTTTTATGTATTTCTAATTGCAAAATTGTTTGTAATTTTTGTCATATTTTGTCAAAATTCTAATTTAAATATACAATTTACATATATATATTTATATATATATATAGATATTGATATAGATATAGATATATTAAGTGTCAATGAATTTTAAATATTTTTATACAAATATGAGAACAACTTATGTTAAATATTTTTAAGAATCTAGTGGATAATTTATTATCGACATTAATAGATGAAAAAGACTAAAACAAATAAAAAATTACTCAAAATATTTTATGTAATAAAAATGATAATTTAAATATTTTGAATAAATTTCAAGTACCTGGAGTTATTCTTTTCTAAATTACTAAAAATATAAAATTGTTTAGGAAAAAATATGATTTTATGAATGAATATATTCTAATTTCTAAGGTTATAAAAATTTTAAATTATACTCAATTTTAAAATTTTAGGTTTAAATAGAATTTGTTTTAAGTATTTCTAACAAAGAATAACTTGAATTTTTTAAAATTTTAAAGCCTATAAAAAATATTGTGATCATAAATTTTTGATATTTTTAATTTAAAAATGAACCACTTAGAAAATTGCAAGTTTTCAAACTTGTTTACAAATTTATAAATTTGTTATTGAAATTTATAAAAAAAAATATATAATCTAAAATTCAAATTCCTTATAAATAGGTCAAAAATTCATAAAATATTTTAAAAAAATATATGTTAATATAAATACTTGGTGCAAAGTTCAAATTTCTGTGGCTATTAATTTTTAAATTATAACAAAATAAAGAATTCAATTTAATCAAAATTTGGTTTTATGTAGAAATTTCCGTTTTTCTTAATTTTTTGTTTTTTTTTTCCAATACAATATAGTATCAATAGCATTAATTAGGATAAAAAATTTGAACTTTTGTAATAATTTATTATATTCGAGTATTTAAATAATATTACTTAAATTAATGTGTAATTGTATATTTTATAAAAAGAAAGTGTCATATTTTTTATACGATTAAAATCGAAGTTTTTAGGTTAACACTTTACATATTATATTTGAAATCTTAAATAGCCCATTTTATATTTTTGTTATAATTAAACACTTATAATATTTTTATTATTACTTACATCTACTATATTATTATTTACAGATATATCCAGGAAATTAATTCCTAGGTACTTGAGTTCCAGGTCATCTAATCTGAAAAATAAAAATAAAATATTTTAATTTATATATGAAACATTCAAAAAATATGTTTCAGACAAAAACGTAATATAAAAATACTAAGCGAATTTTTATGCGATATGTGTTTAATATTTTTAATTTGGTATCGTCCACAAAAACAAAACTTCACAAATCAAATTTTCTTAAGTTTTTGGTTTTTTTTTTTTTTAAGAACTATAGTATTTTATTTAAGCTCGACTGTTATTTAAAATTATTAAAATCGTTATCATTTCAAAATTATGTGCAAATATAATGCTTAATACAATTTAAACAATATAATATTAGTAATTAATTAATCGAACTGTAACCTTATAAATATCTAAGAAAAATTTATAAAATAAATCATAAAGGTACTTGTATATTATTTGAAAGTCGATGAACTTTACTATCGATGCTTAGTCACTTATAATCCAACCAATGTTTTATAATATATTTATTCCTAATAAATCAAAAAAACTATTATTTTTAGTACTTATTTTGTTATAAATATGTTCTATGTAACTTAATATAATGTATTTTTTTTAATGTAACTTTATTTTTTCTACTTTCGATTTGTATACTGTTTATAGTTTTATAATTACTCAAAATAAAAGGATATGATAAGATTCGTGGTTTTTGAACATGCGTATGTTTAAATTATATAATGCTTACGTGACATCATTGAGGTAAGTCGTGATCTTATCATCTACAGACACGTTAAAACTGGAATAATTGTCAACAAGATTTCGAACAATAGTTCCCCATTTATTGTCTTTATAAATATTTACAAATAATTGTTTTCGCAAATGTTCAGAGTAAAATGAATGATCAATATTAAAATCAGGACCGGAATTGTCCAATAAGAAAACAAATCTAAACAATAAAATGTTTTCATAGTATTTTGTTTAAATCTCGTACGAATATATCTACTAAATTTGATTAATTATTAGTTGCCTACCTGATCTTATTCGACTTATTTCTATGTAATACTTCTTCCATAAATCTTGTTAATTTTACATATGATAAGTCTTTTGTAAAAATATAAAGATAACTTTTTGTTTTTTTACATTCTGCCAGAGAATGTTTAATTTTCTCGTAAACATTTTGAATATCCGTAATACTTTCTAATTTTAAACTAATTATTTTTATTTCTTTGATCTAAAACAAACAAAAAACTCAATTATTTTAAGATTCCACATAATTTTAACAATGAATATAAAAAACCTTTTTGATCAACACCAAATAATGCCCATTAAATTGTTGTTGCATAATAACACTCCATTCTTTGGTGCTAAATATAGGTTTTTCCGATATCACCAATAAATGAACTCTTTTAGCGTTTTTTGAAAATGAAATAACATTTGACATTTGATCATACGGTATTATTATGATATTGTGATCATTATTAATGAATTTTTTTGTATTAATTTTGTCTAAACTCACAATTGCATGCTGTATAATTAAAATATTTTTTTTAAATTTTTTTATATTTTAATAACAACAATGAACACATTATAAACTAACTTGAATTCCTATCTGAATGTCAAGCATTTGCTTCATTATTATTGCAAACTGATACATTTTTTTATCATTATTACTGTAATATACTTTGAAATTATTCATGTTAGGATTGGATTGGAATTTTTTACATTCAAATATGACTTGCAAACAATGATTGATAAAATTAATTTCATTCTAAAGAAAAAAAATAAATATGTACTACATACCTATATTCATAATAAAATGTATGAGTTTTAGGCCAATATTATACCTCACTATTTGGGTTAGCTAATTGTACGAAATTTTCTTCTTCTAATCGTAATTCAAATGGATTTAATGTACTTATTGAAAATGATTTAGTTTCTGGATGCAAAATATATATCCCATCGCCATTTATTTCATTAGTATTAAAATTATAATAAATAGAAACATCTGAAACACGAATAAAAATATATTTTAATACCTAAGTGTATTTATATACATATTATTCTTCAATTAAAAATAATTTACGTTAACTTGGACAATAACTTTGGGAAAAAACATAATCATATTAATGGGATTTTGATAAAAAAAAAATATATCTACATACTCGTATCTTACCTTTTCCTACGGAATCTTTAAATTTAGATGGATCGATATACATTTTACGAATAGTTGATACATCTGTTGGATTGTCATTAGTTTCCATACTTTGATGAATAAGAAATGTGAAAATTCCATTAAGAAATGTCATCCAATCATCATCCCACTTTATGTTTCCTCGATATTCTTTGAAAATAAATATAAATATGCATCAATTTTTTAGATAATACAATTGATTCTCTAAGCAAGTGCAGTTTTATTAAGTTTTAAGGAATATTACATATTATGTTCATTTATTTAGTATATTATAATAGCATAAACAATATTTACCCTCTCCACCACAATACTATACAATTTAAATTTAAATTATATACAAAGTACACCAAGGAAACTAATCCCCTTTTTCTTTTTATAATGGAATTATTCAAAATCTGATTTTTAGTATTTTAAAATACGCTTTAAGATCAAATTTTATACCACTTAAGGATGGTCCTGTGGCGATATAAACTTCTGTTTTTAATTTTAAGCCCTTTATTATTTTCTGTATGGCAGATATATATTTTTTTTATTTTAATATATCTAAATCAAAAGTTAAACGAAAAATTTCCAATAGATTTTATGTTATTAAACTTAAGTAAAAACACTATAAGGACTATTCATATATTCAATAGCTATAAAAGCTATAATTGTCCGTGTCTATAGCCTAAACTCTAATAATCAGTACACTGTTTATATTTACGAAGTAGATTAAAAGAAAAAGATTAAGCGCCTGAACACCTAGATGATTTAAAAATGATAATAATTAATATTAATATATAACATTTATAATTAATAAAAATAGTCCAAGTATAATAATTAGATTCAATATTACATTTTTTATGAAATCGTTTTTTAGGTATTTAATTCTTATTATATACAATTACATAACTTGGAAACCAATCGTTAAAATTTTGATTTTAATATGTTAAAATGTTAAAAAGTATTTGCTTAACAATTTACAAAAAAAAATAGAACAGAACTATCCTTAAATTGTATAAAAACTCAAAATTATTTAATATATTATGGTTAACTTGTTATATTTAGAAATTTAGAATTATAAAAAACCAAATACATTTTTAGTATTAAAAATCATAATTTATAAATAACATATTCACAAGACTTTATCCATTGTGAATATTTAAATGCATATTTGTAACCGTAAAACAAATATACAATTTTAAACTATATAATAGGTATGTACAGTGTACATATTATACATATATATATAATAAAGTTTTACTATAAATATAGTTAAACTGTTAAAAACAAATATTAAAAAGTGGGCAAGTGGGTATCGCTCTGCTGTTTAGTAGAAATGGAGAGTGATCACTGGTCACTATAATGGATGTGTTAAATTTAAATGCAATGACAGGTATCACTGTATACGAAAAACGATTCTGAACGGAGATGATTTGTTAGTTAATGATAATTAGTTGGATATATTATTATACTACTTACCTGACCTATGTTTAAATTGTAATATACCTATTGTTATTTTACGCGATTTCATAAAAAATTAAATTTCATATGTTCATAAAATGTTTTCTATATTAACGCTGGTATTTTTTTTTATAGTTACTTGAAAGAAAACTTATGGATAACCTTGTATTAGATTTTTCAACCTAAGTATAAATCACAAAAATTTTATGAATTTTCAGCTTCAAAATTCCTTGCAAATTTTCTTGATTTTGATATATTTCGTAAACATTTGAACTTTAAATGCTTATAAACAAAAATTGTGACCAACGATTTTTGATTTTTTTTTACTACGATAAGTATAACTTAAAATAATAATAAACCTTAATAAACCTTGTATTAAATTTTAAAGATTTTTTGGATAGCCAAATTTTTTTATCGGCATTTTAAGAAAAAAAACTTATAAAAGCCGAAAATTTCAATTGTTTATAAGCAGTTAAAAATTTTTTTGAAAATTTAATCGTAAATAGATAACCATTATAATATAAACATTTGGTGAAAATTTCAAGTATTTACAATGATTCGTTTTTGAGTTACAGTAAAATCAAAAAATCGATTTTGTCGAAAAGTAGTTATGCGTAAAAATTCCCGTTTTTCCATTACTTTTTCAGGGTTTTTCTCGACGTTTTTGAAAACTGCTGGAAAACTTTTGACCATTCAAAGTATCAACTATATGAATTTTCCTATTCAAAGAGGGGATGAAGTCAAAAATCGAAGCATTATTACTATTCCAAAACGTGATAACAAACACACACAAAAAAAAAACACACATCATTGTAAAATCAATATATTCATCACTCCGTTCAGAATCTAAAATATCAAAACGTTTATTATTATATTTTGAATACATATTACTTTACCTTCGAAATATAAATCTATATTTGTCACAGTCTGAAATTGTTCACCGAGTTCGTATCCATTATGTTCTAACAATGAGTACAAATCATACTTAGAAATTGAACTATGTGGTACATCAGAAACTGTATCTGGGTATTTCATCTTTGGTTTTATTAGAGTCATATCAATAGAATCTGGTCGAAATATTTTTCCTGAAACTATAACTTCATTTTCCAAGCATATTTCAAAGTGACCACTTCCACATTGTATAAGCGAATAGAATTCCAATTTTTCTAAATGTAAATAAAATATTGAACAAAATCATGAATAAAATCAATGTTATAAAAATTGATTATTTTATATAGTTATAATATTTTAGCCATTATTTTATATGAAATATTTAGTTATTATATACCTATATATAAATTAATTGTTTTTATTTATTTATATATTTTTAAAGTTGTATTAAGATTTGTAAAATAATAACGAGATAAAGATTTTATTTTAATGATGTAAATGTTCTTTAATAAAAAAATTATAAAGAAGGATTGTAAGAAGAATTCAATTTTCTTCGATTTTAAAGTAAACTTTCCGAATACTGCGTAAAATATGTGTCCATATTCCATAAAACAAAATTATTATAGTTTAAGCTCTAATTTAAAATGATTAATTATAAAATTATTTTTATTTAAAAAATAAATAAATATTGCACTTTTTATACATAATTAAATATTCATAAAGTTAATTTAGTAACAAATTATAAATAAAGTTAATATGTTTAGGTTTTAATAAATATAATATATATGTACTCACCATTTGGTTTGATTTCAATAGTTCTTAAAAAATGTAGTTCCTCAAATGCAATGATCTCATCAAAATGTATTTCACTTTGTATAGTTATAAATGATTTCCACACGTGAAACTAGACATTTCAAATATATTATTATTTATAATTTAATCAAAATTAAACATCATGTAACTCACTAGAAGAATTGAACTCGGTAAAATATGTCGTCCTTTGATTTTGTAATCGAATAAAATATGTTCATTATTTAAATGTATTGTAAACATTCTCTCTCCGGAAATTCGTGTATTCTGAAAAAAAAGTGTTGAAATAATTAAATTTTTTAAAAATATTAAATGATTTAAACTGACGACACTCGATAAGTAGAACAATTAATGCATCAATATTTTTATTAAATATTATAAACGAAAGTTTCACAAATAATTTTTTCCAGCATTGTGTATCGATTAAGAAAGGATCTAATATATTTAATATAGGTAACTAGTTACAAAATAAAAAAATAAAAAAAATTAATAAATTAAAATTTGAATGGAAAATACCTATTTTTTTATTATTAAATTTTAAAATAATGTCCAGGCAACTCACTACGAATGATATGAAAATTAAAAATTTTTTTAACTATTGGAAAAATCGATGGCAATTTTTTTTTTATTCTTTGTTATTTATCATTATTTTGAATAATTTGTTTTTGTATCTAATCAGCACTCATTTGTGTATTATTTTTTTATTTTTGTTATATTTTTTTATGAAGTAACTTTTTTTAAGTATCATTTAAATTATTTAAAATGTATTTCGTGGTTTTAAAATGTAATTGTATTCTTTATTTAAGATAGCAAACACATCTATAATTTATATATTTTTTATAAAATGTAATACGAACATTTAAGTTTCAAATATTTTACTTACTGACTGCGCCATGCTCTTTAATGACCATTCTTCTTTGTGGTCCCAAGGAAATAAAGAATGTAAAGATTGAGTTTCTCGGCTAACTGGATAATTTATTGATGGATAGAACGATTCAATGTTAGGAGTCATACCGTTATTATACATCCTGGTAATTTTGTATTAAATATGTTCATAGTATTTTTATTACAAACAGTTATTATATAAACTAATGAACTATTGACTTACTTTCCAAAAGCTGTCAATAAAAATTTGACTGAATCTTTTGTACTTCTATGTGTAAGTGGTATATTTGTCACTTTTTCTGATAACGATCGTTTAAGTATGGCTTGTAAAAGCCCATGAGGAGCAATTTCAATTACAATTGCATCCTCGGGTATATGTCGAGAAGCTTCTTCAAATAAAACTTGTCCAAGAAGATTGTTAGTATGATATTCCGGTGAACTATATTTTGCTACATCATTTCCCCATTCGGACTCGGGTACGGAGCTACTCACCCATTTCGATGATCTAGGCTTTGGTTGTGGAATAACCTATGGACAAAAATAATTAATAGCAACAGGTTATTTAATGAATATTGATTGATTGGAAAGACATTTAAATACTTCAAATCAAAATTACTTCTTTCAAATACTTTAGTAAAGTCGGCGCCGCTGGTTTTATGTACTGACTGTGGTATGCAATATTAGAAACATTGACAAGTTTGGCAAATACTCCTTCTGATTTCAATTGTTCAACAAAATTTGTGACGCTAACCGTTGGCCCAGACAAGGTGCTGCTGTCAGACGCATTGTGACAAGCAACTTCAATATCGTGTGGTAGTCTATCTTTAATATCGTTGTATCCTAATCCTATTGCAGCCATCGACCCATCGATTAGTTCAGTCTCTATCGAAGCTCGACCCCTTGCATGTGCAGCAAGTATCATTTGCTCTGCAGTGAAACAACCGTCAGCGTAGGCGCACCCCAATTCGCCGACTGAATGACCAATAATACCATCAGGGACAACGTCAATACTTTTCAACACGTCCAATAAACCTATCTATTTTAAACGTTAATTAAAGAATCGTTTTTAAAATTTAAACATTTGGGTTGTATTTTAATAAACCTGTATCGCAGCTATACCAACGAATGAGTTAAGTATATTATCGAAAAGTGTGGGATCTTCATTTGTTAAAATATCAATAAGATCAACACCTTTCGGCTTTAATATAGTTTCAAGTTTGCGTACTGATTCTGCAAATATAGGAATTTTTAACAGTTGTTTTCCCATACCATTCCACTGTGATCCCATTCCGGAAAATACGAACCAAATGGGCCGTTTAATCAACGCTGGAAGATACTAAAAATAATAGTTAATAAAAATAAAACCATAAAATGATAACAATAATTTATCAGTTACCTACCGATATTTCTTCTTGCGATCCTTCATTATCTGGAACTATAGTGAAACTTCGGTAGTAATGAGCATTCATAGATTTATAAAAAACGCTATGTAAAAGAGCTGCAAATTCTTCGTCCATTCGACTATTTTTTATGCGCTCTAAAAACTGTGTAACACCTTCTTCGTTCCGACCGGATACAAACACAATTCGTGGTAAACCGTCTTCAAACATTTCTCCTTTTTCATAGATTTTTACTTTGTTTTTCTTATTTTGTTTTAAAACTACATGGCTAAAAGAATTACACAAACCAAATGAACTAATACCAACTATATTTCCTTTCAATGGAGTTTTCTCAGTGACTACCTAAAAAAATTTTTGAATATTAAAATGTACAAAAATATAAATTTTATTTTTAACACACTTCTAATCTGCCAGAAAAAAGAGCAGGGCAATCTTGGTTAGGCTCTGAATAGTTAATATTTGGAGGTATATATCCAGAGTCTAAGACAATAAGCGCTTTTGCTAACGATACTAAACTCGAAGTAGCTTCACAATGACCAATATTACTCTTTATGGAACCAACTTTTAATGGTTCTATTCTATTTGGGGTACAAAATACTTCACTCAGAACGTTCAGTTCCATTGCATCTATTTTCTATTTGAAACAAATGTAAATTATATACTCAATATACCATGATTACAATATTAACTAGTATTTTTTATAAAATATTTTATTTATTAATTAATTATAAATAAATTCAAACAAACCTTAATACCTAACCCTTCGCCTTCTATATATGCAACTTTTGCTGGATCTACATTAGCTTCTTTATAAGCATTTAATAGAACTTCTTTATAAAGGTGATCAGAATAATGATAAAATAAATCATTTGTTTCTCCAAATAAACTAGTTGCGCTCAATAAAGTTGCATAAGAACGTTTAGCTTCAGATAATTTCTGTAACAGTACTACTACACACGATTCAGATCTGTTCATCCCATTTGCTATAATAATACATTTATTTATTTTTTATTAAAAAAAAAAAAACAAATTGATAGTAAATTATAATATAATACATTTTAATACTAATATTACATATGTGACATTTATCAATATACCTATTGTAGTCAATTTGTTGTCAATTTTTATAAAACTAGCAATAGACTTAAGAGGACGCTAACCCGCATGTGTTATCTCTGTCTTATACACGCTTAACATAGTTAAAAACTGTTTTGCGTGGGAAAATTTTACTCCCTCGAATCTCGATATTTATATCAAAATTACCAAAATTTTAAATCGCATTGAGAAGAACTTTGCCTGTGTCGTAGCGTTTTAATTTTTTTGATAGTGGTAACCAATAATTTTTAATAATTAAATGAAAAAAACCTAAAGTTCTAAAACCAATAACTTTAATTGCATTGATATTATCAAAAAAATTAAAACGCTACGACACATGTAAAGTTGTTCTCAATGTGATTTAAAATTTTGGTAATTTTGATATAAATATCGAGGGAGTAAAATTGTCCCGCGTAAAACAGTTTTTAACTATGCTACGCATGTATAAGACAGAGACAACATATGCGGGTATAGCGTTCTAATTTATGCTCCAAAAATTAAGATATATTCTTCTAATCAAAAAGTTAGTTTTCTTTCAACTATTTTTAATACTTATGAATTTAAAATAATATTTTAAGTTATTTGCTTATGTCAATAAATAACTATTTATTTTTCACACCGATATTAATAATCAAATACGATGTATGTTCTTTATTAATTTTTTTATTTTTGTGTCTGTCATCACGTTTTGGAGTAGAAATAATGCTTTGATTTTTGATTTCAGCCCCTCTTTCATTTAGTTGGTACTTTGGGTAACTTGAGTCAAAAGTAAAAATTTCTAGTAGTTTTAAAAAGCATCAGGAAAAACCCTAAAAAAGTAACAAAAAACGGGAATTTTTACACATAATTAGTTCTCGACAAAATCGATTTTTTTATTTTGCAGATCAGTAACTCTAAAACGAATCATTGTAAATACTTGAAATTTTCAAAAAATGTTTATATTAGCGTTATTTATTTATTTACGATTAAATTTTCAAAATATTTTGACTTTTTTTAAGCTATTTAGACAATTTAAATTTTCCATTTTTCTAAGTTTTTTTTTTTGAAATGCCGATAAAAAATTTGGTATTCCAAAAAATTTTTAAAATTTAATAGAAAGTTTATTATAAGTTGTACTTATTGTAGTAAAAAAAAATCACAATTTTTGTTTACAAGCATTTAAAGTTCAAATGTTTACGAAATATGTCGAAATCGCAAAAATTTGGAAGGAATTTTGAAGTTGAAAATTCATAATGATTTTTTGATTTATACCTAAAAATGCAACACAAGGTTCTCCGTAAATTTTTCTTCAAATAACTGTAAACAAATATTCTAGCGTTAATATAGAAACAATTTTATAAGCGTATGAAATTTAATTTTTTTACAAAATCACGTAAAATAACGATATAAAGTGGAGCATCAATTTTATTATCCGCACTACAAATGTTTGTGTACAAATTTATTTTAGTTTAATTTAATTTAGTTTTATCATTCGTTATGTTCCTTTTATCGTGTACATATTATGAAATGCAAGATTATTTTATTATCTACTATGGCTCACTCCAACGTAATGAGGTGCAAAAAAAATGTATTATTATTTCTAATAAATACATAACATATATTGTTTTATATTTTTTATCTAGTAAATTAGTTTTCAACTTTTCATCAAAATTTTCAATGGTTGTTTGATTATCCGCACAAATCAATTATTCGCACCCCTTCGGTCCCAATTATTATCCTACTAATTATCCTAGACTGACAAATCATCTCTGTTCAGAATCGTTTTTCGTATACAATGATACCTGTCATTGCATTAAATTTAACACATTCATTATAGTGACCTACTCTTCATTATTACTATACAGCAATGAGGTATGATACCCACTATGCCCGCCTTTTTTTTTACGTTATATTTTAATTTCAGATTTGTTTTTACTAATTGCACTAAAATAAAATTAAACAAATAAATAAAAATAAAACTTTCTAGTTAGAATTTAATCCCACAATAATCATTACCGTATATGTCTCTAAGATATACAATTTATGCGTAAATAAATGGAAGGTACTTTAAAATTAATTTAAAAATAACAATTTAATATTTTTTTTCTAGAATAATTAGAGACTGAATACCACGTTAAGTTAAACCCTTTATCTACAGCGAATATAATCTAAAAGAATAGAGCACGAAGGAATGCGACACCTAAACAATTATAAGTACCAGGATAAACACAGTAAAGATACAAATTTCTCGTTTACCGTTCCTGTAAGCTAAAACAAACCTAATAATATTCAATCAGCATTTCCTTTAAGTATTTTTATAAGTTTAAAGTTTAGATTTTAGCAAATATTTCAAATCTTAAGGATTATTATTTCTTTTAATTTGATTTTTTGAACTAATATGTTCAATTAAAAATAATATCATGAATGATTTGTATATATAATTAAATACATAGGTATTACATATTTAAATATCAGATATATTTAATGTGTGTATAAAATATATTAATGTAGGTATACCATCTTCACTATATGATCTAGTTTCGTTTGTACTTGTCAATCTTCCTAATCCTTCAAGTTGAAGAGATATATTAGGATTTAAGCATAAACTACATGATCCGATTATTGCTGCGTTTATCACTCCATCTTCAATCATTCTTTTTGCTCTCATAATAGCTTGTGATCCACCAATCCACGTTGCATCAGTTGTGTAACTAGGTCCTATTTTCAACAGTATCATAAATTATAAACATTAATCTATTAATATTTTAATAATCTTTGGCAATTACCATTTAAGTTAAGTGTATAAGACAACCGATTTGCTTGCATTGCTCTGTTATGACCTAAGAGACCAAACCCTTTTTGCTGTGTATCAAAAACCTCAAAAAACTCTGATTCACTAATACAAGAATTCATGAAGACGGCCGTATTAGTTCCAGATAAATCAGCTGGGTTTATTCCTGAAATGCATAAAAATTTGCATTAAAATAAGCACATTTTATAACTCAACTAAAGTAAACTGTCGTGTATATGATCACCTCACCTGCATCAACTATTGCTTCTATAGATCTTTCCAAACTAAGTCTAGTCAAAGCATCCAAACTCTCAGCCATCTTTCTATGTATACCAAAAAATACGTTGTCAAATTTTTCGGGAGTTCGTATTTTACCAACTCCATGTGGTGTTCCTAGTACACCTGAAAAACGCAACGACCATAAAAGATTTATTTAAATTTTAATTCTGGAAAATGATTTAATGTATAATGTATTTAAAGTGGAATTTTAAATTATATTATCTAATACAGAAAAACATTTTATTTTCAACTATAATTTACACATAGATAATTATTTGATTGTTAAATTTTTAATTATTAATGGTGGGTCGCATAAACAATCACTAAACAATTAAATGAATCAACAGTGATCTAATGAACCCTTAAACATAATTTAGTGGTCCATAATTATTGGTTCATTCAATTTATCAATTTTTCATGCCATCCAGCATAAATGATTTACCCAAAGAAAAACCGCGTGGGTAAAACATAAAAATCGTTAGTATAGAAAAATTGGTTTGATCAAAAACGTCACTTTAAATCATTGTATTCAAAATACAATTTTTAACTAATTCATATGCAAAAAAAAGAATAAGATATTTTACAATTTTTCAATATTTTTTTCTGTAATAGGTACTATTAAAGTTTTACATAACACATTCGATCGATGTAGGTACTCGATATAGAAGTAAACATGGATGATGATTTTAAAATTAATTTTTTTTTTTAGTGTAATATATTTATATAAACAGTTTTTAGAAAAACTGATAATGTTTTAAACAATCATTTTTACTATTTTTACTTGACAAAAAAATCAATTTCGGTAATTTTTTTAGGAAATAAAATAACAATAATCCTTGACATCTACAATAATATTATAAAGATGTATAGTTATAAATATTAAATAATACTTTTTGATATAAGTAAGGAATTCTATTTTTTTAATTTTTTGTTTTTGATATAGGTACGTTTAAAATGTTTTATATAAAAAAACTTCTTATTACTATAAGGCCTGTCAATTTACATTGATTATATTAAATATATGTTACTTGTCGTTATTTAATCTTATACTTATTCGTAAATCTTAAAAATTATTTTTTGTTATATGAGTTTAATGAGAGCGATTAATAAAATGCAAAGATAATATTTCTGTATTTTATACAATTGGTGTACTTACAATAATAAACTAAATAGTTCATAAACTTATTGTTCTGTGCTTCTATCAAATTCTTTTTTCAATTTATCTCAATGATTTATCATTTTTTTTTAAATATTATATTTATTAATACACCACTATATGTTATAATGAGAGTTGATTTGTCAACACCAGATTATTAAATTATTCCGATAAAGTTCTTAAATCAATGATAATAGTTATATCAGTTTCATAATAATATACAAAGATTTATGATTCTTTTTTTGAAAAAACTCTTTTTGGTAAATTTATATTTAAATAAAATATTTTATTTATATACGGTGTATATTACACATACATATATGTGTGTATGTATTTAAATATAATATGACCAGTAAATATTATTATAATTTTATTATTACTGTTATTAAAAACGTAATTAATTATATGTTTATTATTTTTTTTTTAAGATACAAAATAATGTCTAACCGGGTATCCATCGCCTGCTATCTGTAGTCACACCATTCTTTTTGTCAAACAGCATTTGTTTCAATTCATCCAAATTGTTGGATTCCGGGAAAAGGCCTCCAATACCAGATATTACGACTTCGACTTTTGGTTCCGTCATTTTCAAATCACAATTCGGTTTTGCTTTTTGGAAGTGTTTAAATTCCTAACAAATGGAATTTAAATTTACAGTTTTTAAAAATCTGATTAAAATTATAAACGCATGAAGCAGCGTAATTATTACGTTAAACAATTATTTATTATTTTATATAGAATTGTGCAAAATGAATTACGATTTAGGGTTTACCTCGACACAAAGCAATGTCATAAAAATTTTGTTATGAATCCATTCAATTTTTGGTTAATTAATTATTATTCAAAATTGTATAATTATTGGACATTGTATCCCGCGAAGAACCACAAAGGTTAAAATTTGCAATTCACATAAAACATTTCTGGGGTTTAACAACCGGAATAAATGTACGTCGTTTGCCTTCAAATGTGTTTTCAATCATAATCTTATTACCAAATTATTGACAATGAAAACTAAAATAATAAAACTTCATTTTATATTCGGAGCTAAACTATATAGGATATAGTAATATGTATTATAAAATATTAGTTATTTACAATAGTATTTGTGGTATATTCCGTGGTATTATTTTTGAAATATTATGTACTTCAACAGCTTTATATGGCCACATTTATATAACTTGTAAATATTACCTATGTAGCCCAGTGGCATATACATAAGTTTTTCACAGGTCAAAAATCAGATCTGTGAAATAAAACCTAACCTATCACCTACATACGAAAAAAGGGTATAACCCGTATATTTTTTGTCGATACAAACTTTTCCCGCAAAAGTACAATATCCTCCCCACCACAATTCAAACTCTACGTCTTGCAATAATTATATTAATTACATATTATAAACTATTAACTTTTAATTATAACGATTATCAACCACCTATTCAATGAATTATTACGATGAATAATAAAATAATGTACAAGTATATTTAAATTTATATATTTAATATAAATTATTCCAAAATGTATTATTATTTATTAAAACTATGTTTTATTAGTAAACAATACACGTGCATTATATATTTTTCTCGATCGATTAATTACAAATATAGGTTAGATACTAACACAGCAGATAGATAAGTACTAACTAAATTCTTAGCAAATTCCACTTCCGTTATAACGGAGTACTACTGTAATTTAATGGATAAATATTTCATTAGAAAAATAATACAAACTCGTCATTGTATATTTTAGTCTAACTTAAATTTAAACTATTGACACTGGTAGACAAGTACTTTCAACCTTTCGAGACTAAATTTAATTTATTCAGAATATTTAAAAGTAACTAATAATAATATTATTTTGATATCAAAGACAATGATTTTTTTAATTACTACTGAAATTTTAAACATTAAATAATGGGTACATAATATCGAGAAGATTGATTTAATTTAATGTTAACGCTTCATATTTTTTATATTATTGTGATACATGATGTATAATGTACCTACTACCTATATCTTATATTTATTTATATATAATGCTATATTATGTTAACTGTTTAGATAAATACATAATAAATATATTATATATTTCTTAAGTTCTAAGCATAATTTTATTTTAATTATTTATCCAAATTGTATGATGGCAAGTACTTAATTCAATACATGATCAACTATAATAAGTTAAACAAACTTAGTGACAATCCACGCGTGGCTACACGTCTCGGTAAATGTAAGTTGCGTACTTGCGTCCCGATAACAACAAACGTATTAGTTGTGGCTAGTGTTTCTGATATATTGTATACCTAGGTTAACTGCAGCCTCCAACGGAAAATGTTTGTATTGATGAAGCAACGTCTTGCTACTTACGTTTCAAAATATAATATCCGGTAAATTTTACCATTGTTGTTTTCAATTAAAATAGACTACTGTTTACAGCTGTAGAGCGTACACCGTACACCGAACACAATACCTATGTTAGTTCGCCGATAACCGTTTTATACAAGTGCACGTATAAGTTGGTTATTTTTTTTTCATTTAAAATGTTAAATTATTACGATGAATAGTATATTATACAATACAATGAAAAGTGAAAAAAATAAAAATTTATTGATGATCGTCATAAATTTCGTTTTCATAAGTTTTAAGAAAATGAATAACGTTGCTGTTGTATCAAATTGAGGTACCGTTAAAACGTAGATATAAGGTACCTATATAATATTATATATCGTATTATATTTTCAGTTTACATCAAGAAATATTTATATTTCGCATCAGAATACCGGATAATTATTATTATTTTAATAGTACATAATATAGACCCACAGGGGGTCCTGGTCCTTGGGAAACCACAAAATGAGAGCTTCCACATACCTAGTGATTTTTTTTTTTACATTCTATTATTCGAATACAATACACAATATTCTGATATAAATTGGAATTTTCAATAAAAATTAAAATCACTTCAATAAAAATACTCAGTCATTGATATTTTCATAAATTAAATAAAAGTGAGAATAGGTACAAACAAGAATTTATATTCGATAGTCAGGAACTTGTAAAACGATCATTTCCAAGAATTAAGCTAATAAAAAATAGATTACGAATTTTGATGACACTATAAGGCGCATTTAAGTATTAACAAACTTAGATCGTTCAATTTTTCATAAGTAGTTGTAATACCTATTTGCATCAACGAAATTTCAAAAAGTATTCATTTTAGTCTAAATATAATTAATATAAATAATAATTTATATTATATTATTTATTAATTTGTTAATTATATATACCTAATACCAGTTTTTACAACCATACTTTTATTCGAAATATTTTTTGCAATAAATTTCAATATATTATTATATGAGGTACATGGAATTGAAAAATAAAAGCCATTGCCGTTAGTAAGTATCTAAGGAGTAAGGATGGACCTAGGGTTTCCATATTACTAAATTCGGCCTATCTATATACTTAGTACTTACCTAATATTACTAACTAGTAACTATATAATAACTATAACTAACTTATCACATTTAAAGTTTGGATGAGCCTGTAGGCTAGGTACCTAACCTAGGGCTGTTGTACTTACAGAGTACAGATTGTAATATTTTTAGTCGATTTACGACTATGACTATTATTTATTATACCATATTTATTTTATGTACCTAAACCTACCTAGGTACTATTTAATCAAATATATACTATAAATGATTTATGGTATTTAATTGTGTTAAAAAATACCAACGAATACAACAGTAAACGCCATACAACAAAATTATATTGTTATTGCATACCTACCTACCGGCCACCTAATACTTGATTTTCATTCATTCCGTAAATAAATGATAGCAAATACTTTATAATATGAGATATGTAGATAAATTGATGATAGAAATAATTACAATTTACAAGAGATAGACAAGAGTTGTACGAGATGATAAATTAAAATATTTATGTTATGATTAATTTTATTATTTTCTGTTGTCGTTTGTCGTTTACAATTTGAGAACCAATGACACAATCAATTGTCCAATGTTCGTTGGTAACTTCTCTTTATAACAGCACTGTGATATCGTGATAACAGCGTTTAACGCGTTTTAAGCTTTTATTACTTTTCTATGCTAAAAAGTAAAAACTGATAGTGCCGAACTGCCGAATCCGAAAAGTTAAAATAAAAAAACAATACAAGTGTTTGTAAGTTATTAAATTATTTCTCCAGTGTTTAACAGTTTTGAGCTTTATGAATTTCCGATTGATATTGGTTTGAATTTCGCCTAAACGAACGATTGTATTTCACAGTATGCATATAAGTTACATTTTGAATATTCTTACGATCAAGCATTGAACAACGGACAAATCATGTTTTTGACAGATTATATGTAATCTATGGCCTGCGCTGTAAAAACATACTCTCAGTACTTCTGAGAAAACATTTAATTCAACTGACTGTGCTGTATTCAAATTGTGAGTTAATACAGGTATCACTTTAATGTTTAACGCGTCTTTATGGAGTTTTGATCTTTGTGATTAATTAACGTTCAAAATATAATTGTTTCAGACTATGGCTGCTGAAAGAGAACGTCGTTCGAATGCTGGTAACAAACTAGCACGTTTATTAGATGAAGAAGAAGCAGATGATGAATTTTATAAGACTACATATGGTGGTTTCAATGAAGATGAAGAAGACAATGATTTTCATTTTGTTGATGAAGAAGCACCAGATGAAGTTGATTCAGATTTCAGTATTGATGAAAATGATGAAGTGATATCAGACGTCGACGATGAAGAACTATCAAAAAAAAAGACGAATAGGTTGGTACATTACGATTACACATTGTTAAATATATTGTTTGACATTTTTGAAATATTTTAATTAGAATAATAGTAATAATATATATTTTGCAAAAACAACAAGTTAAAATTACATAGATACTTAACATAAATTAAAGTATAGCACTTTCTATAAGTCAAACTTCTGCCGATGAAGGGGGGGAGGGGTTTATCAATTACAATAATTGTCAAATGTACATAATATAATAACATAATTTAATAGTTAATATTAATTAGAATATAAAAAGTATAGCACATATACAATATTATAACTAGAATAAAAGCCAAAATTAAAGAAAAAAATATATAGGTAGTATAAGTAAATACATAGTATTCAAATTTGTTAATATTAATTATATACTAAATTAATCAAAACTCTTAACATAACATTTTAAAGACTAATAATTAGGAAAAATGATTTATATTAATATATAAAGTTTGGCATAGTTTTAGACCATTAAAAAAACTATTATAACTTGCTAAATGTATACTTATACTATGTTTGTATCTTGCACGAAGATAATTAAATTTTTATTTTTACAAAGTTCAGTTAGTTAAATTATTATAATTATTATATTCTCCTCACAAAAATAGATTAGTATTTAGTCTTTGGAGTATAGAAAGCATATATTAAATACAAACACTATTTTATTAAAAAAAAAAAAAATTAATGTTATTCTTTATAAAACATTTTCATAATTTTAATATAGTCACTTACATTAAAATAAAGTTTAGAACATACAATTATTTTTATGAACATAAGTTAACTATTTAATAAACATGCATTAGGTATTCAGTAATATAAATTAATATTAAATTATGTAATCATTGTATATTACCATTGATTATACGTATATAGTAATAATAATATACATACTATGAACAATTAATAATATTATTTATAACTTATTTGATACTTTTTTTTTTATTATTAAACAAAAGAAATTTACAGCATAAATGTTTATTAATTATGTATAACAATGTTATTAAATGGATTATCCACATTGTGGGTTGCCAAAAGATACAGCAATCAATATTGATATACATGGGATTGTTATAAAATTATAAAACTAGTAAATAGTTGTATAAATATAATTACAATTAATATAAAAAGACATAATATCTATTAGGTAGGATGATGACGATTTAAAAAAATATATATATATATTAAATAAGGATTTTATATAAAAGTTAAATAATAATAATATTTTTTCTATAGTATAAATATGTTTATATATTAGGTATGTGTGCTGTATTAGTATTTACCTAAGTTTATATTAAGTATATAAATATTATTGTTATTATATTATTATTTCAATTGTACTTTAGTTGTTAAAATATTATTAGTTATGTAGTTATGTAAATAACAATAGTGTTGAATTTGTATATAATAGTAGTAATAAAAATTTGGATTTTCTTTCAAGTTGTGTTTAAAAATATTCAAAATTTGTCAATGATATTGGTATATAAAAATATTTAAAATCATTGCACTAAAAACTTTTCTAATCTTTTTTTTTTTCGTGAGAACTAATTCATAATTAATCAACTTTATTTTAGGTATCAAGAGCCTAAAGCGCCAAAACCTGTTGAACAAAAAGAAGCTCCAAAAAGAAAACGTTCTATTACAGAAAAGGTCGTGGCTGAGACGTCATATGAACGAAAGTCAATACGGCAATCAACAGCAGTTAAATCACAAGAGACAATAGAACGTATTAAAGAACGTGTTAGTAAAATCAAACGAAATAAGCCAATGCCTCCAGAGGAAATGCCTTCTCAGCAAGAATTGTTGGAAGAAGCAAAGCTCACTGAAGAAGAAAATTTAAAATCATTAGAAAAATTTGAAAAATTAGAATTGGCTAGAAAACAGACAAGAGCTAAACCCCGTGTCACATACTTGACTTCAGTAAAATTCCTTAGCAAAGCATACCCATTATTAGCTGAAGATGATAATGTAAATGTAGAAAGTGAAGAACATGGTGTGAAACGTGAACGTCAAGAGTATTTTGAGCGTACTACCATCACTGTGAATGAACCTCATGAGTTTGAACGAATGTTCCCTAAGAAAATAGCCAAACCAATCAAACCACATAGACAGTGTGTATTTACTGAAGATTATGCCAGATATAGGGATCCTTTAACTGGCCACCCTTATAAAAATCAAAAAATATTTTCAATACTAAGATCTGTGTACTCAATGCATTTAGATGAAGCCTTTACTAAGAAATAGAATAACATTTTTAGCTCTTAAAATTGTATTAATTCATTATTTTTATACCTTAAAGATAACATTGATCATTGACATGTACATTTTTTTTTTATCGTAATGTATTATAATTTGACTATTTGAAATTCAAATTGAATTTAAAAATAGGTAATTTTTAATAAATAAAAAGTCAAAAGACATTTTATAGATATGGTTAATATTACATTTTGTTTAATATTTTGAAGTTGAATTCCATAATTGTTGTATTTAATTGTTGACATTTTAATTGTCGCCACTAAACAGTGATAGATATAAATTATGCTAATACTTTGTAAAACATGCGATGAGTTAAACTTATATTGTTGGTACACACATAGGCATGCTTAGACTTTAGTCGTGGTATATGCAACTGATCAAATATTATGGTCCCTAAAAATATAAATGTTCATATCAATGTTTTTAAATTAATAATAATTTCAAGGTACTAACAGAAAATTTTAGTTTTCAGAATTATTCTTTTTATATATTGAAAAGTAAATACTCATTTTTATAAAAATGTGTTTATTGAAAATAATATAATTCCATTAATTCTTGTCAAATAATAATTAAGCCAATACTTATAATGCTATCATATATCAACAACCTACAAATGTTGTTTTTTTTTTTTTTTATTAAGTATTATTTCTTGATATTGTTCATTATGATCTCTCAATAAAAATGTATAACCTATAGAGTATGCAAATGACTATCCTTTATAGTGTATATAATGTTTGCTTGCCTACGGATACACACAATATTGTTTATTACAACATACTAACCTAACACAAAGCATGTTTTTTCAAATTACATATTACCAACATTTATGTGATGACCATTTCCTTTTGTAGTCCCAACTTTAATTAATAAGTATAGATGTTTACCATGCAAATTAAACATTAGGACTGTTAACATAAGAGTTATTTACAATTATTTATCATGTGTGTATCCCTTACAATATTTATAAATATGTTATATTTCAAAGTAACAACCAATATACATAAAAAAAAACAGTGTTTAAATAACTTTTCGTAAAATAAGTTTAAAGTACTAAAAAAAAATATTAATTAGGTATTTATTAGCCAATATTCTAATTATTAAATTATGTTAATTGTTTACATTACAAATGGTTACATTTTATTAAATATTACTTACTAAAACTATATTGTAAGACTTTAAGTAAGTAAATATAATTTAACAAATTATAATGTCAATAATTTAATTAATATTTGCACGGTATACACATAAATGTTCAATAATTCTTCAATACCAATGTTTTTTTTTTCTATTTAAGTTTAAATATAATAATTTTATAATAAATTAGTAAACTACAAATATGTAGTATAATATTGTGTGGAAACCAATTGACACATTAAATAAGTTTTAGTATGTAGGTGTAACATTATATTATATTTTTTGTATTTTAAATTTTAAAAAGGTATACAATTTTGAGTATGGAATATTCAATTATTGGAATACTACAGCAGTGATTAAGTAAATTATTTTCTAGTTTAAAATTCAAAATATTTTTAATTTAATACCTAAATAAAAAAATGCATTACTAGGTTCTTTATAAATGTTTCTTAAAACAATTAAAAAATAATTATTATTATATATATATATATATATATATATAATATATAGTAGTTTTAATTTTTACTTTTTAGGTTCAAATGTGGACAAAATATATATTTTAATTTTTAGCATAAAATAATTTATATGATATACCTCAAACAATTTTAAAACTTGAAATATTTTACTATTACTTATACGAGTATTATCATTTTCTACACATAGGTATTTTAAAAATATTTTTAGGTACCTACTAGTTAATACCACAGGTCCACAAATATTTTCATATCATTCTACGGTAGATTGATAAAGATCTCTAAGATCTATGTTAATACAATATATTATGTTAGCATAAATAAAATTATTATTAAGGTAATAATAGATTACTGAGGTAATTAGACTTACTGTATTCCTTATAGAAAAATAAATTTCTAATAGTTATATAAATAAATTATAAAATATCCTCAAAAAAAAGGAATGACACATTGTCTTTGATCAGAATTATTTTTCAATTGTATAGTATCATTAGTATTCAATGATTTATTATTGAATTAATATTGAACACATTTATTACTATATAATTTTATTCAATACCAATAACTTGAAACTCATTATCCTACTATTCTTACTACAGCTATAGCATACAAAGTTCTAAAGACATTTTTTTTTCAATGATGATTACTGAATTTAATGGTACAAATTTTATCAACGAGAATTATAACTTGAAATTGAAACTCGGTTAGTAATAACTGATACAATGATACATCGTATTACAATAATACATTTTGTGTAATTAAGATTTCATTATGTTTATATATAATTATATATTTTTAATTAATACCTATCTGGTTAAAGTCTTCAATTTATATAGGTATAATATTGATATAAGTAATAAAGTATATAATTTGCTCAAGGATATTCGTTTAACATTATTCATTTAGTGTCCAATTCTTATATGTGCATTTTCAAATTATGTACCTACGTCTTATACCTATGATAATTATTTATAAAACAGTTACTATGGAATGTTTCAATAATAAATAATAGGTACCTACTATTATCATAATATTCACCATATTTTGTGATTTATACGGCGCCCCAAATAGGCTATTTAATTACACCAATAACATAATAACTATAATTATATAGTTACAACTATACTATAGTTGCACTTTCTCTATAGACCACAATATTATACGATAATAATATTTATACGTTTTTATTTATTTACCACAGACATATTTTAGAAAATAAATTTAAAAATAAATACTGAAGAATATATTTTAAATTGATAGGCGTTGAATGGGCACGGAAGTAAAACCCACGTATTTCCTGTAAATTATAATTGTCTTCCCCTACAAGTATTCCAGCATAAAATTTAATTACTTGAATAATAAATTCATAAACTATTTTCTCTCTTAAAGATATTATATTAGGTTTCAAATATTCATACATTAACCAATATAAACCAAAATATCAGAGACATAACGTAACTACCTACTTGTTACTGAAAAATAAAAATATTTATAGGTACAATATTATGTTGTGTAGGTACCTAATAATAATTATAATTTTGTATTGTTAGTTGTTTCATTAAGATACACAATGTGTATAAAATCTCTAAAACCATATTACTTCCTTAAATAGGTAGTGAATAATTATTTATAACTATTATTACCAACTCGAAAAAATTAAAAAAAAAAAAATTCTAAATACAAGTATTATTTTCAATGGATCAAAAATGCTTGATTCGTTTTCATGCTCATAATATACTTGGTTATAATTTTCAAATATAATATTCTAGTATATTTCCTCGTATTTATAAAAAAAAAAATGAAAATAGTTTTTACTAAAAATTAAATAATTGTTGATTTAAAATGTGTTAAAATGTATTATATTTTAATAACTTCTAGGAAAGCATAAGACATAAATTATGTCACATAATAATTATCATATTAATACATAAGGGTTTATTTTTATAGTAACAAAATATTATGGATTATTTAAAACGTATTACTGTATTAGGAGTGTATAAGTATTTGAAGTAAGTAATTTATTCGGAATACTATACCCATATATCTGCAGCTATGGTTAAAAAAAAAAAAAACTGTTGAAAAGGATTAGAATATGAGAAAACACATAGAACAAGACGTGTAGGTATATGAATAAAATATTTATGCATTTTCAACTAATTATTGATTACATTAAAATAACAGTATTTGATTAAAAATATATATAATAATATAATATAACACAAGAGTAAGGTGGTCGTACAACCGTATTTCGGAAACGAAACTAAGATTGATTATATGACTAACTCAATAATCGTACAGTATATAATATATATATTTATGTATATAATATATATATATATATATACTATAGATATAGACTATAGAGCCAATAAAAGATTTGTTCAAATTTTTATTTTTTCAAAAATTTGGCAAATGTTTTTTTTATGTAAATAAAAATTTACGTTTCACGTCTGTTTGTACTACCAATCCAGCTTCTTTGTTTGTTGATGATGATAATAATAATAATAATAATAATAATAATAATAATTATATCCCGTGTACCTTCAATATGACAATATACATAAAATACAATAGTAAAAATAAAATAAAATAAAAGATACGAGTAGTATATAAATTTATAAATGATTATACGTACAAAAATCTATCAAACAGCGAAATAATAATATTGTTATAATAATGATAATAATAATAATAATAATATATGCGATTGTAATAATATTATATAGATTGTATAGGTACCTATATAAGTACATAAAAAATGTTCGATTGCCAAAATAAAAAATGTTTAGAAAAATTTGAAGTTTTTAAATATTACTGATATCTATAATTAGGTAGGAGGTACATATACAATTTTGATAAATATATTATAATATAATACTGTTACTGTTCGAATAACGACGATAATAATAACAAACATAAAATTAATACCGATCTTAATAATATTAATATAATGGTAGGTACCTATTATACATAATATATAATCTGTATAGTATAAAATGGTTATTCGATATTTACAGACTAAAATTAAAAACAAAAAACAAACGCGCACATAAGACATTAACAGGTATAATACGTACTAGGTATATCTAATCACGATGTACCTACACTTAAAACGGATGTAACGGGGTTGCCGGGCTGCGACTCGGAAGAGAATAAATTGCAAACCGCGGTTTAAATAATTATCTGGTTGGAGGGCAGACCCGAAAACGGTACGAAATCGGGATTTAAATTTATTATTTTCAAATGTTTTCTAAACGGTTATAGACTCGTCGGGACGAGATATACGACGACGATATGTATGGCCGTAGTCTGTGTAATGTGTATATTGTATTGCACATTTACGCGTATAATATTGTACTCGGTTGTGACGACGACGACCACGATCAGATTGGAAAGACGACGAAATAAATAAACTACTTGGACCCGAAGTTTTTCGCATACCTACCGACGGCGGAATTGAATTTGAAATCGGTAAACGCAGTACGTGTGATACACATATAATAATAATAATAATAAGTATAGGGTAACGCACCTGCAGCCATTATACAGTTACGTAATGGGCACAACGATTTTGGCGATGTTGCGATTGAAACGTTACGTAGTCACCACAAATGATACATATTATTATAATGGGTATACAGATCAGAGTCATTTGCGACTCAAGTGTATATAATACAATAATAATATATGTGTGTGGCACCGATTCGATAATACTATAATGATATTTTATCAAAATATATATATATGTATATGTATATTATGATATAATATGAAAATGTTATTGGTATATATATATATATATTATATATCGGACGATAATCATTTTTCGTGATATATTATCGAGTCCGTATTATACCTAATGGTTTATGTATTATATAATAATAAATGGTAAATGCGCGCGTAAATTTTACCTTATAGACTTTACTTTACGCCGTAAAGTATATTAAGTATAATGCCCACCTACCTACATATTATAATATTATGTATAACTAATAATGTTCGACACGGACGGAACACAAGAATAATATATAATATAAAATATGGTTCATATATTATCAAATCATAATAACACATTTTATAAAACAAATAAAAATTTAAAAAAATAAAAATAAAAAACCGTCGGACCCAACGTGAAAAAATAATAATTATAATAATATTATGTACACTTCTGTAAAATTACGTTTGAAATATCCGTATCTACTATATAGTATTAAAGAAATAATTGTCTAAAACAACGTGTCAACGTATATTATCGTTATTATTATATTCACTAATGATACGACGAGTATAATATTAACGTCATATACGTGGTCCGAGTACGACGTATCGACACTATTGAACTATTGTAACAGACTTATTTCATTTTACGTATATTACCTATCTACTTAATATCTACCTACGCGTGTATATCTGCCGAAGAAAGCGAAATGAAAATAAAAACGTATCGCAACAACACATAATATAGTGTTATTTACTATCGGTGGTGATCTGGCCTGGTTGTTGGTAAAAAAAAAAAAATCAAATTACAATCGCGTAACCTCACATAGAATACACGTTGTGATAAAAACTTTAAAATATTGCACACCTATAATAGGTACCTCTAACAGTCAGAAATTGTTTAAATTTTCAACAACGGTTTATATAGTAGTGTACACATTGAGTTCGGACGATATTAGATTAGTTGAGCAATGTTCGGCCTGCATATATCGAGAGTATATTATACAGTGTTTTTTTTTTTTTTTTTGTATGTCAAAACGACTAACTAATATAACAATAATAATAATAATTAAAAGTATGTTATGATAAAATATTTTGAAGAAGAAAATTGTTCACTTTAAAGCGTGAATTGCGAAAAAAAATTTATAAAAATATTATGCTATTTGCATAAATATTTCCTATGATTTATCTTCTTGACGGGTAGCGACGAATAATATAGTATTATATTATATGATCTTCGGCGCTGACCGGTCGTTGGTGTTGGTTTTACGTAGTTTGATTGTCGCGAACACGTTCGTTCTGAAATCAAAATTGTAATCATTAGATACCTATTAATAAAAAGTACACATAACGACTTAACATAATATTATTACGCATATTAACTATATACTAGATGGTCATGCACGGTATTGCCCGGGACAAATTAAATACCCGTAGACTTATTATTAAATTTCATTAAATGTTAACTGCACTGCAGATTTTTAACACATTAATTTAAATTGTTATGATTAAACACAAAACAAAGGCCTAAAGTTATATTTGATAATAATAGTTATTTTATTGTCTATAACCAATGGTGATTTCTTCTTTATAGTATAACATTTTAAAATTTAACCTCGAGACTCGGGTATAAGAATATCTATGTAGTATGGACCAAATTTCAGAATCACGAGTATGATACAAATGATACAATATTGACAGTGGATCACTTATACAAACGCAAACATAACTTTTTATATTTGATTAACCAATGTTATTAGCCACTTAATATATTTATATCGTATTATTGTGTCTACACGTAGAGATATAACAGTAGCATTGTAAGCAGCTTGAAAATAGGCACATCATTATACGGCAGCTAGCCAAATTAAGACACCCACGGATTATTCTTCTTTTTATTATTATTCTCTTTTGCCTTTGTCCTGTGCAACGGGGGGTCATTAGATGTACTCTTTTAAACAACATTTAATTCCTGCGCATCTACCTGTATATAACCATCAGATCACAATAAATCTATATTTCATATTCTCTCCACATGTCTTCACGTCTTTTTTAAATGCGAGACCACTATAATAATAATCACTTTTACTTTGGCCTATCCTTACTTTACTGTTTGCTAGAACGTATTTAACTATCATGTGTTTATCTCCTTACTTCCCTTCATTCCTTCTCGGAACATACCGGAAACCATCTCTTCCCATAACTTATCAATAATTTTCTCCGCTATAGTATAAAGTCGCTTTAATATGCACATAACACGAATAATATAGGTTTAAAAGTAAATAATAATATAATAATAGATGCATTGTGAATTATAAATTGTGATTTGTTGACCGCGAGAGGAATAATTTAAAATGGGAAATAATAAAAAAACAATAATAATTATGTAGGTATTTTTTTCTTTTCGTTTCGAACCATTAACTTTACTTTGCTCGGATGAAAAAGTTAAATTCAACAAAATTTAAAATATTATTCACGTTTAAAATGTATATTCGAAAGTCATCTATGTATAGAATTATGTATTATTATGTACGACGTTCATTGTACGTATGTATAACTATAGAATTCTGAATGGTTGACGAGTTTTTTTTATCTTCTGTGTAATTTTGGTTTTGTTAACTTGTACTTATACGTGTATAATGAATATACTTTATTTACATTTTAAAGTTTAAACATAAAAAGCAAATACTTTCTAAGAACAAAAAACGATTGTAGATGACACATGTACGAAATGTACGATGTACGTGTAATAGCCATTAAAATAAAATATTGATTTTTCATTTCAATGATATACAAAACACCACACAAGACAACACGATAACCATAAAAAAAAATGTACAGTTAATTGTTTTAATAGGTTTTAAAGTTTAAAACTCTGTGATGCAATTTTTCGTTGTTTTTACAACGCTGTTATTGTATATAGTTTTATTTGCGGACCACTTTGTCCCGTTCAAATATACCAAAACAAAACAAACTAACTCGAAATGGTATAATGCGTCTTTTTATTATCAATAGAACAACTCGTAGCTCGATGTCAGTTTAAAAAAAAAAAAAACAATAAATAAAACAAAAACAACATTGAATAAAACAGACCATTATGCGCACTGAATAAATATCGGGCACAATATTATCATTTTTATGACTTACAAATAGTAAGTATAACGTTATACTGCATTACTATAATATAGTTGCTTCTACATGCTACGATTACTATTATATACTAACTACGTTTACTTTTAACTATACTACTAGAACACTACTGTTATGTCGACTATTATAGTAAGACTCATAAAATGTTTGCTCCGTTTGCTAAGACTTAATTGATAACAGTAATTACGTTAAAATTCGCTGTTTGATCGTAAGTCAGAATTATTTGTATCGGATAAAATAGGCCCGTCGGGTCTGTTCACTGTATACGTACAAATGTATAGATACCGGTGTAGAACTATATCATCTGCTTTATACGAGACGCACCTTAACCGAATTATAAAGACCATTTGTTTACAAACTCTCTTCCGCCAACACCGACGCCGTCTATAATTCGACTGTACAAATTTACGACGTCGCGTGGTTGTTTATATAAACGATGATAAACAGCGCAATAAATAGGTAGTATTGATAGTATCTACCTGACTACCTAATAATAATTTCATAGATCTGTCGAATTCTTAAATTATAATAAAAATAAAGAAGTATTCCTGCTGTATAATAGTCTCACTCTATATAATATATTGTATACAATATATATTATTTCTTTATCCCTCGTTTTTAAGTATACAATAATTTCAACAAACAAAATAGTAGCTACTTATTTTATTTTTGTAGGCCCCAAAAATGTTCGTAGGCCCTTGATTGAGATTGTAAAGTTCTAAAAAATACTGTCAAACTGACAACTAAAAAGAAAGACAGATTTTTAAATTTATAATTTCATGAATTAAAATTTGTATACTTGTACTTGATACAAATTATTTGTTGGGAATAGTAACGGACAAAATTAAGCAGATAAAAATAATTCAATCGAAAAATGATAAAATATGTGGGAGAGGATACGTGTTAAATGTTGGAAAATAGTTCCACGAGCCATTTTTTAAGTCTACGGATTTTTCTGAATGTATTGATTAAAATAGATCGAAAACTGTGATTTGCAAAAGGGTCATCCATTTTAGATCTTTGATTTTCTGTATAGTAGATAGGTATATTTATTAATTATGACTGATCTTGCACGGCGTTTTGCGTGAAGAATTAAGTTATGTCAGTGGATTTAACCTGTCTTAATTTAATTCTGTTAAATGTAAACTACACGTAATGTTTTTAACACGTTCATTTGAGTAGATTGACAAAATATACAATTTTGTTCTAAAACTGTATCCAATCATAATATTATTACTGTTGTTGTATTTTCTATAACCAATAGAAACTGTATATAAACAAAACAATATTCGTTTTTTGCTAGCCAACCAATCTTAGTGTATTCCCTCTATAAAAAGTAAAATTAACAAAAAATATCTAAAATGGTTTGAGTTCAAAATTTTGAATTCGGGGTGCTAGACTGACGGACCTTCCGAGGTGCACATCCTTGATTATAAGATTACTCACGCACCAAATTTCAAAGCCACGAGGCAATAGTCTTGGACGTGAACCGCTCACACGCACCCACTAACAAGCATTGTCTTTTATAATATTAAATAGATATACTTATGATCGCGTAGATATATATGCATATGCCGATGATAAGTCGCACGAAGGCGTGGGTTTTTACCTTTGGCGTGTCCTACTTCTTTCGCTTCTCTCCCCACGAGTCGTACCATCCGTCGTTGTGTGTCGCGTTTATATACTTGAACGTCTGTAGCTTGGAGCTCTCGAACCGGATGTCCGCGTCCGAGTCGTGTTGTGCGTATCCGTCGTCCGCAGTGGCGGTACGGACGGCGGGCGGTGGCGGCGGCGGGGGTGGCATCATCATCGGCTGGTGGTGGTGCGCGGCCGACGGTGATTGACCGTTCGCGCCACCGATTGCTGCGCCGCCGGCCGTCTGCTTGATTAATCGGGTTCTGGGCAACAGGCTGGCGGGCGCGGGTGCGGACCGGACGTTCTTCAGGTGGTCGTCCACCACGATGCACGACTCGGAGTCGTCGCCCCCGCCGAAACTCGACGAGGACGATCTCCTGCTTCGATGCTGCAGCGGTTTCTGTTGCTGTTTACGGTTGTCGTACGTCATGCGCCGCATCGTTGACGACCCGCCGCCGTTCATTATAGTTTGGCTGTCGTCGTCGTCGCCGGCTATGTCGATGTCCCGGCTCGAGGCCACAGTAAACTTCTTGTTGGCCACAGGCGTGCCCGCCGTCGACTTGTTGTTGTTGTTGTAGTTGTTATGCTGTTGCTGCTGCTGCTGCTGCTGCTGCAGTTGCTGTTGCTGTTGTTGTTGTTGCTGTTCTTCTGCGTCTGCGGCATTCACGTCCACGAGAGACCTGTGCTTCCACATGGACATGCCGGTCAACAACCCTTCGTCGCTCGCGCTGGACTTTTTAAATTTCCACATGGACTTTGTCCTCTTGATCTTCTTACCCTGCGCAGTGAACCCGTCGTCGTCGTCGTCATACGCCGAATTTGCATGCCTAGACTGGCCGTCGCCAAACGACGATAGGTGGCCGACGCTAGTGCTCTGCCGCATCGTCGACGTGCCCGTGTTCCGCCTTCCGGTGTTCATCCCTCCACCACCACCGTTGTACGATGACTTCATAGTGCCGGTTGACTGTCTTCCACCCGTCGTCATCGTCATTGTCTGATTCTGATGATGACCTTGACGGTGGTAACCGCGGTCCTCATCGGATGACCTGTAAGTCACCGCTGCTTGTTTGGAACGCGCCGCCGTGTCTTTCTTCGGATCTTTGACCATCGTTCTGGTTTAAACATCATACTCGGTTACAATTAACATGAGCTAATATATTATTAGCACCACCAACACCATTACCAACACCATCATCACCAACACCGTATATCACAGACACCGCGGACAACCATTTAACGCAACCATGGTTACATAGGTACCCAGTTACGTGTTAAGCTACAAGTCCAAGTCCTTGTATAAAATAGCATAATATTAGAGGCGTCTTCGCCGACCGCGAAGGTTATATTTAGTGTTATTGTTGTTATTACAATATAATGTATAATATTATAAAATAGTATCGCCCACTGCTTTTCATATTCCGTATTAGCCAACTTTTATAGGGATATTTATATTTTTTTAATGCTGCTATTTTGCTGTATGTTTTTTGAGCAACAACTCTACTTGACTATACTTTTCTAATAATAATTTATCTTTTTTACCTATTATGTATATTGTATGCAATAAGAAAAATTATGATTAAAAATAAGTTGCATACATAATACCTATTATTGATTTATTTTTTTTTTGTTTGGGTCGTAATTAATACATTTCGTTTGTTGAATTATCCCACCTGCGTTGTCCTCGGTATATTAATTTAGCTCTTTGAAGACGATTAAAAAAGTACGGTTTCCTTTAGTTGTATTATGTAATTTTCTATAATATGGCACCGGTTATTTATATGAATGTATTTTATTTTTTATAAATTATGAACGTCACCAGCTGGTAACGAACACGTGGGTATTATTCTCGTTTATAAAATTATCTAATAACAGTGGATTTATTGACAATCACGAATATTGATAGATTGTCGTGGGGAACGTATTAACTCGAACAGAGTGTAGGTATATTATTGTATTACACAAAGCGATATGTAGAAATTAGGTTATCGGTTCGTGTCTACATAATCCACACGAGAAAATTATTCTAAACAGTTTTAATATAAGCTTAATACACAAACGTCGAATACTGGGATTGTAATTGGATTTAATTTGAATATCAAAGTGTTAAATGTTGTTTCAAACTAAAAATAAAATACTAAAGAAAAAGTTAAAATATATAAAATGTGTTTGTTAATTATGAATGAAGTATACGTATGTAAGCACCGCCAGACTGGGTATATCAATAAACATTTTAAATTATATAATAATAATAATATTATTATTGTTAATTCGTTAAAAATGTATTTAATCTAAATTATATTTAAGAAATTCTACCACTATACATATATGGATAATTAATCATTAAATGACAATTTTTTATTTGTGTCCTATATGATATACCATGCACATTTTTTTTAATTATCAAATAGCATAGTAAAAAATATTTTTAAATTATAATAAATAATACCTGTATTCATTATTACAAATTACAATCACTTTATTTAAGTTTCATATTGCATAATATACTTTTTACATTTTTTCATCACCTTTAGAGGTAGTAAAAATATTTGAATTTTCAAATTTTCGGGCAGTTCCTGATGGTAAATTATATTTTGGCGTTTTAAAAAAGTAGAAATCAAAATAAAGTAGAATTTCGAGTATTTTTAAAAATAATCGAAAAAATAAATTAATAATTAGGATAAAACTTGAATATTTATGAAAAATTGGTTTTCATTAAAATTAATTGGAAATATTTTTATTGTGATTCATTAATAAATTACTGTAGATAATTAAAATTTTAACTACATCTTAATAAATACATATCCTAGGAATGAATGTATTATGCAGTTTTAAAAATATTTTAGATATTCTATAAATGTTTGTCAAGTCTTTTTTTCATGGCCAAAAGCTAGAAATTTAATTCAAAGTTCTTTATAAGTTATTCTAACAACATTCAAAAAATATAAAAACAAATGCAACATTTTTTTTATATTTTATATTTGAATTATATTTTGACGAAATTGTAGCGATTTTTCATTCAATGGTTATAGTTATTTTGTTGTAATTTAAAAATATATCATAGAGACTTAACATATTCTCAAAATATTGTGATTAATTTTAAGAGATTTATACCATGAACCTATTCACACTATTTTACGTTGGGTACACTGATATTGACTTAAGTTAATAACAGCTAGTCAATAGTAATATTATATTACTAGTGATATTCTTGAAAAAATTTAATTAACTCACTAGGTATATTAATAATATAGAAAATTTTATTTCTAATTATAATATAAATATAGGTAACTTATAAAATATCCTTAGTAAATTTCTAGCTATCAGAAAACTATCCCTGCTCAGAAATGTTTTTCTTATGTAATTATTTATTATGAAATTTAACACACCCATTACATCAATCAACTCAATGACAAGTTACATAACTCCACAAGGCACCTATTATGTACAGCAATGACGCTTTTTGGTTTTATTCTCAAGCTGATTTTATTGATTATCAATATATTTTTATATGTATTCTATCAAGTAGATCAGTTAGAGTTTAAGTTTTGCTTGATTTTTAATCAATCAGTTTTGAAGTAATTTCTCTATATTGCAAAATATTAGATTCATGCTTATCCACTTTTTGTATAAATAAAATTATAACTTTTTTTTTGTTCCGTTTTCATTGGATTTTCTTAATCCAAAGTTATAAGTATATCGTGTACTAGTTTCATGCATGTGATAATGTTAAGCGATGCATTAAAGTTATTGTTACAATAACTACGATATTTTGTTTATAATATTTTGTATATTGTACCTCGCGTTTTCGTCATCCGAATAGTCGATTTCGGGCGCCGGTGGCGGATCGTTACTGAAGCCGCTATCGTTACTGCTGTGTAGGCTCGCGTTTCCGTGTTGGTGATGGACTCCACCAGTCCTCTTGTCGACCGCGCTTGGTTTGCCGGGTGCAGGTGGCAATGTCTGCGGTGGTGGTGGGAAAAATGCGATCGGCGGTGGTATGTGTCCGCCATACTGTCGGGGCACTACAGGAGCTGGAACCGACGGAGGTGGAGGCCCGTGCGGGTTGATCCCATAACCATTCGATCTACTGTTTGCCCTGGACCGTGTCTACGCGAAAACAATATCGTCATAGTAGTTATTAAGTATAGAATTATTTAATAATAATGAGTTACTGGAAAATGTATATTTATATTGAATAGGTAACGCCTATCTATAAAGCTGCACGATAATAATTATTTATCAACAATTTAAAAATCATAATTTTTATAGGGGATACGATTATTTTGATTTTTTTTGTGTTGTAATTATTGAACAATTATTTTAGTGATTCACGAAAGAAATATATTAGTCTGTCTTGAATGTGGTACAATTTTAAAATAAATTGGTTGAAACTTTAAGTGCAAACGTTGTAATTGAGTTCGAAGAGGTGCAAAAATGAATACAAGTATAAAGATGTTTCTAAATATCTGAATGTAAAAGTATTCTATAGGGCTATGGCAGTACGATAGAATTATGGAAATGAAAAGTAATAAAAATCGTCTAGAAATAAGATTACCGGATATGGATTCCTGTGAGACAGAGAATCGCCAAATCTTGTAAGTGTCGTCGTTTGATAACGGTTTTGTTTGCCAATCGTTGCTGATTCACTTCTGTTATGGGTCGAGACGGTAGACTGGCCCACAGAGTCCTTTCGTCGATATGATGACGGTGAATCACTGTAAACACACACAAATAAAATAATAAAACAGTAATATGTCATATTACAATCATTAATTTCATTAATGAGTGTTTTCATTTTAGTTAAGCACACTTACGAAAAGACAGAGTCGTCCAGTACTGGTTCGGTATACGTTAACGGAAACCAACCACTGCACTGAGTACGTAAATTCTCTCCAAATTGCCATCCCTTGTTCCGTTCTCCTGAAACGTAAAGCGTGACATTTTTAATTACCTATATAACATGAGTTTTTTAACACTACACTTACCTGATATAGCAATTGTGTCTCCTTCGTGGAAGCTCAATTGATTGTCACCGCTTGACAGATAAGCATGTGTCGCTTGTACGAGATTTGCACCATGAGATTCCCATCCGTTATCGACAACTGCCATTGACTTTGGTCTGGATCCATTATTTCCCGGACTCGATCCGTTTTCCACTAAAATTTGACAATAGTTTGATTAATAAAATTCGAAATGCATGACAATGTAACCTAATGATAAATAAATTCGCATGGCTTCATTCGAAATTCATAATGAAATGTTGTAAATTAATATTGAAATATTAATACGTTTTTGAGCATGCCATGTGCACAATCAATAAATGTAAATATTGTAAGTTAGCAATAACGACTGAATCCTTAATCATGGAATAATTTAAATTTTAGAATTATAATGAGTTGAAACAATGCTTAGGGGCGTTTAAATTAATATGTATGTTATATTATATCATATAAATACCCGGGGTAATCAATAAATATGAATAGGTGTTATACACAATTTAAATTATTAACACTGAACTAATTTCAACATAATTTATATATGCATTGAACGCCCCGATAATATTATAATAATATTTATTTATACATATCATATATAGTATTATAGTTATATAAGTACTTCTGTTCAGAGATTGTGATGATGCGTTCAAATTGAAATCTGATTTGGCTCTAGAAAGCGGATAATTTAAGACCGGACTGGATATATCATTTAAGGCTCGAACATCCAAGCAAGACGCATCCATTGATTTCGTTTTTCTCAATTGCGATGACAGCGAAATCCTATCATCATCGATTCTTGGAGAACTAACATCATCATCCAGCCAAAAGCTTACTTGCTATAATATTTACATCGATAATATAAATTAATCAGTCGAAACCTATAGTAAATAATTTATTTTTCTATAAATAAGTTTTAATTTACTCGTAGTTTTGTTGCGAACATGGTTTCGACAGATTCTGGCAATCGTTCTCGAGACTTAGCCACATCGAGCCAGTCATTAAGATGTTCATCGTACATTGACTGAGTGTTGGTATGATACGCTAAACAGTGTTTAACCAACGAACATTGTCTTTCTAATACAAAACCATATCTACGCCTCTCCTGTGTCATGGCCTTGTAAATAAAAAATTACACAGTATTTTAACATAATATTTTCTATCGCTATATAATTTAAAAATTTACTAAAGAGTAGTACTTACATTTTTCAAACTTTGTTCGCAAAAGTTATCCAATTTATTTTTTTCTTCTTCTAGGATTTGCATAGTCTGTACAAAAAAAAAAAAAAAGATTAAAACCCATTGTCATAATGTTTATCAAAAATAATAACGATGAGTACTATTCAGAGGTATTATGATGTAGGGGATTTGATTTTGTTTTGTTTATGTAAATCCGTTACAAACAAAACATTTTGCACGTTGTATGATATTTTTGCATAGTAATAACGTGAAAATAGTCCAGGGTATTTTATAAAACGAAGTGTGTACTTTTCAAACAATGAGCATCTTCAATGGGCTGGTAATAATTTTTATTTCCCGACACATTCGGGCTTTACGGTGCCAAACAAATAAAAACTCAGTAATAATATATTTGAATAATCATAGTTTAACCTCGCCAATGTGTAGATCTATATAACTATATAGTGACCGTTGTACACATTTTACATTAAAAAAAAAATAACCCCCAATCGAAATCCGCGACATTTATTGTACGCTATATTTTACGACAGATGTTTGGTCAAGCATTATCTTAGTATAAAAAACGTTATATTTATTTCTTCAACTACATTATAGCAAGAATAAAAATAAAATATAGATTCTCATATTGTTATACAGTTGAATATAAGACGTATAAAGAGAAATGGAATATACTTATGTTTTTGTTTACCAATTCATTAAAAACAAAAAGTTAAATTGTGTTGAATTGAGTTAAACTCAGTTAAATTATATACATAACTTAAGGGTTTTAAGCTATTTAGCCAAAAATAATAAGGGCATAACTGTATAGTTTAATAACCTTAAAAGCATGAGTATACAGTTTTTAATAAGTAGGTAAATATCAAATATTTATTATAGGTATTACTAATAAGCTAAAACGATGAATATTACCTTTATTTCTTTATCCATAGCCAATCCTGCTTTGGGTCCAACCTTGTGCTTTTTACGGCACTTTTTCATAGCCGATGCAGCCTTACTATAACTTTCAGATCTTTGTTTATGCTGTTGTAAAAATCGTTTTTGTTCAGACTGAAAATAAAATGATAATATTAATAGAAAATAAAAGTAAAGTCGTTGTCATTTAAATTTCATCTGATAACAACAAAATGGTACCAAGGGGTTAATCAGCGGTCTAAACTAACCAAAGGGTTGGATTATTTATTGAACAAAGCCATTTTATTTGCTCTACGCACCTCGTAATATAGTAAAAGTGTATAATATTATACACAATATACATGTTATATACGGTCATATATAATACACATATTATATTCGTTATTCCATACCAAATATCAGATACGCATTATTATTATAATATGCATTTTTCCACTTTTACTTTTAATGGTGCACATGAATTATAGTAATCGAAACAGAGAAGAGAGGGCGAGAGAAACGAATTAACCGAATACTGATACTAATATTACCTATTTTTTTGTCCGCAAAGTTTCCGATAGTAAAAAATTACTTATCGTAACATAACCCAAAAGTCAAAATCCATCGTTAACGTTATTAAAATAATTGACGCATCTACATAGCACTGTTTTTTTTTTATCATTATTTATTATATATTTATGTATGATTTATATGTGTAACGCAATTATATTTTACCTGCACTACTTTGGTGTCTTTTTCAAGATTTGTCTCCAACGGTACTAATAAATCGACGTAGAATGCTTTCAGCTAAAAAAAAAATATATATATAATAATAAAACAGTATTAATTTATATGAGTTATGTGAATACTAGCAAAATATTATTATTTAAACACTCTCCTTATAACAATACCATAAATGTATTTTTGATTTAACATTTTAATTTTCTATACTATTTTTGTATAAATACGTGACATGCAGTAACATTTTTAACATATTACTTCCAATGTGTTATTTAATTTTATACTAACGTGAAACATAATGTGTGACTGATTTTTCAATTTAAAATAGTAATAATAATAATAATAGTTATAATAATACAAATACAAATGCAAATCCCCGTATACATCATTGTATTGTTTGTCGTTAGTCGTTTGTCATTATTATAGTACAGCAATAATCACTAAAATCAAATTTGTAAAACGTGTATTTTTTTATGATTTGATCGACTATTTTTGAAGTACCTAATATTCACTACTAAAAAAAAATACTTTTTTTTTTTTTATACACAATGTGCCCATTGAAACATTGTGTACACAATATTGACGACAAATCGGACTTGTATTTCAAATAGTAGGTACATCGTTACTTATTCATTGATGCATTAAAATTCATTACACAATAGAAATGGTTTAATAAATATTGATCCGAGATTCATGACATAGCTAGATTGACAAATATAATATACATGAATGGTTTTATTTTTACATTTTAGCGTAGGTATATACCGAAGATTGATTGGTTAATAATTATTAATTTTATACGAAAGTTGCATATTTGTTTATACTTGAACAATATTGTGGTTTAGGTTTAGCTATCTGTACAATCATAATTGATTATATAATAATATACATGAGTATAATTATATATATATAATATATATATTATATTATTTATATTATTACTATAAATTTATTTAAAACAAGTTATATCGCACATAAATAAAATTGTTTTTTTTTTTAATCAATCACCTATTAATGAAATTAATGTCAAAACTTTACTAAAATTGTAATAACTTTATACACAAAAGTTTAGTAATTGGCTTACATGAGATAAATGGCAAAGTTGTGTTATGTACACCTAAACTACAATATATTTTATTTTATTATGTAATTTTCACAGAATAAAATAATAACAAAACACAAGTTAATACAATATTTGTGAAACTAATATTACTATATATATGGCAAAATAAGAACCTCGCCATCAATTAATTATACATCAAACAGTGGAATATTCAAATAATTGGTTTAGATATTGATTTGAAGTAATTGTATACGCTGTTACCTTTTTGAATTTGCATGAAATACCAAGATTCAAATGAATATTAATTTTTTTTATCTCAATCAATGAAATATCAAACATTAATATTATCTGTTCAATAATTATTGAATTTCGTTAAATTTAAATATACACATATTGTAAAACAATTGGATTATTATGAAATAATATTATAATAGACCATTAAAAAACTATAATCGTAGCTTTATTGCGAGGATGCCTATTGGATACGAGTACTTTGACCGACGGGAATATGCAATTTCAAAACTGAGTGAATTGTTTATAAGACTTCGCGGTTGACTAATACGCAATTCTAGTGTAGATTTACCCAACACCAATCAGTATGATATAATATATTTAAACAATAAGTATCGGAAATATTATTATATTTAAAACGATCATGGAATATAAGAGGATTCTACCTGTAACACAGTGTTTAATATTAATGTAACCATTGTAACCTAATAGTACAGATAAATATATTGATTTTATAATGATATAAGTAAGTTTTTTTGTTTATTTTACTGTGTTTGTGTTTCCTTCGATTTTCAAAAATTTGGTGTGGATTCTGGTAGTTGGTATTCTGGGAGGTTAAAAGTAAATTTTAAGATCAGGATAAAAATAAAATAGGAAAAACGGGGATTTTTACACGAATTCAATTTTTGACAAGATATATATGGATTTTTAATAACCGTAGATACCTAAATTTGAAATTTTCATCAAATGTGTATATTATTATTTTCATTATAAGATAACATTTTCAAAAGTTTTTAAATCTTTTTAAATTATTTATAAGCATGATAATTTTTTAATTTATTTTAGTTTTTTTTTTTATAAATGTCAATAAAAAGTTATTCACTGGATCAAAATTCTTGAAATTTTAATACAGTATCCCACAAAAGTTTTCACTATATCGGTATAAAAATATTAAAAATACATAGACACAATTTATTTCATTTGTATTTTAAATTAGAATTTTGACATAATTTTATAAAAAAATTCCTTTTATATCTAAGTTTTAAAAATTAATACAATATTTCTCATAAGTATTTTGTATTGAAACCATAATATATAAAAAAAATATGTAAAGCCAATTATTCTTTATAAGGCATTTTAAGTTCAAATCACTCAAATATTTTTTAAACGAAGAATATTGATTGTTTTGTTATTTTTTTAAAATATTATTCATGGGAACTCAAATTATTATTTATCTTATTATTTTATAATGAACTATACCACATGCAATGACATTTTTATTTATTTTAAAATATTAGGTATCTATTTATACTATATATCTATTTTTACTGTCTTAAGGTATTTACAGAAATATGTTATTAAGATTTTGAGTTATATTATATTATAATAATTGATATAATATGGTACAAATAAATATTATTTTAATAATTAAATACTAATAATATAATAAATGCAATATTTTCAAAAAAAATATAATATATATCAACCTATCTACCGTAATACTAAAAGTAAATTAAATTATTTATTTATAGCTACGTGATATATTAAAAAAAAAAAAAAATACATTAAAATAATATTTTTCGATATATTTTTATTAAAATTTCCTATTTTAACCTCTTAAAAATATGATACTGTGTTTGAACAAAAACAAGCGATGCCTGATGAAGGACTGCGAGAAAAAAATATTATGTCTCTCTCGCTTTGCCAGCCGACGTGTATCACACATTAAATCGAAATCTACTGACCTCAGATAGAGAAAAAAAAGAGAGACATATACATGGATACGAACACAGGCACACTCATATATAGAGAAATCGGAAAAGTTTAGTACAATCCGAACGTGTTTATATATATATATATATATATATATATATAGAAAATAATAATTTAATAATATATTATATGTACAAGGTTCAGACTGTTGCCATATTGTGTTTTTACCCTCACAGCGCCACCATTTCCGGATATACAGGGTAGATTACCACTGCGTTTTTTCTTGTTAGCTTAAAACAACGAAACACGTTGAACCACCCTGTATACACAACGTATCCTCTCCTTTTGGGCGAGTGCATTATCAAGGAAAAATAATAGAAAACGTACATAGCGTCGGACGGAAATTTGAAAAAATAAAACTTTCGACGACTATTTTTTCCCCTCCATCACGCCAAACACCGCCTCCGTCGCCGCAATGGCGGCAGCATTCGAAGTCTCCTATGCTTTTCAAAAGCATAAAAACCACGACGATGCCACGTGACCATAGCCTTGTGACGTTACATGTAATATATATATATATATATATAGTAGTGAAAAATAGATTATATCGAAAAACTTTGTATGATCGATAAAAGTTTTTCACCGCGCGGAAGTTCAAGCCGAGTATAATATATATATATATATTTACTGTGTACACGCTGTTCAACGGAAAGTTGATATGATACGCAACTCAAAGTCCAATCATATGATATGGCCTATAGGACCTATAGTGTAGTATAGGTGATAGGACGCGCACGTAATGCTACATAATGTAGTAATATGTCCCAAAAGCATTATATAATATATCTGTACATGTATCTCCATGGAAAATCAATATACTATGCTCCATCGTATATTATGTTTTATCAATAATCCATATGTAAATATTTTTTCTTCTATTTTCAAGACTTAAAATACTCAACCATTAATTGTATGCTTATTATACTAAACGTTATAGATTGTATAACTGTATTACTCAAATACACAATTATAAAAAAAAAATGAAATTTCATTCAAACAGTTTTTTATTATTAAATTGTTTTTAAATATATTTAAATTTAAATTGAGCAGAAATTAACTAAGTTAGAGCAGATAACAATTTTAACTTTCAAGCATGCAAATATTATAGTATGTAATCACATTACCGGTGAATATAAAATTGTATTAAAAAATGCAATCTCTATGCATAATAAAGTCAAGATAGATTTACGAAAATAAATTCATAGCCTAATCGATACGTAGCTTTATCATACCAAATACGTAACTACCACTAGAGAAAAACTTATTTGACTATATTTCAATTAATTATAAAACTAGTTATAATAATTTATTATAGTGTACCTATATGAAATTTTTTATAAAAATATTTTATCGAGTTGTGATGCAAATATCATTAAGATATTATCATTGACCGAATAAACAGGTAAAACGTTTTCGATTTTAATAAGTTACGTAGTTTGACAATATGTCAATTTATTCAAATAGTATTAATTGTATAATACCACAAGACGATATTGGACGATATCGGAACTTAAATCTCGTAATTACATTATATGTGTCCAAAACACGTTTTGTCGGTGGTCTAAAACCAGAATTCATGAAATTGGTTATGTAGGCACTTAAAACAAGAAAATATTTGTACCTAGATTTATATTAGAAATCTGAAATATTTAAACACAAGTCGATTTTTGATTCTCTGAACAAAAATAGCCATAATAACTCACGTTTTCGTAGTAAAAAAACTTTCGAAAGACGATGGTCATATTTTGACGCGTCAATAAAATTACATCGATCATAATATAAGATTGAGAAAATATTTGATAAATTGTTCCTTAAGCAATTCGGGTTTTTTCCAAAACTTTATTTTCAAAAATATATGAAGTTTGTGTGTATAAAACATGTATGTCTTTACTCTTTTCCTTAAGTATAATATATTTCGAGGATGATTGGATTACGCTTTTAACAATGTTTTATAATTTTTAATTAATAAGCATTACCTACTCAATTACAATAAAATACGTATTTATGCACACATAACTCCGCAAACGGGCTTATTAATTAGAAAAGTTTGAATATTGATGTATAATTAATTTTGTTTACTGTTTTGAAATTGTATATTGTTAGAATAATATACGAAAACTTAAATCAAACATTCAAAGTTAAGTTCATATTTATATAACCATCACTAATCACTTATTAAATGATAAGTTTAACGATGTTCATTAACGTAGTTATAACTTATAGTAAAATATCAAAACTGCATTGTTATTTAGTAAGTTTTCTTTATTAATATGAGTAAACCATTGATTTTAATCATACATTATACATTCTTAAAATCGTTTATTTTGTAATAAAATACATTATTTTATGTACATTTAATTTACGAAATAATATGTATAACTTAGTATGATATTAAGATGTATAAGTATTGATATCAACTGTGTTTTTTTTTTTATAGTTTTAATATAATTTAAAACTTTTGCGTGTAAGATACACATAAATCATAGGTATACATCTATTGTTATAACAATTTAACACTTTTTAGTCTATGTATTTTTCATAAATAATAAGTACCTACAATTATTTTACGTGTCATAATAATGGGCTTTTAAAAATTTTATTTGAAAAAAAAATGAGCGAAAAACGGTTTAATTAACGTTTTACATAATGGCAGGTGGTAAAAAATAAGATTAATATAGGCTACCTACTATATTATTATATCATTGATTATATATGTTATGATTATTTATACCAGTTAAATGACTAAATATAGTATGATGATAACTATTAGATAGTGTTTTGATCGTTATAAAAATTAATAATTATATTCCATTAGCCAAAATACTGCTACCTATACTATTAACTTTCTATGGTTTTCGCTTATAATATATTATATTGATTCTGTTCATTTACGTTTATTTAGACCAGTTTATCAAAGATGGTTGACATTATACCGATCAGAAAGTGCAAATGTTACGAAAATACGTGCTGTACAATATTATATTGTGCACTTAATGTTATATGTTTATAATTCCATTATAGGTGCTTACCTGTATTAATAATAAATGGAATATGTTTAAGTACGATTATAATGTCATTAGAATGAAAATTACAAACTTATTTTTAAACAAATATAATAAAAAACAAAATTTCGTAATGTTTAATTTGACAGCCAAACAGAATATGTATGGGCGTGCAAATTAAGTGATATATTTACTGGTAATAGAATTAAAACGCCAATATAATTATAAGTACACCGACACTGATGCTGACCAATATTTAAAATATCAGCTGAAACGCTAAAAGAGTAGTTAAAGAGTGGCAAAGAGACGACAGGATGTATTATTATGTTAATGACTGTAACGACGAGCGCGAAAACGAGGGTGGCCTATGATCTGCAGTTAGGCTGAAATCATTACTGTTGCGTGTGTATGTGTGTATGTGTGTGTGTGTGTGTGTGTGTGTGTGTGTGTGTGTGTGTGTGTGTGTGTGTGTGTATGTGTGTAGGTGTGTGTGTGTGTGTGTGTTGTGTGTGTGTGTGAGAGTGTGTGTCTGTCTGTGTCTGCAGTGTCAGTGTGCATGACGGAGGGAGTGGGATAAATGCCAGAACCCTCGCATGACTATGATAATTCTCTCACTGGACGATTTACAAAACCTGAGGCTGAAATCGAAATGCTTTATACATTGTAACATAATGTTCGTTATATTTTTTTTCACTACTCCAGTGGATTCGTTTTAAATTTTCGTTGAGACCGTTTACGAATAAAAAATATGTACAAAAAGACAACGGTGCAGTTACAAAAAAAAAAAAAAAAAATGGGTACCTATATGTACTGAAAGATAGCAACTCACTATAATAAGGCAACATTAAACTGACACACCTAGCAAGTACACCATAAATGACCCATTGAGTAGATATAAGTGATATTATTTTTGTTGAAATATTACATTTCGAAAAAAATAATGATATAGGTATTATAATATGTTGGTAGAATATTATAATCGAATTCACACACGCAAGATTTAAATGTCGTCGGAACATGATATGAGTAGACCGAATAATTTACATAATATAATATAGGTTCATGGAAACGTTATTTTTGTTATAGCTCACAATTAGATAAATATATTTTCAAAATAAAAACAGTATTAATACGCATCACATGTTTGTTCGGTATCGAAAAAGTTTTATTGAATTTTAATTAAATATTATAAAAACATTAGAATAATATTATAATAATATAAACCATATGTCCACATCATTAGTTATTCCTTAGATAAATTATTAAACCATCCGCGGATATTGAATACATTTTATTTTATTTGTAAAGGTGACATTTTTTTTTCATTCGTATACTACTGTTTACATTATATTTATTACAGAATTCAATGTAATTTTTCTAACTTCAGTTCATGATAAAATATTAATTAAGGGACGGATGCAAAACTAATCAATTATTTATAATAAAAGTTTATATTAACTGGTCATCGTAGTAGGATACCAATAATTTACTTTTTTGATTACTCGTAGGCATTTCTCTCAATATTCTCATTTTTTTTAAATAATATACTGTTCGCATTCACTATAAAAGGCTATTTGAATCTTTTAATATGTTATAAATTATAATTTATATAATTTGCTGGAGACGAGTTAAATTAAATTATTTTTACTATTATCTAATATATTAAAAATTCATAAATTAAACAACTTTACTCTGTTAAATTTAATTTTACTTAACCTAACCTGAATGCTAAAGAAATAATATTAGGTATCTAATAATTTAACCAAAATAATACTTCGACTAAAATTATAATACAATAATACAGAAAGTATCATGTAATAAAAACAGAAGAAAGTATTTATAAACTATTTACTAATTTGTGTGTTTTTAACTTACGATGTTTAGCTGTTGCGATTGGATTTCTTTGTAAACTTCAACGATCTGCATAAGTGCTGAACCTGAAACGTAATTAAAAAATATTTATAGGTGAGTACTACGTTTTACTATGACAAACGATACCCTAGTGAGTACGGTATCAAGGATCATAAATTAAACTAAAGATTTTCTAAGTGCACAACACACATAGTACAGAACACTCTCGTGTGATGTCATCAATTTGTTTATTACTTGTTCAGACAATATTCTCGATTGTAAATAAAATGACAAATTAAAAATGACGATGTATCTAATTATCGAACTACATTTATTAATTATTTAAATTCTACTAACTACCCTTTTGTTATAATTGTATCAGATTGTGTCTGATATTATTGACAAATATTGAAATATATTGTAATCGACAAATGCATCAGTAACAATGTGGTTTAGATACACACATTAGTAATTACTAAATAGTTTTAGTATATTAAGTATTAACTATATAATATTATTTTGGATTAATCAGTGAATGTAAAATATGGAAATTCATGTTAGAATAATTTAATTATACACGAATGTGTATAGATGAATATTCAAATATCGTAATATTATCAAAACAGCATTGTAAATTATTTTTTTTTAATTTATATCTTTATTTTAATTTATATTTTTTTAATTATTGTATTTATCTAAGTACATAAGACGGCAATTTATTTTATTGCAATTTCATTTAAACGTATCTTAAATTCTTAAATCAAATATAAATACCTAGTTCAAATAAATGGTTATAAAATAATGATAAATTTAATTCCATTCGTTATTATAAATAAAAAAAAATAAACAAATAAGTGAATAAAAGTGATTTTTTTTTTTATAAAATTAAAATGTACTCCAAGTTCAATTGATTATGCGTGAATAAACGACGCATGTACAATTTACCTATAAAAACTCGTGAAACAAAATACAACTGTATTCCGTGTATTATAATTTATTATTTATAGTCATAATAATAATTTAATTTACAACGTTTCTTTATTTAATTTATTCGTTTGTTAAAATATATATATATATATATAATATATTATATTATTATTATATTAAATATATCTTTTGCCAAATCGAAAATATTATTATATTTTATTTTATCTATATAATCATTTATTTTACATCTATGTTTACGTCGTTGAATTTAAAATAGTTAAATAATTTTGTAAATTGTCATTATATTTGTTTATTGTTCAAAGCTTATTAAATTTGATACATAGTTTAAACGGAAACATTTTGAAAAATTATTGAAAGAATTGACCAATTATAAAAATTGCTATGTTAATATGTGTGTTTCATACATGTTTCGTCCTATTTCCAAAAAATAAAAATAAAAATTTATTAACATTAAATTATATAGTTTGCTTTCAGTTATACAATTTGTATAAAAATGTGATCAGAGTTCTTAATATACATAGTTAATTCAATACATGCCTGTATACTAGCTATAGTAATACTAATTTTATGTTTCTAAAATTTAAAAGTATCCCAAGGATTAATATACATCGATGTTCACGAAATATATAATCATTTTTCTGCTTCTTGATGTGTTATTTATTAACCACTTAACCATGTCAATCAATATCTATTAACCGATTATTAATGAACCATAAAAATGAACCGTAAAACCATAAATGGATTTTCTAAAAAAAAAAAAAAACAAAACGCGAAATACCTACATTTTATTCCCTTTAAATGTTACTTATTATAACGAAATCGAATGTTATACTATTCTATAAATATTGGTTATAATAATTCCATAAATTATTATCAAATAAGCATTATTTAATTTTTTTATAAAAATAATAACATTGGCCAATAGTAAAATGCAAAACTGAGTTCAAGCATTAATAAAAAATAAATTATTATTTCAAATATTACTTCAAAATGTTTCCATTAATAAACCAAATAGTACCCACTTTAAAGTTTAAAGCATATGTTTATTTAAAATGCGAATTGATTGTCAAACGTTAATTAAGCGAACGGATTCGATTGAAAGCTCTAAAATGCGACCAAGCAAAATGGATTATCACAACCCCCCTCCCACTCTAAAAAACCCCTCGTGTAACCATCTGATCGCTTCTTTAGGTTAGAACTTAATTACTTTACCGAAACGACGCATGTTTTAATCCTCTTTGAGTGTGTAAGGTGTAAGTAGAGTGGTAGACATACATATAAAAAATGCCTTATAACTTTAAAGTGTTAAGCTCTTAAGATGTGTCTGCCACAATTATGGCACCACTAATATACTATATAATATATTTTAACACATAGTTATTTCCTACAATATATCGATCATAATCGATGCGAAACATTGGAAAATATTTTAAAGATATTTTTAAAAAATAAAAAACTCTAATTTTATATGAACGATGTGAAACTAATGTGCAATTCAAAAGTAACAAAAATCTTTTATTATTATTTTTTTAATAAAGAAACAGTTACTGAGGTTTTTTCTTATATTATTTTCACCTTAATAAAATCTAACATTTATAAAACAAACAGATACACATGTGTGAATCTGATTAAATGTTAAATTTAATTAAATTTATTTTAAGAAACAAAAAGTTAATATAGGTGTAGTAGAAAGATATTTATTTTTAATTATTAAGAAATTATTCTTTATTGATTCAGGAAAGTTGTTAATTATGCACATACTTTACTAATTCAAAATATTTTATAAAGGTCAGTTGAAGTTTAGAAACGTGTTCTATTATAACTGGTAGCTAAAAATTATAATATAATATATTAAGCGATAAGTGAAATCAAAATAAAAAATAATGCCATTTTCCATAATTTCGCGTATACAAGTGTACTTTTACATAAACAAATATAAACATAATTTAGTGATAAAACACAACAAAAATAACGACAATACTATATGGTATAAACCTTTCTAATTTCACTTACTTTGTGGCTTACATATTAAACAAATGTCATGAGTTCTTTAAAATTTACATATTCGTACTACAAAATATATAGCTTAAAATATATTTTAAATTACAATGACCCATTTAAAAAAAAAAGAAAAAATATGTTATATATCATGCATTTTAATTTTCTCTTAAATATGCACAGAATTTAAAATATACAAATCTCCTATATTTACTCCATACTACGTAATAATAATTTTAATATTTTTTTCCGAAACCTGTAATAGTACACAGATGTGATAACTATACTTATTGTAATAATGTTTAAATTGTTCACAAATATTTATGCATCAAATATTCAAATTATCAAAACAAGAAATATTCAAATACAAAATTTGACATTTATTTGACATAAAAAAAAAATGGTCTTGAAAATGTATATATTAAATGTAAATAATATGACTTTTGAGTTATAATAATATTCAAAAAAAAATTAAATTATACGAGTATTCATATTGAAACAATATACCCATATATATATATATCTTATAGGTATTATATTATATTGTTTGGTAAGATAACGTTCAAATGTACGAGTTTCTTCGACTGTATAAAAAACAAACGTTTTGAAAAACGAAAACTAATTCAAAGCTACAAAAATCAATTCTGGTGTCGAATAACGTTCGCGTGGAGTGGATGCACGAAAAACCGGAAAAACTACATAATATTATTGTACTACTCGTACATTATTATTATACAGACATCGTACGATAATCAAAGTTCTTTTTCATAAAAAGCACGTTCATCCGAATTCATAATGTCACGGGGATGATTGCAGACTTTATGCACGGTCATATAAAGAGTTTTTCTGTGAATATTTATTGTAAGTTTAATTTTATTTTCCTTGTCGATGTTTGTGAGTGGTTTTTATTTTTTATATTTTTTATATCTGTAGGGGGTTAGACTTTTTATCACATCACATACGGCCATACGCGCAACTAAACATGACAAACTTCGTAAATACATGACAGTCTACAGCATATACCTTATATATTGTTTAAAACTTTTAAGTGTTAGAACACATTACATAGGTGTATAATATCATATTTGACATCCCGACAACCGTCATACTGCGCAAAAAGGCGAATCATCCGTTTTATTCGAGAAAGAAGGATAATAACCTGTTATATTATAATATATGTACCGCACGTTATTCTTTTTTTTGTTTTTCGTCAATATCAAAACAAGAATAATACTTTATTATTATTATTATTGTTAATTTTTACACGGTATAGTTAAATAGTATTGTGCGACTGTGACTGTAAATCACACCACGTTTGTGTGTTTCTCCGATAATTATTGTAACGTAACACATTCACGCGACGGATACAAATAGGGAGAAAAAAATAATACGCAAAGAGGAAGATTTAGAAATGGGTCGAGACAAATGTCGGACAATTGGGTGTAAAACGATTTGTCCTATTTAGGTCCGGAGACGATGACGATGACGACGATTACTCAAACCGGACGAACCGCAATTCGCCGACGCCGCCGGAACGAAATTTCGCACGCCGACCTCTTCATCATCATGTCGCTACTCTCCTTCTCTCCGTACCGTATCTCTAACGTTGAGACGTCGTCCTGGGGCCAAATATAAAAACTAGACCGGCTCAGAACGCTTGTATCTATTTGTTATAATTTTCGGGCCATTTGCCTTTTGACCGCACACGTATATAACGTATACAATTTATATGTGTGTGTGTGTGTGTGTGTATCAAGATTCAAGCCGGGCTTAGATATATGTACCTACACCGACGGATGACCGCAGTGAGGATCAAGATTTACATCTATATAAATGGCTTTACATCGTACCTCTGTACTGGTGGTTTGAAAACTCTAAAAAATTATAGTCACGGACAACATGACCCGAGTGCGATTTTTAAAAACCAGCTGTACAAATTTTTTATTTTTATTTAATATTTATATCATATACAAATGCAATTTAATGGATATTGTTTAGAAAATAAAAGTAATTGATTACTAACTGATGTTTAAAGGCACTACCTACTTATAAACTATAATGATATGCAATCTGAAAATATACTGGTAACGGTGGTAACTAACTGATGATGGATACCAAAGTAACATTTACACATTTAAAACGAAATTGATAAAACATTATATGTTTTACACGATATATTCTACTATACACACAAATATTATACATAATATATATATATATATATATTAAAGTAAAATACAATTAGAATAATTCTTATTTATGTGGTGTTACTTAAACGAAAAGTTTGTTCTTGACTATATTTATCTAAACTGAGTAGAAACGACTCCGTTCACAACTTTAAGAAAAATTGTCAGGCCATTACCAAAACTATAAAATATCTGAACTTCATTACTATTGTATACATATTACTTATTAATTATTGACATCATTAAATAATATACCAACCATTACTAACAATAAATATGTATAATATCATATTTATTATATTCATCGTTCCGAATCGTCATAACAATTTTAACCATCTGTCGTATGCGACATTCGATTTACGAGCTTCGGCAACACATATATTTATAGTTAGGTTTTTGACACTTGTCTTAATAAGATGGTAGCGATAATGATGTTATTTTTATGCAATCGTCTGCATTTTCATTTTATTTTTGTTACATTTCCCTAGTTACTCTGTTTTCGTACAAGCAATGCTCTATGGAATACACGTATTATATACATGCATATAATGCATATACATTTTCTAAACCTCTAAATCATAAACGTCTAAACTATCACATACATTTTAGGGAGGATGTTTAATATTTGGATGTTTTACGATCAGCAAACCGCGGAAATTCAACCACGCAAGTGTATTATCTTACAAAGAAAAAAAAAATGAAGTAATTAATAGAAAGAAAGAAATGGTTAAGAAAAAGCGATTGAACATGTATTCCATTATTAAATAAAACAATAATGTTCTAATTTTTTTGACTTGTTAACTACGCATATTGTATTAGTTAAAAAAATGTTCCATTTCAATGTTAGTGCCTATTATACAAATTAATATAATTTGTTTTCTTTTCAAAGCTTAGCAAATAATTGCATTTAAAACAGATATGGATAAACGTGAGTATACATTGATCTTAGACAAATAATAAGCGTACCTATTTTTTTGTTTTATATTTATTAATTAACTTAATGGACGAAATAAACTATATTCTACGATCATAAAATATAGTTTTCATTCGTTAGTTCCTCTTGTGTAACTGCTATAAATTATGCGTCCTTGAAGTAATACGTTTCACGCAAAACAAAATGCATGTATGATTTTCAAATGATTTTAAACCCGCGCGTATTTCGTAAATAAAATATTAATCATGTCTAATGCAACTAATATAATTATTATAAATCTTACAAATGTGCATGTTACGTTTTTTAGTTAAACGATACTGTGATATATAGTGAATGGTGATACTTAAACCCACATACGTACACATACACACACACACACACAAGAACACACATAAGACATATTATGTATATAGAACTGAGTTACCGACGAGAATAATACTTCTATGCATAAAATTAAAATGATTGAAAATGTGATATGTGTAAAGTTATAGACAATTTGTAGCTCTCGGTATGTTTATTATAATATTGAGTCTAAAAGGTCTATGCTTAACATGTATATTATGTTCCAATAACTTTATGCAAATTTAATTTGGCCTCGAGGTGTCTGACTAGCATATGGGTCAAGTTAAACAGAAAATTTTGAATCTACATTAATGAGTAATCGTCAAAGATTAGTTGTAAAGATAATAAACGACATTTTCATTAAAAGCGTATTACAATAATAATGTGCACACTAGTATACTGCATAGATACACATAAATTACAAATAGGACCATAAAATGTTTCTTTACATTGAATCAGATATTGATGTGTGATAACAAAACAAAAAAAAAATGCCCATGTATGCATAATGTGCTTGTACAATGTACATTGTACATACAATAATATTTATTAATATATGTATATAGTACATATAATTATATTTATTAATATAATTAAAGCAGTGCTATGGCTGCGTATCTATCATAAGAATACTCTTAGCCTCAAGAATTATACAACTAGGATAGTGTATGTATTTTAAAATTTATACCACATTCGAATAATTATTGAAATAGTATAGTAAAAGCCAGTTACTAATATTAATCTGATATAAATTATACATTAGTCTCCTAAACTATAAAACTACTACCTAAAATCATAATATATTATAATATGGTACTATAATACCAACTAAGTGAACATTTTTTGTACTTCTAAACCTCTATCGTGTCTTATATATATTTGATTTAACAATTACATAATACATTTTTTGTTTACACAACCTTACTATTATTTATAATTATATCCAGTAATTATATAGATTATTATGTAATAGTATATTATCTTATGTTTTTGACGTTTTATAAGATACCTATCTAAAAGTATGGAAAATACGAAAAAATTCTAAATTGTTAATAGTATGGAACATAATTACACATTAGTTACCAGATTACATGTAAAACTACTAACAGATTATTGATACAATTACGAATATTGAACGGATATAGTTTATTGAGAATTTAAATAACATGATATATATTTTTTTACCATTCAAGCTACAATTTTTGAGTTATATGCCATTTTTTATACTTGAGCATATTATACGATTTATTTATAATATTATGTATTCAAATTAACGATTCTCATAATAATTACTCACTGGGCGTTAAATAATTAGTATATTTTGCAAACTTCTAGGTTTGACATTTTAATTCCTGTACTTTACATTTCAATTAAGAATTCAAATAAATTACAATACCAATAGGTACCTCATTTAATACCCAGAAGTTGTTTTGTAACAAAAATAAAAACAAAACTTCAAAGAGCACATAGTTTCTCATATTAATTACTTAAGTAATGTAAACAAAAAAAAATCAGAAGGAATAGCATTAATTGGTACTTTGAAATGTTAAAAATATTATAATTAGATACACATCGACGAAGAAAAAACAGAAACGCTGTTTATAGCAAGTAGCAGGTACCCTATACCATATTATAATAGTATATTGGCAGTTACTATTTCGTGCATTTTATTTCCATCTCATTGACGCTATTTAATATAATATGCATTGAATAACTACGGCTATTACAGTCGCAGTTTTAGTACATTCACTTTTAACCCTCGACTTCATTAGGAAAAAAAAAACATTAGCGATGGGAATACGAATTAGCGGAATAATCTAAGCCGTGAATAGGGACGACCTACATATCGCCCAGCTTTGAAGACATTCTTTCGCCAGATTCTGCCAGTCACGTATTGAACTCTGACAATATTATAACTAGTTCAGGCGAACGATGGGTATTTATAGGCAGGTAATAATAATATTATAATGCATTTTAATACGGCTCATGCGATGTTATGCGAAACTCGTGTAGGTCGCTGTATTATAAATGCATTCAACACAAATTGGTGTGAGAGTGAACTGTGTATATATAAGTTATCGGTTACACGCATTGAGGTGAACGGGGGCCGCCTATTATAGAAATATCGTTAAAAATCGGAAAGCAATTTATCGCAAAACGGTAGTGTCTTTCGGTAAGTATAGGTAGGTATAACGATAATATAATATTTTAAGAGCTGCAGTAACGCCTGCTGCAGCTGTTGCCACCGAATACAAATAATAATATTATAATGCCGTGTGTATACGTCATAATATATAATATATTATTATTATTATTATTGTAACGTTGAAAACTGATATTTCACGTGTTACCCGCGCGTAAATACGGTGGAAATAAAACAATAATAATATATCGAATACGCGTCTAAAGCACCAGCGGATTACTCTCTCTTTGTATTGTGTTTTGCTCGCGGAATATTCTCGGCGTCCCGACGCGGCTCAGTATAATAATATATTACTTTGTTTTATTTTATTTTTTTATTATTACGGCAATGAGGTATATACCTCGACTGCCACGACGACGGTGAAACAAACGATCTTAGCTGTAACGAGAGAAATACTCGACTTGAAACGTTTGTTTAATTTTTTCAGATTCGCACAAGTGATTTATATTTGTTACGCAGTAAGTCAGATAAGTTCACTGCACTTCAGTAAAATATAGGTGGATATTTGGGTAAGATCTCAGGAGTGGATATAATTTGTCAAAAATATTGTAGACACAAATGAACATTTGCATTTAAATATAAGCGAACAAATTCGCATAACCATACACCTCCTACCGATGTTTCGAATATTTGTATTCAATTAATGATAAAATATAATAACTGGTGTTCAAAAACAATAAAATACGTAAAACACATTAATGTAAACATATATGATTTTAGATTCTGAACGGAGTGAAGAATGTATTGATTTTACAATGATGTGTGTTTTTTTTTTTTTTTTTTTTTTTTTTTTTTTTTTGTTTTTTTTTGTGTCTGTCGACAACATTTGGGGCAGTAAAAATGCTTCGATTTTCAACTTCAGCCCCTCTTTGAAAAGGAAATCGGATCTAGTTGGTACTTTGGGGGGTCAAAAGTTAAAATTTTTCAATATTTTTTACATGAGTCGGGAAAAACCTTAAAAAAATGACGGAAAAACGGGATTTTTTACGCACAACCAGTTTTCGACCAAATCGAATTTTATATTTTGCTGTTACTCAAAAACTAATCGATGTAAAGACTTGAAATTTTCACCAAATGTTTATATTAGCGTTCTCCATACACAGTTAAATTTTCAAAGAATTTTGACTTTTTTTGAACTATTTATAGACAATTGAAATTTTCAATTTTTTTTAATTTTTTTTTTATAAATGTTGATAAAAAAAAATTAGCTGGGACAAATTACTTGAAAATTTAATTGAAGGGTCCACATAACTTGTTCTAACTCTCATTCAAAAATTATAAAAATACATAGGCACAATTTTTTTTTATTAGCATTTGAAGTTCAAATATTGACAAAAATTCGTCAAAATCATGAATATTTTTCACTATTTGGTAGTTAAAAATTTATAAATATTTTTCTATCAAAAGCTAAGAATTGAAAATTTAATACTATGCTGTCCATAAGTTAAGCTTAGAATAATTATAAAAAAGTTTGAGGATTGTTCAATTTAAAAAATTTTACGAGTGTTTAAAGTTTTAATTTTAATTTGAAATTAAAAATACACGTGTAAAATAACTTTTTACTAATAAATAATTTTCGATTTTTGTTATTTTTAAAAAATTACTAAACGTAAGATCTTGAAACTTTTACTTAAATGTTTGAATTAGTTGCGAAGTAGAATATATTACAATATTTAAGTATTATATATCCTAGACTGACAAATCATCTCCGTTCAGAATCGTTTTTCGTATACAATGATACCTATCATTGCATTCAAATTTAACCTTCCCTAGTCCGAGGTCCATCCCACCCCCTAATGTACAGCAGAGCGATACTCACTTACCCGCTTTTTCTTTAATAACAAGCGATTCAAAATGTTTTATGGTTTGGAATTTTTATTGAATAGTCCGAGACTTTATTGCCCGTAAATAATAATTAATACAATATATAAACTATTAGCTCTAAAATAAAATTCTAAAATAGAATATAATTTTTTTGGGAAGAGTGAGGGTTGGAAATTCATTTTTACGTGTGTAAAATGTCCTCATAAGTTCTTTTCCGATGTGCACACTTGTGCATTTCAGATAAATGTTATGCAACATCAACAACAATTACATAAGAGTCTTTTATATTATTAACAATATAAATTAGCCGTACAGTTAAATGTTTTTGTATCTTTATACATTATAAAATATATAATGTTTCCATTTCAAATAATAAATATTGTAATTTTTAGCGTGCTATACACGACTATTTTGAATTACCTACATAATTTATTCTGTTTAAATTTAAATTTGCTGTTTTGTTATAATAGCCAATTCATTAGAATATTGTTAATTCAATTGCTTAGTATGTACAGTATAGTTATAAATGTATAATTGGTAAACACTTCATAGTAGTATTTTCATACTATGTATAACATAACCGGTCGATCATCCGTGCATAATTTATTATATTCTTCGCGTAACCATGCTTTTAAATTTTAATGGACTCCAAAGCCAATATATTATCAAACATATTAATATATTATCGTAGTGTAATAATATAATATTTGCGAGGCTGTGGCGGAAGATCGGCGTGGAGGAAAAATGCCAAACAACAACTCTTTATTTTTTGTTCTTCTTTTCATCGTTGTTGTTCTCGAGGGAGTAACTCGTATTTTGAACGTCTAAAGAACAATATTATAGTCGTCTCGGCCAGGCGCTAAAAACAATACGGATAAGTCGTGTTCTTCCGTGTAATATCAACAGAGTAATACGTTGACGCCGTGCCGCCGCTAGCTATTGTCCCATTGCCAAAACTCTGGTACGAATGCTGTCCCAGACCATTTGGCTGTTAGCTCAAAGAAAGTTTAGAAAATGTAATCCGTTTTTCATTAAAACGCAGCCATTGTAGCAGACGCGTGGTCAAAATTCAAAATGGGCGATCTTTTGGTCGATACTTAAAGCTCGATGATCGTGCTATTTATTCTAATTTAGAGCTCATATAAATCATCGGCAAGTTGAATTTTTGCAGCAGTCAACGACAGTTGAACCGACGTATTTTTTTATTATTAAGACTGTCTTCCAAAAAAATGACTGTTGTCGATCTTGTCTGAAAAAAAATAAATGCCGATCCACATCTCCTTCCCCCCTTTTATGAGTAAACAGAGAACAAATAGCAAATCCAATCTTGTCGTCGTAGGATACACCGCTCGTAAAAAGGAAACTCTTTTAATTATTTTTATGCGCGTGAAAAGTTGATTTTATATAATTTTCTCTTGAAAATAAATATCCCCGTAGAATAATTTTCTCACTCAAGTCAATTTTAATAAACTTGTTTTAACCACGATATTATAAAATATTTGTATTTAATCTAAAATATATGAAATATTCTACAATGAGATCCAAGTCTTCGAAAAACATTTTTTAGCAATACTTACATAATATTTTTATAATACTGAAAAATATATTTTAAATTTATTTAATTGTTCTCGGTAAATATTCGGTTTTAAATTTAGTACAACTTACGATGGCATAATTCAAAAAAGTTTTTTTAAAACATATTACCCACACTGTGAATACATTTTATGTTATTGTAGTAAAAAATATAATATATTTTTGATTTCGGATTAAAGATGTAAATGGGAAAATTTAGTCAACGTACATTATTTATATAAACGTCAAAACTCATAGCCCCCTGTTCGTGTTGGTCTGACAGACGACACAGAAACAGTTATAATGTACTTATACATATATATATATATGACGCATAGAGCGGGCAATGCAATCGCAGAATTCCTGGACAGGATTATAAACTATTGTTTATTAAGGGCTAATGGTTCAACGCCTGCCGTAATGACGTTTCCACGGGATCTCTGGGGAGAGGCGAAAAATATTCCATTTGGAATCCTCTACCCCAATACCCTGACACCCCTTCTCAATTGAATACACGTACCCATACTATACACACGCGTGGCGATATCATCCACTAGCAGGCGACCGTTTGCACGTACATACACACACACATGGTCTTCACATTATTATATATTATTATATAATATAACACCTATATGTATGTGTGTGTGTTTGTGTTTGTGTGCAGCACCTATATATATAGACGATACGAAGTGCTGCGGCTCCGGTGGTTTTAATTAAAACAGTCGTACCACGTAGGTACGTATACGACCGCGACGCGATCGGGATTTGCCCGGCGAAAACCACTCAGAGATATGTGGGTATTTCACAAATTCGAGAACATAATGTTCGATCAGCTGCGGTTTTTTGTCGTCCGCAGTCCAAGCTCGCTGAGCGACGCATTCCGTTCGTCGTCCTGCAGTATATTTTAGTAAATAACAACTCGAACAAACATAATCGCCAGTGAATAACACTTCATAACACAAGGTACCAAGAAAATAAGTAAAAAAAAAATAGCTAGGGGATGGGTGATATAATTTATTCACCAAAAATCGAAATCAAAACTAAATTTTATTGTTTGTTTTTATAAAATTCTTATAATTCTTATAACTAATTTTTATGGCCTGATATCGTAAGTGTCCAAAGTGTGTAAGAGTTCATAAAATAGGTATTATACCTAACTTGTTTGAAAAAAATAATGTCATAATAATCTTGTAATCATAATTCATGAAACAACATTATTAGGATATTTTAGTGACTTAAGTAATGCAATAACGTGGACAATATATTAAAATACAACAGGATAAATGTGAAATTTAGTTATCTTGTACATTAATTTGAAGAAAAAATATTTTATCTTATAAATATATTGCATTTATTCATTAATTTAGAAGATTTAAAGATTTCTACTAGCTGTTAGCATATTTGACGGTAAATGGGTGTAAAATGATACCTTTACTTTTCCAATAAAATTTCAAGGGTCTAAGTGCCCCTTTTCCCACTAAAATTACATACAAAAGCATTTATTTTGTATAATCAAGTTATGTATATATGTGGCCAAAGATTCAAACTTAATTGAAATCACTTTATTTATTTCAGTCAACATGTATAATACAGCGATTGGTCGTACATAGATCGGCTGTTTCAATTAAAGTCGTATTATTAAATCGCTAAGAGTCGCAGTGGCATGTTTTATATCGATAACTATACAAAAAGTGGCTGTTAATATTAAAGGAAGGATAAGTAATATGTGAACGTCGCGAACCTATTATATTGTTAAAGTATTGTTAATCATTGAAACTGTATTCTTAATGTATTTGAAATAATTATTTAATAATTTTACAACACAAAGTTCTATTGATTTTGATTTTATTTATTTTCAAAATATATTTGTTCTTTTCATTACAAAATCATTTAAAACCCAAACACATTTATCAACTCATTTGAACCTAACCTAACCAAACACATTTACTTGGACAAGGTCTGGTCTTGGAGTTATTTTATAGACAACAATAGTAACTTGTAAGGATTTTTAAGAATTTTAAAATTATTTTCCAATAAGTACGGCATATATCAACTTGCAAGTGATTGTTTATACACATGTCTAGGCGTCGTCTGGCTTCCATGCGCGGAAAACGTTACTTCACGAACGCTGGTAACATAGCCTATTATTCCGTATACGCGTCCTCGCGTCCGGCTGTCGACAGAAGAATAATATATTGAATTTATTGACAAGTATAAATAACAACAACAAGACGCGCTCGACACCCGTTCGTTGTTTCCAGTGATTAACGCGCGAATTATTATTGCTCGCTATATAATTATATAATAGTCACGCGACGTACATAAACCATTCGCATAAAATAGTATCTGAACAGGTCGGCGCAGGTTACAAACAACCGGAAGAGATTTCCCAAGAGGGTTTCCAGATTCAGCAGGATGTTCGACTAATCCAAGCGCATATTATATACCTCTGACTCGCTACAGTCACCGTGGTCTTTGATATTATACGATATTATAATCATATCTCCTTTTAATCGAGAAACGGTCGTAGTCCTTTTTGAAGCGCTTGGAGGACCGGTGGACCGTGCGAAAAACGTTCGTTAACACGGTTTGTTAGCGCGGCAACTACGTAAGGCGAACGGTACAAAATCTCGTCATAGGTATACATATATGTATAAATGGTAGAGACATGCGTAAATGTAGTACCAGGAAATTTCCGGGATAGCTGCAGGTTTTGAGCGGCGTCTGGATAGCGGGTTGTCGGTGTGTTAAGCAGTACATGTATATAGATACTCTCAACTCTGCGTATCTGCACATTTATTTAAATGAAAACTACTTCATCTTAATCACATCCATAATATAAACTAGGAAATTGTAGCCAATTATTGCCAATGATAAAATACACAGATACACATTTCTAAGTAAATTAAATTAAATTATTCTCTATTTATCTTTTATTTTAATTAATTTATATATATTTTTTATTTTATATGATGGATTTTGTGCAATATTTTTAGTATTATTAGTTAAAATATATTAATACATGTATGTGTATTTAGACATGATTTTTTTCTGTTTATTGTGTATTAAAAATTAGACTTCAGAAGGTTATAATAGATTTTAGTATTCTATATGCAGTGTACGCTACAAAATACAAATACAGCATTTAACAATTTCACAAAATATAATATAATTCATAATATCTATAATATGTACTTCGTGGAATTGAACTGTTTTAGCTAACAAGGCTTTACAATAAGTTTTCATTGCGTGGCTACAGGAAAACTCCGCCTTTGATCAACTACAGTACTGAAATCCTCTATAATCTGCCATGATACGAAACATTTACTTCATCTGCCGAGAACAGTAATTTAACATAATATTATTACTTATCACATTTTCATGAGGCACACATGACGCGAAGCATGTGTAATGTATTTTAGTCGCGTCCAAATGGATCCTTAGCAGTTATCGAAGCTATCACGATATTCTACTGGCTTTAATAGTTTAATCAACCGATTGATTTCGTGTGTACTATAAAATCCATAAAAATTCCGATTCCGTCTTCTCAAACTTGTCCCCTGCTGAGCTAAGGCCTCTGCGTATAATGGCGTTTTAGTGTTATTGAGTGCTCCCTCCTACGTGAGTGTTCGGACATGCGCAAGTATATATAAATTAACCAGACTAGGTATGTAATATAATGCATGGGGGAACATAAATAAAATGTGCGATCGGAAGAAAACAAACTTTTATAGACTTTTACTTGTATATAGAAATACAAATAATTTGCATCCCGAACGCTCGATAGAAGAGAAACGACTTTTTATGCAAAAGTAATATCGGCTGTCGTTTACAGAATTAATACGTAGCTATATAAATTTAGCACACAAAAAAAGTTAGATTAAAGTTTTTCATAGTCTGGAAACCTTATTTTGCTTTAATAACTACCACGTTTGCAAATATCTAACGAAGTTTTTGTATAATTGATAATTTTTTTTTTTTATCTTTTAAACAAAGTAATATAATATAGGTACATAACAATTGACCATTGTAATAAATATATCAGTGAAGGGCATTCTTTTAACTCATTGTAACATAACGTAGCTTTCAAAACATAAAGTTTAAATTTTGAAACAACGAATTTAAATTTGAAATTTTTACTTTGAATTTTCACATTTTTTTGATTTTCTTGGTTATTATTACCTTCATCATATTTTTATACCACACTTTTAGGTATTTTAAATATGTTTTTAAAAGATTGTGTAATGTATTAAATTTACAGCAGTTCTGGTAATAATAAAAATATATACAAAGAAAAATGTATTTAAATACATTTTAATTAAATGTAATAAAAATACTTTCAGTATAAACTATTATGTGGCTTAATGGAGAACAGCAATAGCTACTATATAAAATAATGTTAAATGTAAGATTCAATTTTGTAATATACCAAAGATATATGTATATATATATATATACATAAAACACATGAATGCGTTTATTATTTTGTGGTTATACTATTTAGCATATACACAGCACTACGTTCATTCAGACCTTACCTATTAGTAGATATGTTAATTTTATGAAAATATTTTGTATTTACTTTAAAGACAATATTATTACGTTGTAAACCTGTTTTATTTATTCATCCATAATTTTATTATAAACATATCAGCAAAAATATTGTTTCTTGGCGTATAATTAATTTTATGAATATTTTCTATAACAACAATTATCGGTCTAAAACTTATTATTTCATTAAATCAATTTTAAATATTAAATACATTATTCATTTCAATATTTATGTAATTAAAGCTTTATACATTGTTCTTCATTGATATAATTTTTTGTATGAAATAAGTATTCACAGACCAAGTTTCTTGTCGTTCGTGTACGATATTCTGTGATTAACAAAACTTATTTCCATAATAACACGTTATGGTATGGAAGAAAGTGACAATTAAAACTTTCCAGTCTTATTCCATACCAAACCTAACCTGGGATTTCATTTTGAAGTTTTAGTGTACGGTAATATCTATACAGGTTCTTTTATCCACTGATTACGAACCGGAGCCACTTATTTAAATGTTTTTTAACCGTACTTAAAATGCAAATTTCTTAGGGGCACCACATCGTTGATTGTTTTCTCTCAAACTGCAAACGCCTGTAACCACCGGAGACACTGCTAATCCCATTATACACTACAGTACTACACAGAAGAAGTCCACCCGAGAAATCCTTGTCAACAACAGCAGGCCTTTCTTTTAACATTCAGTGCGCTTTGGTTTAGTAACTAAGTAAAAACCATAAATTCGATACCTTTTAGGCGAAAAAAGGTCTCGACGGGGTCGAGTGGGCGATTCCATAAACGTTGTGTTTACTCCACTTGAAAGTCCTTTTTAAAAACTAAAACCACAATAGCCTCGTTTTCTTCCCTTGCCTTGCACTCACAAAAGCATAAAAGCAAATAAATTGCTACCGACAGTTTGTGAATTTTAAACGTACTAAATAAAAGTAAGTACTTTAGGAAGTAAAAATGTTCTATAAGTGAGAAATCTAGTACCGGCTCACACGCAGCATTTTCTTTTGTCCTACCATATTATCATTATTACCACACTGAACGTTTAATCTAACTCGTAAATGTAATAAAATTTAACTAGAGTTTTATTCTACTATTCAATACGCCCCAAATCAGGGCAAAGTTAAAACTATTTATACAATTTTAATTTATTGTTCTACATAAAAAATATTTGTTATTATATTCATAATTACATTTGTGTTGTTAATATAATTTATATTACAGTTATGTTTCTTTGGAGGAAATATTTAGTTCCTGCATCTTTGATCTTGTTTCAGTTTTACTCTAAGGATTCCGTAACTTGTTTAACTTGTGTGGAAATGCTTATTGCTTTGCATAACATAATATATTCCATCGTTTCTCGTTTTTTCCGACCACTATAATATTTGTTTCTTTACACTGTTGGTGAGGCAATACATTTACTCCGTTTGCTTGAATGTTCCTTTTTCATTAGGTGTTTATTTATTTTTATGTTTTAATAATTTTAGACGACTCACTTATTTTTTTTTCCAATTACAATGTTAGTGTATTTGCTTTTATTTTTATTATTGATTTAATTTGTACCGTTTACTCCCGCAAACCTAACCTAACCTTTACTTAAATATTAAATTAGTATTTAATAGTGAGTGTTGTTAAATAATTATTGTTATTACTATTGTAGAATTATCCACATTATAAAGGAAAAATTAAGTTTTAAATTGCATACGTTTATCGAATAACCATGGTCATACACTTTTGTATAGAACGTTCACCCTATAGGCTATAATCTAGATTGGTCAACCTCCCGCATCTTTTTTTTAAGCAAACGTTCCTTTTTTACACCCTTTTTAAATCAGCTATCACGAATGATTAAATTTAATTATTAAAGTAAATGTCAATTTAAAATAAATATAGACAGTATATAGTATAATATACATTTTAATGTATTATACATATTTAATTAAAATTTTTTTTATTGAGTCATTTATTTATTTTAAGAAATTTTAAATATTGATATAAATTAAGTCATGCATATGATTTTTAAATTTTCAATGAAAAATATAAGGATTTAAAATAAATTGTTGACATTAACAAATAATTTCAATCACTAAATGTTACTGCGAACATTTTGAACCTAATTGGGTTGTGAATTTGAGTATTTTACTGAATACTATCTTTTAATTCATTTTACTTTTAAATGATAAAGTGTATAAAAGATTTTCAGTAAATAATGTAATGATTCTAATGCATTTAAACAAGTAATACAATAATAATTGTATTATAAAAATACATATTTACTTTAACATATCGCACGCATAAATAAATATAATAGTCCTGTTAACTTAACTTAACGGCTAACCTAACCCAGTCAAGGTTCTTTACAGATTCAAAGCAAAATATGTCGTTGAAAATACCTCAAACAAAAATATTACATGGGCTTAAATATCCTCTCAAATACAAATTTTTAATTCATCAATGACTTGAAAAAAGGGTTACCCTCAATAGCATGCGACATTGTTTGTAATACACTATGACAGATTGAATAAAAATGGTAATAGATTTTTAAAAAGTAAAAAATATGTTCTCCTTTTAGATTTTGATGGATATTTATATAGTATTTTTTTTTTAAAAAAGTAAGACAAATGGAGTTGTGATGCGATTTACTGCGTATAAAACCAAAAGCTGAAACGGACGTTGTTAATATTGTTATACGACTTTGCGCAGATCTGCCAGTTAGTTATTTTTTTAAATGTTGTTTATGTTAGTAAATAGTTTTCTCAGGTATTTCAGAAAAGTATCTAAATTCTATAATATATTAGTCCATAAGTACATCATTTTGTATTTAAAATTAACAAAATATTTAATTACAGTAGACTTGGGGATGTAAAATACAGTAGTTTTTGTCACGGTCAGTTAGCTGGGAAATAAATTCTGATGCAATTATTACTAACTTAAAATTACAATTGGAAACTAAGTTTGTTTAGTTATGTTTTATTGTGTTGTAAAAGTTTTAATTTAATTAGCTATATTTTAAACTAAAAATATCACAATAAGTGCTTACACTATACTTATGATATTAAATATATTTCTTTTTTTATTGTATATTTTAGACACTATCATATACTGTGGAATTTAGACCAAAGAATATTTTGTTTATTGAAATTTTAGTGTAGTAAAAAACGCATAATTATGTATTTTTCTGTAAAATATAATAATCATGTAATCGTAATGATATATTACTAAATACGTAGCTCACAAAAGTTCAAGTCGTTGCGCAATATAGCTAGTTCTCCTTTATATTGTTTTGTTCTTAGATTTTTTCTTCAATCATATGCTTAACATGCGAAAAACTTTAACGGTAATATTATACAGAAGATACGTGACCTACATCACAATTATTTGCTAATAGTTTTTTTGTTTTCTTCGCATATATACTTTTCATACGTTTGATATGTCGTTATATGTCATTCATGTGTATACCAAAAAGACAAAGGATCAAATAAAACTACGGACCGATGCTTTCTAAGGGACTATGTGGTGATATAATATACTATAATTTCAACAAATAACGTCTTACAAAGTTTTCTTTCGAAATAAATAACCTTCGATACATGTGCATATCAAAATATCCAACTATAAAATTACTGTTAAAACCTAACACTGACTTTTATAATACCCACCCCGCTCCGCGAGAATTCAAATAATTTAGACGGGGTTAGTTATAATAAAATACATGATACAAAAATACAATGATTAAATTAATATTAATATTATGTTCAATTTGTACGGAACTTAAAATTTACAAGGAGTCACGTACAACACAATAAAATGTCTATTTTATAATTGCATATAGGTATAATAAAAACAAAATAATATGAATAGGATAAGATATAATAATAAAATAATAATCCAAAAATTAATTTAAATTACACATTATCCATTGAATTGTATACAATATAATACAAGGTTTTTATTTTTTGATTATAAAAACGTATAAAATATTATATTATAAGATCGATATTTGCATAAAGATAAACGTTTATTATAAATATTTTTTTTTTTATTCAACTTTTGAAATGTAGTATTATACCTCAACAAAAGTTTATTATATTTACGATAAGTAATTTAATAAATGCCTTATTGAATACTACAAACATTTGTAAAATCAAAGTACACCTTACACAATTAAAAGTACACGGTTTTAAATTGCAATAACGTAATGAAAACTAATTAAAAATTATAAATACGATTTCTATATTTTTAAAATAATATAAATTATTATTAAGTTGAATAATTTTTAATTACTTAAATCAATTCAAAAGTTTATAAGAAATAAAATAAATAAATGTTTATAGTTTTTATTAGTTATAAATATTTATAAAATATAAACAATAATATTAGGTAGGTAACCTATCAAATATTTTATGAAAACTATTGTTAAAAAATTTTAAAGAAAAAAATGTATTTAAATTATTATTAAAACGAATACACCGAATTTCGATTTATATTATTATTTGAAGAAAACTAACATGCTTATAAAATACTGTTTTTTTTTTTTTTGGTATAGTAAATTAATAAATAATAAAATATTGCATAATTTAAGAATACTAACAAGTAGAAAGTGAGTAAATATAAAATATGCTAGTAGTTTTCTATGAAAAGATTAAAATTTCTAATATTTAGATAGTTTTAAGATAGTACCTATATTTAATAATCATTTATTGTTGACAATTTTTAAAAACGACATTACATAAATATTTTTACTACTTTTACTATTACATATAGCCTATTAAGAGTGTAAGCCAAATGTTTATTAAAATCCCGAAATCGTTTACAAAATATGATTAATAACTACGTAATATTCTATTCTAGAATAAATTACTTTATTCCAGATATTATATTATAATATTATGTATGTAAATTCTATTTTATTATAAGTATTTTTTTTTTTCATTTCTATGTACATATTTTAAAAACCAACAAGATTTTTACGAATCAGCTCGTAGAATAGAAATTGGATTAACCGATAGAATAGTTGAATGCTTATAAGTTACAAACAAATACGTTGAAACATGTTTCTACTCGACATGGGGCTTCTTTAAAGTGCACTACGTAATTGGTATCAGTTTTAATGTAGGTCGATAATAAAGTCTCATTTAAAAAGCCGAGTAGAGCGCGAGTGAGCTATAGGTTTTCAATTATGTGGTTACCGTAGAAAGCACTTTTTAGCTACCCAAGTAAAAAATATCAAGAAATTATAATATTCAGTATATGTATACTAGGTTTTGTCGAGGTTAATAAATATATTTAATTTCAATTAATTGTTTTTAATTATTACTAAATAATATAATAGATGAAACGATGTAAATATGCCTAAACTCGAAACATAATAATGTTATATAATATCATATTAATGAAAAAATATATCTGCTTAATGAAAAGTATTGTATTAATGATAAGTAATTTTAAATTTCTTATAGAAAAAAATGAAATTTTGATTTTTTAAATAACACTAAGAATAAAAATATAAATTGATGTACCTAATAAATTAATATTGATTAGAAATTGAATATAATATGTTGTGTAATAACGAGATTGTTTTTTTCTATTTCCAAATAAATATAATAAAAGGGTATTGTGGGTTTTTGAAAATATTTATCATATTAAAAGATAAACGCTGGTCAGATATTCAAATGCAATGGAAATTAAAATAATTGCTGTCAAATATAAAGATACCTAGGAAATATTTAGATTTATTTATTTATTTACTTAACCAAATTACATTTTATTATGAAACATTAATGTATTTAGATACATATAATATAAGTAATTAAAAATTTTAAAGATAGATAAGTAATAGGTAACAACTACCGACTTATTACAAATAATCTATATACATTTAAACACACTTCTATAGACTAAAATCCACTTATTTTAGCTACTATCACACTCCTAAAAAAATCACCAAGCTGACTAAAACACCAATGATTTAGTGGATTCATAATATTAATTTAATTAAAAGGTGTTATACCAATAGGTAATACTCTCACCGTGTTATCCATGACATGCACTTATTTATTTTATTGGTTGTAAATATTGTCTTATTCTAACGTTAAAAGTATAATTATATTATATATTTTATAATAAATATGAGTATAAACATCAATTTTATATCTTATTTTACGGATGCAATGTTTACTTACTGTTATAGTTTTTGGTTAAGAAAAATATTTACATAGACATTCGTAATATAAATTTAATAAATCAAGAAATTTTCCATAATGTTGACTGAATTTGACATCTAATAATATTTAAGTAATATTTTAAGCAAAATTGTATGTACTACTATTTACAATATTTATATAGAGGTACGTATAAAATAATATTTTCATTTATTATACTAAAACATAGTAAACTAACACTGAAATAAAATATAAAATAATTGTATTCCCGATTTTTAATGAAAAAAAAAAGAGTGACAATAATATAATAAATTGTCGTGAAATTTTTGGGATATTTTATACAAATAAACGTAAAATCAACTTGCATATTAACAAATGGATTATAACAATTTTTTCAATAAACAAAATTTATTAATTTATTCATAAAATCAAATTAAATTTGTGCATGCACAAATATTTAAAAAAAATATCTCTTGTGTAAAAATCAAAATAATAATTATGAGGATATTTTATACAAATTTAAAGGTTAAACTAATGATATTTCAAAAAAGAAATTTGTGAGCTCCTATCAAAACTTAACAAAATCCATAACCTTTTCAATAACTATTTTTCACACTTGGTGAGATAATTTCTCGACAAAAATTATAATTTTATGTTATAAATTCTATGAGACTATTGGGTTGTGCGTCACTACATCGTTCATCGAATAAATGTTAACTCAAAAATATTTCGCGAGGTTGTTTTCGTTATGGATTTAGGCTTTTAGACGAATGTTTACCTATGTACAACCACAATTCATCGAATATTGATTTTCCTACCAAACCACCACTGGAATTGTTATATAGCCCAATATTATTATTAAACAATGTTAAAATATATTTAATGTCGGTCTGATATTCTAAAAATAATAATAATAGTAATATTCAATTGCGGTTCAGAGCCGATTTTGTTCAGTGACTAAAAACCCGCATTTGTGTCGAAAGAAAAAGTATAGTTCTCCGTTCGTATAGTATATAACTAATAACTATTATAGTTATCGATTTTTATATTTTCACAAAAATCAAGTGGGTACTCGTTCAACGTCAATATTCACGAGTTGTCTAATTTCCAATTGACTAATCTTCCGTAAGACGACACCAACAATTTCACATTTCAGAGTTATTACTATCGCCACATTCACATATAATAGTCGTACATTTGCCAAGTGTAATCAACTATAAACTGATAAAGAGTTTAAAAGCATATCTTTGTGGTCTAACCTTACAATACACGTTTACAGCTGTCCCATTCACATATGCGTAGTACATACAAGCTCATATAGAAGGACGGTAAACGCAACTTCGCCATAGTCCAGTCTTCCCCTCAACAAATCTAATAGCCATCGTGATTTTTCACTGTTCGACGAAAATCGCCATTTTTTTCCAATTTCACTTCTTTTTCACAAATCGAATGACTCGCTGGATACACAATACAATGTAAAGCGATGGTTCGGAGGACCTATTCAGATACTACAGTAAACTTTTAAAAAAGTATGTTTACTTTACGTTTAGATAAAACGAAAAGAACGTAAAAAATAGAAGACACAGTTAAAAAGTTAAATTTTGAACCTACACAATGATATATAGGTTTAAAAAGATATAATTATTTACGTTTATATTTTACAAAACGAAATACTAAACAATAAAATATACCTTATATGATATAATATAGGTATGTAAAAATGTAAAATCGTAACTAAATGTTGAAATAATTCATATTTTTCTCAGAAATTATACACTAAAATAAATTGTTCAGATTTTGGAATGAAAAATTATATAAGTAATTTTTCATAAACTATGTTAGATGCATCATGCGTGTAAAAATTAAACTCAAATATTTACTAAAATTAGTTGAAGAATCAAGTTATTTATTTATATTAATGTAGGCAATCATAAATTTCTAACCTTGCATTTCTACGGATACGTCAAACTATTGGTTAAATAAATGTTGGTATATACTCGTATAGATACAAGGTACATATTTGTATAAATATTGAATGGGGTAATATAAGTAATGTATTATACTAGTACCTAAACTTTATACTCTTGAGTACATAGATTATCAAAAGGATGCATATTCACAACCACTTGAATCCAGATAGTCAGTAGTCTGCAGTTTCTATTTACATACGTTTGATTTATCTCTACTCATCACTTACTTTCTTTATCTGAATTAACTTACCAAATTTACATTTAAAGATTCAAATTTAATATTAGTCCATAAATATCCAATATTCCGGTGAAACGTGTACTTAAATATGAATATATTATTATTTATTATTAAAAGGTAAATGTTGTAATTTATGTCTGAAAACTTTTGGAGTAGAGTATGATAAACAAACAAACATAGAAGATAATTTATACTCAATAATTGTTTAAAATATTAATATATATTTTGTAATATACATTTAATGAAATAATATTAAAAAAATGATGAATTTATAATAAATTTAGTTGATGATATTATTACATACTTTGAATAGTACGAACAGTACGAACTTCATCTATATTTATATTTAATAATATTATGATGCACGTTACAAAAAGGAACGTTTCATCTCATAATAATTCAAATTTTGTTTAATGGCCATACAAAGAACAGAATAAATAAAGCCGTTGAGATAAAAGTAATTCGGCCATGGTCGCTACCATCCAGTTAAAATAAATAAAACAGAGTTCATGACTTTCAACTTATATACTTTTGAATTTTTACCAAATGTTTTTTCATCATTGTTTACATAATTCAAAACTTCTTCGTTGCAATTAAAACAGTCAACAGAAGTTCTCCGTATTAAAAGAAATATCAAACAAGTTGAACTGTACTATTTGGGCTGTGTATCTAACCTTTGGCTACACTAACCCTGCGACGGGTGGCGCTGCGGTGTCACAAAAACTCTATACCCAAAATGTGTTTTTTCATCGCCTGCCCTCACGTCCATTACGCACAGGGACTCTTTGTGAATTTACGACCTTTTCAGCCCATATTACTATACAGGATCGTATATTTCACGATAATAAGGTAAAAACTGTCCGACATTTTTTTTCTTCTTCATTCTCCATACTCGCACGCGCGTTGTCAACGGCAGATGTCACACCCGTTCTGCTTTATGGGCCCGGGGATTTGCAATTTAATCTTCTCACGTCTTCTTCACGGCTACCTTCATCCTATGGTCTAAGCACCCCTTCACCAGAATAACCATGGAATAGTGACGAAGTGAGGATTTAACTTTTTCTGATCATATCTGTCAGGATGGCTGATAATACGGGAGGAGTTTTTCTTATTCATTCTGCCAACCAACCCTCCTCCAGCGGCCACTTGATATCTGGGTTTTCTCGGTTGGGTGTGAAAATGGAATAATAATAACGTTTGCCTGGGGGAGCTACCCCAGTGAATAAGACGCGTAATAAGCTCTGTTGCAAAAAATTTTTTTTAAGCTTTACCCGAGGACGAACTATATAATAATATGATATATTAAAAACCGTAAGTAATAACGATACACAGCTATAGATGCGAAAGTAAAAACTATATTTTTATTATAAAATGTGAAATATTCATACAAAATTTACTAGGTCGACCTAATTTTAATTAAGTACAAATAAAGTAATAATTATTAATTATTCTGAGGCATTTATAATATTTTTATTTAAATAAAGGGAACAATTATTTTTAATTGAGAAAGAATAAAATATGTTATTATGTTTTTGTTATTTTTTTTTTTTTTTTTTGTATACAATACCAAAGAATCGGTATTTATTATTTATATTATTTATTTTAATAACTATTTATAATGGAATACGGGTGGTAAAAAGGTCTCATATAGAGTGTTTTCTTGATAGTATAATAACGATATACTATGCGAAGATATTTAAGTAAATAATTATTTTAAAGTAGTTATATAAATGTACAATCATTTTTATAAGAAATTAATTAGCAATATACTGTTTTGGAATTGCATGTAGCATTAGTAAATTTTAATAGACGTTTTAAATAACTTTGTACGAATATTATTAAATTATTTTAAATATCAGTTAAATTAAATAACAAGTATTAACTATATTTTAATCAAAAATTATATCATACATTTAATAAAATCCATTTTTTTTTTTTATCAAATTATTTTAAATGCATGAAAAGTAACAATAATATTATTATTTAAACCTAACTGAAAATATTAAACAAAACATATAAAAGGTACCTACAGACAAAAACAACTTTTTTACATAAACGTTGGTAGTTATTGCATTTATATAAATTTTGTAAAAAAAAAAAAAATGTTATAATATCATAAGTATCGTCAAACAAATTTAAAAACATATCAGTTATTTAGTTGTTTTTATATGCATCGTAGAAATAAGCACCTGTAAAAAAATTCATCTAAAAAAATGTTAGTTACTTTTATTTATATCTCGTAATCAGTTTTATAAAATTATAGAAAATACTAAGCAAAATCTAACTATTTTCCTATTTTCTCTAGTATAAATCAATCTGATGTATCGAATAGAAGAGGCAACACAATATAGAAATAATTCCACAATTTTGAAACGCAAAAGTTAATGTTCGTCGAACTTGGGACCGAAAGTTTACACATGGCTTTTTCCTTAGGGGAATAAAAACACAACATGCAGTCATTAAACGACAAAAGCAAACTTTTTCTTTTTTTTCTTCCTACGATTTTCACGTCAATAGAGAAGAAACTCGGATGTATAGATCACAATATCTTCTGTTGAACAAATATATATATATATAATATATATATGTATGCATTCATGACATGTAGGTATGTATATAAATCAAATTAATACACTCCTTGTCAACAGTTGGTTAAGTATATCTAGTTAATTATTTATTTTTAATGATTTATGTCGTATGAAAAAAAAAATATATACCTACCATTACCCACTATCGTTGGGTAAGATTTGATATGAGTACTTGTATTAAAAAAATGATAAAAAAAAAACTTTAACCAGTTATTCACTGTTATGGCCATTCAATTTTGTTTGGGAAACAGCGTTTTATTATCTTCCGCCATATCACAGCACCTGTATATCGCTGTTAAGGTAATATTTCATGGGAAGTATAATATAATAACATACTCTGTATTCTCTTGTCGCAGTCGATAACGTGTCGTCATAAAACGGTAAGGACTCGTTCAACTTTAACGAAATAAAAAGTACGAACGTACAATACTACAAACTTGTACAACCATGTACCGACCACAAATTATTTAAATATTTTTTAAGCAATGGTTTAATTCGGGAATAAAAAAAATGTGATTGTATTATTATAACACCAGAACAACTTGAACTTTATTACTTTCCTGAAATTTAAATTATGTCTATATTGTTATAAAAATTGAAAATAAAAAACAAAAATAAGATATTTTAAAGTCAATTTAAAGTGTTTTAATAGCTAATTTTTTTAGTGTAATATGTAAATTGTTAAAAACAAAAATTAATCATCATTGACATCTTTCTAGTACTAACTAGACATTTTAGATTCTGAACGAAGTGATGAATGTATTGATTTTACTATGATGTGTGTTTTTTTTTTTTTTTTTTTTGTGTCTAACGACAACATTTGGGGCAGTAATAATGCTCCGATTTTTGACATCAGCCCCTCTTTGAATAGGAAAATTCATCTAGTTGATACTTTGGGGGGTCAAAAATAAAATTTTCAAATAGTTTTCAAAAAAATCGAGAAAAACAAAAAAAAAGTGACAGAAAAACGGCAATTTTACGAAAAATCACATTTCGACAAAATCGATTTTTTGATTTTGCTGTAACTCAAAAACAAAATTGAAATTGAAAGGGTGGACCTCAAACTATGGTAGGTTAAATTTGAATGCAATGATAGGTATCATTGTATACGAAAAACGATTCTGAACGAAGATGATTTGTCAGTTTAGGATATATTATATTCAAATATTGTCATATATTCTATTTTGAAACAAATAGTATAGTTTTTATATGTTACTATAGTTACTTTATAGTATCTGTTTATTAATTAAAAAAGTATTAGGCCAACATACGCATAATAAGAGTATGAAATTTAATTTAAATTTTGAAATATTTCGTATAAATTCGAACTTTAAGCACTTATAAAAAAAATTGTGACTAACGATTTCGGATTTTTTTTATCACTTTAAGAACAACTTATAAGAAATCTTGTATTAAATTTTCAAGATTTTCTGGCCACCCAAACATTTTTTATTGGCATTTGAAGAAAAAAAACTTAGAAAAGTCGAAAATTTCAATTGTTTATAAGTAGCTTAAAAATGGTCAAAATATTTTGAAAATTTAACTGTAAAGAGATAACCATAATATAAACATTTGGTGATAATTTCAAGTATTGACAATAATTTGTTTTTGAGTTACAGCAAAATCAAAAAATCGATTTTGTCGAAAAGTGATTTTTTGTAAAATTGCCGTTTTTCTGTCACTTTTTTTTGTTTTTCTCGATTTTTTTGAAAATTATTTGAAAATGTTTACTTTTGACCCCCCAAAGTACCAACTAAATGAATTTTCCTATTCAAAGAGGGGCTGAAGTCAAAAATCGGAGCATTATTACTGCTCCAAATGTTGTCGTCAGACACAAAAAAAAAAAACATTTAATAAATTAAATTATAATAATTAAATCAATACATTCTTCACTCCGTTCAGAATCTAAAAATAAATGAATTAAATAATTTAAAAGAAAATAACAATAAAGATTTGTATTTCGTTTATTATGACTATTGATTATAATGATTTTATATTCTACATTGAATAATAAATAATTATAATAAGATCAATACATTGTCAAGTATTTTAAATTGTTATAACAAATATAAGTAACTAGGTACTTTAACTGTTGTAATAACTAATGATGATAAGCAGATACTTAGTTATTTTAACATCTAAATGATTATATTTTATTATACTTACAGCCACAAAAAACTAAGTATACTACGAATTTTATGATTTTTGTAGCTTTCTACATTTTAATTCTATTATCTTAATTATATAAATTATGAATAACTATGTTGTTTTACATGTTTAAAAAAGTTTTAAAGAACTAAATGGATGTTTTGAACTTATTTCTAATAAATAATTCAGAATTACTATTTAATTTACATTTATTTACATACCTATTATCAATCATATATGTTATTATTTTTTTTAATTTGGTAGCATAATAATTCATAATAAGCCATCATGAAATAAAAGTACCTATAAGAATCCTTAAATTCCTTGTGCATTTTTTTCTCGATTTCATGGGTGTTGTTAAATAAATCCAACCAACCGTATCCTATTGTGATATATCATATGACGTTTATCAGTAAACTTGATGATATCATATTTCTATACCTACTATAACAAGGGGCGGTAAGAGCCGTTTACCCTTAGTTGACGAATAGGTATTGGTATAATATGTGTCGGAAACATAACGAAACCTGAACTCAGAAATCCCTTAAGTAGTTGTAAGTCTTCGTTTACCACTAGTCGGCTACTTATTCCGCTGTTGTTAGTCGCAGTATTTAATTTTGAAACGTTTGGGAGAAAACTGAGAAAAAACCAACCAACCCCCTAGAAACTAGCTTATCTTCAGAGTTTCAGGCTTTTATACGGCCTTTGACTTGAAATCACTGCTCTTTCATTATTTGAAAAACACTGTTAGTATGATGGCGCCACAATAAATTTCAAGAGGTTAGGATGGGAAGGGTTGGGGGACCTTTTATCGGTAGAACACCCCGACCAAACAATACATTTGACAGAATTATGGGTGTACGAGATTTTTTTCATTTCACTCCCTCGTATACGCCGATTTTAACAGGAAAACGACGTTTACTCGAGTTGTTACCAATATATAATATTATTTGAAATAATAATAATAAATATTTTTAATAATAAGTAACAAAAACAGAAATATTGTTCATATAACTAATAAAGAAAACAAATCTATTTTAAGAAATATTTATCATAATTTAGAAACATTTTATATACAAATGTAATGCATAATACAAAAGGGTCAATATCTTTTTAATATTATATAAGTCGATTTCTATAACTAAATTTATATAAGTTAAACAGATATAATAAAAACAGATAGTAGGTACCATACTACTTAATGCATTTCATACATGTTTTATATCAAACCAAGTTTTTATATAAAGAAGGGAAAATAATCTTTACAATCACAAAGACTGACAGCAATACAGTGAAATATTAGATTTTCAAATCTAATTGTATACAGAGAATTCCTCTATTTTTGGTTTCTACAGATTATATACTAACACACAAAACGATCAAAACTGTATAAGTAAAATGCCAATGAAATTCTGTATCCTTGTACTGGTTAAATGTACAATACCTATAAGAATTTAATATAATTTCTGTTTCACTTTTTTTACTCTGAATACAATAATGTGTGCAAGCGCAGTGTAATTTATCATGGATTATCTTAAGAAAATAGCTGTACTTTAATAGTAACACTATAACATTGTACTTTATTAACATACATATCAATTGAACAAACAGTTTATGGCTAAGGTTAGACGATCCAATCAAATGGCTTTTACACTGACAAAAAAAATTATTTTATGTATCTAGCAATATACAGTATAAATTAGATTTTGACATTTATTCAATTTCGATCCCATTACGTTTAGTCTCATTTTTTAACATGACATATAGTAAGATAGTAAAATAATAATAATATAATGTGATATAATACTACTTTTATTTTTTATAACATAAAAACATTTAACTATATATTTTCAAAATATTTTTTACAATATAGGGGTATAAATAACGAAGACTTATCCTCATCTGTTATTGTTTAAAAAACGGTCAACACAATATTAAACAAATAATAATTTATGCGTAAAATTATTGATATTTCACAGACGTATTTAAGATATGAAAACTTTTTGTTTTTTACATTATTCGTGTATTTATCTACAACCTATGTAGTTTTAGGATTATAGTTAGCTATACAATAAGAAAATTTGATTATTTTTGTTTGATATGAATTTCGTAAATAACAATTTAAGTGTAAATATTTATTAATATTACGCTATTTTTATATCACTTTATAGCCGCTTTAACAATTTAATAAGCTATACATAATTTATTTAATAATATAAGAAAATACCTACTTTTAGCTACTTTTTTTTTTCGTTTTATTTCCATAGGTATTTCTATATATTATATTTAATACTAGAATAGCTATATTAAATTTTTTAATGATTCTTAAAAACTATGTACAATAATAATTAAAATAAAAAAGTACCAGTATATCAAAATAAATTAAACCAAAGCAAACATTGTTATTGTTTAACGTTAATTCTTAAATTAAACTATTTATAAGGACATACTATTTTGTAACGATATAATTGGAATTTTAATTATGTCACAATAATACGGTACCCATGAGTTGTGCTTATTGAAGTATAATGATTTTTAAATATAGTATAACGTTATTTAAACATTTGAAAAGCATTTATTTTTCCTCATAATTAATAAAAATACAATTTTAAATATTTTAATAATTTATTATATAATTGATATCGGATGATTATTTAAATGTATCGAAGACAATAATAAGAATTTCTATTATTTCCACAGTATTAAACATAATCGCCTTACATTAACGTTAGAAATACTTTATGACCTACTCCAAAGTATAATTTACAATTTTATTAAAATGGACAACACCTTAATTTTTATTTTTTTTTTCAAGCCAAACGGCAATTATATAATTTGTGGTAAAAATAAGAAAAACTGTCACTTCTTTTTTATTTTTATTACTATAATATATTTTTTGATGTATAATTTGATTGTATAATGCCAACAAGGATTTCTAAACCATGGAAACTAATAATGGTTGGATAATATATGTGTTAATAACATATTGGATATTTGTTACCTATATGTTCATATATATGATGGGTATCAGTTTATAATTTGGAATTTGGTGTATAAAGAAAAATATTTTATGCCGTTCTATTTTAATCATAATAACCAAAGTAATATAATTTCGCGAAGTTCGCATGTAGTAGGGGATAGAGCTATCATATTATAAGCCCCGTATGAAGAAAAACGATAATACGTCGTATTATTGATATTTTTTCTAGTATCATCGACACAAACTAGAGATTAGATTTTAAAAACACGGTCACGTAATGTTACCTATATTACATATTATACTGATTTATTCCAGAACATAAAAAATGTAATTATTTATTAAAGGAAATAATATATTATATTAATTCCAATGTATTTTATACACTTAGACTTTATTTCATCGAAAACTTTTTTTATTATCGTTTTTAATGTTTTCAATTTTATTTTCTAAGTTTACTACATTAACGATTCAATAAATGACAATATATTTTTATTGCTTTAGCTCAAATACTGTTGCAATAAATATTAAACACGGTCGGAACTAGATGACAGAATTGTATACTAGCACAATGTATATATAATAATATATATGTGTACATTGTATACAATATTTCTAATAGAACTATACACTTCATGCCAATGTAGCCGACAGAACAATATGTTGTATAAAATTGTGATCCATTGAGGGAATACAATTCAAATAAATTATCTGAAATTCAATTACTTATTCTTTAATTTATTTTTATTTTTTTAACATATATTTTTATTTTTGATGTCATATTCGATAAACAAAAAATAGCATCCAATATTTGAACAATAGTGTTGTCGGTGGTTGATTGTTGATTCGACACAGAAACAAGGATTAAGGGTAGAGAAATACGAGTCGAAAATGCTATATTTATCTCTTGTATTTGCATAGCCTTTCGGGAGGAAAACGACAGAAATTAGCCGGTTGCCATTTTCTCGACAAATCGATTTGTTTACACAAAAACACGTGACGTGTTGTTGGGTAAAAAAATAAAATAATAATAATAATACTAACGTGAACAAATTGTTTCTGGGTATGAATAATTTACCAATTTGAATCTATATATAGTCAAATGCAATTAAAAATGCATGTGATTGAATAAAAAAATAATAATATGTAACTGTATTATGATAGTGATAAAATGTAATAGGACGTTATTCCCACAATGTTACTCATAGCAGTGCCATCATCGTTTATACTAAAAGAAGATAATTTTTATGATAACTTACCAATATCGGCTGATCCTCCCCAAGTTCCTTGCTGAGATTGTTTGGCCAATCTCATTATAGCGTCCGTATATACCTTGGAAGCTGTAGCGGCTCCTGTGGATAAAAACAAAAAGGAAACTCTAATAAGCATAATGTTTAATTTGACATAGGCTATTTTAATAGTTTCTGTATTCAATTATAAATGAATTAACATATTATATTTTAAGTAAAAAAATTCATTATGATTTAGTTGTAACTTAGAAGATATTTACTATATTAATAATATATAAATACATTTTTATATATTATTTTGAATTATCATTTTAGAAAAATTAAATATTTATTACATGTAAAATCTTGACCGATTTCTAAAATTATGAATAAATTATGACTGCACCCGATAAATTATTATTTAAGTACAATAACATAATGAATTAATCTTTGATTAATTATTTTTTGTTAACAAGTTACAATGTCAGCAGTCTTATTTTATTATAAAGTAATTTAAAGTTCTTCAAAAAAGGTCTGCAACACATACGCGAGTGACAAAAATAACAAATCATTTATTACAAAGATTTAGCTATCATGTGGGATATAAGATATAATTACATAAAAAATAATATATGTTTGTGTGTTATATACATATATATTTTTTTTAATGATTGTTGTATAGTTATTATAAAATACATCGTCTGTGATATAATTTTAGCACCATATACGACGAACAACATACAAAACATTATATATGTATAATATAAATGATGCAACTACATATTTATTAATCAGTCACACCCAAAAGGTTATCCGAGTCATCTTAAACGTCACGAAGGATATATGGAATACAATATGATTGTGTACGACAACGACGACAACAAAACACATTATTCGCACTTGACAGTTTCCTATTTCACAAAAGTGTGCGGAACCGAATTTGATTTGTGCGTAAAGGTCGTGTTCATCGAACGTGTACACATTAATATTAAAACGTTTGAATAATATAGGTATATAATATAATTATAATATGTTTGTAAATCAGTATGTATGTGAGTGTTACATGTGCATTCTATGTAGTGGAGGAAACCAGAGAGAAAGAGAGACCCGCGGTTTATCATCGTAGAATATTACTATTATAGTGTAAATTATACAATATGTAATGCGTGTTAAGACGTTGTCGGAATTGAAACGCGTTCCCGTAACTTCGGTCGTCACGTCCCTTTGTACTTATTAAAACTAATTTTTTATCCGAAAGTTTTATGAAATACGACTGAGTGCGTGCGCAATGTGTGGCACTAGCGAAATCGTTGGTACTTAAACAATACGCGTACATCAGTGCATCGGATAACCGCAGAACTTTTATTTTGTGTGTGCGAGAGATTTGGAACTGTAATAATATAATATATTATGTTGGGCATAATATCATTGCTCCTGGGTATCACGTTGTGGTACTATGAAATCCCGATACTATACAATTCTCTTGTCAGAGTTAGTCGAATTGTCTATTGCGCATGACTAGAAAATCGATTTAAAGTATTTTTTTATTATTTACCAATATCCGTGATCATTTTCACTCTGATTTTTTCCTCAGCATAGTATTATAGTTATTGAACTACTAATCGATCTTCGTAAAAAAATTATATTCATAAACGTCGATATTAATTTAATGAATTTTAGTTCTGTTCTAATCCCGTAATATTCATTTTTAATGGGTGGTTTTTACTAGACACGTATACATATGTAGATTTTTGCACCTGTTTTGAATCCCTTTCAATTTATGAGAAATTAACTTTGGTTGACTACACTAAATGCATGGGAATCAAACCCAACGATCCACTTAGAAACGGTATGGAGATTAAAATATTATAAACGAATAGCAATTTCCGTAACAATAAATGACCTTTCGATACGACAAAATGGAGTACTACGTGATTTAATTACCATCAAGGGGTTCTCTGTTTAAAATGCAAGTCTCTGTTATTTTTTTTTTTTTTATGATTATAATCAAACCTCAAGATTAACACGTATATGAAACATGGTGACTGCCAACGTAACTCCATTTTAAACCCTGCGGGGTTTGTAAAATCACGAGTTCTTTTAATAAGCCTAATAAAAAACAAGGGGTGGTTGCTAAAAAAAAGATATATATATTTTTATCGACCGTATATACTTATAACAAGAAAAGAATAATAACAAATTAATATGAGGCCTGCCATTTCTGTTAGACATTGTACTACTACATAACAAACCAGGAAACTTGAAACGACATTGTGTAAAGGCAGGGGTGTTCGGGTGAAAACAGGAAAACGCGTAAGACCAAAATGGATTCACCCGACTACTGCTGACGTAATGACACATTTCCATACATTATAATCCGAACGTTGTATATTATATTCATGCACACAGACTCTTCGAAACAATCCAGCTACCCATCCCCCTCAGAAAAACTTTACTCTTTACGGTATTATTTAGACTCCATTGTGTACGATAAACTGTTTCCCGCTTAAATCTGACAGCCAATGACAGTTAATTTAAAACACGTATATTGCAACGTGTACTACAAATTTTTAGAAAAATAAATTTTATTCACAAACCAGTGCACACAATATTATTGGCTTTTAAAAATTGATGTCTTGTCACAATTTCAATTTCGCATTCGTGGGGGAAAGTAACCCTTATGTTTTAGAAATCAGCTACCCGTGACTTTGCTATTTCCTCCCTAGCTTAAAATGTCATCAAAAAATGTTTAGCGTTTCGACAGTTTAAATTTATGGTTATACCATTAATACCAATGGTTTTTGAAGTGCGTGGATTGAAAACGTCGAAATATTTTGCATAGTTCACCGCAGTAATGTTTTTATAAATGTTTCAGTGACTTTAAAATTGAAACTCTATATAACTATTTTTATATTATAAAAATATATATTTTATTTTATTTATATTTGTATGAACATAATACAACAATATCAATAATTGCTGTTTATTTAGCTTCATCGAGCGTTATTAAATTAAATTAACATCCATTCGGCCATTCAATAAAATATTTACAAGTTATATTCAATACTTATATAATATGAAAATTATTTATTAATATAATATATCAAATTGTATTAAAATTTTATACTACCTAGATAAAATTATATAATAACTTATAATTGTCTAAAATAATAAATTTTAAAGCAAACACAAATTATTTTGTCATAAGTATTTGTGAAGGTGAGATATCAATGTAATTAGAAATATTTAAATACCTTTAATATTAAAAATGCATTATTTCCTTTTTAACACTGGTTTAAGAGAAAAAATAATTAAAGTTATTAAAATTAAAATTAAAAATCGAATGATCATAAAATGTATATATCTTTCTGCCTAATAATATTAACTTCATAGTTATGCCTATTAAAATAAAGATGTTCATTACAAAGAACTTAATAGAAAATAATAAATTTAAAACACGTTGAAAACTGTTTTTTTTATTTTTTATGTCAATACATTCATGTCTAAACAAAATTATCAGAAAATATCATAAATATAATCTGTTCATAATAAATTATTTTTATAAAATATTTGTGTATATAGAATTGCATGTTTTCATTATCATGAATTTTCCATAATTTTATTATTTATGATATCTATAGATATTCCAATTGATAATGTAGACAAGCCTCCTGCATACACTGCAATAGATAGATATACAACACGTACATGCATAATATACGCCTTGTTTGAATAGGAATTTTTATTTTTAATGTCATTTTAAGTCTAAGTCAATATTGTAAATCGTTTTCACTAAGGAGAAACTGTATGTTACTCTTAGTATAGCCGATCGTTATTCCATACGCTAAATTGACATTGACACGGGTGTAGTTGAATTACCTATACAATACGCCGTATTGTCGGGAGTCGACATACACGACGCATTAAAATTGATCGATTCACTTTAAAAATACAATCTGATGAAAATTAATATGAAAACAAACAATGATAATAAAATAAAATTTTTTTCTAACTTATTTCAATATCTTTATAGTTCATAAAAATCTAGTATATAAAATAACGATACAGTCACTAGAAGACATAATATTGCTAACGATTAGCATATAACACATTAACATGAATATTTATTATAATAAAAAATATAAAAACTTATATTTTCTTATACTCTTATAGTAGAGAAAAATATTAATTTTTCACCGGTTTTGGTAAATGATACTTAAGTGTAAACTTTTCTATCATTATCCCATAAATAACGATTTTTAATGTAAGAAAGAATTATATGAAAGCGCGATCATTTTTAATAGGAAACAATTTTTATAAAAACTTTCGAATAACAATAAATGTTTATAAAAACAGGTCAGAAAATTATCGAAATTTTATTTCACTTGATATTTGCGTGACGGCGGTGAAATATAAGTGACAAATAAACACCACTATGGCACTATGTGAGGGGAAAACGAAGAGAGATATAGAAAGACGGTATTGAAGAGAATAATAAAGCACTCCCCCGCAAATCCACAGCGTTTACTCCGGGGGAAATGCAAAAAACATACACATCCGGCGCAAATGAGAACAAATTGAAGTTTATAAAGTGCATCACAGAACCTATCCAGCACGGCGATTGCGACGACACGATGCTGTAATACTAGAGTATATATATATTATAAATTCTCAAGTTTGTCCGGTTTCCTCATTCGCCTTCAAATTAAATACAAGACCGAAGACTAAAGACGGTGACGACGAAAATGACTATAGTAGTAGTAGAAGACAGAAGCCGATTCCGCCGACGACGCCCGTAATCGAGTTACGGCCGCGCGTACGAGTGCACCGCCGACACCACCTCGCTACCGCCTGTCACCATGAAACGCCATGCCACCCACCGTAACCCGTCACGCCATTTTCAAATCGCATTACTATTATCATTCCGTTAGTCAGCGGCGGAGGAAATGCACGAGACACGGTGATGTACTTTCTTCGTTTGCATGATTAAATACATATAATATTATATATACATACATAATACAGGGTGATTCACAAAGCATGCTCATTTTCATTTTTTTCTACAATAATGAATTTATTCAAATTTTGTTTTTAGAATTTGTAAATACATTCAAAAATCATGATTTCAAAATCTTTATATTTTTCTTCTACTTAAACAGTGTCTTGTGGAGATAAAAACTTATGTTTTTCAAACGATACCTTCCCCCTCCATCCTATCTAATTTTAAACTATAAATTATTTAACAGAAATATTAAAACTCAAACAAGTTATGTGTTACTTAAATGTGTATATTAAGGACAAATTTAGTGGATAAATTATACCCAATTCAAAATTCAAACGAGTAGATTCCCAGTATACAAAATTTTAATATACTAACTAATAACTGAGAATCTACTCATTTGAATTTTGAATTAAGTATAATTTATCCATTAAATAATTTATAGTAAAAAGAAAAGTTTTCATTTGAAAAACAAGTCACTCCGTAGTAAAAAATTGTTTAGAATTTAAAAATATTGTCTTTAAGTGTATTTAAATATGCTAAAATCAGAATTTGAATATTAAATGAAAATATAAGGTAAGTACGCTTTGTAAATTACCCTGTACATATTTTGTATACACAACACCTATATTATTTTAAGGCGCATCTAATCGACAAGAGATTGTCGCATAAAATTATACATTATTTTACCGAGTCTTCTGGCACAGTCTTAGTACACTTACACAACAACAATAATAACAATGATGATGATTATTAAGTACGATCGATTACAAACACCAATTATTCATTTTAAACACTCGAAATTCGTATCTGTATATTGTATTGTTATAGTACGGCTTGCGTTTTATAGTCGTTGTTGTATTATTATTTATCGAAAATCATTTCGTTTAAGTGCAATATTCATAACGCGTTATAATAGTTTGTGCAAGTTTATTCTCATTATCGTTATCCTTTCGGAGATATTTAATTATTTCCCATATAATATGCGTTAATCGGAACGCATAATATAAACACTTGTGGAAATTCGTTGTGATCGCTTAAACGTTTTCGACAAAGCGTGCATAATGAGCCATGACGATGGATAGAATTATTATGTCGTTTACGAAAAAAACTACGCCAATTATTTTTTGAATTTCTAGTTCGTCAAATTGGTGTCATTCAGCTATTAACTTAACCCACAGCATAATAACTAATGAACAGAAAATTAGAAAATTGTACTTATTTTATAGTACACTACACGATTACTATTGATACATAGTTACTATACACTATATAGAATAAAATAAAATGAAGTACCTATCAAAAGTCAAAGAAACGTAACAGACACACAATTTTCAAAAGAAAACATTAAATGATATTTTTTAGTTCACAATTATTTGTACAAAAAAAAAGGATAAAAATTATTCAAAAACCATCAACAATCTAAACATTATAATATCAAATTTTCAATAATATATATATATATAAATATATAATACAAAATACAAAGTTTTTACTTTTTTATTCACGTTTTGTAAGTATTTAAATAATAATTAATTTTTAAATGCAAATCAAATGATACAGAAATAAATTGTTATAATTTAAAGTATAATTGAATACATTACATTGACACTTATATCTAAACACTATTAGGAATTACTCGGGATAAAATGTTAGGGAAATATTATATTTAAATGATAAATTACTATTTAAATTTAAAATTTTATGAATTAAGTACATTAAATAACTGCTTATAAAATTACTTACTTATAATTGATTTAAAATTTGAAAACGAAAGGTTAATATTTTTAAGTTTTCAAATATTCTATATTTTATGTTTAATTAAAATGAAAAAATAATATACGTGATTAAAATATTAAAATAAAATCTCAATATCAACGATATGATACAATTTATACAGCCATTATTTTTTTATATAAAAACCTTAAGATAATGATTACATATTATAATATTACTAATCCAAAAAGTATTCCATGTTACAATAAAATATTATAACCTTGTGACCTATAAGTATTATATTTCAAAAGATAAAGTTAAGAATGTTCCTTGTTTAATTAAAAAAAAAACATATTTAACATTTTTCAATAAAAATATGATGACTTTTATAAAAGTATTATTGAATATAATATTATTATTAACCAAGTGATTTTCATATGTTAAAATGTATTATTAAAATATACTCGAATAAAATTTAACACTCAATTATTCTATATTTTCATTATATAAAACTTCTACCATCCATGATATTATTTCTTTATTATATTTATTGTTTATGCTAAACGAAGTTAATTTTATTATAAATTGAATAGCAAAATAATATGAAATATAATCCAATTTCAATAATCATTAGTAAGTATATAAATTATTATTTTTAATATAACAATAATAACAATACTGTAGTTATTAATTAACGACACAGTCACGATAGTTTAACTTTCAAACGTAGTTCATTAAAATATAACAAATAGAAATCAAGTATATAAACATTCGATAAATTATTGACCATTTCAAAATATGTTGTAGATATGATATAAATAATAAAAAAAACAAAACATTATATTGCACAAAATTCTGACAAGTAATTTCAGGTATGATTAGTTTATGGTTATAAAAATAATTTATTTCAAAAAATCAGATAAATATCTTGTATCTGATCATAAGAAAAAATCACCTCCCTGAAATAAAGTACGCATTATACATATTATAATAGTGATCCAAGTTCAAAAATAAACTTACCAAGTGAAGCGATTTATGTGTATTTAAATCTGGAAATGTATGAACTCAGTAATAATGTATATATCTCTAGTACGTGATCTTTTTCTCATTCATGAATAAGACCATTAAAGAAACCTCTAAAAATATTTTTTTGAGTGGTATAACAAGACCGAATATATTGATATTATTTTTAAAATATGCATGAAAATTGAATAGTGACTGTTAAGAGACAAGAATGCAAATATTATACAGAACAACACGATGCAGGTGGTACAATCCACTCAGCTAAAATGAATTTGTACGAAAATGGTTATAGAAACTCGAGGATTCTTGAGGAAACTCTTATCCTCAAACAGAACTATACACACATGACAATACCTTAGAGTATCTAAAGTAAACCTTTCACATTTTTACCCCATTAGAGTTTACAATTGGCAAATACTTGGCATTCTTTTTAGTTTTTATATTGTAATTTTTACTTTCGTTTATTGTTTGTATTATATTATTATACATTAGCTCAATTGTTTGGAAACACAGTAAAGTTGTAAAGATATTCATATAAGACTCATGATAATATTTTAGTTTAAGGGCCTAAAAATATAAGTAATACGATACTAAGGTATTATTGTGGTAAGAATTTTTCGATAGTATAAAACTATAGTTTTTTATTTTTTTTTAAACTTGCTAAGTTTAAATTAATTTACACATATTTATACCATAATATTGTATTAGTATATTATAAATAAAAAATGTATTTAAATGTATTTTGTATTAAAATGAAACATAAATCTATAAAAATATTAACTCTGCCAATAGCAATTTGAATCCAATTTAATTATTATTAAATCATTCAATTTTATACTGCATTATATTTGACGAATTTAACCAGATATCGATTATTATGGCCGACATATAATATAATACATTTTAGCTATAATATAAAAGTCGGACACATATTTATTTGAATCTAGTGATAAATATATTTATGCAATAACACAATTCAGTTGTGTATTGAAATATCTTAATGTATATGAAATGAGTTTGCAAAATTTTTTTTATTTCCATATTATATTAAAATTATTAATACAATAAAAAACATTTTAATAGAAAAATAAAAAATAAATAAATAAATAAAAAACCGAAAAATAAATCGATGCGATTAAATATTTTTATCAATAAATATCAAAACTTCGATAGGTAGGTATATTATTAAATATTATATATCGTAATCATAATATTATTGAAAGTTTCTAAAAAAATAAAAACAATGCTTTTTTATGCATATAATATACATTATACAATATACACACATGCATACATACATAGGTACATACATAAATATTACATCCACATTTTCTAGTGGGCACAACGCCTACGTGTCGGATATAATAATTGTTCGTAGGTTAGCGTGTACCTATTTTTGAGAAACTGTGCCGACGATGGTTATCAGAAAAAAAGCGAATGTACCATGTGGGTGTGTTCGTAAAGCTAATTTCTTATCCCTGACAAGATCAACATCTGTACTGATGAAATATGAATGTCACTTAAAATGCCACACCGATGGGAACGTCACGCCCAATCATCTTCAAACAAATATTCGAAAAGAGCCGAACAGTCAATTTTCAATGAAGAGATGATGATGGTTATTTGCTATAAGAAAATATAATGGTAAACAGCAAGCGTTTTATACAATGTATTATAATACATCTTATAGAGTGTCTATTAATCCTGTTTGTCGCCAAAAACTATATTTTTAACCAATACTTTCAAAATAATATATATATATATATATTTTAAATGAATACTGAAATAGAAACTACAACAATTATAATAATTTAAATCACTTACTTAAACTCAAAATATTATATTTTATTTTCAAACTTATCCAAAATTTGAGATAATCAACTTATATAGAGCTAATTTATGTTAATATTTAATTTTTTATTCATTATTCTCTAAATAGTTATCCAAATTTTAAAATTCAGGTGAGATGCAAGTATTTGGTGGTAGGAAATTTATGAATCCTAGTATATATTTTATTATTATTATTATTTTTCTAAGTTGCTTTACCTTATTTAAAAAATATAAAATTTTACATTCGGTTTTTACATCACAATTACTATACTCATTAAAAATAAATACTTTTTTTTTCAATATATTAAGTATAAAGTTGATTTAATAAGTTAAAGTGTATTTAATAATACAAATTTTTCATATATTATCGAAGTTTCTGCTTTGAAATCGTGACATTAATACGACTTCTCCTTTTTAAAGTGTTAATATTTATAAGTAAATTGCAAAAACTACCAATAAATAATAGTATACAGGAAATCTTATAGATAATATATTGATATTCTCAAAATCAATTTTTGAACTGTAAAAATTGTTTTAAGATTTATATACTTTGTAATAAGTATAATGAAAAATGTAATTATATGTCTAAAATACTATTTTATCGTCCATAAAGTAATAAACAAATATTGTTAGTTATTGTCTTCATATGATATTATCATTATCTCTAGTTTATCGTGATATATTTATACTCAAATTTCGAATTTTAATATTTTTTATTCAACCCAATTTTTATTACTTATATTAAAATATTAAAAGTTTATAAGCAACTTTTAATTTTGAAATGAATATAAATCTTAAAGATGAATTATTTTTAAGTATTATACGGAACATTTATTACAGAGTACCGGTATAAGTTTTAAAAAAAAAAAAAAAAGCGGGTAAGTGGGTATCGCTCTGCTGTATATTAGGGGATGGGGTGGACCTCAGACTATGGCAGGTTAAATTTGAATGTAATGATTCATTGTATCAATTGTATCATTGTATACGAAAAACGATTCTGAACGGAGATGATTTGTCAATCTAGGATATATTCTATTTAAATATTGTAATATATTCTATTTTGAAACAAATAGTATAGTTACTATATGTTACTATGGTTACTTTATATAGTATCTGTTTATTAATAAAAAAAGTATTTGGCCAACATACGCATTATGAGCGTATGAAATTTAATTTAAATTTTGACATATTTCGTATAAATTCGAACTTTAAACACTTATAAAAAAAAATTGTGACTAACGATTTCGGATTTTTTTTTATCACTTTAAGAACAACTTATAAGAAACCTTGTATTAAATTTTCAAGATTTTCTGGCCACCCAAAAAATTTTTATCGGCATTTGAAGAAAAAAAACTTAGAAAAGTCGAAAATTTCAATTGTTTATAAGTAGCTTAAAAATGGTCAAAATATTTTGAAAATTTAACTGTAAAGATATAACCATAATATAAACATTTGGTGAAAATTTCAAGTATTTACAATTATTTGTTTTTGAGTTACAGCAAAATTAAAAAATCGATTTTGTCGAAAAGTGGTTTTTCGTAAAATTGCCGTTTTTCTGTCACTTTTTTTTTGTTTTTCTCGATTTTTTTGAAAACTATTTGAAAATTTTACTTTTGACCTCCTCAAAGTACCAACTAGATGAATTTTCCTATTCAAAGAGGGGATGAAGTCAAAAATCGGAGCATTATTACTGCACCAAATGTTGTCGTTAGACACAAAAAAAAAACACACATCATTGTAAAATCAATACATTCTTCACTCCGTTCAGAATCTAAAATAAATTACTTTATACAGAATTTTGAAAATTAATTAGTCGCTATTGAATGACTCCTTTCCCAAGATTAAATGTCAAAATTAACAAGAACTATTAGAATCAACAATGTGTTTAGCTTATTATACAATAATTTTGTACTTATATATCATAAAATCGATTACAATTATATGCATTATAACAAATAAAAAAACTTTATACTGCAATGATTATGCTACATTAAATTTTCAAATTTATTTGTGACCATATTATTTTTGGCTTTAAATTTTAGAGACTTTCCTAAAGTAATGACTGACAAATCGATGCGATTATACTGTATATGTATACTGCTACTGTATAGTAAACACGCTTAGGCTGCACTTCGACACTATTAATATAGGTACATTACTATACCATTACAATATTTGTCAACCAACATTATCCCATTTATCCTTCGGTGACATCACTATCACGTTATCTCTACTATCTCCGCTCTACCCGAGTATAATTACGTTTACTATTGACACTCGAGTGGTCATTCTATCAACTCTGTAAACTCCGTTGTTTAGGATGCATGTGGTGTTAACGAGGACATATTATAAAGGATAAGTTATATATCTATTATGTTTACCAAATTGCAACAGCCTATTCTGAAAATAGAAGGGCTCGGCCCGTATATTATATTTGTATTGTATTTCAAATATCGTATATTGGCCCGGGTGTAGAAAACGGCTTTAGCGTCATATTGTTTTCATGGATTGTCAGAAGCCGCACTAAAACCTCCTATTACAATACTCCCCTCTCGCCAATGTGGTCTGGTAAAAAAAAATATTGATATTTCCTTTTCTAAATTATAAAAATAGTCTATATAATCGGAAAATAGGTTCTATGGTAAATAGCATCCACTGAAAAAATAAAGGATACATTCTTTATAAGGATGAAAATAATTACAATCTTTACATTACAGAGATATTATAACGGATAAATCGCACTTAAGTATTAACAGTCCAATGATTGAATTTCTGTAGGGCAAGTTAAAATAACAAGTTTAAAATATGTTATATTACCAAATATAGTGTTTGTCAATATTATTTTAAATATTAATGATAACAATATGATAACTATTTTAATAATTATAATAAATATATGTTTTCTTCTAGCATTAATAGTTTTATTCAAATGAGATGTAACTTTCAACAAATAAAGGTATGTATACTTATTTAAATCATAATATCCTAAATATTATAAAACTATTACGAAATCTAAAATTATATACATAACTATCTTACAAATTAAATTTATGTAAAACTGGAATAAATGAAAACTTATCATTTATAATTATAATTATTTGTAACATAAGAAATGCATTTATAAATTATGTTATGTATATTAAAAACTATATACTTCATAATTTCATTTTTTAATTTTTAATTTTATTGTTTATATAAATAAATAAAGAATATATGTCCTTGCAAGATGTTTTCTTTAGATAATTACCTTTTTATTTTGACACATTTTATTTACATTACTTGATTGTTAATCATTTAGAATCACAATAATGTTATGATTAAATAAGAGTCCTATATTGAAAAGTTACAAAATTTTAATGATAATAAATAATGTACTTAATGATAGTTAAATAAAAATCACATTAGAATCATTACATAATTTTTTTTCATAGTTAATACTTACTAATATTTTTTTAAATTAAAAGTTAAATATTTATACTAAAAATATATTTTTATTTTATCGAGATGAACTAAACGAATTTTAAAATATATTAAAATATGCATTAAAACTATAACTATTTAGAGGACAGTGGAATAGATACCTAGTTGAATTTATGAAGGTAAGAATTTTTAACTTATATGTTGTAAACACATAGTTTTGGCTCGGAAATCATTTCCCAAAAGGGTTAGGTAACCATCGAGCACCGCAGAGTCGTTGTAATTATCACCGTTCGTGTACTTTACGTGGTTTAACACTGTGTCGAAAGTTTACAGCAGATGCGGGAACGGGAGGTAAAAGTTTCACAACAATAACTCACCTCATCCGTCCCATCCTATGCGTTTATCCTAACCTTACAAACTATAATAAAGAGATGTTATTTAGAAGTTGATTATTATAATACACAGAAGCGTTTTATGTACGACGGCCTTTTTGATAAATAGCCGCAAAGTGGAATGGCGGGGTTTACCTTTGCTACTACTTTTGTTATTTATATTTCTTGATTAACACTTTGTTTCAAAAAAATAAAAATAAATTTATAATAAAATAATAATACCCACCCAAGAAGCCTTTCTTTAACTAATGCTTTTACCCTCCTAACAATGTTGGAAGCAAAAAGTAATTTTCCTTGGACGCCTATCATATTTGGAGCTTTATTAGCATGACAGGCGGTCGCGGGGATATGTATATACTCGTACTATATACTCTATATATAGAGTTTATCACACCAAAGGAACAATTTGTTTAAATAACGGTCTGTGATTATTTTTATATTACAATTTATTCAGTTTTTTTTTGAAGAAGAAGAAGAAGAAGAAGAAGGTGAGAGTTAATGCGTTCATTTAAAGCACTCCTTGATAGAAGTGCTTTCAATCTCCATTAAACTTTTATCGGATGCTGTCACTTCAATATCATAGTGTCATTGAATTTTATGAACATTATAAGACCACTTAAAAATAATTATATTGCGCGCTAAATTATTAGTAATTCTATACAATTCAAAGTAATTTACACATCATTATTAACATTTTATATAGGAAACATACCTAATAGCGTTACGTAAAACTTAAATGTTTAAATAAACGAGACCTTATATCATTCCAGTCGATTTAAAACGCATTAACAAAATATATTATTTGGTATAGTTTCATTTAATTTAAATACTTTCCTACAAGTACAAGGTAGTTTAATTTGTTACCAATTAACACTTACAATTTTACATTATACTTTTTTTTTACTTATTAACTATAAAACTATTAACAATATTGGAATAACATTTTTCAAACTATTAATTTGTTAAAGAAAAATTAAATTTATTCATCGGCTATTATCTATTCTATAGCATAAGACTACATTATTTCGTGTTAGTTATGTCGAATAATTAGTCTTTTTTTATTAATTAAGATTTTAGCTAGTTACTATTTTTATTTCAACGATTATGGTTAGGTAGGATATTGTATGTGTATTTCTGTAATTCCCAGGTAGTCACCCATTCGGGAACTAGCAACGGAATTTAACACCAGCACCGACAGGCAACTGGTGCTTCCAATGCACCATGCTATGCCCCAAAACTACTCTTTAAATGTATATATTAAAAATATATAAATTATTAAGTACGTAATTTGTTAGTTTTCAATAATTTATAATATTGTTTAATTATATGAATATTACTAAAAATCATTTAGCATAATTCTGTAAAGACTAATTATTTTATTATTCGTAATAAACACTGTATTGTATAACAACACTATTATAATTTATTGATATTGGATTTAATTGTTATAATTAATAGATGAATATATAATATTTGTTTATATAATGTATATTGTATAGTGTATACTATATTTATATAATTACATGGTTATAGGCGTAACACAACATAGGTACCTACCTACATATTAATCATATTCAATTTAATTTCAATACAACTTAATGTAACTTGACTCATTAATTTCCTGCTATAACTAATTAATTCTCCAGTCCTTCAATCATTTACTAAAATATTTAGTACTTACTTTTTATATTCCACTTAAAATTAAATAACATAGTTTTTACGTAACCTAGGTAATTTGGAAGTTAACGAGAGAGAAAATTTCGTAATATAAACATAAATAAAATAAAACTTAATTCATACTTTTTGTACTTTAAAAAAACAATAATATACCTAAAAAAATTAAACAAGTTATAGTTTATTATCTGTATGACCTATTTTTTTAACTGTTAACTAATTATATATAAGTCTATTATAGGCTAATATAAGCCATAATTATAATAAAATAAGTCAACAAATATTGAAACTTCTATGCATTAAAAATAATTTAAATGTAATTTTATTAATAATGCTTATAAGTTATGAGCTTTCCAAATTTATCACTGATATTTTAAAATTTCCCACATTATTTGGCCCAACACTTAATAGATAAGCAAATGCGAAGTATATGGAATAGAAAATATTCAATAGACTTTTCCCGTTTATAATAATAATAAAAAAAAAAAAAATTAAAATCTAAATTCTAAAATCATTATACCTTTAAATGAGAATCTGATAAAATAACTTAAGCTATCATAGTAATATTTTGTTTTATATGAATTAAAAAAACATAAAAATACTTATAAAATAATAAATGTGTTTATATTTATATAATTGATATATTATTACACTTGAATGTGAAAAACAACAAATTCTTTAATAAACAAACAGTAATTATATACTTACTAGTTACTACTTATTAGTACTGTCTTGAAAGACTAGCAGGAATAACATACGACATATTCCTCAATTGCTTTCGCTCAAATTTATTTCAGCTGTTCATCTTGTACATTTACCAATTTTATAAAATAACATACAAAAGTGCCCAGATGTTAATGGTTAAATTATTCCAGTTCTTCTGCTCAAATGTATCCATAGTATTAAGTGAGGGATCGTTCTATGTGAAAAGGGTGGTTAAAAATACTTAAGCGAAGAAATTCGCCCTCGTCGTTGACCCTGCTTTTGGATAATAAAAGTCATTTGGCTATGAAATTCCAAAGGGAAACAAACTGGAGTGAAGTTAATGCGACAAAGAATACTACTGTAAAGATGCGTTTTAATTTCCGCCTTGAGTATTTTTCGAAAAATTCAATTCTACGAGCACGCTATTTGTCACCCACCCAACGGCTATGGTCCATTAGTCAAATGTTATTTTACAGTGAACAAATGATGAACTTCATTGACTCCTGTTTGCCATTAATATTAATTTATACAATATGCCATTAATTTTAAAATACTGAGATGCGGATAAGAATGTAGCAACTGCTTCGATATGATGATATGAATAGTATAGTATCAGATGAATTATGCTTGAGAAGAGTCAAATTAAATAATTTATAATATAGTAAAGTAAAAATAACATAATAAATAATACTAACTGGTAAATTAACAAAACTAAATATCTATTCACGCTTAAATCAAAAATAAGAATTATTCGCAAACACTGCAATATACAAATTAATATTTCATTTATAAATGAAATAAATTCGAATGTAATACAAGTTGATTACAATATACATTTAAATAAATCATAAAAATTAAACATACGAGTACATTAATAAAATAAGTTTTTAATCGTTATTAAAATGTTTATAATATTATGTACATTATACAAACAAACAATGAAATATAGTTAAAAATAATAATTATTTATATTACAATCATATGCATAATATTTAGAATCGATTAGCTGTTAAATTGTATTTATAAATTTATTAAGTGTGCATAATTCAGTACAATTCAATATGCATGTTAAATTATTAAAATATGATTTTTTACGTTTATTGGCGAAAAATTTATTTTTTTCACTTTTACATCAGGTATTTCGTTTGAATCGTGTCTATCGAATTTATCATCACAATGATGATGATAAGAATACAGTTTGAATTCATATGGGGGACTACGATTACATTTTCTATTTTTACCCTCATCTTTCTTCCACCCATAAACCCGAATAATGGGGTTATGTCTATAAACCATAAAATATCAAAACGTTTTTGTTACTAAATATCAACAAAACATCAATATTGAATTCTGTCAAAACCCTGAGTATCACGTTTTACATTATTTTTATTTTTATATAAAATTTAAAATATTACTCATATATTATTAAATTTTAATATTTTATAAAAAATATATACATATATTTATTACATACATACTTACTGTGAATAAGTCATGTAAATGGTTATCTACTATACTATATAATATAATGTTTGACTATATTTCTCGTATATTAAATTATTAAACACAGCTTAAATAATATAAGAAGGTGAAATTTTTTTATTGTGTTTTTGTCGGGTAAAGAGATGAGAAATCACTCGCCATAGTAATGCCAGTGTTGTTTGCTTTCGGTAAATTTATCCCAAGGGAATACTACAACAGGGTCGAATGCAATTCATTTATTCTTCTTCTTCCTTATTTTTCCCTATCGCTTGCATTGAAGTTTAAGGGCAAGTTTCTCGTTAGGATGTTTTCATCTACAACAGAATCGTTTTCTTTTTTATCACAAACGGCTCATCTCTACCCCAAGAGCTTTTGCTTGTTTTTTTTCCTAACGAATTTGGTTTCGAATTAAGTTTATTCGAGTTGAACGCTCTTTAAAGCGTTTTTAATAAGAATTACCTGAAGAATAAAGCGAGTTACAAAAAAAAAATCCAAGACTGGGATTATCTCCATAGAAAGTAAAATAGGTACCTAGTACCTACATGTTATTACGTGTTCTACAAAAAAGTTTAAACACAATGTTTTGTGTTGAAACTTAAAATAAATTTCATGAAAACTAATTTTTGTAAACTATAATGTTTACAAAAACTTAATTTTTAAAAAATTAAATAAATAAATATTCAATCCATCTTAACATATTACAAAATATAATTAATACCAAAGAAAATTGTTTCAATTTTATAGCTATCACAAAATTATCAATTGTAAACATTTTATAAATTATTTTAAGTTTAAACATGTTATTCCATGTTATTAGCTAATAAATAAACAGTTAAAATTAGTTATAAAAAACATACTTGATAAAATAAAGCTTCTAAATATAAAGATATGAATGCAAGGCTAGGCTTGCAATTTCAGAAGCTATTATTAACATATTTTTTTTTGTTAATATTTTTAAAATAATAAATATTTCACATGTAATTATATTTTATAACGACCCTTATTAAAAAGGTGTTCAAAATGCAATTTTATTATTATTTATTCTTCAGACGATGAAATTTTTATTTTGCATTAAATCATAAGAGGAAAATTAAATTGTTAGCTGTCAAGTTATATTACATTTATAATTATTATTCACTAGACATCTTTACAAATTAAATAAAAGTGGACGTATTCGAACGTCAACAATCTTTTTATAATGAACATTTTCAAATTACAACCTAATTCATTCCATACTTCCATTCCGTTAGATTTTAACTAGTACAGTGTGGTTCTTTTAAAAATAAATTAAACCAACCGGTGTACTAAAAACTAAAACTCAACTATAATTAGATTAAATAATCTAAGAAACAAAATATCTCATCTAATAATTTTAAATTATTACATAGTATTTTATTATTTATCTCTAAAAATTAGTTAATTAATTAACATTTTATAATTTTGAATCATTATTACTTATAATAATGTATGCATAAACAATTTAAATTTAAAAAACAATCTAAAATATTTATAAGTGTTTCATGACAAGTTCATTAGGTTCAGAACAATTTTTTTTTATTATTATTAAAAATTATGTGAAAAATTAAAAATAATGATTTTTTTCAATCCATACTATATTTAGTAGTGTTTAAAAATGAATGCTAAACTATTTAACAAATTTTTGAATATTAGTTATTTCAATTGATGTAGTGACATATAGCCTATCATTGTTTAATGTAGACATTAATTGTATAATATTATAATTTATAAATATATAACTTAATTACTTGAATACAGACTTAAAATGGTAAATTATTTTTACACGACATATATAATTTGAAGTGATTTTTAAGTTGATACCATGAGTAGTTCTTTTGTATACCATGCTAGTTATTGTCTAATCAAGTATTATACTATTATCATTATAATACAAAATTACAGATAGTATTTTAATTTTAAATATTGTTATAAAAATGTTTAAGTTTTTAATTTGTATTGAAACAATAAAAATTGTTAAGACAATTATTCCGTTAAATTAAGAATATCAATTGATACAGTTTTTAATGAAAATTAAACAGCATAAAAGCCGTTTTTTTTTATTTTTTCCATCCGTTAAAATTAACTTTGTTTTTTTTTTTTTTTTTTTTATTTATTAAATTTTTATTGTTTCAACATAATCTTTGTTTTTACAATTTTTTTTTTTTTTTTTTTTTTTTTTTTTTTATATAATATAGAGTATAAGAGTATTATAATAGTGTATAAGATAATTTATAAAATGTTTTAATTTAACAAAATGTTCTTAAATTATGAGTTGTTGTGGTCAATGTTCTGATGATACTGATGTTGAAGATGATGATGATGATACTGGAGGTAACAAGACATCTTGTGGAAGACGTGGCTTTAGTCTGCGGTTCTTGGTTCTTTTCCCAATTTTAAAGTGAAGGGCTCCTTCTGTTTTGTTAAGTTTCGAATGAAATTTTTTAAATTGTTCATTAATCCATGTGGTTAAGTATGGAATTCCAGTGTCGTTGTGGAGTTGTGTGTTTCGCATGTACCATGGGGCTTTAAGAGCTATTCTAAGAAATTTGTTTTGTATCGTTTGTAATTTTGTAATTTTTGTTTGGGATGCTGCTGCCCATATTGGGCATGCATATGTTATTAATGGTCTTATTATTGATGTGTATATTAGCAGTGAGCATTTGATTTGAAGTGTTGAGCTGTAGTTTATAAGGGGGTATAAGATTTTTAATCGTGTGTAGGCTTGGTTTAACTTTTTATTTATATGCATCTTCCATGTTAATTTTTCATCAAGGTGAACTCCGAGATATTTAATTGATTGATCTTTATTATTCCATAATACAGGCTGATTTTTGATTTTTAATTGAGTAGGATTTGTATATCTCTTTAGGGTAAATATTTTCGCCTCGCTCTTAGTTGGGTTAAGAGCGAGTTTCCATTTTGTAAACCAGTCTGAAATTAGATCTAAGGAAGTTTGTAGATCTGTTATTGAGTTTTCAAGATTTCTATGTTGTGTTATGATAACAGTATCATCTGCATACATTGCTAATTGACATTTTTGTGGAACTGGGATGTCATAGCAAAAAATATTAAACAAGGTGGGACCAAGGACTGATCCCTGTGGGACTCCTGAATTTATTGGGTGTTCTTCAGAGATATCGGTATCTATCCGTACTTTAAAAGTGCGATTTGTGATAAATGAGGATAATATATTATATAGATAGGTTGGAAGTTTTAGTTTTGTTAGTTTGGACATGAGACCTTGGTGCCAGACCTTGTCGAAGGCCTGTGCTACGTCAAGAAAGGCAGTGGTTGTGTATTTTTTATTTTCAAATCCATTTACTATTATTTCTGAGATCCGCTGTAGTTGATGACATGTGGAATGGTGAGGTTTAAATCCAAATTGGTGATGTGGAATAATATTTAGGTATGGTTTCATTCTGTGTAACAGTATCCTCTCTAATAGTTTGGAGAGTGTGGGTAGTAAACTAATAGGTCTATAGCTCTCCGGTAAACTGTTTGGTTTCCCAGGTTTGTGAATTGGAATGATAATTGCTTGTTTCCAGGAGTTTGGAAAGTATCCTATTCTTAAAATTGAGTTTACAAGACTGGCCAAGAACGCAAGAGCTTTTGGGGTAAGATTTTTGAGGATTTTATTGGTTATGAGGTCGTGTCCAGGACTTTTTTTATTTGCAAGTCTGTCTATTATCAGTTTTATTTCTTTGGGACTGCATGGATGGATAGTATTTGTTTCCGTAGAATAAGTTTTTATAGAGTCTATTTGTTGTGTTATATTAGTGGTACTAATCTCAGTAGTGAAACAATTTTCAAAGTGCTGAGCGAAAATTTTGCATTTGTCAATGTTTGTTTCGTATTTAGCTGGTCCAACTTTAAGAGGAGGGATAGTGTCTTTTTGTTTGAGTATTCTTTTTGTGGCATTCCATAGGCTGGCATCGTTTGGATTCACTGTTGATAGATATGTTTTGTAAGAATTAAATCTATTGTTATCGATTTCCCATTTGACTCTTCGTGTTAATTGGTTTAATCGTTTTTTAATTTCTATTTTTCTTGTTCTTTGCCAAATTCTTCTGGCTTTATGTTTTTCTTTTATTAGATGTTGAATGTGGGACGGTAGAGAAGAGTTTTCTCGCGGTTTACTTTTTTTTGGATTTTCTGGTGACAAAGCTGATTTGATTGCATTTTTTATTGATTCTGTTAGGTGTTGTATGTTGGTGTCTATTTCCTTGTTGTTTAGATTAGATTTGTTTATACTAAGGTATTTGTTGAGATTTTCTCTGAAAATGTCCCAATTTATTGGTCGATTTATTAATTTTGGGGTTTGAGGAATTAATTCCATCTGTTCATACAAAGTGGTGATTACTGGAATGTGATCCGAATCTAGTTCATTTGCAACTTGGTGATATAACTGTGCTTTGAGATTTGAAACTAGAGCAATGTCTAATATATCTGGTTGTCTACCTGTTCTGTGGAATGTGGGTTTAGAGGGTGGTGATATTATAATTTTTAGTTCAGAGGTGAATTGGAATAATTTATTACCATTTGGGTTAGTTTTTAGGCAACCCCATATTTCATTTTTGGAGTTTAAATCTCCTAAGAGTATGGTTGGGTGATCTTTGAAAAGTTCCTTTATGTCATCTCTTTGAATTTTTTTATTTGGGGGATTGTAGGCGGATATTATTTTAATTTCAAATTTATCTGTTGATACCATTATGGAAGTGGCTTCTAGATTGGTAAATTCAGGGGTGATTAATTGATGATGTTTGATAATTCTTTTTACTAGGATTGCTACTCCTCCAGATGAATGGATGGTGTCTCTATCCTTCCTGTATATATTATAGCCGTTGATCTTGAATATTTCTGTGTTTTTGAGGTGAGTTTCTGTTACGCATGCTATGTCTATATTATGGCGAAATAGAAATTCAATAAGTGAAGATTTTTTGGATTTAATGCCATTAGCATTCCAGTTAACGAATTTGATTTCTTTTAAGTTAATTGATGTCATTTAGACCAGATAAAGATAGATTGTTTGAAATAGAGTTGAAGATGGAGCTAATGATGGACTGTATGTTATGTAGAATGTTTTCGATAAATTGGGTTATTGTTTTTTGGAGATTTTCATTTAGTGATTCAGAGTATAAATTATCCTCGTTTTTTTGGGTACTTTGGGCAGGATTTGTATTTCCTTTGAGTATATTTGCATAGGATTTCAGATTAATTGTTTTTTTAGTGAGATTATTTGCGATTTCATTTATAGTTGTGTCTTTTGGTGGATCGTCTTTGGTTATGAAAGCTTGTTTGATATTATTTGTTTTTTTATTTTTTATTTTTTTTAAATATGTACAACCCTTATAATTGGCTGGGTGAGCTCCGTTACAGTTTACACAATTTGGTGGGATTTCTGATGTTTTATCGCAGTTTGAGTAATGATGCGGGAGATTGCATTTCACACATCGAGGTTGGAGTTTACAAGTCTTGTGTAAATGTCCAAATCTTTGACAATTTGTACATTGTGGAGGATCTTTAGGCTTTCGACGTGGTTCGGTTATAACTATGCAATTAAGAAGTTTGCTGAGTTTGAAGATTTCTTGTGATTTATGATGATTTATCAGTTGAACTGCCATTAGTGGGGTCGGGATTTTATTTTTGTTGGTTAGTCTGGTTACTGATTTTACTGGATACTCTAAGATTTTTAACTCTTCCATTACTTCAAATTCGGTTATTGACATTGGAAGATTTCTGATGATTGCGGAGATATCTTTTTCAGTTTTTAACCTATAGGTATAATATTCATATTTTTTTTCGTCTAAATATTTGGTTAGAGTACGGAAATCATCCACGGTTTCTAAGTTTATTTTTATTTTGTCGTATTTAGATGTCGAAGTAAATTCATTACTAATGATTTTCGTTATTTCATTGCGAAATTGAGAATATTGTGTTATATTTAATATGAATAGTGGGGGAATTTTGGGAGTGTCTTCTGTCGATTGGGATTGTATTGGGTGATTTTTATGATTATCAGTTTGTGTGATGGGAAGTGTATTGTCGTTGAATGAAAACATTTCTTGATCATTGGTATTAGTGTTATCTAGTATGGAATAACGATTTGGAGTTGTGAATGATTTTTTAGTGGGCGAATCGTATATTTTTGACGTTCTTCTGGGAGATCTGAATTCGTCGTCTGAGTTGTGAGTTGTGTGACGATCAAAGTCAACATTATCTTCGGTTTTATTAGTTCTTTTTATGATGATTGGTGGGACTTTGCGTTCGTTTTTGGAATCTGTGTGCGTAGTTTTATGTTTTGTTGAGTTAGATGTAGTGCTCATTTTAATATGTGTATGTGGCTATTAGTGTATGGACGACAGCGGGCTTATCGCCCGTAGGCGCGGGTTTAGTTCTCGATACGATATTTTATAGGTGGACTTTGTGCTTAGATATAAAAGGTATACATTACCAGATATTGATATCGCGTCGTAATTGCTATTATACTCACTGCTAACGAGAGCTATCGAAACGTTTCGCGGAATATACGTGTGACCACTACGGTGTCTAGACACGAACTGAACTTTGTTTATTGTGCTATGGTGAAGTTTGACAGTTTAAAAGGTTTTTAAATCAAAAGTCATAGAATTTTTTCCGCGTCAATTTTCCCAACCCATTTTCCTTTCCATAGTGACACACGTAATCCAATTACTTATTTTCTCAGTTACCCTCTTTTCACATAATTATTATAATGTTATTATAAAACTTAATACATCACATGTGACTATAAGCTATTCAAAGAGCAAACAAAAATGTTAATTTAACCAAAGCATTGTTTTTATAAGTTAATAATTTTACAAAATTCAAAAAAATATATGTTATTATACTAAATTTTTTGAATTTAATAAATACACAATAGGTAAGTAAACAATATCAGATTAAATGCACCAAATTAAACGTAAGTTAATGAATTAATATTTAAAAATATAGTCGTATATATTATTAATAATTTATTATTATATTATTTTACAAACAAAAATGTTCAATTTTCTTCGTATTAAAAATTAAAAATTACCTAACTGTATGATCAATTTCTTTACAGTGAAAAAATCTAAACATGAAATATATTAATTATAACGATTTAATATGCATTTCTAAAATGTTTTGTAATCATATTATTCAAATTACCAATAATAATATTATTAATTCAAAAATAAAAACAGAAATCCAATTATTACGCATAAAAATTAATTTTAGATTTATTCGACCAAACAAAAACATTTTATTTTTTTTTATTTTAGCATAGTATTTTATAGAATAAAAACTACAACTTTGAATAATACAAACAATTTTAAATTTAGTTAAATATTTTCTTTTTAATAAATAACTGTTTAATATTACAATATCAAATTAAATGCATTGTTCATAAGCACTAATTGACTTAGAATAAATCAACATTAAGTTATTTTGTTCCTATATTTAATAGCAACTATCCTAGTATAGCAGTAATTACTAATGGATAATTATAACATTGATTATAGTTATATTATGTACATTGTACCTATTATAATCATTAGTTGTGAAACTTATAACAATCGATAATCGATATGCATGCAATTAATTAAAACATTTTAATTCGATTTTTGAAAAATTAAAATTTAAAAATTTTTAAAAGAACCACGATAAAAATTTTGATTATAATCTATACCATTGATCATAAATTGATATTGAATTTGAAATTGAATAAACAATTGATTCATAAATATTATAAATAATATACAATCAATGTCTATACATATAAAATCCAAATAGGTACCACTCACTCACTGATCGTTGTATCTCAAAAACTACGCCACGGTCGCCACGTACAGGCTTGAAATTTGGAATAGAGGTTCTTCTCATATTTTCACCGTGCAATAGCCAATAAGAAAGGATTTTCAAAAATGTTGCAGTTTAGTGGAGTAATTAACAATTTTATTATAATTATTCTAGGCCAATCCGCATTGTACGGCATGGTGTCCCGTGGGTTTCCAGCTACCTGCCCTATCCTTTTTGCCCGTCGTCGTCGTGTAGATAAGAATAATTGTTCCGAGAAGTTTATCGATAAAAATAATCTCATGCATCCCGCGTACACCAATACCACAGAATACAAGGTGTAACCGATAGAACTGACTTTTGGAATAACTTTTTTTCTAATCAATTTTTTTTTATTTTTTTTTTATTTATCATTTATAGACCCTAGCGCTACATGTACAATATAAAAAAAAAATTTTATTTTTAATAGAAAAATTAAAAAAATAAAATTTGAATAAATTTTTATTGGAAAAATTCAAAATAGCCAATTTGTAAATTTAATTAAAAGAAAAATTTTGATGGTAAAAATATTTATCTAAATCAATTAGTTTATTTTTTAGAATTTTTTAAAATATCATTATTTTTTTGCATAAATTAATTTGGAGCGTTATAACTTCTTTCAAAATAATATTTTTGGAAATTTCCTGAAATGAGTATATTTCTTAAATTATTTATTAATTATACTCATTTCAGGAAATTTCCAAAAATATTATTTTGAAAGAAGTTATAACGCTCCAAATTAATTTATGCAAAAAAATAATGATATTTTAAAAAATTCTAAAAAATAAACTAATTGATTTAGATAAATATTTTTACCATCAAAATTTTTCTTTTAATTAAATTTACAAATTGGCTATTTTGAATTTTTCCAATAAAAATTTATTCAAATTTTATTTTTTTAATTTTTCTATTAAAAATAAAATTTTTTTTTTATATTGTACATGTAGCGCTAGGGTCTATAAATGATAAATAAAAAAAAAATAAAAAAAAATTGATTAGAAAAAAAGTTATTCCAAAAGTCAGTTCTATCGGTTACACCTTGTATATATATATTATTCTGTGCCAATACTATTATTCGATTGAATAAGCATAACAAATATATTGCATTCAACAATATTACCCATATTATAATTACACATGTGGTTACAAATTTAAATATTATTAGGAGTTTTTCCGGGCAAAGCTGGGTAATTCAGCTACTTTATTATACATAAAAAAATTATAACGAGATCCCTACAAAAATGCATGAAATAAATTAGTAGGTACCTATATAGAAAACACATTTTAAATATCAACACTACTATCAATACTACTATTTATCATATAAAATTCAAAAAATAAATCATGTATAAGTAAACAATTGTCATCCACTTGCTGAGAATTATTTAATAAAAATAAATGTGTTTATAAATAGTAAGTATATTTAATACAATATTTTAAATTCATTGAATACATTTTCGTAATTAAAATACTGAGTTTTAAAAATCTAAACGTAACTACTGATAAATTTTTACTTAAGATAATAAAGTTGATTGATATATACAATATACATACCTAGTTTTTTGAATTTGTTTGAAACATATTGATTTTAATGCATTATTTTAAATTTTTATTTATTAAAGTAAGTAATGAAAATAATCCACATAATTCTAGTGTTATTGTTTTAATATCAATTTATTTTGTAATTATTGCAAGTATATACAAAAATATTTTTTTTTTATTTTATGCATTTTATCAATTTTTTCATGTATAAAGTTATTAATATAATATGTCATAATTTTTAGAGTATAAACGTGAAACGCATAAATGACACACATGCCCTTGAAAATTATATTATTTGTAGTACTTTTAACATTTTGAGAGGAAAAAGTTTAGTATGAAACAGACGGGGTCGTAATAATAATACAAATACAGAGAATATATCAATCATCCACCACCCTATCTATACGAATGACAACATTAACTCTAGAGTACGATAAAGATGCTCGTGCATACGATATGCACGCTGTCATCAATCATACGATGTTGATAAATATTTATGATGTGTCTATATTTTCTCTTACTCAAACCGGCAAGCGTTTGTACAAACGCCGAGTTTGGTCCCGAGAAAACAAATGAGGATATTATTATAGAAAATATATTATTGTTCAGCCAATATACTTTTTTCATTTATTTATATTATATTATTTGTATACCTATTACGTTATTTTCTACAGCAGAATCAACGAATAAGGACATTTTCAAAGGCGTCATCTGACGGGTTTCTGTTTTTTTACGAAATGTACTTGAAACTAGTTTAGATCCAATTACGAATCCCGAGAAAAATTTGGCCTAGCCGTTATCAAATATATAAGAGTAAAACACTATTTTATACCACTTTTTAAAGTTCACCCGTATATTCTATGAACGTAGGCGTTATAATCTTATTTTTTTGTACCATTTCAGTACAATAACATTTTTTTATTAACATGTTAATCATACTTTTACATCACAATTGATAAGATTTATTAATTATTTGGTGTATAAGTATATAATTCGATTTATTTTAAAAATGTGTTTAGTATTATAGATATTATGAACAATTTGACAATGTATTAATTATACCTAATATTATTATTACTTATTAATCATTATTATTTTTTATTTGAAATGCAGCCAATAGTATAGGCATAAGGCATAATTATGTTTCATTCAATTGTTTTTAATATTAATTGTTATCTATCTAATAGATTTTCTGAAAAAACAATTCGAAATACAAAAAATACTATAATGTCGATTAAGCTATTATTTTGTGTCAAATAAGTCTTAACAATTAGAAATAAATTACTCATTTCATTATATGTATAATATCAAGCTATTTTTCACAATACCACTTAAGTAATTAACATGTTACATAGCCACCAAGTTTTCCTTTCTATTTATATTTTGTATACACTAAAATCAAGCTTTTTCAGCTCAAATAAATATTGAAGTTAAACAAAATAATAATAATAAAATAAAGCATTAACAATATTAAATGTTTATTATTATACTATTGAATTGTTTTAAAATGTAGATTCTAAAAGTACAATTTTTACCTAAGCTATTAGCTAATTTTAAAATATGTAACGCATAGGTATTATATTTAACTTAACAATATGGTAAACTTTCCATACAATAAAGTTTAATATGCATTTGTATCTATTTACTTGTATTTATTCACTAATATGCATAAAACTAATCACACCGTCATTAAGAACTATTATTTTTATATCAAAATTATATGCATAATGCACATCAAGTAATTTAGAAACAGACAATTTATTTACTATTAATACGAGTATTATTATTATTTTGAAAGTCCCTATTCTTTTAATAATATAATACGTTAAAAAATTGTAAATTATTTTATATTACGTATTTATAAATATATATATATATTTATAAAGTATCATATGTCATTAGTTTAATCTATTCTAACCACAACAATTTTATATGATTTATTACGTGAATACCTATAACCTATATTATATGAATGTGTATATACAGAAATTTTCATGTAAGTACAATGACCGTAAAAATATATTTTAAAAAGAGTTTACTGATTAATCTACCAAAACATAAATCATGACTCACCGTGAAGTGCTTTCAGATATGCCTTTCCTGCGTTTATCATTTGTCGGGCACCTGGATTGAACTTCTCCAATATATTCTGAAATTACAAAATTGTTTGTTAAATACTTAAATATATCATCGTATTTATTTACTAAGGAGATTTATATAAGTGTATAGTTAAACGTTTTCCCAACAAATTATAAGCACAATCATAAAATATTTTAAAATACATAAGATAATATTGATCTTTTCATCTGAACCAAATTTGTATTATTATTTTTAATTTTTCGTAATTTTAGTATTTCAATTTCTAATTTAAAAATTATTTTATACAAATATAATTGATTACTATTAACCTATTTCTCAATTCCATATGACTGTATAGTGTATAGAATACCAATATTGGATTCTACCAAATAAAAAAATAAAAAAAATTTAAAAATCTAAGCAATTTTTCTAATCAATAACCTCCCTAATTATTCACAAATCAAACTATTCTTTTAATCTTTATATCCAAATAGTAAAGAACACAAACATCTGTTTATATTATGACGTCCAATAATTATTTTTGGACTACTAAACCCGTTTATAAATATGTTAGCTGCAAGAACTAAGCTTGAGAATTATCCTGGTCTTCTCATAAGAAATTGGTGCAACGACATATTTCATTAAAATGTAATAGGTGAAAATATCCTTAATAAGTAAATCATATCGCAAAACTAAAATATATGTGTCAATTACTAATAACCAATAATTATGCTAATTACATAAAAAGAAGTATAAATCGTACCTACATTACAATACAAAAATAAAATTATTTACCAAAAATAAAAATAAACTGAGATTATACAATAAATAATTTTCCCAAATAAAAAAGTATGATAGGATACAAAAACTGTTGTTATTTTTTAGATTCAAAGTTCATTAGAATTGCATAATTATTTTAAATTTAGAAGTGTAAATCATTATTATTATATTATTTAAATTATGTTTCTGAATAGAAATTCAGGCTTACAAGAACATGCATTACTTAAATGCTTTCAAAATTGTTGTCAAAAATAAAACATGTTGATAATGCCAAAAATAAACAATGGATTTACTGTTCCACTTAGAATTATAAAGTACAGATATAAATTACAGTCAATAAATTGTTCGTTTAAACTTTTAATTGAAAAACTTCAATAATAGGAACTTATAAAAATATATTTCTGTAATAATTATATAATGTATAATGATAATATAAATTAACAATATTATATTACACGCTAACAATTTATTAGAAATCATCGACATTGATAACCTTGACATTGTTTGGTTAATAAAACACGACATAAAAAAAACTTGTTTATAACATTATATACTAATATTTTTAATTTAATTATCCTGTTTAGCATTTCCTAACGTAACAAGACTATAAACTAAAATAACTTTGGTAATAATATACTAATTGTTTTTAACTAAAACTAAAAATTAATTAAGAATAATTAAAATATAGCATATGTAAAAATTAACTATAAGACACTTAATTGTTGAATATAAGAATATATCGAAAGAAGAAAAAGTGTATTATATAGATACTGAAACATCATATGTTTAGACTTAATCATAAAAGATAATTAAAGTCTAAAAAAATTGTTTTTCAACTTCTACAAAAACAGAATAATTTAGGAGTAAAATATCTAAATTATTTTTTTAGATTCTGAACGGAGTGATGAATGTATTGATATTACAATGATGTGTGTGTTTTTTTTTGTATGTCTGTGTACAGCATAACTAGTCGAAATAATGATTCAATTTCAAATTTTGGGGGTGGTTTCCGATGGCAAAGTGGATATCCTTGGTGCATTATAAAGTTGAAAAGTAAACATTTTCCAACAGTTTTCAAAAAAATCGAGAAAAACAAAAAAAAAATGACAGAAAAACGGGAATTTTTACGCAAAACCGTTTTCGACAAAATCGAATTTTTAATTTTGCTATAACTCAAAAACTAATCGATGTAAATACTTGAAATTTTCACCAAATGTTTATGTTAGCGTTCTCCATACACAGTTAAATTTTCAAAGAATTTTTACTTTTTTTGAGCTATTTATAGACAATTGAAATTTTTAATTTTCTTTAGTATTTTTTTTTAAAATAACGATAAAATTTTTTTGGCCGGCCAGAAAATCTTGAAAATTTAATACAAGGTTTCTTATAAGTTGTTTTGTTCTTAAAGTGATAAAAAAAAATCCGAAATCGTTAGTCACAATTTTTTTTTATAAGTGCTTAAAGTTCGAATTTATACGAAATATGTCAAAATTCAGAAAATTTGCAAGTAATTTTGTGGTTGAAAAATCGTAAAATTTTATTCTTTTATAACTAAGTTTTGAAAATTTGGTACAAGGTTCTCCATATATTTTTCTTCAAATATCTGTAAAAAAAACTCTACCAGATTTAGACAAAAAATTTTTATGAGTGTTTGAAATTTAAATTTTTACAAAACCGCGTTAAATAACGGTTTAGCCTTAAACGATTTTTGATATTTGTTGTTATTCAAATAGTATAAGTCGTAAATACTTGAAAATTTTACCAGTTATTTAGATTGCCATTTTCTTTACGTGATTTGACTTTTTTTGAGCTATTTATAGACAATTGAAATTTTCAATTTTTTTTTATAAATGTTGATAAAAAAAATTTAGCTGGGACAAATTACTTGAAATTTTAATTGAAGGGTTCTCATAACTTGTTCTAACTCTCATTCAAAAATTATAAAAATACATATGCACAATTTTTTTTTATTAGCATTTGAAGTTCAAATATTGACAAAAATTCGTCAAAATCATGAATATTTTTCACTATTTGGTTGTTAAAAATTTATAAATATTTTACTATCAAAAGCTAAGAATTGAATATTTAATACTATGCTGTCCATAAGTTAAGTTTAGAATAATTATAAAAAAGTTTGATAACTATTCAATCAAAAAAATTTTACGAGTGTTTAAAGTTTTAATTTTAATTTGAAATCAAAAATACACGTGTAAAATAACTTTTTACTAATAAATATAATTTTCGATTTTTGTTATTTTTAAAAAATTACTAAACGTAAGATCTTGAAGCTTTTACTTAAATGGTTGAATTTGTTTCAAAATAGAATATATTACAATATTTAAATATAATATATCCTAGACTGCCAAATCATCTCCGTTCAGAATCGTTTTTCGTATACAATGATACCTATCATTGCATTCAAATTTAACCTACCCTACTCCGAGTCCACCCTACCCCCTAATGTACAGCAGAGTGGTACTCACTTACCCGCTTTTTTTTAATTACTTATTAAATATTTGCATAAATTATTTTATTAACTCCTTTAAAGTAGCTATCATTATTATTTACTAAATTTAAGATGTTTGCCTATAATTATTATATCTTTATATCAAATATAAAATTTATAACTGATCAGAAATAAATCTAAATTTCAATAATTCGTACCTGCAAACATAAAAATAAGTAAATAATTTACTAAAATAACGTTACTAAAACGTTAAATAACTGAAATTTAGACATATCTTTTCATTGTAGTAAATGTATTTTAAAAATGTTCATCAATGGGTATGTAATAAACCAAACATTATTCCATATAATATGAAACCCACTCGTTGATTAAATAATTTGGTATTTCACTTAACGCTCAAAAAAAAAAAAAAGGAAACGTGCTCGTGTGTATTCCTGGCACGATTTCAGAATAATAACAAAAAAAAAAGTCGTTTAGAAATACCTCTCACCAGCCCATTTGATTTTGCCTTTCCCTCGCATCCAACGGTGTTTCACCCAAACGAATTCCCTGCATCCTCGTGACTCGACGCCGCATGTCGTTTGTTTTCCAGAAGCGACAAGGGTAGTATTCTCATCCAACACCGCTGTCATGACTTTTTGCTCCCCGGCCGTCGGTTGTACCACATTCACGACTACAATGTTTACCCCAAACATTGGAATGCATACATTATGCATATATATGTGTGTATAGATTGCCGAGCAGATCGTGTGACCTATCTTGTTGTTTTGGTTGGGTTTCCTTTTATTTTCTATTCTTTACATTTTTCGTCGTACAATCGAAAAATAATCACATTGTATACATACGATATATGACATCATAAATTCGTAAAACTGGCAGGCCAAGGGAATGTAGTAGTAATTTCCGCATGCTTCTCTCGTTAAATTATTACTTTATGTGCCGTCTTTCCCGATAAATTTCAATATAGATCTATTATGAAATTGACTATTAATCACCTGCACATTCAATGGTAGATTAACTAAATGAATAGTGCGCCCGATCTGACCCTGAGATATATTTCAGAGAATAGACTACGACTATATTATCGTAACAGCTTTTGCCTATATTTATCAAATTACACCCAATACTTAAGTATTGACGTACTATTAACTAAAATATGTGAGATTTTAAAATTAATTCATTTGGTTGAGAATAAAAACTATTAGATAAATATCAACATATCAATAATGCTATTATATTATATCTATGTAATACACTATATGGCTCGACAAACAATTTATTAATATATAATTTAATATTAATACACAACTATCGGTGATGAACAATATTTGCGTCACTGTGGCAGTTAACAACGGAAAAAATCAGAAAGAGATTAACAATATTATCAAACATTTGACTTCAAAATGTGTAGAATTATTTGTATACCAAAATATTTAATCTATCGCATATTATTGGTTAATACCATTTTATATATAAAAAACAATAAATTATTAATTTAGCATGCACGTTATTTTTCCTTAACTTTCACTCTAAGAAAATATTAAATCTACATTTTAACTAAACAATGGAGTTTATTATAAGATCTTATAATAATTTTTCTATATTACGCTAATAACACGATTATATATTAGATTCATATCATTAGGTTGACTGTTGAATCTTTTAAGACGTAATCCTCACAATAATAAAAATAATACGTTTTCTCACATATAATAAAATATTTCTAAAGTTAAAATAAGATATTGAATTATTTTATGTAACTATAGCATTAAATATTTTAAATTATAAAAATATCTTATCAATTATATTATTATTATACAAGTAATTGTTTTATTTTAATAGCTTTTATTCTTCCTAAAAAATGTCCTATAATGTTTTGTATATTCCCACGTTAAGTAAGTAATTAATCATCTATAACTTACTTGCATTTAAAATATTATAGTTTTCCTGTATAATTGTGTGTTTTAAATTAACCTGATAATTTAAAAATAAAGAATAGATTTTGAAAATTGTGATTGATTACAAGGCAAATTTGATTCATTACATAATTTCAGATATTTTCTTGGTATTGAAATATTGAAATTCTTACATATACAATATACAATATACTTTTTTATAGTTGTATATACAAAATGAAATAATTTATCGTACATTATACACACGATTTCATAATTTTTGAAAATGCAGATAATAGTACTTATGTGATAAGTACGTATATCATATACTTTTGAAAATTGAACTTTGGTGTCTGATGTCTTTATGATCAAATTTCATCGAGAATTGCTCCTAAGAAGAATCAATTTTAATACTATGTCCCAGAATAGTAATAAAATAAAGAATAAAATGGTGTGATAATATCTATAACATTAAATAAATATTTCTGATTTCGTGGGATTCTCTTGGTAACCCCACAATTATCAACTGACACGCCGTTGGATATCAGTAAAATGAAAAAAAGCCAATTAATAGAAATATGGAGTGCTATTAAAGTGCATGCTAATCTTATATAGTCACGAATTTTTATGAACTCAACGAAGGCCTATTGTAAAAAAATATACAATTGTAAAATTATTGTAAATAGCGAATTATATTGTTGATGATTGTAAATATTTTCCGACAAACACTTAGATTTTACCTGAAATACACACACTTTTAAGAAATTTCATTGTTCACGTTTTGTGCATGCCTCCGGTGATTAATTGGTGTATGTGATTGCATACAGTTTGACTTCAATAATAATAGAACGTGATGAGAAAATCGTAATCACTGTATTGCCAACAACAACTACGTATCTCGGATAAGTTAATTTTATCGGGAATCACAGGCGTTTATTCAGACATTCACATGAACGACCAAGTCACGAGAATATTTATAAATATTGACATTTTTTACTAATAAAATTCTCCTGCAGTATACTTAGTATTTGTGTATAAATATTAAATAATAAACACCTAAAAAACTGTAAACCTGTACTGATGGTAATATGGTCTAGAAATCAGCGCTCATGTTCGTTCATAAACTTTCTACCGTTTTACATTCCAAAACATAAAAATAAAAATACATTATCATTATCATTAATGTGTTGATGGACGGTCAGCAGTAGCTCATAGTTATTGATATTAGATGATACTTGATTGATAAATACTGTAGAGTATATATCCGGTACTTAGGTATTCATTGCAGGTTTATTATATAATATTATACTCTACGATAAAACGTTACACAACAAATACTAAACAATGTTCAATTTGTAACCATATAAAAAAAGTAAACAAATAATGCACTGTCTGCATGTTTTGGAAAATGAGAGTGAGTAAAAGAAAATAATAAAATAATACAATAACATTTAAACTATATTATAAGCTGCTGCCTGCTATAGAATTGAAATATCACTTCGTAAAAATAGTATTAAAAATAATGTTTACTAAATTTATAACTAAACAAGTTTAAATCTTGACGGTAAATTAATTTATAGGCTATAATTTACAATGTTTTGGTAAATCATTAAATTCTATATTTATTTAATGATTTTCTTTTTATAATCTAATATATTATAATTATACTGAATAACAACGTTGTAATTATTAACTAATTCAGTGCCTTTGCCCTTTGGATATAGAATATAAAATTAATTTAAAATATAATAAATTTTTTTAAATAAACTACATTTTGATAAAATATAAACAGTTGAGTTACATACGGTGCTAGAAAGGGCAATTTGATTTCTCAAATTTTTAGACGTAATGCTTTTCTTTGAAATTCCTTTTTTTTTTAAGTACTAATTTAAGGTCACTCATTAAATCAAACACCACCTCCAAAAATATAAGTATTAGTACGCTACGATTTAAAATATAATTCACCTAAACTTAATTAAAACTATAATAATATATTTATAATCTATATATTATGTATAATACATTTAATCTCAGAGTTATTTTAAGTAATATAAATTAATTGTTTTATTACCTTTATTTATTAAGTTAGGTATGAATAAACCTACCTATTTATTTAAAATCCTAAGTATAACTACTGTGAGTTTAATATTATTTTAAAATCCAATAAAATAAAATAATTTATGATTGATGTTTATATTTAGAAGACGTTTTGTAACATACCTACAAACCTTAACTTTTCCTTTTTATTAGATTTAAACTTCAAATAACAAAAATAATATCCATTCATTATATTTAAAATGTTTTAATTCAATTATATCAATGCACTTATTGCACTATAATTTTATTGAAAAACAGAAATTAAAAAGATTTTTTATACTTTATCAATGTATCTTAGTTATAATGTATATTAGTACTTAACTATACACTTATAATAATATCATAATATTATATTCTAGCGATATGTTGTACAAGTAACAGCGAAACATAAAAGAAAAAAACGAATTAACAATGATAATATAAGTTTTAATCAAATAAAATGTTAAAATTATTTTTTATACATATTTATAGGAGTATGTTTTTTTTAACTGTTCAATGTTCGCATTAAAAATATATATAAGTATATGAGAAAATATTTTTTTTTATTCTTCGAAATTATTAAGCAGTCAAACATTAAAAATAATGTTATACTACAATTGCAACGTGTTTAAAAGAATATGAGATGTATATTTGAAGAAACGTGAAATGCATCGTTTGCACAGCAGTGAATCATTGTTCTATTCCTGCAGAATTTTCACAAATAATCAAAATCATACTCATCACATTAATTTTTTATACATAATATTAAAAAAATTTGTTTATATTTAAATTTACTATTCTCAAGTCTATATCATTTCAATTCGAAGAACAATTATTAATTTTGTTAAGTACTAGAAAAAACCCATTGAATAGTAAAACTAATACGATATCTAACTAAAATAGGTATAGCGTTTGTTAAATTCAATTATTTTAATAATTAAAATATAAATGGATAAATATGATATCATTAATAAATCAAACATTTATATTTATTCAGTACCTATATTATTATACTAAATTAAAGGATAATATAAACAATAGAAAATAACAAATATAAATATTTTTTTCGTAACCTATACCTAGATTAAAATCTAGAAAAATAAAATAACCTGAATAAACTATTAAATTATATAATATGTCCATCTAAAATTTCTCAATACAAATAACAATAGGCATCAATCTGTCTTCGGATATATTTAAACATTTCTTATTAATTAAATCATTTAATATAAATATAGATATAAATCTAATCCATTATTTTAGAAAGTGTTACATGTGCGTATAAACATAAAATAGCTAAGATCCTAAATTTCAGTTCTCGAATCGTTTTAGATAAATAGTTTTTTAATAAGATGTACAAAAGAAGACTTCAACTATTTTAATCGTATCTTCATTTTCTTCGTTACCTACACTATTTATGCATAATATACGGTTATGAAAAAAATTATGGATTGAGAATGATGTTGTATTATTTTATCAAGAAGTTTTCTCCACTTATAAAAGTCAATGATGAATGAGCGAAAATGATTGATCAATCATATTCGAGTGCACGAAAAATAATACTTTTACGAATTTGTAATAAGTATATTTAATTATTTATATCAAAAACTATCAATACAAATAGTATAAATATTTTTAGCATATTATGTACGTACAGTATACTATAAATAAATTTCGCTTCTGCAATATAAATTTGAATTCAATGTTATTTACAAGTCATTATGTGTTCATAAAAGTGGACGTGAACATAAATATATATATATTTAATCTTCACAGTAAGTTTAAATCATACAATTTAAACCCTTTTCTAAAATATAAGTTTCAAAAAACTAAAATTAATTTTTTTTTTTCTATATTGTAAAGAAAATTTTAAGTTTTAAGTTATAAACATACTTTTTTGTTAGAACCCAATATATATAACACAACAATTAGTAATTATATTCAAAAAGGTAATAAACTTTATAATATTCTTTTAGTTGCGTATCAGTGTTACAAACGACTTATTTTTTTTATAATTCAATACAATCTTATTCAACTAATTTTTTCATCGTGTATATTTTATGTATTGTTTGTCAGCCAAAGTTTCAAAAGTTCCTTAAGTGTATTCGATAAATGAAACAATATAAATTATGTGATCTAAAATAGTATTTTTATTAATTCTACCAGCATTTAAATTTAAAGAAATTATTTAAATAACTATACATAGAGGATAATATTTTATGTACTATATTATAAAATTCATATTTTATTTTTTTTTTTTTTAGTAAAAATGTAAATTACACATTTATAAAAATATAAAACTTAAAACAGTCACATATATTTTACTTACGTTTATCTGAGTATAAGATAAAAAAATAACAATATAGTTTAATATTTTTTATAAAACATTAACGATAAATGGGTATTAGTAAAGTTATAGAATTTGTTGTTAATCATAGAATCGAGGAAATACTTTCAATCTATATATATATATATATGAACTATATAATTTAAATATATTTAATAACCATATATTATTAGTGATTACTAATAAATTTACATTCAAAGGCAACTATCAGAAACTAAGATATTATAATTATTTATTGGATTGAAAAAAGTTTAAACAATTAAGTTTTACTTTTTTGACCTTATTAAGTATCTAATTACGAGTTGTGCTATTTATTGATGGTTTTAAAATATAAAAAAATAATCAAAAAAAATTATATATATTCACCAAAGAAAAAATAAATTTCTACAACATAATATATTTCATCCAAAATACATTGAATAATGAGTAATTATTCTATTTATTATTTAAATTACATTCGTTTTTACATTTTTACATTTTTCATCAAATTAATTAAACACACATATTTTGTATTTTTTTATTATACGAATGTATCGTCTTATTTCAGATTTAAATGGTAATACCGTAACAATTTCATGATCTGTCCATGACATAATACAGCCAAAATGAAAGATTATATGAACACGCAGTACATTATAATATTATGTATAACGTATAATTATGCGGGAGGCGATACTATTTTCGTTCATATCTATAGTTGATTTCGTAAAAAATATATTTTAATATTTTCTAGTCGTGCAGATAAATTCGATATACAAGGCCATACCCTTTTGACAGTGCCCTATTTTACTATATTCTTTTTTTTTTTTACATAATTTTTTTGAGAAAGTATATCGAGGTACTTAGAAGATTGAAGTGATACAGACATTCAGTATAAGAGTGTTCAACGCGGAAAAAAGGTGTCAGAATCGAACGCGTCTTCCTATTTATACGCAGCACTTTCGATTGCCCTTTATATTTCGTATTCCGCGATCGTTGTTTCCGTCCTCCGCCGCTCAACACTTGTTCAATCCCAATCAAACTCGCAATGATATTTTGTGCGTGCGGTCTCGGCACGTTTTTCCACCTCAACCATCCATCCCACCACCTCATTCTGCACTCTCTTGGGGCCAATATCGTCTCGTTTGTCCGTTTATATGGGACACGACGGCTGGACAAGTGAGCCGAGGAAATCCCTCGCTCTACAGACCATCATTGGTAGATTTCTCACAGGCCGGAGTTATAGCCAGCACGTCTTGTATATATCACTCAAATAAATTAAACGCTTTTACCAGAGGAGATGTAATCCCGTCGGTGAGATTGCAATTTTTCCCCACTCTTTATTATATGGTCACACTAAACTCCGTATGAACAATATTATGATGTACAATTTCTCAAGAGATGATAATAAACTTCATGCAAAATCTCAAAATACTTATTTCGATTACTATAACGTTAATATGTATGAACTATGAAGTATTATATATGAACCTTTAGTAATTTATTTTTACTTTTATAATATAATATACATTTTATGCATACTTACAAATATATATTTTAAATAGTTTAACGTATTTTTAAAATAATTATATTTTTTTTATTAAAAAATATTATTTGAAATGTACATACCTACCTTATAAAATCATAAATACAACACTTCTTAAATGTCATATTCTAACATAACTTGATAGTCAGATAGACATGATTTTGTATAAATATAACAAATCTAAAACTTAGAAAAATAATAATTAAATGCTAAAAAGTATTTCTATTTTTTTTTTTTTATTAATAACAAAATATAAATTATTATTAACGTGCTATAATTTTTATTTATTTTTTTTTTGTGTATTAATTTTAAAGTACCTATAAATATGGTTGAAAGATTGAAACTGATAGATAACTAGATAAGTTTACTTAAGGATTACTCTATTATTTTATTTACATAATATTTACATAATTCCACGTACTTATTGTAAAATATACAAATTCATGGGCCATGATTATTTCTATACTTAAAAAATCTGATTTAACTTATTGTTAATATGAAATACAATTGAATAAAACTCATTATGTGAAATACACGTTTACTAAATTGTATGACTTGACCCAGAATTATTAGGTACAATAAATGTATGTTAGATCACCGTAACATACAATATTCTTACCTTGCAGCAATATTTTAAGATTAAAAATTGAAAATTCATAAATATTACAACAGTTAATTTTTTTCTTAAATTGATTTTATGCGGTTTGTTAAAAATGCATCCATGAGGTAAATTGGACAAAGTTAAAATTATTTAGGTATTATAGTAATTTTATTATATATGATAATCCTTATGAAAATATTTAGTTGTATCGATATTAAAGTTTTTTTTGTAATATGACATTATACTTTAAGAATGTGTACTGTCGGAGAAAGTATTTTCAATTAATGTAATATAGACAAGTGGTCTACTGAAAACTAGTAAATCCAGTACGCGTCCCGTCCCATCTGCATATTATAGAGAGTCTAGAGTATTTGAACTGATGTCTTAATACTGCAACTATATTATAACTAAAAAACGTTATCTATCTCATCTCTTAATTTATTTATATTCTAAATATATTTACAATAGATGATAACTTCAATATTAAGACTATACATTTAGAAAGTCCAAAAAAAAATAAAATTTTATAAGAAAATTATTATTGATGAATTAGCTAATTTATATTTTTGTATTATGTTATGTACACTAAATTAACTAAAATTTAGTCAATATACATGAATACAGTTAATACAGTGGAACCTCGATAAGTCGAAATAAATACTATTCTTTCACGAAAACCTCTTGATTACTCAAAAGAAAAACTATAGATAACTCAAATCATTATTTTTTAGAAATAATTTTAAAATAATAATAATAAAAATACACTGTGATTAAATAATATATATATTGTATATTATACTATATAATAACTACAAATATGATACGTACACAGATTTTAAAAACTCTTTAAGTCGACTTTTACTCAATCATTAGGGTTCCGTACTTCAAAAGAAAAAAACGGAACCCTTATAACATCACTTTGTTGTCCGTCCGTCCGTCCGTCTGTCAAGAGCGTTTTTCTCAGGAACGCGTGGAGGTATCAAACTGAAATTTGTATATGATACTCAGGTCTACTGTCCCTGGAAGCTGTAGAAAAATCAACCTTCTAAGCCAACGCAATCAAAAGATACAGCCATTTAGGCCGCAAATTTCCGCAAATTTTCGAAACTCGCACGGGAATCAAAACCTACAGGGTACTTCCCGTGAACTTAGAATCTTGAAATTTCGTACGAAGTCACGTCATATAGTACAGATATAGGAAAAATTACGAAAACCGTAAATTTTTAGTTTCATCATATAAAAAAAAAATATTTTTGAAAAATATTTTTGACAATTTTGAAAATTTCAAAGTTACTACTCCTTATCTCATGAACGCGTTGAGGTATTAAATTAAAATTCATATTAAATACTTAAGTCTATAATACCTTTAAACTGTAACAAAATCAAACTTTTATGTCAACGCAATCGAAAGAAATAATAACAATTTAAGCCGCATATCGTCCGTCCGTCTGTCAAATTTTCGAAACTCGCACGGGAATCAAAACCTACAGGGTACTTCCTGTGAACTTAGAATCTTGAAGTTTCGTACGAAGTCACGTCTTATAGTACAGATATAGGAAAAATTACGAAAACCGTAAATTTTTAGTTTCATCATATAAAAACTTTTACTTATATACCTACAGGTTTGTACGGAACCCTCGGTGCGCGAGTCCAACTCGCACTTGCCCGGTTTTTTTTTAACTCAAAAACAATATTAAATCAAAAAGCTCGATAAGTCGAAAAAATTTCATTTCTCTTGAATTAGACATAGAGTAACTAGACAACTAGTTAAATAACTTATTATAATTCTATACCAAAAACTTCGTTATGCTTATAATTTTATATTCATTTAATTTAATAACTAATACGTACTTATTTAAAAAACTGAATTAAAATTTTAAGAACAAAAATATAATGACATTTTAATGTTAAATAATAGTAAACTAAGTACATCCGTCAGCTATAATAAACTACTAAACATAAAGTATATAGAAACATGTAATAATATGCAAACAACAAAAAAAATTATAAACACATTGTTGTCTAACAATAGTTTTTTAATATTGCAATCAATAATAATGTTTATAAAGTGATCAAATATATAATACTTATGTAGTTATTTGATTTAAAATTAGAAATTATATAAAATGCAATAAACTTATTAATAGTTAGAACATATTTATTGATTTTTACATAATTACTACTTGTAATTACTAAGAATTGAACTAAAAGTGTTCAGTTATTTATTTTTTACCTATTAAAAGTTATATACGGGTAAGTGGTATATAATATATTTAATATCACCATATATTTATATATATAGACTTATTATTTTATTTCTATTCAAAATACTAATCTACTGCATATACAAAATATTCAATGTATTGAATATTTTTATACACAAAAATAAATATTATAAAAATATTTTATCATATAAAATGTTCTAAAACCACTGTTACAAAATATATCCAAACTTAATAATGAACTAATAATTAAATTTAAATTTAGATATGGTCATTATACATTTATACTATATTATAATAAAAGTTGTCTTACTCTCGAATCTTAATAAGTAAGCTATATAGATAAAACCCAACATCTACGTTGCCATATACTTTCTTAAGGACATCTCTAACATATGAATACTTCTAGAAGTAATATATATGTATACGGATGTGAGATCAAGTATATGTATAAACAATAAACATGTTATATAAGCGTAATGAGTAATTCCCTAGGGATTATCTATCTTAAAAACCTCAAAATGACAATTAATAGGTAGTAATTAATGGCATAGTTGTCAGTAATTATTTTTAGAAATTGTCAATCTATAAGTTATGTCACTATGAAGTGTAAGTACACTGCCTTATTTTTTATTTAAATTACGTTTTTGTTAAGTCCATCTAATATTTCAGTACCTAGCGTAATTATGTATGCAATATAATATACAATTGAAATAGGTAATTTTAATTCTATTTTTACTGAATCATTATTCATTATACATATAAACAAAATTAGGGAATATAGATAGGTACCTAATACTAAATCTCTGAAAGTCTGAACTATACTCTTTTCATGCTAAATCAAGAAATAATTCCACCTAATGAATCAAATCGATAATCTGTTTCTATCAGAATGTCAGTTAACAATTAACAAAAAACAAAGAAGTTAATTTTTTATAAATTCAAGGCAGTTACACTTGTACAGTGCGTTTAAAATAATTATCAAAGCCTTATGATTTCTTTTAATGGATAAACACTTTTTAATTTTTAAGAACTAATAAAACATAACCCAAAAATGTTATGATATAATATTAAATCAATTACCTATTGTCCAAAATAAAATATTTTCGAAATACACTAATTAATGAATAAATACAACACCATAAAATTGTCTACGTAATGAAAAGTCAATAAATTCACAATAATTTTAAGTAATACCTATATATGAATCAATTCATATGTATAATATTATAAAGTATTTATATTTCAAAGTTATTTGTAGATAGATTCTGAATCTCAATGTGAAAATAAAATTTTTATTTTCAATAATTTCATCATTATTTACTTGTTTATATATTCTAAAACAAATGTACCATATAACCATATCTCTCAATACAAAAAAGAACTCTGGGGATTGTTGAAGTTCTCTCTACCCACTCGTTTCGAGTGGAAAAATCACGTTTACCTCGGAGGCATAATATGACTATATGGGTGTGTGTATACACATGTCCTTGCCGAAAGTCACAAGGGGAAAGCATCCATAAATCTAGATGACATTTCGTTCGCATTTTTATTTTGAGAAAATCGGGGGAGTAAGCAAAATATAAAACCATATAAAACCTCTTTTTAAGTTCCACGTTGTTTTTGAAATAGAAAGCTTAAACATTTATCAATTCAAACATCCAGCGAACAATATCAATGGTATTCAAGGATGAAATTAATTTAATCATGACTAACACAATACTCCAAGAGTCATATTTATTTTTGATAAAACAAATTATTTTGATTGAGTTAAATAAAAGTAATAATAAATCAAACATATTCTTAACACGTTTGAACATTTTATTTTTGCTACCCATTTAAATGAGTGTGTGATATAAGCATTATTTCTAAAATATATTTTTTAAATTCTTATAATATTATAGCAATAAAAAATCAATTAGTCAACCAACAAACAAATAATAATATGTTATAATCGAGTAATAAGTTATAATATATAAACTTTAATATCCCCTAATAATCAATATTATATTTATTAAAATTATTATTAAAACTATAATACTAATTCAATACTTTAATTCAATGGATAATTTTTTTTCTTTTTTTAAATAAAATTGGAAAACCATACAGAACACATAAACTGGGTATTGACAAGTGACGAGTGACACCTTATATACATTTCGACAATGAATATTTTTGGTATTTTGTGTTAGCAATGATACGTCATCATCAAATTCGTAAATTAATTTTTAAAATACCGGATAAAACCCTTATTAAATGTCTTCAACGCTTTTCTGTATATTTTTCTTACACATAGAAAAATACAGAGAAAATTGAAAAATAACCTTTTAATAACCATACCGACATGATTAAATTTTCAATCTATAAATATAATTGTAAAACTATTTGAAACTTTTAGAATACTCCTTCTATAAAGACATGCATTTGTAAAAAAAAAGATTAAATATAAAGTGTAAATTAAAACATCATTGTAAGACCGATAAGCAAAATTTACTCAGAAGTCAGAATTCAATATAATAAATTTAGTTTATAAGTGAAATCAGTTAGTTATTAAAAGTCATACTCTATTTTTCCATGATAGAATATATTTATCTAAAATATATTATTCCTATCTAATCTATAAGCTTTCTCATTGGTAAATTATGTAAGTTTTAACTATTTGGAAATTAGTAATAATAAAAATTAAGCTTTGTTATTCTCATACTCAATTGAACGTAATTCATAAGATTAACAAAGTAATATTATGTACTTCTAAATGTAACGACCTCTATAGTTAAATACCAAAATAAAAAGTGAAAGGTGAAAAGCTGTTCAAATTCGTTTTAATCTAAATGTATTCATACATAATATACAAAAATGTCTTCACTCATCTATTGTTATTATTATTGTGGAAATATAAGAGTCTAAATATCAGGTACATTTTCTGGAGGTCATAAGCCCTTTTATGGGCGAATCACCTGCAGAATTAACGTTGAAATTGCATAGACACTGCGTATTTCTGACATAACCTTCATTGTTGATGTCTATCTTGATTTTGGATTTTTTTTTAAGCATATGATAATCATATGATATAATATGTTTATATTCACATTTAAATTATTGTGTAACAAATATTTTAAACAATATTTATTCTCTTTTTTTATTTTAATATTTAATCTATTTTACTTAATAAACTTTTTTAAACAAAAATTTTAACTATAATAAATAAACTATTTTAAATATTCAATATTATACATTTTTTTAAGTGAACCATTAAAGTACAAATACTACATAATTATGTATTAATATCATGCTGAATTTATGAACAACAAAATTCAACTTCAAAAGATATCTGTTCATTTTTTCTATAAGGAAGACAGAATAAGACGTAGTTAATAACTATACCTAATTTGACCTTAATGAAAAACAAAAAATGTTTCAGTCACGATTTTCCTGCTCTTTAATAATTACATTGAAATAAAAGTTGACCTTACAAATATTTAAGATTAGTCACTTTTATAAATTAATAATATACTTATGGTGTAATATGAGTTTTGCTATATCACACACCGCAAATATAATTCTTCAAGATTTTTATTTTGTATTAAAATTATTTAATGATAATTTACTATCAATACATTTATTTTTACTAAAACAGTCAGAAATTCCAATCTAACTTAAAGTTTGACGCCAGTTTACATAAGTTTAAAATAAATTACTGATTTGGAAGGTTAAATTAAAAATGTAAATGCAAATGTGTTTAATTGTCCTATATTTTAACTAAGCTTCTTAAAATTTATGTTTAAATCTTCTGCGTTGTATAATTTAGGCTATGCCTGTATTAGTGTACCTATTACCTAAGCTGTTTTGATGAATATTCATATAATAAATATATATGTATATATAACATATATATTATATATATATATATATAGAATATTTTAAATAAAGATGAACTAAAATCAGAAATTAAGTTATTCAATTATCTATTCAAACATTTCAAACCTAAAACAATAACTATTAATAATCAATATATGACTACTACACGTGATAAATACGATACATTTAGGATTATTTAAAAAAAATAGTGGCACGTCGTCTCACTCCTGTATCGATACAAATTTCTTTTTACATGATCTATAAGTATCGCAGTACCTAAAAACTACTATAAAAATATATATGTATTTACTAAGTTTATGTATTTAAATATGTATTTTGTCACAGTTTGATGATGTACAAAGAAGAACAGGAAAAAAGCTATTGAGAAGTTTACAGTTTATGTTCAACGCGAATCGTGACTGGAATATTATGAATATCAGCATAGTCTGACCTAAAACTGGATGACAACATACTAATGAAGCCTTGGGACTACGTATCCAAAGCAAACCACACCCATATACACTGTTTCACATACTCGTCGATCACCAACATATAAAACAATATTTATAGTCCTGTAAGAAGTTTATGATACTTAATCGAAGATAAATATATTTAACATACTATAATACGTATATGTATTATACATAACAACAAACACAAATTCATTTAAAGCTTAAGTATATAAAATTGTAAATATTGAATTTGACTCTTAAGTAACTTTTGTATTTTTAAATGCAATTTTGATAACCTTATGGTTCGTATACTATGACTTAATATAATGAGTTGTACATTTTGCTTTTGGAATTAAATTACATTCATCTAACAATCAGTATGTATCATTTTTTCGATAAAGTTCGGTTTTTTTCTAAATCTTAAAATATATCTAAACGACTATACCTACTAAACTTTTAATACAAAATTTCTTTACATAATTTTGAACAACTGGGCGTATCTATCATTATATTTTTTTAATACATATGGTACAAAATTAGATGATTAAAATATTTTATTAAATTGTCAATTATTCATTAATGAATAGTATTTAAAAATTATTAAATAATAAATGTATAAATTTTAATAGTCAATATTAATTGTTATAAACTAAGTTACAATTGTAACTATGTATGATTATAATAATACATAAGTGATAATAATTAATATAATATTTGAATAAAACAAATACTACTTTACAAAATATATTCATTTTTTATACATCATGGTTAAATTATTAGAATTAACTAAGGATTTAACAATAAAAAATTTGAAATAAATATGTGAACATATTTGGTAGAGTATTATATTTTTGCTTCAAATTACCAATGCATAGAACGTCTGCAAGTCAAAACCAAAAAATAAAAAAATTACAGTTAGTTGTTTGTCGTGGCAGTTATGCATTAGGAATTTCAAATGAAATTTAACGAAATACTTTAATAACTATACTCGGATGGCTTTTATTTGTACATAGATGTAATAAAGTATATAATAATTACAAATAATAAATTATATATAAAATGTATTACGAAGACTAAAATTAATATACTCTAATTATTTTATTGCTTCTCAGATTTTTCATCTTGAAAAGAAAAGGATACATTATGTATGTGTAAATGTTGAAATAAATATGTATCTATTATAGTATGAAAATATTTGGAGTTATATAGCTGATAAGTTTATTAAAATATTATTAATTTTAAAATTTATACAAATTTATTAAACAAATTATAAATTGGAATACCTAGAAGGTATAATACACAGTATTACTAATTATATTTAAAAATACATTAAATATAAATATTGGTAGTTTTTGAATGACTAATAATAATAAAACACAAATTATTCAACTACAAAACACATACTATAATGTAAATATTAACTAAAGTATATAGAAAATATAAATAAGTAGTACGAAAGTAGTGTCTTTGTAATATGTATTGTTTACATTTTAATTCCATAGATTTTTTTTTATTGAATAGGTATCTACTTATATTAAATAAGTTAAAGTAAAATATGCATCCTAACTAAATAACATAAAATTTTTTCATTATACAGTATGGTTACTTTGATTTACGTATTACCAATTAATATATTAATAAATATTATAAAATATTACTTTAAATACTGTAACACCTATAATACATTCAAACTATTTTCAATTTCTATGCCAACTTATAAGTAATTCTTTCACCCCACGTAAATTTCCCATCATCCAATTTTCAATAATTTTAGGTTTAACAATGTAAATTAGAAAATAAAAACTTTCACTTCACACCTAATACATATATAATATTTATACTTAGTCTGTAGACGCCCATTTTTCATTTATATGGAGGTTAAGCAATCAATCAAAACTCTTACAATATGACAGACATAAAATAATCTTTTTATAATTAACACAACTCTACAAATATTGTATACAAAATACCACGAAAGCGTGATAAATAATATACTTACTAAACATTAATGATTTATTATTATGTATTACAATATAAAATCTATACATTTTTACCAGTAAATTCAAATTTCTTACAAAATTAGTAGGTAATATTTATTATTCAAACATTTAAACATGTTTCAAAACTTTTTTTACTTATTATGTTTTAGTTTCAATAATAAATAGAACTTAAAATAGACTATGTGGATAATATAAAATAAATAAGGTCAATAAAATAAGACCACAACATACAAAATTATTATAAAAAATGAATGAATAAGTACTTTAGAGCCTCTAGTTGCTTCTATTGTAAATAATTTTCGTAACACACAAAAATCTCGTTGATATGTTTTGTTCTTCGTATATAAAATAAGTTTATCTATGTATTCATTCTAACACTTTATGAAAAATTCAAATGTTCAAACAAAATGTACACGGTTAGTGCCGATTTAACTTTTTAAAAATGTAAAATATTAAAATAAAAAAAAACGGTTTTGTAAGTCTGAAATTCCTAATGTTATAAACAGTATATGTAGTTTGCTGTAAAATCTATTTTAACCTACTTCTAATATCAAAATGATGATATATTATAATTTAGAATACAAATGTATGAAATTATTATAGTTATAACGTTTAACTTTTATTTACGATTACAAATTATCCAAATAATGATATATGTATATTTTATTGAAGGGCAATGTTCCATTTCACAAATTTAGTAAGCTATAAAAAAAAAATAAAAATAAATTATAAAATTGACTAAAAAGTAATTTTCCATCTGCATTTACTAATATTTATCAACTGTAATTGCAATATAGATTCTTCTATAATGTAAAGATTTATTTTAACTACCTATTAAAACATAATTATAAATATTATTGAGATTAAACACTTAACCATTAATCTATTTTATGTAAATAGAATAAATATTATTAAATAGTTTACATGTGCAACTTAAAAAAGAATCTCAAAGTTTATTAAAGTAGGTATAATTGATGCCTATAACTCCTTTGTATTAATTATTGTAAAAGCAAAACAACATTTTATTTTATGATTTTAGCTTAACATACAAAACTAACATTTACAAACTTTTATAGATATAAGTGTAGTGCACCATGGTGATTGAATACATTTTTGATCTTTTAATAAAAATTATATAACATCACCATTATATAATTGTGTAATACATTTAAATTTTTTTTAATCATTTTGAACTAAAATACCCATCACTACGACTTCACAAAAATGTAATGTTCAACAAAATCAATAATAAAACGATATAATATCCTAATATCGTCGATTGTTGTAATATTATCTATATTCTATGTGTCTCCTGTATTATATACAATACAGATAAAAAAAAACTAAACGATACGGTTATACGACGACACGCGCGATAGTACATGATATATCTAACGTAAATAAACTAACCGTTAAATTCTGACAAGTTATATATGCGAAGCACTGGTTTAATAGTGTATTAGAATGCATAAGACATTGTGGACTTGGACGTAGGTAAAATCTTCAATTAAGTATAACGGTGTATGATAACAACAATAGCGCCTCTTTAGGTAGGTCGATTATTGGCTACATTTATCTTTTATAAAATTGCTAAATGTACATAGTTACCTACATATATTATGTTACTAATATGATTCATAGTCAATCGATTATATCTATAATACATTCTATGGATAACAATTTGTATTCATAATTCATATATCTTTCTTTCTAATTATTTTCACTATAGTATAATGCAATGACAATTATTTTAATTTTATAAGTTAAATATAGGTATTTTAATTTGTTACCATGATTTAGCATTAGGTACAATTTTTCCGAAGTACCAAATAATTGCTAATTTATAAAAACATATTTAATTATTTATTATAATATAAGAATAAGAAAAATAAATGTATTTATTATTTAATTATTAATTAATAAACAATCAAAGAATATATTTATATTTTATCCCAATAAAGTTAACGGATGTATACATTATTGTGTGTTTCAGTATTAGAGTTTATTCTTCACTGCGAAAAAAGTAAAATATGCACATAAAAAATAATTATAATATTAAGGTATTATATTTTAGGATATTTTGTCTCATTACAAATTTGTTGATTTAAAATTTAATTTATTTCAAATATTTATATATAATAGTTGTATACTGTATAATTTAAAACTATTTGAAATACATAAAAGAAATTAGACATTAATTCCTCAAAAACTATTAAACCTGTAAAAACATGGAATATATTGACATATTTTCAATTTAATAAATAAAACAATACTACCTACTTAATTTATTGTATCAGTGTGTTTATTATTAGCTATTGTTATATTTAAAGAACATTTTAAATGTATTCTCTAAAATCAAAATGATTTTTTTATCAATATATTGAACTAAAAACTTCACATCTTTAAATAAGATGATGATTGAAAATAAAACACCAAACTTTCAACAGAATTAATTATACATCTGATACATTATTGCCTTAATAATCAATGAATGACGTAAACAAAACAAACTGATATTTTAAATATGTCATTAAATTAAGGAAACAACGACAAAACAAATTCAATTTTTATATAAATATATTTTTATTAATGTTTAAATTTAAAACAAATATTAATTATTAATTACAAATTGTTAATATTGTCATTATTGACTATTGATTTTAAATAGGTAAGCAAATAAAAAACCATTCAGAAGGTAAGTATAGAAAATATATTTACGTGGTTATCTATAATAATCAACTTTAGAATTACATAATTCATCTATTAAAACCATTTTATTTAATCCTATTTTCTTTTATGAGAATTATATCATTGAATTAATTTAATTTAAAAGCATTATTATAGTTACTCATAAATATAGATACGGTTTTAAATGTTTAATTATTAAATTTAATATAATCAATAGGGCTCAGATTTTATAGTAAATGATACTTTTACGGGGAATGTGATAGAAAGATAATTCGAATATATGAATACATTTTAAATCATTATGGATTATGATCATCACTTTTATTTAAATTGTATAAAACGTGTATAAACATATAAAAATAATTGTAATATAAAATTTAAAATACTATGATAGAGGAGTGCCTAAGGGATTTATCAATTATTGAATAATTTTTTCAACAGAAATTTAAAAACAAGAAAGGATAGTAACATGAATATATACTTTGATACCTACAACAGCCCCGGAAAGTGAGATTACATCCATTCTAAGGACCTCCTCGGGCTCTCTAAATGTAATTCACTAAAGCTTATAATTATTATAGTAGATACCTTAATAACTCGGTATATATGTATTTGTAATATAATAGTAACAACGAATTATTAAAAAGAAAATAGGAAAAAGAAAGAGAGTGAGAGAGAAGGAAAAATGTTCAATACAGCTGCCCCAGCAGGTAACATTCTTGAATAATAATTTTTTTACCAGCGTTTAGCTCGAATGGAATCTGCGGCACTCCCAGCCGACCGGACGACCTTCAAGTGTCCGTGCGCCAGGTTCACTTGGTATGGTATTTTGTTATGTTTTTTTTCACGATATATTCGCGTACATGTATAGCGGAGAAAATAGGGTCGTGTTTATATTAATATCAAATACAATAAAAAAAAAATCGTATACACAATGTCTCCATATAATAACAATAAGTTTTTAATTGCTAATTGTTCGCAGTTATGCCGAAAATTGTTCAACTCCTTATATTGATGCCACGTACACCGATAGTATAATAATCACATGTATTAACCAGAGCAATATGAGTAGAACCAATACGATGACCATGACAATAGATATTATACTTATGTATTTGTCATGCTAAAACCTATTATTACCAGTAACCAAAATCGTGTTCAATGACTTTATAACATGTAAAAAAACAAATAAAAATTTCAAATAAGTACACACTATATTTTTTTCAAACCACCTAAAATATAAAAAACTCAATATGCTTATTCTTGTTATTTTCTTACATTCATTAATAAAACTATTTTGAAACATGTTCTGATACATCTCAGAAATTCTGGTTAAAAATTAAAATTAAGAAAGAAGATTTTATTTAAAATTAAACAATGTAAGTACACACAATTTTTAGAAAATATACCTACGTTGTAAGACTCTGGAAAAAAGTAAAGACTGATTATTAAACATAAAACTAAATAAAATATTTAATTATTTAGAGGTCTTCATAAAATTTAAAAATCAGCACACTAATACAAAAATTATAATATGATTATATTATTTTATATTGATATTATTAACTAATTGAAGTTATCAAAAATACTATAAATAGTCACTGTGTATAACAATCAAATTCATATAGATAATAAAATATAAAAATAAAAATATATTTTATATGGAGCATTGTTTTTAAAACATTTAATATAATTTTGTATTCTTATTTATTAGCAAAAGAAAAATTAAAAAAAAAAAGTGTTCTACCGTTAGTCGATTTGCGGTTAACCATATATTATAGGATCAATAACACCATATAAATAATAGCCAATATCATATCAACGAATTTAATATAACCATAAAAATTACCTTTATGTATAGTTTGTTCGATACACAATACAAATTATTAATTATTAATTTATTTACCAAAAACATCATTATTATACTAAAATATAATATCACAACAGTTCTAAATTTCCAGTAGTTTAATATCTACGGTTTTAAACATGTATTTTCTTTAACAATAAAAATATATAAATATTATAAATCAATACTTAGAATTTATGCATAATTCCAATATAAATTTAAATATAATTTTATGTATAATTTATTACAAGAAAAATAATAATATTTATTAAATATTAGGTATAGTTTTTACAAACATTTATAAAAGTATTCAAAATGTCTCTCTAGATTATCGAATTATTAAAATTCTGATTCTTATTATAAGAACTTGAAACACTTTTATGAGTACATATAGTCATTAGAGTCATTATATATACAACTTGTATTAAATTAAAGAAAAAACACGTTTTCCAGTCTGGAGATCAACGACTTTAAATAACGTTTATCGTATATGTTACTAAATTGATACGTAGTAGCATACCTGTATATTCATCACGTAAGTTGGTATCTATACTAAAATACTTAAAAACTTCTTTAAAAATCACTATTATGAATTAAATAACATAACACTGGCCCTATAGAAACTTTTTTTAATAATTTAAAATACGCTTAAATAATATATAGTACACCAACATAAAATAAAATTTATAACTATAAATAACTGTTCTTAATAATCATTATGATATCGGTATACTTAATTAAATCATTAAAAAATAAATGATATTGTTTTATTTTCAAAAACTTTTTTTAAATATAACATGCAAATATAGATGAAAAAGTGTAAGAACACTAAAAACTAAATGTTTTTTTTTTCAAATAAAATATTTCACAATTATATTCTATCAGATTCTATTCATTATTACAGTAACATAATATTTTAAGTTCTAAGTTTACCAAGAAATGTGTAAGTTTTTCAAATAGTTTTTCATATGGTAGCGCAAAAATGTAATCTAAAAGGACCATACAGTAACTTTTTGACTAGAAAATGACATCCAGTTCATACTTTATACTTTAAAAAGATCAGAATTGAGTGTTTAGTATTCACAGTAGTTTTAAGACGAAAAATTGAAGAAAATCTATAGTAAACTTTACGCCTTACTGCCTTAGCATCTTTTTGGCTTTTAATAAAATCATAGAATTTCAATTTTAATTTTGGTTAAAAACTTTAAATGTTAGTGCCTTGCCACCTTTACTTAAATATACACATCGTTATTTGTATTTATTATTTTATTTTAACATAAGATTCGTCATTGGTTTTAATTGTATATTTAAATATTATATTTATACTTATACATCACTATTTTATCCGAAGGCAAGGTGTAGCAAATATATTCCAATACATAGTACTTTCGTATACTGTTCATATTTTTAATTCTTTACTTACACATATCAAGAAATTATTACTAAGAAGTTAGTTAAATTATTGTATGTTTATAATTATTATATAATAAATAATAATATTAAATTAAATTCTATAGGATATTTCCTTTATAAGAACTTATAAATCGAAAATAAACTAATTTTTTTCTCCCCAAAACTAATGTTTTAAATTAAAACTACTTTTAATTGTAGACAACTAATTTTTCGGCCGAATGAAAAATATTGATCAATTTGAAACTCAAATCTCCGAAGAATATATATTTTTATACGGCCACACAAACATCTAAAATTTAGACATCTTATTTAAATGTAGCAAAAAGACTTAATTTAAACAGACAGGTTTTACTTTTGGTTGAATATTTAACACTAAAAAAGATAATAATATATACTCGTACCTACTGTACAGGTGCGAGGCGTGTAGACTACAGCTAAAATTTATTTTAACGTGTGCAAAGCATAATATATTAATATAACTCGCCGCGTTTAAATAAAATTTTGTGATTTTTAGAGCGTTTTTTTTTTATCGTAAACTCTTTAGTAACAAATTTAAAACTTTAAAAACACAATAAATTTTAATTTACCATGAAATTTCACGTGACAACAATTCTTTTATTTTACTGACTACACATTAGATTACGAAAATAAATTTTAGATTGAAAATTCACTATGAATTATATAATATCGACACACTATTCAATATAGTAAAATAAAATAAACTAGTATTGGTTAAGTTATAATTTAAAATATAACAACGTTAAATTACTCGTAACAAATAAAAAAAAACTTTAAGATTGTATAGGTACCTATTTGATTAATATGGTATTTAAAATAATTTATATAATACTACTCCCTAGTCAAAGTTTGCTAAAATTTTTACATTAAATTATTCAATAATATTTTTTTTCATATATGAAATTATATATTTTTTTGCTAACTACTACAAATATATTATTTATTATGAATTAAAATATGTTTTTTTAGAATTCAATTATAAAAATATATAAAAATATAAAATAAAAAAAAGTTGGTAAGTGAGTATCGCTCTGCTGTACATTAGGGGATGGGGTGGACCTCGGACTAGGGTAGGTTAAATTTGAATGCAATGATAGGTATCATTGTATACGAAAAACGATTCTGAACGAAGATGATTTGTCAGTTTAGGATATATTATATTTAAATATTGTCAAATATTCTATTTTGAAACAAATAGTATAGTTTTTATATTATGTTACTATGGTTACTATGGCCAACATTCGCATTATGAGCGTATGAAATTTAATTTAAATTTTGACATATTTCGTATAAATTCGAACTTTAAACACTTATAAAAAAAAATTGTGACTAACGATTTCAGATTTTTTTTTATCACTTTAAGAACAACTTATAAAAAACCTTGTATTAAATTTTCAAGATTTTCTGGCCACCCAAAAAATTTTTATCGGCATTTGAAGAAAAAAAAACTTAGAAAAGTCGAAAATTTCAATTGTCTATTAGTAGCTTAAAAATGGTCAAAATATTTTGAAAATTTAACTGTAAAGAGATAACCATAATATAAACATTTGGTGAAAATTTCAAGTATTTACAATAATTCGTTTTTGAGTTACAGCAAAATCAAAAAATCGATTTTGTCGAAAAGTGGTTTTTCCGTAAAATTTCCATTTTTCTGTCATTTTTTTTTTGTTTTTCTCGATTTTTTTGAAAACTATTAGAAAATTTTAATTTTGACCCCCCTAAAGTACCAACTAGATTCAATTCCCTATTCAAAGAGGGGCTGAAGTCTAAAATCGGAGCATTATTACTGCTCCAACTGTTGGAGTCAGACACAAAAAAAAAAAAAAAAAAAAAAAAAAAAAAAAAAAAAAAAAAAAAACACACATCATTGTAAAAGCAATACATTCCTCACTTCGTTCAGAATCTAAAATTAACAATAATAATTATTAATAATACAATTATACTGCTTAACACTAAAATAAATAGTAATATTTAATAATTATTATTGTTAACTAATTCGATACATAAAATAATATAATTTAAAAGAGGATAATGGTTGATTTTTTAAAATGTGTGTTATATTTATTTGACAAATAGTAAATACAAATACTAAAATACTAGTAAGTAAGGCAATTAATCTCATAACTATTTTGGTGGGAATTCAATTCATACAAAATGTAAAACATTCTGGTGTTACATTGTGAAGCCAAAAATGACAAACTCGGGACAATCAAAATTATTTTGAAGAATGTTATAACATATCAAGCTTTATTTATACAATTTATTGCGGGTTGTTTTCACGGATCATAAAAAACCTCCCAGTTATACACGCAATAGACACCTAAGATAAGATCCGTCTGCAACAAAGTCGTATGACGTAAATTCTTCTTGAATCGAGTGACCGCTATAATACACACACTACTGATAATAAATAACATTATATGTCTATAGAGCTCTGTACCTTATAGATGCCATCAACGAGTTTGGTGATCTCTTCGGTCTCCATCGTAGCTACGTTATGACGATATCCAATTAGAGACGCCACAGACACAAACACACACACTCACAACACACGCACGAGATAACCTCTTATGGGGACGATTCGGAAAAAGACGTAGAAACGCGTTGACGAAATGAAATCGGAGGTAGCGTAGGGCCACGGTGTTTAGTTCGTAACGCTAAAAACGCTGCAGCTGTCTGCGACGGCCGCGGAAACGCGCATCGGCACGACACGCGTCGGACGCGGACTTCCCGGAACAAGCAAGCGAGGGCGACAAACCGTCAGGTGGGAATAATGATATTGTTATGCGTCTTATGCGTGTACCACAATAATAAGTACGACGGATAACGTATCGTTATACACGGTTTTTATTATTACCAATGTTATATCGGTACCTATCGTAGAACTGTGCCTGCGCGATGGTGAACGGCGTGCGCGAACGGTCACGTTGCCACTGACTACAATATTTATACTACGGCAACGACTCGGCACCGTAACGGCCGTTCTCTGCCGGATCGGTTACACGCGCGCGCCGAGTCTGCCCGCGAGAACGCGATCGTCGCCGTCCGTTGGGTAGGGACGCCGCGCCGGTACCGGTGCCGCCGTTTTCCAGCACGCGTGCGACCGCCTACGCGCACGTAGAGAAAACGACGATGTACCTATCGTTGCACGGATGTACTATGATACGAGGTACCTATGTACATCAGCACATGACGTTATTGTTATTATTATAATAATATATACAAAACCCGCCGACGATGTGGCCGCGACGTAGTATATTATAGTATATATTAGTGTTATATTATACACTGTCTATTCATAACGTAGTCGATGTACCTATATTTTGTATACAGAGTGATGCACCAAGCAAGCTCACCCCCCCCCCACAATTTTTGTTTCAATAACGAATTTATTCGAATTCAGATTTTTGGTATTTTTAAATATACTTACTAAAAGATCACATTTTATAATTCTTGAGATTTTTATACGACTTAAAGAATGCCATAAATCGCGGCGATATAAACTTTTGTTTTTCAAACAAGAACTTCAATTTTTACTGAAAATTATTTAGCGGATAATTTTTTTTTAATGTGTATAGATGTTATGCCTAATTCAATACGAGTAGTTTTTCAATTGTTAAAATTTTTATAGTAATAACGATAATATTTCTTAAAAACAGTTTTACAAAAATATAAAATATCGGTTCTAGTATTTATATTATACTTAGACTACTTTTATAAATGATAATAAATTAATATCGATTACTATAATATTCAAACGCCAGTATATTTAGAAAAACAGTTCACTAAATAATTTACCGTAAAAACAGTGAGTTTTTATATGAAAAACCTTACCTTTTTACCTTTAGTTCACTCATTATGTACTACAAAAAGTTTCAAGATTTTAAAAGTATGATGGTTTTAAACTTTTAAAGTATATTTAAAAATCCGAAAATTATAACTATCATGAATAAATGCATTAATAATTTAAAAAAGTTGTGAGCATACGTAGTGAATCATTCTGTATGTATATAAATTCAGTGTCCTTCAAGCGTCGATGACGACAACAGCATCATCACACGCATGATGTACCTCGTGTGTTAGTGATATATACATCGTGATATTACAATATAGGTAACATAATGTATCATTTTTTTTGTTATTGTTATTGTTCAGCGGTAGCCATCGTGATTATGTACCAGGCGGGTAATAAACCATCGATTATTTAATCGTTGCCGACCGAGTGAAACCGATTGCTATCGTATATCATTTTTGTAATCTGTAATCTGTACCTATACATAGACCATAAGACAACATCAGAGGAGCATTTGGTTAATTAGACAACTTCCTAAAATAAAATTATACTGACCTCCAGTGGCGTATTTGAGAGTTCATGTCGGGGGGGGGGGGCGAATTCAAAAAGAGTTTACCCAAACTTATTTGTGATATATGACTGATGTCACTAGTCTCATAAAAAATAATACTATAGTATTTTGATATTTTTACTTCCTCTAAAATGTTTTTTATAATTATTGATTTGCAGCAATCAATAAGTTCATTTTGAATGACAGGACTTATATAGGTTGCTTTAGAGTGTGTTGTCTTCAAATGATTTTCTAAAACTAAATCCCCAGCCTTTATTCTATAGTTGAGTAGTTCACGAAAATTTCCTTTACTTACAATAGAAGTACCTTCATTATAATTTTCAAAAAAGTCTCCATGGTCTCGATGACCCCGTAATGGAATATTTTGACGACCTAAGAATATGATAGACCCTATTATGGGTTTTAAACGATTTCGATTTTCTGTTATTTGTTTCATTCTTTCACTGTTAATTAAATTTATTACTTATTTTTGAGGATTATTAAAATTATCATGGGCGGAACTACGGCCTAGGCCAACTGGGCCATGGCCCAGGCTAATTGGCTCCGTAAAATGTATAGGTAAATTTACTAAGAACATAGTATTTTAAATGTAATAAAATAAATTAGGTATAAATGCGAAAAAAATTTGAGAAATTAATTGTACGTAATAAATAGAATAGTTTGAATGTTTAAAACATATTTATAGTATCTGTATTTCACATAAAATATTTAAGTTTAAATTAAAAGTGATACAATTTTAGATTTATAATATTATAACATCAATAATAACTTATATTATACATTTGTATTGTAATAAAAAACATTGGTGTTCTCGATCGCCCTTCACCCTTTCCTTTGGTTATAATAGGTGCAAAATGACTCTCATGAGTGGCCCAGTCTAATGGAAATGTCTAGTTCCGCCTATGAAAATCATGCTAATAGCTAGAGTCAGTTATCATAGATAATAACAAGTGATTGACCACTTTGATACCCCGTCAACTAGGTTACCGGGGACTAAATGACCCATGGGGATCCAGTTGGCCAGTAATCTACATGACGTAGTGTGCATGACGACATATGTACCCTAAAGAAAAATGTATGTACATTTTTACCAATTTGTTATCATCAATACAATTTTTCGGAATTTTTATTTTTTAATGAAATTCTCAAATACCCTATACTCATTAGTTATATAAAATTTTCCTGGTCTAAAAATTTTCAGGGGGGGGCGATTGCCCCCATCGCCCCCCCTCAAATACGCCACTGCTGACCTCCTTCCAAAAAAATTTAAATCCCTTTATTTTAAATTGAGTTAATAATTACTTATTTATGAATAAATAAAACTATATAACTAATAACTTTAATAACTTATCACAGTACAAATTCAAATACATATTTCAAATATCTACCTATTTTCAGACCTAAATATCAAAACACTTGTAATAATATAATAATACTATAATTATGACACAAAAATCAAAATTAAATAATATTTATATGTCGTTTTTATTTAATAGAGTAGTCGGTAATGTAAACAATAACTAACTATTGAAGATGGACGATTGGTCTCAAGTGTAAAATAATAATAACAACATACGACACATCTAAAATTTATAATATTTAGGGATGTAGGCCAGGAATTATTTTTGATTAAAAACAACTTGAGTTTATAACAGTATTATAGAGAAAACATCGTTCACGTAAACCCCTGTTTATCCCAAACATGGTAGAAACGAATTAAAACAATATCAACATTTTAGTGGTTTTTATTTTTTACAACGAATCACAATGGCACGTATGCATAAACAATAACATGGTTACAAGACTTGAACGAATAAAATTATTTTATAGAACATTCACATTAAATAATAAACTAATAATTTTTCCTGTTTTTTATTATATACTTATACACCATCATAATATATCATTATAATTCGTTATGGATGTATAATATGATTAAATATATACTTTTGTTTTTAGACAGTAAATACGAACGCTTCTAGTACCTATGAATGAATAACACAGTATTATAGCTATGTAATGATACTTAAAAGTGCTATATGAGCTCCGTCATAAATGTAAGCATATATCAGCAAAAACAAAACGTATTCTTATACTCTCACTGCAATCTACTAATGGTATCAAAAATACTACATAACAGGAGAAGATATATACACTGTGTATACTGTATACGCTCTTTAGCTATCAGTATATTATATTTGCAAGATAATTTTATAAATGTTTCATTTTTTTAATAAAAATTTGTAACAATTTCAACATTTATTATTATTTATTCATCATAAAAAATAAAAGAAACACACATACATAATTATATTATATAGTATAAAATATATATAATATATGTGTGTAGTGTGTGTGTGTGTGTGTGTTTGTGTGTGTGAGTACAAAAAGAGATAATTAAAATATACCTAACTATTAAATAAAATTGTTAACCAAAGCTTTTTTTTTAATATTAATATAACACGTTGTGTTTTATTGTTTTTCATTTTTATTATGACGTTTTCAATTCATGCTATCTCAAAAATATCATGTTTCAAACGTATTATATTAAAAATAATATTCCCATCACTATGAAAAAAAAAATACCTATAACACTTTAATTGTGTTGAAATGCTTCAATATTTCCGTTTTACTCCACAGATGTCTCCCTTCATTCTTTTGTTGTTAAATTGCTTTTTTAACGAGTTCACAAGTATATTTTAGTAATATGAATAAAATATCGTACATTACTTTAATTAACGGTCATTAGGCCATTCTTGATGACCAAATGATTTATGTGTTATTTATATTATTGTATATTATATGGTTATTTATTTTTATTTTAAGAACACAAATTCATAACCATAAAAAAACTATTTAAAAACACATAACTATTCATATTTTATTAAGTTATACGAAACGATAAACAAAAATATGTTCCTATAAAACCTATAGTAATCTACATTCTAAAAATACTAATTAACTACTTATAAGTTTTAAGATGTGCCTTATTATGACGATCGTATATGTTATATTATATATAATATATATATATATATATATATATATATATATATTATGAAAAAATGGTGCTACTAAACAAAAATTTGGTTAGTAAAGAACAACACACGCGAACAAAGCGTCCTATTAACGATATTATGTTATTGTTCACAAATACCTAAATACCTATAATATTTGTAAATATTATTTGTCTGTATAAAATATTTATCCTACAAAATCTTAGTGACAGCTAGTATGCACGTGTACAACATTAATGTTTTGAATATCATAAATTTAGTCTAGGTGCGTATTGTATTATAAATTATGCAATTATATAATCTAATTATAATTCAAATAATTGAAACTAATTTAATTACTTAATTATGAAAGGATGATAATATATGGGTTTTACAATAATATGTGTTTGAATCGGTTAAAATTCAAAAATTAACAAACTTGCTATAACTAACCTATTTAAAGTGTTCACAAAATATTAACATTTTTCTAGACAGGAATTAGGTAACTTTCAAAATATTTAGGCTGTTGCTGAGCTATTTATAGACATTTAAAATGTACAATTATTGATTTATTTTGATGATTTTCTTAAACAGTTAAGCGTAAGGCTCTGTATAAAAATTTTAAAAAAGGTACCTATTAAATATTTGGTTGCCATAGCTATATTATATCTAAATAATTTTCAATTTTCAAAAACATTGATTGTCAACAATAAACAACATGCATTTTAATTGTTTTTATATTCCATTTTATCGATCTTTAATTTTTAAAATACCATATGTAAAATGAAATAAAATATACTACAGTATATAGATACTCATTTACTTGCAGTTCGACTAAACATTCAAACTTAAAAGACTAGATATATTTTATGATGGAAATATATTTTTACTTTTAAGATGTAATTTATATTCCCTGTAAATTAATAAAATAAAAAAGCCTACATTATTTCAATTTTATAAGAAAATTGAAGTTGAAAATTATTTTTAACCGCGTGTAGTGTGTATGAAATATGATTGTATTTATAAGTATTTTTTTTATATATATATTGCGTTATATTTATTTATGTTTACAAAAACACAACGCAATACCACCAACAGTTTACATAGCTATATGCCGCTCTAAATATATAAATACAGTGAGGTTTTGATATTTGTAGTACAACTTTTTGAATTCGCAGAATATGAAATAATATCATCTTTTTCTTATGCGCTAATAAAAATACAGCCGTTTCCCCCACTATAATCAGTTCCGTGTTAAATAATGTGTCATATTAAACCCCCCCAAAGGAAAATTGTACTGTAGTCGCACTATCTATCTCTACATAACATAAAAAACAGCAAATATATATAATATACATTATAATGACACTTCAACTAATTTATTTATATATTCATTTTGTCATGTCAAAAACTCTTAAGTAATCAATCCTGTTTTTTAACAATTTCTAAAGACATAATAAACTATGCTAAAAGAATGGCTTGTGAATAACTATATTCTGTCTACACAGACTACATGTATTTTAATTATTATAAACCTATAAAAGGAACCAGATAATAATAATATACGTTTGGCTACTTACCTAGTGTCTAACAATATTAGTATAAAGTTTTTCGAACTTTTATCTACTATGGCTATACCCTTTAGATAATTTTTAAGCTTTTTAAGACCTAAATAAATATTTTATATACACGTATAAATAATTAATAATCATTAAAAATAAATACTTACTAATAATACGATAAAATGCTTCGATTTTCAACTTTGAGGGTTGTTTCAAATAGAAAATTAGATTAAGTATGTACAATGTACATTATAAAGTCAAAATTTTTCACTATTTTTTAAAAATAACTGAAAATAAACGAAAAAAACTATGGAAAACAATCAATTTATTTGCAAATCGTCTGTTGCACTGAATTAACAATAACTTCATTAATTATTTTAATATACATAATACACTTACGATAAACGGTTTGACTAAAAATTTTTCAGGCGCAAAAAAATAACCTAGGCGATGACCATTTTTCAAACTAAATTACCAACAGAGAATATCGCGGTAATAACTATATTGGCCTAGTACAATAATTTTGGACAACCAGTTGTGAGAACTATCTACCTAAACCACTGTATAATCTTTAAATTTTTACTTCAGAGCAGAATATTATAGATGAAACGTTTCCATGAATAGACAGTGTTCATATTATTATCTATGATCTCCCCGTATATTTAGAAATTAGAACTTCCCCGAATTTTTGCCAATCACAGCACGTTTGAAAACTTGACGCACCATTTATTGTACACAATTCACCTATACGATAATACGATATATTTTTTTTTACCTACTTGCTAAAGCGATATTATAAAAATATATTTAATTTTTTCGTTAATTGTATAGAGTTGTTTGACGCTATCCTTTTAAAATTCGTCTAGAAACGTCACTGCAGCGACTTTTTCAAATAAGATATTATCAATATTATGATATTATTATTTATTATTACCTATACATAATACATGATTTTATGAGCCAAATATTTCGAAACGTTTTTCATACTTATTATTACTGTAATTCGAAACTATTGAAAAATCGTTATGTCGATGAAAGAATATTTTCTATACTTCGTGGTCACGGACTAAAATGTGTAGGTACATCCATCTTAGTGCATGATCATAGTTGATTATTTATCCATGTTATATTCTAAATTTAAATAAATCAGAGTATTCTACATTCAATCAGCAAATTTTACTACTGTAATAGAACCTCTGTCCTCCAATATATTTTTATGGAATCATGGTCGGGGCAAGAACTAACTAAGTATACATACAAGTACAATTTATTAACGAATATAATTTCATATTATATTATATCAAAGGAATAATATTTATGAACACAAAACATATTATACCTATAGATCTTTAAAGTATGTAAAATATAAATAGTACATATTATTAACATAGACCTTATACCTTATAGTATAAGGTCTATGATTATTAATTAATTATACATATAAGCTACGATCCAAGTGGTGTTTTACTAATTAGTATTGATTAAATGGGCGCGCTTTTAACGTCACATACATTAGACATTTATACCTTTAATATAAGTACAACATTTAATAGTTTTATTCTGATTATTGGCTAAAAAATATACACAGCAGTTAAACATATAAATTGGGGTCCGTAAGAGGAGGACACACTAGTTAGGTTAGATAAGCAAAAATATACCAAGCATGCAGCGAATCCCCTTTTTATCCTTTAATAACGCATTTATTTATATTCTGATGCTAGGAAAATAATTGTTAAAAAATATATTTGTTATAAATTGTATTTCACAAAATCCATTATAGGTATAATGTGTAAAAAGTATTGTTCTTGCAGCCAAAAAACATGTCATTAACTGGTTCTGATAGTGGTGAACTAAAAAAAATTTAAAAATATGCAGTATACATTATCTTATTTGCCTTTAACATATAAAATAATAATAATTATCTTTAATTTTTATTTAATATATATAGTATTGGGTATATATAAATACTTTCATCTGTATACCAGTTGTAAATGAGTAAATGTTGTTAACTAGAATTGAATAGCTGTTTTTTAGTTGTTTTTTTTACTTTAAATTGCATCTGTATTTTGATGTAGATAGTAAATAATAATTGTTGTAAGTTGAAGCTATTTTGAATAACTTCTATCAACTGACGTCATGGAAACATGTTATTAAAAGTTAATTATATCACATTTTTATTTCTATAGATAAAATAAATATACCAATGTTTATAGAATATGATAAATACTTTAAATTGCCATACTTTGGCCTTTTTTTTTATACACGTGTAAATGCGCCGTAAGTTGTAACATAACTACCTATGTTAATATGTTAAACACGACATTGCCGAAACGATTAAGAATGCAAATTGTTTTATATTACACAAGATTTTATTTCCTTGTTAAAAAAAAATCATAACAATAATAATAATTGGCTTGAAATTACATTAAGAATAAACGACTCGGGAGACCTACTAAGTACGAAATGTGTGCAACGCGTACATAATATTATATTATTATTGACATAATATTATTATAGGCACGTACCTACCTTTATAAGATACCTACCGGAATGGAGTGAAATATATACCTATTGACCGTTATTTCGTGTTTCGTATGCATTGAACCACGCACACTTCTAGTGGGTAATAATAATATTATCATATTATAGGTATGTTATTTGATACATGTATATGATTATTGGATAGACAGTATAACGTTCACACGGAAGAATATTATGAATTATGATTTATTATAAACCTACCTATGCCAACGTGTTTTCGCACATTACTGCATAATTGCTGAAGGTAAAAGAACATACTAAACATTTTTTACCATAAAAATAATTTATAATATACAATACATATTATAAATGTTCAGGTGGTCTATTATTGTACTACTATGAATATACATGTAAGAAATTCATTTAAGCATTTAACATAAAACCGCCATTATTTCAAAAATTATTAATACTTTTAAAAATATTATTTTTACATAGTTCTCGGTCGTTTAAAAGAAAATTAATATTTTTTTAAATAATTATATAGTTATCATTTTAAAAGTTTTTATTATTTTTTTATTTTTTTTTTTGGATTAAATACAGCTTTATATTTTAAATTTTGAAGTAAAATATTATTGGATGTATTTTGATATGTAAACATTTAATTGCAGAATAGTATGTACTTATAATTCATAAGTTACAAGTTCATTACTTAAAGTTTAGTGATTCGGAATTCATTGGAAATTAATATTTAAAATCAAATACTTTAAACACAAACATTTAAAAAATGTCAAGGAAAATCAAGTTCCATATCGGCAATATGTTATAAATATAATTTATAAATTTTTATAAATTACAATGCTAGAATACTATTTTTATTTTACATAAAATCCTCATCAATTTTTACGATTTTATAATCATGTTATTACCTAACTAAAATTTGATTTTCTAGAAATAGTTTTAGTAAAAATCGGATTCAAGACCAAGTTCGATTTCAAACAATTTGAATAAATAACGAAGTTAGAGTTCGTCAAAATGTAAATTTGATGATTCCCTAAAAAAAAAAGGAAAAATTATAGATAAGTACTAGGTACCTATTTTTTTTCAAAAAATTTTATTTTGCAAAGATTTAAAATTTTATCAAAAAATGTTTTTAAAAGCATTAATAGTTTTTAAAAATAACTTTGTTCTTAGATAAAAGACGCAGCCATTATATGATAGACGGGTGATAGCACGGGTGATTCTTTAAATATCATACATCGAAAAATATATTGTAAATTTTTGTGGTTTTGGATTAAATTAAATTAAATTTTTTTATTAAAACCTATATAGATACTTTAGGAGTTTAGCACACTAGATTTTTTCACAAATAAATTGAATTTATTACAAACATTGTAAAGCTTAGATATAACACAATATTACAAAGTTTACTCTGCCATTATTATATCTAAGCATAAAGGCGTATAAGTAAAATACAATTAATTCAATATTTTATATTTTATACGTCAACATTTTTAATAAAAAAAAACCTAATAATAGACAATAAATTAAAAATGTATGGATTGCCATACAAATATGTAAGAACCTAAAAACCGATAAAATATATAGTGTTATAAGTTATATAGGTATAATTAATGTAAGTTTATAAGTAGGTATACCTACTACAAATGTCAAATAATATATAACATAATTGATTACACTGCAGGGTAATTCATTTTTAAGTTTTAATATGTTATTTTATTTTGCGCATTATTTAGATTAAAAAGTATCAAAGAGGTTCTTAATGGTTTAATAGTAAATTTTTGAAATTGAAAAATCATATTCACAACAATATAATATTATGTACAGATTTTCCTTTATTGGCGCCCTGAGTCAAGTATAGGTACCACTAAAGTATCTGATATCTAAGATCTAATTTATAAAATATGTGTTTAATTCTTTAATTGTTCGTTTATAATACCTATTTATAATAGATACCTACAACGGCATGTATATATTAAATTTACTTGTATATAGGATCCTACTTATGATTACTAAAAAATTCCCCTAAGGCGTACAATTATTATTATTATATGCATATTGTATAATACATGTAAGCACTAACACGTTAAAATTATATCCTTATGACCTTATGACAATATATAGATAATAGAACAACTGACTACACCCTTCCTTTATATACTTACGTGGAATTATAAGATACTATTATTAATAAGTACCTGGTATACTGAACTTTATCCTAGGTAGGTATCTTATAACAACTTCTAGATTCATTTATTCTTATGCAATTTATATCATATTATATGCGTAAACTTAAAAATCTCACAAGCTAACAATATGTTCTATCAAAGACCTTCAAATTGCAATTTTCACGATCATAAATATAGGTAGGTATTGCAGATAACCACTTACATAATTTACTACCGTGTATAATAAAACTGCAGCCAATATAAAAGTATACAGGAAACAGGAATTAATTTTTAATATAAAATATCGTAGCTCAATAATGATGTCACGCGTATTATACTATTATGCATTGTCAGCATTGATCAAATTAATTAAACGTTGTTACTAAAATTTATTTACAATATAAGTACTATAGGTATCATCAGTCATATAATGATAGGTATGTATAATTGGCAGGTCGTGTACACATATTATATGGGTGGTAGGTTAGGTATGCGTGTCATAAATATTAAATTTATTATTATTATTATTATTATTATTGTGAGTATACTAAGTAGGTATCTATATAATATAATATTATCTACAGCACGCTTTGCAATGAACTAACCATTTACACAGATTCACTGTAGAGAATACTTACCGTAACTAACTACCAATTATAATAGTACCTATATTTATTTTCATTTTATTTAATATACCTACAACCGACTAATTACTAATAGTCATAGTTTTATAAAAATTAGTTATTTTAATAAATATCGTGTACATTGTACAACATCTTCACATACGAAATATTATTGTATGCGCTTAGTGCTTACATAACAATTTAATTCGTTATTATGATTTACGAGTATTATTATGTTATGGTTGTGTGCGCTCGTGTACCTATTAAATTTACCATGATATTATTATTATTTTTACTATTTTTATTATTATTAGTGATTAATTGTGTTTGTTATGCTGCCAATTGAATAGTGGAGAGTATTTTTAGGATGCAGGAAAATGTAGTTATATTATCATTGTAAAGACGTTAAGTATTGCGGTATTGGTACACATCTTTGCAATAGAATTAACACATTTTTATCTCAAATAGAAGACAAATTAATTATTAGTTTATTTTATTTATTTATTTAATTTTTTTTTTTTTTTACATAATCACAAATACTATAATTTGTCGTTTTTAATAAAAATAAATGAATCAGAATATTATTAAAATTTAAAAGTTATAGATTACCAATAATGACTAACTAGTAACTATAATTGAGGTCATATGGTGAATGCAGGTGAAAAAGATAGGTTAGTGCCTACTTAAATTCGTTTCATATCATTCTGATTCCAAATAAACCAATTTCTTTTTGCTTTTTTTATGTGAATACTTTTTTATTGCTTTTTTTGCAATTATTCCAGCTGTGGCATTTTAATATTTTTATTGTTTTATAATAATAAAACAATTTAAATTTAATTAACATAAAAATGAAAAAATATGCTTCTTAGTTATGTATGATAGTAGGTACAGTTCTCAATTTATTTCAAACTTGGAATATGGAATACAGAATAATATTATATAATATATAATATATATAGTATAATTTTATTATTATTGTTTTCGTTTATCGGTTTGATTATTAAATGTATTACCTAAATATAATTCGACGATATTTACATATTTTGCTTTTTATCTCAGAAGTAACACCTTATATTAAAAAAAACTAGTAATATTGTATAAAAGCACTTTATTCAAAACTCATACATGATGTGACTTATTTTACAGAATGTTTTTGAAAAAGTATGTGCATTGTGCACTGTGTACGCTACAAACATGTAAATTAGTCGATTGGAGGAATGAAAAAAAAATTTTTTTTTAATGTCTTACAACATTCTTCAATGAGAAATATCCGGGATTGCTAAATCCACCTGCAAGACCAATGTAGTAGGTACATGGATGATGAATCTATATTAACAATCTAATATTATAATTATACCTACTAAATTATATGTATAATTTTTAGGCCAAACGTTGACAAAAAATTTATAAATATTGTTTTAAAAGTAGAAAATAAGTTGAATGAAGCTGCTAATGGAGATATTACACCTGCAGGCTGCAATTTCGAGTAAATTAAATCTTGTTCTTTCAAAAATCCAAGGCTGGAAACAGTTACAAGATATTAACAACATACTGTGTGGTGTTTCATCAAATATTGAATATCATGAGTTTCATTTAAATGATACAGTCATACAGATTGTATACCAACTTTTAGATTACTTTAGTGGATATAACATATAAAGCGTTCATTTTTTATGTATAAAAACATGTAATCTTATAATAGTCAGTTTCACAACTGAAAATCTGGCTAAATGCAATATGATCGTTAATTATTTTTTAATTTAAAGTAATTTTTCGATTTTTTTTTGTCTATTTTTTACCTAGTCCAAGTTAATTTTTAGTCATGCTTTTTTATTATTTAGGTATTATGTTTTACAATTTGAGCCTTACTCGTGATAAAATAAATAAGTAGGTATTGTTACAAAAATCCAATTTTTATCAAATCGGTGCATTTCCCACTATTTTTAATTACTTAGTCTTTGAACTTTAAAGTCTAAAATTTTCGCTAAAACGTGAAATACTGAATTTTTCATAAAAATATTGATGAAAATATTAAATAATGTATTGAGCCTATTGAGGTTGACATATTTTAATATATTACTACATTTAAGTACACATGTAAATTATAAGTATACAATAATGCTAGAGTAATAAAATTATTTAGTATTTTTATATAATATTATTGGTGTCATTTAGATATTTTTGTGAATATAAATAATTTGAAAATTTGAAATTTTATGTTTCATGAAATTTTCAATCATTATCTACTTTCGATGCTAACTGTATTATAATACCTGTAGTAAGTTCTCCTCGAAGCTTGGGGGGGGGGCATACACTGGTTATACCTTATTACAATAATTAATTGTGAATTAAAAATTTAAACATTCACATTGATTAATTAATATAATTTTTTTTTAACTTAGAAATAAAATAAAACTAACTTTCAACGTTTATCTTTATTTTAATTTAATTTATTTAAAATATGTTAGCATATCACATGCTCATAAAATTTTTACACAATAAAATAATAAATAAATATTAATTATATAATTTTATATCTATCTAATATTTAGAAATATATTAAAAATATGCAGTGATATAAAATAATAGTTAGGTATTAGAACTTCAGTTTGTGGTTGTATTTTTAAATTTAATTCTTTGTCTTTTCCAATAAGAATAGGTCTTGTGGAACTTGCAATTTTGGTTCCTAATGTTCCTATGTTGAAGAACCGTGCTTTACTGGAGATTTTGAGGTTAGTGTGAAAATTTAGGAATTGGGTTTTTATCCAGAGTTGAAGGAAAGGTATTACCACTATTACCGTATCGTCCGTATCGTTATAGATTTAACTGACCAAAGTTGATAGAAAAATATAAGGAGAAAAATAATTGTGAAATAAAACAATAATTCATTTAAAATAGTTGTTATTAGAGAGTAGAGACCTATGAAATGGTTTTTTCAGAAACATTTACTTTATGTAAAATTGCTAAATGATTCTATCGCCGAGTACCTACATAGCGAATCACCAGTTAGATACAGTTGCTACGAATTGCACTCCAAAAATGACCAAAGATAATTAATAATATTTTTTAAGTATTTTAACCGAAAAACACGATGTAGATAAGAATGATAATATATCATCTTTACGTCATAGATACTAGAAAACGTCACTCGAAATAGGTAAATGAAATAATTATATAGGCACTAGGCAGGTATAACAATTATAATTTATGTAGCGCTCTCTATCTGTCACAGACTAGATTTATTAATATTAATAATAATTACCTATTAGGATAATAGGATAGGATCTTTGGAGTTATAACTAAAGGATACCAATTTAAGATGCTGAGATACTAATTAGGCCTTAGGCGAATGGGTAAGTTGAAATAGTTTGACAGGAAGCATAGCGATGTTACTGACTACCTGAATCAAGCATCGCTTTGACACGAAAATGTTTCTGTTTTGTTAAAAAAAAATGTTTAACTCTACCTATATAGTGCTACTTGTGTATGTTTATTAAATATATGGTCACTGTTTTTGATATCACCTTTATTTTTGATGTGTTGAAACGATAAGTATACAATAAAAAAGAAAACATTTATGGAGTTGGCTTTTCTTCTGATTGATTTTTGGAAATTACAGTGAAAAATTCAATAGATAATGAGAGATGCCTAATAGTAAACTTCATAGATTATGTAATGGACGCTTCAGGAAAGGTTAGGTATCGCCAACAATAGTTATAGAAAAAGGATGAGAATGTGTCAAACATACACTATTTTTTTCAGCCAAAATTTTAACACTTTATTTAGAAAGCTTTGACTGCTTTGAAAGCACACAGACCCCATTTATTTTTATTACTGATTAAAACCCTAATTGGACAATAAAAAATACCAAATTCAGGCTGTTCCATGTTGTTTTCAATTTCAATATTCTCAAAACCCCGTTCAACAACAATGCAATATATTAAATTATAAATATTTTTTAATTTTTATAACAATGTATGTAGGATATGACCTCAACAGTGAAATACATAATTATTACTACAGGAATAGTTATCTGTAAAAATGACTTGATATTTTATGTTTTGATATACAATAAAAAAAAAAATGTTTATCATGTAGAGGTATATAATAATTTTGTGATAACTATATTATTTTATTTTAACACCTAATTGATTATTGTAATTTCATATTTATTATGAAGATATAATAAAATGGTAACATACTTATATATTAGATTTTGATAAATAATGTACCTATGCTATGGGTAAATATATTTTATTGATAATCAAAGGACACATATCTAACAATATTTAACATAATTTCTATACAATTTATATAATTCACAAACAGATAAAATAAAAAACAATAATTTGAATAAAAAAATGAACTATATAATATAATCATTTGCTCAATAAGAAATTATGTGAGTAACAATATTAAATTTGTATAATTTCAGAAATACATTATTTTTACAAAATATAACTATTTACAACAATAATTAGACTTTTACCATATTTCTAATAAATAAAAATAAATTCTTATAAATTAATCACACTTGAAAACATTGAAACATTAAATTAAAAAAATAATAATAATAAGTAATGCAGAAAAAACACAATCATATTAAGAAGAATTACTAATGAGCTAACAATTTAACCATTGAGCATCTTGGACTCTATAATATAATAGTATGATAGTCAACCATCAACTATGCAATACAACAATACTACATGTTAAATAAATTAACTTAGATTCAATCTCTAAACATTTTAATTAGAATAAGAAATAATGCAAATATTGTCATTGCCTTTGTAGCATATTGTCCTTACTATAAATATTGGCACATAGTTATTATAGGATATGTAAATAAATTAAATACAATATATATTATTAACGGTTAAAGTTATTACAAACATTTTTTCAAAATATATAATTAAATACATTTTTTTTTGTGATAGCGAAGAACACGAAAAAAAATTGAATTTAACAATATTATGTATTGAGGTAAAAATAATTTGTACGATTAAAAATGTTTAAATTTAATAACACATAAATATTAGATATTGTCATTAGTTTAAAATGTCTTGAGAATACATTACTAAAGTAAACCATTGAATTAAAAAATAACAATTATTTTATTTATATATTTACAGTAGTCTCATTAATCCGAATGGTATTGGGGAAAGCAGTTATTCGGATTATTGATTTGTTCAAATTATCTATGATCATATCTAGATGACGTAGGCATGCAATGTACGTCAATGCATATAACAATATTATTATTGTTGTATAGTTCTAAAAAATATATATCTGTAATTATAGTGATGCAATAAATATCAAGCCCATTTGGATTAACCTGTGTTTGGATTATCAAGATCCTACTGTATATATTTGTCATTCATTATATAAAACATTATGAAAACAAATAAATAAAATAATAATATATCAATTGCCATCATCTGAGATTTAAGACTAATTAGCTTTAATTAATAACAATATTTTAATATGCACAAATGAGCTACTGTGTTTCCATTTCACTGTAAGGTTAAAACAAAAAAAAAATTGGTAATAACTGTGTACATGTATTATAAGAGTTCTAATTTATGATGAAAGTGAAAGTTGAGAAGTAAAATGTAAATATAATAACTTACAATACTTATACATTATTTACATATAAATAAATTAATGGAATACATGAAGTAATTTAAAAGAATTTCAAGATGAATACAGATAGTGTTTAAACTTGGTAAGATTATTACTAAAATTGTACAATAATAAAAATTAAATGCTAAATAAATAAAATGTATTATAATCAAATACAAATTATTGTAGATATTTCATGTATAACTTAACTTATTTACTAATGAAAATCTAAAAATAGATAATTGCCAAGACTCCAATTATTTAAACTATTGAAATGTGATGATTATTGATATTTAATATACAAGTCTCCATAAAAATGATTATATACTGTGTACAAAAACCCTAAATTATAAGTTTAAATTAAAATATTTGGAATGCAAAAAAGTAATATTTGTCAATCATATTTTTTTTTTTTAGGAACAGCAACAAAACAATCACACTGTAAAATATATTCATTTGCCAGTCCAATGTAGTCATTTAGACATTACATCTGTTTGGACCGACTACAGTGCTTGGTCATTGCATACTACCATACTTTTGATTTTGGGGTGTAGCCAAATTACCAATTTGTTCTTCACTGCCATCATACTCTGAATAGTCTTGAGTACGGTTAATTGCTTGGCTTATAGCATCACGCAACCGCTCTCTAAATGTTTTGTATTCCATGTCTGAGTTATTGGCAAAATCAAAATCTGCTACTTCTACCATATACCTATAAAAATTAATGTTGGTATATAATATTTTAATGATTATTATGAAAAATAATTTCTTTAAGACAATAGAAAATGAAAAATGTATAAAAAAATTTTTTTAAATTTATTATTATAATTATTAAAAATTAATTTTGTAGTAGCAATTTTTTTGTATAGAATACTAAGTACAGGGTCCGGCAAAAAATCTCCCTTATTTATAGTGGTATATGTGCCACTTTTAGTAGATGTAATAGTAAGGAACAAAAAAAAAAAAAAAAATGAAATAAAAACCAGCAAAAAATAATAAAAATAAAACGTGATTTTATTAATTTTTAAATTTAAATTTTTTAATGTGATCACCTAACCTAACCTAACCTAACCTTGGGGATATTTAAAGGCACGGTGTAAGATCATCGCCCTGTACCCCTGCAAGCACTTAAAGAGCCTATCACCAGGCATTGGCCTCCAGCATTACTATTATTATTATTATTATTTATTATTTATTATAATCAACGCGCCAGATGGCTTTTACAAAATTAGCAGACAAGAAGTACATTAACACGAAGAGTTATGGAAAACTATTGGGAAAGGCTTCATAAATGTGTGAACAATGGAGGACACCACTTAACCAATATAATGTTTAAAATAAAGTTTTTAGTTAAGAGAAAGCAGACAAAATATAAAGTTTTATGATATCTTGAGTTGTTTAGATAAATAGTATTTAACTATTAATAGTACCTCGATCTGTTTTGAAAGTAATAAGCTATTCCAAATACAACAATTATTACTGCAATTGAACTGAAAGTTACTGGTACGACAATGACAGATATTTGTGGTTGTTTTTGTACTGAAAGGTATAAAAAAAATTACACATACAATATACAAAATGAAAAAAAAATGGGACCTGTCCAATGTGTAATCTACCGATAAATGGCTGGTCCAATGAGTGATATACCGACTATAAACATTTATATATACTACTTAAAACAGTTATATACTTACTTCGTACTATAATGTTAATTGCTATATTAATTTTTTTATCAGATTTAAAAATTACTTTTTCTGTATAAATATAACAATCATCATTATAGCACAGAATAGATTTCATCTATTGTGTGATTATAGTACGAGTAAGTACAGTACTATTTTAAGTAGTATACATGTACATTTCGGTAGATCACACATTAGGCCAGCCATTTATTTGTAGATCACACATTGGACCGGTCTCCAAAAAATATATATATACCTAGTCATAATTTATAATTACCTTTATAAATATTAATTCCAATAGGTGTTACGACTTTTGAAACATCATTAGCCAAATTTACAATTAGTGTATAATTAGTAGGCTCACGGAAATAATGTACAAATTGCATTTGACATTGCACTAAATTTCTGTCCGGTATACAAGAATCATTACTAGTTTCATTATAAGGTCCTTGAACATAATGTGCACAATAGCGGAAGGGGCCACTACCATTACAGTTTACCTATTAATTAATGAATGTTTAAATTAATAATGTTACAATTTACAAAATAATATTTTAATTACCAGAAGATTTAACATTTCTCCTTCTTGTATCCACACTTTTCCTTGAGTCTTAACATTTGCAATTGGATCTAAGAAAACGTAAGCTTTTATTATTTTATGCTAACTAAAAACTAATAACAAACTGCAAGTTATTTAAAATCAATATCCACACTAATATTTACCTTTGGTAAGCACAGAACGACTAAAATATCCATATTTTTGTTGGTCTTTTAAAGGAACTGCAGATAATAATAATTCAAACTGATTTTTTTGTTCACAGTCTGAAGTAAAAGTTGAATTGATTATATGATGAGAAAATATAACATCAGTTTTAGAAGGTGCTTTAGTGGTAGAAGACGTAGATAGAGTAGCATCAATAGTAGAATTATTAGTAGAAGTAGAATTATTTGGATTGACTGTGGTAGTGGATACTATTGGTGTAGGTGTAGTTATAGATATAGATGAGGGAATATTGGCTACTACAATGCCAAGTATTTCATGCTGAATGCCTGGTTCAGTATAATTACTAGAAAATGTATAGCTTGTTGTATTTTCTTGGTAGATACAATCAACAAACCAGTAAACAGAAGTTGAATTGGCACTTTTATTAAGATAATCTAAATCGGCAGTATTAATTTCAACTCGGTGAACAGTTTCTAAATTAGTTGACACATAAATAGTTCGTGGAGAATTTTTTGAAATATTTGTATTATTTTGAAATAGTTGAAGTACACCATTCAAATTTTCTGTAATAAAAAATGTATAATAGTCATATAAATCATTTCTTAAAATAATATATTTTCTTTTACCCATAATATATATTACATATTTGTTCTCAGGGGCGTACCCAAGGGGGGGGTTTTCGGGTCTGGACCCCCCCCCATGGATTGACAAGATGGATAAGGTGCAAACCACTGATTGTATATTGTGTAATTTTTTTATACTTTTTTAAATGTTAAAAAAATTTGGACCCCCCCTTTGAAAAATTCCTGGGTACGCCCCTGTTTGTTCTAAATAAAATTATATATAATTATGGATATTTTTTATTTGATAAAAAGAAGTGATAACATGTACAGTAATAGAAGAATTTGCCTTCTTAGTTCTAAATGTTAAAACTAACTAGATTATAATGTAAAAATGTTACATTAATATATATTTAATTTGTAATCTTAAAATGGCTAAATATCAAATATTTAAATATATATAATTAAATCTAATTAATAATGATATATTATATAATATATCATTACAATATGTTTATATTTTTATTTTTTTAACTATAAATTTAAAAATAATTTCACATAAAATAATTATATAATATGTTACCTGTAACAATTAACTGGCCACGACCACTAGTAATTGGATGATAGATGAAAGGAAGTAATTGCTGTTTAACTTCTACTTTATATCTATAATTTGAAGGTCCAGTTGTTGTATCAAATGCTATGTAGAATATTGCCACACAATTTTTAATCTGAGTCTAAAATTGGGAAAAAATCAAAAATTTAATTATTTCCAAAATTTAGAAATAAATCTAAATAATAAGCACTAATTAGTAATTATAAGTTGGTTCAATGTTAACTTTAGTACTGATTTATAATTATTAATATTATAAACTACAACAAGATATACAGATATTGAAATACTTAGAATAAAATTTGGTATTTTTTAAAGTAGTATTTATTAACATGTGTATATTTATATAATACTATGAGATAATAATACATTTTCATGTTTTCTATGAAATTTAATTTTGTATTTATTAATATATATAAATTTATATTATATGCTATAAGTTAATACATTTTTATGTTTCTATGAATATTAATTTTATACTACGTATAATACATTGTTTCATGAATTATTATTATAAATATTATATTTGCAACTAAAATCTGGCACACAGCCTTGCAACTACAAGTAGAATGTCATCTAAGATTAAGACCTCATGTAAACATGAAATGTAAAAAAAACAATTCAACAGACAATTACCTACATATAAAACAAAAGTAAAAACATCTTTATCTGAAAAAACTAATTTATTTATTGTATTTACCTATTTTTTATCTAGTATTACATAGAACAATTAACAAATTTATGAAATATTATTTTGAAACATTAAATGTTTTGATCCATAAAATTAAAAAAATGCATGCGTTGATAATATGAGTATCATAATACAGTATTTATATTGTTTTATTAATAATATTTGCATTTATACTTATTAAAAAGCATTTAATAGCTTATTATAACATGCATTTATTAAAAACCATATCTCAACGTTTCATCCAGTATCACTAAAGTCTATAGATCAGAAATTACATCAACTTGGTACATAATTCATTATACAACATAATTACACACATACGTTGACTACTATATTAGTTAACAACTGTTTACCCTCCAAGGAGTTATCATAACAAATAAATAACACTTAATTTGCAATAGTAACATACAGTGTTACATTAAAAAAGCGGGTAAGTGGGTATCGCTCTGCTGTATATTAGGGGGTGGGGTGGACCTCAGACTATGGAAGGTTAAATTTGAATGCAATGATAGGTATCATTGTATACGAAAAACGATTCTGAACGAAGATGATTTGTCAGTTTAGGATATATTATATTTAAATATTGTCAAATATTCTATTTTGAAACAAATAGTATAGTTTTTATATTATGTTACTATGGTTACTATGGCCAACATTCGCATTATGAGCGTATGAAATTTAATTTAAATTTTGACATATTTCGTATAAATTCGAACTTTAAACACTTATAAAAAAAAATTGTGACTAACGATTTCGGATTTTTTTTTATCACTTTAAGAACAACTTATAAGAAACCTTGTATTAAATTTTCAAGATTTTCTGGCCACCCAAAAATTTTTTATCGGCATTTGAAGAAAAAAAAACTTAGAAAAGTCGAAAATTTCAATTGTCTATTAGTAGCTTAAAAATGGTCAAAATATTTTGAAAATTTAACTGTAAAGAGATAACCATAATATAAACATTTGCTGAAAATTTCAAGTATTTACAATGATTAGTTTTTGAGTTACAGCAAAATCAAAAAATCGATTTTGTCGAAAAGTGGTTTTTCCGTAAAATTGCCATTTTTCTGTCATTTTTTTTTTGTTTTTCTCGATTTTTTTGAAAACTATTAGAAAATTTTAATTTTGACCCCCCTAAAGTACCAACTAGATTCAATTCCCTATTCATAGAAAAAAAAAAAAAAAAAAAAAAAAAAAAAAAAAAAAAAAAAAAAAAAAAAACACACATCATTGTAAAAGCAATACATTCATCACTTCGTTCAGAATCTAAAAATGTAGTTTTAAGATTTTAAATAATTAACAAACATATAATTTAAATCAGGTAAGTTATACTCTATTTCAAAGTAGGATACACCAGTTCTAAGCACTTTTTCCCTTACCACCAGTCACTACCTATGCCGTAATGTGTGAGATGCATGCCACCAGACGAAAACCGGTTGCTGCATAGTGTATTCTACTTTAAGACAGAATATATAAATGTTTAAACAGTAAAATGACAAACAGATTCTACTTGATGTTAAAAAAATATATATAAAAATTAAATGTTTAATAACATACTTCCAATGTATGCTTTGGAAATGCATCATCTTCATAGGAAAATAACAGATTTCCCTTAGCACAAACACCATTGTCATCAACAACTGTAGCATTCAGGGTGACTGTTGAACCGGTGGTTACAGGACTGTTATTGTTCAGTAATAGTTGATAACCATCAACTAGAATAGGTAAATAATAATAAGGAAAAGATCACAGTTAAAAAAAAGTCAATTGACCTATTACATATGGATAGTCTACAAAAATGGTGTTAATACTAACCATCCGTGTGACTCCAAAATAAGATTGTTAACACTAAATACCATTTCGATTTTCCTATCATAACTAACGGCGCATTCGGAGCAATGATCTCAAGAAATTTAAAGAAAACAAATTAATTTTTAGATGTAGTGATATTTAAAAATGTTATAAAGGTAAAACAATTTTAAAAAACTAGCAAACAATTAATGTTAATTACTCAATAATTAATACAGAAACATACACAACACTAAAACAATCATAGAATAGAATCTCTATTATAGATATTAGAATTTAGAATGGTCAACAATCCGTATTGTTTTGATGAAAGGAAACTATAGAACGAATGTGTAGTACACGACACTGGTACCTACTACGATTTTAGTTTGAGTTATGACTAATGAAATGAATGCAAATTGCAAACAGTGTTATTGTTAATACAAATCCTAATGTTATCAATCTTGTTCCGGGCTTATCGCCCTAGTGCTCAACATATGTTTTATATAATATTTATTGAAATGGATAGATAGCGCTGATAAAGTGGTAGTCCATGGTTTAAGATAGACTATTTTAAACCGTCTGGTAGTCGCACGTTTCCAGTTTTCATATCCAATAATATTGGTATTACGTTGTATTCTGTGCCTATAGCCTACAGGTTATTATAGGCAATAAGCATTAGATTTAGTATTTAGATCATGTACGTTGTACGTATATAATCTAAGCTATAGGCAGTGCCGTGTTTAGGATTTCTTTAAAGGAGGGGATATAATTAAAATTTTCGATGCCAAACGGCTCAAGATTGTATTACCTACTGAATAGTGAATACTGATAGAGTGATAAATAGAAAAAAACATACTATAACCACTACTGACTACTATATGTAATAACTACATAGTAGTTCGTGACTATATGTCTATAAATAACCATATAAAATTAGCTAAAAAAAAAGGTGGGTCGAGGCCAAGGGGGAGATATGTCTCCCTAATCTTCCCCCGTACATACGCCACTGGCTATAGCCCTATAGGAGTATTGGCTATAGATGGATGTTACAGGTAACATTTATCTGAATTAAGACGACACTACTGGTAGTACGACTGTACGAGTAATACGACACACTGGCCACAGAAAGTCAACAACAGGACTTAGTGCCGATTGGCGAACTATACTTCTATAGTAATTAGTAGTATATACATCGACAAACAGCCGATTGGGTCGTGTACTCGTGGGGCATGTACCAGTTACCCTCAACTAAATGTACCAGTTGCCCCCAACTGAATGTACCAGTTGCCCTCACATGTTAATATATACACGATTACAATATATAGCCCGTAAAATAGTGGAGGTAAATATACAAATAATAAATAAATTATGACAAAAGTTCATAATAAATAATTTAATTATACCTAATACCAATAGTGGCATATTCAATGTGATAATTTGTCAAAAAAAATAGTATAAAATGATAGACAAAAATATTCATAGTAAATAATTTAATTATAACACTAATAGTGGCATAATATTCAATGTGATAATTTGTAATCATAGGAATTTGTTTATGTATTATTATTTATTATTATTGTATTATTGACATTTTTATATTTACCTCCCCTATTTTACGGACTATATATTGTAATCGTGTATATATTAACATGTGAGGGAAACTGGTATATTCGGTTGGGAGCAACTATAGTACATTTGGTTGAGGGCAACTGGTATATTTTTAAAATCCTGATAACAGTCGTGGGGGGCAACTGGTCAACACCCGTACTCGTGTACCTACTCCGACGGGGGCGGAAAAGATTTAAACGGGCCAAAAAATCTTTTGTATGTTTAAAAAATGTACCGTTCGCTATGTTACATATGTTTACAATTCAAATAACATTTAAGTAAAAGCTTCAAGATCTTACGTTAAGTAATTTTTTAAAAATAACAAAAATCGAAAATTATTTATTATACTCTATTCCACCTAAGAGTGAAACGCTTTCGAACATGCAGACTGAGACTGAACCGCTGATAAGTGTCTGACCCCCCCTCCCCATGTGATGGCTAGCGATGACTGTCGGTCAATCACAGAAAGTATAGCCATCACATGGGAGTCAAACACTTATCGGCGGCTCAGTCTCAGTCTGCATGCGCGAAAGCGGTTCACTCTTAGGTGGAATAAAGTATAGTAAAACGTTATTTTACACGTGTATTTTTGATTTCAAATTAAAATTAAAACTTTAAACACTCGTAAAATTGTTTAAATTGAATAATCATCAAACTTTTTTATAATTATTCTAAGCTTAGGGTTACCATTAGTACTCTTTTAAGAGTACATGTACTCTTATGAGCTCTTAAAATTTTTGTACTCTCACTTTTTTTATATTGGCAACAATGTACTCTTTTTTTCTATTTCTATTTAATTTAGAAAATACCGAAATTTCACAAGTCAAAATAAACTAATCTAATAAAGTAATAACATAAATATTAAATATAAATTTGTTTATGATCACGGTTTGTGTTATTTGAAAAAATGGACAGCCAATTTCGATCAATTTAACTGTCTAAAATGGATGTCTTTAAACACCAAACCTTTATGGACTGATATAGAAAATAGCATTTTATTTTTAAACAAATATGATCTACAATTAAACGACTCTTTATTATATTTTGATCAATCTCAAAAACTTAAATTTGTTTTTGTCACAAATGGAAAAAAATGAAGATTTTTTGTCATTATTATCGGATAAAAAGTGGGTGAAATATTTTGAACAAAGAAGCTATGATACATCTTCAGAACTATTAAAAATATGCACGTTTTACTTCGCCATACCTGCTCAAAATGCCAATGTCGAAAGAATATTTAGACTTCTACCCGATTCTGTAAAACATTTGTTGATAACACAATACAATTTTAAGCATTTTGACTGTACTCAGTTTTATGATTATTGTATTAAAGACAAAAGTTTGCTATCAAAAATTCGAAACAGTAATAAATATTAAATACTTAACATATATCTTAATCAAATACCTATGTAATTGAAATTATAAATAAAAACTGATTATTTACCAAATATATGATAATATAATGTATTTCAGTATTAAATATTTCATACATAATTTAGTATACTCGTATAAAATGTCTTGTTAATTAAATAAATATTAATTATGAAAGTAGATTTTTCATATTATGCTTTATATATTATTATGTACTCTTTTCTTAAAGACACAATGTGGTAACCCTATCTAAGCTTATGGACAGCATAATATTAAATTTTCAATTCTTAGCTTTTGATAGTAAAATATTTATAAATTTTTAACTACCAAATAGTGAAAAATATTCATGATTTTGACGAATTTTTGTCAATATTTGAACTTCAAATGCTAATAAAAAAAAATTGTGCCTATGTATTTTTGTAATTTTTGAATGAGAGTTAGAACAAGTTATGTGGACCCTTCAATTAAATTTTTAAGTAATTTGTCCAAGCTAAATTTTTTTTATCAACATTTATAAAAAAAAAAATAAAAAAAAATTGAAAATTTCAATTGTCTACAAATAGCTCAAAAACAGTCAAAATATTTTGAAAATCAAATCACGTAAAGAAAATGGCAATCTAAATAACTGGTAAAATTTTCAAGTATTTACGACTTATACTGATTGAATAACAACAAATATCAAAAATCGTTTGAGGCTAAATCGATATTTAACGTGGTTTTGTAAAAATTTAAATTTCAAACACTCATAAAAATTTTGTCTGAATCCGGTAGAGTTTTTTTTACAGATATTTGAAGAAAAATGTATGGAGAACCTTGTACCAAATTTTCAATACTTAGTTATAAAAGAAAAAAATTTTACGATTTTTCAACCACAAAATTACTTGCAAATTTTCGCAATTTTGACAAATTTCGTATAAATTTGAACTTTAAGCACTTATAAAAAAAAATTGTGACTAACGATTTCGGATTTTTTTTTATCACTTTAAGAACAACTTATAAGAAACCTTGTATTAAATTTTCAAGATTTTCTGGCCGGCCAAAAAATTTTTATCGTTATTTTAAAAAAAAAATACTTAGAAAAATTGAAAATTTCAATTGTCTATAAATAGTTCAAAAAAAGTCAAAATTCTTTGAAAATTTAACTGTGTATGGAGAACGCTAATATAAACATTTGATGAAAATTTAAAGTGTTTACATCGATTAGTTTTTGAGTTATAGCAAAATAAAAAATTCGATTTTGTCGAAAACCGGTTTTGCGTAAAAATTCCCGTTTTTCTGTCACTTTTTTTTTGTTTTTCTCGATTTTTTTGAAAACTGTTGGAAAATGTTTACTTTTCACCTCTATAATGCACCAAGGATATCCACTTTACCATCGGAAACCACCCCCAAAGTTTGAAATTAAAGCATTACTTCGACTAGTTATGCTGTACACAGACACAAAAAAAAACACACATCATTGTAAAATCAATACATTCATCACTCCGTTCAGAATCTAAAAGTAGGCAAATTGGTATAACCATTGATTTTATAACGTATAAGTGTACCACAATTTAAGATACTATCTTAAATCATGAAGAGTATCTATAACTATGAATCTATATTTTGTCGTATAAATGTTTAACAATAATATATTACTCACTAAATCATAAGTATTTATTTATAAAAAATTGTCTCACAAGTGAAAGACTACATTCTTTATGTTCATAAGATTCTATCCCTAGTATTCTTGTTTTATGTTCATCTTTAATAGTCTCATTAGAATTTTCATGTTTACATTCTGGCCACAAAATATCATAGTCTAATATTTTTTCTATAGCCCATTCTAATCGTTTCTTGATCATAGGTTTGATCATTTCAAGCCATTCTTCGCTTATTGTAGCATATTCAGATTTTTGCTTCGTAGTGATATCAACTGCAGATATTTCATCATTATCTGAAATATTTATCGAGTTACTTAGTTACTTATATATATCTAGAACGGTAATCGGTCAAAAAGTCCGTTTTAAAAAAAGTTGGACAAAAAGTCCGAAAATACAAAATATTTTATATAATTAATATTTATTTTAGGATTTTTTTTTTTTTTTATTGAACAAAACATGATATTTACAATCTGTATTTACAAGTTATACAATAAGTAAACGTGATGATGATTGATTAGCAGGAAGGCCAGGAAGGGGAAGTCGCCCAGTGGCGACACCCCGTGGAAAGCGATTTAAGGAGAGTGTAGGTCCCCTACACCAGTTCCTTTTCAGGCCCATGGGTGGATTACCCGGAATTTGATTGGATGATAGTTGGGTGATTATAGGATTAGAGTGAGTACTGAATGTTTGGTGTGTTTTTTTGTAGGTGATTTTGGCAAGGCTATTTAAGGTTGGAATGCAGATGTCTTTATGAAGTGATTCATTGGTAATATACCAAGGGGCACCTGATATTAGACGTAGACAGATAGACTAAAATGTCTGAACTGTTCTAGTATTCGAGGGTTTGGCTGATCTTCAAATTTGTATGCCATAGTTACCACATGGGTCTTAGAAGAGCCATGTATATTATTCTTTTAGTTTTTAATTTTAAGAATTTAAAAATGCTTATAGACATTATATATTATACACATTATATTAATATATTATTAATTTATTTCAATTTTCTTATTTTCATTCATAATTATATAATTTATTACAACATATTAGAACAACAACATCAACATTTATTTTTAACAAACAATGAATTTTATTTTATTTATAAACACGTTAATCTAAACAAAACAAAAAAAATAGTGTATCATAATTATAATAAAAAAATATAAATTTATCCTTATTATAGGTACCTACTTTACCTAACTATACCTAGGTAGTAGGTACTATACTGTTTATACTATAGTGGATCTCCGTTATATTTTTATTAGTTATACGAAAATATAATGTGTGTACCAGCATTTTTAAATTTTTAAAATAAATATTAGTTAGGTAGGTAGGTATATAAAATATTTTGTATATTCGGACTTCTTGTTCGATTATAAAAAATGAATCCGGACTTTTTGTCCAACTTTTTTTAAAGCGAACTTTTCGTCCGCGATTCATCTAAAACTAAAACACGTTTAAGTTCTATTTAATTTTAATATTTATTATTACCTTTACCTACATATTACATAAAAATATAAATAATTCAATAAAGGAAGTTAAACAAACTTAGGCATTTTTAAATAGATAAGTATAATATTGTCAAATATGCAACATTATTATGGAAAAAATCAAAAAAGTTAAACTTATTAGGTAGGTAGGTAAAAATAAGTTATTAGTTATTACCCATTATACTTGACAGATGACAGTAAGTTATCTATGTTATGTAAAGTCAGTGATTATTACTATTATTACATTGTCTTATCATATACACTATACAGATTACAGAATAATATATTATACAAAGTGGATTATAGGATATTATATATCGTATCGATAAAATAAAATAGAATTGTTTTATACATAGGTATTTCCTTTGTTTTGAAAACTGTCGAGTGCAATATTAATCCATAAACATTTAGTATTAAGTAGTAATTATTAACGAATATTTGATACTGCATACCGAATATAATTATCGAGCTCATATCCATTTACAAAGTATTTACTATTTAGTATAATAGACTATATTATCCTTATTCCTTAGTATTTAAATTTTAAAATTAAAATAACTCCCGAAGTTTTTTCGTTAGGCACTATATATTCTTTTAGATTTGTTTTAGTTATCTTTAGTATTTTTAATTTTAGTAATAATTATGATAAAATTTGTATCTATTACATTTTCAATCATTAGCTATAAAAATTAAATATTTCATAAATTTTTAATTACCTACACAATTATTTATAAATTATTATGATTTTGATGAACTTTATCAAAATTTAAACTTTGAATAGGTTCCTAATAAATTAAACTACTATTTAAAAAAAAATGTCCATGTGTTGATCTTTAATATTTTTAATATTTATAATAAAAGCTTATGATGAATACGTTTAATTAAATTTTCAAGCTTTTGACCGAGTGAAATATTTTTATTTAAGTTTATAGAAACAATTTAAAAAAGCGGGTAAGTGGGTATCGCTCTGCTGTATATTAGGGGGTGGGGTGGACCTCAGACTATGGAAGGTTAAATTTGAATGCAATGATAGGTATCATTGTATACGAAAAACGATTCTGAACGAAGATGATTTGTCAGTTTAGGATATATTATATTTAAATATTGTCAAATATTCTATTTTGAAACAAATAGTATAGTTTTTATATTATGTTACTATGGTTACTATGGCCAACATTCGCATTATGAGCGTATGAAATTTAATTTAAATTTTGACATATTTCGTATAAATTCGAACTTTAAACACTTATAAAAAAAAATTGTGACTAACGATTTCGGATTTTTTTTTATCACTTTAAGAACAACTTATAAGAAACCTTGTATTAAATTTTCAAGATTTTCTGGCCACCCAAAAATTTTTTATCGGCATTTGAAGAAAAAAAAACTTAGAAAAGTCGAAAATTTCAATTGTCTATTAGTAGCTTAAAAATGGTCAAAATATTTTGAAAATTTAACTGTAAAGAGATAACCATAATATAAACATTTGCTGAAAATTTCAAGTATTTACAATGATTAGTTTTTGAGTTACAGCAAAATCAAAAAATCGATTTTGTCGAAAAGTGGTTTTTCCGTAAAATTGCCATTTTTCTGTCATTTTTTTTTTGTTTTTCTCGATTTTTTTGAAAACTATTAGAAAATTTTAATTTTGACCCCCTTAAAGTACCAACTAGATTCAATTCCCTATTCAAAGAGGGGCTGAAGTCAAAAATCGGAGCATTATTACTGCTCCAACTGTTGGAGTCAGACACAAAAAAAAAAAAAAAAAAAAAAAAAAAAACACACATCATTGTAAAAGCAATACATTCATCACTTCGTTCAGAATCTAAAAGCGGGTAAGTGGGTATCGCTCTGCTGTATATTAGGAGGTGGGGTGGACTTCAGACTATGGTAGGTTAAATTTGAATGCAATGATAGGTATCATTGTATACGAAAAACGATTCTGAACAAAGATGATTTGTCAGTTTAGGATATATTATATTTAAATATTGTCATATATTCTATTTTGAAACAAATAGTATAGTTTTTATATGTTACTATAGTTACTTTATAGTATCTGTTTATTAATTAAAAAAGTATTAGGCAACATACGCATAATAAGAGTATGAAATTTAATTTAAATTTTGAAATATTTCATATAAATTCGAACTTTAAGCAATTATAAAAAAAAATTGTGACTAATGATTTCGGATTTTTTTATATCACTTTAAGAAAAACTTAAGAAACATTGTATTACATTTTTAAGATTTTCTGTAACTGTAAAGAGATAACCATAATATAAATATTTGGTGAAAATTTCAAGTATTTACAATAATTCGTTTTTGAGTTACATCAAAATCAAAAACTCAATTTTTTTGAAAACTATTTGTAAATGTTTACTTTTGACCCCCCAAAGTACCAACTAGAAGAATTTTCCTATTCAAAGAGGGGATGAAGTAAAAAATCGGAGCATTCTTACTGCTCCAAATGTTGTCGTCAGACACATAAAAAAAAAAAACACACATCATTGTAAAATCAATACATTCGTTTAGAATCTAAAATTTAAAATTGCAGAAAATATCTATTAAATCTATTAATAGCTAAAAATAGTTCAAAATATTTTGAGTTTTATTATGTACCAATAGAAAATTCAAAATATATACATAAATATTAAATAGGTATTTTTTTCAAGCATCTACGGTTATTCGTTTTTGACTTTTTGTTTAACATTAAAAAAAAAAAAAAATAACAAAATTGATTTTCTATTACTGATTTTTGTGTAAACATTTACGTTTTTCTAATTATGTATTTTTTGATAATTTTGAAAAATGAAAAGTATTAATAATTTTTACTTAAAATTTTGATTTTACAAACCACCAACTAGATCCAATTTTTGTCAAAAACCACCCCCTGGGGTTGAATTTTTTAAGCTTTCACTAACCCTATGCGCTAAATTAGTGATGGTAGACAAAAAAAGTACCTACACATATAATACAATTTTCATCATCTCACTCAGAATCTAAACTAATATCACTACAAAAAAAACGTATAATATAATATTGTTGATTTAATAAGATATAGGTATTTAAAGATTACCTAGGTACCTGAATCGTTTATTACTAATTTTGGTTGATTTTCAGCAGATATTGTATAAATTTCTTGACAGACTTCATCATGATCAAATTCGTAAGTACTCACTATCAAATCAATACAATCCATTGTTATATACATGATTTTATGTGCGTTTAATTCGTGATTATTCATTTGACTATGCTCAAAAACAATTTCTTTTTTTAACAATGCAACAGCTGTTTGACTAATTAAATTTAAGCATTTTTCTTGAAGTGGTTGTTTTAGTTGCATACATTGGTATAAAAGTTCTTCAATACTTTTAGAATTCTCTGTTTGTAATATATGGTAAAGATATGTCATCTTTTCGTCATGGTAATGATATTTTTCAATAAAAGACGACTTGTCTTCTAAAAATACATTTTGATGATCTTTATTACTTGTTGATTTGGTAAGTAATCCATTGCATTTTTCAGATAATATAGTATTTTGCAACTAAAATTTTTTTAATTTTTGGTTGAATAATGTAGGCATTTTTATGACAATGGCTATCTTGTGAATTTAAATTAACTTAAAGTCTTAAAACTAATTTTTAGAATTTTTTCATGTATCTAATCTAAGTAGCAAAGGAAATGATTTCATAAACATTTACAATAAATTACTCTTGTTTCTTAGCTAGATCCAATAATGATTGGTTTACCTATAGGTAGGTATTATAATTAAATAGGTACCTACCTATCTAGACACTAGCTAGAATTTATAAGTAGGAACAAAATTTTTAACTCCAAAAAAAATTGTAATATGATGTTAAAATTGTATACAAAAAACATTAAAATAGTTTCCTTATATTCATAGGCGGATATTGGGGGGAACTTGGGGGGCTTAAGCCCCCCCAGAACGTAGTCAAGCTCCCTCGGAAGGTTCTAGTATCTGTAGTATATCTTCTAGTATCTTTGAAGTGTCTAATAATGTGTTGACGCTAATGGATATGGTAAAAATGTCAAGCCCCCCACGGATATGACCAAATATCCGCCTATGCTTATATTATTCTTTTGAAAAATAATATTTTTAAGTCTTACACAAATTCATTGAATCATTAGAAAAAATATGTTCTTATTGTATAAATAAATAATTTAAAAAAAACATTTGTAAAGATACCTTGGAGGCATGAACTCATTTAGTTTCAAAATAAAAATATATAAAAATTTTTTCTCATAACATAAAAAATATTTTAAGATAGGTTAGTCGTAAGTATGCTAAATAAACTAAAATAAATACTTCCTAACCTATTAAATATACAAAAAGATACTTTCGCTTTTAAACTCTACTGAATGAATCGTCTGTTTTTTTACTTAAACAAAACTGCATAATATTTTAATCAGAGAGAAATGTAAAATTGTTTACTCCTCAATATCTGAAATCTAATAACAAATGGGTAGGTAGGTAGGTAGATACCTACCTATTAAATACTTTATTATTAATGTGTATAATATATAGGACATAGGTATACAGTAGGTAACCTTCCTATATATTATATATGTAGATACTAGATACTAGGAATTTACCTAAATGGGCTAAATTACTATTATATTTTATATCATATTAGTTTTAAATAAAAATGTTAAGATGTAAACATATATAAACTTATTATGTAGGTATTTAATATTTAAGTACCTTGTTACTTTGTTTAAAATTTACATAAGTAATTAGGTAGTTATTTCAATGAAAAAATAAAGTAAGTAAAGATACTTATAGAAATACATGTTGGTTTAATTTAGGGTTATAGCGATACAATTAATTAATACTTACCAGAAATACAAAATATTATAAAGGTACAGGTAATATATAACCTTAAGGGGATTGGAAACGTTGATTTTCTGTCTTTGTCTTACACACGTGGAATATAGGAAAAATAGCAATACGCGCCTAGCAAAAATTAAGGTACTTCTAGTTGTTCGATTTAAAATATGTAAAGATGATTGAATTGGTATACAAGTTTACTTTGCATCGGTCGAAGTATATTTTTAATATTTTCAATATATATTTAATAAAAAAAAATTGACAAATTTATTAAATTTAAAATATTTATTCTCATCAAAATATTTATTTTAAACAATAAAACAATAGAAAAAGTGCTTCGACCGATGCAAAGTAAACTTGTATACCAATTCAATCATCTTTACATATTTTAAATCGAACAACTAGAAGTACCTTAATTTTTGTCAGGCGCGTATAGCTATTTTTCCTATATTCCACGTGTGTAAGACAAAGACAGAAAATCAACACTTCCAATCCCCTTAAGTAGTAGGTTTAAAAATTTTTTTTAGTAAATACCTAGTTGTTTACAAATTGTATTAATATTGGCTAAGGTCAAGGTTATTAATTATGTACCTACCAACAACATTGAATATAATATATATATTACATAGTCCATAGGTAGATACCTAGGTACCTACTTACTTGTACTATAGATGATATGTTGTTAACATTAGAAATAGCACATCCTTGTAAAGGTACACTGATCCTAGCTATATGATCAAATTTCTTCAAAATATTTAATTGCAAAAACCACATTTCTCTGTGAGGTCCAGTTCGTGTAGGTCTGAATAAAACAGTTAAATGTTTAATTTGTCCGGGACCCAAGGTATAGGTCCTGGTGTCAAAAAAAAAACATTTTTTTTGTTTTTGTTTTAAAAAACAATCATATTTTGTAGTGGTATATTCTTCTTTTATCCATTTATAGTTGACACTTATTTGACCACAGTTTTCTATTATTATCTCATCCCAAGAATCTTCATTTATTTTTACAATATTAACTATTTTTGGTTTTGTTTTTAACTCAGTTGTACAAATAGTACTGTCATTAATTGATTGTATTATATAATCATTTACTCTAACATAAATAAGTGCAATATTACACTTGTTTTTTTTAAGAGCAGACTCAACATAAATTGATGGAATAGTACCTTTATAATCAAATTTGTGCTTCATAGCTTTTTTAAGAATATTTTCCCCAATAATAGCTAATTTCTCAGAACTTTTAAAAGGTATTAAATTTTTTAAAGTATTTAATTCATTATAAAGCAACACTTTATTAGGTGTTAGCAAATCAAAGCGAGCATCTTTCTTTGTGTTCGATAAACCTTTTTCAGTATGTATTACATCTGGTATGTATATACTTGTAAAATTTTTTATTTCTTTAGCGATAGAATAAGGAAAATCAGCACAATATTCATTATTGACTTTTAACTTGAGTGCTACATCAACCAGCCATTTACATTCAACTTTTGATCTGAATTTATCAGATTTATTCATTAACAATGATGTAGAACTACGACATACCTATAAAATATATTTTTAAAATGTATACATTTTATAGCTAAATATTTACCATTAAACCAAGGTATTTATGCTGTTGTTTTCTTATTTTAAGCCATCTATTCCAATTTCTTAGACTTTTACTTTCAACTACATCTCCACACAACATAATTTCATCAGCTGTTTCAACAGGTACATATTCCCATTCATCATTTTGATTACAAGACATTTTTATTATACAAGTATCAAATTTATGTTAGATTAAATATTTCATAAAAGAAATAAAATTAAACAAAATATTTTCTATGACAACCAAATTTTATAAATCAAAAACAAAAATAACTTAAGTCAATAAATGTATAGAAGATGAATAATAGTTAGTAGTAAAATTTAAAAAAAATACTTTAAATTCTAGTTTATACCTATATTAATGTTGCCTTTTTAAATCTATAGAGAAATACTAAATTGGCATGACGATTCATGCATAATAACAATGAGTCTTGGTAAAACCTGTTTAAATTGTGCAGTACATTTAGAAACAAATGCTTTTTTTTCTGTAAAATTTGTGTTAAGTTTATATGTATAATAGTATAATAATCTAGCATTAGTAATGAATCATTCAAATCCTAATAGTGAAATGAGAAATAAATAAAAAAAAGACACAGAGATGAAATATTTTAACGCAGCCAAAGATTGATTTTTATTCAAATGAGTTAACAAAAATGATTTTAGTACTAATTTTCTTTGCTATATATAGAATGATCGGTATTCGTTTAGTATGTGACCTACCGGTCGCGTGACCTACCGTATTAGGTGAACGTTTTGTATGCGTGACCTACCGGTCCGGTAATTAATTTAAAAACATACAAATTAAAAATTATATAACTAGACGTTATTTTATTATTACAGATAACGGATTATATTCAATATCAGTCAAAATATATTATTATTACAAATTACGGATTATATTTAATATCAGTCAAAATTAATTTAAAAATAGTTACAATTAAAAATTATATAATTAGGTTATTTCACTATTACAGAATATCAGTATAAAAAAATGCATAAAATTAAATTATGTTTGGCAATACACTTTTTGTACATCGCTTAAAAAATAAAAATTTTAAAAAAATTGTATCTTGCCTGTTGATAGATCGATACCATGCCTCAATTAAATGACGTGGCAACATTTCAGCTGATGTTCCATGCATTTTTCGAAGGATTTTAGTTTTTAATACTCCCCATGAACATTCAATTGCTTGTGTGTGAGCTCCAGTAGTTGGATCAACAAAATTTTTTGAATGGTTTACTGTTCTATGATCATATCCTATATTTTTTAAACAAGAATATGCTCTCCATTCATCTGACATTATAATAGAACCAGGTAATATTTCTTTTTCGATAATCGGAATTAAAGTTTCTCTATCACGTTTTTCTACAACAAAAAATCTTCGTTCCAAATTATCTCCGATTTTACTACATAATCCGAATACCCAGGGTCCTTCTAGTCGACGTCCATAATTTCTGTTTGATGTAGGTAGGTAAATTAGCTAGGTTTATTTGATTTTCTTGATCACTGTCAGAATGGAAGTCTGCTGAGTTATCTTGTACTTGTTCATGACGCAGATCACCTAGCAGCAGTCTTCCTCGGTTATACTTTCTTCTTCCTCTCAATAACGATTCATCAATTTGTACCACTATATTTTGTCCTCCCATCTTTTCACGTTTTTCAAATAATGAACAACACACGTCTCTACACAAATTAAACCAGTCAACAATGGTTGCATTTGAACGGCCCGTCAAATCAGAAACAGTTTTTATGGGTAAATCTTGTGACCAATAATAAATAAGTTCTAGTATTTGGCCCAAACTGAGATTAGAATTACATCGTGCATTAAGATCAGTGTATGTAAAAAATCCATTTGTTGATCGAATTGATTTATATGTCTGACATCCTTTTGTGATACATCGTATAGTGCTGATCTCTCGAATTTCACCCGTGGCCAATCTTTTTTTCCTCATGTACATCTTTGTTTCACCATGACATTTATGGCATAAATTAGTTTCGTTATTTTGTGGTAATAGTTTATTCTTTTGTAAAAATTCTAATACTGTTTTTTCAGAAAAAATAATCGCATACAATTCGACTGCCAACATTTTAAAGTTTTAAACACGCGATATCGGATTGACGACAGAACAGGTACTGACAATATTGTCGAGAATGACAAAATATCTATTGGTAAAAACCAGTAAATATAATATAATATAACTATAAAGATAAGCAAGCATAGATTGTCTATACCTATAATATAGATAATCGTCTAGGTAGGTCACACACTAAACCCAGTAATACAGGTAGGTCACATACTAAATTCGATTTTCATCCGGTAGGTCACATACTAAACGAATACCGAATAATTTTGTAGTTAACACTGCATAATTATTTGATTAATAATGGTATTTAATTAAAAGGTTTTTCAACTAATATTACAATAATATATTAATCAAAAATAAATGAAATAAAAATAATATTTATATTAGAAATAAATTATCAAATATTAATGATTTTATATTTAAACATAACGTATGAGGGGAAAATATTTAGATAATAATATACAACTTTGTAAATTATTGATAAAATTTATTTTTTAGATTTGAACTTAATCACGCACAAATGCCTATCATCTTTTTTTGAAAAAAATAATGTACAGAAAAAGATAAATTTTCCCTTACTTATTTTGAACGACTAGAGACTATTTTTAAAATGTTTATAATAATAATCATAATTTATTAAATTTAATAGTAATAATAAACTATATAATAAAATTATACAAATTAACATAGTAGTTTATAATTGAAAATATTTAATGTTTCCTAATAATTGCAATTTATAATAATTATATACAACAATAAATTATTTTAATCTTAATTGTTAAGAGTAATATGTAATTTAAATAATATAATATTTGAAATTTATTAAAAATTGTTTTTTAATTTGGCTAGATCAAAAAATAATGTCATAATCTGCTTTTATTGATTGAATAACAAAAGAAATATTTAAGAATAAGAAATACTCAGGAGCCACACATCAATACACATCACATGAATATTAAATTAACAAGTAAAATAATTCCAAATTGTCTTGGGCTCAGCTCAAATTAATTGAGGATTTATTCACGATGAACGAGTACATAAAGTCCAAGACATGCTAGAACAGCAAACTGAAAAAAAGAAATAAACTTAATTAGGTGACATATAATTTATATAACAATAAATAGATAATATGCTTCTATAAATTCTTTACAATATGCTAACATTTTAATTGTCTTTAAACAGATGAACATAGTGGTAAAATGAATAAAAAGTACTTAAACATCATCTAAATGGATAACTAGTACATAGTTTTATTTTACTAATTCAATATTAATTATACTTATGATTTTTAAGATTTAAAAACTGGTTAATTTACATAACACTTTAGACAAAACTAATAACTCTATAAGCATTCTATACTTTGAAAATTATAATTTTTATTTTTTTGAAAAAATGACGAAATAGCAAATTATTTAATACTTATAAGTTTATAAAATAATAAGTTTCATTAGCTGAGGCTAAATAATTTAATTTTATGTTCTTCATAAGTTGTTCTAATAGCATGTTTTAAAATATTAAAAATACATTTACACACATTTTTGTCTATACATTTGAAGTTCAAATTTTAATGAAATTATTTATTTAAAAAGATAAAAAAACAATTTTTATTACTTATGGTTATAGTTTCATATGGTATACTTATTTTATCATTGTACAAAAAAAAATTAAGTATAGTAACATGAAAACTTATACTATATTGTATGATACCATTTTTTATATTCAATGACATTTTCAAAATATTTATACTAATTTAAGCGATTTATATCACAGACGTATTCATTTGTCACTACTTGGTATTGGCTTATAAGTTATTAATAGTGAAAATAGGAGGGAGCTTAGTCTCCTCCCCCAAATAAAAAGTGAATTTTTTTCTAAGTATTAAACTATACTGAATTCTTCTTTTTTTTTTGGTATTACCTATCATTCTCAAATTAATTATAAATTATGCTGATGTTAATATATTTTATATACCAAAATTATATAACAAAAAATTATGGCTGGTATGATTATAAATAATATATTACAGATAATGTGGCCAACTTTTAAACACTTTCCTAGTCAAAATGACATAGCTATAACCTACAAGCAAACATATTTCCAATTTTCAATTTTACATTGCCACAGTAAGTTATTATTTTATTTTAACCTTCTGATTTGTGAGTTATGCTCTAAAATATAAAATGAAGGTAGCAAAATACTGTATATTAAGATTAAGCTAGGAAAATGAAGCCTATATTTAACGGTCTTCAACAAGTCGTGAACTGTGGTGTTTATCCAAATTTTTTTACTTATATAGTGCTCAAAATTCTAGAAGTCTTGTTTCATACAAGAGATCATTTTTAGTCATGTGTGGAATCAAAAATTGACTGCACACTTTCATAGAGCAAGATCATTTCACAAACTTATCAATAACTTATAATGAAAAAAGCATATCTAATAAAATAGTCAGTGAAGAAATATTAAAAGAATTAGTTAAAACTGAATATAGGCTACAATGTGTAAATTGGATACTCTTGTTTTATTTAGAAAAATTTAAAAATTTAAAATCATGTTTGTATTATGTAATAAAATTATTTACAACTTAAAATTATGAGTAGGAATTGACTTGATCAATAATTATTTTAAGAATTATGGAGGATATGGGGACTGACTTCCATTGATTTATGTATTTTAAATTTTTCACCCTTTCCCAAGAAAAAATGTGTAATTGCGTCTACACATTTCAAATAATATACTACTACTAATAATAAATTATAAAATATCCAGCTCAAAATTGTTTTTAAAAATTTATCAAATCCGTTAAGGTGGTTTATACAATAACAAGGTATACTTAAAACCTATTAAACACAAGAGAAGATTTTAATAATATAATAGGATATATTAAAAATTACTAAACTTGCATTTCATTTTTATAAAACAAAACCCAATACATACTTTGACTTTAGGATATTCATTCATTAAAATTGTAACCATTCCAACATATGGTAAAAATCCTCTGGCTCTGCCTACCATATCTGATTTTTCTAGCCACTGTTGACCAGGTGCATACAACCCTCTATCATCTACACTATTGTTGTCACCTTTGGTTAAAAATTTAATTGTGCCATTATTTCTAGAAAAAAAAACATTGATAAAGCCATATTGTTTTAAAATACTAATTTTTAAATAAAACTGACTTTTCGTGTAGTTTTAAAACCCTGTGCACAATAGGAATATCACGTCCTTCAATTTTAAAAACAACTATTTCACCAACTCTAACTGGTTCTTCTTCATAATTTGTTAGGAATAATAGATCACCTCGATGAAAGGCTGGTTCCATACTACCACTGTAAAATATTGATTACGTTTAAATAAAGTATTTTGAAATTCAAGCTACTAACAATTAGGAATAACTAACAATATTAAAAATCTTTAATAAAGTAACTATTTTTTTAATATGAAATATATTTAAAAACTTAAATGTCTGAATAAATTATAATTATTTTACCTTAAAACAACAACAATAGGACTCTCACTACCAGTAAAAACCATTAAACCTTTCCATATCATTAATGCCGATGAAACGATCATTCCAAAACTTAATACTTGATAGAGAAACTAAAATCATAATGGAATATTAAAAACAAATAATATCTAACAAATGTTGAAAAATTAAAAAAAACTATACTGTGTTGTTAAAATAATACAACACAATTTGTTTCCATTACTTGTCGTTTATTCATGCGTTTCAAATCATCTAGGAATCCGTCAAACATCGTGGCTGTAGGTAAGGAAATTTAAAACGAAAAATAATGTAATTTGAAAAATAACTATGTACAGAAACGTACAAAACGTATAGAAAACTTTTTTAAAATAAAAATTGAACACCGCGTAACCACGTCATTCTAAGTATATTTACTAGCAAGAAGTTAGCTACGAAATTGTGCCGGATACACCGTTATCTCGTATTCACGTTTCGAAGCAAGGTTTATAGATTATACAGGTTGCCTCAATCCGAAATTCTGAAAAAGAAGGAGTGGGGAATATTATTTCGTGACGTCATTGTCGTACAGCTATCGTACAGCGCGTGGCGTACATAAACATTAAAACATACTACACTTTACCAAAGTACAGATTACACACAATATTATGAATAAAGTCCCGGATAAAAAAAATCAGTTGCATATTATATAAAAATATGTAAAATATTAAATTATATTAAATTAATTGATCTGCAGATTTATTTTCATAAAAACGTTGACACAAAGTGTTCAATGGGGAATTTCAAATAACAAATTTATTAAAAATGTTTTAAAAAAGTAAATCTTATACAATAATATTATTTAAAAAATATAAAAATTTATTTATTCATTTGTAAATGAATTCTTTCTTATATTTTGACGTATTTATTTTGAAAAAATAGGAATATCTGCAGATTTATCTTCATCAAAACGTTGACATAAGGCGTTTAATCGAACTTCATAATAAATTTATTAAAAATTATAAAAAATGTATCTTATATAATAATATTATTTAAAGAATAAAAAAATGTATTCTATCAGTTATAAAAGATCTCTTTCTTATATTTTGACGTATTTGTTTTAAAAAATTAGGAATATCTACAGATTTATCTTCATCAAAACGGACAAAACGTTGACATCAAATGTTCAATCGAACTTCATAATAAATTTACTAAAAATTTTGAAAATGTATATGTATTAGCAGCATAACAATGTTCTTGTTCAAAACGTATGGTTTTTTACGGTTCAAATCGGTAATTAATGCACATTGCATTGATGAACTTATAAAAATTATTCAGGAAAAATGAAAAGCGAAGGAAATTATATTTCGTTTCATCGGTAAGTACATAATACATATAAAAATATTTTTATCTTGTGAGTGTAGTGAGAAAAGTTAGTTTTATAGCGTTCATATAAGATGTATCTATACGTTTTTACAAATTTACAATAATTAAATTTATTAATTAATTAATAAATACTTATAATTCATTGAAGATTTGTATATTTTGTATTATGTGAATTATATTATATATATTATTTGAACATATTTAGATATTTATTTAGATTGTGAGTGGTGCTTTTAGATTCTGAATGAAGTGATGAATGTATTGCATTTACTATGATGTGTGTTTTTTTTTTTTTTGTGTCTGACGACAACATTTGGAGCAGTAATAATGCTCCGATTTTTGACTTCAGCCCCTCTATGAATAGGGAATTGAATCTAGTTGGTACTTTAGGGGGGTCAAAATTAAAATTTTCTAATAGTTTTCAAAAAAATCGAGAAAAACAAAAAAAAAATGACAGAAAAATGGAAATTTTACGGAAAAACCACTTTTCGACAAAATCGATTTTTTGATTTTGCTGTAACTCAAAAACGAATTATTGTAAATACTTGAAATTTTCACCAAATGTTTATATTATGGTTATCTCTTTACAGTTAAATTTTCAAAATATTTTGACCATTTTTAAGCTACTAATAGACAATTGAAATTTTCGACTTTTCTAAGTTTTTTTTTCTTCAAATGCCGATAAAATTTTTTTGGGTGGCCAGAAAATCTTGAAAATTTAATACAAGGTTTCTTATAAGTTGTTCTTAAAGTGATAAAAAAAAATCCGAAATCGTTAGTCACAATTTTTTTTTATAAGTGTTTAAAGTTCGAATTTATACGAAATATGTCAAAATTTAAATTAAATTTCATACGCTCATAATGCGAATGTTGGCCATAGTAACCATAGTAACATATAAAAACTATACTATTTGTTTCAAAATAGAATATTTGACAATATTTAAATATAATATATCCTAAACTGACAAATCATCTTCGTTCAGAATCGTTTTTCGTATACAATAATACCTATCATTGCATTCAAATTTAACCTTCCATAGTCTAAGGTCCACCCCACCCCCTAATATACAGCAGAGCGATACCCACTTACCCGCTTTTTTATAATTATGTAGTATGAGTAGTATGACGTATTGAACAAATTACTTCAATAAATTTTTATATTCCTATAACATTTCAATATTATTTAGTGTATATTTTGTATTATACTATTATGTATATTATATTATTATATTATTATATTATATTATATTATTTATATTATTTGAACATATTTAATTTATTACCTATATATTTGTATTAATTATGTATTTTTTTAGTAGTATATTTATTTCCTATTACCTATACTATTTAATACACCTTTTAAATAATATAAATAACTATTTCCCTGTTCTGTTTTATTAAATACATAAAATTAAAATAATAAATAAAATATAATTTATGGAAAATAAAACCAACACTAAAACTATAGGTACAGCCGCACCGCTGTAGTATACATCAGAATCTGTACGACAATGACGTCACACGGTATGTAGGAGCTGCGGAGGGTAGGCAATATAAACACGACTTTGAGGCAACCTGTATAATCTATAAACCTTGGTTTCGAAGTTCTTGTTTACATGGTTCACGGCAGGGAACCAAACTACCAAACAGCTGCATGTTCCAGAATATAATAATATTATTATGTGAAGGAATGCGCCAAAAACTCAGTAATAAAAAATAAAAATATGAAATTCAATAAAGTCCTACATCAATGGCATTGGCACATTTGCACCGAAATATATGTATATTGGTACCTATCAAAAATATTAAATATAGGTACTCGTAAATTGCGCTGAACTAGGTAAGTACCTACATTGAGAATTGTTGTATAAATATATTATATTTTTTTCGACATTAATTAATTTATTATTTAAATTCAACGATTCAAAGATATAGCCGATATATAGGTCTCAATGACTCAATAGTTAATAGATAATTTTATATTACATCAGTTTTGTTTGTAGTTTTTTTTATTTGTCGAATTTTAAATGATTAAAATTAAATACCGACAAATATTATTTTTAATAAACTTAATATAATATCTAGTACAATGTATAAATCGTGAATATTTTTAATTTGTGTTTTCGCTATTATATTTTTGCTTTGTGTAATTAACGCTAGTAAGTTTATATAATCATTTAATTTGTGATAAATTCTCTAGCTTAATAAATTTACCTATATGTTTCAGGTACTTAGTCTAAAAAATATACGATGCAATTGACGAATACTACATGTTACTTGCGTATTGTACTATTGTAAGACTTAAAAATATTATTTAGTAAGTATTTCTAATATTCCGGCAGGTAGGTAAGTGACGTAGGTATCACATTATTCACATTTTCATTATACAACTTACCTAACGTATATTTGAATGACATCTTAAATAATAATTTAGAATCTAATGTCATAAAATATTATTTTATACATCGAGTATAACAAATAAGATATATAATATATAATATATATCATATATGTATATTGTCATAACATAGGTTCGAACATAGTTTTATTAAACCAAAACAATTATAAGAGTGATTAAAAAGATAACATTTTATATGTATTGAAAATTAAATTATCATTAAGTAAGTGGGTAAGTAGGTATCGCTCTGCTGTATATTAGGGGGTGGGGTGGACCTCAGACTATGGTAGGTTAAATTTGAAAACGATTCTTGATAAAAAAAATTAAGCTAGGACAAATTACTTGAAAATTTAATTGAAGGGTCTACATAACTTGTTCTAACTCTCATACAAAAATTATAAAAATACATAGGCACAATTTTTTTTATTAGCATTTGAAGTTCAAATATTGACAAAAATTCGTCAAAATCATGAATATTTTTCATTATTTGGTAGTTAAAAATTTATAAATATTTTACTATCAAAAGCTAAGAATTGAAAATTTAATACTATGCTGTCCATAAGTTAAGCTTAGAATAATTATAAAAAAGTTTGATGATTATTCAATTTAAACAATTTTACGAGTGTTTAAAGTTTTAATTTTAATTTGAAATCAAAAATACACGTGTAAAATAACGTTTTACTAATAAATAATTTTCGATTTTTGTTATTTTTAAAAAATTACTAAACGTAAGATCTTGAAACTTTTACTCAAATGTTTGAATTTGTTTCAAAATAGAATATATGACAATATTTAAGTATAATATATCCTAGACTGACAAATCATCTCCGTTCAGAATCGTTTTTCGTATACAATGATACCTATCATTGCATTCAAATTTAACCTATCTTAGTCCTAGGTCTACCCCACCCCCTAATGTACAGCAGAGCGATACTCACTTACTCGCTTTTTTTTTACAGTAACTTGAAGAAAAAGTTATGGAGAACCTTGTATTAGATTTTTGAACCTTAGATTAGGTACCTTAAATTACAAAAATTTTATGAATTCTTATTATCAAAATTTGTTGCTAATTTTGTGATTTTGACATATTTTGTAAGTATTTGAACTTTTAATACTTATAAATAAAAATTGTGACTAATGATTTTTGATTTTTTTTTACTACAATAAAAAAAACTTATAATAAACCTTGTAGGTACTAAATTTTAAAGATTTTGTGGAAAGTCAAAATTTTTTTATCGGCATTTAAAAAAAAAAAATTAGAAAAAATTAGAAAATTTCAATGGTCTATAAATAATTTAAAAAAATTCTAAATATTTTGAATATTATAGATAACGCTAATATAAACATTTGGTGAAATTGCAAGTATTTACAATGATTAGTTTTTGGGTTACAGCAAAATAAAAAATCGATTTTGTCGAAAAATGTTATGCAAAAAATTCTCTAATATATATAATGTATGACTGTTTTCTGTATGTCAATTAGTATAATATATAACTGTAAACATATCTAGCCTACTGCATTATTTAATTATTGTGAAATAAATAATTTCCATAATTTAATTTATTTTTAAGTATGAGTAGTATGACAATTAATTTAGTAATCAATTCATGTTTAAAATATTGAAGTGATCCATAATAATTATAATCAAAATTACATTATATTAGGAATTTTGCAATGCAATAATATTTAACATATAATATAATATTTTCGATTGTTGACTGTGGGTGCCAAATGATACGTTTGCTCCTCTAGAAATATTGTCATGGGCGTAATTGCACCCTCACGTCCTCCCTAGATGCCGTCACTGTTTCTGATTTACCTATAGGGTAATGTAATGATATATACATTATTATATATCATTAGTCATTAATATGCCTTTTAGATTTAATAAAATAAATAATAAAATATCTGTACAGCTGCACAAACATAGACTATCAAAATACATATTATTATGAATTAAATTACTCTAAAATTTAGAAATAATCACAATCTTTGCAGCTGTACAAATATGAGCATTTAGTAAATAAGATACCGATAAGATACCGATGATGACACGCACAGGAGCAACGCCGCAATCTCCAAATTCGATTACAAAGGATGATTATTATCATGTCTATAAAAGAGCACACGACAATCGACTCCTCGCTCAGTCGTTTACCCAACATTGTATCAACAAATTTACAATATTTTCTGTGTCAAATTTTTATAAGTTTAAATATATTTAATTCTCGTTAATATCATATCTTTCGGTTTATTGAATATAATATTTTCACACATCTCTTTCCATTCCAATTATCCAGTATCCACTACATCAAGTTTCATCAAACATGATTTCAGATCTCGAGTCATCCGAAAGGTAAGTCAAAATTTACATAACAGGTATCTCCTATACTTTAATTTATTCGAAAAGGAAAACTCTCTTACCCAACCCCGTAACATATCTTTCATAAAGGGTAAACGGACAGTTTGTACTATCTATTGTTTGAGTTGCATATCGCGGACACTTTGTACGGTGATAATAAATTGGTAAAATTCGATCGCGGACGTTTTGTACGGTATGTAAATGTTTTTGCATACTTAGGATAAAATTCATATTATAAATTCATATATTTCATATTGAGTAAAAGAATATTATTGCGAAAAATTCATGTTTTATAATATATTTCGTAATTAATATTTATAACTTAATATTAATATTTCGTATTTAATTTTAGCCTTGCTGATTAAAGTATAAAACTTGGTTATTTGCAGTCAAACATAAATTTTCCAATTTTTCAAACATAAAATTAAAAATATTTTTAATTTCCACTATTGTATGTGAAATGTGAATTATAAATTTTATTTCTAAATTATTTTATTTTATTTCTCAATTATATTATATTAAGACAAAAAGCCAATCACTGATGTATTTCAACAAATAAATATTTTTTTTTTAACTATATTTTTGTATTTATCTTATAACAATTTAAATGCATATTTTTGCATATTTTGGTAAATAAAATGCATATTTTACAATTTGTTATTGCATACAAATCCTAGCCCTGATTATTATTATTATTATTTATGTATGAACATTGTTAACTACCTGTGTTTTGTAATAACAAATAATTATGTCTAACATTTCATGTCTCAATATTTTTGTTTACCTGAAATAGTACAAACTGTCCGCCATATACATTTTATTACTTTTTGAAATAGTACAAACTGTCCGCCATGTAAATTTTATTACTTTCTGAAATAGTACAAACTGTCCGCGGTTTTCATTTTTTCCAGGTGACCGTACAAAGTGTCCTACAACCTTCATAAAGTAATGAGTTAAAAATAAAACATTAAGAAATAGTAACATTCAAAATAATCAAAATACTATCTCATAATTTTAAATACCGCTATATACCTCATTTTTAATTCATTACAGTAAAGAAGTAGTATAAGTGATAAGAACGACTTTGATTTCCAAAATGTATAATATACTTTAATAGGGTAACTCTAGGGCTTCGGTTCCCATTACTCGGCCCGCGGGCTGCATGCAGCCCTTTAATAATAACTTAAGTATAACCCGCACTAAAATTAAATTGTTTATTCTAAAATCCAAAATTCTATAAACAGTGAATAAAATGAACGTCACTTATTATCTTATCATTTTTATTTATTTTATCTTCCTATTTTAAACTTGTATTGAATTACCAGTTGGACAGATAAGTAGGCACCAACGGGCTACGATTATGAGTTTGTATTGGTTTTATGTATTTTATATAAAATAAACTATGAATTGAAATTTAAAATTATAATTTTATTATAAATCTAAGAAAAACATTTGTGTCATTCATGTACTTTTCCTACTATACCTTTTCCTATCAATATATATATAATTTTTATGTTTTTAATTATTAAAAAAATCATTAAAAATGTATGCGGCCCACAAATAATTTTCAAAAATTACATTTGGCCCATTCTACAATCCTAGTGAGGACCACTGCTTTAGGGTTATCTAGGTACTATATATAGTTTAATACATTTATGAGTTATGATTGCCTCCCAAACCAAAAATACGTTATTTCTTTGTAATAAATATAATTTACTTGCAAATAATGTAAATACGATTACAGTTATTCTTATTATATACCAAATCTAACCTATTTGCTAAACAAATATTTAAAATCTACAAAATTCTAGTAAAATATCCAATAATAGTAAATTAGTGAACAATATAATATTATAACGAAGTAGGTAATACGGCGAATTTCTTGAGTAAAAAGTCACTTAGATAAACTATAAGCTGACAATAATAATAAGCATTTAAAGTAAGACCTTAAATTGCATACACATAGCGCCGTCCTTAAATTTATATTCTGTAAAAGAACAAACATCGTTAAACTATAATATATTAATATGTAAGTTTAATTTTAATACATACACTTCTCTAACTGTTCAATTCCTAACATTAATCTTTGAAAAAATTGTTTAATGTATTAAGTTTCCAATAGGTTTTCTCTTTTGTTCATGGAATTAAAAAAAGGAAATGAAAATTGAAATAGTTATTTATGCATCAATATTTAATCAGGTTAGTACTCGTATGTTTGGTTTATTGTAAATTAAATGAACTGCGAAATGTAACTTTAACTGATTTATTATACTTATTATATATTATAATTAATGTTAATATTTTTTTATTATTCTTATTATTATATCATATTTCTTAAAGTTTGATACAAATTTAAATTAATTATATCTTGAGAACGTATTGTGCATAATGCATTGATGCGACCGAACAATTTTAAAATTGTCAAACAGGATTTCTGTGGGTTTTCAAATATATTTTTTGGATAAATAGATATATGAAAATAATAATGTAAAATTGCACAAACGATAAGATTTTATTTATAGTTTCAAAGTGAAACGTGTAATATACAATGGTAGTATTTAAAATAGGCAGTATTTTTGCAATAGTGAAATATTTTTAAAGGCCCACCAAACTGAAAAAATGTACTTCCTTAGCTAGCCTTAATTTGAATGTTTTCTGTCATTAAACGTTCGATATAATAATTTTACTTTAAAATAAAACATAATTATTAAAGTAATATAAATCACCTTTGGTTAATGATTTTTATTTTAATACAATGAGGATTTTTTTAAAATTTATTTTCAGAACCTATGTACTTCATCAATTATTTGATTGAAGTTAGTTCCGATCAGCGACTCTTTCTCAATATATGTATATAAGCATACAACTTTCTAAAAATTCTTGTGACAAGGTGCTTCTTAATATACCAAATATTTTGTCAAACTGGATTTATATTTATATCTGCATTTATATAATTCATTTTATATATATTAATTTAACAGTTTGTAGTAATGTATACAATGGAATTGTATTAAAACACTCAAATTTAGAAATATTATTAAGTTAATAGTTTAAATCATAAATAGTACAAAAATAATTAACGTAAAGTGAAACGACACACTAGTACTTGGTAGGCTACGCGCAGTCATTAATCAAAAATGTATACGATAATGGTCAATGGATAACAAAAATAGTATACCTAATTATTTTCGTCAAACTTTTATTTCGTATCACATGATCGTGCAGTGTTTGCGGTTGGTGGTCAATTTGATATTTGGGTATTTTAACAAAAACAATATGTTACCTATATTATTTTATTATTTAAGGATTTATATGTTAGATATGTAAAAATTCGCAAGCAAACATGACTTATTTTCACGGCATATTTTTAAGAAATAACAATAATATTAAATATATATTGTATTTGGTGAATTTATTTTATTGTAAAAACCCATCGGAATAATCATAGATGAAGACCTACAGGGAAAATCTTTTATTTCCTATGGATCTATGGTCTATCCATTCAAGTTAGCACCTAGGTTTGCGATAAACTGTAAATTAGCAAATAGTTTTCGCAGTCAGTGAGTTGATTTTCGAAACCTAATTTATGTATTAGTTGATTCCCGTAGGTCATATAGTTTTCTTGCTGTATGCATCAATGCGTTATATTATGTTGTAGCACTAATTATATAATTAGTGTGTAGTTACTAGTTTATCATTTGTTGTTCAATAATTTAGAATAAAGAATAAAAAAACAAATTGTATAATATGTATTAACGTTTTTATTATATTGTGTTTTTTTTAAGTGTACAGTTTATAACAAGTATGGTGACTAGAGTTGATTTGATTCTGCAACGTGTCTATTGTGTACAGTGTGTATGTGGAAAGTTCATGGCGTACCGACATTTTTCAATTATATAAAAATATAAAATTTAAAATTTATGTAAATTATACGTGCATTTATATACCTACGAATATATTTTTAAAAGTCCTTTCAGAAAATCCACAACGTCACACCCATAAAACGCAATTTATGTATTTGTAGGCTATTGTGTAGGTACATATTATATACACAATGATGTATAAATATTTGTTCGGTTTCTTCGTCAAAACGATTTATGTATTTATTTGTTTTTCTCTGAATTCGTGACTAATTGCCATTTGAAACCTTACGCATAAATTGCTTTAACGCTCGCAAATTGTCGAAAAAATTAACCGACGTCAGTGAAGTGCGTCTCTATGTAAAACGGATTTATTGCAAATTGTGACATTTTTGTAGTGCTACCGTGGAGGTCAAACTTTATTTTAGCGGTCACTTATGATATTATGTATATACTATGTTATTTTAGTTTAGAAAAAGTATACCATATATGTATTAATAATTGTGGACCATTTGTAGTCTTATACAAAAATGCTGTGGTGTATTTGTATGCTAATAATACAATATATATATATGTGTATATATATATACATGAGAATAGTTAATAACTACTCAAGTTTGAGCTACGACTGTACAACAACAATGACAGAGTCTTATAATTATCCTTTTGAATGACCATGACAGTTACTTAATTTTTTTTGCATCCGTTGTTTAAAAAATGATTTATAAAAACGTCTAGTTGAACTTGAAGAATTTATATACATATATATATATTTATATATAGGCAGTATATATTATACTATAGTAATATCTAACTTTGCAAACCTTATAGTTTTAAATTTATTTACAACTTAAATTATAATAAACGAAAATTGTGTTGTTTTCTCGTTAACGTCTATATAACGAGGTAGTATTGTAAGTATACTTACAGTTACATTATAAATAGTAGTAAATATATAAGTAATATAGTAAAGAAAAAAAATGTCAATGGTTTCAAACCTTAAACTGTTAATTTGATTAAAAATAAGTATTTAAATAGTTTGTATTTTTATTTGGTTGGCTTGTGATTTTTTATGAAAAACTACGTTATAATAGTAGACTATTTAATTCTGTCGATTTGAAACAGAAATAAATTTAAACACATTTGTTCTAATTTCAATTATAATATTACTAAAATAAAAGCTTATATTTGGGGATAAATTAGATAAAATTAAATTAATAAGAATATAATACATTTTATCCTGTGAAATGTTAGCCCACTGCTCGTCATTACTCATTTATACTTAAAAGTAAATATACTAGTTCATTTTAACAAATTAACTACTAATTTAGATAACTACACCAGTGTCTATGTCGTTGTAACATTATATCATCATCCATTTTAATTATAGAATTTAAATGTATAGTGATACCAAAATGTAAACAATTATTTTGTAAATAATATAATTTGTAAAGAACGATGTTTCATACTTTTTTAGTAGAAGAAATCTGTATTTTGTATTTTTGTAGCAAGGAATAAAAAAATCTGACCTCCACGGTTTAGGTTTTAACATATAGAGGTGGATAGTATTAGTAAAATTTTATTATTCCCTGTAAAAAAATTCAGTTCCGTATCATTGGTTATAATATATATATTTTTACAATAAGAGTGCACAACTTAGAGATTAAACGATGGTATTTTTAATATTAAACAACATAGTATTTTCTTTGTATAATTATATATGTTAACTATGCTAAAAACGTTAATTGTCGTCATGAAAATTGCTCATGCCTCAAATTTGTACATATATAAAATGTGGAATTCAAACATAATAATTACAATGAATTCAGTAATAAAAGTGGAGGGATGCCACACAGAATATTTACACAATTTTTCATTCACATAGTTTATTTACTTACCACATTTTCTTTATAAACTTTATGCTTAAATTTATCTAATTCATTCGTAGATTTATATATTATATAACTCTAATAAAAAAATGTCTTGTTATAAATAATTTTCTGATTTTAATGTTTTAAATATTTAAGAAAATCGCTAGAAGTCTATGCTGTGTTTTTGGCTATATAAGAGATTGAAGGTGTTTGAACAGAATGCGGTTATTAAAATATATTTATACAATAATTATTCTACTTAGAACAGCAAAATGATATTATATATTTCATAATGTGTAAAATCACTGTACATATCGCAAAATGTATAACTTCGGAATATGGACGTAATATATATAATATACTACCTGCTAAATATATAGTAAATTAAATTATATATTTGTCTATCACTCATTTATTTTAAACCACTATTCGATCACTGTACCTAACCGGGTAGGACACATATGGGGAAAGGAGAGCACAAGACCAGATAACTGGAGAAGTAACAAAATGGATCCCCAATGGAAAGAGGCCATTAGGAAGACCAAGACAAAGATGGATAGACAGAGTTAATAGTGACCTACAAATACTAGGAGTAATAAATGGCGAAGAGCTAGCTAATGATAGATAAACATGGAGAGATATAGTGGTTGCGGCGAAGGGCCTAAATGGCCTATACTAAGCCAAAAAAATGCTATCACTAAATGAAAACGCATTAGGTTAAAGTATAAAGATTAATGAGTGAGTGATTCACTAAGTATCTTAATCAACTTTTGTTCTTTAATAATGTATTAATTAAAATATAATTTAAAATTGTTTAATTACATTTAATATCATGGTATAAAATATTTAAGTTTTTACAACATTTAAGAAGAATTATGTTAGAACAACTCTGTATTAACTATATAGTATATATTATTAATTGGATATTTTTATTTTAAACGTTGACCTGCTTAAATCAAAATTTAAAGTTTAATGTCAGTTATTAAAACTATTCTGTTCCATTGAGAGTATTCCTTTATAACGATTTTACAAAAATATAAAATAGATGTAATAATATTATTTAATTGAATTCTTACATTATAGTACTCGGATAATCTTTACTACAAATTATAAAATTGTAATAAATTAATATCAATTAGATATTATTATTTTTAAATCGTAATATCCCCCATATATTATAACTTTATAAGCTTATTATTATGGATTATATTATATTATCCCTAGTATTTACAATGTAATGACTCAGAAACTGCTAGTATAGAATTTCTATTTAAATTCGACAACATTTTCAACAACTTCATCTCCTTAAAAATTTACAATAAGAAAAGGTGCTTCTCATTTTTTTTCTCATTTTAAATTGTATGACATATGCAAGTATTTGAAAATACTGTTTTTAAGTAAACTTAAAATGTATAAAGACCTGAATTTAAATAACCTCATTACTAAAGGAAAAAAATAGCGATAATCGTGTTTGGTAAATTATATATATTATATATATTGTAATAATAAATGGGCATGATTATTCATTATTCGTGTGAAATAATGTTGCTAATACAACCTCGCGTAAAATCGAAAAACTGCCAGTTTTAGGTATTACCATACCGATCCTTTGTGTCCAGTTGTCCTGTCAAAAGTTGTACGGGTGAGTTTTGTTCCGTTTTTTTTAAATTCTATCCAGCATTTATAATCCCATTTTCCCTCTTACTGTTAATTTATAACTTTTTGAAATTTATTTTATAAAAATATCGTTTTTTTCTACGATATTTTTGTATGACAATATTCAATAAAAAAAATACTATACTTCTTGAATCTATACTTTTCAATAGTGATTTTGGATTCTTGTTTTGACTAAAATTATTGCGAGTAGAAAATATAAAACTAATAATGTCACATTGTTTTTGGCAACGTAAAATGTTCATAATATTATTATTATTGTTAAACAATCCAAAATCGCCTAAACAAGTACAATCCCACCCGCCGCAGACAGTTTGTTGTTAAATGTGTGCGTGTTAAGGACTATGATATCTATTTATGTTTTATTATGTATTAATATCCACAATAGTATATCTATGTAAAATTATAAATATTATTTGTTATTATTGTTATTAATATTTGTACATGAGTGTCGAGTTTCAAGTACACGATAGGTATTCAGTGAAATGAAGTCATGCAAAAAATACGGCGCGTTTTCACTCTAAATTTATAACCAGAATTTCATCTTTTAAGGATACTGATGAAGTTGGAAAAATATTTTGCACAATATATAAATCGATATTTTCTACAAAATATGGTGGATGTTTAGTTATAAAATAACATTGAACATATTACAAAAAAGAAAAAAAAACATTTATTAGTATTTTCAGCTGCATCAAAACATGAATTTTATCTTTTATATTATTAAATTCAGACTTAAGTGTTTCATATTTTTATTTTATTTTTATTGTCACCCTAATTTAAAGTACATATTATTTTATATTATTATAATTAAATAGCATTGGTTTTTACAGTAGAGTTGAAACATTTAAATATGCAGACGCAGCTCAAATTAACTTAACTTATGTATTGGAGAAAAATTGCTACATTTTCGGCGTGATTCGCTGCACCGAGTTTTATTTTATAAATTATTATATTAAAATAAAAGAAACTATTTTATATAATTTAATTTAACATTTTATGTGTCCGAAGACAATAGTATAACTCGCTGATATTTTGTTTTCTCTGGCACAGGCCGTTTATGTGAATGATTAAACTTTCTGACCATCGTTTACATGTACCATTACATGAATTCTCTCTTTATTTATATATATCTATATAATTATGCATGTGGTTGATATACGTTTATAAACTTACTGAACGTATTTTAATGTATATTATTAAGAATTTTTAGGTACAGCGTGCGTAATTAGTAGGTACCTGCATTTCTTATATTGATATCACACCTATTTCTGGGTTATTGCATATGCACCAATGACGCAGGTTAGGTTGCACAAAAGTCTTATGTAGAAAAATTTGTTTATTTCTACGTAATTTATAATAAATATGTAATTTTATCTAGTAATATTCATAAAAGTAAACAAAAATGGTTGTCACTCGTGCGTCACAACTAACGATGTTTTGTAAAATAAAACAATAACCATGGTGGAGATTATACTAGAGCATCGCGTCAAATTCATCATTATAATTAATAATATATATATATATATTATATATATACAAGTTGTCAAAATATTTTTATTATAATTTTATTTCATGGTCATTTTGTAATTATTATTATTACCTATTTTCATAACTTTTTAATTTTTTTCTATTCAGTGTGGTGTAATTGTCATACTTTTGACGTTTTAAATATTTATTTAAAATTTAGGTATCTATATCTGAGTTTAACAATGCGCGTAAATGATAATACAATATGTGGTGTCATCAACATGTATCGTTCATGATTGCTTGGATATTTCAATTATTTCAACATTTTTCATTATAGAACTCCAATAATGTCCATAGATTGTATTTTTCAAGTACTGACACGATATATGACCATTAAGGATAGAAGAAGAATTAGTATAATATAATATTTTAAACTTTGGTTTTATATTATATTTACGTTAACGTGGTTAAGAGTCACACCCGAAAATTAAAATTTTGGATTCGTCAGTTAAATTGTCTTGCCGTACAGCTGATTAAAACGTTGATGTTATGTATTATATGCTATATATGTATTTACTAATAGATGTATTTGATGATATTATAATATTAATATTATTAATCTTATGCTATTAACTGTAAAATAATTGGGAGTGCCTTTAAAATTTTCTTAAAAACATTCACATGGGTTTTGTTTGATTTTCATAATAAAGGGTTTTTAATAAAAGGAATTCACTGGTCAAAGTCCCATCTTTGAGTAAATGAACATTTTTGAAAAATGCTCGAAATTTTTAAAAATTTACGAAAATCTTAAAAATTGATATTATTTGGTTATTCCAAAAGTTCAATATCCAAGTGATACAAAAAAGTCGAATTTGGAAATAATGTTTGCTATATGTGGTATTGCCGAGACAGCCGAAATACATTAAGAAATAAATTAAATAATACAAAAAGATGGATAAGTGGGTACTGCTTTACTGTACGGTATGTTTATTTACAAAAAACGAATCTGAGCGGATATGGTCCGTTGGTCTACATCATTATTATTAAGCATATTTCCTAATATATTTTTTTGGTTTAGTCACTAAAACCATTATTTTAGATTCTGAACGGAGTGATGAATGTATTGATTTTACAATGATGTGTGTTTTTTTTTTTATTTTTTATTTTTATTTTTTTTTTTTTTGTGTCTGTCAACAACATTTGGAGCAGTAAAAATGCTTTAATTTCAAACTTTGGGGGTGGTTTCCGATGGTAAAGTGGATATCCTTGGTGCATTATAGAGGTGAAAAGTAGACATTTTCCAACAGTTTTCAAAAAAATCGAGAAAAACAAAAAAAAAGTGACGGAAAAACGGGATTTTTTACGCAAAACCTGTTTTCGTCAAAATCAAATTTTTATTTTGCTATAACTCAAAAAATAATCGATGTAAATACTTGAAATTTTCACCAAATGTTTATATTAGCGTTCTCCATACACAGTTAAATTTTTAAATAATTTTGACTTTTTTTGAGCTATTTATAGACAATTGAAATTTTTAATTTTTTTTAGTATTTTTTTTTAAAATAACGATAAAAATTTTTTGGCCGACCAGAAGATCTTGAAAATTTAATACAAGGTTTCTTATAAGTTGTTCTTAAAGTGATAAAAAAAATCCGAAATCGTTAGTCACAATTTTTTTTTATAAGTGCTTAAAGTTCGAAATTATACGAAATATGTCAAAATTGAGAAAATTTGCAAGTAATTTTGTGGTTGAAAAATCGTAAAATTTTTTTCTTTTATAACTAAGTTTTGAAAATTTGGTACAAGGTTCTCCATTCATTTTTCTTCAATTATCTGTAAAAAAAACTCTGCCCGATTCAGACAAAAATTTTTTATGAGTGTTTGAAATTTAAATTTTTACAAAACCGCGTTAAATAACGGTTTAGCCTCAAACGATTTTTGATATTTGTTGTTATTCAAACAGTATAGGTCGTAAATACTTGAAAATTTTACCAGTTATTTAGATTGCCATTTTCTTTACGCGATTTGATTTTCAAAATATTTTGACTTTTTTTGAGCTATTTATAGACAATTGAAATTTTCAATTTTTTTTTATTTTTTTTTTATAAATGTTGATAAAAATAATTTAGCTGGGACAAATCACTTGAAAATTTAATTGAAGGGTCCACATAACTTGTTCTAACTCTCATTCAAAAATTATAAAAATACATAGGCACAATTTTTTTTTATTAGCATTTGAAGTTCAAATATTGACAAAAATTCGTCAAATTCATGAATATTTTTCACTATTTGGTAGTTAAAAATTTATAAATATTTTACTATCAATAGCTAAGAATTGAAAATTTAATGCTATGCTGTCCATAAGTTAAGCTTAGAATAATTATAAAAAAGTTGGTAAGTGAGTATCGCTCTGCTGTACATTAGGGGATGGGGTGGACCTCGGACTAGGGTAGGTTAAATTTGAATGCAATGATAGGTATCATTGTATACGAAAAACGATTCTGAACGAAGATGATTTGTCAGTTTAGGATATATTATATTTAAATATTGTCAAATATTCTATTTTGAAACAAATAGTATAGTTTTTATATTATGTTACTATGGTTACTATGGCCAACATTCGCATTATGAGCGTATGAAATTTAATTTAAATTTTGACATATTTCGTATAAATTCGAACTTTAAACACTTATAAAAAAAAATTGTGACTAACGATTTCGGATTTTTTTTTATCACTTTAAGAAAAACTTATAAGAAACCTTGTATTAAATTTTCAAGATTTTCTGGCCACCCAAAAAATTTTTATCGGCATTTGAAGAAAAAAAAACTTAGAAAAGTCGAAAATTTCAATTGTCTATTAGTAGCTTAAAAATGGTCAAAATATTTTGAAAATTTAACTGTAAAGAGATAACCATAATATAAACATTTGGTGAAAATTTCAAGTATTTACAATAATTCGTTTTTGAGTTACATCAAAATCAAAAAATCGATTTTGTCGAAAAGTGGTTTTTCCGTAAAATTTCCATTTTTCTGTCATTTTTTTTTTGTTTTTCTCGATTTTTTTGAAAAATATTAGAAAATTTTAATTTTGACCCCTCTAAAGTACCAACTAGATTCAATTCCCTATTCAAAGAGGGGCTGAAGTCAAAAATCGGAGCATTATTACTGCTCCAAATGTTGGAGTCAGACACAAAAAAAAAAAAAAAAAAACACACATCATAGTAAATGCAATACATTCATCACTTCGTTCAGAATCTAAAATGTTTGAGGATTATTTAATTAAAAAATTTTACGAGTGTTTAAAGTTTTAATTTTAATTTGAAATCAAAAATACGCGTGTAAAATTACGTTTTACTAATAAATAATTTTCGATTTTTGTTATTTTTAAAAAATTATCATACGTTAGATCTTGAAGCTTTTACTTAAGTGTTTGAATTTGTGAATTTTTTTCAAAATAGAATATATGACAATATTTAAATAGAATATATTCTAGACTGACAAATCATCTCCGTTCAGAATCGTTTTTCGCATACAATGATACCTATCATTGCATTCAAATTTATCCTACCATAGTCCGAGGTCCACCCAACCCCCTAATGTACAGCAGAGCGATACTCACTTGCCCGCTTTTTATTTTTAATGCTACGACAGGTTGATATGATTTTTTTCTGAAAATATTACATTTATTATATTGTTAGTATTTAATTATTATAATTATTATAATAATGTATGTTTATATCATATTATATCGACTTATGTAACTCAAAATGTAATAACATTTTCTGTAAATACTGCAAAACATTAAAAATAGATTTATTATTGTACCTATAAATATATTATAATATTTTAAAATAAATAAAAAATGTTATTTTATGTGTTAAAATTCATAATAATATGAAATATACAAGTTTAAGTTCCCGCAAATAACGTTTTAAAATTATAACAAAATAATTAACATCGTAATTTATTTTTTAAATAAGTTATTTAGTCCAAATTTGAACTTAAATGTCTAAAAATAATAATTTCCCTTATATATTTTTTTAGATTTTATAGTTTCAATATGATCTATCTATGAGGAATCTTGTACTAAATTTTCAAAACTTAGACAAAATAAGAAAAGTTTTAATGAATTTTTAACACTAGAAAAGCTAATAATTTTTTTTGCAATTTTTACGTTTTTTTTAATATTCTAATTTAAAGCGTTTATAAAAAATTAATTGATATTTTGGTAGACAATTTTTATATATTAGACATGAATATTAGAATATTATGCATTTTATAAATTTTTACCTTATAAATAATTTTTAAATTTGTTAAAATTCTAATTTTGAATTATTATAAACATATTTTGTCGATCAACTTTATGTAACTAATAGCTAATATTATGGTGTACTGTATTAAATTTTCAAGGTTTTATCAACGGTCAACATTTTTTTTTATTGACAATTAATAAAAATATAAAATTTCAATTGTCTATAAATAGCTCAAAAAGATTTAAAATATTTTGAAAATAATACCATTAATAGATAGGTAATGACAATATAAACATTTGGTGAATCTGCTTTTAAACTTGTCATTAGTTTTCTATTGGAAACTGGCTTTATTATATTATAGATACAGTGGCGTACTTAGACTTGAATTTTTTTTCGAGGGGGGATTTAAAAAAAAATATTTTAAAATGTACGGTGTTTATTTTATTATGATAGACAATTTGTACCTTAGTAAAATACAATTAATTACAAGTACCACATATTTTAGTTTTCTCATGATAAATAAATTCAAATTTCGGTTGGGGGTGTGATGTCCTCGTTAGTACGCCATTGTATAAATAACATACTGTTAATTTAATTTAATTTTTTATTTAATTATTTTTTATTTTGAAAATACATAAATGACTAAATGAATTAACATAGTTGTATACATTTTTAATAAATAAAAAAAAATTATTGGTGAACATTTCAATTATTTATGGTTATTTATTTTTGAACTATAACAACTAACAATATAAAATTATCAATTTTTTATAGTTTAAAATATCTCGTTTTTTTGTTGTTATTATACTAAGAAAAATACTAGGAATTTACTCTTGATCCAAATTAGTACTAAAAACCACCTTCTAAGTTGAAAATTGAAGCATTTTTATAAATTATATAGATGCTGATAATTATTGATTTTCAAACATCTGTGTTATATATAGGATTATGTGAGTTTTGCGGGCATATCAATATAGTATAGTATTATAAGAACTACACAAGACAAAATTCACGGACTGGACAGTCATCGTTAGAAAATAAAAACTAAAATATGTAGACTAGATAAGGTATTATTTTTTTCTAACAATACGCTGATTGTTTAAAATATAATAATAACACAATCAAATTATGAATAAAATTCATATGGTAAATCGAAAATTGTACAAACATCATCGTAAATTTATATGCACCTAAATTGGTTAAATCAATCATACATAATAAAATCAAATGTATAGATTCGACAATTAGTCAAAGAAATAATATGATCGATGAAAAGAGAAAATGTACGAGTATCAAATCATTTTGTATAAATCCGTGTAAAAAATTATTTTATTTCCATTGTTTAGTTACGCAAGTAATTATTTACATTTTACATGTTGAACGAGCAAATTTCACAATTGTTTTAAATTTATGGTACCAAAATATACTTGGTAAAATATTATTAAACTTTTTGTTTCTAATAATACAATATTATTCTAATGCTCGAATTAGAAAAATAAAAGCAGTTGGACTCTTAGACTAATTAGTGTCCTTTACAATGTTTAAACGTTCTTTAACCCGTGAGAGGCTTTATTCCTATTTCCTCTGTGATTGACTACATTCTTACACATCTTCTCAATCTCAATCTCACTTTCAACAAAAATCAATAATCCTAATACCGTAATACTAAATAAAATGATACAATCTATTAGAATAAAAATTATATACGAAAAATTATTTTTTATATTGGATTAATTATTATTTTATTAATATTGTTTGCGTTATTACTTAGTACCTATTACAAAATTGGTTTATAATAATATTATATAATTACTCGTAGTTTCAATCTATTCTATAAAAACTCATAAGAAAGGTTACATTTTTTTTCTTGTAGACGCACACTCTTATCGTAGATGTAAATTTTATTTTTTTTACAATAGTATCTATAATATTATATGAGTATAATATGAATATAGTACACATATAATTTAAACTGTAGTAGTCCTGTTTTTGAGATTTTCAATCACATGGACAGGTAATTATGCAATACTTTTTATAAATTTAACCGCCTGAAGCGATAAGATGGATTTTAAATTTTAATTATTTTAATTCAATTTACAATTTATTAGACTTATCTGAGTTTATAATACATAAAATAGGTATATAATAAGTTATATGAATAATGAATATGTTTTTCAAAAATAACTTTTAAAAAGGATGTAATACTCCCCCCCCTCGATCAATTATAAATAATTAGTAAGGATGTGATAACATTTAATAAATAGTATAGGATTTTTATCCTCTATACTCCTAAATCATACAACAATTCAAACATTTCAAACTCTGCATTGGTATTTTTGTATGCTTCGGTCTTTCAATATTGGGAAATATAAATTAAGTTCGCTGACCTGTGTCAATATATATTATAAGTTCATTGACATTGAAAATACCTAGGTACTAAAAATCATACGATATGTCGATATTACTTATATACTGTTATCAATTATACGATAATATATTAACTATTATTATACCATGAACAGTAATTCATAAATGTAGATAAATTAAAAAACATTTAATATAATTTATATTATAAAGTTGATCGTTTAAAAACATTTTAGAAGGCGATGAATAAGGTGGAGATTTCTTCAAATACCCCATTCCCTTAATATTTTGTTAATTATTTTTATATATGTAAATTATTTACAGTAATTATTAAAAAAGTTTTGAAACATAACAAAAATACAATGTAAGTACAATCGAATTCGGCAATAAAATAAAAACAATTTTTTGCATATTTCTTCGATCATGCTACTAAATTCATCCCCTCCTCTGAAGTGAGATCAAAATCTGTAAAACCATTATAATATAATATATTAATATATAATATTTATTCATTTTCAGTGATGGTTTATTCATAAGTGAAGCCGTTGGTGATAAGAACACATAAGTACACAACATTACATTAAGTGAATATTTTTTTAGATATAGGAAGACTTAATTTTTTATTTGGCATACAAGGTGGATATTATTAACCACAAATCGATTAACCTATTTGGTTGAAAACAGTAACGTAAATACTCCTGCCTCCTGGAAATTAGGCAACAAAATGAACGAAGATTGCAGTATAGCTGGAATGAATATACAGATGTGTTTAAAAATTAATATTATTTGAGCAGACGTTTTGCTAAATATTTAAAAATGTATATTTTTTATAAAACTTTTATCATTCATATTCACTGTATAGCAGTTTATTTATTTGTTTTATGATTTGTACCATATGATGATATTATGGCTGGATTAATTCAGGTTTTACATAACTCATTGATATAACATTAAGATTTTGTAGGATTCTCAACAATATTTTGTAATGAGACGTTTGGATGATTTATATTTGTTTTAAAACACGCAAACTATGATAAATTCAGCTAGGTACCTATAAATTATTTTCACGTCGTATATTTTGTATAATATGATAATATGAAAGTGTAGGTATATTATGGTCTTCGTGTATTTTATTTGCCTTGATATGCTTAGGGAATTACAATTAAAACAAACTTAAATACCTACTTAATGATACAACGATTTTGTATTATTAATGTGAATTATTGTACCTATTTAGTATTTTCTACTCGAAGTATAGTATTATAAAAGGTCACTGTAAGTAAAATTTAAATTAATAATTTATAATCAGTCACGGTCATTACAGTTTTAATTGAGGAATAAAAAACCAAATTATTGTTCTGCAATAATATCATTCAGGTAAAATTAAATTGAATTTTGAAATCGTTAAATTTAACAGATGAGAGAAGAAAGATTTTCAATTTATTGTAATAAAATATTTTCTTCGATCTTAAAGACATTGAAAAAGTTAGAATACTATAAGTCTATAAAATCATACAAAACAGCTTTTTATTACGTTATATTACAGATTGGTGTTACTATCCACTACTTAATTTTAAATGTGACAATTTAATATTTACATTTTACATAACTACCATATAAAACTTTAATACGATCTTACGTTAACAGCTTAATATTTAAATCTAATGACTTTTTAAACATCCATGTTGACTACACACATCCACGTTCATACGAGTTAAGTGCTTCATCGACTGTGAAAAATATTATTCAGTTACCAAGGTAAAAGATTTCAATTTAAAATGTCTATCGGTAATACTATACGATTGGAAAGTTCGACACTTCGTTGTCCATTAACCATTAAGATCATATAAATACGTATCAAAGGTTGTATGTATTCGACATTATATGATAATGATTATTATTAATTACTATACTAAAATAATTTATGTCTTGTACTGTTATCGTTTGGTAGAGTTAAGATACTTGATATACAGCGATCGGTGGTTTTTCGGAAATATACACAAACACACGTGGACAATAACCAATTTTCGACGGTGTAAGTAGTTAAACTTGAAATTTTGATGGAATGCCAATCGTATAGTATATATACAATAAACATATTATAATATATTATAATGTGTTTCATATGTAAGTGTGTGTAAAAAGAAAAAAACTAAAAACGTTATTATTATTACGACACGAAACCTGTTTTAAACGATTTAAGTGAATGCATTTGAAAAGTTATGCGTTTTGAGAAGATGTCAGTTTTTTATGTAATAGTATAAAATATAGGTAACTCATGTTTTATAATATAATATATACATTGAAAATTTCAAAAAATAAATCTATTAATTGGAGTATTTGTTATAATTTGTTATTAATTCCGTCTCTACTCTCTACATCATTGGGGTCGTTGACATTTTTGTATAGTTGGTACTATAGGTATGGTATTTACATTTTTTTTTTTAAAAAATTTTATCTTTTAATTGCGCATAATACCTAGGTTTATCACGTAGCTATTGATTTTATCATACACAATCGTATTTGAGTAAGTTAACGTTATTTTCGTATGGTTGTAATTTCGTCGTATTTATTTGGAATGGGCATGTGGGTTAGATCACGTCGACCCGAATTAAGTTGTAATTTATTAATATTTCTAATATTATATTGGACAACATTGCACCCAACAGCGTGTGCATATTATTATATTATGATGCATTTATGTTCCTTAAACAGCAAAATATATACGTTAAGGCCTCGTGGTTTATATTTTAATATATTTATTAGATTTTTGTTTAAAAGTTGTTTTGGCACAATATATCTATCAATAAACTATAAATTGTAATATTTATATTTTATATATTATATTTTTTGTCACGTACTGGTACCAGACGACAGGCATTATGATTTTATCTATTGCTTGAACGACCTGCGGGTGATTGTACGATTGCAAAACTATTCATTTTTAAAATTTAATTTATATTATTTGCATTCGGTAGAATACATAATGCACATTTAATAGATATTATTAAATAATTTGATTTTATTTCGAGTAATTTCTTATACTAACACATATATATATAATGTGAAATATTAGCGCATTATAAAATGTTGATGCACAATATCTTTTTATATCCTTTGAAATTTTGGTCAATGGATTATTTTTGGAAGAGACAAGAAAATTTCTAAATCTGCAATGCTTAATGTGTATAGTACTGTAGCAATTATTTTTATCTATTTAATTTTTTGATGGTGTTTTTTAATTTTGTATGATTGTTTCGCGTAAGGCGTATATTATTTTGATTTTACCACAAACGTTTTATTGAAATTAAATTATTTTACTTCAAAATATTTTAGGTTATATTTCTTTCTTTCGGTCACATAAAATATTTTATATTAATTTATTCCACATAAACAAAATGACACCCGTTAACATATGATCTATATAGAATAATAAGTTGATCAAATGATCAATTTAGTGAAACATCTAAGGTTAAAATTTATTTCTGTATCATTCATCTTTTTTTATCTGACTAAGTATTGACATTAAATTTTATATTTTGTTCAAAGATTCAAAATGGTTTTTCAAAAACTATCTCTTGGCTTTTTTAACCACGTTGTAATATAGCAGTTTTTAGTATCTATCATAGATGATCATAGTTAAAATTAATTGTTACATTTTAGGAACATATATATATATATATATACATATCATTCAAGGATTTTTTTTTTTATTAAATTTAAACATCGTTAAAAAAAATTGCGCGTGACTAAACATATATTTGTATGATATTGGCTCAGAGCAATGCACTCTATACTTTATTGTTTAATACTTTATCTATATTGTATGTCATATTAGAGTTTAAATTAATTCAAACTTCCATATAAGTAGAATTATATTTATTTCAAGGAAATTAAAGTCTTATTAAGAATATCCTTAAAACTATTGCTTTACGAAATAAAAAAGATATATAAAATCTAAGCTTTGATAATACATATAAATATACCTCACATATTAATTTTGGATGCTAAAGACATTATACTTTGAACTATATTTTGTCAACAAACAAAGTACAAAATATGAATCATATTTAAACTTAGTTTTGATTTTCGAAAATCAATTTAAAAATTATACACATTTAAAATTTTTAAATTAACTATGATGACGTACATACTCGCATATTCTGTGGTAAATCATATCTGTTATTTCCTTGACTTTTTCGTATACAAGGATATTAAGAAATCATTTTTCGTGTGCAAGTATAAAATGTTATATCTATATGCAAACAGCTATATTGAAACATATTATACCTACCATGCTGTTAACTGATGATATAATATCATAATGTCTACTTGAGAGTATTATTACTCAATTGGATATGGTCAAAATACATTAAGTACCTAATGTATTCAAACAAATATACACAAAACAATGTATTATTATTATTATTACGTAAAAATCGTATAATGATCGTGACATATTATTTGAGGGTAGCTACCGCCAATTAATGGCACTTAGATTATTCAGATTATTGTTAATTTTTTTTTAAAAAGAGTAATTTAAGTAGCTCCGTGTGCTTAACGCTGCAGTTTATCTTATGTATTTACTAATTTTCTTAATATCAATGCATCTATGTATTATTCATTTTACATTTTCAAGTTTTAATTTTAGTAAATTTCGTATCATGTATATTGTATATGCTTTATCTCTTCCATCTTATATTATATAATTATTATTCATCGTTAATATAGTTTTATATTAATTTCCAGCGTTCATAACAGTGCATAAAAATTACATAATTAAAATTTTCGTTTTCACGTAAATACTTACCTATAATCAAGGGTAACGATACTAAAAATACATTTGTATAAAAAAATATTTGTTTAATCCTTCGTGTTTTTTTATTTATGTTATCAATCTTTAGGCGATCTCTATAATATACAAAAATGAATTTAAAAACGTGATTAATCATAATCTACCTTCAAAAATTGTTTAGTACATATAATACTAAATTAGTTTTTAAACACAACATTTATCTAGTTATCTTTATGTCAATTATTTACATAAATTTATTATTGTCTATAATTATTTTAAAAATAATATTATTCTATTCTTTTGGTAAAATGACACATATTTTAAAGTATGTATAAAATATTATATTTAGGTACCGTTTTTATAACTTTGTATTGGGAATTTTAATTGATTATAATTTATAATATTCTTCAATTTTAAGATAAATTATTTTTTTGATTTATAATAACAATAATAATTTAATTATTTTTAATAGGTAATAAAAACTAAAAAATTAAAAATAATTTTATTTTACCCATGCTCAATTAAATAATATTATGTTTATGTATCAATTAAAGTATGTATTACGCACTGTAACTGCATTTAAGCTATCTAGTTTATTTAATTTTACATTTTTGTTAATGAATATAAAACATTTTCGTATTTACAAGAATCCATTCAAAGTAGAATATTTAAGAGGTTTAATAAATTACGTGAGCGTTTTAATGGTAACGTTTAATTAATATCACCCACGAATTTATGATTTTTTTGAAGATGGCAGGTAAACGATTTTCAAACATCGTCTCCCCTAAATAACGACTGTAGATTCAACTAAGTTGTTTAAAATACGTTTAGAAAACCTGTTTTTCACTTTCATCAAACATTTATCCAAATTGATACATCTACAACCACTCCTTTCGCCTCTTTTAAACACACGTCATTTTACCTTGAAGTATATCCTAGTAAATCTCGATTATATATTTTCTTCCTAAACACTTAAAATATTTCTCAAAAAACTTGTTCAGATCCAAACATCTTAAATCTGTCTATATTATAATTTTTATTTTTTTTTATGCATTGAATACAACTTCTATTCTTAATGCACTTTTTGGGTGAAACACGTGTGTGAAACTGTTCATTTTATGGTGGCGTGGCAGTGGCAGAATGATGTTGGATACCGAAGACCAAACCCTACTGTTGCAGCGTAGCTGAAGTCCAAGGACCAATACCAGTACCAGTACTCGGTCAAACGCAGCACGTGAGCTGCTGCATATATTTATTATATACATTTTTGTATTTTGTAAGTTTCTGCATACGAATATTTTGATTTTGAGTTCATCACTAAAATATATTATTTTATTTACGCATTCAACAAAAATAAATTTTATTTAATTATAAATTATTAATGCCTAAGCTGCAGTCAATAAGCTTGTTTATAATAATAATACATTAATAAAGTTTTATAAATTCTACTTTTTAAATGTTTATACTTAAGCTAGGTTGTATGATTAATTTATCAATTGAGTTATTCACAAAAAAAAAAAACGGATTAATCTTGTGCCATTAAATCATTTAAAACCATTAGATTATTATTGATTTATCAAATAATTGGTAAATGTTTATGTAACCCAGGGCCGTCCTTAGGGGGGGGGGCGAGCAGGGCCCAGGCCCTGGGCCTCGCGCTTTTTGCTTAAATTTGGGGCCTCGCGTTTTTTTTTAATTGTTTTTTTTTCGTAGTATTAAATTGTATGTTTTATATACCAAATTAGTAAATATGAAAAAATATTATATAAAAATAACGAAGTTGGTTCAACGTAAAAATTGGAATATCCATAATACAATATTTTCGTAATCGTAACACATCAGCATTGGTGATGCGGGTAACAGGCAGCAGCTACGGACCGTCCTTTTCGTCGAATTGTTATTATCTACTTATTACTAGTTATTACTTATTAGTAGTAGATAATACTAGATTTAATAAATTTGTATAAATATCTTTAAGGGACGATTAATGAATTATATAATATGAGTAAATAAAGAAAAACATGGTATTTGAGTCTACTATAATATAAAATTATTTTATTTTAAATACCTAGATTATATTTTATAAAAAAAACCCTCATTTTTTAATTATAATTAGGGAGGTACCTACCAAATTTTTTGTGTGATAAGAATTATTGATTTCATTATATGTTTATAGAATCATTCAGTGGCGTAGCCAGGATTTTTTTTAGGGGGGGGGGGTTTTAGTAATAAAATAAAATAAATCTACAACCGTATTGAAATAATAAAATCATTGAATGATAATGATTATTATCACCAGTGCAGTCGATAACGTGAATAAAGCATAACAGAATACATTTCACCACGAATAAATGATTGTATTTTTATATTATAAAAATTATATTTTTGATAAAAATACGGCCGAAGGGGGGGTTTCAACCCCAAAAACCCCCCTTGGCTACGCCACTGGAATCATTATATATCATTATAGAATCTACGGGGTGATTGATTAAGCGTAAAACACTCATTATTTCAAAAAGTATTCATGTTTTGAAAACATTAAACTATAAATACGTATAACTCATAAAATACTAGCCCTAAATTCGATTTTTATGTATCAAAATACTCAGAAAATTATTCTGCTTTGGAATATGAAATTAAAACTCTATGTTGTCATTCAAAAAAGTAAAAAACTTAAAAAAAATATAAGGATAAAAAATATTTAAAAATATAATTTTTTAATAAAAACGTAGTATTTTTTAATGACTATGTTTTTTAAAACTATGTAAAAAAAATGTTTTCAAAAACATAAATACTTTTTGAAATAATGAGTGTTTTACGCTTAATCAATCACTCTGTATAAACATATTATAATTTATTTATAATATAGATAGATATAAATATATAATACCTAAAATATGTACAAGTATTTTCGCCCTGGGCCTCGCAAATCCTAAGGACGGCCCTGATGTAACCCAATATTAAACTTAAGATTTTTAGCAATTTTATTTGATATTATACTAGAAAAATAAACTTAAATTAACTCGATAAGTTAATTATATGGACAAATCTCATCACATTTCATACCTAAATAAATTTATTAGATAGTCTTAGCTGTAAAGCAATATCTTTTTTTGGCGTTTCTTTAATTTATTTATTTTTAATTTGATGCATCTAAATTGAAATTAAAACGAACAATTTTGAGTTCTTAAATTTAATGTAGATATTTACTAAAGATAATTATAGCCAATAATCGCCGGTTTAAAAAAATCGGAGAAATGAAAATTTTAAAATTATATTTATAATAGCTTGCTAATTTGTAAAGTGTGTTGTATTGTACAATGACTGATAAGTATTAAACTAATTATTACATATTATAGGTAGGTACTTTATATTTCACGTAAAATCATTATTAAATACTATTATTTTTAGTAGGTTTTTTTAATTCATTTAAATAATTATTCACAGTAAAAATAGGTGGTTCTCGTTTAAAAAATATATAAATTTGTATCACCGCACAATTTTCCTGTGTAAAAATTGTAATTATTTTAAAATAACGTTATGTATTTTATAATTAAAGATTGAAAATCAAAATAGGAGTTAATGTAATTAGTTAATTACCTTGAATGTATTTTATTTATTCTATGTATTCAGCTGGAATTTAAATATAGTAAAAATTAAATATATTTTATTTTGAACAGAATCTAAATTACTTTCTTTGATTAATAAATTAAATTAAGTAAGTTACGTCTTAAATATTTTTATTTGTTTCAGTTTGATAAAATTCTAATTGTTATCAGAAAATATTATACAATAATATATTAATATAATTTATTGGGCGAGGCTATAGAATATAGATATTGTTGTTTTGATAGAATACATATCTGTAGCACTTTGAAGTTTGAACTATACGATCTTAATGCTTAAGTAACTTATTAATTAGAATTGGATTTTACACCTGAACATGTGTTTCCTTAGTTCTTAGAATTTTAATGTTTTCATGACATTATGTCGAAAGAAAAATATAATTAACAATTAGGATTTGATCGATTTTTGCTAATAACAACAAATGAAATCATATTATGAATTATGATGATTTATTTAAAATAGAATACTAAAAAAAAATTATATAATGTCAAAATAAATAGTTTTTAATTTATCGTATTTATAAACCATAAACCCATTTATTTATATATTATTCATACTATAATATTTGTAGAGTACATTTTATTTTTATTATTAATTATTATAAGATTGAATCTATATAAATAGTGAATAAATGCTCATACTATAAATAAATTTATAATAATAAAGTTTTTAAAATATAGTCTTTTAAAAAAATCGAAAAAGTCACCATCTTCTTAGATGGGAAATCGGCATATTACAGATATTAAAATTCATGATTTTGGTGGTAGTTTTTTGAAAAAAATTGGGTGTAGTTGATACTTTTAAAGGTCAAAAGTATAACATTTCTAAAAGTACATTTTAAAATTAAAATTGGTAAAAAAAAATATTGAAAACTGATTTTTACGCATACCTATACAATTTCCGAATAAAATTGATTTTGGATTTTAGTTTAACTCAAAAGAGGATCATAGATACATGAAATATGTACCAAATTTTTTATGTAGAGTAAAATTTTAAAAACATTTTGACTTTTTTTTAGCTATTTATAGGTATTCGAAATTTTCAATTTTTTTTGTTCTATGAATATCGATTATTAATTTAATAAAATATTAAAGGCAATATTTTTAGAAAAAATTATATAAACTCACCGTAATATTAAAACTAAAATAAATTATTTTAATATCTATATCGAAAAAATATATTTTTAAATATATTTATAGTAATATATAGGCTGACTTTACAGACTCCACTTTGAATCGTTTTTCGGATATAACTATGTATCATTGAATTCAAATCTAACATACCCATATTAGTGATTCACTTAACATCTAAAGTACAGTGGAATAGTATGCACTTGCCTACCTTTTTAAATGTTTAATTTATAAATAATACTATTTTTGTAAACGATATATTTCTGAACAAATTTATCTAGGATAAAAATAGGTTAGGATGTTTATGACTTTAAAAACATTAAAAAATGCATGCAAATATGCGAAAAATATGGCCTTAAAAAAATTAAATATATATAAAATTAGTTAAAATTAGTTTATTACTAATTCAAAATCTATTCTAAATTAATTTACAATTTTAGATTCTGAACGGAGTGATGAATGTATTGATTTTACAATGATGTGTGTTTTTTTTTTTTTTTTTTTTTTTTTTTTTTTTTTTTTTTTTTTTTTTTTTTTTTTTTTTTTTGTTTTTGTGTCTGTCGACAACATTTGGGGCAGTAAAAATGCTTCGATTTTTAACTTCAGCCCCTCTTTGAAAAGGAAATCGGATCTAGTTGGTACTTTGGGGGGTCAAAAGTTAAAAATTTTCAATAGTTTTTAAGTGAGTCGGGAAAAACCTTAAAAAAATGACGGAAAAACGGGAATTTTTACGCAAAACCAGTTTTCGCCCAAATCGAATTTTTTATTTTGCTATAACTCAAAAACTAATAGATGTAAATACTTGAAATTTTCACAAAATGTTTATATTAGCGTTCTCCATACACAGTTACATTTTCAAAGAATTTTGACTTTTTTTGAGCTATTTATAGACAATTGAAATTTTTAATTTTTTTTAGTATTTTTTTTTAAAATAACGATAAAAATTTTTTGGCCGGCCAGAAAATCTTGAAAATTTAATACAAGGATTCTTATAAGTTGTTCTTAAAGTGATAAAAAAAAATCCGAAATCGTTAGTCACAATTTTTCTTTATAAGTGCTTAAAGTTCGAATTTATATGAAATGTGTCAAAATTGCGAAAATTGGCAAGTAATTTTATGGTTGAAAAATCGTAAAATTTTTTTCTTTTATAACTAAGTTTTGAAAATTTTATACAAGGTTCTCCATACATTTTACTTCAATTATCTAAAATAAAAACTCTACCGGATTCAGACAAAAATATTTTATGAGTGTTTGAAATTTAAATTTTTACAAAACCGCGTTAAATAACGGTTTAGTCTAAAACGATTTTTTATATTTGTTGTTATTCAAACAGTATAAGTCGTAAATACTTTAAAATTTTACCAGTTATTTAGATTGCCATTTTCTTTACGTGATTCGATTTTCAAAACATTTTGACTTTTTTTGAGCTATTTAAAAGCATTTGAAATTTTCAATATTTTTTTATTTTTTTTTTATAAATGTTGATAAAAAAAATTTAGCTGGGACAAATTACTTGAAAATTTAATTGAAGGGTCCACATAACTTGTTCTAACTCTCATTCAAAAATTATAAAAATACATAGGCACAATTTTTTTTTATTAGCATTTGAAGTTCAAATATTGACATAAATTCGTCAAAATCATGAATACTTTTCACTATTTGGTAGTTAAAAATTTATAAATATTTTTCTATCAAAAGCTAAGAATTGAAAATTTAATACTATGCTGTCCATAAGTTAAGCTTAGAATAATTATAAAAAAGTTTGAGGATTGTTCAATTTAAAAAATTTCACGTGTGTTTAAAGTTTTAATTTTAATTTGAAATCAAAAATACACGTGTAAAATAACTTTTTACTAATAAATAATTTTCGATTTTTGTTATTTTTAAAAAATTACTAAACGTAAGATCTTGAACCTTTTACTTAAATGTTTGAATTAGTTTCAAAGTAGAATATATTACAATATTTAAGTATAATATATCCTAGACTGACAAATCATCTCCGTTCAGAATCGTTTTTCGTATACAATGATACCTATCATTGCATTCAAATTTAACCTTCCCTAGTCCAAGGTCCATCCCACCCCCTAATGTACAGCAGAGCGATACTCACTTACCCGCTTTTTTTTATATAATTTTTAACTTAAATACAAATATACAAAAATATAAGATTTTTTAAATTAAAAATATAAATACTTAAATATAATATAATATAATATAATTATAATAATATACTAAACTAAAGATTTTATAATGTAAGTCATCATGTCCTATTGTCAATGTCGATTCGACATCACCAGTATTCACCACACCATTGCGACCATTGTTTGTAAACATGCTTATATTGATTAATAAACGTAGAGTTATAGTAAAGTAAGTAAGTAATAATTTATTACTAATAAATATAAGTTAATAATATTAACTACACGTTTCATATTTTCTTGTTTTCGTTAGTTGTAAAACTAGCCTACCTATGAGTTTATATTAAATTTAAGTTATTTTTTTTGGTAAAATATGTATTTATACACAATTTTTTTCAAAAAACGCATTTATTCATTAAAATCCCTAAATATGCAAAAAAAAAAATTGAATGTATCTGATTCAATGTCATACAAAATTACAAAACTAATTTATTTCTAGGTTTGTAATATGTACGAATAAAAGAAAAAAAGCGGGTAAGTGAGTATCGCTCTGCTGTACATTAGGAGGTGGGGTGGACCTCGGACTAGGGTAGGTTAAATTTGAATGCAATGATAGGTATCATTGTATACGAAAAACGATTCTGAACGGAGATGATTTGTCAGTCTGGGATATATTATATTTAAATATTGTCATATATTCTATTTTGAAAAAAGTTCACAAATTCAAACACTTAAGTACAAGCTTCGAGATCTTACGTTTGATAATTTTTTAAAAATAACAAAAATCGAAAATTATTTATTAGTAAAACGTAATTTTACACGCGTATTTTTGATTTCAAATTAAAATTAAAACTTTAAACACTCGTAAAATTTTTTAAATTGAATAATCATCAAACTTTTTTATAATTATTCTAAGCTTAACTTATGGACAGCATAGTACTAAATTTTCAATTCTTAGCTTTTGATAGTAAAATATTTATAAATTTTTAACTACCAAATAGTGAAAAATATTCATGAATTTGACGAATTTTTGTCAATATTTAAACTTCAAATGCTAATAAAAAAAAATTGTGCCTATGTATTTTTATAATTTTTGAATGAGAGTTAGAACATGTTATGTGGACCCTTCAATAAAATGTTCAAGTGATTTGTCCCAGCTAAATTTTTTTTATTAACATTTATAAAAAAAAAAATAAAAAAAAATTGAAAATTTCAATTGTCTATAAATAGCTCAAAAAAAGTCAAATCACGTAAAGAAAATGGCAATCTAAATAACTGGTAAAATTTTCAAGTATTTACGACTTATACTGTTTGAATAACTACAAATATCAAAAATCGTTTGAGGCTAAATCGTTATTTAACGCGGTTTTGTAAAAATTTAAATTTCAAACACTCATAAAAATTTTGTCTGAATCCGGTAGAGTTTTTTTTACAGATATTTGAAGAAAAATTTATGGAGAACCTTGTACCAAATTTTCAAAACTTAGTTATAAAAGAAAAAAATTTTACGATTTTTCAACCACAAAATTACTTGCAAATTTGCGCAATTTTGACATATTTCGTATAAATTCGAACTTTAAGCACTTATAAAAAAAAATTGTGACTAACGATTTCGGATTTTTTTTTATCACTTTAAGAACAACTTATAAGAAACCTTGTATTAAATTTTCAAGATTTTCTGGTCGGCCAAAAAATTTTTATCGTTATTTAAAAAAAAAATACTTAGAAAAATTAAAAATTTCAATTGTCTATAAATAGTTCAAAAAAAGTCAAAATTCTTTGAAAATTTAACTGTGTATGGAGAACGCTAATATAAACATTTGGTGAAAATTTCAAGTATTTATATCTTTTAGTTTTTGAGTTTTAGCAAAATAAAAATTTGATTTTGACGAAAAGTGGTTTTGCGTAAAAAAACCCGTTTTTCCGTCATTTTTTTAAGGTTTTTCCCGACTCACTTTTAACTTTTGACCCCCCAAAGTACTAACTAGATCCGATTTCCTTTTCAAAGAGGGGCTGAAGTCAAAAATCGAAGCATTTTTACTGCCCCAAATGTTGTCGACAGACACAAAAAAAAAAAACACACACATCATTGTAAAATCAATACATTCATCACTCTGTTCAGAATCTAAAATATACGAAATTCATAAACATCCTAAACCTAGTTATAGGATTATAATATTATATTGAAATACAATTATTATGATAACGCTAAACAAATACTAAACGGAACCTAGTACAATTTTGAATTTAAAATTGATAATATTACGTTTGATTTAAATGTTGAATTTATAGTTGTATTATTGTTAATCAATAGTTACGCGTTATTATTGTTATATTGAATTAAAAATATATTCTTATTAAATAATAAGAACTTAAAATTACTATTAAATTGTATGATGTTTACAAGCATAAAGTTACAGAAATGATCAAATAGGTACATACATAAAATATTAAATTCTTAAATAATTTTTTAATTACTGAATTTAAAATTGCATAATTATAATAATGGAAATAATTATTTAGAAAATAATTTACACATTTGTACTCATGTTAATTTATTTTTAGTTGATTATTATTTTTAGAATATTCAGTTTTATTAATTTCCTATTAATTATTATAAATTACTATTCATGAAGAATAATCGTAATTACTTGCAGATTTTATTATAATTTTGGAGAGAGGCTTTAAAAACTGAAATTAAAAGCTAATTAAAAATTTTAATTTTATTAGTGGTCTAAATTTAAAAAAATAGCATTCATCTATTTGCAAGAGGTGTTTTCTATATAAAAAAAAATATACTTCGTTTGAAATTACATTTTTGACAATGGTGGATTCAGGGAAGGAATACAGGGGCACTTACTCTGCTGTCAATTTTCTATGGACAATTTTTTTTTATGTTACTACGAGTATTATTTAAATGAAAAATACAGTAAATAAGAATAATACTACTAAAACATAAACGAAGACTTCAATTCGACCTATAAGGCTATAAAGTATGAGAATCTATAAAGATATATTTTTATTAATGGCGACTACATGTATATTACCTGTTTATAAATTATTATTTTGATGCGTGATATTATATAATCAACATTATACTAAATATATTACCAATTTTATTTAAAAATAATAGTATGTATTATTAATTATATTTCAAATTATACAATTTATATAATATGCCCCTATCAAAATATCCAAGATCCGCCCCTGATTGTTAACAATATTTATCAAAAGCGCTAAAATCGTCAAATATTTTGTAAAAAATTAGACTTATCACCGCCTTCACTTAGAATCGTTTTTTACCATAGAAATTATTTACCATACAATTTAAAATTAACATATCCACAACAGTGACATACGCAATAACGAGGTAGGTATACTTGACAGTCGACACTTAACATACAGCAGTGCGATTTTTCCAATATTGTTTATTATTGGTACTTTGTTATGTTATACTATGTTAATAAATCATTTAGTATTTAATTTTAGTCATCGATTATGTTATCATCAAAAGTTTATGAACTTTTTTAATTCACCTTCAAATTATTTTGATTATTGCTGACTGATTGGAAAAGTTACATTTCTACTGAGTCATAGATTTATCAAAGTTGATATTAATTAAAATTTATACAAAAAACACGTGCAGTTTAATATAACAATTTATAAGCAATAATAATCTAGAAGAAGAAAAATCCTAACCCCAAAATAATTTGTTAGTGCGCCGAAATAGTAGTAATAGGTACGTGACTGCAACATGTTTTTTGCATCCTATTGAATTCTGTATAATATAGTCCAAATTATTGAATATTTATTTCAACTAGATTAAAAATGATAACAGTTAATCGATATTTTAAAATATTAAATATATATACAATTAATGTATTAGTAAAATAATTTAAGTACTTACGACTTACCTAATTAATTGATAATATCATTAAGATTGTCATTTCGATATATATATACTATATCAATAGATTTGGAAAAATAATGTTACAATTTTTTTACTATTTAAATAGTTAAATATCTATTCGTATTATAATATTTAGTGCTTCTTTAAACAGTAGGTAACCACTCATTATTTCGAAAAGTTTTATGTTTTTTGAAACATATTTTGTAAATATTAAAAACATTTTATATTTTTACAATTTTTTTTCGTCATAATTTTTAATTTTTGAATTTGCAATGTACAATTAAAAATTTATATTATCAAACAAAAATTAAAAAGTTAAAAAAATATAACGATACAAAATAGTAAATGTATTTTTATTTTCAATAATGTTGTTTTCTAATAAAACCAGTTATACAAAATACAATTTTCAAAAATATGAATAATTACTTTTCAAAAAAAATTAATATAAATATATTTATTCTATTATTAAAATACATATATCTATTTAAATGTTATACTTAACTTATAATTTACAAATAATAACACACTGTATAAATTAAAAAATAGAAATAATTAAAAATATTGCAGTGTTATTTAATTATGAATTATTCAATTTAAGTAATATTAGTATACTTAAAACGACGGAGTTTTTATTAATTTGAGTGTAATTCATAAAAATGCATATTCGATTGAAATGTTCATATGAAATTATAATGGGTTAGGTACATATTGTGAAATATTTTCTGGATTAAATACAAAAGTATTGAAAATAAAATAAATATTTGTCATTGAAAAAATATGACCTACTAAAATATATGAATAATAAATAAATTACTAGAATAAATAATTTTATTTAGTTGTTTTGATATCTTTTTTTATAATTCACAATAAAAATTAGTAAACTTATTTATATTACATCGAAGTTAGGTTAGGTTAGGTAATTGGTTTTTACGTGATTAATCTTTGAAAAACGTTATATTATACTTAAATTCGAAAAAATACAAAAATATAATAATATAAATTAATGCGTATTTTACTTATATTATATGCAAATTAATTATATTTATATAGTTTCATTGTATAAATACCTAAACTTAATTGCATCGTTGTCCAATCAGTGTTTGCGAGCGCAATTTGACTGCAGAAATTTCAACAGCATGCACCGATGGATATGTCAAGTTAACATTGTATCATACGACCGTTGAATAGTAATAAATTTGTCATTTTGGTAACAGATCACGGGAAGCATTTATATGATAATAACATCACAAATATATAATAATACTGTTAACAAGTGAGTGTGCGAGAGGCATATTATAAATTTACATGCACCGTGGGTATACGAGCGAAATGGAATATTGCCGGCGAGTCGGAAGTGGGGAGGAAGCAGAGGGCAGCGAAATAGGTATTGTATAGTGACGACAAATTAGCAGCCTACTGAACTCGTGGATACACGATTGTTTCCATAGTTGTGTAGCGCAACAGTCACAAGTCGAACGTCGATCGACGACCGTACACACAACGCGTATACGTACAATACCAATGATCTATGATATAATATTTTAATCTCGTATTTCGTACGCGACGTGACCGCGTAACCGCTTCGCTCAGGGATATAGAACACAATATACGACGGTTCTACCTATACAATACACAACGTCGCACGAAGAATACGATTTAATAAGCCGTTGTACCGTGTGCACGCCGGCCACAGACAGTATATATAATATATATATATGTGTTTGTACGTTAATTATACATATACTATATGAGTGTGAAGTTCTCGTGACGACTTGGCTGATTTAATTCGTCATTAAAAAAAAATTGTTGTAAGCCTCTACCGTTGATTACAAGACATTTTTGACGATGTCATAAATCGACGACCGCGCTTTTCACGATTTCGGAATTCGATACGCACATCATGTACGGCCCGGCAGAACGTCGCGATTTAGGAAGAAAAGTAAGGAAAACACTATACATGTCTAATATAATATTATTATTATGAGTCTTATGTTATACGCGACAGGTATGTTTTTTCATATAGACATAATATTACTAACGCCTATATTCATATTTTGTTTTTAAATGTTTTTAATTGCTGTGATGTTCGGACGCGCCTCGTCCAAATTAGGGGTATGAAAATCATTAATTTAATTTTTGACTTAAACGTCCGTATTATAATATATTATATTATTATGGTGTACCTAAGTACGAAAAACGATTTAGTTGGCTTTTGCGGACTTTCAATGCATGCACTGGTTCATAATTGGTTAGGTACAAGTATAGGTACTTTAAATGATTTAGTTTTTACCTATAAACAAGTTTGAATTATTTGCGTCTGAGAATATTACGACTAGAAAAAGTTGTAAAAAGTATGACGATGATTGATTTTTTAGCTTTTTATTTAAATTTTACCTATTTTATATGCATATTGATGTAAGTTTATTTATTTTTTCCGAAAAATATTTGTATATATATATATAGATTATATGCATGCATGTAAATACAGCTAATTTGTAAATGTTTAATCCATTATCTAGTTAAGCTTACATAATTTTTATATTAAAACTAATAAATTATTTTAACCTTGTATTAGGTAGATGTATTCAGTAGGGTTTAAAGATCGGAACTAAACTTCTTTTTATTATAAAGACCTCAATCAATTTAGTGTTTGTTGAGGTACAAGGATCTATACGAAGCCTCTTTTTATAAATTCACTAGTGTATGTTACAATAATATGTAACATAATATATTTATTATATTATAAACACTTTATTAGTCATTGTTTTATTATATTACCGTTAAAATGTGTTTATTATAACTGTGTATACAACAATATACGATTTATAAAGATGATTGTGGTTTTAGTAATGTTTTTTGCGTGCGTGCAAATTTGTTCTAATTTATTTTACAAAATTATTCATAAGTTTACCTAATAATAAATGTTCTATTAAATACTTTTAAAACACTTTTAATTTCTATTTATAGCGAAGTCACATTTTTGAACGAACAATTGCATAATTGTTTTTTTTTTAAATATGTTTTATCACTGTTATTCTAACCGATTTATTATTTCAGTTGAATATCATAATATGACATTGTTTCTGGGCCATTCTCAGGTTAAGTATAATAGGACAATAAAAGTTAATAATGTGGACTGCTAACAAAAACGAAAAAAAAATATTTCCTCATCTATTGTTTATATACACCACAGGGTATAAATATTATCATATTTAGATATATACAGATAATGTTTATCAAAATTTTTTCATACTATCAATTAATTAATATAATATATTAGTAATATATATTTTCATTGTAGACAATAATACTTTTCTATCTGTTTAAAACCATAGTATGGTCGAAGTACAGATAAACAATTTACGTTTTAAATTTCTAATTAAATATTTTAAGTTTGACATTAAATAAAATGAAACACCGTTATTTAAAATCCATAAAACTACCTAATGATTTACACTAGATACGCCACAAGTAGATAGTAGTAAGATTCCCGAATCCCGATTAGTACTCAAGTTCAATTATAGTTTTACCCAATGTTGTAAAATTTAAATACCTACATGGAAACTAATATAGCACTTATAGAGTTGTGTGTAATTATTATTACAATACTTTTTAAATGTTAAATTTATTTTGAGTATTTTTCTTTATTCGATGTAAAATTATATCATGTTCATATTGTATTAATCTTGTTTGAGAATCATTTAATCAATCACAATAGTGTAATGATTTTTATTGCCATCAATTATATTATTTATAATCGAGTTTAATAATGAATCCCGCGCATAATGCATTCAAATTATCCATTAAATTTGGGCACAAGAAAAGATTTAAACAAGAATGTGGTGATAGCAAACATCGTATTAGTAGCTTATGTATATAAATATATATATTGTTTGTTACAAATTAAATGCGCTATGGTATCACTATAGAACGATTTAAAATTAAATACGTCGTAGAACAATCAATCTCAACGTGGATGTAGTACAGGTTAGGTTAGGTTATATTTTATTTTATATGCCAAGTAGGGGAAAATTGTCTCAAAGTTTTCATCGAAGTCCATTTTAAAATGACCGTGTTATTGACATTTCAGTTTACTATTAAATATTAATGTTGACTCAACTACCTATACACGTATCACGTATATTGTATATATGTTATTATTTATTGTCTGAGAATTTCGTTTATAAGATCCGGCGGGGGGCTTGTTAAACGTTTTCAGTAAATAAACACGGCAAAAGGGTACTTACATAATATATTGTATTGACTCCGTGTATGTTATGTGTATAGTAATCTAAAAAAAAGCTGTACGTAAACATGTTTATTTGAACTTTATAAATTAATATTTGATTAACTTTTAAAATCAATTATTCACATTATTTCCCTAAAAATGTATTTATTTATTGTAAAACAAGTTAGGTTACAGTTAATTTTGTTATCCAGTTTTAACTTTAAATTGAGAATATTTTTTACCTAAAATTAAACAGTATAACATCGTTTACATTTGTTTGTTTAGTATGATTTCTAGTATTTATGTAAAGTTGAATTTTTCTTAGATGATTTATTAAAACGAACGTATTAACTCATGCATTTTATATTAAATGGTATATTGTGATATAATATAGTTATATTGGTTAATGATATAAATATATAGTACAATGATATTAAAATGTAATCTAATAAATTTTAAACTGTTTTCATGTAGTTGTATAAAAAATAAAATGTAGTTCTAAATAATATTTTGAATCTATTTTAGTGCTTAAACATTCGTTTTGGGCAGTTAATATATAGTCCCGCACAGGGTTTTTGTTAAACTGTTGTGTAATGTGAACGGATATAAAGATTAAGAAGAAGAAAAGCAAGTGGGCCAGTCATTTCAATAATACATTAACACAGTTTTAGATTCTGAACGAAGCGATGAATGTAATATTGGTTTTACAATGAAATGTGCTTTTATTTTATTTTTTGTGTTTGAAGATGTTGTTTATAGTGAAAAAATTGCTTCATTTTTTTAGCTTTGAGAGTAGTTTCTAGTATCAAATCGGATCTAGTTGGTACGCAATTTGGTGAGTCAAAAGTAAAATTTTGCCAGTGAAGAAACAAAAAACAAATAAAAAATATAAAAATAAGAAGAATAAAAAATTAAAATGTATACGTAAAACCTAATCAATTTAGCCGATTCAAAAATGAATAATTGTAAAGATTTAAATTATATTTTATCGTTTTATAGACACTGTATTATACGTTTCAAAATATCTTGGCTGTTTTTATGCTATTTGTAAACATTTGGAATTTTTTAAAGGTTTTTGTTAGTGAGTAAAAATGCTTGAACATGTAATATATGATTCCTCATAAGTTTTTTTATTAGAAATTAAATGTTTCGTATAAACCACATACATTTTTATGAGCAATTTAAAAGTTCAAGTTTAAATTGAATTATTTTGTTATACTTATAGAAACCTTTAAGTGCTATGTAAATTATTAGTTACTTGTAACTATACACAATGAGATTTTCAAAATATATCGATTAATTTATAGAACAAATATTTCCATATTATTCTACGTATTATACGTTATTATAATAATAATTATTTTATGTTATATGCGGTTTTATGTTGAAAAAGTACTAATAAAATTCAAATTTAACACATTAAAGTGACTATTGAGTAATTTTCATTAATTTATTATTATTCGATACCTCGTGTATAAGTATAACAAAGTGACTTCCTTGATGTTTTTTAAAATACAATTTAAATAAGTTTTAGATATATAATAATGTTGATGTGCATGTTTGATAATTTATAATGTTTGTACGCCAATATATAAGTATCGAAAATAGGTAAAATTAATGGAAAGAATGTTTATTAAACATACAAATTAATAATTATGTATCTCGTAGGTTCGGTTTTATATTTTATTATCCATAGTCCGTTCGATATGATTTAAATGAATGCAAATATTAGGTGTAATGTATGTTAGTGAGAGATTGTCTGAACCATATTATAAGTTGCCTTAATTTACTTAGCACTCAAAAACAAACGTTTTACTGCATTTATTGCGTTCGATTTTTTTATGGGTTATAGACTGTAGTAATCGGTAAATCGGTTTTTGCCAATAATAGGTACGTGACATGTATTAATTGCATAGTTTATTATAAATACACGGGACGACGACTACAACAAGTCAATAACACAACTATGATGGTATCATAGGTGTAGAATTTTCGAATCGCAAGTCCTTGTGAGTCTGTTTTTAAAATAAATTCCGTACAGAATGACCGAGATTCAGAGATTCGTTTATATTTTTATTAAATTTATGTGTATTACAGTACACCAATTACGAATTACGTGTCATCAATGGGTGGCTTCTTCATTCAAATTGTTCATGTTATCTTTCTTATTGTACAGTATTCAGTAATACGAAAAGGTACTTATAACTACATATTTGTATCATTAAGACATTTTGTTGATATTGTTTTTAGTATTTTATTTTCTTTAAGTAGGTACCTTTATGTGAAAATATTTATTTTAATTCATTATTATCTAATGTAAAAATATCATGCCACTCTACGTGATAAAAAGACAATTCTTGATGACTATAATCAATATGGTTTGGAAATTATTATTTATATATATTATAATATATACGTATTTAATATTTCTAGAATGATATGGTTTTGTTATACATATATATTTTTTATAAAGAGAATAGGTTGTAAAAACAGTGTTCCTATAATTTTATGAATATTACACTATTTTCAAATAATTGTCTTGTTTTAGTTTCAACAAACAGTTAATCAGTTATCATACACAGGAAATATCACCATGTATTTATTACAAAAATTCAAAATCAATTTTAATGACCGAAACTTCGCGGTTATGGACACGGTACTAGTTACCGGCGTTGAGCGGTTGTTGTCAAAGTTAATTTAATAAAGGGACTGAGTGTGGTTATTTATCAAGGTTGTTTATCGTGTATATATAAAAAAAAATTAAAATTAGGACTCGTCTGTAATGACATCCTTTACACGACAAAATCTCCCCAAATTGACTTGGAATTGTTTTATATTATATAATATGCGATTGTTCTTGTCGAAGAATTGATTTGTCCTCTTGAAATTGAGTCGACACGCCAACGTCTTTAGTTCATCTGTGAGCTACAGTCAACACTTTTTGGATATAAAATGACTTTTATTTAAAGAATTGTCTTGTAAGATGTATGAAATAATCATTGTACTAACAACCTAAATCACTTGACATAGATAAAATTATTAAAATTATTAGTAACAAAAATTACTGTGGTTACTTATCACGTTGATCACTACTTTATCTATTATTGTAGGTAAATTTTTTAAAAATAAACGAATCATGTGATTTAAATTATTTTAATTTTAAGACTAACTAAAAATAATCATAAAGTTTCAAATTTTCTTATACAATCAACAATCTTATTATTATAATAATAAATATTATTACCTATAACATATTACATTTTTTCTATAATGTATTTGTTAAATACATTTTTTTACAAATTTATTTATATTTATTTTATTAAATTTTCCACTTTTATGACTATATAGTCTATTATATTTTGTTTATACGAGTTTTGTTGACAATATGTACGAGTAGTACGTATAAGACATTAAGTAACAAAACTTAGAATTAAAAGAATTGTATTAATCCATAATTATTGTAAATAAAATCTCTCAAGTTAATTATAAATATTATCAGTGAAACAAAATTTTAATATTGTGTTTTATGACCACAAAAAAAAATTGGTGAATACGACTCGATTGGGGCCAAGGATAGGATATTTTTGTCATTGATGATGAAAATACTCAATGTTTCTAATCGACAAGTTTGATCAAAGTTACACACTCTTATTTATTATATATATATTTATTTGTACCTATTATAAATGGAAAAATAAGGAACAAAATTATGTGTTACTATATGTACCTATTCTGCAGATGGATTGATTATTTTTCATTAACATCTAGACTACTAATTTAAGTATTTAAGGAGTGTGAATAACAATTTTTTTAAGAACCTTCTTCTCGTTTTTCCATCGCAAAATCTTCTCAAAAGCTGTTTGAAAATTCATATAATTATTTAAAATATTACACAGCTATAGAAACCGAATCCATTGATTTTGTTAAAATTTAAATTTAAAAAAGTGGTAGGTACCTATTATATTATGTTTATTGATATTTTCACTTATCTTTGGTGGTGGCTTATATTTTCAATTATACGTTTTGGCTGAGAACACGTTAATCTCTAATGTGTAATGTATATTTTATGGTTCGAATTTGGAGACAATTTTTTGGTGAGATTGGGTGTTTAGCCTGATTTCTTAGCCTTCCCTCTCGCCACTCACTTTTTTCTATATTTGTGTCGACATAAGTTATTTATAGATACTAAACCGAGGTTACGGTTATGGGAACTACCGATTTTAGCAAAACGAAGACCAATATGCTAAATATATATTGCCAAAGACTACTAATAGTATAAACAATGTGAAGGAACTTAAAATGATTGTATTATTTTGTTTTTTTTACAAGGTCGATATTGAGACTGAAATAAAATTATTACCAGTATGATTAATTGATATTTTACGAGCACATTACAATATAATGTGTGCAAATAAAATAAATAGATTTACAATTTGCAAACAATGATATAATAAAAACATAATAATAACAGGTGATAACTGTCTACAGAATATAGATTTAAACTATCGTATTCTACGTATCTATATTATTAATATTGCTTAATATTTATATTAAGTGTGACTTTTGAGTATATACGATATTAAATAATAAAATGTGTATAAGACATCATCATTCGTTTTAACTAAATCGATATTTTCAGAAAATTAATGTGATATTTACACCGTTTGAAATTTACCGTGAAAATACTTTAATTCGTATTTGATGAAGTATACATTGATACATTTTCAAGGTATTCAATTAATACGATCGATCAGATAATACAAAATTATCGTAATTCTAATACGAGTAATACGTAATAGTTATAGTATTACATACCTACTACAAACGGCATTTGATTTATTTACATATGTAAAATACGGACGTTGGCACATTTCCCAACTCAAATGCACATTAATACAATTAAACATATGAAAAATAATATAAATAAATAAAATAGTCGTTAATTAATCAAATAAAGGAGAAAAAAATGTGGTTTCATTGGAAAGTATCATGGACTTGATTAGAGAGATTAGCTCATAATGTCGGTGGTGCAAAGAGGAATTATTGCAAAAAAAAAAAAAAATTCGTTGTAGTAGGTATTAGAAGAAGATTAGGAAACTTAGGTGGGCAATTAAAGAGTTGGCGAGTTAGTTGTATCGGATGAAAGTTTGCACAAAAAAGAAAAATTAGCATTAATCTGCGTACGATTAGTGAAAGAAGACAATCCAAGCCGCTGAAATACTGGATCGTAGTCACAGTTAATGAAACAAGCAAAATGCCATTATTGTAAGGTTATTAATTTTATTTTTCATTAGTACCTATTGGCAAACGTATTTGAATATTTTATAAAGGAGTACTCTTTCGATAGTTCAAATCGGTGTTAAATAGTATTACTGTATGCTATTTTTAATTGATAACAAATGATAAGATGTGTATTTCTTATTTTAACACATATACTTAATTATTGAGATTTAAATAATATGAGTCGAATTTCGCATAGAACATAGTATAGTAATTGTCGGAGCCTTGAACTAGTTGAACTATGTTTTATGTTATTATTTACACAGTTGTAGTAAAAATCAAATTATATATAGTTGTTAGGTAGGTACCAGTTTGTAGAGGCTTAAAATGTTTTATTTAAAACAATATAGGTACTTGGAAAAAAGTTGGTTGAATAATATTATTAAACTAGTAATATTTCCTTCGGATAATGATATTCTTTAAAAAGATACTTTTTGCTCAATAACATTTGAGGTCGTTTATAAGGTCTAAGATTTATTCCACTTTATAATAAATTAGTAAAATAGACGTGTTTACTTGATACATTACTGACATACTTGACTCATACATATACATTGGAAACTTATTGCTTATTCGTACAGGTAGGTACTTATATATTTTACAAAAATCTTTGCGAATTTTAATAGATAAATAATTGGAAAATCGTCTCGGATAGCTATATATATATATATATATATGTATTATAAAAGCATAATCATTTTTGTGGAGAGATATTATGTCAAACTTAATGTATAGACCTCTAAGTACCTGTTGTATAATAAAGCGGCTTCTATTAACAACAGTATTGTGAATTATCGATGAAGGTACATCGATACTGCGAGCAGCATATAGTATAACATTATACAATTATAACATACACTGTTACTAATATTAATTGTAGGTCAATGCAGTGGTTGCAAACTCTTCACGACTACAACAAACACCGTGTGCGTCTAATTACTTTTACTTATCGAACACGATAATGCCACTCGATATTTATTAATAATTGCTCATATACTAATTATAATTTATTGTAGTTGCAATGAACAAATACAATTCGCATTATGTATATAAATATCGTGTTGAGTTTGCGCTTAATAGTGTTTGTATATATGGCAGGTAACAATGCTAACAATACGCGTATTTTTCCAATAAAATTTGATCGCCTTTGAGCTGTAAAAATCTACAAAATATGTACAAATGCGAGGTTCTAGGAAATCCGATTTATTTTCCTTAATAATGTGTATATAAACTTTGTTTAAAGTAGCTACTGCAATGCCATGTGTAATAGACAATAGTACCTATATAATAGGAACCTAATATTATAATAATATGATAAATGCATTTACAACGATAGATTATTTTTAACCGTTTTTAGATTTTACTTGAACAATAATAATAGCCACCTAATAATACTTTACCGTTTATATTTATTTGTTATGTATTAAAAAATATTCTAATTTAAATTTGTAGAATAGAAGAATATAACGAAGGCTACCAGCATTTGATTTTCCATTACAGTATACTAAACTATAAAACTAAATACACAGGCTAGTAGTGGCGTATTTACGGGGGGGGGGGGGGGGGTCCCGGGTCTCGACCCCCCCCCCCCCCCAGACATTTTTTTTTCAAATATTATACCTATAAATAATATCAATAATAAGTATCATAATTAAATTAACTCGTATGTATTTTATTATAATGTTATAAACTATTATACTTAATACTAGGACCCCCCCCCCACAAAAAAATTGAAAATACGCCGCCTGTTATTAATTTCTATTACTTGTGTTAAAACATTTATTAAAATAAATTCATGCATTATATTTCAAAAAATATTAATTTTTTTAATAATGTACCTAGTTACGTATAATTTTTATAATAATAAAAGGCAAAAGAAAACTTATAAACTTATTAACTATAAAAATGCTCTTGAACACAAACGTCTTAACTGGTAGTTGGTACCTACATAGAGTATACTGTTTGTTAAACCATTCTAAAAAGGTTGTAAACTAAAAAAAAGAAAACAACTATTGCGTTTCAACATTCTTATAAAATATATTGTACTGCTTTATCTATCTATACAATTAAATTTAAAAATTAAAACTTTTAAATATATATTGAATACTATGATGGTATAGGGCAGGGGTCGCCAACCTTTTCAAACAAGTGAACTACATTTGAAATTTTTAGTCCCAGGTGATCACATCTAGGAGAATTTAGGTCTTTAGGAAGAGATTTGTTTTATGAGCAAAAAAAAAAAAAGGTCTGAAAAAAGGTGCACACTTGCACGTGACAACTAATAAATTGACAGTCGAGTTAAATTGACAATAATTCTGACTATTTATTGTAGCCGAGGCAATTGTTTTCAAATAAAAAAAAAAATTATGACTATTACCGATTGACCGATAATGGTAAATTCCTAGAATACAATATAGCAATCCACATTATCCGATTATTTATTACGCGATCGACCGACAATGGTAAAATTAATTTTTTTAACGATCGACCTATAGTCCTAGAAAGATCGACCAGTTGATCGCGATCGACTGGTTGGCGACCCCTGGTATAGGGTATAGCATGTAGGTTCAAGACTCAAGGTTAATACTTAATTTATTTATCTTTTTTAAATTCAGTAAATATTAGGTACTTGCTTGTATTATTTTGGATTAATTTTTCAAGCACAATTCTAAAATTATATTTATTTAATTTTTTAAAACTAATAGCCAATTTAGGTAACTAATAATATATAGGTACTTTAAAATATCCAACTATTAACAAATTAAAATAATTCAGAGTTCCGTAATTTCCACGGAATGTTTTTTTTTCAAATAAAATTATCACTTTTCCAGATAAAGAATAATTACAATGTACTGTAAATAATTTACATCTGGTTGAATACAAATAATGAAGACACTCCAACCAACATTTTTTGTCACGGTTTGTGTCTCACAAGTGTATGACATTGCAAATTTACATTCAACAGTTTACTTTAATTTTAAACAGGAATTGACTTATTAAAAAAAAATTTTCTTAATGTTCTATTATTTTAATTATTTTTTTTTATATTTTACAAACTTATGAATCGCAATTAAATTAAATCATCAAAAAATCCTTCTAAGGAAAAAATATAATGCTGTTACCTTTAAACTAGTTGATTAAATCCAAAGTTAAAACTAACGAGACTGAACTTGAGCTACTAAACGTTATTATCTATATCAAGCAACATAAGATATACCTAAAATATAAATTCGAGTGTATCGTTTTGAACGATAACGGGACTACGGGACAAAAGATGTTTAAAAAGAAAATTAATATTTTAAGATATTGATATATGTTAAGAATTTTGTTTAATTTGTATCATTTAAGAAATTTAAATTTATTTTGAAGTTATAATTTTACTTTCAAAACAATCGGTTAGTAGCACCCATATTAATTCAAGTTTATTATTTTAACGCTCAAGTGTAACGTTATTATGTCATAAATTTTGTATATCAAATATTTTATCATACGGTATATTGGTATCTACATTCTTGATTATTTAAAAATGGTATCTAAAGAACGATATAATTCATTCTTCTATATATAGTTCGTACTATGCAGTTTTCTCAGAAAATAAATTATATAGTTGTGCCTCTACATTCACAAAATGTCGGTTTATTGTTTCATATTATTGTGACAAATTCCTTTATTTTATAACGATATTATGTAAAATAGACAACAAACGTTTATGATATTACGGTCATTAATGGTCATCATAATTTAACTCGTTATTTATCGAAGTGCTTTTTAGAATACGTTATTTAATGAAAAAAAAAATGTACAAAAGTCAAATCATTTACGTGATCGAAGATGTATAAAAAGATAAAGAGAGCGCAATGAAGAGTGAAAGAGATGAAGAGAGAAGGAAAAATAATCATTGTATACAAGATAGTTTGTCACCTTATAATGGTGTTACAAGAAGTGTGTCATAAGGTCATTGTTTATAAGTTACTGCTGTGGACCATTGACCCGTCCGATTATAATTAAGTATCACTACAAACCTATCACGTCGGTTCATAATTTGTTGTTGTGTTTTCCCTATTATTGTCTTTAAATTCAAATAATTATGTTGCCGAAGATATTTTTGTGGTTTTTTAATCTCAATGCCGTCACAATGGTTCTTCCTTTTAGGTAATAATATAAGACTTTAATTACTTGCTAAACAATTTTCTCTTAGGCTTTATGATCTTGACACAAAAACACTAAAAAATTAACTACATAGCGTAAATTAAAGGTCAATTAATCTGAAATTAGTCTTCAGAGTAAACGTATGTAATTCCGTATTGTCTTCATAAATAAAAAGTTCAACGTTCTATATAAATTACTTTTTATTATTTAAAATATATGACTTGATATTCATATAATTTTACCATCTAGCTGACATATGTTTTATTTTTAAACGCGCTGTTATTTGATTCTAAAAATAAATGTTCGATGTGAATCTACAACATTTATTTTTAACGAATATTTAGCAACCATGTAACTTAATTTTTTTATGAATTTAAAATAATAATAAATACAATTTATTGAGGTATTATGTTTGTTTTTAGAAATTTGGACATGTTTGAGTCCAGATATACTTTGCTGTTGGACACATTCGATTTAACCCCTAGCCGTGTTTAAGCACCAATCCAGACAACCCTAATTACAATGACTTACGACACCAGCGGAGTAAAACGCGAGAAGCCGTCGCCGCCGGAAGACAACCACGAATCATGGCAGGCCATGAGCATCATGTCAAAAGCCAAATTCATGTTGAAACACTGTACGGTGGAACCGATGTTGGGGTGCTATATAGTGTCCAGCGTGCTGGCATCGCTCGCAACGCAGAATCTGAACTTACAGAAGGCGTGCCGGGTAAACCTCCGGCTGGACAACGCCACGTGCTCGGCACTGGAGAGCCGATCGATGGACAATTACACTAGGGAGGACGAGGTGGTCGTCCAAGAGCTAGTCGCCGACATGATAATATGGAAAACGATCGTGCAGAGCAGTATACCGTCGGTGCTGATAATATTCATCGGATCGTGGAGCGATCGGAACCACAAACGCAAGCCGTGCATGCTGATACCAATCATCGGTGAATTCCTCACCAGCATCGGCCTGTTGGTCTGTACTTATTACTTTTACGATCTCCCGATGGAGGTGGCCGGGCTCGTGGAGTCCGTACCGCCGGCTATGACCGGTGGATGGATGACCATGTTCATGGCCGTGTTCAGCTATGTAGGAGACGTGACCACGGTTAGTAGAAAAAAACCCGATTGCGCTTAACCTATACCGACCACAGTCTAGTCAATGATGTAATATTATTCTTACTAAGTTCTGTATTTTGTGATTAGATTTCCGTCTATACATTATGAAATCGTATAGAGCTACGATTTCCGCGTACAGTTTATACGCCGTTATTTACGTTTCTAAAAATAAAACGCGGACAAACGATTACTATATTATACAGAAAGCAATTTAAACTAGCACCAATAAATGTTTTAATTGGTTCGTTTTGATTTTTCAGGTGAAAATGCGCACATTGAGAATCGGTATAGTGAACGTATTCTGTTCCGTAGGTGTGCCCATCGGCACCGCGTTATCTGGTGTACTGTTCCGAGAACTTGGATTTTACGGTGTATACATCATAGCCACGGTATTATACATATTTGCATTTGTATACGGCATGGTTTTTATCAAAGAGACAAAGCCAGTAATCAGTATTGAAAGCAAAGAGCCGCCGAGGGACACGTCCTGTTTGGATTTCCTCCAGGACTTTTTCAGCCTGAGCCATATCAAAGAGGCCGTTCGAGTGACGTTTAAAGAAGGACAGTACAACCGAAGACTTAGAATTATTGCTTTAATGGTGGTTGTCATCGTTGTAATGGGCCCTTTGCACGGTTCGTACATTTATATAAAAATTGATATGCTTAAACATATTATCTTTTTTTTATTGAGCACACAATTTATTTTTACACACTTGTCAAATCGGCCTTGGAATTTGTAAATCAGACGGTTTAATACGGTTGATTTGAACTGCATTAAAATGACGCTGTACAATACTATGTCGGATATAAATTATGTAAAACATAACTTAAAAGAAATATCAACCACTCGTCTATAAAATATAAATGAAATGCATATCTAATCAACACTACCACCTATAGTACTTCATATAATACTAAAAAAATAAAAAAAGTTGTATACTTCTTTCTTGAATAACCCCAACTAAGTTTATATTATTTTATTAGGTACCTTGAGATGATTAATTTTTCTATTGAATTTTATTCACATTAAAAAATTATTTATGTATTTCCTACGCGAACCTGACATTCTGGTTGTTTTATACACGAGTAATATTATATTATTATTATAGTGGGTATGAGTAATTTTATAAGCATTTTCGCTTTTTTTCATTAAAACTTATTTTACGTTTCCATCGTATCTACTTAACAGTTATAAATATTAATCCAATGGAAATTAATGCTATTATCTGGAGGTTATTTAAAAGTCGAAGTTACACAATAATGATATAATAATTACTATATAGTATACATAGGTACTACTATTATAGTTGATTTTCAAATAAAAAAATTCCACGATAGGAGACAGCGAGAAAGACAATGGCAACGAAAAATTAAAATACTAATAATATAATTGTTTTAATCGTGATGACCTTCGACTCTGTAACAAAGCTTTTTAATTTTTTTGAAAACTTTTAACTTACAATTATAATACACATCACTGTATATGTGTTAATTTATCAATCGTTTTAAATAACTATTGCTGAATTTTATATTACAATATCAATGATATTTATATAGTTTTTTTTTGTAAATAAATATACTTTAATGTGAATTAAAATACGTAAACAAATAATTTGTATTTATACTTCTCAATTGTTATTATAAGTTATAATTATAGTATTGCAGTTTACCGGTTGTCATTAATTATTCCATTATTCAAATAAGATACCTACAAGTTTAATCTTGGATAATACGGTATACGTTGACCATGGACTAAAACTATGTCAAAAAAATCTAAATATATTTTTAAATGCATTCGTATAAACAATGTGATTTGTCATATTACATAATATATTAATTTTTATGTCATATATATATTTAAATATTTATACGTCGTATTACTAATAATAATAATAATACTTTAACGAACTCTGTAAAGTTTAAAATGTCGTGAAATGTTATGAATATTATGTATTTGTAATCTAATCATTTTAAATTATATCGTACTTAGTAGATATAGGTACTTGGTTTGTGATTCAGTAGTTCAACGTATGCAATTTAACATTTTCAGGTGAAATGTCTGTGATGTATTTGTTTACACGTGTACGTTTCAATTGGGACGAAGTGAACTACAGTATGTTTTCCACGTATTCTATGATTACTAATCTAGTAGGTTCGTCAAAGTTTATATGCCAAATAGTTTCGAGGTTTTAATTGTTAAACTAGTAAAATAATACTGTTTTTATTTTTAATCTAAACAGGTACAATGTTTTCGGTCGGAGTGTTCAGTCACATGCTGCAAATCGACGATGCTTTGATCGGAGTGATATCATGTATGAGTAAAATATTGGCCGGATTTGTTTACGCTTTTGCTACAACGGATTTCGTATTTTATTTGGGTGAGTAAAATTTCAGTAACCAAATAAATAAATGTAATTATCTATTAATGTATGAATTGCTAAAGAAGAAGCATTTTGAACACAATCAAATTTTATAAGATTCTTGAAATCGAAAAAAAAAATAATACCTATCTATGCATTATAATTTACAGCCGTACATACAAATAAATAGTAATAGAAAAAAAAAAGTAGATGAGTGGGTACCACTCTGCTGATCTTTAGGTGTTGAGTGGATCACTATTATGAGTGTATTAAATTTGAATTAAATGGTGTAATATTATCATTATATACGAAAAACGATACTGAACGGAGACGATTTATTAGCCTATATTACTAAGCATATTTTCTGATATATTTTTTTTTTATATAACTATTAAAATCATTCTACTTTTAGTATAACGGTAGGTTGATATAATTTTATTCAAAAATATTGCATTTATTGTTTAATTAGAATTTAATTAATACATAATAATGAATATTTATGCCAATATATTAGGCAATCAACTTATATAATTCAAAATTGAATAACATATTTTTGTAATTACCTTACAACCGTAAAAATAGATTCATAATATAAATCGATATCTTAAAATAAATCGATAAAACTAATAATAATTTAACATACCTTAAAGTTTTAAGTTACCATGTTTTGATATTATAACAAAATAATTAATATCGTTATTTATCGTTTAAATAAGTAATATCGTCTTAATATGAACTGCTTATGTAGAATCTTGTATTAAATTTTCAAACATAGATATAAAGAAAAATGTTTTCATACATCAATAATTAGCAAATTTTTTGCAATTATATAATGAATTTCTTCGATATTATAATTTTATATACGTGAAAAAATATTGCCATCGACATAAGGGTATACCCTTATTTAAACATAATATATTATTATTATTTATAAATATAAATATGTATTCCTTTTTTTTGTTTTTATAAAAATAATTGTTATAACATGCTTAAGCTAATCTATTAGGAGTACGCCTCTCGCCTATACCAGTATTTTATTGTCGGTCTTTGAAATGCATAACATGTAAAATTTACATTCAAAAGTTCATACTTAGCTTTATTAGTGTTAAAATTAGCATGAACTGCCTTTTATTAAACTTAAAGATACAAATGTTTCTGTATTTTTACTTGGGTTATGATATTTTAATTTTTAAATTGTAATATTTAACATACTCATAAGTCATAATTTATTTGAAAATTGAAATATCGTAAGAAACCTACGCTCAAACCCAAAAACTTTTGTTACCATTAAGGTTGATTATTGTTCAAGTCTCTTTAATTGTTGAGTATACATTTTGTATGTTATGCACTTGTAAAACGGAAACAATTAATCATCTTAAGAATAAAGCTATTTTTAATGGATTCGTATTATATTGTGTCATTCTGAGATATAAAAACTGTATATAAGAATAATAAAATAATAACAATAAGGTATCAGTTATTAATAAATTTTTATTTTATACTTATACAAGTAACATAGCAAAACAAAATTGTTTTTATTATAGTTTATAAAATAAATCCAAGTGATTATAAAAATATTATATGTTTATAGCACCACTTGTTGACATCGTAAACGGCACGTCGTTTATTGCCATGAGATCAATTATTTCAAAACTTGTACCACCAGATGAACTAGGTATGTGTTAGCTTTAAAATCGGTTTTTCCGTATCTAATGTTACTTAAATTGTTTCAGGAAAGGTAAACTCGCTGTTTGGCGTATGTGAAGCTCTAGTACCACTAATTTATGGACCAATGTACAGCGCTGTGTATAAGGCTACACTGAAAACAGTACCAGGAGCGTTTTTCTTACTCGGGGGTGCATTAACTGCTCCAGCAGCTCTCATATTTTTGTTAGTATAATATTATTAATATTGATATCCTACATCGTTTTTATCTATAAATATTTTATTTATATTTGTTATATGTTTCAACAAACTTATATAATTGTGGATACATTTATATCAATATTTTTTCATTATAAAATGTCTCAATTTAACTTTTAAATGTATTACCTATAAATATTTTAATATATTCATGTCTATAATAGATGGATGTACAATGAACATAAAAAGGAACAGAGAGAAAAAGAAGCAGAGATCAAAGATGAAGAAAAGAAATCTGGTGCCCTGAAGAAAAAAAATAGTTTAGATTTCAGAATAACCTCGCATGACTTTGACTTAAAAACTATATTAGATCGACGAACACAGACTCATAGAGGTTCAGGGCAATTTTCAACTCTAGGATTGGATAACAAAGCATTCCAAATGGAAGAAGGATCTGCTAAAAGCTAATAATCCTGATGACTAATAATATGATTGAGTATTTTTTATTCCTAATTTAATTAGGACACAATTTTGTTCATTCGTATCGTATATTATAATATGTACATAAGTTAAGACGTCCGTGAAAATGATTTTCTACATTGTACAATTACCCAAAATTAGTAACTTAATGTCTATATTTTGATTTTTAATGTATGTCTGTGAATTTCTATCACCATAGTTGAAAACATATATTATTATTTATATTGATCGTTTTCCTGTGTATGGGATGTGTTAGTTTTGGAACAATTTGTTTTGAAAATATTACCATTGACTCCCTATAGGTCTGAAGTGGTATTTACACTTGTAGTGATAGATAAAAATATCTGTAAATGACAATCTCAGTGACCTAATCCCAAATAGAAATATTGTATATTATATATACATTAACTGTTAATAATATTACTAGTAAAGCCAGTAATTTAAACACTAATAGTGTTGTCTTATAGTCATAGAATACAGTTTTCCTAATTTATTTATCTTGACAGACTTTAACATCTAAATTTTAAGTTACCCATCTTTGTACATGTAAATATAAATATATAATATATATACACACTTATAAATAGTTATATATTAGTCATGTTTTATAATATTTCACCGCGAGGTATTAAAATTAATGAACTGTTTATATTGGTTTGGTTAAACAATATAGATTTAAGAAAATTAATTTGATTTTGACCTTATCATTATTAATTTTTTTTTTTTGTTATTATTATAAATATATAATATGTTTATCATGTGTTACGTGTCAGGCATATAAGTATATTAAATTTAATATCAAAAATATAGAAAAAAAATCACAGTTATAAAATAAAAATTTGCAAATTGTATGTATAGATGTACGTATTATATTACTAGACAGATTAAATTTGTATTTGTTTAAAATATATATAAGTGATAATAAAGTATAAACTTGTTGACTTTAAAATTAAATTGTAGATAGGTAACTAAAAACTTTCTTTTCGTTTTGTAAACATTGGGAGGCGTAATCTCCATCGGGCACCATGGGCCATGAATTCACTTATAAACCTAATCATAAAATGGTAATACAGCAAACTAATACCAGTAAAAACATAGTCATAGTAAAATAATCATATTTTTTACCATTTATATAATAAAAATAAACATAATACAATGTATAGTAACTTTTTTATTTAGCAATACAGTGATTAAGCTTTAAATAATTAGTCTGTAAACATTTATTGGTTTTTAAGAATTTTGTTCAATAATATAAAGATGTTATTTCAAACTAAAATAAAAATAAAAATGCTATATTAAAGGTTTTCCTTTACTCATTAAATATATTTAGTAATATTCAATAAAACAATAGTGCTTTAATATTAACTCAAAGTCACTAGTAAATTATTTTATAAATTTATTTACAGACATTTTGATTATTTTTAAAAAAAACTTAAAATTGCCTATATAAAGCTCCTTAAAAAACACAAAAATTAGTTGTTACTTGATCGTTGTTTTTTTTATATATATATGTATAAATTTTAAGTAATATTTTAACAAGTTTCTGTACCTTGTATTTTTAGTTATAACTGTACACTTGTAATATGAATCATGAATAAATTTAAATTTTTTTATAAATGTCTATTATTTTATGAATTTCTGTATTTATTATTTAATTATTATATATTTACAAACAATTAATATCAGTTACCATTTAATATTCTATATTATATAGAATCTATAATAATGTTTTTTTATGTGTAACATTTAAACAGTTATCAAATCTCTGTAAAATAAGTATAATGTTGAGAAGGTTTATTTTTCTACTGTTGAATTAATTAGTGTGAAGTACGGAAGTTTACATAAATTTATAGAATTTATTACCTACGATTACCTGTAGAATTTTTATAGAAGCTTGTGAATAAAACGTAATACGTACAATGTTTGAACATATAGTAAATATATATATACATATATATACATCGATTTATACTTATGGCCTATGTGTTTTTTTATCGTCACGCGACAGACCGTAAAAAATGTATTGATATCAATCATTATATATGGTAAATACTAAATACGCACCTATTTTAGTATCGTACGAGGTATGTGTTTAAACGTTTGATAATTTCTTACAAAACAATGACAAACCATAAGTAACTTCACTCTTTTATTCATACATAATATTTTATTATGGTAATATTGACCACTACGTTTTTGAAACGTACATAACCACAATCGTTTCATCAAATCAATTCAAACCTCAAACTTATATAATTAGCGAAATAGTTTTGCAGGTGAATGCAATGCGCAGTTTTCTACTTCACTAAAAATACGTTTCGAATCATTGCACTTTTAGTATAATTAGGTATAGATGAAAACATAGACAATGTCCAGCAAAATAACTCTACTCAGAATATATTCGTTTTTATCTCGCGGAACCTCATACGTAATATTAAAACATAGGTGACAATAGCAACACTGAACATACTATATAGTGATAGTATTAGTATAGTTAAATACAATTACGCTAAGACAAGAGAAAATTGTAGGGTACCTACACATTTATATTAATTTAGAATTAAGTAATTAGGTTGGTCTTCGCAATTGATGAAGTGTCTCCTTATACGTCCAATAGTTTAAAAATTTTAAACAAACATAAGGATAAATTAAGACTTCCTTTTAATTTATATCGGCAAAAGCATATTTTATACGACATGGCCGGCCGGTTCCAATAAGTGTTCAGCAAAACCAATTAGACGCATGTGTTGTTAACTTTGATATTAGAGTCAATATTGGCCTGTTATCAAATTTAAAGGTAAGAATATTATTTTTGTTGCTTCATCGTCTCATTTTGGCGGTTATGCGATATTTAAGATTTTAAATTTGTTATGAGCATAAATTGCTATGTATTCATTACTTGCTTAAGAATTGAAATATCGTACAAAACCGACATTTGATAATTAGTCAGTTCACATTAATATTAAAACAATAAAGCTAACCAGTAACCACAAATAATTTATTTTGCTCAATATAAATTGGTTATTATGTGTACTTGTATATTTGCAAATGGGAGACAATACATTGTATCATTTTAATCAAATTAACTTGTAATGCATATGTTTATGGTATAAAGAGTAAAATTATTTTATATAAGTTGTCGAAAAAAAAACAACATAAATGAATGGTTATTATTATAATTTATTACTGTATAAATCAGATTTGTGTACACAATATGTAGATAAACTACCGAGTAATTATATTATATTATATAAATAGAAGATAATAAAATTTTTGTGGTTTAACCTATTGACGAAAATATTAATACCAAAGTATATAAGAACTGACATGACAACTGCGTTTTCATAAAACGAATTTGAAAGTAATAGAATCTAACTAATTAAAAAAAAAAAAAAAATACTTTGTACCACTTCTGAGTTGTACTGACTTAGCTATTATTATACATATAATATCGTAATTAAGTTAATAACTAAATCTACTTAAACAAAAATACTTTCTTATTTTTCTCAAGAAGTATATTTCTCTATTTTTTTAGATATTGTTAATAATATTCTATGTAATAAAATACTTATAAATTTGTAAAGCCAATTTTAAATTCTGGGTGGAAAGATAAACTAATTGATTTTACAACAACATCTGTTTGTGTTTTTCCGTATACTCGATAACTAATTGGAAAACATGTTTCGATTTTCAACTTTAAAGGTGTGATAGAAATTTGTCAATTTTCAAAATATTTTACTTTTTAAACTATTTATTGGTACGAAAATGTTTCGACTTTTATTTATTTATTTTTCCATTTGTTGTCGATAAAAAATGTTTTTGTGGCTGTACTTAGAAAATCCATTACAAAATTTCTATTAAGTTATTATTTTAGTCATTTATAAATATTAAAGATATACAATTTTTTTTTAATCACTTTAAGCTCAAATTTGGACAATATTACATATTAAACATACAGTTTCGAATACAGAAAAAATTTTAGGGTGGGGAGAGGGTGAAAAAATGTTCATGAATATCATACTATTTTTTTGTAGGTCAGGAAATTAATTTTTTTTCCTGATATTTCAGAAGGGATTTAAACACCTACCCCCCTGTATTCATGCCTGTTGTAAATATACCATGATCGTAGTACTAATAATAAAATAAATTACACTAATAACGACATTAGAAAACATTTAAATTCTACCTAGTAATTTAAGCTGATAGACCGTCAATGCTAGGAACTGTGTCTTGTGTATAAAGAATAAAGATATATAATTGTATTCAAATTTAACATATATCCATGATCCGTTATACTGACCTATTCAGTTTCAATACCTACTGTACAACAGATCAGTATTCACTTGTAACCTACTTGATTTAACAGGTGTAATTTGTTCACCACTTATTAACTAGAATTATTTATGTCATACAAAAAGTTAAAGATATTACAAAATATGTTTAAGTTGTTATATATCTATTACTATATTAAACGACCAAAAAAGAGAATTATCAAAAAAAAAAAAGAAATACATATCGATATTCAGATTATCATATTATAATTATTTCTGAGTGTTTTAATAATTTTAAATTTTAGTCAATGATAATAATTCTTGTCATAACTTATATTTTACGATCTACTGATAATTTGGTCAAACCTTGGTATTCTAGTGAACAGTATAATAATCGTTATATTGTGTGCACTTGAGCATCAATAATTTTATTTTTAATTATGTATGCCAACCTTCTACTAAAATTAATGATTTAATGGTAGGAAATGCAATTACATATTATAAGTGATGATAGTAAAAAAATATTCTAGTGAAATAACAGTGTTTTAATAAAAATGCACTACGCTAATTACTTAATAGATATGTAGGGATAAACACATTCTACAAGCGTGTTGGATTTCCAGGTTTCTCTAAAAATCTACTAGACAACATTATTTTCGTTAAAATATAACTTGATTGTAAAGTGTTACGTGGTATAACGTTTTCATTTTAGATATTATTTATCACTAAAGAAAAAAATTGTAAAGATAATAATTCGCGTGATGTTAAAAATATACAGTAACATTTAACTGATAATAACCTATGGCAGATTAATTAGCCTATAACTGTAGTTTGTAACAACTTTTTTGGGACGGTCAGATAGATTAAATACAGCAAGCGTACTGGGATTTTGTATTTTGTATATAAATCTTGCTGTAAATTCATATATTACCTATATGATATAAAATATTATCAACTGTGTATAATTACGTTGTAGGTGCTAAATAGCGTGGTTGATAACTAGGTAAGTGTTCGAATCGTTATTAATCGAAAAAACAAATTATGGTATGAGAAGAATTTATCATTTCAAATTTAGTAATTTACTCAACTTTTTTAGTGATGAATTATAAAGATAATAGGTGCATCTACAATTATTAAACTAACTAGCATTTATGTGTTTTTTTTTCTTGGATACTTCTTCCTTTTTTGCAGAAAATATATTATTTCAATGTCATGTACGTACCTATTACCTATCGTTAAACAAAATTAGGGCGCACTGCAAAAATAGATACATAATAACTGTTTAGGATTTTTGGACAACTATAGTAACAATGTGTACGTATGTCCGTCACGCCGAGTGAATTCATTGAAAACATGTAAATGCTTGTTATATATAATGACACACGAATAATCATTCCGTGTAGTATATTGCCGGTTATGCAGTTGATTGTCATTGATTATAAAACGAGAAAAATCAGAAAAAAAGTATACTATATGAACGCTGAAAAATAGAATAGGTACTGTAGTTCTGTAATTATGAACATTAGTTAATTATTATTATTGTAAAGTAATAGTAAACATTAAATTGCGTTGTAACTTGTAACTGTATAATTTATACTTGATAAATCAATAAACGAAATACACTTATTTATTTTATAAATAGATAAGTTATTACCTATGGAAAATAATTAATTAAATAGGTTTATTTTAGATTCTGATTGAAACGTTGAATGTATTGATACCACAATGATATTATATATTTATTTTTGAGTGTCCGAAACTCTGAAGAAAATGTTTATGATGGTAGAATAAATTCTTTAATCTTCAACTTCAAAAGTAAAAACTTTCTATAAAACATTATTTTCACACAGTTATGTATTCCAATATTTAGTACATAATTTCATAAATTCAATAAATTATTAAATATTTACTAATAACAATTTTATGTAACCCAAGTAGCTAATAACATACAGTAAAATCCCGTTACAATGAACTCTAGGGGACCGAATTTTTTTTTCGTCATAACGGAAATTTCGTTGTAACAAAAATTTGACTAAGCTCTTTATAAGCCCTGATTTTCGGTAGAGGACTTCTATGACTTTCGTTACAACGGGGTTTTTCTTTGTAACGGGAATTTACTGTATTACGAAATACTAAATAATTATTGTTAAATAATATTAGGGTTGGTGATGAAAAATAACCAATTATCAACTACCCATCTAGAGACTACCACTACACCTTTATATCATGTTAAAACCTAAACCGTAGGGGTTAGAGTTCCAAACATCTACCTCCCTTCCGACAATTTACGTATTATTTAAAAAAAAAAAATATAAAACATAATTTTTTTATCAATTATATACTTATAATTATTTACATTTTGATATTATATTACATTTAAATGTATAAATCTATGTATTTATATCTAATCATACTATGATTATTTATAATATCGTATCGTAACGGTACTTTTTTTTTTGTCACAACTGAAGTGGTAACCACGATAATATTACTTTCCATCTAGTACTATACTTTCTACCTTCTAAAAACGGTACTAACATAGACACCGATGCAGTTTATTTAACGAGTTTGATATAGTTAACTAGTATTTGCACTATTTTCAGTATAGTTCAATGGAGTAGTAGACCAACAATTTGCAGAATGTTACTATATGCTACTCCAATCAAATTGCAACGATTGCCGGACAACTAATGTAAACTATTAAATATTTCCCAAACAAACATATCAATGATCAATCTCTATATGAAGTGGGTATTTTAAATACAATGGTTTGATTACTTAAAAAATTTATTAAAAATACAATAAATTCGGTAACGTAGCTAAGACCATATTGTTAGCCGTAAGGGATGATTGTCATATATTTCATATTAGTCACAATAGAAGTAACATATATATCTCATAATATTTATAATAATTCAATATTAATAGATGTTTATTATTTTTTATAACGATATGCATTAATGCATCATGCTTATAGCTTATCACTCTATATATTATTAGAGTTCATTAGATAATCTCAAACATAAGGAGCAATTTATTAAGATTTAACTTTGATATCATATTTATCAATTCATTTGGTGTAAATTATTTTTGAAAGTGAGCAAAATCTATGTATATATATTTTAACACGATCAATATATTTTAGGATTAAAATATTAGCGTAGTGTTAAGATGTTTTATATACATGCATTTGGAATACTCCAATTAAATAACTATATAGTCGTAATTATTATATTAAATAAGACGTTGTGCGATTTTTTAAAAGGAAAAATTAATTTAACACCATATTATAACTTATATAAAAATAAATTATTCGCAAGAACAATATAAATATACAATAAAATTTCTTATAAATATAAACACATAGTCACCACTCACCACTCAGAATCGTTTTTCGTATGTGCGATGATTTGTCACTAAATTAATATTTGACACGTCCATTGAAGTAACCTTTTCAATGACAATTTACACTCGATACTTTAAAGATAACAAATGGATTTTCCCTGTTTCTAAGTATTAATCAACTAATATTATGGTTGTAATATTACATTATCACGATACTGTAGAGTAAGTTATAATAAGCGATCCGAGGGACACTAATCGATGTAATATAGTCCATAACCAATGGAATATAATAAATATATTACCAAGTCTTGAATTAAAAATATAAAATATATAATAAAAGTTCCAGGAACAATTATTCGAAGCGATTCCTTAGCTAAAAAGAATTCTACCTACACTCGTAAATAATTGAAAAACAAACTATACCAACACCCATACTGCCTTTTTTATATTTTAACGTTTTTTTTTTTTGTGCACTTACCTAATTTAGTAGTGTTACAAGTTTACAATTGTTTATTAGATATTACAAACTAAATATATTTTTTTGAAAAATACAAAAATTTAACATAGCTAGGTACGTAATGAATGTTGATTGTTGTTTGTCGAATGAATTATTCTGTGTTGCGTACATACTTATAATAATGATATTATATTTTTTAAACTTTTTCCTACTTTTAGACATTGAAACATTCGAAACAATGAAATGAGATTAACGCCAATTGCTGCATAATTTAATATGCTAGGCTCTCTATGAGTGAAGTAATATTAGTATATTTACTAATTATATGCATAATTACTTAGAACCATGTTGCCTTTTTTTTGTGTAAGATTATAAAATTACTAATCATTATCAGTTATTCAAAACTAAATAACATTATATATTTTATTATAGTTTCATTGGTTACATAATATTTTAACATGAATTAATGGTTTATGTTTAAAGATAACATAAATTTTAACAAGTTCTGTAATTTGTTTAAAAAAATATAATTTAAACAAAATCTGGCATTCAATTATATATTAATGTACATAAGAATTTGGATCATTTTATGAAAATACAACTATACTAAACGGTATAAATTAATGATTTATAAATTTTAAATTGTATTCATTTTTCATGTATCATCTGCAATAGTAATTAAATCATTTTTGTGACGAATGTGCAGCTATTGAAAAACTTAATGTTATACCTTAGCTGGCTGATAGCTATTAAAACTAATATTATTTTATGAGAATATTTTAATGATTGTTTCTTTGGTGAACGAGCAACCGATGAGGACCCTTAAACAATACCTAATTGGTACTCGGTAGCTTATACAAATATAATGATTAGGGTCAGACGAATGATTTAATTTCCTCATTACATAATAATAATATATGTATATATTAAATGTATACTATACATAGACCTATATGTGTATATATATATATATATATATTTATATATACACATACCTATATATTCTAAATGTTAGCATCCTGTTATTTAGTTATATATGAATACAATTCTTACACAGTTGCACACATATGAACGTACAATTACGCGTATTAGCTATAATATTACATCACTTATTTTGTCTACAAACTATGATCTGTTAAACTTGTTTTTGGAATAGAACGATTAAAATATTTATGCAAATGTATTATATACGCCACACGGAAAGACGAACCGAATTAGCATTTAATATTATAAAACATCGTGTAACACATAAAGTGACATTATAAATATATCATATCGAGGATGGACATACTAAAATATATGCACAACAAGTCTGAGATAAGTGGTCTTAACAATGATGTGCATCACAATGAGGATGTGTTGGACGAGTTAAAAGAAATGATTATAAAATATTATACAGACAAACTGTACTACAGTAGGTACATCATTTTTACACAATGAAAATATTATCCTTCATTATTTACATAAAATAAAAATTCTTATATTCTTCCTGTTGCTTGCAATATTGTGTAGGTATTGAATATCTAATATCGTAATATATCTAAGCATATCTAAGCATATCCATATATTCTCTTCGAATATCCTTGAGTAAATTTATTGACTTATGTACTACAATATCATGTCTCGGTTACATTATTAAATTACAAACTCATTTTCGAACTGTAAATAAACTTGGTATATGCTAATAAGACAATAATTGAATTCCTCGCATTCTAGAGGTTCTTATCAACCAACGAATTTCATTCAAATAAGATAGCAACAAAACGATATTGTGTCTACTGTCTATACACGATCAGAATCCTCAATGTTTTATTTATTATATAGATATTTCATGATTTCAAATTTGCAGTATAAAATAATACTCTGCATATTACGCAGTGATGTAAAATATGAACCATAAGACTATGAGAATCTACATTGAATCGTACGCATAGCTCAATTACTCTGGTTTTATTTAATTTTATTATTTTTAAAGTAAAATAAATTCAATCATAGCTTAATGGCTTGTATTTCTTAAAGCCTATAATATGGGTAATAGTTAATCATAATTTATTAATAATAAATAAAAAAATATTAACTTCATACAACTTTATATCTTAATTAAACTTCTTAGTTACTTTTGAAAAGTTAATTTTAATTTTTTTGTTATGATTTACCATGTGGAAAACTTATTGAAAACAAAAACAAAACAAGGCAAATCAATAAGCAAAATAAAAAACTGTGTTTATTATTATTATATCTACGTGCAATTTAGACCCTGTTGGCATTTAATATTTTCAAACATAGGATCATCAAAGTGGGGAGTAGGCTAATGGAAACAGGTTGTATGCACGAAGGTCGTTCAACTGAACACGCAGTTTTGCAATAATCGTGTACAATATGAGACGTACGAAAGTCGCGTTCATATAGTGGCAGTTGGTGTGCACAGGAAAAGCCGACGTCGAGTTACTCTGAGAACTCAAGAACTGATAGTTTTGTTATAAGTATATATACCTCAATTATTTTGTTAGATTAATTTTTCTCATTAACCGTAACGGTTTATTTTCACCTCAAATAATAAAATTTAACAATTAGGCATAGTTATAAATACACGCTTGTTTACTTACTTTTTAATACCATTTTATTCAATTCAAGTTGTTGTATGTAATTAAGTGTAGAAGTGCGAGTGGTTTAATAGCAAGCAGATAGAGAATCAAGATTATGATTAATAGTAAATAAAAAATAAATGGCACAGCATGGCGCTTTAACGGTGCATACGATTTTGTTCAAAAGAGTATATTATCATTGATGACCTGTCCGAGTCCAAGGTAGCACATTTTATTCGTGAATCGTGACGCGTACTAAATTATATAGGTATAGTGGTGCAAGTACTCTGCCGTATAAAACAAATGCATAAATATAAGTAGCTGTTTCTTATCAAGTTTTTGAACCATATTCAATTTCTACACAAATATTTAAGGTAAGATTTAATATAATTTTTATGGTTAACACCATACTGGATTTTTGAACATTTAGAATAAATAAACTATTTAATTAACTGTTATCTAAAAATTACAATTTATAATTTTTAAGTGTCAAAACTAATTTAATTTAAATAACTTCTTTAAAAAAGGTTAATGAATAAAATCTAAAACCTACGTTTTATAATTATTAATTATTCTTAGGCGAATTTGAAAATTGTATTCATATAATGCAATAGATTTTATGTTAAAAATAATTGTTTGTTTCCGAAAACTTTTATTAATTCATTTTATCGTGCAGTTCCTTGTAATAGTTCCTTATTAGTAATTTCTCTTTTTAGTTTTAAATAATATATAATAAAATCCTTGTATATTTTAATTACTTGGATCTGCGTAGCATGAAAATCTATGGTTAATAAATTAAATGCTTCACGTAATACATAAATTAATTATGTGACGAGTTTACACGATTTAAATAAAATACCTATACCTATACATATATGTTGTAAACCATTGTACAAGGCTCATCAATTATAGATTGTGAAATCCAGGGAAGAGGCTCTGTTGGAAAATACGGGTTTCAAATATACCTTTTCATAGATTACCTCATCTAAATGATTATAAAGAATGTGTTAAATTTGAATCCATTGGTAAATTGTTGCATATGCCATAAAAAACTCTGAGCAGGGCCAACATCTTTATTTTTTAATATATTTTATAATTTATTTATATTACTATAAATATTTTATTTTCTATTAGTCATGCGGTATTTTAAACTAACTTTCGTCAAAAAAATTTTCATTTATTATATTATACATTATTGTTATCAACTATTATAAGTTAGAAGTCAACATCAATGTTTTAAATTTAACGGTCTGAAAAGGTCCATAATAACAATAGCTTAACATTTATAAAATATCTATGTATAAAAGAAAAAAAAATGTTAATTTTCGTTAAATAACAAATTTGTAATCATTTGAAAACTGGTATTTCCGTTATTTAGTATTTTTATTCTACAAAGTACAAACTTTATTCAATTTATTGTCAAAAACCATACTCATAATATTGAAGATATCGAAATAAAAATTCAACTACTTATACAAAATAACTCACCGTACAAAAAAATAACATGCCATTCTGGAACCAGTACATTCATACCTCTACAGTGAATCTTAAACTATACATACACATATATTGAAAAGATAATATTATATAACATATTTTTTAAAAAAAAATGTGCGTTTATATCGGTATTTAGCTATACATTCAATCAATATTCGTTAACTAATCAATATAAATTGCGACAGTGATAATTATTTTGATTTCCAGCCATGGAAATAAAATTGATCAACTGAATCTGCTACACGTTCCCCACAACATTTTTTTGTATGCACTAGTATTTCTAGCAACTATTACGGTGCTACAATATACATCATGACATGCAATATAGAACAAAGCGTTCGAATTTTAAATCCTACATTGACAATAGAGTGATAGTATACATTAAAATATAATAGACTATCGATATAATTAATCAAAGAGAATATCCCGTTATTATGTACCGGTAAAATAAAAATAAAATAATAATTTCTATGCTCTGTGTTTATGTTATGCATAAATCAATTCATCGAGCAAATCGATGAGTGTAAAAATAAATAACGTGAATAATAATAAATATATTATTTTGATTTGACCAGTTGTCTTTTTTTTATTTATAAAACACATTTAGGCATTTACAATTTGTTTACGAAAAGCAATACAATAAGTAAATATAACAACAATTTTTACTAGTCTTAAAAATATGAGAAAAAGGAATGTCGACACTACTTCCAATTTTTGAACTTAGGGTGGAGTAAGTTGCTATAGCATCTATACTATAGATTATTTAATAGATCACGTGGTCATTTACATTTGAGACGACGGGGAGGGGACGGGAGGGTTATCAGATATGACTGGTATGAGGTAATTACGTGAGGAAAGTTTAGATATAGAAGAGTTGGCATTGTTAAAGTAGTGTTTATGAAATGTATTGCTATGATAGGAAGCAAATGTGAATACTGTTGGTGTATTGAAGAGTTGTTGATTGAAATGCTTGAAATTTAATTAAATTTAATTTTGAGGTTCGCCAGAGTTATTTGCCATACGTAATAACTGTTTGTGAATATCAGTGTTTTGTTCTTTAGAAAGATTTTGGATCGATTAGTGGTATTTTTGTGGAGTTTGAGGTTAAGTGATATATTTTTCTTTATTTAATATGGTTAGCTTAGGTCAGTTTTTTATTGAGAAAGAGACCTAGGTATTTAACACAATTATTTATGGGCGTTATTTGGTAATTAAGGTTATTTAGGTAAATAGAAGGAATATTTTTAGGGCTAAGGGTAAAGGTGATAGAATTAATAGTATTTATCATAAATATTGAATTTTAGAAGAATATTTTTAAGGAGTTAATGAAGTTGTTGAAGTTCCTTCTATGTTTACTTTTCACCTCTATAATTCACCAAGGATATCCACTTTGCCATCGGAAACACCCCCAAAGATTGAAATTGAAGCATTATTTCGACTAGTTATGCTGTATACAGACACAAAAACAAAAAACCACACACATCATTGTAAAATCAATACATTCATCACACTGTTCAGAATCTAAAAAGTCGTCCATGCAAATTACATTTATACGTTTAAAATCATTTAAAATCCATATTTCCATGTTGATATTCAAATAAATTAAATGTATTATAAAATGAATAAAATAACGTTTATTACTATATGTTTTCAAAGAGATGATTTAAAACGAGTTATATATTAAGGTTTTTATTTTAGCATTGATTGAAAAGAAAGCAAATAATTTTTTTTTGTAATTCGTTATTCTCATGTTCTAATTTATTGTTATTCTCGTCAATCATTTTACATTCAATCTTTACAGAGGATACACGATGCTGTATATTTGATAACATTTCTTGTATTGTTGATTGATCAGTCTACAAAATATGATACATTTTTAGTTAGTTTTATACATTTACATAACTATTTTTTATTTAAATGTGTGGAAAATATAATACCTACCCTGTTGTAATAATAGTATTATATTTAATTATTATTAATTATTTATTTCACATTAATGTAATAAGTTTACGAATGATCAATTATAATATATTTCCGCACTAAAATTAAACTATAATAAATAATATGATAAATCATGGGGTAGTCTACGTGAAGTATTTGGATCATACTATACGAATATCGACAGTCATCATAACTATCTACAATATTCTATTGTATATGAGGCGTGTAGTTTCAAAACCAGCCAAAACAATTTTTTTAAATTTTTCAAGAACAACAAAAAACGTATAAGACATTCAAATTTGACTCTATGATTTTGTAATAAATATTAAATTATATGTTTAAATGTATACAATATTGTATATAAATATGTGTTTTATAAAAATATTATTACAAGAGTTATGTACATGTATAGTATCGATATAGCTGGTTTTGGTGCAAATTTTATCATATGTCTGGTTTTGAAGCCAAAATTTTTTTTTATATATATACATGGCCTTATTTGATGTTCAATATTTTTACAGCACTTGTAATACAGTGTGACCATTTAGAAAATGCCAAAAAACCAGATTTCTAAAAATTTGCTTTTGGCTGGTCTTGAAACTACACGCCTCATATATACGTAGACAAACGTAATGCGTGTAAATGATAAAAATAATTTTAAGATATAATTATTTTTTTCTTACCTGAATAGTGAATTAATACATACAGTACATGTAACAATTGTAACAATTTAAAATTATGTAAATTAAATAAGCTTCTATATGTCTACGTATTATAATTTGTAATAATATTTAATCAAAATTACATTTGACATCCGTTGCTGCATAGTCACCCCAGTAAAAATGTCAAGTAAGTTATCATTCATATGTGTTATTAAGAGAGTCCATTTTAGGACTTATTCTAAATAATAATTAGATAATACCTCTATGTATCAAATTTCTGAGTAATGGTGCGTCAAATTTTTTTATTGATAAACTATATTTTAATAAACGATCAGTATTGTGCAATAAGTTCTTTGTCAATATATTATTATTAATTCTAATAAACTGTTGAAAATGTTTGAACCTGCTACGGAAATATAGGTTAAGTTCTTGATGAATAATCACAGTCAAAACTTTTCGTGTAATATAAAAACTAAGAAATTTATTTATAGTAAAAGTGAGTGGAGTATAGTAAGTAAACATTTTTTGGGGTATCCTTGTATCATTACCCGCTCATCAAAAATTTAAATACTTATAACTCATGAACTACTTGTTTGAGTATCGAAATTTTCCAATAAAATCTGCTTAGGAATCTGAGATTAAAAATGTATGTTGTTAATCAAAAAACTAATAAACTTAAAAAATTATAACTATAAAAAATTAAAATAAAAAGTGTTTTATTTTAATTAATTATATAAAATAAGTATTTTTCAATAATGTCAATAGCTTTTTTTGATAATAATTGGTTCAAGATAAAAATTACATTGAAAAATGTATATACCTATATACACAATAGATGTGTTCACGTTCTCACCAAAACAATTTGGGTATAATGTTGGTTAATTAGATAAATTTATATTACCGCATCGTTATTTCCACATGCATTTAATTTTGGTATTTTATTAGCTTTGTCTTCAGATGTTTCCAATTCTTGACATAGTTGAATACATTTCATTGTATCTTTGCCGCTCTTCAATATAATGTTTAAATTCTGTATTTGAATTTAAAATGAATTATACTAGATTTATATAATATGCATATTGTATTAACCTACATACACGTAAAATATAGTATATTTTTAGTAATTCTCATCCAGGAATGTTAATTATTATAATAAATAATAATACGATTTACAGACATTTATCATTAATATAAAAAAACGTAAGTATTAATTCAATAAAAATTATGTTATTATTTCCATGCTATGTTTAATAGAAATGTTTTTAAAATACGTTTAAAAAAAAATGTGCAATAATATGTAAGAATTGCGTAAAATGTTTACGTTAATTATTTGTTTGGTAGATTGACAAAGAAGTGACTTTTGTTGAAGACCGAGCTTTGAATTAATTGCAACCTTATTTCTGAATTGTTTCAAGCCCTCTTGAAGTTCGTCTCTTTTTTGTATTAATATATTTAATTCCTTCAGTAATTTAGGGTTGCTTAAATCTTTTTCCAAGAAAATTATTTCATTCTAATAAAGTATTTTATAATTAAAATTACTCAAACATTTTTAAGTTTTTCTTACTGTGTAACCTAACCATAGTCTAAACTTACTAATAAATCTTTGATTCGAATTTTTAATTTTTTTGTTGTAACTAATAATTTTTCGTTCATTGTTTTCAACTTCAGGTATTCTTTTACCGTATTTTTAGTTATTTCCGCATAATTATCCAAAGTAAACGAATATACATCTTTCATATTCTTGTAATACATTATGTAGTCTTTCCAACAAAACTTATTCATGATCGATTCAAACTACATTTTAAGATAAATTAAATATACGTATATAAAATAATGATTGCAAACGTTTTAAATGTATTTTATTATTATTTATATTACTTGTATTTTATAATTAAAATATACAATTCTAGTTAACATTTTAATCGGTATGTTATTATCGAGCAATCTAAAATTCTTTCGTTAAAGAATTTACCTATAGTAATCAAATATAACTTTGTCATAGGGGAGGCTAAATTCTAGATATTATAGCCACAAAATTTAAAACAAAATATACATTTAAAAACAAGAAATGTATTCATTTAAAATATTAAAAAGTGAACTATAACAATTGATAAGAATTTCTTTATTTTACGATAGCACAAATGTTCAATACAATTAATTGACATCTAGCATGTATATGAACCGTAGTTGATTATCGATATTATTTAACCCGTTCGCGGAAAACGTTTACTCAAGAGCTCGTCTATATAATAATATGATACCATTGAAGAACAAAATTATGAAACAATCAAGAGCTTGTATTTTTATTATTAGAAAACAATAATTTTGATATTCAAAAAATATTTATTAGATTATATTATATATAAAAAAAAAGCGGGTAAGTGGGTATCGCTCTGCTGTATATTAGGGGGTGGGGTGGACCTCAGACTATGGTAGGTTAAATTTGAATGCAATGATAGGTTTCATTGTATACGAAAAACGATTCTGAACGAAGATGATTTGTCAGTTTAGGATATATTCTTTTTAAATATTGTCATATATTCTATTTTGAAACAAATAGTATAGTTTTTATATGTTACTATAGTTACTTTATAGTATTTGTTTATTAATAAAAAAAATATTAGGCAACATACGTATAATGAGAGTATGAAATTTAATTTAAATTTTGAAATATTTCGTATAAATTCGAACTTTAAGCACTTATAAAAAAAAAAATTGTGACTAACGATTTCGGATTTTTTTTTATCACTTTAAGAACAACTTATAAGAAACCTTGTATTAAATTTTCAAGATTTTCTGGCCACCCAAAAAATTTTTATCGGCATTTGAAGAAAAAAAACTTAGAAAAGTCGAAAATTTCAATTGTCTATAAGTAGCTTAAAAATGGTCAAAATATTTTGAAAATTTAACTGTAAAAAGATAACCATAATATAAACATTTAGTGAAAATTTTAAGTATTTACAATGATTGGTTTTTGAGTTACAGCAAAATCAAAAAATCGATTTTGTCAAAAAGTGGTTTTTCGTAAAATTGCCATTTTTCTGTCATTTTTTTTTGTTTTTCTCGATTTTTTTGAAAACTATTGGAAAATTTTACTTTTGACCCCCCCCCCCCAAAGTACCAACTAGATGAATTTTCCTATTCAAAGAGGGGCTGAAGTCAAAAATCGGAGCATTATTACTGCCCCAAATGTTGTCGTCAGACACAAAAAAAAACACATCATAGTAAAATCAATACATTCATCACTTCGTTCAGAATCTAAAAATTATTATAATTAAAATTTTTTTTTTTATGAATATTACAAAAAAAAGTGGATAGAATATCCTTATATTGTGAAAGTATTAAAAACAAAATAATGATATTTAAGACGCAATAGAATAACAAGTTTTATTAGCTATTACATATATGATATAAAATTTATAATATATAATTGCCTTAAGATTTTTTTACAAAATTTGTGGTCTGAATAACCAAAAAGGTTGTGAACCACTATAATAAATAATTTAAACATCGATATTATAATTTTATATGATTATGGTTTTAACCAAAATGTTCTACAGCTAATGAATAACAACTTTACTTTTATATTATATATTTATACGATTAAATCTCATAAATGTATATTAAGTGCGGTTCATTTAATATGATACTACACGTATATTTTATGCAATTTTATAATATAATATTTTTATATATTCACATATTATGTAAAGTAATCAATGATGAATATAATGTTGTAAAAGTAGTTACCTATTTGTATAAATAATTAAAGCGATTATTTATAAAGCAGTATATGTTTAATATCCATTATTGATTGCCATTATTGTACGTCTGTACCATTATGGCTATTAGTTTCGTTTAATTTATATAGCTATGAATAATAACATACCAACAACAGTTTCATCCTTGGTTTAAAATTTTTAAATAATTTAAAAACTGAAATTAAAAGACTTTCTATAATTTATGATGTCGATAAATTTTACAAATTTCATAATCTGTATTTTTATAATCATACATCATTGTTTTAAAATCTCCCTCAATTTATGTTAGTATATTTATCACGTTAATACATTTTACAAATTAACAATATTTCTCTATCTAAACTACCTGAATAATGATCAAAATAATATTTTTCATTATTACATCACTAATCACTATAGTGTAATAAATTACACTTTTAGGCTTTTAAAATTAATTAGAATAGGTATTAATTATGTAAATGTTTATTTCGACTTTTTATGGATTTCACATTTTAGTCATATCCCATATACTTATCTACTTATCTTTTGTACCTACCCTTCCACGTTCGATATCCATATTTTCAATGTGCTTGTTTTCAATGTTAGATTTCCATTTGTCTATCTCAAGTTGTACTACTTTATTATCATATTTTAGCATCTTCCAATAAGTATCATTCTCGTTTGTTCTGACTTCTAATTCTGCCAAATCTACAGGTAGTGCTAATTCTAATTCAGCCTGATACTGTTGATGTATATTTTCAATATCATTTTTAAATGCACCTGTCGTGAAACAAGGTAATTATTGTTGTGTAATTTTATATATATATATATATATATACATACATATTAATTATTTGTTACACACTACATAAAATGATCGTCTAATTCAACAATAAGAAGTATATCTGTTTTCTTTTTTGTGTAATAACTAGCAACCATGCTTATACGAAAATGAATAATTTTGGTATTCTAAGAAAATACACGTGTGTGCTACTCTATATAGAGGTCGCGGTGCCTATATTAGCCTAAATGTTTACTAAGTCCTCTACTTGCTTATAGAAATTCCATAAAATCGGTTCAACCTATTTTAATGTTAGCCCGGTCTCGAATACACATATAGATACTTCTAATTAGTAATTACTATTTTATTTTATCATATAGATTTAGCTTGAATTACTTAATTTAGTATTAACTAATTCCAAATTTCTTTGACCAGCTCTACAACGATATTCTATGCATTCGTCCATCTCGTTTTGTAATTTCTCTATTATTTTATCTTTAAATTCCATTTGCATAGTTAAAGATTTTTGGTAGGACTAAAAAACGTAAAATTTGCATTAATATTAAAATGTTCACCATTTTTTTTTCAATCCTATTTACTATGAAAATGAAATAATATATAGGTATTACGATTGTATATACAATATACTATATAGGCTCTATAGTATAGAGTTCACTAAAGATAGCTTAGACAATATAATATGTAAGCAGGTTGTTTTTATTGTTATTTGGGTGAAAAAAAAATACATAGGTACCTACATAGATTTGTTTTCTTTACTTAAATGTAAATTATTACTAATCCACTCGTATAAGTATATACTATGCGCAGTATGACTTACCAAAATTTTATTATGCAACACTACATCACTGTATTCAGACAATTTATTTTCCCAATGTTTAGTTAGTATTTTCGTACTATCAATGGTATTGTCCACTTCTTTTTTCAATATATCCTGTTATAATACAAACGTAAATAGAAAATAATAAATATTATTATATAACCAGTGGAATAAAAATTGTTATCACTGTATGAATCTTCGTTTTATGACGTAATATTTCCAACTTTTTCTGATTTATATCCATGACTGATCGATATAATTACTCACTACTCACCTGCTAATTTATACGAATACAAACGGATAAAATCTATTGTCGATTATAATAATAATAATATAATATAGGTACCTAATTATTATTATAGTTATTAGTTCTTGTACAACGTAACAAAGTCTATTTGGAATAAACGGTTATCATGAGCGCAATATAGCAGAATATTTCTGACAAAGAAAACATTTGAACTTGATTTACGCAGGTATGTGACCTTTTAAAATTAGTTATGACACACTATTTATAATAAAACAAATGATACTGAGATGGCTTCTATAGATATGTACAGTACAATAACAACAAATTACAATATTGCACTTGGTCCAATTTTTTTTTTTTTTTTAATTAATTTAATATTAATCAATAATGAATTACATCATATTACTACATAATATTTCGTGAATAACAAAATATGTCAAAAACAAATTAAATTGTCTTATATTAATTTGAATTTAAACAGTTTCATTTTATAGTTATTGGTATATCGTAAGATTAAATGAATAATAACATGTGTAGGATCACTTCAGTTCTTAAAATATTTGTAGTATTCTGTACCTACGAGCTATAGTTGTTAACTATTAAAACATAGGTGTTATACAATCTAATATGTTTTAAAATTATTTATTATTCATATTATCGATTGTGATTGTTCGTTATATATGTTTCATATAGATTATGAAAAGTATTTTATTTGTTCACTTTGAATACCTGATATATTTTGTCATTTTGAAAATGTGTATTTATTAAAAATCATGGATAACTATTCATCATATTTTCTGTTATAAAAAATATAATTTTTAATATTTCTTAAATTTACTTACAAAAAACAATGTAAATAATATTATTACTTGTTAATAAAAAAAAAAATCAATAAAAATTATATCATATTATATTATATTAATCACTAAATCTTTTGATATTAATTAAATTTCACCATATTACATTATTCATATTATATTCTTGTATAGCTATATCATTATATTGAATAGCTGAATAAATTATAAATTAGTATATAGTATCGATAGGTGGTATTTAAATCAAAGCATGCCATACTTAGTATGGTGTAGCCAGTGTAAGTAATAATATAAGGTAATGAATTAATTATATTTGAAAAACTTTTTGTATTATGGTAGAATCAGATTAAACAATAACTTAAAAATGAATATTTTTGTCATATCTAAGTAAATTTTAATATAAACAAATAATTAATTAATAATAACATAATATCATTAATTATAATCTCTAAACGTAAACATTATAATATTATGTAACATAATTCATAAATAACTTACAATATTTAAAACATGAAATTATTAGATTATATTATTAATTAAGAGATAACAATTATTTCATGGAATTATAGTGTATATATTTATATAATGCAATCTATAAAATTATTGGTTAGATTGCAGACTAATTAGACCTCTCACACTAATAGTATATTATAATTATTATAATTTTTAACTATTCAATATAGTATTGAGTTGATATCAGTCGTAGTTAGTATTAGATAATATAATTAAAATATTGCTCTACTGGTTTTAAAGTGTATTTCTATACGTTTTCTTATTCTAATTTAAAATTAAATAATATCACAAAAATGTATTAAAAATCATCTGCAATAATTTTGTGTAAAAAGAATAAACAATCCATTAAAGTGAACGTAATTTGAAATGTTAAATGCAAGATAATATTTTAAAGAAAAAAAACAGGTAAATTAATTTTGAATTTTTTAACATAAAATGTGTTTTGTAAGAAGTTTAAAATTATTGTTTCCGTATCTAGATTTATAATCCAAAAAATCATCTTATTAAAATATAAATAGTAAATCTTTTTGAATACAATTTTAGTTAATAAATTTAATAATGAAATTATTTTTTTTTTCAAATTTTATAATATAATTTAAATTAATATATGAGACTGGTAATCTAAGCGTGCTGCGTGCATTATTGTTACATAATAATGTCATTTAATTAAATTGTATTTAAATTAGTCATATAAATATCACAAGACCCGTCACAAACAAAGTTTTTAATATAATAATAAATATATACATATTCTAAACAATTTGTACTCTGCAAAAATAAAGCAAATTAACTACAATACTTAACTTATTAAAATGTTATATTTTACCAAAAAATATTATGTTATAATATATGATATGACTTTGAACAATGATTTTTTGGAGTGTAAACATTGTAATTCAAACCTAACTGTATTATAAAACGTAAAAAGTAGTTTGTGATTATTTTATTAATTACCTTCGTATTATGCTAAAGCTAAACTAATGATATTTATGTTGTGTAAAATATAAAAGAAAGTAATGTTTAAAAAAAATAACAATTATGGTCAGAACTGCGAATGTAATTAATTTGTATATCTATGAATTTCATAATAGGTACCTAGCTAAATTCAAAATATCATAAATGAAACAAATTTGATTTAAGATATAATTATTTTAAATATAATGTTTGCTATTCTCTTAAAATTATTACCATTTTTTAATATTTTGAAGTCAATAATTTTTATTTTTAGTGTACATATTATTATATTGTTTATTTTCGTAGTTTTTAAATGTTTTAAATTGGGAGCGATTTAGCAATTTTTTGGGAGGGGCTTAGATATTTTTAATTATATTGAACTCCTATAATTTACATATGATAGGACATGCCTAAATAAGCAAACTTATTTATTAAATATTTCTTGGATTTCAGGGGGGGGGGGTCAGCTGAAGCCCTCTAAGCTATTTATAAATATGCCCCTGTTTTAAATTATAAATCAGTTTTTATTCTGCTTCATAAAAGAAATTTAATAATGTATTCTGTAATACAAAATCAACAATTTATTATATATAAATTGTTATGTATTATAATAAATATATATATTTACATATGATTTTTATCACTTGCTTTGATAAGCGATAGATTTATAGTTTAATAGACATGCAATACTTCAACGCTATTAGTAAGTATTATTGCTAGCAAGTAGTAGGAAATATCTTTTATTCGATTATAAAAACGTTTTTTGATAATAATTGTCTATAAAACAGTGACCTTTTTTAACTAGTATTAATACTTTGTTAAACGATAACGGCGTTACCACCGCTTGTAAATAAAATCCTGTTAACAAATAACAGCCGTTATAATTTATTTTTTGAATTTAAGAGATTTAAGACTTTAGTATATGGTTAATGTATATATCTATATGTAATTAATAGAAAATACAAATTCTAATTTTTAATTCCACAAAAAATATTCAAGTCTTTATTTTATTAATTAGTCATTAATAAATTACTTATTAGTTATTAGTTAAAGATAGATAAAAAAAAAACTAAAAAGTAACGCTCGATTTTATAAAAAAAATAATTATGCTTTTGATGGGATTTTCCTAAAGCAATTTTTGTGGTTGTAAAAATACTCGAACAGTACCACCAGTGGCAGATTTAAGGAGGAGCCAGAGGGGCCTCCCCCCATTGATCATAAGATGTGTAAGAAAATAACTGTGAATTTTTAATTTTAATATTTTTTTTATGTGCGTACACTTATACGTATAATACATTATAATTAATAATACATTTTAAAATAGAATTATACTAAAATAAGTGTGTTTATAAAAATATGTACCAATGTAAAAAAATATTGGGCCCTCCAAAACAAAATCCTAGATCCGCCACTGAGTACCACTTAAAATTATTAATTATGCATGGTATAGTATTTATTTATATAACTTAAGGACATGTTAGCTCTAGTTATCAACTATTCTCCCAGTATTAGAACTTTGATTACAACTTAAAGTCTGAAATGTTAATTTTTTTTTTAACTTGAGGTACAAAAGAGTATAAAGTAGCTAATAGTTTGAAATTTTAAATTCCCACTAAATATTCTCTTTTGAAGAATCAACTATTTTGAGGGATTGAGTATTAGATGGTATTAACAATAGAAAAGTAATAATTAACACCGTTATTGCGCTTATAATAATATATAAAAAGAAAAAAATTAAGTAATAAAAAAAATTGAGTTGGATAAATCAGTTGTATATACTTAATGTATTTTTCAATGATGTATGTTTTTTTCTGTGAACTCGTTTTATAGTAGAAAAAAATGCTTTAACTTCAACTTCGAGTGTGGATTTTGGTAAAAAATTGTATCTAGTATTGTGTTTTGTAATTTGCAAGAAGGCCAAAATTAAAAATGTCCAGTACTTTTTAAAATAATTAAAAAATAAAAATACTAGAAGGAAAAACGGGAATACTGCATCTTTTTTTGTAGTTGTTTTAAATAAATGTTGACTATTAAAAAAATTACTATGTACTATATTTACTATGTAAATTACAATACAGCTTAACCTACAGTTTTATAGAAATCCGAATATTCTTATAATGTATGTATTAACTATAAATTATTTGAGCCATGCAATACAATAACAACATTAATTTTTACGAGCATCGTAGATAAATAATGTTCAAATATTATTTTTATTGGAAAAAATGAACTTTTTTACTCGTTACACATATAAATACCTACTCGTATTTAATAATAGTACTTTGTTTATTCATACATTGAATATACAAATAATCTGACAATTCCAATTATTACGTGTTCATTATTTAATACGATATTATTAATGTATACATCATCATTTATCAAATTTAATGTTGTTTTCTTATTTTTTTTTTTATATTTACAAATTAGGATTTATATACTCCTTTACATAATTCATTCAATTTTTCACAGGTAGTGGAAATGTATTTTGTGCCTCTCTTCTATACATTACACAGTTGTATACAAGAATGTTATAATATGTACGTGACAAAATTAAAAAAAATTACATACACACATGTATTATGGGTACATATTTTTTTAATATAAATGTTTCAAGAAATGTATATATAACTATAATATAATATGCGCATACCATTAAAAATCTATAAGACTAATACATTTACATCTCCACTGCCTCTTGAATTTCAATACATCAGTACTGCTTGTTTAGTAATAATATCGTTTTATTTATTTGTATGTAACAAAATTTCTACAAATTTACTGTTATTATTGTTTATATTGATATTTTTTCAAATGCGTAATTGTTAAATTATTTGCAGTTACGATACGAAGTTTATCATTATCATTTTAAACACTATTAGAATTGAGTAGTAACTACCTTTTTATCAGATAATTAAATGTTATATACCTACTATTATTACCTATTGTTTGAGAGTTAAAGCAACGACTTTTACGTAATAGGTTATTTTTAGAATTACGAGAATACATAAAAACCTTGAACACATAGCTGATATTCACTTTTATAATAAGTACATATGTATATAATTATTCGTCTAATTTTTAGTTAGAATGTCGTCAGAATACAGATTATATTTTGTTCAAATCTGATAAAACATCAGTGTATTGTTTTGAGTTTGAAAATAACAAGTACTCAACACAATTGATAAACATACCTGAATGATGTGGTTTATTTAAAAATTTCAAGTCATGGTCTTACGTAATATTTTTGATAGTTAGATTAGATATAAGAACTGCTTATCTCATAAACTTTAGTTGAATCGTCATAATTATTCATAACTTTAAATAGTTTTATGAATAATTTGCAATAATGATTTTTAAATTATTACTTCCTTTATCCTTATATAAATAATAATGAAAAAAAACTGTTTCCTTTTAACCTATCTTAATTATAATTTATAAGGTATTTTTGCTAGGCGGTACCCTCCCTTAAGTCATTCAAGTCAACTTCATATTATATTTTCATAACATTTACTTATCATGTCATATTTTGTATAGATTGTAAATTAAGATTTCTCAATAAAATAAAAAAGAAAAAGAAATTAATTATTTTTAGTTAAAACAGAACTTGATTTACAGATCAAATATTTCAGTGAAACTAATTAAATAAGTTGTTTTTCATTAGTTCGTTATTTTTTTTTATATCGCTGAAACGTCTATCGTAAAATATATGAACATTATATTTTTTTAAAGATAATTTTTCGATTAATAATACAATATATTGTATTACACTTCAATACATTTTATGTTATAGGTATTAAATAATGTCCATTCCGAAATGACCTAGATTAAAACAAAAAAATAATGAAGCTCTCAAAAAAATCTACAAACGACGAGATCAACATGGCCGAAGAGGTGGACGCAGAGCACGAAAAATGGCAAAAATTAAGTTTCAGCTCAAGAGCTAAATACATTTTAAAGAACATAACGGTTGAGCCTTTACTCGCATTTTTTATCGTGTCAAGTGTACTTGGCAACCTCACCACACAAAACCTAAACTTACAGAAATCATGTAGGGTTAATTTAAATATGAGCGATGCGATTTGCTCGGCGTTAGAAAAACGAATGAAGACAAATTATACTCTGGACCAGGAAGCAAGAGTCCAAGAGCTAGTCACCGACATGACAATGTGGCAGTCGGTTATACAGCACACTATACCGTGTATATTCGTGATTTTCATTGGATCCTGGAGTGACAGAACCCGTAAGAGGAAACCAGTCCTGTTGCTGCCAATTTTCGGAGAACTAGTACGAGTCCTGGGCTTATTGGTTTGTGTATTCTATTTTTACGAACTACCAATGGAAGTCGCTGGTCTGGTCGAGTCTGTGCCTTCGTCACTAACGGGTGGTTGGATGATCATGTTCATGGGTGTGTTCACGTACATTGCGGACGTAACTTCGGTTGGTATTTTTTATTTTTATTTTAACATTACTTCCTCGAATTCATAATAAATACACATGTTATAATAATAATATCGTTGTTTCAGGTGAAAATGAGAACTCTTAGAATAGGAGTGCTGAATTTATCTTTAACCATAGGAATATCTTTCGGAATAGCCTTGTCTGGTATTCTGTTCCAAAAGCTCGGTTTTTACGGCATATACTCAATATGTTCGACTATGTACTTCTTGGGTATACTTTATGGATTTTTTTTCCTTAAAGATATAAAAAATAATGAAACCCAGGCTGTTTGTGAAGAAAATAAACTCGTTAAAAATTCATCGTTCTCAACAAATGTTAAGGAATTTTTTGATTTAGTACACATTAAAAATGCTTTTGGTGTTACTTTCAAAAAAGGCAATGACAACAGAAGGCTCCGGATTTTGATGATGATGTTAGTTCTCATGATAATAATGGGTCCTATGACAGGTTCGTAAAATATTTGGACATTCGTATGTTTTACTATAAGATACATAATATAAAAACACTAGAAGAATCTCAGTCTAATTTTAAAATAAAGTAAAATTAAAAACTAATCGCTCATTTAAATTTTAGGCGAAATGTCAGTTATGTACTTGTCGACCAGGATACGATTTAATTGGGACGAATTGGATTACAGTATGTTCTCTACATTTACCATGATCACTGGTTTTATCGGTATGTAATCAATTATTGTTAAAAGCACATTTAAAAAATAAATATAAGGATACTAATACGAAAATAATAATAATAATAATCTAACATTTATTTTAGGTACATCACTTTCTTTATGGGTTTTCAGTCACAAATGTAAAATGGATGACGCATTGATAGCTACAATGGCATGTATCAGTAAAGTCATTGGTAGTTTTGTTTTTGCATTTGCACCCAATAAATACGTATTTTATTTGGGTAGGTAGATTATTTATACTCAAAACAGCAGATTTTTTTAATATTATAATATACAAATAATAATTTTATTTTTCAGGCTCAGTCGTGGAAATTATTCATGGCGCTGGTTCCATTGCAACTAGATCTATATTTACTAAACTTGTCACTCCAGACGAACTTGGTAATTTTTAAAATATTGCAACTATATAAATATAGTTTTAAAATTATTATGTTAATATTTAATTTCTTAGGTCAAGTAAGTGCTGTAGTCGGAGTTTTTGAGGCTTTTGTTCCAATGATATATATACCAATGTACAGTGCATTTTATAAAGCAACAATGAAAACTTTTCCTGGAGCTTACTTTCTTCTCGGCGGAGGCTTAACTATACCAGCAATTTTTGTATTTTTGTGAGTATTAAAGTTATTAATTATACAATTTTGTAAACTATAAATTAAACCGAGATGGGCAATTCACCTAAGGCGGATAGTTATAAACTATAACTTTTTTTCTTACGCTTAATTAATTGCAAGCAGAAATGAACAAATATGTGATTACAGTTTTTAGATTATTGATAAAGCAAAGCCACTCTAAAATAATTGGTTCTATTATTTAAACATTCCATAATCGTCAAAATTAATCAAGTAATTTTTAATTTTATAAGCTTCAGCTGCTGATAAATTTTCTTTTATGTATAATATTATAATATGTTACCCGGGGCTTCTATTCTAATCGTTTTATGACTCACCAAGGATCCCAAATAATATGTCTGCAATATTTGGTAGCGATTGATCGAAAATTTTCAACTTACATATTATATTTTATTTCATTATAATCTGATTAATAATACTTGTATTAGCCGATTATCAATAACTTCTGTTTTATTTTAGTTGAAATATTCACATTTCCCATTGTTATTTGTCAAAATCGTAATATAATAGTTATTTCTCAATTTTACATATTATAGCTATTAGCCTAAATATAAAAAAAGTAATACAATACTAAAAACTATATTTGATCATAATAATTATTTTTTTATTTTTAACCAATGACAACCGTATGTAAAAACGAAATAAAAATATTCGATTGTTGTGAGCTGAAACAAAATGTATACGTGAACTATCCTATAGTGACCTATAGGGGTATAAATATATAAAGCTACAAACCCTTCAGAGTTCCAAAGGTTCTATTAATATGATTTAAATTGAAAATGATCAAGTGGTTTTTTAATCTATTTTGAGTCTTTTGTGGACAAATATAAAAAGAAAGAAACACTCAATTTTATAATATATATATATATATAATTTCAAATAACTTATTAATAAATAATGAATATTTATAAATATTTTTTTAGGTGGATGTACAAAGGAAATAAAGAACGAGAGGCTCGTGAAATGGAAAATAAAAAATCTGAAATAATAGAAAAAAATACTGAATTAACAAACGATACAATAAAAATTCCTAAATTATACGAGACATCTGAAAAAAATGATTATGAAAACCCGGGATATAAATCCGACTAATGAATAAGCAATTTTAAAATATATGTAAGAATTATTTTATTAAAATAAGACCACAATGTGTATATATTTTTTTTTGTTTTTAATTTATTTGTATGACTGTTATATTATTTTTCATTTTATATGGTTAAGTTCTAATTTGTAAGTGATATTTATACATTGATTAGTATTTAATATTTATTATATGTTTATAATTATTGAACTGTTAATTTATACAATAATTGTTAAGACATAAGATACAAATGGTTTTTATATAATGTTGTAATAATAAAATTTATAATCTTACCCTTATTTTATACTCATAAAACATCTATAGCATAAATTATAACATTTCCATGTCAAAAAAAAAAATATATTTTAAAGCACAAAATACATCTATTTTTTATTTATTTATTATCGATTTTATAACATAATTCATAATCTAGGCAGAATGTATTTTCATTTTATATGCGTGTGGCAAGCGCGTCTTTTAATATTGTCCATATGAACTTTATGAAATTTGGCCACCCGATCTATATCCGATGACCTATATTATTGAGGAAAATCAGCCTATAAGATTAATTATATAATTATATAGCCTTAAACAAAAAATGTTATTCAAATTTAAAAATTATTAAAATAATGATAAAAACGTTTTTTTTTTTTTATTTAAGACATTGAAAAAATAAAAACAACATTATATTATATTAATTTGGTATACTAATCTGATTAGATATAAAACTGTTATTTTCACGATTATTTTCTACATGAAGCCGTTTTTGCCTAAAATTTAGTTAAACACTAACCATTAGGTATTAAAGGTATAATTTTATTTTTAAGCAATTTTTATTTAGTATTTGTATGTTATTTTGATCTTAATTTTTTCAACATTAGATACTTGAATATTGCCTATACCAAACCCCTCAAAAAGATGATGTCTAACCAAATTATACTTAAGTCCTCATAATAATCGAGTTCCACTCAATAAATTGTTTTCCAAATTAAATTACCTACTATCGCTTTTTAAAATTTAAACACTATTATCCTGTGATGTTGTGAAATCTCTACTATCAAATATTTTAATATTTATATATTTCGTCCAAATTTTTAGTTATTCAATTTATATATAAATAACATAAATAACATATAACATACCCACTAACCTTATTTCACAATATTTAATTTGTTTTTTTAATAAGTATTACCATATTACTGATCACAAAACAAATAATTGTTTCGTTTCATGTTTTTTTTTTAATTAATATTAAAAGAATAATACAAATTTTAAACTTTTTATTTTGTTAACTATTGAATTAAATATAGTTATAATGTTTGTAAACACCTTTATGGTTCATACATATCATTATATTTTATTTATATTTAAACTTTCCATCTATCATCTTATGTAAAAAAAATATTTGTTATAAGTTAAATTGGCTAAATGAAACAAAATTTTATTAAAGTTTAAAACAACATGTTATGACTGTTATATGTAGGTTCTATAAATACTCATACAAATATTAGAAATTATAGACAATATAATAATATTGTAATCGCTGATTTTATTATTTTGTCCAATTATATTTGAATATACATTATTATTATTATTTTGTTATTTAGTTATAATTACTAATTATTATTGAAGGTGATAACAATGTACAACATTGATTGCATACGCGCGGCTTCTGTTGTGTAAAATATTTTTTGACATCCCATAATAACATGAATTGGTTTTATCTGTTCGAAATTTCATTCGATGTGTGTGGTGGGAAACTATCCAAGCAGATCGATTAAATTAATTCATTAAATATTAAATATTATTTCATTTGATTGTGCAGTACAGTAGGTTATAGTAGCAGTATAGTGAGTACCTATATATACATTGCACGTCTACATGTTCCGTTATCCGAAAAATATTTCGGTGACTGATTTTATCACAACCTGGATAATTCACAGGTAATAAGTTACAATTATTAATTTGTATACTCAGCTACTTATTTACCAGCAGTTATTTATCAATATTTATTTTATATATGATTATATTAATCATTTTTGTTTAAAACAATTTTCTGAGTAATTTGGTGGAAATTTAATACTAAAATAATGTAACTTAAATTTTTAAGTTAATAAATTAATATTTTGAATTTAAATGTCAATATTTTTTTAGTACTTCACTAATGAAGTATGTAAGTAGTAACTATAGTAATAAACTACTCTAATTTATTATCTTATTAATATTACGTAGAGAAAAACCGTTATCATAAAATATAATATAAAACTAAAATCTAATTTTAAACATTCGATCTTATCCAACATTTTATCATATTTAATAAGATAGTTATTAGAAAATAATACAAAAATAAAATATATTATTTTAAGTAACCAATGGTTTTTCATATACTACGCATTGAATTTAATCAATTCGTGTAGAACAAAATAAATGTACTATTAAAATATTAATAAACGATTATGATAACTATACTGCAGTGCAGTATACAATTATATAATAGTATAATAATACAATTAATAATTCGGTTCATGTGGTCTAACAATATTTTTATAAGTTTATGTGATATAAATTAATTTAATTTTTAAGTTTTGTCGATTATAATCATTAATTAATCAATCTTTAAAATATGAATCCCGGCCTAGATAATTGATTAAATTTTCGTCGACGATGATTGGATTTTTATAAAAATAGTTATTAACGATTCTCGAACTATTAAATTTACATTATACTTACTTACTAAAAAATTAAATGTCTTGTATAATATATAATTTATTCGATACATAATAATTTGGTTGGAGATAGATTTAAATGCGTAAATACGTTTACTGTAACAGCTATTTTTTATATCGTTTTCATAAAAATAAACAATAAAATAGTGAATTTAAATAACACTTGAAATAGATTTCAGACAAATATCACACAATAATTGAACATCGGTTACACATATAATAGACTACAATAAAAACAATTATATAAGTTTTATGTGTAAACAAATTATCAATAACCGCGTTATTATCTTTAATAGATAAATTTAAGATGCAATTGTAAAACATTTTTACTTATTGGTAAATTATGATACTTTTGTATATTATTCTGAATTATTATTAAATCGCACCTAAACTATGTGAATAACTTTTAATAAAGTATTACAATGATGACGCTATGATAAAAAAAATATGTAATCGTCAATTATAAACTTAATAATAGTAATACAGGTTATACAGGTTTACCTGCATAGAAATATGCACAACGTTCTTTGTTACATAATATAATTTAATCAAACCTAAAAACTTAGTTGGGATAATGGTTAAGAATACAGTAAAAAGTCTGGTAATCCGACAAATATCAGACCACGTTATTGCCGGATTAACGAAAACGGCGGATTAATGAGGGTTCACATAAAAACGCATTTTTACTTATTGAAAAATTAAAATTAATTATTAAAAAAAATGAATAACCTTATTGTACTTAAACGTTAACTGAATAAAAATAAAATATCTAACAAGTTTTTTCGTATTTAATCTATTATTATACTTATAGTTTTACCTAACGTTTTATCGTTTACGATAGTGACTTTACATACAATTGTCAAATACATATTGGTACGTATAAGTTAATTTAGCCGGATTACTGGATGTATCAGATTATAAAACAGCCGGACTACCGAAATTCTACTGTAGTTCAAAATATCTTGGGAAAAAGATATTAATAGAAAAAATAACTCTTAATTGTATAGGTAATGTATATAGCCATATATTTAAAACCACGGTTAGAATTACGATGTTTTTTTTATTCTAACAATATTCTTTAAAATATAATATTATTTAATTAAACATTTGTATTATCCTTAGAATGTAACATAATGATTATTAATTATAATTTATAAATTATTAGTTTATCTAGAAAACAACATAAACGAATTTTCGTAATTAATATATAATATAATATATTATATAAATGAACAGAATATAATTTGAAACGTATTTTTTAGAGTTTCTAGAACTGTGGATATTATAGTACAGTAGTAGAATGGAAATAAAGGAACAAGTCAGCTCCACATCAGATGACGATGATAGTAACAGTTGGCAAGGAATGGGGTTCTGTTCCAGAGTCAAGTATGTCTTTCGAAACATCACAGTGGAACCATTGCTGGCGTTTTATCAAGTTTCATCAGTGTTATCGAGTTTGACCACGCAAAATCTCAATCTGCAGAAGGCGTGCAGGGTAAACTTGCAAATGGACGATGACATCTGCAACGGGCTGGAGAATAAGAACATGTCGCTGTATGCCGATCAAGAAGTTCAAGTCCAGCAACAGGTCGCAGACATGCTCATATGGCAGACGATAATCCAAAGCAGCATACCGTGTATACTGGTCATATTCGTCGGGTCGTGGAGCGATCGAAACAGGAAGCGCAAACCGTGTATGCTCGTCCCGGTAATCGGCGAAATCGTCAGAAACATCGGGTTATTACTTTGTGTGTTCTACTTCGACGAGCTAAAGATGGAGGTAGCCGGTCTAGTCGAATCAATACCCACGTCTATAGCCGGTGGACTTACCGTTCTGTACCTGGCCGCGTTTTCTTACATGGGAGATATAAGCTCTGTGAGTAAAGGTCACTTGTATTTTTAATCGAATTAATTCACTCGTGTGTAATATAAAACATTGACCACAGAGCACTAGGAATATCTAAGATTGTTCCGTCCACAATATGACTTATTACAAACAATTTAAAATAGATTTGCAGTTCTCGAAAATCATGGAATAAGATTGAATTATATATTTAGAATTTTTTATCATTTTACACAAAAATCTTAAATGTTAAATTTTTATTATTTCTTAATTTTAGATTCTGAACGGAATGATGAATGTATTGATTTTACAATGATGTGTGTTTTTTATTTTTTTTTTTGTGTCTGACGACAAGATTTGGAGCAGTAAAAATGCTTCGATTTTGGACTTCAGCCCCTTTTTGAAAAGGAAATCGAATCTAGTTGGTACTTTGGGGGGTCAAAAGTTAAAAATTTTCAATATTTTTTAAATGAGTCGGGAAAAACCCTAAAAAAATGACGGAAAAAACGGGATTTTTTACGCAAAACCAGTTTTCGACAAAATCGAATTTTTTATTTTGCTATAACTCAAAAACTAATAGATGTAAATACTTGAAATTTTCACCAAATATTTATATTAGCGTTCTCCATAAACAGTTAAATTTTCAAATAATTTAGACTTTTTTTGAGCTAATTATAGACAATTGAAATTTTTAATTTTTTTTAGTATTTTTTTTTAAAATAACGATAAAAATTTTTTGGCCGGCCAGAAAATCTTGAAAATTTAATACAAGGTTTCTTATAAGTTGTTCTTAAAGTGATAAAAAAAAAAATCCGAAATCGTTAATCACAATTTTTTTTTAAAAGTGCTTAAAGTTCGAATTTATACGAAATATGTCAAAATTGCGAAAATTGACAAGTAATTTTGTGGTTGAAAATTCGTAAATTTTTTTTCTTTTATAACTAAGTTTTGAAAATTTGATACAAGGTTCTCCATACATTTTTCTTCAATTATCTGTAAAAAAAACTCAACCGGATTCAGACAAAAAATTTTTATGAGTGTTTGAAATTTAAATTTGTACAATACCGCGTTAAATAACGGTTTAGCCTCAAACGATTTTTGATATTTGTTGTTATTCAAACAGTATAAGTCGTAAATACTTGAAAATTTTACCAGTTATTTAGATTGTCATTTTCTTTACGTGATTTTATTTTCAAAACATTTTGACTTTTTTTGAGCTATTTATAGACAATTGAAATTTTCAATTTTTTTTAATTTTTTTTTTATAAATGTTGATAAAAAAAAATTAGCTGGAACAAATTACTTGAAAATTTAATTGAAGGATCCATATAACTTGTTCTAACTCTCATTCAAAAATTATAAAAATACATAGGCACAATTTTTTTTTATTAGCATTTGAAGTTCAAATATTGACAAAAATTCGTCAAAATCGTGAATATTTTTCACTATTTGGTAGTTAAAAATTTATAAATATTTTACTATAAAAAGCTAAGAATTGAAAATTTAATGCTATGCTGACCATAAGTTAAGCTTAGAATAATTATAAAAAAGTTTGAGGATTGTTCAATTTAAAAAATTTTACGTGTGTTTAAAGTTTTAATTTTAATTTGAAATCAAAAATAAACGTGTAAAATAACGTTTTACTAATAAATAGTTTTCGATTTTTATATAATATATCCTAGACTGACAAATCATCTCCGTTCAGAATCGTTTTTCGTATACAATGATACCTATCATTGCATTCAAATTTAACCTACCCTAGTCCCAGGTCCACCCCACCCCCTAATGTACAGCAGAGCGATACTCACTTACCCGCTTTTTTTTTATTTCAGTTTAAAAAACGTTGATACAAATATTTAATCGTATTTGTTTTTAAAAACAAACAATTATTGTAAAAAAAATAATACTACCTTTAAGCCTATAATTATAATAATTTTTAAAAGATAACAAACAATACGAGTTTATAAATTTGTCAATTATTTAATTTCTACAAAAGAATTTTAAAATTGTATATATATAAAAAAATTTCGCTAATACATAATATTATTATTTTTTATTTTATTTTATACATATTTTTGGTATTTTGTGTTTATAAATATTTTATTAATTTTTACATATAAATCCGAGCCCTAATAATGAGTGTAAATAATATAGATCGTTTATATTTTCAGTTAAAAAATCGAACTCTCAGGGTTGGTTTAATGAATTTATTTTTTGGTCTGGCTTGGCCAATCGGTGCTGCACTTTCTGGCGTTTTATATCAAAAACTAGGATTTTTCGGAATATACTATATCTCTACGGCGTTGTACATGATAGCTTTTATCTACGGCTTTGTCAATATCAAAGAACATCCAGGGCCGTTACCATTAAAAGAATCCATCCAGCCATCCAAATCTTGTATGTATCTCATTATTGATTTTTTCAATTTGAAACATATCAAAGAAGCATTTCACACAACTTTCAAAAGAGGGCCAGGAAGAAGATGGACAAAAATCATTTTGCTGATGTTTACAATAGTTGTCATCCAAGGGCCTTCGCATGGTATGTATTGAAATTATTATATTTTATATTTTAATTATAATTTCTCTGTGTGCCGATATAAGATTGTTAATTGTTAATGCTATATTTAGCAAAAATTAAGCAAAATACAACTAAACATTTTTTTTCTAAAGTAGGTATTAAATCTATACCTCAAGACAGAATAAAAATATATATGATAACATTAATAACTAGGGCTAGGATTTCTATTCAGTAAAAAATTGTAAAATATGTATTTTATTTACAAAAATATGCAAAAACTAATTTTTTTAAGTATTACCTAATATTATTACATGTTATTATTAAATTATGGTTTTTAAATTTTCAAATGTGAACGAAGCAATTAGATCAAAGTTTTATAATATTGGCTGAAACTGCTTACCACATCACACGATGTTGTTGGAGCATATTTAAGTAACATAATTTGTCCCGGATTTAAAGTAATAAATCTTTTTCTTCCGTTTTATAATCACCGTTTATATAATGTTAAACATTTTTAGAAATATTTTGAATCCCTTATTCTTCTTTAGAATTAAGTTTATTTTAGTTAAAATAGGTAGTATATTTACAATAATTCGACAAATAAACCAATAATTATAGACGTTTATTAGATAAATACTAGTTAAAATTATCAAGATTCTAAACAATTTATATAATATATGTAATTATATTCATTATGTTCAAAATATGCAAAAAAAAAATGAAAACAATTTTACTATTTAATCAAGAATAATCCAAATCATGGGCATATCTGACAACCAATCAATTTGGACTTAAGGAAAAAACATGCAAATGCATAGAAATCCTAGCCCTGTTAATAACTAAAAATAAACACGATCAGTTAAGAAAAATTAATAATTATCCTCCCATCAATGACAAAAATTACCTATTTTATTTTATTCAAGTTTCATATATTTTAATGTTTAATGTTTGTATGACGAGTTAGTTCAATAGATACTATTTAAGTATATTTAAGTTAGTTTAATAGAAACTTATTTAGCTTAAACCACGCTGGTGGGTTTCCTAAAAATTTTTGTGTAGAAGGATTCAGAATGGGCAAAATGGACGACAATTTTATTTTTAAATACTGCTGCTTTGTCATTCATACTAATGCCTAACAAGTAACAACTCATAAAATAATTATTATTTCAGGAGAATCTGGAATTGCTTACTTTTACACGAGAGTTCGTTTTAACTGGAATGAACTGGACTACAGTTTATTCTCGACCTTCTTATTTTTGACAAACCTTGTAGGTAAGGAAAGTTAGTTGTTTTTAAAAGAACTTATAAATTTAAAGTGTATCAATTTTATTTTAGGTGTTGGATTCTCGATAGGTGTTTTAAGCCACTTATTGAAAGTAGACGACGCACTCATTGGAGTGATATCTTGTCTCAGCAAAGTATTGGCCGGGTTTGCATTTGCATTTGCACCTTCAGAATTTTTTTTTTACATTGGTTAGTATACATTTTATTTTTAAAATAATAAATATATTAATACTATAAATTGATATAAGTATGTTTATTCTTACAAAGAAAAATAATATTTATTATTCCTATACCTACACAAAATTATAGAAAATAAGATTTGATTAAGTGAGGATAGTATGATTAAAAAATGTAATAGTTTAATCTTAACGACTGGTGTCCATTAACTCTATTTTTTTTTCGGGGGGGGGGGGGGTCAGTTTCATCATTAAGGAGGTATCTAGACCATTTTAAATTAAACCGAGGAGTTTGATTATCTGGGAAAAGCTCAAAAATACATCGTTTGCCAATCATTATTATTAATTTTTGAATTTTTTTGTAAAATAGTGGCATATCTACATATCGTACCATTTTTAGGTTATGCATCGTTTGCGCATCGTCATTAAACTATCGTACATAATTTTTACATCAACATATTTAAAAATAGAACTGAAAGTGATCAGAAAAAATCGCAAGTTATTTACTAACATTTAGCTACAAATTTTACTCTCGTAATATGCTATTTTAAATTATCGAGCAGGTATTTCTGTTATAAAATATAAACGTACCTATAGGTATTATTTATGGCATATCTTGTCACACTTTAAGATTGAACAACTGAAGTGTACGGGTAAATCATAACTTACTATGCCTAATCCATTGATTTTATCACAATATATAACTTTTATGTATATTATTTAAAATTTTAATTATGTGAATTATAACAATTATTGTTCAATTTTCAAGTTCAACCATAATTTGTTATTAAAATTTCTTTTAATATTTGATGTAATATGTACTCACATATTTTTCAATATTTTCACCTTTCTATGGTTCAATGTATTTACGTGCGAACGATGTATGATATTTTGGTACAGGTATAAACAAATGATGCGCAAATGATGACCTGAAATGTTCGTGTTACCAAAAAGCCAAAAGGTATAAATTAGCTGTATGTAATAACTAATGAGGCTTTAAATATCTATTCAATACTATTGTGCTTAGGTAACTATTTATATAATATTATTTATCTTCTTATATTATGATATATGATCATAGTTATACTATATGATATTATAGCTAATAGCTGTTACACATTTTGTATGATACAGATACCTAATAATTTATTTTGGTTTTATATTCAAACTAAGTTATATTTTGTTTGCAGGCGCGTTGGTTGACGTAATGAGTGGTACTTCGTATATCGTAATGAGATCAATTCTTTCAAAAATCGTACCTCATGCTGAACTTGGTACGTAGAAAATTTTTATTCACAATATTTTAATAAAATCGATCACATTATTTCATTAATTTTTAGGCCAGGTATCGGCGATAATCGCTGTCATTGAAACGATAGTGCCTGTAGTATACAAACCTTTGTACAGTGCAATATACAGAGCCACTCTGAACACGTTTCCAGGAACATTTTATGTGGTTGGTTCAATAATGCTCACACCAGCCATATTTATATATTGGTAAATAAAAATCATCTAAAATTCTAAAATTATCCATAAATTAACTGTAATATACAGGATTTTTCTATAAAAAAAATACATATTTAGGATAATTGATAATTAATAATAAATGCAATCAGTAAAGTGGTTAAACAACAACAATTTTAAAATTATTTTCCTATTCCCAAAACAAAGGGTTTTATTAAGATTAAAATAATGGCTTACAATAAAAAGTAAATATTTTAGGATATTATTTGAAAGTAAATACATCTCGTCCAATCTTATTTTCTCCATTTGGGCTATAATTATTATGTTATAGTTTTTAGCCGAAAACATCATATTAACTAAATTTGTATAACTGAAAACTGCGAGAATTATTATGTAGGTACGTTATGGTAGAATTTATTTGTTGCTGCTTTGAAATAAACGTCCAAATAAAATGATTACACATTGTGGTTTTTTAGAAAAATAACTAAAAATAATTATAGTTTACGAATCAATGTTATTATTAATAGGCTTAATTGTTATTATATAATAGATAACAATAATAAAAACAGTTTTTATTAAATTGTATAGATTTGTTAATAATAATTATTCATTTGTACCTATTTTAGTTTCAGTAAATGTTAATTAATTTGGTGTATTCTAAATTAATAAATAAATTGCACCATATCAATTCACATTCATATATTTGGAGAATACCGTGGAATATTCGTTTTTAAATTTAAGTCTTCAGATATTTTATAAACAATTCATATAAAAAACAATTACCCACATATATTAGAGAAAAAATTGAAACTTACCGAATGGTTTTCATTACTGAGTATATTTATCTTATTGATGACATTCGTCGTTGAAATATCCTATATAATATATTAGGTGTATAACCACATAGGTAATAAAAATTGTTTACGACTCATTAAAAAATAATTAGTGTAAAATGCATAGATTACTCTCGTAAGTTGTAATCCAGTATTATTAAAATTCCAAAATAAAAACCTTGCTTCTTGAATTTTAATGATATACACGTAATTAAGAATTAATAAATCCACAAAAGTGATAATATTATTCATTTTTAACCAGCACCAAGTTCGGAAAACTCATACATTTTATTATCAATTCGTCTTGGTTTCTAATAAAATGTAATGCCAAACTTTAAAAAAAGTATAGTTACAGCAAGATATTAGTCCTTTCAGCTCCCATCTCATAAATCAACTAATAGCAACATACATTCTCAAAAAATATACTTTCAGTTTTTAAGTTTAGTTATAGAGCCAAACATAGAACAATAAGCAAAGTTCAGATATATGTATTGATTACAACTCTTCATCTTTGAAAACAAAATTTATCGCACCCGCAATAACTTTTTAGGCATATCTCAGGCTTTTAATAGGTTATGGTATGAGCGATGAGCCACACATTACAGACTAGCAATTCCAAATGCGTTATGGATCATCGATCTCAGATAATCGCTATTTAAAAAAATGTATAAATCTGTTTAGGTTATGCATTATATTCTTGAGTATAAAAAAGAAAAGAAATACTACCATTTTTATACAATATAATTTCTGTTATTTTTTACATAATATTTAATTTAATATTTATGTTTTTTAAATATAAATGAATGAGCAAAAATTATTATGGAAATAAACATATATTAAATTACACTGATATTGAACATTAAAGTCAATATAGTATAATATTATAAAAATAATGTTTATTTTTTAATTATGTACCTATCTGTGATATTTATGAAAATATATAAAAAGTTGTGAAGTAAACTTGAATAAATTAAAGATGGTAATCTATCAAATGCCTCACGTGACCTAACATTTTTAGCTTTGTAAGCACGAAGAAATGTATGTTATGAAAAACAAAATAAAAATCATAATTCGTATAACTATATAAAATTTACATTTTTTACAGGTGGATGTATTACATAAATAACCAAGAAGATGAGAAAAAATCTAATGTTGAAGAAATCAAATCAAATGAAGTTCATGCTTTAGAAAAATATTAAACTAGATATATTGATAATATCATAAAAGTTTGAATAGGATAAATCGGAAAAATTTGTATTGTTTATAATATAATATATATTTTTTTAATTTAAAAGAGTACCCAAATTCTTGTTTTACTTTGATATTATTACTACTTCTTTAATTAAAAAATATAAATAATATTTCTATATAATTTTAGTTTTAGTATTAATAATAATATAATTGCGAATGTTTTAGCCATAATTACATGTTATTATACATTTTTTAATGACAAAATCGTTAGTTTTAAAATACATATATGTATTATAATATGTTCATAAATATGAAAACTCTCCTCCCCCCAACAAAATAAAACTTTGAGTAGTCTATGGTATTCCTATTCCTATAATTATATAGATATTGATAAACTTATTTGAAGTGAGCTAATTTCAAAATTCATTTTAATTACTAAACAGGTAAATGTAGTTAATTACCTACACTCAATTTTAATTTTATTTATTTTTTATATATTTATATATTTTATAACACTGATTGTAAAAATATTAAGACAATTTTTGTTTGTTATCAATGGAAATTATACCAAAATACCAAAAAAACTAAAAGATAATAATATTTATTTAAAAAAAATTGTGGTGGTTTCATTAAAAATTTCAAAACTTTTATCTTTTTTTTGGTATTTTTTTAGATTCTGAGCGGAGCGATCAATGTAATTATTGTAGTGTTGTGTATTTTATTTATACGTATATATTGTATTATGTAGAAATAATACTTTGATTTTCAATATGTAAGTTAAAAATTACATTTGACTCATAACGTACTCTTACTGCGTTATGTTTAATATTGTTATTCCCCCTTTAAAATGGCGTTTTTTACGTCTTATTCCATCTGTTACACAATAAATACTTATATAAGAATAAACAGGAAACCTTTTGAATTTTTATCGAGGAAACTACAAGAAATGACTAATAACTTACAATATTAATAAAAAATTTGATATTTCAGTTAAATTATATGTATGCTTCATATAATTTATAAATGATAGACGATTATAATACATAGAATTGAGAGTTACAACTTACAAGTAATGTATTTACATCAATATATATATTTTAAGCGTATCTAATGATTTTAAATTGAATAAGTAGATTAATTGATTAATAATGATTTTTTTTTTATTAATTTATTTAGGTTTATTTATTGGATATAAAAATGCTAACCAAGTAATTTAAATTAGAAGAAATTTTTGCTTCTAACCATTATAATTATAGATATAGATCTAATTCTATTTTATTTCTAATAATTAGAAAATAATATCATTTCTATGCATATCTATGTAGTTTTATCGATCACGTTATCGATGGTCTTGATTTTGATTAAAATATCAATAGACATAAGCTATATGATTTGGAAGCATGGGGTAAAAACTTGGGTATAGTTTCTTATTAATTATTATACTATATGTTTCTTGTAATGTAACCAAATGCTAAAAGCTCGCACTTTCAATTAATAAATACATTTTAATTATTTATATGCAACTTTTTATAATTAGGTAAATATTACAAATAACTAATGATTTATATGCCTATTGATTCGTAAAATTCGAATGACCTCATTGGACTCATGATAACAAAATAACATTTATAATAATGATACATGAAAAACGCCAACTATTCCTCATTATTATTTCACCAGTTAATGTTCATAATATGTTCGCGTACGTGGTATATGTATTACTTTTATTTTTACCAAATTCTTGAGTAATCGTTCAACATAATAATTTTTTTTTTCTTGATTAAAATAAAAAAAAAATACGTAATAAATAGCAGTTATAATTATGATTACAACTCAACTTTTACAATACTAGTATACATATTATATTCATTAAATCAGGTAAAACAATATTGTTAATAAATAATAAATTAGCTGTACATTTATTTAAAGTAATAATAGTTATAGTAACAAATAGTCTTAAATTGAATTATATAATATTTTACTTAAGTTTAAAAAAAAACCTTAAAATATAGCAAAAACATTGATTTATACGTAATAATGCATACCTAATGGATAAAATATTCACTGCGATTAACGTCTATATTGTAAGTAGGTATTACATTTTTATAGTTTAATTATTAGTCTATTGATAATTTATCTTATAATGAATTATCAGTTGGAAAATTTATTGAAACATTAGCCATTAGTTATTATATGATAATGAATAATAATTATCGATTAATAATATAGGTTAGGTAGGTATTAATTGTTAGAATTTGGCATTAACACAAATATAGAGTTTCTGGTCGGCTGCAGTAAATAATTTTAGCCGTCCATTTTCTCTTACTAATATGTATTAAATATACAATTTATAAAAAGCATTTATGATTTTCATGTAATAATTAATATTAAATTCATATTTTATATTTATTCAATTCGATTATAAATATGTATAAAAATGAAATATAGTATTTTAAGCTATATTTTTAAAAATCCTACTCAATTTTGCCATTCAATAACCCATTTATATATTTTAATAAATTTAATTTCTACACATTTTTAAAATATAATATACCTAATTTCCGACACATTTTTACTACTATTTTTCTCTTGTACTAGGCAATAAAAACAATTACCTATTTAAATAATTATAATGAAATTGGTAAATAAATAAATTTATTACAACAAATTAAAAATAATTATTAGTCGTATCAAAATAAAAACAAATCTATAAATTCAAATAATTTGGATGATAATTTGATTCAAATCCGGACTTTAATCATAGGATATTTGTATAATTGTAATATTCCGATTCTATACCCACGACTAAGACTATCAACGATAAAAACTGCTTCAATCTTCAACATCAAGGGGGGCTTCTGGTAAAAAATTTAATTTAGTTGATATTTTAATTTTTCTTAATATAACCGGGAAGGAAGGGATATACAAATTTGATAAAATTATAATATTATTATTAAAATCATGTACAAAAATATATAGGTATATCATTGAATTTAAATTTAAAATAACATTAGTGTTTAAGCTTTTGAATGTGGCAATTTAATAGAATACCTACATTAAGCTATTATTATATATTACAATATTACTATTATTTATAAAAGATTAATTCATTATGTGGTATAATTGCTTTTAAACTTAATGATTAACACTATCACTGCAACTTAGTCACACATTTCAAATACACTGATGGTGAGCGACAGATTAAACTACACTTACCTTTTAAATGTAGCCGATCTTGTCAGGTGATGAAAAAAACACGCCGTGTAACTTTTGTGCGCACGCCTATGATGTGCGTAATAAAATATTTTAAAAGGCATGTAATATAATTCAGTAAAGATTACAATTATAAATTTGACAAACACATTATTAGCTAAACTTTTATATAATTATAACTTATATTATGTTTAATATTCTAAATCAAGATTAAACAAAATAGACAATAATTGTGCTTAGAAAATAAATAATATCATGAGGTATAAATTTATATTAAATAGTTTATAGATATTTACTGATATAGATATTTAGTAAATACCAGCCACCGGTTGATCTATTTAATGTAAGGCACTCGCCTATCAAAAGCTGTATTAACGTTTTATATATTTTACGTATTAATATTTTTTTTTACATTATTTTAAGTTATTAAAAACAATATTTTCTTTAAAATGTTATGTTTTTTTTTAATTTTAATTATTTTTAATGACAACATGAACATTGAAAGATTAAAATAACATTTTGGACGAGTAGTCTATCAGTTAAGAGCATTTAAAATTTAAATAAGTAGAGTAGAGTAGTAATTACTTAGGGTACTTACCTCGAAAAATGCTGGTCCACTGCTCAATTCATTATAGCTTTAAATACTTATATAGTAAGTGACCGAATGATTATGCCCTTATAAAATGCATACAAATAATAACTGCAGTATATTTAAAAAAAAAATTATACGTTTTTTCCAAAAATGTTGTTTTATAACGTAGTACTGTTTAAAATTATGTAATAGAAACATTTTTTGTTTGTGTGTTTCCTGAAATAAAGAGTGAGTAGTAGATGATTAACTATTTTTTTTTTACAGTTTATACGATGTATGCAGTGAATATATAATTTCTGCGTACACGGCAACGATTTAACTCGACCTATAGGTGTCATCATAGTTGACCGCGTATTTCCTACACGTTGTCGAGGCGGTTTAAACGCCGGAGCTGCGACAGACGACCGACACGAAAAAAAATTGTAAAAAAAGATGCAAACGAACGGCGAACGACCCGCAGCAGGCGACGACGGCGTGTCAAAGGTTTCGCGTGACCGTGACACGCCGACGGCCGCGGATACCGTCTGGTCGCGGACCAAACGCGCGCTGAGCAGCATCCACGTGGAACCACTGGTGTGCTGTTACATCGTGTCCCGGACGCTCATGCTGCTGGCCACGCAGAACCTGAGCTTGCAGAAGGCGTGCTCGGTGAACCTTCGGCTGGACGACGGCACGTGCGCCGCACTTCTGGTCAAATCCAAGACGAACGTCAGCGCGCCACTGGACCGGGACGAAGTGGCCACCCAGCGGCTGGTGGCCGACATGCTCCTGTGGCAGCTGATCGTCCAGAGCGCCGTGCCGTGCGCGCTGGCCGTGTTCGTCGGGTCCTGGAGCGACCGGCGCCGGAAGCGCGTGCCGTGCATGCTGGTGCCCGTGGCCAGTGAACTGGTCCGCGTCGTAGGCCTCGTGGCCTGCGTTTACTGGTTCCGCGAGCTTCCCATGGAGGTGGTGGGTGTCGTCGAAGCGGTGCCGACGTCTCTGGCCGGCGGCAGGATGGTGCTGTTCAACGCCATGTTCAGCTACGTCGGCGACGTCACCAGCGTAAGTACCGCCGGCGTTCGGCAACTGCACCGGTTTTTTTCTAACTAATCGAATTATAATATCTGCATTTTTTGCGCCGGACGATGTATAGCTAATTAAATAGTTATAGTTATCAAATACAAATTTTCAACTCGGTAACATAAAAAATTATTTTTTTGTTTATCATAATTCGTCTTTTCTAAAAGAAAAAGCAAATAATAATGTAATGCGTGTCATCGCCGTGTGTAGATAGTATTGTTACATACAATGTTGTATGTCAATTATTTTCATACAAATTATGTAATAACACTTTGGTTTGCCATAAAATTAAATATTTTTACACTATACAGGTAAAAGTACCAATTATCATTTTAAAATAAATTTTAAGCTGAAAACAAGATGAAACAAGATTCAAAAAATTCTTTCATTTGGAGCCTAGACAACACATTTTATGCAATAGTAATTTTTCGTTTTTATTATTGAAAAATCAGCCAATAACAACAATATTAGTTCCGATATGTGTATAATGTATATATTATGTTTGCAGGAAGAATTGAAAACCCTACGAATCGGTATAGTGAACTTACTATCCACAGTAGGCATGGCCATCGGTACAGCGTTGTCTGGTATTACATTTCAGAAGCTTGGGTTCTACGGTGTGTACGGCACGTCGTCGGCTCTATGTGTAATAGGTCTGCTATATGGTTTGATATTCATAAAAGAAGTGTCACCACTGAACGAATTGGACAATAAAACGAAAACACAAAATAATGGTGTGTTTAATGGTTTTTTTAATGCGAAACACATTCAAGAAGCGTTTAAAGTTACTTTCAAAGACGGTCCACATAACCGAAAACTCAGAATAATCATGTTAATGTGTATTGCATTTTTAATCATGGGACCCTTAAACGGTTTGTGAAAATTTGTTTATATATATACACTAGTTATTTCAAAACTACCTCTGTAGTAAATACTAAATACAAGTACAATATTAGAATCTACTAATAATAAACTTCCTATAGTTGCGACCATATATATATATATATATATGTATATATGTGTGTGTGTGTGTGTGTGTGTGTGTGTGTGTGTGTGTGTGTGTGTGTGTGTGTGTGTGTGTGTGTGTGTGTGTGTGTGTGTGTGTGTGTGCTGTATAGTTTATACATTATTATAACATGTGACTAAAGTTACATTATGATTTATACAGGTGATCTTTCGGTATCGTATTTGAATACGCGTGCCCGATTCAATTGGAATGAAGTGGATTTCAGTGTGTTTTCTACTTTCTCCATGATCACTAATGTAGCAGGTAATTTTAAAATAGAGACTTTAGACCAGGTGGATAGTTAGACAATTTCACGGATTAAGTTTCCAATTAATATAAAATATATTTATTATTTATATTAAGTGAGGTAATAAACATAGACGGGAAAAAAACTTTGAAAGTTGTACTTAAATACTAATTACTAAATTTAAATACATCAATTTCAAACGAAGAAATATAAAATGTATAAAAATTGATTTTAACAAGTTAATACGAAATACAAGATGATAAATACAATAAATTGTAGAAAAATGTATGAACATAATTAATTATATATAATATTATATTAATAAAATTAGAAGGTAATTTAAGTCGTTTGAATAAATTGACAGATGTTTTTCAAAAGTTTTAAGTTTTTAAATTATGGTTTTAACTCGGAACATGAACGAAGCCAGCAATTGAAAACATTCTAACCAGTACTAAAGAACATACATTTGTATTTCATTAATTTCTAAATATAAAATACAGTTGTACTTCAATTACTGTCTACCCATGGAGGTAACTCCTTAGTACTTATTAATTATTATATATAACAACTTTTTTTTTAATCTGAACTTTCAAGAATTTTAATTTATAATTATAAAACTATAGTTTACTAATGTTTATAAGATAAATATTTAATTTAAAGTCAAGTAACAAAAAAAAAAAGCGATATAAATAATAAATAATTCGAATGTTCTATGAAAAACTACAATGTATTATTATAGGATAACATAATTTAATCTAAGTAAATCTATTAAAATAGATATTATTTAAAACAATACAGTATATTTTATATATTTATTTGCTTTAATAATCATCACATAATATTTAATGTATAAATTATTAAAACACAAACTGCATTATATTTTAGGTACAGCAATTTGTATTGGCTTATTTAGTCACGTACTTAAAATCGACGATAGTTTAATTGGAGTAATGGCGTGTGCAGGAAAAATTGTTGCCGGAATATGTTACGCTTTAGCGACAGAAGAATGGGTATACTATTTGGGTGTGTATTTTATATTTATATAAATACATAATAGTTAAATACCTTCTCGTAACATACTGAAGGGTAATAAAAACGAATATTACATCCATGGGGCACTACTTCGTTAATCATTATCATCTGATCTGGTCAGTAATAAACTAGAATCATTACAACAATCAAACCGCTGAACCACACCTATAAACCAATAGTTTATAGTAAAATATGAAACTTCTATAACTTCCGAGTCCTAGATTTGATATTAATACATATACTGTAATGTATTACTGTATATACACGTATATAAAATATAAAGTTTAATGCAATTATGGTTATAATTACAACCATTTTCCGATGAGATGACGTGTTGTTGTTTTCAAATAATACAACACTCATTCGCTGCGCCGATAAAAACCAAATTTAAATGACCGAATTACATTTACTGCTATAGTGGTAATGTGTTATATAAAATTTTGTTAATGTAAAAACGATTTTAATTTCAGGACCGTTAGTAGATATTATGGGAGGCACAATTTTCATAACAGCGAGATCTATTATGTCAAAAATAGTTAAACCAGAAGAATTAGGTAAGATATATACTGTTTTAGATTCTGAACGGAGTGATGAATGTATTGATTTTACAATGATGTGTGTTTTTTTTTTTTTTTTTTATTTTTTTTATTTTTGTGTTTGACGACAACATTTGGAGCAGTAAAAATGCTTCGATTTTGGACTTCAGCCCCTCTTTGAAAAGGAAATCGAATCTAGTTGGTACTTTGGGGGGGGTCAAAAGTCAAAATTTTTCAATATTTTTTAAATGAGTCGGGAAAAACATAAAAAAAATGACGGAAAAACGGGATTTTTTACGCAAAACCAGTTTTCGACAAAATCGAATTTTTTATTTTGCTATAACTCAAAAACTAATAGATGAAAATACTTGAAACTTTCACCAAATGTTTATATTAGCGTTCTCCATACATAGGTAAATTTTCAAAGAATTTTGACTTTTTTTGAGCTATTTATAGACAATTGAAATTTTTAATTTTTTTTAGTATTTTTTTTTTAAATAACGATAAAAATTTTTTGGCCGGCCAGAAAATCTTGAAAATTTAATACAAGGTTTCTTATAATATGTTATTCTTAAAGTGATAAAAAAAAATCCGAAATCGTTAGTCACAATTTTTTTTTATAAGTGCTTAAAGTTCGAATTTATACGAAATATGTCAAAATTGCAAAAATTGGCAAGTAATTTTGTGGTTGAAAATTCGTAAAATGTTTTACTTTTATAACTAAGTTTTGAAAATTTGATACAAGGTTCTCCATACATTTTTCTTCAATTATCTGTAAAAAAAACTCTACTGGATTCAGACAAAAAATTTTTATGAGTGTTTGAAATTTAAATTTTTACAAAACCGCGTTAAATAACGGTTTAGCCTCAAACGATTTTTGATATTTGTTGTTATTCAAACAGTATAAGTCGTAAATACTTGAAAATTTTACCAGTTATTTAGATTGGCATTTTCTTTACGTGATTTGATTTTCAAAACATTTTGACTTTTTTTGAGCTATTTATAGACAATTGAAATTTTCAATTTTTTTTAATTTTTTTTTTATAAATGTTGATAAAAAAAATTTAGCTGGGACAAATTACTTGAAAATTTAATTGAAGGGTCCACATAACTTGTTCTAACTCTGATTCAAAAATTATAAAAATACATAGGCACAATTTTTTTTTATTAGCATTTGAAGTTCAAATATTGACAAAAATTCGTCAAAATCATGAATATTTTTCACTATTTGGTAGTTAAAAATTTATAAATATTTTTCTATCAAAAGCTAAGAATTGAAAATTTAATACTATGCTGTCCATAAGTTAAGCTTAGAATAATTATAAAAAAATTTGAGGATTATTCAATTTAAAAAATTTTACGAGTGTTTAAAGTTTTAATTTTAATTTGAAATCAAAAATACGCGTGTAAAATTATGTTTTACTAATAAATAATTTTCGATTTTTGTATTTTTTAAAAAATTACCAAACGTAGGATCTTGAGACTTTTACTTAAATGTTTGAATTTGTTTCAAAATAGAATATATCACAATATTTAAATATAATATATCCTAGACTGACAAATCATCTCCGTTCAGAATCGTTTTTCGTATACAATGATACCTATCATTGCATTCAAATTTAACCTAGCCTAGTCCGAGGTCCACCCCACCCCCTAATGTACAGCAGAGCGATACTCACTTACCCGATTTTTTTTTATTTGTTTTCCCTATATTTTAAAATTCAAATACCATTATAAATTATAATTTATAGGACAAGTTACGGCTATTTATGGAATCGTCGAATCACTCGTTCCAATTGTATTCGGCCCACTATACACAGTGATCTACAAAAATACAGTAGACACATTACCCGGAGCGTATAATTTAATAGGATCAGCTTTAGCTATACCTGCGACTATAATATATTTGTAAGTAATAAACAACATAAATTTAGTGGCTTATATAGCTAAATAATATAGTTAAATTTTCATTAAAACATACATTTTTATTTCCAATTATCAGTATATGTTATATCAATAATCTAATAAAACGTAACAATGAATATTAAGATAAATTTTTATGAAACGAATGAAAAACAATTTTTTTTAAATTATATATTTTGATAGTTCCATCTTATAATTCTTAAAATTTTAACTAACCTATATCTACTGACAACATTATTAGGTTTAATTCAATAAATTATTTATTGATTTAATTAAATAATTAGTATTTTGAAAATGTTTAATGTAACCCCTTCAAAAAAAAAAACTTTTTTATTCAAATTTAAACATGTTATATAATAATGTGTTTAATTTATTTAGGCGGATGTACAAAGAGAGCAATCTATCAAAGAAAAATAACGATGCATCTAATAAAGTTGAGGATGACAAACTCTGAAGCCTAAAATAATGCAAACTACAAGGTAATTGTCAATTAAATTAATCATCACAGAAAGTTAAGTATAATAAAGATCATCAACGTGAAAGTATCAAGAACAAATAAATTTTACTTGTTTTTAGTATAAATAAAATAATATATATTATAAATATAAAGATAAATAATAAAGTTTCGTATTTGAAAGTCAAATTAAGTCGATCGGTTTTTTTGTTCGATATTTATGCAACATTAATACTATATTAGATTGAATTAATATTATTTTTTTTTTTTTTAGAATTTTTTTATGGAAATTATATATTACTCATATAGGTGAAGATATAACGCGTGCAGAGTTCGCAGTTACATTCCCAAATAATCGATGGAAGAACATGTTTAATTTAGATTTTAAGAACCACCGTCCATTAAGCTTTTGAATTCATAAGTGACTGTGTGTTTTTGTATTTAATATGTACGTTGAATATAATATAATAAAACATGAAAATTGAAAAATAGTTAAACAAAAAAATCTTCATCATTAATTAGTACAACGTAACATAGGTCAACGTGTATATTATTAATACATCGATAATGTTCATCGGTGCTTTGTTATTGTTATTAATGAATCTATTAACGAATCCTGCTACAAAGTAAATTAACGGAATAATAATTTCGAACATAGTTTCACATAGTCATTCAAAAATATTGAAAAAAAAAATTATGACAAAATTGAAAAAGTTTGGAATAATTTTCTTCTTTTCATTTACTTCAACTACAACTTATATATATATTATATATTAATATATTATTATTAATAATAAATAAATCAATCTTACTCAATATGAAGAGATTATAGTTACAAGAGTACGTCCTGAGTGTATAAGACTTAAACATTATTTATTGAAGATTCACATTGCGTGAGAAACCCTAACCTAGGTGTGAAACATATTTTTGTGTTGTCTCTATGAAGCATATATTCTTTGAATATCCCTCCAACCTATACGAACAAATAAAATCAAACATCAACAACATCGCATTTAAAGAAATATTTCAGTCAAAAATTTTAGATTTCCAAAAAAGGTCCTCGATAATAAATATATAGAAAAAAAAAATGTACAAATGAACAAATGTACATAAATAATTAATCTAATAATAATAAATAATAATGTTGAAAATTATCAAGTATATGCAATAAATATTTTTTTAATTTTAAGAGGTAATTTTATACTCGCATGTGTTGTCTCTGTCTTATACACGCGTGACATAGTTAAAAATTGTTTTGCACGGGACAATTTTACTTCCTTGATATTTATATTAAAATTACCAAAATTTTAAATCGCACTGAGAAGAACTTTACCTGTGTCGTGACGTTTTAATTTTTTTGATAACATGAATGCATTTAAAGTTATCGGTTTGAGAACTTTAGGCTTTTTTCATTTAATTATTAAAAATTATTGGTTACCAATATCAAAAAAATTGAAACGCTACATCACAGGTAAAGCTCTTCTCTAAAATTACCAAAATTTTAAATCGCATTGAGGAAGAAAAATTGTCCCGCGCAAAACAGTTTTTAACTACGTTACACGTGTATAAGACAGAGACAACACATGCGGGTATAGCGTCCTCTTAACAAAATAATTAAAACTGTTATAGGAATAATCAATGATAATTGTTTAAAATATCTTCCAAATTTGTCAATATCTCTACTTCAATGAAGAATTTAATAATAATAAATCATTTTTAATATAATTATTCTCAGTAATTTCTCAAAATAGGGCACTAAAAGTGAACTCAACCTGTATTTTTCGAACGATTAACACCTCAAGCGATTGTTTAATACCTGAGTGATAACTACAATTTCTTTTAAGATTTCAAAATAAAAGGTTTCCATTTCATTCATGAATTATTACCAACCATCTAAGCTTTAAAATTTTGAAAATTAAGATTAATGAAAATATTTTTAATAAAAGTGTACAATTTGTTTTACATTTTGCAATTTGTACAGTGATTGTGATGCATATAGTGAATTGTGCTATCTATCTTCTTTATATAATAGCATGTATAATGTAACATTGTTATGTAATATTTACAAAAATCATTAATCAATTATGTGTGGTATGTGTATACGTACACTTTTGGACTTTTCTTTATTTGAGATAAACAATCTATACCTTAGGGGCACAATAAGTTTATATGGTTAGAGTAAATTTACAACATGATACGCTTGACGTGAGAAGTCATCCACTAATGACCCTATCAAATGCTTGAGAGATATCAAGAAAAACGCAAGTGCAATATAATTTTTTTTCTAATGCATAAGAAATTGCATCTACAACTCTATGCACTTGGTGGATTGTTGAGTGGGTAGCTCGAAATCCAAACTGAGAGTTGGGAAGAATGGAATTTATAGTTAGGCAGGGTAGAATTCGTTTAAGTAAAAGTCTTTCAAGGATTTTAGCGAAGAAAGGTAACAGACTAATGGGGCGGTAAGAGGAGATGGAGTCAGGAGGTTTATTGGGCTTTGGAACAAGAATAATAATCGAAAATTTCCATAGGGAAGGAAAATATGAGAGCCTGAGAACAGAGTTAAATAAATGTGTGAGGTGGATGATCGCTTTTTTTGGCAGGCATCTGGCAACTTCAGCAGTAATGTGATCAAACCCGGGAGATTTTTTGAGTGGGTATTTATCAATAGCATATTTAACTTCTTTCGGAGTGAAGTGTTTGACAGGGAGAGCAACTGGTAGTGGGGAGTTTAGAAACTCTTCCACAGAATTGATGTTATTTGGAGAGGCAATATCAGGGTGAGGTTGGAAAATTTCAGATAGGTGGAGTTTAAACAGTTCGGCTTTATCAGTATCAGATATAGCAAAGCTGCCATCGTTTTTTTTTATTGGGACGTTTGGGGCTTTAGTTTTGCATGCATTTTTTGTTGCTTTCCAGAGACTACCATCATTTGCAGAGAGATTAGTTAGAAAGCTTTCAAAAGATTTTGTTTTGAGTTTAGCTAACAATTTTTTTAAATGGTTGGCTAATTTATTGTATTTTTGCTTGTGTGAAGGCAAGCGGGTTCGTTGGTAAAGAGCCCTTGACCTACGTTTTTCAACAATGATTTCACGAATGTGGGCTGGTATAGCAGGAGTCTTAGAAGGTTTAAGGGAGGTGACTGTAGATGACCAAGCTGCACTTTGAATGAGGTTTGTGAAATTGTTAACAGCTAGATCCAGGTCGTCGTAGGATTTTAATTTAATGTTTAATTTGATTTGTTGGTCTACAAGGTCATGAAATTTGATTTTATTAGTAGTATGGTTAAATAATTTCGGGGATTCCTGTCGAAGAGGAGGAGAGACATTGAGAGTTAGCAGTACTGAGGAATGGTCAGAATTTAAGTCGAGTATATTCTCCGTAGTACAGTGAATGTTGTTTGGGATTTTTGTAATGAAAATATCTAGGATATCTGGGTTTTTACGTGCTGAGGTCGGCCAATATGTTGGGCCTGGTGGAGCAAGGACTTTTAGATTTTCACTAATTACAAAGTTGTGAAGAACCTGAACACGCGGATTGTTTGCACGGCAACCCCAGGAATGGTGTTTTGCATTGAAGTCACCACCTATAATGCAATTGTTATGAACTGAGTTAAAGTAATTAGTATAATTTTGAATCGTTATCTTATGTTTTGGAGGAGAGTAGACGGCCGCAATAGTAATAGGAATATTATTTAACTTTATGATTAGGGAACAGGATTGTAAATAATCAAAACAAAAATGTGGAAGAGGTTGAAATTGAATAGCATTTTTTATGAGAATAGTGACACCACCATGAGCCGTGTTATCAGGATGGTCGGTTTTTAAAAGTTTATACCCAGGTATATAAATGTTGGAGTATTTGGTGAGATGGGTTTCAGTAATTAGTGCTAAGTCGATGCGTGAATTGTATAGAACTGTTTGGAGTTCGTTGACGTGATTTTTTATTCCGTTTGCATTAAATTGAAGTATTAAAAGTGATTTATTTGTAGCTTTGTCTGACATTTTATTTAGCAAGAAGTTTTTCGATTACTTTGGTGAGTAGTGAAATTAGAGGATTTATCAGTGATTTGAAATCCTCAAGGAAGTTTGTGATGGTAGAGTTTAAATCAGGAGCGATTGAAGGAGTGGGGTTTTTAGCTGACCTACCAGAAGTAGCCTGGGCATAGGTGGGGGAATGAGGATCGGGCTGAGTTGGGTGGGTGTCATTTATTGGATGACTATCTCTAACATTTGTGGTATTAAATCTAGTGTTAGTTGGTACAAAGTTACTTTTGGTGTATGGTTTTTTGGCACGCTGGAGATCCTTGTAGATGGAACAGCCTTTGTAACTTGCAGGATGATCGCCTCTACAGAGAGCACACTTTGGTGGATCGGAGCGTTGGTTTGGACAGTCGGGGGACTTGTGATTTGAGCCACAGCGGACGCAGCGTGATGGGTAACCGCAGTAGGTTTTTGTGTGACCGTATTCCTGACAGTTTGTACATTGGCTGATTGTTTTAGATTTGTAGGGCTCTTCGACTTTGATTTTCGTGTGCAACAGTGATGACAGATGAAAGATTTCAGCTGACTTGATTGATGGCTCTAGGTCTACGAAAAAGAGCGGAAGTGGAATTTTTGTTACTTTGTGGAGAACATTTGTAACACGTCTTATTTCAAACAAACGAACTTCGAGTTCTTCTTTAATTGTGTCTACATTAGTGGTTGGATGAAGGTTACGAATGACGACACGGAGTGGTTTATCTTGTTTGAGCTGATAAGTGTGAAATTCCGCTTCTTGATCTTTTAAAAAGTGAATAAGTGCCCTGTATGATTCAGGATTCGATGTTTGAATTTTTAAACGTCCGCAGACGTTTTACAGAAGAAATTATCTACACCAATTAATTCAATTAAAGATGTACATAGGTCTAAGTAGTTTACCACGCCCCTTACAAAAATAGGAGGTGGGGGTTTGAAAACTTCATCTGAGATATCATTGTTTTGTTCGACAGGCAGCTGTTGAGAAGACGAGTTTAGGTCAGGATCATCAAGTTGATTTAGGATTTCAAACCGATTTGTTGATTTAAACAGTTTGGTTTTTTTTTTTATAATATTTTGCGATTTAATATTGACCTGATTGCTTGTCGATGAGGTTTGAGAAGATGAAGAGAGATTTCTTTTACCTTGATTATTAACATAAGTGACATTGTCATTTGGATTTTTATTTGAAGTTGTGTCGTCATATTTGGGGTATTAGAAGCGTGAGGATTTGACTTAATTGGCTGACTGGACGTTGTTGTTTTGTGTTTACCAATTTGCTGTTTAGCTTTATTATTAATATTATTCATAATTAACTAATTAACTGCGGCGGCGGCGGCGACGGCGTGTGTTTGTTTTATCTAGACCGCCTGTTGGCGGTCGCAGATAAGGAGAACTCGTATGCACTATTGCGTAATACACAGTAATGTGAGTACGGCGAACTTATGTAAGAATTTTAAACGACGATTTTGGAGAACTTATACAAGCGACGTTGTTAAGTTTATCATAATAGAAACACTGCTAGTAGGTTGCGAGATAAGAAACTCTAAAGTACAACTAAGATTTACTCATTGTCACTGGACAGCGAACGCTAATGAGTGCGATTATAATTAATTACGAGAGGAGCGCACTGAGACACGTGTGTATCGGATGGCTTCCACCGCGGAACTGTCTTTTGGACTTAGTACGTTAAAATAGACGCTCAAGTCAAAAAAATAATTAAAACAATTTAATAATAATGAAAAAGTAGATCTTATTTCTTATCATATTTCAATAACATAACATACTTTTTTTATGTCTTCGCTTTTTAATTATTTTTAAATTCTGAATGGTGAAATAATATTATTTTTTTATTGATCACTATTTATTGGAGCAATCATTAAGAAGTTTAGATTTTAACCCTTAATATCTTATCTGCTAGAATCTAGTTAATAATTTAAGGGACAAAAATACAATTTGGAAAATAAGGGAATTTGTACACTAAACCAGTTTTCGATCAAATCAATTATCTTATTTTGTTATAATTCAATAATAAATACTTGCAATTTCCACAAAACATTAATAATATCATTTTCTATACATTGTATTTTTATTTATTTTGAAGGGCAAACTCCCAATGACAAAGTAATATAAAAAATTTTCAAATACAGAGTACAATTTTTTAATTAATTTCTTTTAATGACTTCCACTATATACCTACTAATTAAATAAATTATTTTAATATTCATCATTTAATTTATCAATAATTAAAAATGTTACATAAAATAAATCAATTTGAAAGATATTAAAACTAATTGCCTACGTCTAATCATATGAGTATTTCTCTATAATCTAAAAACTTCACATAATAATATAATGTATGTTATTGCCTAGTTTTATGAATAAAAACCAAAAAAAACCTTAAGTTTGATAGTAACTCTGGATGATAAAATTATCCATTATGTTTTTTAAAAATAAAACAGAGATTTAACCTTCTTCTTCGTATCTTAATGATATTCTACGCGTTCAAGGGATGAAAGTGATTGATTAAAAGAATGAAGTTGATATTAAATATCACATCTAACGAGCAAAGTTCTCAAAAACTCTATTATTTATATCGGATCTACTTTATTAGGTAACCAAACTTTCAAGTTGTAGTTAAGTTATATGTCATTGTTAAATATAAATAAATATGTTAAATATTAGAGGTGCAAAATGAAATTATTGAGAGATACCTGAACTTACATTATACTATATACTATATACTAATTTTAATAATTTTAACATATTATTTCTTACCAGTTAAGAATGATAGAAGTAAACCTAAATAATATAATATAGGGATAGGATATTATGATACATTTTTCCGAAAGCTTTAAAAAAATCTGTATAGATAACATCCACTTGATATCCTATTTTATGGCATATGGGTCATGTGGATCAGAGGCCAGTTTTCGTGTCAACATGGAAATTTGTTCTTTACTGTGATAAGCACACCCATAACTCCATTACTGCATACATAAAATCGATAGTATCAAAATTCTTTTAATTTGATGTTAAGGCCTGGTTCAATGTTAATTACGTAAATTTATAATCAGGTTTTAGATAAAATAATAATATCGTAATTAAAGCGAGCAACGTTTTGGGTAAATACATCTAATTTAGTGTTTATACCAGGAGTATTCTGATAGAATATAGTTAGATCATTTAAAATATTGCACTTGCTAGGTCGTTTTTTTTAAATAGTTGGTGACTGTTAATATACCTATTTAATAAATAAGTCATTTTCAAAAGCTTCCCTTTGTGATTTTAGTTCAGACATAATAGATAAAAAAATATTTATGTTATTAAAATGTGTAATGTTTAATATAAACTGTACTTAAATTATTCTATCTAAGAAGTTTTCTTTTTATTTTAAAATTCAAAGCCGATAGTGATTGGAGGGATAATACTAAGTAGTCAAGGTTTATCAGAAACTTTTCTTAAACGATGTATAGTCGTAAGATCAATTATTATTTATATATCAATAGTATTAAATACATCCTTAACAATAAAATTATTTTAATATCGACCAGATAAATTAAAGATTTAGAAACATTAAATAAAATAATATTAACTGTTCTAAATTTACTGTCCATAAATTCAGAATATATATTTTTTCAAGAAGGTAGCCCTAAAAGAACTTCTATAGAATCTACAGAAATTTTGAGACAAAAATTATTATTCATTGTCCATAGATAGTTTTTTAAATCATTTATCATTTTCATGAATTGATTGAGTTTTTCGTTGGTATACACGTTGAGATTACCAAAAAACGTATTATTATATAATGATTTATGAGATAGTATTATACTAGATAATTATACCTATAATTCCATGCCAAAAAATAGCAGTAAAAAAAAAAGCGGGTAAGTGAGTATCGCTCTGCTGTACATTAGGGGGTGGGGTGGACCTCGGACTAGGGTAGGTTAAATTTGAATGCAATGATAGGTATCATATTGTATACGAAAAACGATTCTGAACGGAGATGATTTGTCAGTCTAGGATATATTATATTTAAATATTGTCATATTATATTCTATTTTGAAACAAATAGTATAGTTACTATATTATGTTACTATAGTTACTTTATAATATCTGTTTATTAATAAAAAAAATATTTGGCAACATATATATAATGAGAGTATGAAATTTAATTTAAATTTTGACATATTTCGTATAAATTTGAACTTTAAGCCCTTATAAAAAAAAATTGTGACTAACGATTTCGGATTTTTTTTTATCACTATAAGAAAAACTTATAAGAAACCTTGTATTAAATTTTCAAGATTTTCTGGCCACCCAAAATTTTTTTATCGGAATTTGAAGAAAAAAAACTTAGAAAAGTCGAAAATTTCAATTGTCTATAAGTAGCTTAAAAATGGTCAAAATATTTTGAAAATTTAACTGTAAAGAGATAACCATAATATAAACATTTGGTGAAAATTTCAAGTATTTACAATAATTCGTTTTTGAGTTACAGCAAAATCAAAAAATCGATTTTGTCGAAAAGTGGTTTTTCGTAAAATTGCCATTTTTCTGTCATTTTTTTTTTGTTTTTCTCGATTTTTTTGAAAACTATTTGAAAATTTTAATTTTAACCCCCCCCCCCCAAAGTACCAACTAGATTCAATTTCCTATTCAAAGAGGGGCTGAAGTTAAAAATCGGAGCATTATTACTGCTCCAAATGTTGTCGTCAGACACAAAAAAAAAAAAAAACACACATCATTGTAAAAGCAATACATTCTTCACTCCGTTCAGAATCTAAAAGTATTAGCTAATTATAGATAAAATACGATAACAAAATCAATAACGTACAAGAACACTACGCTATGTTGACTGGTGAATTGAGAATTTTGTGTTATTTATAAAATTAAATTAAAGATATTTGAAATTTTTTTTTTTTTTTTTTTAATTATAAATAAAAAAAATTTTGCTCACTCAAAGAATTTCCAAACGTAATAAAACATTTCTCATAAATCATAAGTAGCTTATTCTGAAATCAAAAAATCTTTTCATAAATATTTCAAGTTAAAATTTAGACTAAATTATATATTTAAAAAAATAGTAACAATTTTAATTATTTTAATGTAATTCAAAAATAGTATTCATGGAAATTTAAAACATTTACGAATATTATTATATACTATAATTTAACATTAACATAAAAATATGATTAATTTACACATGCCATCTCATAATGATCATACATCGTACAGGCTGTGCTTAAGCCATAGAATAATACTATAAACCTAAGCTTTTTATCACATCTGAATAAAAATTGTAAGTATAATTGAAGTTCAAACTTTTATAAAGTTATTCATAACCTAAACGAAAATCTACAAATCATACAAGTATTTTGTTGCAAAAAATCTTCAATTGGTTTAGCTAAAAACAATATTCTTCATAACTCATAAGTAATTCATACTGGATTTAAAAAATCTAAAAAATATATAAATACTAATATTTATATATAATATATATAAGGTAAAATCATGGAATTCAAATTTAACGCACTTACAATAGTCATCCAATCGAAACTTAAAGTACAGTAGAGCAATAACCACTTGTTTTACCTATTTTTACATTTTGATCTATTTCCGCGTAAGTATAAAATAAATAACTAAACATATCATAAATGACTTAATGACTATCAGCTTTAGTATAATATCTTAAGTAAACATGTACGTATTTTTTTCTCAGGAAACATTAGTCACATCTTTTTAATAATTAGTCTATATTTATTGTTTTTTTTTTTTTTAATCAAAACCCTAAATAATCTGAATCTGATTTAGATAACGTTCAATTAAATATACAATATAGAGGAAGTGTGATAGTGTGTTCTCTAACGGTTATAGTCACATAACGTCAAAATGTTGGTACGATTTCCTTTTATATCAAGTATTATTTTAAGTATATACTTATCTCTCTAATAATAAATAATAAAACAAGCTATCAAGTCATTAGCTTTTCTATACAGCATAACAAAATTTTTAATATTTATTATTTCCTATATATAAGTAACTAAACAAAATTATCGTTTATAATAAAATTACTTATTATAATATTTAAATAAACATTACATAATAAGCATTTGTACTGTAGTAATTATTTTTCATTATGACTTTATGATTAGTTATCTATTTTCCTTTTGCAATTAGATTTTTTGCTTAGTCTTATAATACTAATTTGATTACTTAGCATAGTACTATGATCATTTATATAATATATTATATTAATATTTACGAGCTAGTAAAATAGTTTAACACGTTATCAAATATGATTAGAAAATCATTGTTTTTATCGTTATAAAAAACAATTATAAATCGAAAAAAAAACTGTAGTTTGGTCCCGAAATATTTTATCACTTAAATTAAACATATAAGTTGAGTTTGCGTAGTTATTTCATACTATTCAATTTGGTTCACTAATCACATCACATAGCCTTTTAATTATTATTATAGATTTAATTTGACACCTAGTTGGTGATGAAAAATTCAACAACTTCTAAGTCTACTATCAAAACTTTTTCTAACATGTTCTCCCGGTGTAAAATTGAATTTACTTATTACAAGATGACTAATTAATTTTGATAATCAACTTGTGATTATTCGCTATTTTTTGATATGTACTTGAAGTTTATTGAATAAAGTGGATGGTCCGAATTTGTGGACATCTTTTGTTAACCGAATTAAGAAGTCCAATTATCTAATATTACTATTTAAAAAACATATTGTATTTATTATATAATAATGTTTAACCATTACAAAGAAATCGTGAAAGTGAAACACGATAAATAATAAAAGAAATAGATTTCTTTCGGCTGACCAGTAGGGAGTTAACCGTATACCATATATTATTTATATGAACACTGACCAGTATTATATATTTTATTGTGTCTATTAACAGATATTGGTAAATTATTAGTACTTACTCGTATTATTTTCACATTTTTAAAAAAAAGTCTTGGTAACTACTCTAAATAGCATCCATTGAACTAGACGTAAACGTGTAGTATTCATTTAGAAACTCATCACCCAGGACCCTAGCATTTGGTAACGGAGTATTTAACAAATGAATTATCCCAGCCAGAAACTTTACTTTCATTTAACACTTAAAAATTTTTTATTGTTAGTGAAAGCTTTAAACCCAGATATCAAACAAAACTTCTAAACTATTACAATGTATGAAGAATAATTTAGTATTAATAAATTTACATAATTTTCTTTAGATAATATTTTTAATATTCTTGCATAGTGTTGCATTATAAATTAGATAAATTGGATTATTTTAAATTTAATATACTAGGTACATAAGAAGAAGGAGAAAGAACAAAGGAAGTGTATACCGAGAACAGAAAAATGCTAAATACAACACTAAGCCCTATAACCATACTTCCTCCGTGCTTGCAGTCAACTCTTTCGTAATACGAAGGTTACATAATATATTTCCAACGTTTAATAATATTTTTTTTACGTAAAATTATCGTTTGATTAAATTTTAACATATTGCTAGTTAAATAGACTTGCTGTTTCGAGTCCATCATTATTTTCTAATTAACTAAACGAAATTAATGAAACAAAGAACTATTACTATATACTTAGTAAAATGATTAACTGTATTGATATTGTATAAATCACAATAATCGGTGATACAAACATAAATTGCTTTTTACATTATTACATATTAATTACTTTTATTTATAGTATTACAGTTAAATAGCTATTAAGTTTTATGTCTTAATATTTCTAACAAAAATACATTATTTTATTTAGAAAAAAAATGCATTATCACAATTAACAGAAAGATCAGTGAACTATGGTTTAACACAACATGGTAGGTACTTACTTATTTGAACCACACTACATTATTTAAAGTACTACAAAGAAGATATTTTAAAATATGTAGATTAAAGATGTACGATAAAAAAATTACATAAATATAAATTATGAATAGTGGTTTTATGCGGAAATATAATCAATATATTGGTTACATTGAATAGGTACCTACACATTTTTTTTTTTTTATAATTAAATATATTCATTTTTTAGTTATTTCTTACAAATATTACCTCAATAATTTTTGAATTGCTATTTTTTAAAACCAAAGAAACACAATTTTCCTGTTGTTAAACTATTAAATAAATAAATTAAATCAAAAGTATTCATTTCGTATTCAAAAAGATTAAGAGTAAACATATGCAAATGACGTGAAACGTTCGATGTATTAAATGAAGAAATGGAAGGGGAGAGTGCCTTGGTTCGCAGAGTATACATCGTGAGAATTGGTTTTTTCACTGATAGTTAATAATTTTAATACTTGATACGGGAAAACGAACACAGCACACCGTGTATGCAACTCACAGTATTCCTTACATACATTTAGTTGTCAGTTATATATTTTATAATTATTATAGTGTAATATTATCTAGTTGAATTTACTACTGTGTCTGGACTACACACTTTTTACTTTTTAACAATTTTATTTTCTTATGTTTACAGAATTGTTGCATCTAAAAATAAATAAATTACAAATATTTATACCTATTCTTCTCAACTTTAACGCTAAAGGTTATGTGAAACGTGTAATTTTCAACCTATCGTTGTCGTCAAAAATCGAATGTCATCTAAATGGAGCAATAATCAATTGAAATAAGGTAACTTTAACTCGCATAAAGTTAGTCAACCTAACTTTATAAGTGTTATACAACGTGTTATACATATTTATAGATTGTCAAAATTCTATACATTGAGTATGTTTAGCAAATAAAAAAGTGGGCAAGTGGGTATCGCTCTGCTGTATAGTAGAGATGGAGAGTAGGTCACTGGCCACTATAATGGATGTGTTAAATTTAAATGCAATGACAGGTATCATTGTATACGAAAAACGATTCTGAACGGAGATGATTTGTCAATAAGTAATAATTAGTAGGATATATTATATTATTATCTATATTAAAATTGTAATATATCATTATTTTACATGATTTCGAAAAAAATTTTCATTTCATACGCTCATAACATTTTTTCTGTATTGTCGCTGGAATATTTTTTTATAGTTACTTGAAGGAAACCTTATGGATAACCTTGTATTGAGTTTTTTAACCTAAGGTATATATCACAAAAATTTTATGAATTTTCAACTTCAAAATTCCTTGTAAATTTTCGCGATTTTGATACATTTCGTATACATTTGAAATTTAAATTCTTATAAACAATGATGACTAACAATTTTTGATTTTTTTTTTTTTTACTACGAGAAATACAACTTATAATAAACCTTGATTTAAATTGTAAAGATTTTTTGGAAAGCCAAATTTTTTTTATCGGCATTTCAAGAAAAAAAATTTAGAAAAATCGTAAAGTTCAATGGTTTAAAAATCGTTTTAAAAAATTCTAAATATTTTTAAAACTTAATAGTAAATAAATAACGCTTATATCAACATTTGGTGAAAATTTTAAGTATTTACAATGATTTGCTTTTGAGTTGCAGCAAAATCAAAAAATTCAATTTTGTCGAAAACTGGTTAAGCGTAAAATTTTCGTTTTCCCTTTATTTTTTCAGGGTTTTTCCTGACGACTTTTAAAACTACTGAAAATTTGACCCCCCAAAGTACCAACTAGATGAATTTCCTTTTTCAAAGAGGGGCTGAAGTCAAAAATCGAAGCATTATTACTACTCCAAAACGTGATGACAGACACAAAAATAAAAAAAACACACATTATTGTAGAATCAATACATTCATCACTCCGTTCAGAATCTAAAATTACTCATTGTTGTGTAATTTAAATAAAATAATTATTTTATTGTACACTATATTCACCATTATTAAAAATATGATTCACTATAAATATGTCCTTAAAATAAAATCATCAACTTTATTGTTTAAATATCAAACTAAATATAATATCATATTATACATGTTATTAATATGTTTAAGTGAAAAAAAAACTAAATTGTGATTATATTGTAGAAGTAGAGTCGTATACCTCGTAAAATGTCGGTCTACTATACTAGTATTCCAATCATCTAACTTTAAGATAATATTATTATAACTAAGCTCCCCAAATATATACTCGAGTTATTTACTTATAGTTTTGTATCATTATTCACAAATATGTAGGTATATTATAAAGGGTATAATAACAATATTTAATTTTTTTACCTACAATTTAAAGTATTATTTAATAAAACAGTTAAAGTTATTTCTTTTATATCATTTTTTAGATTCTGGACAATGTGATGAATGTATTGATTTTACAATGATGTGTGTTTTTGCCTCTCCCCCCCTAACTAATAATACGATAAGAAAAATAAATAAAAGTAAAAAAAAATATTGAAATTATTCGAGTCAAAACAAAATAAATATATATATATGTTTTTTTATAAATAGATAACAATACATTTTTCAAAATAGTTAACGTCTAATAACGCGTGTGAAGTTAGCATCTCACTTCATCATATGACGTAAAATATTTGTATTCTAACAATAGATTTAATATTACCTAATAAAGTCCACTGCGTAGTCCGGATTTTACTTTTTGATGGGGTAGAGCTAATGATTTGTTTTTCCTATAGAGAAAAATTAACTAAAATTCCCCAAAACTTTTATATGCTCATATTATAGTGGAAGATTTTATAATTTATCACCCATCTTCAAAAAAATTACAATTTTAATTCCGCGTGGTTGCATTATAATGAGTAATACGTAGGGGCGTTATTTGAAGGAGTTCACACCAACTTTTTTTTTAAATGCTTTTTTCCCTACCAAAAATAAAATATAAGCGCTGATATACTTAAATGTTTTAAATCAGCTATTGAGTTATAATATTTTCTAATGATAATAAATGTTTTTATTTTTATGACTTTATAGTTTGTTATTAAATTGAATTAAAGTTTTTAAATTAAAACAGGTAGTAGAAAAATAAAAAAATATTAATTAAGTAGATTGTATATATTATGCCATTGTGAGGAAAGATAAAATAAATTTCAGGTTTTATTTAGCTAGCTATACTAAATATTCCAAGTTCGAATCAAATAATTGTATAAGTAATGTTAAATTAAGTATTTTATTATTAAGGTAAGTACTTATACCCATACATTTATTCACTAAGTGTAAATACCACTGGACACTGGTAATCACACTGGTAAATAAGTACACATAATTAAACAAAAATAGTAACAACGATGATATTTTTAGTTGTAATAATATTAATTTATAATGATTATATAATGTTAAAAATCATCTATAATCAAAGATAGCAGCGGTCATAGTTGAAGTTATTAAATAGTAAATCAAAAATTAAGTTGTTCTTTTAAATTATTCATGTTAGAAATAAATCAAATTGTTTTATGAATATCATACCCTAAAATAATGTGTCTACAAAATTAATATGAAAAAATTTGAGTCCCCCACTCTCCACCACCCACCAAAAAAAAAAAAATCCTATATCCACCACTGTGTATAAAATATGATAATACAAGTTAAAAGTTTCAAGTTGATACCTTCGAATAATATTTTTAAATAACAACAAAACATATCGTTATTTTTAATTAAAATAATTAATTTCGACCAATAAATGTGAATATATTATATGTAAAAACAAAACCAGTGTTTGTAAATTTCAAGTGTTTAGGTGCCTCATAATAGTTTGTGCTGTCCATTGATTAATAAAAGTCAGTCGGTCGGCCTCAACACTTCTTCTTTTATACGCACAGATCACACATCATCGTCCGTCCAACAATAGAAGTCCGCACGGCGTACCGGTTAATCAACATGAACCGCCAGTCGACCTCTGCCGCGATGTCGGTGTGGCGGCGGTTCTGGAGCGGCGTCACCGTCGAGCCAATAGTCGCGTGTTACATGACGGCGTTCACGATGGTAACGCTGACCGTGTCCAACCTGAACATGCAGAAGGCGTGCCGGGTGAACCTTCGGCTGCCCGACGAGACGTGCGAGGCGCTGGTGACGAAGAGCTCGAACGAACAACCGGCCGAAGAGGTGGCCGTCCAAAAGCTGGTGACCGGCATGATGTTGTGGCAGACGTGCGCGCAGAACTTGCTGCCGTGCGTGCTCATGCTGCTGGTGGGCGCTTGGAGCGACCGGACGCGGAAGCGCGTGCCGTGCATGCTGTTGCCGCTGTACGGCGAACTGGCGCGGAACGCCGGCCAACTGGTGTGCGTCTATTACTTCTATCAGCTGCCCATGGAAGCGGCCGGAGTCGCCGAAACCATACCGCTAGCCTTGACTGGTGGCCAAACCCTGATGACCATGACCGCTTACAGTTACATTGGTGACGCCACTTCGGTCGGTACACAATCTTAATAATATTGATTTAGGGGTACCCGCGGAACTTGCAGCCTCGGTTGCACAAACTGATCGAAACTCATGTGTCGAAATAACATTTAGCAAAAGTTTCTAATAATTGAGAGTTGTTATAATCTCGCCTAACGATCGCATCAATATTCGTATAAAATTCACGATAAGTCCCACCAATATTATCATAACTTCCCAAAATATATATTGAATACACCTAAGTCATGAAAATTGTTCTGTTCAATGATTAGACAAAAACGAGTAGGTATTCTGCAATACTATTTCTCAAATTTTACAATTCAAAATATTGAAAGAACAATATTATTAATTTATTAAGAAATGGCGATGTGTATAAAGCATATATAATTAAGATAGAAAACTTGTGTTACAACAAAATTTAAATTTGTTGATTAAAATAAAATATATTTGATATATATTTATTATAAGTAGAGTTCGGGACTTCTTGCATTTGCATGTTTCTTTGTAGTGATCGTAAATTATTCTAGGTGAGTTATAGATTTGTTTTATAAAATGTCGAAATCTTGAATATTTTTGTATATTTTAGGAAAAGTGCATATTTAAGCAATTTTTTGCATATTTGTACATATTATATTATTATAATACGCTTTATGCGTTTTAAAAAAACAGAATAAAAAATAATCTGAATATTTTTAAGCATATTTTGATGATTTTTGATAATTTTAAATGCAACAAGTCCCGAACCCTAATTATAACTTTAAAAAACACTTACAAATATAGAAACTTAATATGGGATTGTATAGAAGACTTATAAAAGCTGCCTATTAATCTATATACATTATTTGATATTTATATTTTGTTTTTAGTTGGAACAACGAACGTTCAGAATTGGGGCATTGAACGCTGTTATGGCTGTATCTATGGCAATTGGAACGTCAATGTCTGGCATAATATACAATAAGTTAGGATTCTACGGTGCATATGTTATATCATCCACATTGATTATAATTGGTCTGATATATGGATTACTGTTTGTCAAAGATGTGACTCCAGTGACGGAAGTTAATAAAAACAAATCGTATCAAACGACCATATCAGAATTTCTAGATTTCAGTCACATAACCCAATCGTTCAAAACAACTTTTAAAAAACGTCCAAACAGACAAAGAATTAGAATTATAATCTTATTAATTATATTCATGGCAAGTGCTGGTGTAAATGCTGGTTAGTATAAGTGAGAAGTGATAAAATAATATGTTTAAATAATAATCGTTTAGATCATGGGTTCTCAACCTGGGGGCGCGCCCCCCCTAGGGAGGCGTGACAAAATTTCAGGGGGGGGGGGCGTGAAAATGTTGAAAAAAATAATAACCAACATTAAAGTATAGTTTGCATATAAATATTATGCATACATCAATCTTATAGTAGTGAGGGGGGGAGGCGTGAACTCATAAAATAGTTTGAAAGGGGGCGTGGACCTCAAAAGGTTGAGAACCCATGGTTTAGATTAATAAGATTAATAAAAATCTAAATTTTAGAATATGTACGAAACAAAGATGTTATCTTACTCTATATTATAGATTACTTATAAAAAAAATTTCACAAATTTAAAATTGTGATTTTTTTTTATTTCACATTACTTTTATGTCGACTCTGAAATTCTAAGTACAGTTCTAAGATTTACATTGGAGTTTATTTTCATTTTAAATATATCCAGTTAATTAACCAGGTTTACTATATCGATTATAGAATAAATAACGAAAATACAACTATACCTAATATGTGTATTATTAAACCGTATTTGTGACTATTCAAAAGTTATATAGATAAATATTAATAATGATGGATATTAATAAATAATATTGATTTTTAATAAATAATTACTCAGGATAAAACAAATATTTTCTTGTATTGCTTTTGATTTATTTTTTCAAAAACAAGTCACTGGCATACTGTGTTAAACTTCTTTAACTAATAATTTGCATTTAATTATTTTTGTTATTGATCTTTATAACAAAGGCATCTAAAGCTATTAGTTTAAAATTTTAAAATTATATTTACAGTATAGGTTTAGCTTAGATTAAGTTATATAATTCTATATATATTTTAGAAAGTTAATAATATAAATATTTGCAGTAGCATGAGGGGAGATTAAGAAGATATATCTCACCCCTTAATTCCTTTTTTTTGCTTATATTTATACGATGGTTATATGTTTTTTTCATTTATAACTATTATCAATAGATAGGTAATAAAATGCTGGGACGTTTGGCATCGACAATTTTAGTCATATCTCCCTCCTTAAAGAAATCCTAAATACGCCGTTAAATGGATTATAAATAAATAATAATATATATATATATATATGGAATTCGGGCTGTAATGCTTCTTCTAATTATTGTTGTGATATGGGATCCGTGTTTAATTTTATTGCATGTTTATAGAGAGGTGAAACTGTGAAAGTGACAACTAAGTCATATTCTTAAAAAGTATGAATCGAATAACATACGACATTATACTATGTTAGTAACTTTGTAACTTTGTATTACCATTTAGAAATAATAATTGAACAATTAAACAATAATTAATTATATTATGATATTTATTAATTTATCGTTTATATACTTGTGTAGGTTATCATACAGTATGCTATTTATATACTCGAGTACAATTTAATTGGAACGAAGTAAAATACAGCGTATTTGCATCGTATGAAATAATAATAAACATTATCGGTTTGTATCAACAATTATTTAAAAATAATAATAATTAAATGTCTTTTTCTGATGATATTAACAAATTTAATTTATTCAAGGTCTTATATTCACCTCATTTTTCCTTAGTAAACAACTGAAGATTTCCGATGAAATAATAGGAATGTTATCATCAATTAGCCAAACACTGGGTGCATTGTTTTACACCTTCGCTTACACGGTATCGCTTTTCTGTATAGGTATGTAAATATACTGGTTGATAGAAGTATTTTATTTTCATTATTTAATAAGCTTAACTGTATACCTACAGGACCACTACTGACGATTTTTACCTGTGCAGAAACTATATCTACCAAATCACTGATGACAAAACTAGTACCAAAAACTGAACTCAGTAAGATCAAACGTTTTAAAATTAATTATTATATTCATTGATCTAAATGGGGAAAAAATATGGGAGGGATAACATCACTTCAATTCTATAAGTAGGCATTAGCTCTTACTTATTTTCAAATTATCCATCCCTCTTAAATTTTAAAAAACTAATTGTTTTCTCTTATGCTATTAATAAATTATATATATATATAAAAATATTATATCATATAATAAATACATTTTTATTTTGTAAAAAATATTTTGACATTTACAATATTTAAATATTTTACACCAATAGTTAATAGACAAAAACAATACTTAGTCGCTAAAAATATAATTTCACATCTATTTAAATTAATATAATAGGTACCAAATCACTAATAACTAATAGCTGAGATAGATAACATTAACGTTCAATTATACCGATAATAGCCATATTGGAGCTTATAACATTATTATTCCCCGTTCTCAAAAGTAAATAAATATATTCTTTATTGATACACTTCAATCGATTATATTAATATAACCACTTATATTTGTATTGTTTTTTTTTTTAGAATTATTACTAACACCACAACTGTTAAGTTAAAACATGGAAAAAACTAAACTTGATAATTAATTAGATAACATATTGTTATTATAAAAAAAATTATTGTAAAGATTATCAATTATTATTTGGAAAAATATTTAATACTAACGATGGGATTATAATAGAATTATAATATTATTATATCAATCATAAATGTCCATGTATTTTATTGTTTATTTTATATAAAGAGATAATAAAAATTATAAATATTTATTAAATTATCAAATTGAAAATTTAACTTTGAGATTTAATTATAGTTATAATCAATGTATTTGTTTTCTATTTAAGGTCAAATAGCCGCTGTATTTGGCATTGCGGAAATCATGGTTTCGTTGGTGTTTGGACTCATGTACAATGGCTTATATGAAATCACTATTAATATTCTACCAGGAGCTTTTTATTTGATCACTTTCGTATTCATCGCCCCGACTATTCCTTTATTCCTGTAAACAAAACAACTTTATTTTAAATTTGTTAAAATGTTCAAACATAAAAATTTTTGTTTTATTTTTTAAAGTTCTGTTTACTAAAAATTACTTTTTTGTCATATCTACATTCTTTATTTCATTTTTAGTTGATTTATTTATTTATACATCATGAAAATATGAATGGAGTATATTTTCTTCGATTTGTATAAGTAGTAAACTGTAATAAACAGTAGTATACTGTAAAACATACGATTGAAAAATAATTGTTTAATTGAATTGTCCCAACATTATTTGATTTAAATATTAAATGTAAACAGATCTTTAATGTTAATAGGTACTACTTATATAATATTTAATAAATAAATAAGCAAATTAAATTATTATTATAACATTTAAGTTTTTGTTTTTATGTTTAGATGGCTGTATATGAAACGAACAAATAATTATGAATACTTAAATGAAACAAATATATTACCATATGAGAAAAGTCCAAAACTTAAGTCAAAAACTTTAAGTAGTTCCAACTATGGTACGATAGAAGAACCATTACAAAACTAATCATAATATGCGACTGATTTTATAACACATACAGGAGCGGATTTAAGGTACTACGAACTATGTGGCCGCATAGGGCGGCTAATTTTGGAGAGCGGCAAAATTATGTTGAATATTTATTTTGATTTTATAAAATTTGGTACATAATATTTAAAATTTTATCTATCACTTCAAAATCTTGAAATTGTGGATTTTGTATTCGTTTATTTTTAGTAAAATAATATTTATATTTTCCCAGTAACTCGTCTACGACAACGACGATAGTATTTTATTATAACTTATCTTATTGTTTATGAAATGTCTTGTAATACTATAATAAAAAAAAAAATAGATGTATACGAATATTGGAGTACACGTATATTTTATAAACGTTCGCTATAGAAACTGTTATCGGTACTAGGTTCACTGCGTATACATATATTTCCTATTATTAAATCAGTGGTTAGTTAGACGAAGAGTGGTGTGTTGTCGTATTATTATAAATATTATCATATTAACTATTAACTATAGAAAGTGATTTAACATCATTAGAATATGAAGACATTATTGATGACTTCTCAAGAATTAAATCTAGAAAAAAATCTATGTAAACTGCAAAAATTAACTATCAATTAAAAATTTAAATATTATATTAATTAAATTATGTTTTCTTATACATTTTGTTACTTTAAAAAAAATAAACAGAAGATGTTATATTTGAATTGGAATTTTTTTTTTGTTTACTTAAATGAAAAAAATAATTGCATATTAGGTATTGAAAAAATGTATTTATTTAAGGATATTTTATTAAATAGTAAGTTTTTTTTGGATAGGGGCGGCAAATTTAAGTTGGCATAGGGGCGAATAATTATTAAATCCGCCCCTGAACACATAACTACATAAAAAAACTAACATATTAGGTACTTAAATAGTTAAATATAATTTATTTAACTAATAATACGATTGTTATTATATGTTATCATTTATCATTAATTAATATATAATATATATAGGTATATATTATGTACTATAAGATTTTTAATTTTTATGTATGTTTACTTTTGTCAAAAGACTAAAAGCGTAAAATAAAATAAATAAATAAATAAATATAAATACTATATACATAATAGCTAAAGTATTTATACCATGTAATATATAATTTGTTTAACCCAGCATTAGTATATGTTAAATAAACTTATTACTGTATTAAAGTGACACGGCTACGGCGTTAGGTATACCCGGTGAGTCCACGGCGAGTCGGACATGATAAAAGCAACACGAATTTCACTAGGTATTTGTACGATCTATTTTTATTGATGATAAACAACGGAACAGAATAACAATAACTAGTTGTCAAATGTCACTATGTCAGGTTTTGACGGTATAAAAGAGAATACACAATTATGCTTTACGAGGTCTTACGACTAGGAGACGTCGCTGTTGTCGGTAAGACGGTTCACGCGAGAGAGCGAGACGGCCAGCGGCCGGTCCTCTCCGGACTGATTTGTCTTCCCGTCCCACTCTGTGCCTTTGTGGTGTGGGGGAGAGTCGACGATGTCATTTCGTAGTTGTCCGTGGTGGCGGTTGATAATATGATCATATTATATTCTGATTAAGCGTAGACCGGTCGCTGCGGTGACAAGTACAGGACTTTATACCAGCGACCATTGCGTACCATGTCGAAAGGTTTTAATATAAGAGTAGTAAACAAATCGTTTTGGTAAAAACGTTTTTAAGTTAAGTGGATCTCATTTGATTGAAACGGATATTGGTGGAAAAGGGAAAGGTCCACTTTTGGTGGAAACGTGTTACGCCCGAGAATGTGAAATGTGTGAAAGATATATAATATGGCGGGTATCTATAATACGGGCACTATTGCAACGTTCTCGCTTTGACGCGCCCGTGTCGATGGCGTTGCAGACGACTACTGTGACCAATTAACGGCGGAGACCGAAACAGTACGAGACGAGCAGAGTTTTTATGGTTGAATATAATTTTGTATTGGCAGCTATCGGTGCCGCGACTAAGCCACCGCCGGTATTACTTTGAAGCAAAAAACACTTGCCAAGTCAGAGAATTTTTAGAAATTTATTAATTGTATGCAATATGTATATGTATAATTTATTTTATTTTCATTTTCATTTAGTGAGATAGATCTCCGAAACCGGAGAGCGGATTTTGTTGGTCCAGCAAATTTTGTAATTTGGGGTCTTATCCAGTCTCGGTAATCTACCATGCTAAGTAAAAATCTAGCAAAAAATAACTATTTTTTTAACTGTGAAAAATTAAATAAGTTTTTTTGAAAATTTCCACTATATTGCCGCCGAAGCGGGTACTGAGGTAGGTACCGCCTAAGCGGAATCAATGAACACGCTAGTACTGCTCGTATCCTTCGGATCCTATTGTTACACCTTCATAACCAATTTTAAAACCGCACTGTCTTGATCAATTCCGTCATTAAATCGTGTTTGCAAATCCAAATAATGAATAAATAAATAGTTGTGCAGATTACAGTGACTTTAACTAACCGATAATGTATATTCTTCATTTGTTTTATTTTTTTGTAATTATTACTTTATTAAAAGTATAAACCGCACATTTTTAAAGTACCATAAATTTGTCATCATAACATAAAAATTGTTTAATACTTACCGCCTATAATACAATTATAGTTTAATCTAACCAATAAAAAAATATAGGTATTTGAAATTTGCAGTTTTAATAAAAATTATTTTTTTTAAATATACATATAGAATTAAGAGTATAAATTCATTTTCTTCTTTAGTAGGGGGTGTGATCATCCCGTCGTCCAAGCCGCGAGCACACGAGCCGCCACTGGCTACGCTGTATTATGTACGTAAAACTTGCTAAAAATGTGTTGAATTATCGTTACGGATTTTAAAGTATTAAATAATATAAACAATTTTGATAAACATTTATTATTTAATATATGTGACATGTGACTAACTAATGAGTACAAATTACAAATGTTTATCAGTGCTTGATTTGAAAAAAACTAGAAGGGGGGGTCAGTGGATGTTGGATGAACGAGCGTTTCACACAAAATTCAATATCACATTACTGTGGCGAGTCTGTGCGGACTGCAGAGCAAAGCCCCCACATCACCTTCAGCCACCCATATAATCCCAAAAAATCATTAAATTTATTATAAAAAAATATTTTAAAATAAAGAAACACTTATTTATTTATTACACATCATCCAATGACATCATAATTTAAATTACGATTTATAAAGATATATAACATGTTATTAATAACTCATCAATACACCCAGTGGCGTATTTAGGAATTTATCATGGGGAGGGTTCAGAAAATTTTCATAATACAGATCCGTGGGGGGAAAGCCCCCCACACCCCCCAATTCCTCTTTATTAAATAAATTTACCATATTTCTATGTAGAAATTCAATTTATTACAATGAATTAACATAAATCCATTTTGATATTAATTATTTATATTTAATCATATAAAACGACATTTATATTACAAATTCCAATTTTCTTGGACTTTCCATCAACATAATATTATAGAATAATTATTTTTTATAATTCTACTAAAAAGTTTAAAGAATCAACCGTAACAAAATAAAAAGGAACTAGGTACAAAGTGATTTATATTATTTGGTCTTGTAATATTATCCTGTTAAATTCAGGTTTTAGGTTTATTATGACATAATTATTTTAAACTATGATCACAGTCAAATTAAAAATTATTAAACATATTTTTTATATAAATTATATAAATCGTAATTTAATAGGTAGGTACATCACAACTATGTAATAAAATTATTATTATAAAAGTATGTTAAAATAATGGTGTACTTATTACCGTAAGGTAAAAAGACCTATCTAAGATACATCAGTGTCAAAATAAAGCGTAGGAATCTTATGTAAAATACTAAATATTCAAAAAAATTGTTTTAATGTAAATTACATAAAATAAAAATGTTTCAAGTCACATTTTAGCGATCGCGTTTTTGCTTCCGTCTTAAAATGACGTATTTTTAGATTTTTTGTTGAAAAACGTCGAAAATGAACAGGGGCTGTGGGCTGCAGTAATAAAAAATAAAAATCTGGATTATTCGGTGTTTTTTTGCGCGCAAACCGTTATGCAATCCAGTCTCACGATACGAATAGAGTTTCAGAGTCGAAAAATAAATCCTTCACAGCGAAAACCTGCATACTAGTTTTTTTCAAAAAAGTGGTTTTTACCGTACTTAGGAGATTAGAATTTGGATTTTCGGAAATATTATGATATATAAAGATGGTCTGACGGTCCCTCGAGCCCGCTATAACGTTTTTAGAAAGATCGCGTTTTTGCAACTGCCATAAAAAAACGACATTCTAATTTTTTGATGAAAAACGTCGAAAATGAACAGGGGCCGTGTGCTGCCGTAATAAAAAATAAAAATCTGGATTATTCGGTGTTTTTTTGCGCGCAAACCGTTATGCAATCCAGTCTCTAGATACGTATAGAGTTTCAGGGTCGAAAAATAAATACTTCGCAGCGAAAACCTGCATACTAGTTTTTTTCAAAAAAGTGGTTTTTACCGTACTTAGGAGCCAGGAGGTTAGAATTTGGATTTTCGGAAAAATTTTGATATATAAAGATGGTCTGACGGTCCCTCGAGCCCGCTACAACGTTTTTAGAGTGATCGCGTTTTTCCTTTCGTCTTAAAATGACGTATTTTTAGATTTTTTGTTGAAAAACGTCGAAAAGGAACAGTGGCCGTGGGCTGCCGTAATAAAAAATAGAAATCTCGATTATTCAGTGTTTTTTTTGCGCGCAATCCGTTATGCAATCCAGTCTCACGATACGTGTAAAGTTTCAGAGTCGAAAAATAAATCCTTCACAGCGAAAACCTGCATACTAGTTTTTTTCAAAAAAGTGGTTTTTACCGTACTTAGGAGGTTAGAATTTGGATTTTCGGTAATATTTTGATATATAAAGATGGTCTGACGGTCCCTCGAGCCCGCTACAACGTTTTTAGAGTGATCGCGTTTTTCCTTTCGTCTTAAAATGACGTATTTTTAGATTTTTTGGTGATAAACGTCGAAAATGAACAGGGGCCGTGGGCTGCCGAAATGAAAAATAAAAATCTCGATTATTCGGCTTTTTTTTCGCGCAATCCGTTGTGGCAACCCGTCTCACGATACGTGTAAAGTTTCAGAGTCGAAAAATAAATCCTTCACAGCGAAAACCTGCATACTAGTTTTTTTCAAAAAAGTGGTTTTTACCGTACTTAGGAGGTTAGAATTTGGATTTTCGGAAATATTTTGATATATAAATATGGTCTGACGGTCCCTCGAGCTAGCTACAACGGTTTTAGAGTGATCGCGTTAATGCTTCCGTCTTAAAATGACGTATTTTTAGATTTTTTGGTGATAAACGTCGAAAAGGAACAGTGGCCGTGGGCTGCCGTAATAAAAAATAGAAATCTCGATTATTCAGTGTTTTTTTTGCGCGCAATCCGTTATGCAATCCAGTCTCACGATACGTGTAAAGTTTCAGAGTCGAAAAATAAATCCTTCACAGCGAAAACCTGCATACTAGTTTTTTTCAAATAAGTGGTTTTTACCGTACTTAGGAGGTTAGAATTTGGATTTTCGGAAATATTTTGATATATAAAGATGGTCTGACGGTCCCTCGAGCCCGCTACAACGTTTTTAGAGTGATCGCGTTTTTGCTTCCGTCTTAAAATGACGTATTTTTAGATTTTTTGTTGAAAAACGTCGAAAAGGAACAGTGGCCGTGGGCTGCCGTAATAAAAAATAGAAATCTCGATTATTCAGTGATTTTTTTGCGCGCAATCCGTTATGCAATCCAGTCTCACGATACGTGTAAAGTTTCAGAGTCGAAAAATAAATCCTTCACAGCGAAAACCTGCATACTAGTTTTTTTCAAAAAAGTGGTTATTACCGTACTTAGGAGGTTAGAATTTGGATTTTCGGTAATATTTATCATATAAAGATGGTCTGACGGTCCCTCGAGCCCGCTACAACGTTTTTAGAGTAATCGCGTTTTTCCTTTGGTCTTCAAATGACATATTTTTAGATTTTTTGGTGATAAACGTCGAAAATGAATAGGGCCGTGGGCCGCCGTAATAAAAAATAAAAATCTCGATTATTCAGTGTTTTTTTGCGCGCAATCCGTTATGCAATCAAATCTCACGATACGTGTAAAGTTTCAGAGTCGAAAAATAAATCCTTCACAGCGAAAACCTACATACTAGTTTTCTTCAAAAAAGTGGTTTTTACCGTACTTAGGAGGTTAGAATTTGGTTTTTCGGTAATATTTTGATATATAAAGATGGTTTGACGGTCCCTCGAGCCCGCTACAACGTTTTTAGAGTGATCGCGTTTTTCCTTTCGTCTTAAAATGACGTATTTTTAGATTTTTTGGTGATAAACGTCGAAAATGAATAGGGCCGTGGGCTGCCGTAATGAAAAATAAAAATCTGGATTATTAGGTGTTTTTTTGCGCGCAAACCGTTATGCAATCCAGTCTCACGATACGTATAGAGTTTCAGAGTCGAAAAATAAATCCTTCACAGCGAAAACCTGCAGACTAGTTTTTTTCAAAAAAGTGGTTTTTACCGTACTTAGGAGGTTAGAATTTGGATTTTCTGAAATATTTTGATATATAAAGATGGTCTGACGATCCCTCGAGCCCGCTACAACGTTTTTAGAGTGATCGCGTTTTTGCTTCCGTCTTAAAATGACGTATTTTTAGATTTTTTGGTGATAAACGTCGAAAATGAATAGGGCCGTGGGCTGCCGTAATGAAAAATAAAAATCTCGATTATTCAGTGTTTTTTTGCGCGCAATCCGTTAAGCAATCCAGTCTCACGATACGTGTAAAGTTTCAGAGTCGAAAAATAAATCCTTCACAGCGAAAACCTGCATACTATGTTTTTTCAAAAAAGTGGTTTTCACCGTACTTAGGTGGTTAGAATTTGGATTTACGGATATAATTTGATATAGATGGATGGTCCGACGGTCCCTCGAGACCGCTATAACGGTTTTAGAGTGATCGCGTTATTGCTTCCGTCTTAAAATGACGTATTTTTAGATTTTTTAGTGATAAACGTCGAAAATGAACAGGGGCCGTGGGCTGCCGTAATAAAAAATAAAAATCTGGATTATTCGGTGTTTTTTTGCGCGCAAACCGTTATGCAATCCAGTCTCACGATACGTATAGAGTTTCAGAGTCGAAAAATAAATCCTTCACAGCGAAAACCTGCATACTAGTTTTTTTCAAAAAAGTGGTTTTTACCGTACTTAGGTGGTTAGAATTTGGATTTACGGATATAATTTGATATAGATGGATGGTCCGACGGTCCCTCGAGACCGCTATAACGGTTTTAGAGTGATCGCGTTATTGCTACCGTCTTAAAATGACGTATTTTTAGATTTTTTGGTGATAAACGTCGAAAATGAACAGGGGCCGTGGGCTGCCGTAATAAAAAATAAAAATCTGGATTATTCGGTGTTTTTTTGCGCGCAAACCGTTATGCAATCCAGTCTCACGATACGTATAGAGTTTCAGAGTCGAAAAATAAATCCTTCACAGCGAAAACCTGCATACTAGTTTTTTTCAAAAAAGTGGTTTTTACCGTACTTAGGAGGTTAGAATTTGGATTTTCGGAAATATTTTGATATATAAAGATGGTCTGACGATCCCTCGAGCCCGCTACAACGTTTTTAGAGTGATCGCGTTTTTGCTTCCGTCTTAAAATGACGTATTTTTAGATTTTTTGGTGATAAACGTCGAAAATGAATAGGGCCGTGGGCTGCCGTAATGAAAAATAAAATTCTCGATTATTCAGTGTTTTTTTTCGCGCAATCCGTTGTGGCAACCCGTCTCACGATACGTGTAAAGTTTCAGAGTCGAAAAATAAATCCTTCACAGCGAAAACCTGCATACTAGTTTTTTTCAAAAAAGTGGTTTTTACCGTACTTAGGAGGTTAGAATTTGGATTTTCGGTAATATTTTGATATATAAAGATGGTCTGACGGTCCCTCGAGCCCGCTACAACGTTTTTAGAGTGATCGCGTTTTTGCTACCTTCTTAAAATGACGTATTTTTAGATTTTTTGGTGATAAACGTCGAATATGAATAGGGCCGTTGGCTACCGTAATGAAAAATAAAAATCTCGATTATTCAGTGTTTTTTTGCGCGCAATCCGTTATACAATCCAGTCTCACGATACGTGTAAAGTTTCAGAGTCGAAAAATAAATCCTTCACAGCGAAAACCTGCATACTAGGTTTTTTCAAAAAAGTGGTTTTTACCGTACTTAGGTGGTTAGAATTTGGATTTACGGAAATAATTTGATATATAAAGATGGTCTGACGGTCCCTCGAGCGCGCTACAACGTTTTTAGAGTGATCGCGTTTTTGCTTCAGTCTTAAAATAACGTATTTTTAGATTTTTTGTTGAAAAACGTCGAAAATGAACAGGGGCCGTGGGCTGCCGTAATAAAAATTAAAAATCTGGATTATTCGGTGTTTTTTTGCGCGCAAACCGTTATGCAATCCAGTCTCACGATACGTATAGAGTTTCAGAGTCGAAAAATAAATCCTTCACAGCGAAAACCTGCAGACTAGTTTTTTTCAAAAAAGTGGTTTTTACCGTACTTAGGAGGTTAGAATTTGGATTTTCTGAAATATTTTGATATATAAAGATGGTCTGACGATCCCTCGAGCCCGCTACAACGTTTTTAGAGTGATCGCGTTTTTGCTTCCGTCTTAAAATGACGTATTTTTAGATTTTTTGGTGATAAACGTCGAAAATGAATAGGGCCGTGGGCTGCCGTAATGAAAAATAAAAATCTCGATTATTCAGTGTTTTTTTGCGCGCAATCCGTTAAGCAATCCAGTCTCACGATACGTGTAAAGTTTCAGAGTCGAAAAATAAATCCTTCACAGCGAAAACCTGCATACTATGTTTTTTCAAAAAAGTGGTTTTCACCGTACTTAGGTGGTTAGAATTTGGATTTACGGATATAATTTAATATAGATGGATGGTCCGACGGTCCCTCGAGACCGCTATAACGGTTTTAGAGTGATCGCGTTATTGCTTCCGTCTTAAAATGACGTATTTTTAGATTTTTTGGTGATAAACGTCTAAAATGAACAGGGGCCGTGGGCTGCCGTAATGAAAAATAAAAATCTCGATTATTCAGTGTTTTTTTTGCGCGCAATCCGTTATGCAATCCAGTCTCACGATACGTGTAAAGTTTCAGAGTCGAAAAATAAATCCTTCACAGCGAAAACCTGCATACTAGTTTTTTTCAAATAAGTGGTTTTTACCGTACTTAGGAGGTTAGAATTTGGATTTTCGGAAATATTTTGATATATAAAGATGGTCTGACGGTCCCTCGAGCCCGCTACAACGTTTTTAGATTGATCGCGTTTTTGCTTCCGTCTTAAAATGACGTATTTTTAGATTTTTTGTTGAAAAACGTCGAAAAGGAACAGTGGCCGTGGGCTGCCGTAATAAAAAATAGAAATCTCGATTATTCAGTGATTTTTTTGCGCGCAATCCGTTATGCAATCCAGTCTCACGATACGTGTAAAGTTTCAGAGTCGAAAAATAAATCCTTCACAGCGAAAACCTGCATACTAGTTTTTTTCAAAAAAGTGGTTTTTACCGTACTTAGGAGGTTAGAATTTGGATTTTCGGTAATATTTATCATATAAAGATGGTCTGACGGTCCCTCGAGCCCGCTACAACGTTTTTAGAGTAATCGCGTTTTTCCTTTCGTCTTCAAATGACATATTTTTAGATTTTTTGGTGATAAACGTCGAAAATGAATAGGGCCGTGGGCCGCCGTAATAAAAAATAAAAATCTCGATTATTCAGTGTTTTTTTGCGCGCAATCCGTTATGCAATCCAGTCTCACGATACGTGTAAAGTTTCAGAGTCGAAAAATAAATCCTTCACAGCGAAAACCTACATACTAGTTTTTTTCAAAAAAGTGGTTTTTACCGTACTTAGGAGGTTAGAATTTGGTTTTTCGGTAATATTTTGATATATAAAGATGGTCTGACGGTCCCTCGAGCCCGCTACAACGTTTTTAGAGTGATCGCGTTTTTCCTTTCGTCTTAAAATGACGTATTTTTAGATTTTTTGGTGATAAACGTCGAAAATGAATAGGGCCGTGGGCTGCCGTAATGAAAAATAAAAATCTGGATTATTCGGTGTTTTTTTGCGCGCAAACCGTTATGCAATCCAGTCTCACGATACGTATAGAGTTTCAGAGTCGAAAAATAAATCCTTCACAGCGAAAACCTGCAGACTAGTTTTTTTCAAAAAAGTGGTTTTTACCGTACTTAGGAGGTTAGAATTTGGATTTTCTGAAATATTTTGATATATAAAGATGGTCTGACGATCCCTCGAGCCCGCTACAACGTTTTTAGAGTGATCGCGTTTTTGCTTCCGTCTTAAAATGACGTATTTTTAGATTTTTTGGTGATAAACGTCGAAAATGAATAGGGCCGTGGGCTGCCGTAATGAAAAATAAAAATCTCGATTATTCAGTGTTTTTTTGCGCGCAATCCGTTAAGCAATCCAGTCTCACGATACGTGTAAAGTTTCAGAGTCGAAAAATAAATCCTTCACAGCGAAAACCTGCATACTATGTTTTTTCAAAAAAGTGGTTTTCACCGTACTTAGGTGGTTAGAATTTGGATTTACGGATATAATTTGATATAGATGGATGGTCCGACGGTCCCTCGAGACCGCTATAACGGTTTTAGAGTGATCGCGTTATTGCTTCCGTCTTAAAATGACGTATTTTTAGATTTTTTAGTGATAAACGTCGAAAATGAACAGGGGCCGTGGGCTGCCGTAATAAAAAATAAAAATCTGGATTATTCGGTGTTTTTTTGCGCGCAAACCGTTATGCAATCCAGTCTCACGATACGTATAGAGTTTCAGAGTCGAAAAATAAATCCTTCACAGCGAAAACCTGCATACTAGTTTTTTTCAAAAAAGTGGTTTTTACCGTACTTAGGTGGTTAGAATTTGGATTTACGGATATAATTTGATATAGATGGATGGTCCGACGGTCCCTCGAGACCGCTATAACGGTTTTAGAGTGATCGCGTTATTGCTACCGTCTTAAAATGACGTATTTTTAGATTTTTTGGTGATAAACGTCGAAAATGAACAGGGGCCGTGGGCTGCCGTAATAAAAAATAAAAATCTGGATTATTCGGTGTTTTTTTGCGCGCAAACCGTTATGCAATCCAGTCTCACGATACGTATAGAGTTTCAGAGTCGAAAAATAAATCCTTCACAGCGAAAACCTGCATACTAGTTTTTTTCAAAAAAGTGGTTTTTACCGTACTTAGGAGGTTAGAATTTGGATTTTCGGAAATATTTTGATATATAAAGATGGTCTGACGATCCCTCGAGCCCGCTACAACGTTTTTAGAGTGATCGCGTTTTTGCTTCCGTCTTAAAATGACGTATTTTTAGATTTTTTGGTGATAAACGTCGAAAATGAATAGGGCCGTGGGCTGCCGTAATGAAAAATAAAATTCTCGATTATTCAGTGTTTTTTTTCGCGCAATCCGTTGTGGCAACCCGTCTCACGATACGTGTAAAGTTTCAGAGTCGAAAAATAAATCCTTCACAGCGAAAACCTGCATACTAGTTTTTTTCAAAAAAGTGGTTTTTACCGTACTTAGGAGGTTAGAATTTGGATTTTCGGTAATATTTTGATATATAAAGATGGTCTGACGGTCCCTCGAGCCCGCTACAACGTTTTTAGAGTGATCGCGTTTTTGCTACCTTCTTAAAATGACGTATTTTTAGATTTTTTGGTGATAAACGTCGAATATGAATAGGGCCGTTGGCTACCGTAATGAAAAATAAAAATCTCGATTATTCAGTGTTTTTTTGCGCGCAATCCGTTATACAATCCAGTCTCACGATACGTGTAAAGTTTCAGAGTCGAAAAATAAATCCTTCACAGCGAAAACCTGCATACTAGGTTTTTTCAAAAAAGTGGTTTTTACCGTACTTAGGTGGTTAGAATTTGGATTTACGGAAAAAATTTGATATATAAAGATGGTCTGACGGTCCCTCGAGCGCGCTACAACGTTTTTAGAGTGATCGCGTTTTTCCTTTCGTCTTAAAATGACGTATTTTTAGATTTTTTGGTGATAAACGTCTAAAATGAACAGGGGCCGTGGGCTGCCGTAATGAAAAATAAAAATCTCGATTATTCAGTGTTTTTTTTGCGCGCAATCCGTTATGCAATCCAGTCTCACGATACGTGTAAAGTTTCATTGTCGAAAAATAAATCCTTCACAGCGAAAACCTGCATACTAGGTTTTTTCAAAAAAGTGGTTTTTACCGTAGTTAGGAGGTTAGAATTTGGATTTTCGGAAAAATTTTGATATATAAAGATGGTCTGACAGTCCCTCGAGCCCGCTACAACGTTTTTAGAGTGATCGCGTTTTTCCTTTCAACTTAAAATGACGTATTTTTAGATTTTTTGGTGATAAACGTCGAAAATGAACTGGGGCCGTGGGCTGCCGTAATAAAAAATAAAAATCTTGATTATTCGGTGTTTTTTTGCGCGCAAACCGTTATGCAATCCAGTCTCACGATACGTATAGAGTTTCAGAGTCGAAAAATAAATCCTTCACAGCGAAAACCTGCATACTAGGTTTTTTCAAAAAAGTTGTTTTTACCGTACTTAGGTGGTTAGAATTTGGATTTTCGGAAATAATTTGATATAGAAGGATGGTCCGACGGTCCCTCAGGCCCGCTATAACGTTTTTAGAGTGATCACGTTTTTGCTTCAGTCTTAAAATAACGTATTTTTAGATTTTTTGTTGAAAAACGTCGAAAATGAACAGGGGCCGTGGGCTGCCGTAATAAAAATTAAAAATCTGGATTATTCGGTGTTTTTTTGCGCGCAAACCGTTATGCAATCCAGTCTCACGATACGTATAGAGTTTCAGAGTCGAAAAATAAATCCTTCACAGCGAAAACCTGCAGACTAGTTTTTTTCAAAAAAGTGGTTTTTACCGTACTTAGGAGGTTAGAATTTGGATTTTCTGAAATATTTTGATATATAAAGATGGTCTGACGATCCCTCGAGCCCGCTACAACGTTTTTAGAGTGATCGCGTTTTTGCTTCCGTCTTAAAATGACGTATTTTTAGATTTTTTGGTGATAAACGTCGAAAATGAATAGGGCCGTGGGCTGCCGTAATGAAAAATAAAAATCTCGATTATTCAGTGTTTTTTTGCGCGCAATCCGTTAAGCAATCCAGTCTCACGATACGTGTAAAGTTTCAGAGTCGAAAAATAAATCCTTCACAGCGAAAACCTGCATACTATGTTTTTTCAAAAAAGTGGTTTTCACCGTACTTAGGTGGTTAGAATTTGGATTTACGGATATAATTTAATATAGATGGATGGTCCGACGGTCCCTCGAGACCGCTATAACGGTTTTAGAGTGATCGCGTTATTGCTTCCGTCTTAAAATGACGTATTTTTAGATTTTTTGGTGATAAACGTCTAAAATGAACAGGGGCCGTGGGCTGCCGTAATGAAAAATAAAAATCTCGATTATTCAGTGTTTTTTTTGCGCGCAATCCGTTATGCAATCCAGTCTCACGATACGTGTAAAGTTTCAGAGTCGAAAAATAAATCCTTCACAGCGAAAACCTGCATACTAGTTTTTTTCAAAAGAGTGGTTTTTACCGTACTTAGGAGGTTAGAAATTGGATTTTCGGAAATATTTTGATATATAAAGATGGTCTGACGTTCCCTCGAGCGCGCTACAACGGTTTTAGAGTGATCGCATTAATGCTTCCGTCTTAAAATGACGTATTTTTAGATTTTTTGGTGATAAACGTCGAAAATGAATAGGGCCGTGGGCCGCCGTAATAAAAAATAAAAATCTCGATTATTCAGTGTTTTTTTGCGCGCAATCCGTTATGCAATCCAGTCTCACGATACGTATAGAGTTTCAGAGTCGAAAAATAAATCCTTCACAGCGAAAACCTGCATACTAGTTTTTTTCAAAAAAGTGGTTTTTACCGTACTTAGGAGGTTAGAATTTGGATTTTCGGAAATATTTTGATATATAAAGATGGTCTGACGATCCCTCGAGCCCGCTACAACGTTTTTAGAGTGATCGCGTTTTTGCTTCCGTCTTAAAATGACGTATTTTTAGATTTTTTGGTGATAAACGTCGAAAATGAATAGGGCCGTGGGCTGCCGTAATGAAAAATAAAAATCTCGATTATTCAGTGTTTTTTTTCGCGCAATCCGTTGTGGCAACCCGTCTCACGATACGTGTAAAGTTTCAGAGTCGAAAAATAAATCCTTCACAGCGAAAACCTGCATACTAGTTTTTTTCAAAAAAGTGGTTTTTACCGTACTTAGGAGGTTAGAATTTGGATTTTCTGAAATATTTTGATATATAAAGATGGTCTGACGATCCCTCGAGCCCGCTACAACGTTTTTAGAGTGATCGCGTTTTTGCTTCCGTCTTAAAACGACGTATTTTTAGATTTTTTGGTGATAAACGTCGAAAATGAATAGGGCCGTGGGCTGCCGTAATGAAAAATAAAAATCTCGATTATTCAGTGTTTTTTTGCGCGCAATCCGTTGTGGCAACCCGTCTCACGATACGTGTAAAGTTTCAGAGTCGAAAAATAAATCCTTCACAGCGAAAACCTGCATACTATGTTTTTTCAAAAAAGTGGTTTTTACCGTACTTAGGTGGTTAGAATTTGGATTTACGGAAATAATTTGATATAGATGGATGGTCCGACGGTCCCTCGAGACCACTATAACGTTTTTAGAGTGATCGCGTTTTTGCTTCCGTCTTAAAATGACGTATTTTTAGATTTTTTGGTGATAAACGTCGAAAATGAACAGGGGCCGTGGGCTGCCGTAATAAAAAATAAAAATCTGGATTATTCGGTGTTTTTTTGCGCGCAAACCGTTATGCAATCCAGTCTCACGATACGTATAGAGTTTCAGAGTCGAAAAATAAATCCTTCACAGCGAAAACCTGCATACTAGTTTTTTTCAAAAAAGTGGTTTTTACCGTACTTAGGAGGTTAGAATTTGGATTTTCGGAAATATTTTGATATATAAAGATGGTCTGACGATCCCTCGAGCCCGCTACAACGTTTTTAGAGTGATCGCGTTTTTGCTTCCGTCTTAAAATGACGTATTTTTAGATTTTTTGGTGATAAACGTCGAAAATGAATAGGGCCGTGGGCTGCCGTAATGAAAAATAAAATTCTCGATTATTCAGTGTTTTTTTTCGCGCAATCCGTTGTGGCAACCCGTCTCACGATACGTGTAAAGTTTCAGAGTCGAAAAATAAATCCTTCACAGCGAAAACCTGCATACTAGTTTTTTTCAAAAAAGTGGTTTTTACCGTACTTAGGAGGTTAGAATTTGGATTTTCGGTAATATTTTGATATATAAAGATGGTCTGACGGTCCCTCGAGCCCGCTACAACGTTTTTAGAGTGATCGCGTTTTTGCTACCTTCTTAAAATGACGTATTTTTAGATTTTTTGGTGATAAACGTCTAAAATGAACAGGGGCCGTGGGCTGCCGTAATGAAAAATAAAAATCTCGATTATTCAGTGTTTTTTTTGCGCGCAATCCGTTATGCAATCCAGTCTCACGATACGTGTAAAGTTTCAGAGTCGAAAAATAAATCCTTCACAGCGAAAACCTGCATACTAGTTTTTTTCAAAAAAGTGGTTTTTACCGTACTTAGGAGGTTAGAATTTGGATTTTCGGAAAAATTTTGATATATAAAGATGGTCTGACAGTCCCTCGAGCCCGCTACAACGTTTTTAGAGTGATCGCGTTTTTCCTTTCAACTTAAAATGACGTATTTTTAGATTTTTTGGTGATAAACGTCGAAAATGAACTGGGGCCGTGGGCTGCCGTAATAAAAAATAAAAATCTGGATTATTCGGTGTTTTTTTGCGCGCAAACCGTTATGCAATCCAGTCTCACGATACGTATAGAGTTTCAGAGTCGAAAAATAAATCCTTCACAGCGAAAACCTGCATACTAGGTTTTTTCAAAAAAGTTGTTTTTACCGTACTTAGGTGGTTAGAATTTGGATTTTCGGAAATAATTTGATATAGAAGGATGGTCCGACGGTCCCTCAGGCCCGCTATAACGTTTTTAGAGTGATCGCGTTTTTGCTTCAGTCTTAAAATAACGTATTTTTAGATTTTTTGTTGAAAAACGTCGAAAATGAACAGGGGCCGTGGGCTGCCGTAATAAAAATTAAAAATCTGGATTATTCGGTGTTTTTTTGCGCGCAAACCGTTATGCAATCCAGTCTCACGATACGTATAGAGTTTCAGAGTCGAAAAATAAATCCTTCACAGCGAAAACCTGCATACTAGTTTTTTTCAAAAAAGTGGTTTTTACCGTACTTAGGAGGTTAGAATTTGGATTTTCTGAAATATTTTGATATATAAAGATGGTCTGACGATCCCTCGAGCCCGCTACAACGTTTTTAGAGTGATCGCGTTTTTGCTTCCGTCTTAAAACGACGTATTTTTAGATTTTTTGGTGATAAACGTCGAAAATGAATAGGGCCGTGGGCTGCCGTAATGAAAAATAAAAATCTCGATTATTCAGTGTTTTTTTGCGCGCAATCCGTTGTGGCAACCCGTCTCACGATACGTGTAAAGTTTCAGAGTCGAAAAATAAATCCTTCACAGCGAAAACCTGCATACTATGTTTTTTCAAAAAAGTGGTTTTTACCGTACTTAGGTGGTTAGAATTTGGATTTACGGAAATAATTTGATATAGATGGATGGTCCGACGGTCCCTCGAGACCACTATAACGTTTTTAGAGTGATCGCTTTTTTGCTTCCGTCTTAAAATGACGTATTTTTAGATTTTTTGGTGATAAACGTCGAAAATGAACAGGGGCCGTGGGCTGCCGTAATAAAAAATAAAAATCTGGATTATTCGGTGTTTTTTTGCGCGCAAACCGTTATGCAATCCAGTCTCACGATACGTATAGAGTTTCAGAGTCGAAAAATAAATCCTTCACAGCGAAAACCTGCATACTAGTTTTTTTCAAAAAAGTGGTTTTTACCGTACTTAGGAGGTTAGAATTTGGATTTTCGGAAAAATTTTGATATATAAAGATGGTCTGACAGTCCCTCGAGCCCGCTACAACGTTTTTAGAGTGATCGCGTTTTTCCTTTCAACTTAAAATGACGTATTTTTAAATTTTTTGGTGATAAACGTCGAAAATGAACTGGGGCCGTGGGCTGCCGTAATAAAAAATAAAAATCTGGATTATTCGGTGTTTTTTTGCGCGCAAACCGTTATGCAATCCAGTCTCACGATACGTATAGAGTTTCAGAGTCGAAAAATAAATCCTTCACAGCGAAAACCTGCATACTAGTTTTTTTCAAAAAAGTGGTTTTTACCGTACTTAGGAGGTTAGAATTTGGATTTTCTGAAATATTTTGATATATAAAGATGGTCTGACGATCCCTCGAGCCCGCTACAACGTTTTTAGAGTGATCGCGTTTTTGCTTCCGTCTTAAAACGACGTATTTTTAGATTTTTTGGTGATAAACGTCGAAAATGAATAGGGCCGTGGGCTGCCGTAATGAAAAATAAAAATCTCGATTATTCAGTGTTTTTTTGCGCGCAATCCGTTGTGGCAACCCGTCTCACGATACGTGTAAAGTTTCAGAGTCGAAAAATAAATCCTTCACAGCGAAAACCTGCATACTATGTTTTTTCAAAAAAGTGGTTTTTACCGTACTTAGGTGGTTAGAATTTGGATTTACGGAAATAATTTGATATAGATGGATGGTCCGACGGTCCCTCGAGACCACTATAACGTTTTTAGAGTGATCGCTTTTTTGCTTCCGTCTTAAAATGACGTATTTTTAGATTTTTTGGTGATAAACGTCGAAAATGAACAGGGGCCGTGGGCTGCCGTAATAAAAAATAAAAATCTGGATTATTCGGTGTTTTTTTGCGCGCAAACCGTTATGCAATCCAGTCTCACGATACGTATAGAGTTTCAGAGTCGAAAAATAAATCCTTCACAGCGAAAACCTGCATACTAGTTTTTTTCAAAAAAGTGGTTTTTACCGTACTTAGGAGGTTAGAATTTGGATTTTCGGAAAAATTTTGATATATAAAGATGGTCTGACAGTCCCTCGAGCCCGCTACAACGTTTTTAGAGTGATCGCGTTTTTCCTTTCAACTTAAAATGACGTATTTTTAAATTTTTTGGTGATAAACGTCGAAAATGAACTGGGGCCGTGGGCTGCCGTAATAAAAAATAAAAATCTGGATTATTCGGTGTTTTTTTGCGCGCAAACCGTTATGCAATCCAGTCTCACGATACGTATAGAGTTTCAGAGTCGAAAAATAAATCCTTCACAGCGAAAACCTGCATACTAGGTTTTTTCAAAAAAGTTGTTTTTACCGTACTTAGGTGGTTAGAATTTGGATTTTCGGAAATAATTTGATATAGAAGGATGGTCCGACGGTCCCTCAGGCCCGCTATAACGTTTTTAGAGTGATCGCGTTTTTGCTTCAGTCTTAAAATAACGTATTTTTAGATTTTTTGTTGAAAAACGTCGAAAATGAACAGGGGCCGTGGGCTGCCGTAATAAAAATTAAAAATCTGGATTATTCGGTGTTTTTTTGCGCGCAAACCGTTATGCAATCCAGTCTCACGATACGTATAGAGTTTCAGAGTCGAAAAATAAATCCTTCACAGCGAAAACCTGCAGACTAGTTTTTTTCAAAAAAGTGGTTTTTACCGTACTTAGGAGGTTAGAATTTGGATTTTCTGAAATATTTTGATATATAAAGATGGTCTGACGATCCCTCGAGCCCGCTACAACGTTTTTAGAGTGATCGCGTTTTTGCTTCCGTCTTAAAATGACGTATTTTTAGATTTTTTGGTGATAAACGTCGAAAATGAATAGGGCCGTGGGCTGCCGTAATGAAAAATAAAAATCTCGATTATTCAGTGTTTTTTTGCGCGCAATCCGTTGTGGCAACCCGTCTCACGATACGTGTAAAGTTTCAGAGTCGAAAAATAAATCCTTCACAGCGAAAACCTGCATACTATGTTTTTTCAAAAAAGTGGTTTTTACCGTACTTAGGTGGTTAGAATTTGGATTTACGGAAATAATTTGATATAGATGGATGGTCCGACGGTCCCTCGAGACCACTATAACGTTTTTAGAGTGATCGCGTTTTTGCTTCCGTCTTAAAATGACGTATTTTTAGATTTTTTGGTGATAAACGTCGAAAATGAACAGGGGCCGTGGGCTGCCGTAATAAAAAATAAAAATCTGGATTATTCGGTGTTTTTTTGCGCGCAAACCGTTATGCAATCCAGTCTCACGATACGTATAGAGTTTCAGAGTCGAAAAATAAATCCTTCACAGCGAAAACCTGCATACTAGTTTTTTTCAAAAAAGTGGTTTTTACCGTACTTAGGAGGTTAGAATTTGGATTTTCGGAAAAATTTTGATATATAAAGATGGTCTGACAGTCCCTCGAGCCCGCTACAACGTTTTTAGAGTGATCGCGTTTTTCCTTTCAACTTAAAATGACGTATTTTTAAATTTTTTGGTGATAAACGTCGAAAATGAACTGGGGCCGTGGGCTGCCGTAATAAAAAATAAAAATCTGGATTATTCGGTGTTTTTTTGCGCGCAAACCGTTATGCAATCCAGTCTCACGATACGTATAGAGTTTCAGAGTCGAAAAATAAATCCTTCACAGCGAAAACCTGCATACTAGGTTTTTTCAAAAAAGTTGTTTTTACCGTACTTAGGTGGTTAGAATTTGGATTTTCGGAAATAATTTGATATAGAAGGATGGTCCGACGGTCCCTCAGGCCCGCTATAACGTTTTTAGAGTGATCGCGTTTTTGCTTCAGTCTTAAAATAACGTATTTTTAGATTTTTTGTTGAAAAACGTCGAAAATGAACAGGGGCCGTGGGCTGCCGAAATGAAAAATAAAAATCTCGATTATTCGGCTTTTTTTTTCGCGCAATCCGTTATGCAATCCAGTCTCACGATACGTGTAAAGTTTCAGAGTCGAAAAATAAATCCTTCACAGCGAAAACCTGCATACTAGTTTTTTTCAAAAGAGTGGTTTTTACCGTACTTAGGAGGTTAGAATTTGGATTTTCGGAAATATTTTGATATATAAAGATGGTCTGACGTTCCCTCGAGCGCGCTACAACGGTTTTAGAGTGATCGCATTAATGCTTCCGTCTTAAAATGACGTATTTTTAGATTTTTTGGTGATAAACGTCGAAAATGAATAGGGCCGTGGGCCGCCGTAATAAAAAATAAAAATCTCGATTATTCAGTGTTTTTTTGCGCGCAATCCGTTATGCAATCCAGTCTCACGATACGTGTAAAGTTTCAGAGTCGAAAAATAAATCCTTCACAGCGAAAACCTGCATACTAGTTTTTTCAAAAAAGTGGTTTTTACCGTACTTAGGTGGTTAGAATTTGGATTTTCGGAAATATTTTGATATATAAATATGGTCTGACGTTCCCTCGAGCGCGCTACAACGGTTTTAGAGTGATCGCATTAATGCTTCCGTCTTAAAATGACGTATTTTTAGATTTTTTGGTGATAAACGTCGAAAATGAACAGGGGCCGTGGGCTGCCGTAATGAAAAATAAAAATCTCGATTATTCAGTGTTTTTTTTGCGCGCAATCCGTTATGCAATCCAGTCTCACGATACGTGTAAAGTTTCAGAGTCGAAAAATAAATCCTTCACAGCGAAAACCTGCATACTAGTTTTTTTCAAAAAAGTGGTTTTTACCGTACTTAGGAGGTTAGAATTTGGATTTTCGGAAATAATTTGATATAGAAGGATGGTCCGACGGTCCCTCAGGCCCGCTATAACGTTTTTAGAGTGATCGCGTTTTTGCTTCAGTCTTAAAATAACGTATTTTTAGATTTTTTGTTGAAAAACGTCGAAAATGAACAGGGGCCGTGGGCTGCCGTAATAAAAATTAAAAATCTGGATTATTCGGTGTTTTTTTGCGCGCAAACCGTTATGCAATCCAGTCTCACGATACGTATAGAGTTTCAGAGTCGAAAAATAAATCCTTCACAGCGAAAACCTGCATACTAGTTTTTTTCAAAAAAGTGGTCTTTACCGTACTTAGGAGGTTAGAATTTGGATTTTCGGAAATATTTTGATATATAAAGATGGTCTGACGATCCCTCGAGCCCGCTACAACGTTTTTAGAGTGATCGCGTTTTTGCTTCCGTCTTAAAATGACGTATTTTTAGATTTTTTGGTGATAAACGTCGAAAATGAATAGGGCCGTGGGCTGCCGTAATGAAAAATAAAAATCTCGATTATTCAGTGTTTTTTTTCGCGCAATCCGTTGTGGCAACCCGTCTCACGATACGTGTAAAGTTTCAGAGTCGAAAAATAAATCCTTCACAGCGAAAACCTGCATACTAGTTTTTTTCAAAAAAGTGGTTTTTACCGTACTTAGGAGGTTAGAATTTGGATTTTCTGAAATATTTTGATATATAAAGATGGTCTGACGATCCCTCGAGCCCGCTACAACGTTTTTAGAGTGATCGCGTTTTTGCTTCCGTCTTAAAACGACGTATTTTTAGATTTTTTGGTGATAAACGTCGAAAATGAACAGGGGCCGTGGGCTGCCGTAATAAAAAATAAAAATCTGGATTATTCGGTGTTTTTTTGCGCGCAAACCGTTATGCAATCCAGTCTCACGATACGTATAGAGTTTCAGAGTCGAAAAATAAATCCTTCACAGCGAAAACCTGCATACTAGTTTTTTTCAAAAAAGTGGTTTTTACCGTACTTAGGAGGTTAGAATTTGGATTTTCGGAAAAATTTTGATATATAAAGATGGTCTGACAGTCCCTCGAGCCCGCTACAACGTTTTTAGAGTGATCGCGTTTTTCTTTTCAACTTAAAATGACGTATTTTTAAATTTTTTGGTGATAAACGTCGAAAATGAACTGGGGCCGTGGGCTGCCGTAATAAAAAATAAAAATCTGGATTATTCGGTGTTTTTTTGCGCGCAAACCGTTATGCAATCCAGTCTCACGATACGTATAGATTTTCAGAGTCGAAAAATAAATCCTTCACAGCGAAAACCTGCATACTAGTTTTTTTCAAAAAAGTGGTTTTTACCGTACTTAGGAGGTTAGAATTTGGATTTTCTGAAATATTTTGATATATAAAGATGGTCTGACGATCCCTCGAGCCCGCTACAACGTTTTTAGAGTGATCGCGTTTTTGCTTCCGTCTTAAAACGACGTATTTTTAGATTTTTTGGTGATAAACGTCGAAAATGAATAGGGCCGTGGGCTGCCGTAATGAAAAATAAAAATCTCGATTATTCAGTGTTTTTTTGCGCGCAATCCGTTGTGGCAACCCGTCTCACGATACGTGTAAAGTTTCAGAGTCGAAAAATAAATCCTTCACAGCGAAAACCTGCATACTATGTTTTTTCAAAAAAGTGGTTTTTACCGTACTTAGGTGGTTAGAATTTGGATTTACGGAAATAATTTGATATAGATGGATGGTCCGACGGTCCCTCGAGACCACTATAACGTTTTTAGAGTGATCGCTTTTTTGCTTCCGTCTTAAAATGACGTATTTTTAGATTTTTTGGTGATAAACGTCGAAAATGAACAGGGGCCGTGGGCTGCCGTAATAAAAAATAAAAATCTGGATTATTCGGTGTTTTTTTGCGCGCAAACCGTTATGCAATCCAGTCTCACGATACGTATAGAGTTTCAGAGTCGAAAAATAAATCCTTCACAGCGAAAACCTGCATACTAGTTTTTTTCAAAAAAGTGGTTTTTACCGTACTTAGGAGGTTAGAATTTGGATTTTCGGAAAAATTTTGATATATAAAGATGGTCTGACAGTCCCTCGAGCCCGCTACAACGTTTTTAGAGTGATCGCGTTTTTCCTTTCAACTTAAAATGACGTATTTTTAAATTTTTTGGTGATAAACGTCGAAAATGAACTGGGGCCGTGGGCTGCCGTAATAAAAAATAAAAATCTGGATTATTCGGTGTTTTTTTGCGCGCAAACCGTTATGCAATCCAGTCTCACGATACGTATAGAGTTTCAGAGTCGAAAAATAAATCCTTCACAGCGAAAACCTGCATACTAGGTTTTTTCAAAAAAGTTGTTTTTACCGTACTTAGGTGGTTAGAATTTGGATTTTCGGAAATAATTTGATATAGAAGGATGGTCCGACGGTCCCTCAGGCCCGCTATAACGTTTTTAGAGTGATCGCGTTTTTGCTTCAGTCTTAAAATAACGTATTTTTAGATTTTTTGTTGAAAAACGTCGAAAATGAACAGGGGCCGTGGGCTGCCGTAATAAAAATTAAAAATCTGGATTATTCGGTGTTTTTTTGCGCGCAAACCGTTATGCAATCCAGTCTCACGATACGTATAGAGTTTCAGAGTCGAAAAATAAATCCTTCACAGCGAAAACCTGCAGACTAGTTTTTTTCAAAAAAGTGGTTTTTACCGTACTTAGGAGGTTAGAATTTGGATTTTCTGAAATATTTTGATATATAAAGATGGTCTGACGATCCCTCGAGCCCGCTACAACGTTTTTAGAGTGATCGCGTTTTTGCTTCCGTCTTAAAACGACGTATTTTTAGATTTTTTGGTGATAAACGTCGAAAATGAATAGGGCCGTGGGCTGCCGTAATGAAAAATAAAAATCTCGATTATTCAGTGTTTTTTTGCGCGCAATCCGTTGTGGCAACCCGTCTCACGATACGTGTAAAGTTTCAGAGTCGAAAAATAAATCCTTCACAGCGAAAACCTGCATACTATGTTTTTTCAAAAAAGTGGTTTTTACCGTACTTAGGTGGTTAGAATTTGGATTTACGGAAATAATTTGATATAGATGGATGGTCCGACGGTCCCTCGAGACCACTATAACGTTTTTAGAGTGATCGCTTTTTTGCTTCCGTCTTAAAATGACGTATTTTTAGATTTTTTGGTGATAAACGTCGAAAATGAACAGGGGCCGTGGGCTGCCGTAATAAAAAATAAAAATCTGGATTATTCGGTGTTTTTTTGCGCGCAAACCGTTATGCAATCCAGTCTCACGATACGTATAGAGTTTCAGAGTCGAAAAATAAATCCTTCACAGCGAAAACCTGCATACTAGTTTTTTTCAAAAAAGTGGTTTTTACCGTACTTAGGAGGTTAGAATTTGGATTTTCGGAAAAATTTTGATATATAAAGATGGTCTGACAGTCCCTCGAGCCCGCTACAACGTTTTTAGAGTGATCGCGTTTTTCCTTTCAACTTAAAATGACGTATTTTTAAATTTTTTGGTGATAAACGTCGAAAATGAACTGGGGCCGTGGGCTGCCGTAATAAAAAATAAAAATCTGGATTATTCGGTGTTTTTTTGCGCGCAAACCGTTATGCAATCCAGTCTCACGATACGTATAGAGTTTCAGAGTCGAAAAATAAATCCTTCACAGCGAAAACCTGCATACTAGGTTTTTTCAAAAAAGTTGTTTTTACCGTACTTAGGTGGTTAGAATTTGGATTTTCGGAAATAATTTGATATAGAAGGATGGTCCGACGGTCCCTCAGGCCCGCTATAACGTTTTTAGAGTGATCGCGTTTTTGCTTCAGTCTTAAAATAACGTATTTTTAGATTTTTTGTTGAAAAACGTCGAAAATGAACAGGGGCCGTGGGCTGCCGTAATAAAAATTAAAAATCTGGATTATTCGGTGTTTTTTTGCGCGCAAACCGTTATGCAATCCAGTCTCACGATACGTATAGAGTTTCAGAGTCGAAAAATAAATCCTTCACAGCGAAAACCTGCAGACTAGTTTTTTTCAAAAAAGTGGTTTTTACCGTACTTAGGAGGTTAGAATTTGGATTTTCGGAAATATTTTGATATATAAAGATGGTCTGACGATCCCTCGAGCCCGCTACAACGTTTTTAGAGTGATCGCGTTTTTGCTTCCGTCTTAAAATGACGTATTTTTAGATTTTTTGGTGATAAACGTCGAAAATGAATAGGGCCGTGGGCTGCCGTAATGAAAAATAAAAATCTCGATTATTCAGTGTTTTTTTGCGCGCAATCCGTTGTGGCAACCCGTCTCACGATACGTGTAAAGTTTCAGAGTCGAAAAATAAATCCTTCACAGCGAAAACCTGCATACTATGTTTTTTCAAAAAAGTGGTTTTTACCGTACTTAGGTGGTTAGAATTTGGATTTACGGAAATAATTTGATATAGATGGATGGTCCGACGGTCCCTCGAGACCACTATAACGTTTTTAGAGTGATCGCGTTTTTGCTTCCGTCTTAAAATGACGTATTTTTAGATTTTTTGGTGATAAACGTCGAAAATGAACAGGGGCCGTGGGCTGCCGTAATAAAAAATAAAAATCTGGATTATTCGGTGTTTTTTTGCGCGCAAACCGTTATGCAATCCAGTCTCACGATACGTATAGAGTTTCAGAGTCGAAAAATAAATCCTTCACAGCGAAAACCTGCATACTAGTTTTTTTCAAAAAAGTGGTTTTTACCGTACTTAGGAGGTTAGAATTTGGATTTTCGGAAAAATTTTGATATATAAAGATGGTCTGACAGTCCCTCGAGCCCGCTACAACGTTTTTAGAGTGATCGCGTTTTTCCTTTCAACTTAAAATGACGTATTTTTAAATTTTTTGGTGATAAACGTCGAAAATGAACTGGGGCCGTGGGCTGCCGTAATAAAAAATAAAAATCTGGATTATTCGGTGTTTTTTTGCGCGCAAACCGTTATGCAATCCAGTCTCACGATACGTGTAAAGTTTCAGAGTCGAAAAATAAATCCTTCACAGCGAAAACCTGCATACTAGTTTTTTCAAAAAAGTGGTTTTTACCGTACTTAGGTGGTTAGAATTTGGATTTTCGGAAATATTTTGATATATAAAGATGGTCTGACGATCCCTCGAGCCCGCTACAACGTTTTTAGAGTGATCGCGTTTTTGCTTCCGTCTTAAAACGACGTATTTTTAGATTTTTTGGTGATAAACGTCGAAAATGAATAGGGCCGTGGGCTGCCGTAATGAAAAATAAAAATCTCGATTATTCAGTGTTTTTTTGCGCGCAATCCGTTATGCAATCCAGTCTCACGATACGTGTAAAGTTTCAGAGTCGAAAAATAAATCCTTCACAGCGAAAACCTGCTACTATGTTTTTTCAAAAAAGTGGTTTTTACCGTACTTAGGTGGTTAGAATTTGGATTTACGGAAATAATTTGATATAGATGGATGGTCCGACGGTCCCTCGAGACCGCTATAACGTTTTTAGAGTGATCGCGTTTTTGCTTCGGTCTTAAAATGACGTATTTTTAGATTTTTTGTTGAAAAACGTCGATAATGAACATGGGCCGGGGGCTGCCGTAATAAAAAATAAAAATCTGGATTATTCGGTGTTTTTTTGCGCGCAATCCGTTATGCAATCCAGTTTCACGATACGTATAGAGTTTAAGAGTCGAAAAATAAATCCTTCACAGCGAAAACCTGCATACTAGTTTTTTTCAAAAAAGTGGTTTTTTCCGTACTTAGGAGGTTAGAATTTCGATTTTCGGAAATATTTTGATATATAGAAGGATGGTCCGACGGTGCCTCGAGCGCGCTACAACAGTTTTAGAGTGATCGCGTTATTGCTTCCGTCTTAAAATGACGTATTTTTAGATTTTTTTGTGATAAACGTCGAATATGAATAGGGCCGTGGGCTGCCGTAATGAAAAATAAAAATCTCGATTATTCAGTGTTTTTTTTGCGCGCAATCCGTTGTGGCAACCCGTCTCACGATACGTGTAAAGTTTCAGAGTCGAAAAATAAATCCTTCACAGCGAAAACCTGCATACTATGTTTTTTCAAAAAAGTGGTTTTTACCGTACTTAGGTGGTTAGAATTTGGATTTACGGAAATAATTTGATATAGATGGATGGTCCGACGGTCCCTCGAGACCACTATAACGTTTTTAGAGTGATCGCGTTTTTGCTTCCGTCTTAAAATGACGTATTTTTAGATTTTTTGTTGAAAAACTTCGAAAATGAACATGGGCCGTGGGCTGCCGTAATAAAAAATAAAAATCTGGATTATTCGGTGTTTTTTTGCGCGCAAACCGTTATGCAATCCAGTCTCACGATACATGTAATGTTTCAGAGTCGAAAAATAAATCCTTCACAGCGAAAACCTGCATACTAGTTTTTTTCAAAAAAGTGGTTTTTACCGTACTTAGGAGGTTAGAATTTGGATTTTCGGTAATATTTTGATATATAAAGATGGTCTGACGGTCCCTCGAGCCCGCTACAACGTTTTTAGGGTGATCGCGTTTTTGCTTCCGTCTTAAAATGACGTATTTTTAGATTTTTTGTTGATAAACGTCGAATATGAATAGGGCCGTGGGCTGCCGTAATGAAAAATAAAAATCTCGATTATTCAGTGTTTTTTTTGCGCGCAATCCGTTGTGGCAACCCGTCTCACGATACGTGTAAATTTTCAGAGTCGAAAAATAAATCCTTCACAGCGAAAACAAGCATACTTGTTTTTTTCAAAAAAGTGGTTTTTACCGTACTTAGGAGGTTAGAATTTGGATTTTCGGAAATATTTTGATATATAAAGATGGTCTGACGATCCCTCGAGCCCGCTACAATGTTTTTAGAAAGATCGCGTTTTTGCAACTGCCATAAAAAAACGACATTTTAATTTATTGATGAAAAACGTCGAAAATGAACAGGGGCCGTATGCTGCCGTAATAAAAAATAAAAATCTGGATTATTCGGTGTTTTTTTGCGCGCAAACCGTTATGCAATCCAGTCTCACGATACGTATAGAGTTTCAGAGTCGAAAAATAAATCCTTCACAGCGAAAACCTGCATACTAGTTTTTTTCAAAAAAGTGGTTTTTACCGTACTTAGGAGGTTAGAATTTGGATTTTCTGAAATATTTTGATATATAAAGATGGTCTGACGATCCCTCGAGCCCGCTACAATGTATTTAGAGTGATCGCGTTTTTGCTTCCGTCTTAAAATGACGTATTTTTAGATTTTTTGGTGATAAACGTCGAAAATGAATAGGGCCGTGTGCTGCCGTAATAAAAAATAAAAATCTGGATTATTCGGTGTTTTTTTGCGCGCAAACCGTTATGCAATCCAGTTTCACGATACGTATAGAGTTTAAGAGTCGAAAAATAAATCCTTCACAGCGAAAACCTGCATACTAGTTTTTTTCAAAAAAGTGGTTTTTTCCGTACTTAGGAGGTTAGAATTTCGATTTTCGGAAATATTTTGATACATAAAGATGGTCTGACGGTCCCTCGAGCCCGCTATAACGTTTTTAGAAAGATCGCGTTTTTGCAACTGCCATAAAAAAACGACATTTTAAATTTTTGATGAAAAACGTCGAAAATGAACAGGGGCCGTATGCTGCCGTAATAAAAAATAAAAATCTGGATTATTCGGTGTTTTTTTGCGCGCAAACCGTTATGCAATCCAGTTTCACGATACGTATAGAGTTTCAGAGTCGAAAAATAAATCCTTCATAGCGAAAACCTGCATACTAGTTTTTTTCAAAAAAGTGGTTTTTACCGTACTTAGGAGGTTAGAATTTGGATTTTCGGAAATATTTTGATATATAAAGATGGTCTGACGTTCCCTCGAGCGCGCTACAACGGTTTTAGAGTGATCGCATTAATGCTTCCGTCTTAAAATGACGTATTTTTAGATTTTTTGGTGATAAACGTCGAAAATGAATAGGGCCGTGGGCCGCCGTAATAAAAAATAAAAATCTCGATTATTCAGTGTTTTTTTGCGCGCAATCCGTTATGCAATCCAGTCTCACGATACGTGTAAAGTTTCAGAGTCGAAAAATAAATCCTTCACAGCGAAAACCTGCATACTAGTTTTTTCAAAAAAGTGGTTTTTACCGTACTTAGGTGGTTAGAATTTGGATTTTCGGAAATATTTTGATATATAAATATGGTCTGACGTTCCCTCGAGCGCGCTACAACGGTTTTAGAGTGATCGCATTAATGCTTCCGTCTTAAAATGACGTATTTTTAGATTTTTTGGTGATAAACGTCGAAAATGAACAGGGGCCGTGGGCTGCCGTAATGAAAAATAAAAATCTCGATTATTCAGTGTTTTTTTTGCGCGCAATCCGTTATGCAATCCAGTCTCACGATACGTGTAAAGTTTCAGAGTCGAAAAATAAATCCTTCACAGCGAAAACCTGCATACTAGTTTTTTTCAAAAAAGTGGTTTTTACCGTACTTAGGAGGTTAGAATTTGGATTTTCGGAAATAATTTGATATAGAAGGATGGTCCGACGGTCCCTCAGGCCCGCTATAACGTTTTTAGAGTGATCGCGTTTTTGCTTCAGTCTTAAAATAACGTATTTTTAGATTTTTTGTTGAAAAACGTCGAAAATGAACAGGGGCCGTGGGCTGCCGTAATAAAAATTAAAAATCTGGATTATTCGGTGTTTTTTTGCGCGCAAACCGTTATGCAATCCAGTCTCACGATACGTATAGAGTTTCAGAGTCGAAAAATAAATCCTTCACAGCGAAAACCTGCATACTAGTTTTTTTCAAAAAAGTGGTTTTTACCGTACTTAGGAGGTTAGAATTTGGATTTTCGGAAATATTTTGATATATAAAGATGGTCTGACGATCCCTCGAGCCCGCTACAACGTTTTTAGAGTGATCGCGTTTTTGCTTCCGTCTTAAAATGACGTATTTTTAGATTTTTTGGTGATAAACGTCGAAAATGAATAGGGCCGTGGGCTGCCGTAATGAAAAATAAAAATCTCGATTATTCAGTGTTTTTTTTCGCGCAATCCGTTGTGGCAACCCGTCTCACGATACGTGTAAAGTTTCAGAGTCGAAAAATAAATCCTTCACAGCGAAAACCTGCATACTAGTTTTTTTCAAAAAAGTGGTTTTTACCGTACTTAGGAGGTTAGAATTTGGATTTTCTGAAATATTTTGATATATAAAGATGGTCTGACGATCCCTCGAGCCCGCTACAACGTTTTTAGAGTGATCGCGTTTTTGCTTCCGTCTTAAAATGACGTATTTTTAGATTTTTTGGTGATAAACGTCGAAAATGAATAGGGCCGTGGGCTGCCGTAATGAAAAATAAAAATCTCGATTATTCAGTGTTTTTTTTCGCGCAATCCGTTGTGGCAACCCGTCTCACGATACGTGTAAAGTTTCAGAGTCGAAAAATAAATCCTTCACAGCGAAAACCTGCATACTAGTTTTTTTCAAAAAAGTGGTTTTTACCGTACTTAGGAGGTTAGAATTTGGATTTTCTGAAATATTTTGATATATAAAGATGGTCTGACGATCCCTCGAGCCCGCTACAACGTTTTTAGAGTGATCGCGTTTTTGCTTCCGTCTTAAAACGACGTATTTTTAGATTTTTTGGTGATAAACGTCGAAAATGAATAGGGCCGTGGGCTGCCGTAATGAAAAATAAAAATCTCGATTATTCAGTGTTTTTTTGCGCGCAATCCGTTGTGGCAACCCGTCTCACGATACGTGTAAAGTTTCAGAGTCGAAAAATAAATCCTTCACAGCGAAAACCTGCATACTATGTTTTTTCAAAAAAGTGGTTTTTACCGTACTTAGGTGGTTAGAATTTGGATTTACGGAAATAATTTGATATAGATGGATGGTCCGACGGTCCCTCGAGACCACTATAACGTTTTTAGAGTGATCGCGTTTTTGCTTCCGTCTTAAAATGACGTATTTTTAGATTTTTTGGTGATAAACGTCGAAAATGAACAGGGGCCGTGGGCTGCCGTAATAAAAAATAAAAATCTGGATTATTCGGTGTTTTTTTGCGCGCAAACCGTTATGCAATCCAGTCTCACGATACGTATAGAGTTTCAGAGTCGAAAAATAAATCCTTCACAGCGAAAACCTGCATACTAGTTTTTTTCAAAAAAGTGGTTTTTACCGTACTTAGGAGGTTAGAATTTGGATTTTCGGAAATATTTTGATATATAAAGATGGTCTGACGATCCCTCGAGCCCGCTACAACGTTTTTAGAGTGATCGCGTTTTTGCTTCCGTCTTAAAATGACGTATTTTTAGATTTTTTGGTGATAAACGTCGAAAATGAATAGGGCCGTGGGCTGCCGTAATGAAAAATAAAAATCTCGATTATTCAGTGTTTTTTTTGCGCGCAATCCGTTGTGGCAACCCGTCTCACGATACGTGTAAAGTTTCAGAGTCGAAAAATAAATCCTTCACAGCTAAAACCTGCATACTATGTTTTTTCAAAAAAGTGGTTTTTACCGTACTTAGGTGGTTAGAATTTGGATTTACGGAAATAATTTGATATAGATGGATGGTCCGACGGTCCCTCGAGACCACTATAACGTTTTTAGAGTGATCGCGTTTTTGCTTCCGTCTTAAAATGACGTATTTTTAGATTTTTTGTTGAAAAACTTCGAAAATGAACATGGGCCGTGGGCTGCCGTAATAAAAAATAAAAATCTGGATTATTCGGTGTTTTTTTGCGCGCAAACCGTTATGCAATCCAGTCTCACGATACATGTAATGTTTCAGAGTCGAAAAATAAATCCTTCACAGCGAAAACCTGCATACTAGTTTTTTTCAAAAAAGTGGTTTTTACCGTACTTAGGAGGTTAGAATTTGGATTTTCGGTAATATTTTGATATATAAAGATGGTCTGACGGTCCCTCGAGCCCGCTACAACGTTTTTAGGGTGATCGCGTTTTTGCTTCCGTCTTAAAATGACGTATTTTTAGATTTTTTGTTGATAAACGTCGAATATGAATAGGGCCGTGGGCTGCCGTAATGAAAAATAAAAATCTCGATTATTCAGTGTTTTTTTTGCGCGCAATCCGTTGTGGCAACCCGTCTCACGATACGTGTAAATTTTCAGAGTCGAAAAATAAATCCTTCACAGCGAAAACAAGCATACTAGTTTTTTTCAAAAAAGTGGTTTTTACCGTACTTAGGAGGTTAGAATTTGGATTTTCGGAAATATTTTGATATATAAAGATGGTCTGACGATCCCTCGAGCCCGCTACAATGTTTTTAGAAAGATCGCGTTTTTGCAACTGCCATAAAAAAACGACATTTTAATTTATTGATGAAAAACGTCGAAAATGAACAGGGGCCGTATGCTGCCGTAATAAAAAATAAAAATCTGGATTATTCGGTGTTTTTTTGCGCGCAAACCGTTATGCAATCCAGTCTCACGATACGTATAGAGTTTCAGAGTCGAAAAATAAATCCTTCACAGCGAAAACCTGCATACTAGTTTTTTTCAAAAAAGTGGTTTTTACCGTACTTAGGAGGTTAGAATTTGGATTTTCTGAAATATTTTGATATATAAAGATGGTCTGACGATCCCTCGAGCCCGCTACAATGTATTTAGAGTGATCGCGTTTTTGCTTCCGTCTTAAAATGACGTATTTTTAGATTTTTTGGTGATAAACGTCGAAAATGAATAGGGCCGTGTGCTGCCGTAATAAAAAATAAAAATCTGGATTATTCGGTGTTTTTTTGCGCGCAAACCGTTATGCAATCCAGTTTCACGATACGTATAGAGTTTAAGAGTCGAAAAATAAATCCTTCACAGCGAAAACCTGCATACTAGTTTTTTTCAAAAAAGTGGTTTTTACCGTACTTAGGAGGTTAGAATTTGGATTTTCGGAAATATTTGATATATAAAGATGGTCTGACGTTCCCTCGAGCGCGCTACAACGGTTTTAGAGTGATCGCATTAATGCTTCCGTCTTAAAATGACGTATTTTTAGATTTTTTGGTGATAAACGTCGAAAATGAATAGGGCCGTGGGCCGCCGTAATAAAAAATAAAAATCTCGATTATTCAGTGTTTTTTTGCGCGCAATCCGTTATGCAATCCAGTCTCACGATACGTGTAAAGTTTCAGAGTCGAAAAATAAATCCTTCACAGCGAAAACCTGCATACTAGTTTTTTCAAAAAAGTGGTTTTTACCGTACTTAGGTGGTTAGAATTTGGATTTTCGGAAATATTTTGATATATAAATATGGTCTGACGTTCCCTCGAGCGCGCTACAACGGTTTTAGAGTGATCGCATTAATGCTTCCGTCTTAAAATGACGTATTTTTAGATTTTTTGGTGATAAACGTCGAAAATGAATAGGGCCGTGTGCTGCCGTAATAAAAAATAAAAATCTGGATTATTCGGTGTTTTTTTGCGCGCAAACCGTTATGCAATCCAGTTTCACGATACGTATAGAGTTTAAGAGTCGAAAAATAAATCCTTCACAGCGAAAACCTGCATACTAGTTTTTTTCAAAAAAGTGGTTTTTACCGTACTTAGGAGGTTAGAATTTGGATTTTCGGAAATATTTTGATATATAAAGATGGTCTGACGTTCCCTCGAGCGCGCTACAACGGTTTTAGAGTGATCGCATTAATGCTTCCGTCTTAAAATGACGTATTTTTAGATTTTTTGGTGATAAACGTCGAAAATGAATAGGGCCGTGGGCCGCCGTAATAAAAAATAAAAATCTCGATTATTCAGTGTTTTTTTGCGCGCAATCCGTTATGCAATCCAGTCTCACGATACGTGTAAAGTTTCAGAGTCGAAAAATAAATCCTTCACAGCGAAAACCTGCATACTAGTTTTTTCAAAAAAGTGGTTTTTACCGTACTTAGGTGGTTAGAATTTGGATTTTCGGAAATATTTTGATATATAAATATGGTCTGACGTTCCCTCGAGCGCGCTACAACGGTTTTAGAGTGATCGCATTAATGCTTCCGTCTTAAAATGACGTATTTTTAGATTTTTTGGTGATAAACGTCGAAAATGAACAGGGGCCGTGGGCTGCCGTAATGAAAAATAAAAATCTCGATTATTCAGTGTTTTTTTTGCGCGCAATCCGTTATGCAATCCAGTCTCACGATACGTGTAAAGTTTCAGAGTCGAAAAATAAATCCTTCACAGCGAAAACCTGCATACTAGTTTTTTTCAAAAAAGTGGTTTTTACCGTACTTAGGAGGTTAGAATTTGGATTTTCGGAAATAATTTGATATAGAAGGATGGTCCGACGGTCCCTCAGGCCCGCTATAACGTTTTTAGAGTGATCGCGTTTTTGCTTCAGTCTTAAAATAACGTATTTTTAGATTTTTTGTTGAAAAACGTCGAAAATGAACAGGGGCCGTGGGCTGCCGTAATAAAAATTAAAAATCTGGATTATTCGGTGTTTTTTTGCGCGCAAACCGTTATGCAATCCAGTCTCACGATACGTATAGAGTTTCAGAGTCGAAAAATAAATCCTTCACAGCGAAAACCTGCATACTAGTTTTTTTCAAAAAAGTGGTTTTTACCGTACTTAGGAGGTTAGAATTTGGATTTTCGGAAATATTTTGATATATAAAGATGGTCTGACGATCCCTCGAGCCCGCTACAACGTTTTTAGAGTGATCGCGTTTTTGCTTCCGTCTTAAAATGACGTATTTTTAGATTTTTTGGTGATAAACGTCGAAAATGAATAGGGCCGTGGGCTGCCGTAATGAAAAATAAAAATCTCGATTATTCAGTGTTTTTTTTCGCGCAATCCGTTGTGGCAACCCGTCTCACGATACGTGTAAAGTTTCAGAGTCGAAAAATAAATCCTTCACAGCGAAAACCTGCATACTAGTTTTTTTCAAAAAAGTGGTTTTTACCGTACTTAGGAGGTTAGAATTTGGATTTTCTGAAATATTTTGATATATAAAGATGGTCTGACGATCCCTCGAGCCCGCTACAACGTTTTTAGAGTGATCGCGTTTTTGCTTCCGTCTTAAAACGACGTATTTTTAGATTTTTTGGTGATAAACGTCGAAAATGAATAGGGCCGTGGGCTGCCGTAATGAAAAATAAAAATCTCGATTATTCAGTGTTTTTTTGCGCGCAATCCGTTGTGGCAACCCGTCTCACGATACGTGTAAAGTTTCAGAGTCGAAAAATAAATCCTTCACAGCGAAAACCTGCATACTATGTTTTTTCAAAAAAGTGGTTTTTACCGTACTTAGGTGGTTAGAATTTGGATTTACGGAAATAATTTGATATAGATGGATGGTCCGACGGTCCCTCGAGACCACTATAACGTTTTTAGAGTGATCGCGTTTTTGCTTCCGTCTTAAAATGACGTATTTTTAGATTTTTTGGTGATAAACGTCGAAAATGAACAGGGGCCGTGGGCTGCCGTAATAAAAAATAAAAATCTGGATTATTCGGTGTTTTTTTGCGCGCAAACCGTTATGCAATCCAGTCTCACGATACGTATAGAGTTTCAGAGTCGAAAAATAAATCCTTCACAGCGAAAACCTGCATACTAGTTTTTTTCAAAAAAGTGGTTTTTACCGTACTTAGGAGGTTAGAATTTGGATTTTCGGAAATATTTTGATATATAAAGATGGTCTGACGATCCCTCGAGCCCGCTACAACGTTTTTAGAGTGATCGCGTTTTTGCTTCCGTCTTAAAATGACGTATTTTTAGATTTTTTGGTGATAAACGTCGAAAATGAATAGGGCCGTGGGCTGCCGTAATGAAAAATAAAATTCTCGATTATTCAGTGTTTTTTTTCGCGCAATCCGTTGTGGCAACCCGTCTCACGATACGTGTAAAGTTTCAGAGTCGAAAAATAAATCCTTCACAGCGAAAACCTGCATACTAGTTTTTTTCAAAAAAGTGGTTTTTACCGTACTTAGGAGGTTAGAATTTGGATTTTCGGTAATATTTTGATATATAAAGATGGTCTGACGGTCCCTCGAGCCCGCTACAACGTTTTTAGAGTGATCGCGTTTTTGCTACCTTCTTAAAATGACGTATTTTTAGATTTTTTGGTGATAAACGTCTAAAATGAACAGGGGCCGTGGGCTGCCGTAATGAAAAATAAAAATCTCGATTATTCAGTGTTTTTTTTGCGCGCAATCCGTTATGCAATCCAGTCTCACGATACGTGTAAAGTTTCAGAGTCGAAAAATAAATCCTTCACAGCGAAAACCTGCATACTAGTTTTTTTCAAAAAAGTGGTTTTTACCGTACTTAGGAGGTTAGAATTTGGATTTTCGGAAAAATTTTGATATATAAAGATGGTCTGACAGTCCCTCGAGCCCGCTACAACGTTTTTAGAGTGATCGCGTTTTTCCTTTCAACTTAAAATGACGTATTTTTAGATTTTTTGGTGATAAACGTCGAAAATGAACTGGGGCCGTGGGCTGCCGTAATAAAAAATAAAAATCTGGATTATTCGGTGTTTTTTTGCGCGCAAACCGTTATGCAATCCAGTCTCACGATACGTATAGAGTTTCAGAGTCGAAAAATAAATCCTTCACAGCGAAAACCTGCATACTAGGTTTTTTCAAAAAAGTTGTTTTTACCGTACTTAGGTGGTTAGAATTTGGATTTTCGGAAATAATTTGATATAGAAGGATGGTCCGACGGTCCCTCAGGCCCGCTATAACGTTTTTAGAGTGATCGCGTTTTTGCTTCAGTCTTAAAATAACGTATTTTTAGATTTTTTGTTGAAAAACGTCGAAAATGAACAGGGGCCGTGGGCTGCCGTAATAAAAATTAAAAATCTGGATTATTCGGTGTTTTTTTGCGCGCAAACCGTTATGCAATCCAGTCTCACGATACGTATAGAGTTTCAGAGTCGAAAAATAAATCCTTCACAGCGAAAACCTGCATACTAGTTTTTTTCAAAAAAGTGGTTTTTACCGTACTTAGGAGGTTAGAATTTGGATTTTCTGAAATATTTTGATATATAAAGATGGTCTGACGATCCCTCGAGCCCGCTACAACGTTTTTAGAGTGATCGCGTTTTTGCTTCCGTCTTAAAACGACGTATTTTTAGATTTTTTGGTGATAAACGTCGAAAATGAATAGGGCCGTGGGCTGCCGTAATGAAAAATAAAAATCTCGATTATTCAGTGTTTTTTTGCGCGCAATCCGTTGTGGCAACCCGTCTCACGATACGTGTAAAGTTTCAGAGTCGAAAAATAAATCCTTCACAGCGAAAACCTGCATACTATGTTTTTTCAAAAAAGTGGTTTTTACCGTACTTAGGTGGTTAGAATTTGGATTTACGGAAATAATTTGATATAGATGGATGGTCCGACGGTCCCTCGAGACCACTATAACGTTTTTAGAGTGATCGCGTTTTTGCTTCCGTCTTAAAATGACGTATTTTTAGATTTTTTGGTGATAAACGTCGAAAATGAACAGGGGCCGTGGGCTGCCGTAATAAAAAATAAAAATCTGGATTATTCGGTGTTTTTTTGCGCGCAAACCGTTATGCAATCCAGTCTCACGATACGTATAGAGTTTCAGAGTCGAAAAATAAATCCTTCACAGCGAAAACCTGCATACTAGTTTTTTTCAAAAAAGTGGTTTTTACCGTACTTAGGAGGTTAGAATTTGGATTTTCGGAAAAATTTTGATATATAAAGATGGTCTGACAGTCCCTCGAGCCCGCTACAACGTTTTTAGAGTGATCGCGTTTTTCATTTCAACTTAAAATGACGTATTTTTAAATTTTTTGGTGATAAACGTCGAAAATGAACTGGGGCCGTGGGCTGCCGTAATAAAAAATAAAAATCTGGATTATTCGGTGTTTTTTTGCGCGCAAACCGTTATGCAATCCAGTCTCACGATACGTATAGAGTTTCAGAGTCGAAAAATAAATCCTTCACAGCGAAAACCTGCATACTAGGTTTTTTCAAAAAAGTTGTTTTTACCGTACTTAGGTGGTTAGAATTTGGATTTTCGGAAATAATTTGATATAGAAGGATGGTCCGACGGTCCCTCAGGCCCGCTATAACGTTTTTAGAGTGATCGCGTTTTTGCTTCAGTCTTAAAATAACGTATTTTTAGATTTTTTGTTGAAAAACGTCGAAAATGAACAGGGGCCGTGGGCTGCCGTAATAAAAATTAAAAATCTGGATTATTCGGTGTTTTTTTGCGCGCAAACCGTTATGCAATCCAGTCTCACGATACGTATAGAGTTTCAGAGTCGAAAAATAAATCCTTCACAGCGAAAACCTGCATACTAGTTTTTTTCAAAAAAGTGGTTTTTACCGTACTTAGGTGGTTAGAATTTGGATTTACGGAAATAATTTGATATAGATGGATGGTCCGACGGTCCCTCGAGACCACTATAACGTTTTTAGAGTGATCGCGTTTTTGCTTCCGTCTTAAAATGACGTATTTTTAGATTTTTTGGTGATAAACGTCGAAAATGAACAGGGGCCGTGGGCTGCCGTAATAAAAAATAAAAATCTGGATTATTCGGTGTTTTTTTGCGCGCAAACCGTTATGCAATCCAGTCTCACGATACGTATAGAGTTTCAGAGTCGAAAAATAAATCCTTCACAGCGAAAACCTGCATACTAGTTTTTTTCAAAAAAGTGGTTTTTACCGTACTTAGGAGGTTAGAATTTGGATTTTCGGAAATATTTTGATATATAAAGATGGTCCGACGGTCCCTCGAGACCACTATAACGTTTTTAGAGTGATCGCTTTTTTGCTTCCGTCTTAAAATGACGTATTTTTAGATTTTTTGGTGATAAACGTCGAAAATGAACAGGGGCCGTGGGCTGCCGTAATAAAAAATAAAAATCTGGATTATTCGGTGTTTTTTTGCGCGCAAACCGTTATGCAATCCAGTCTCACGATACGTATAGAGTTTCAGAGTCGAAAAATAAATCCTTCACAGCGAAAACCTGCATACTAGTTTTTTTCAAAAAAGTGGTTTTTACCGTACTTAGGAGGTTAGAATTTGGATTTTCGGAAAAATTTTGATATATAAAGATGGTCTGACAGTCCCTCGAGCCCGCTACAACGTTTTTAGAGTGATCGCGTTTTTCATTTCAACTTAAAATGACGTATTTTTAAATTTTTTGGTGATAAACGTCGAAAATGAACTGGGGCCGTGGGCTGCCGTAATAAAAAATAAAAATCTGGATTATTCGGTGTTTTTTTGCGCGCAAACCGTTATGCAATCCAGTCTCACGATACGTATAGAGTTTCAGAGTCGAAAAATAAATCCTTCACAGCGAAAACCTGCATACTAGGTTTTTTCAAAAAAGTTGTTTTTACCGTACTTAGGTGGTTAGAATTTGGATTTTCGGAAATAATTTGATATAGAAGGATGGTCCGACGGTCCCTCAGGCCCGCTATAACGTTTTTAGAGTGATCGCGTTTTTGCTTCAGTCTTAAAATAACGTATTTTTAGATTTTTTGTTGAAAAACGTCGAAAATGAACAGGGGCCGTGGGCTGCCGTAATAAAAATTAAAAATCTGGATTATTCGGTGTTTTTTTGCGCGCAAACCGTTATGCAATCCAGTCTCACGATACGTATAGAGTTTCAGAGTCGAAAAATAAATCCTTCACAGCGAAAACCTGCAGACTAGTTTTTTTCAAAAAAGTGGTTTTTACCGTACTTAGGAGGTTAGAATTTGGATTTTCTGAAATATTTTGATATATAAAGATGGTCTGACGATCCCTCGAGCCCGCTACAACGTTTTTAGAGTGATCGCGTTTTTGCTTCCGTCTTAAAATGACGTATTTTTAGATTTTTTGGTGATAAACGTCGAAAATGAATAGGGCCGTGGGCTGCCGTAATGAAAAATAAAAATCTCGATTATTCAGTGTTTTATTGCGCGCAATCCGTTGTGGCAACCCGTCACACGATACGTGTAAAGTTTCAGAGTCGAAAAATAAATCCTTCACAGCGAAAACCTGCATACTAGTTTTTTTCAAAAAAGTGGTTTTTACCGTACTTAGGAGGTTAGAATTTGGATTTTCGGAAATAATTTGATATAGAAGGATGGTCCGACGGTCCCTCAGGCCCGCTATAACGTTTTTAGAGTGATCGCGTTTTTGCTTCAGTCTTAAAATAACGTATTTTTAGATTTTTTGTTGAAAAACGTCGAAAATGAACAGGAGCCGTGGGCTGCCGTAATAAAAATTAAAAATCTGGATTATTCGGTGTTTTTTTGCGCGCAAACCGTTATGCAATCCAGTCTCACGATACGTATAGAGTTTCAGAGTCGAAAAATAAATCCTTCACAGCGAAAACCTGCATACTAGTTTTTTTCAAAAAAGTGGTCTTTACCGTACTTAGGAGGTTAGAATTTGGATTTTCGGAAATATTTTGATATATAAAGATGGTCTGACGATCCCTCGAGCCCGCTACAACGTTTTTAGAGTGATCGCGTTTTTGCTTCCGTCTTAAAATGACGTATTTTTAGATTTTTTGGTGATAAACGTCGAAAATGAATAGGGCCGTGGGCTGCCGTAATGAAAAATAAAAATCTCGATTATTCAGTGTTTTTTTTCGCGCAATCCGTTGTGGCAACCCGTCTCACGATACGTGTAAAGTTTCAGAGTCGAAAAATAAATCCTTCACAGCGAAAACCTGCATACTAGTTTTTTTCAAAAAAGTGGTTTTTACCGTACTTAGGAGGTTAGAATTTGGATTTTCTGAAATATTTTGATATATAAAGATGGTCTGACGATCCCTCGAGCCCGCTACAACGTTTTTAGAGTGATCGCGTTTTTGCTTCCGTCTTAAAATGACGTATTTTTAGATTTTTTGGTGATAAACGTCGAAAATGAATAGGGCCGTGGGCTGCCGTAATGAAAAATAAAATTCTCGATTATTCAGTGTTTTTTTTCGCGCAATCCGTTGTGGCAACCCGTCTCACGATACGTGTAAAGTTTCAGAGTCGAAAAATAAATCCTTCACAGCGAAAACCTGCATACTAGTTTTTTTCAAAAAAGTGGTTTTTACCGTACTTAGGAGGTTAGAATTTGGATTTTCGGTAATATTTTGATATATAAAGATGGTCTGACGGTCCCTCGAGCCCGCTACAACGTTTTTAGAGTGATCGCGTTTTTGCTACCTTCTTAAAATGACGTATTTTTAGATTTTTTGGTGATAAACGTCTAAAATGAACAGGGGCCGTGGGCTGCCGTAATGAAAAATAAAAATCTCGATTATTCAGTGTTTTTTTTGCGCGCAATCCGTTATGCAATCCAGTCTCACGATACGTGTAAAGTTTCAGAGTCGAAAAATAAATCCTTCACAGCGAAAACCTGCATACTAGTTTTTTTCAAAAAAGTGGTTTTTACCGTACTTAGGAGGTTAGAATTTGGATTTTCGGAAAAATTTTGATATATAAAGATGGTCTGACAGTCCCTCGAGCCCGCTACAACGTTTTTAGAGTGATCGCGTTTTTCCTTTCAACTTAAAATGACGTATTTTTAGATTTTTTGGTGATAAACGTCGAAAATGAACTGGGGCCGTGGGCTGCCGTAATAAAAAATAAAAATCTGGATTATTCGGTGTTTTTTTGCGCGCAAACCGTTATGCAATCCAGTCTCACGATACGTATAGAGTTTCAGAGTCGAAAAATAAATCCTTCACAGCGAAAACCTGCATACTAGGTTTTTTCAAAAAAGTTGTTTTTACCGTACTTAGGTGGTTAGAATTTGGATTTTCGGAAATAATTTGATATAGAAGGATGGTCCGACGGTCCCTCAGGCCCGCTATAACGTTTTTAGAGTGATCGCGTTTTTGCTTCAGTCTTAAAATAACGTATTTTTAGATTTTTTGTTGAAAAACGTCGAAAATGAACAGGGGCCGTGGGCTGCCGTAATAAAAATTAAAAATCTGGATTATTCGGTGTTTTTTTGCGCGCAAACCGTTATGCAATCCAGTCTCACGATACGTATAGAGTTTCAGAGTCGAAAAATAAATCCTTCACAGCGAAAACCTGCATACTAGTTTTTTTCAAAAAAGTGGTTTTTACCGTACTTAGGAGGTTAGAATTTGGATTTTCGGAAATATTTTGATATATAAAGATGGTCCGACGGTCCCTCGAGACCACTATAACGTTTTTAGAGTGATCGCTTTTTTGCTTCCGTCTTAAAATGACGTATTTTTAGATTTTTTGGTGATAAACGTCGAAAATGAACAGGGGCCGTGGGCTGCCGTAATAAAAAATAAAAATCTGGATTATTCGGTGTTTTTTTGCGCGCAAACCGTTATGCAATCCAGTCTCACGATACGTATAGAGTTTCAGAGTCGAAAAATAAATCCTTCACAGCGAAAACCTGCATACTAGTTTTTTTCAAAAAAGTGGTTTTTACCGTACTTAGGAGGTTAGAATTTGGATTTTCGGAAAAATTTTGATATATAAAGATGGTCTGACAGTCCCTCGAGCCCGCTACAACGTTTTTAGAGTGATCGCGTTTTTCATTTCAACTTAAAATGACGTATTTTTAAATTTTTTGGTGATAAACGTCGAAAATGAACTGGGGCCGTGGGCTGCCGTAATAAAAAATAAAAATCTGGATTATTCGGTGTTTTTTTGCGCGCAAACCGTTATGCAATCCAGTCTCACGATACGTATAGAGTTTCAGAGTCGAAAAATAAATCCTTCACAGCGAAAACCTGCATACTAGGTTTTTTCAAAAAAGTTGTTTTTACCGTACTTAGGTGGTTAGAATTTGGATTTTCGGAAATAATTTGATATAGAAGGATGGTCCGACGGTCCCTCAGGCCCGCTATAACGTTTTTAGAGTGATCGCGTTTTTGCTTCAGTCTTAAAATAACGTATTTTTAGATTTTTTGTTGAAAAACGTCGAAAATGAACAGGGGCCGTGGGCTGCCGTAATAAAAATTAAAAATCTGGATTATTCGGTGTTTTTTTGCGCGCAAACCGTTATGCAATCCAGTCTCACGATACGTATAGAGTTTCAGAGTCGAAAAATAAATCCTTCACAGCGAAAACCTGCAGACTAGTTTTTTTCAAAAAAGTGGTTTTTACCGTACTTAGGAGGTTAGAATTTGGATTTTCTGAAATATTTTGATATATAAAGATGGTCTGACGATCCCTCGAGCCCGCTACAACGTTTTTAGAGTGATCGCGTTTTTGCTTCCGTCTTAAAATGACGTATTTTTAGATTTTTTGGTGATAAACGTCGAAAATGAATAGGGCCGTGGGCTGCCGTAATGAAAAATAAAAATCTCGATTATTCAGTGTTTTATTGCGCGCAATCCGTTGTGGCAACCCGTCACACGATACGTGTAAAGTTTCAGAGTCGAAAAATAAATCCTTCACAGCGAAAACCTGCATACTAGTTTTTTTCAAAAAAGTGGTTTTTACCGTACTTAGGAGGTTAGAATTTGGATTTTCGGAAATAATTTGATATAGAAGGATGGTCCGACGGTCCCTCAGGCCCGCTATAACGTTTTTAGAGTGATCGCGTTTTTGCTTCAGTCTTAAAATAACGTATTTTTAGATTTTTTGTTGAAAAACGTCGAAAATGAACAGGAGCCGTGGGCTGCCGTAATAAAAATTAAAAATCTGGATTATTCGGTGTTTTTTTGCGCGCAAACCGTTATGCAATCCAGTCTCACGATACGTATAGAGTTTCAGAGTCGAAAAATAAATCCTTCACAGCGAAAACCTGCATACTAGTTTTTTTCAAAAAAGTGGTCTTTACCGTACTTAGGAGGTTAGAATTTGGATTTTCGGAAATATTTTGATATATAAAGATGGTCTGACGATCCCTCGAGCCCGCTACAACGTTTTTAGAGTGATCGCGTTTTTGCTTCCGTCTTAAAATGACGTATTTTTAGATTTTTTGGTGATAAACGTCGAAAATGAATAGGGCCGTGGGCTGCCGTAATGAAAAATAAAAATCTCGATTATTCAGTGTTTTTTTTCGCGCAATCCGTTGTGGCAACCCGTCTCACGATACGTGTAAAGTTTCAGAGTCGAAAAATAAATCCTTCACAGCGAAAACCTGCATACTAGTTTTTTTCAAAAAAGTGGTTTTTACCGTACTTAGGAGGTTAGAATTTGGATTTTCTGAAATATTTTGATATATAAAGATGGTCTGACGATCCCTCGAGCCCGCTACAACGTTTTTAGAGTGATCGCGTTTTTGCTTCCGTCTTAAAATGACGTATTTTTAGATTTTTTGGTGATAAACGTCGAAAATGAATAGGGCCGTGGGCTGCCGTAATGAAAAATAAAATTCTCGATTATTCAGTGTTTTTTTTCGCGCAATCCGTTGTGGCAACCCGTCTCACGATACGTGTAAAGTTTCAGAGTCGAAAAATAAATCCTTCACAGCGAAAACCTGCATACTAGTTTTTTTCAAAAAAGTGGTTTTTACCGTACTTAGGAGGTTAGAATTTGGATTTTCGGTAATATTTTGATATATAAAGATGGTCTGACGGTCCCTCGAGCCCGCTACAACGTTTTTAGAGTGATCGCGTTTTTGCTACCTTCTTAAAATGACGTATTTTTAGATTTTTTGGTGATAAACGTCTAAAATGAACAGGGGCCGTGGGCTGCCGTAATGAAAAATAAAAATCTCGATTATTCAGTGTTTTTTTTGCGCGCAATCCGTTATGCAATCCAGTCTCACGATACGTGTAAAGTTTCAGAGTCGAAAAATAAATCCTTCACAGCGAAAACCTGCATACTAGTTTTTTTCAAAAAAGTGGTTTTTACCGTACTTAGGAGGTTAGAATTTGGATTTTCGGAAAAATTTTGATATATAAAGATGGTCTGACAGTCCCTCGAGCCCGCTACAACGTTTTTAGAGTGATCGCGTTTTTCCTTTCAACTTAAAATGACGTATTTTTAAATTTTTTGGTGATAAACGTCGAAAATGAACTGGGGCCGTGGGCTGCCGTAATAAAAAATAAAAATCTGGATTATTCGGTGTTTTTTTGCGCGCAAACCGTTATGCAATCCAGTCTCACGATACGTATAGAGTTTCAGAGTCGAAAAATAAATCCTTCACAGCGAAAACCTGCATACTAGGTTTTTTCAAAAAAGTTGTTTTTACCGTACTTAGGTGGTTAGAATTTGGATTTTCGGAAATAATTTGATATAGAAGGATGGTCCGACGGTCCCTCAGGCCCGCTATAACGTTTTTAGAGTGATCGCGTTTTTGCTTCAGTCTTAAAATAACGTATTTTTAGATTTTTTGTTGAAAAACGTCGAAAATGAACAGGGGCCGTGGGCTGCCGAAATGAAAAATAAAAATCTCGATTATTCGGCTTTTTTTTTCGCGCAATCCGTTATGCAATCCAGTCTCACGATACGTGTAAAGTTTCAGAGTCGAAAAATAAATCCTTCACAGCGAAAACCTGCATACTAGTTTTTTTCAAAAGAGTGGTTTTTACCGTACTTAGGAGGTTAGAATTTGGATTTTCGGAAATATTTTGATATATAAAGATGGTCTGACGTTCCCTCGAGCGCGCTACAACGGTTTTAGAGTGATCGCATTAATGCTTCCGTCTTAAAATGACGTATTTTTAGATTTTTTGGTGATAAACGTCGAAAATGAATAGGGCCGTGGGCCGCCGTAATAAAAAATAAAAATCTCGATTATTCAGTGTTTTTTTGCGCGCAATCCGTTATGCAATCCAGTCTCACGATACGTGTAAAGTTTCAGAGTCGAAAAATAAATCCTTCACAGCGAAAACCTGCATACTAGTTTTTTCAAAAAAGTGGTTTTTACCGTACTTAGGTGGTTAGAATTTGGATTTTCGGAAATATTTTGATATATAAATATGGTCTGACGTTCCCTCGAGCGCGCTACAACGGTTTTAGAGTGATCGCATTAATGCTTCCGTCTTAAAATGACGTATTTTTAGATTTTTTGGTGATAAACGTCGAAAATGAACAGGGGCCGTGGGCTGCCGTAATGAAAAATAAAAATCTCGATTATTCAGTGTTTTTTTTGCGCGCAATCCGTTATGCAATCCAGTCTCACGATACGTGTAAAGTTTCAGAGTCGAAAAATAAATCCTTCACAGCGAAAACCTGCATACTAGTTTTTTTCAAAAAAGTGGTTTTTACCGTACTTAGGAGGTTAGAATTTGGATTTTCGGAAATAATTTGATATAGAAGGATGGTCCGACGGTCCCTCAGGCCCGCTATAACGTTTTTAGAGTGATCGCGTTTTTGCTTCAGTCTTAAAATAACGTATTTTTAGATTTTTTGTTGAAAAACGTCGAAAATGAACAGGAGCCGTGGGCTGCCGTAATAAAAATTAAAAATCTGGATTATTCGGTGTTTTTTTGCGCGCAAACCGTTATGCAATCCAGTCTCACGATACGTATAGAGTTTCAGAGTCGAAAAATAAATCCTTCACAGCGAAAACCTGCATACTAGGTTTTTTCAAAAAAGTTGTTTTTACCGTACTTAGGTGGTTAGAATTTGGATTTTCGGAAATAATTTGATATAGAAGGATGGTCCGACGGTCCCTCAGGCCCGCTATAACGTTTTTAGAGTGATCGCGTTTTTGCTTCAGTCTTAAAATAACGTATTTTTAGATTTTTTGGTGATAAACGTCGAAAATGAATAGGGCCGTGGGCTGCCGTAATGAAAAATAAAAATCTCGATTATTCAGTGTTTTTTTTCGCGCAATCCGTTGTGGCAACCCGTCTCACGATACGTGTAAAGTTTCAGAGTCGAAAAATAAATCCTTCACAGCGAAAACCTGCATACTAGTTTTTTTCAAAAAAGTGGTTTTTACCGTACTTAGGAGGTTAGAATTTGGATTTTCTGAAATATTTTGATATATAAAGATGGTCTGACGATCCCTCGAGCCCGCTACAACGTTTTTAGAGTGATCGCGTTTTTGCTTCCGTCTTAAAATGACGTATTTTTAGATTTTTTGGTGATAAACGTCGAAAATGAATAGGGCCGTGGGCTGCCGTAATGAAAAATAAAATTCTCGATTATTCAGTGTTTTTTTTCGCGCAATCCGTTGTGGCAACCCGTCTCACGATACGTGTAAAGTTTCAGAGTCGAAAAATAAATCCTTCACAGCGAAAACCTGCATACTAGTTTTTTTCAAAAAAGTGGTTTTTACCGTACTTAGGAGGTTAGAATTTGGATTTTCGGTAATATTTTGATATATAAAGATGGTCTGACGGTCCCTCGAGCCCGCTACAACGTTTTTAGAGTGATCGCGTTTTTGCTACCTTCTTAAAATGACGTATTTTTAGATTTTTTGGTGATAAACGTCTAAAATGAACAGGGGCCGTGGGCTGCCGTAATGAAAAATAAAAATCTCGATTATTCAGTGTTTTTTTTGCGCGCAATCCGTTATGCAATCCAGTCTCACGATACGTGTAAAGTTTCAGAGTCGAAAAATAAATCCTTCACAGCGAAAACCTGCATACTAGTTTTTTTCAAAAAAGTGGTTTTTACCGTACTTAGGAGGTTAGAATTTGGATTTTCGGAAAAATTTTGATATATAAAGATGGTCTGACAGTCCCTCGAGCCCGCTACAACGTTTTTAGAGTGATCGCGTTTTTCCTTTCAACTTAAAATGACGTATTTTTAGATTTTTTGGTGATAAACGTCGAAAATGAACTGGGGCCGTGGGCTGCCGTAATAAAAAATAAAAATCTGGATTATTCGGTGTTTTTTTGCGCGCAAACCGTTATGCAATCCAGTCTCACGATACGTATAGAGTTTCAGAGTCGAAAAATAAATCCTTCACAGCGAAAACCTGCATACTAGGTTTTTTCAAAAAAGTTGTTTTTACCGTACTTAGGTGGTTAGAATTTGGATTTTCGGAAATAATTTGATATAGAAGGATGGTCCGACGGTCCCTCAGGCCCGCTATAACGTTTTTAGAGTGATCGCGTTTTTGCTTCAGTCTTAAAATAACGTATTTTTAGATTTTTTGTTGAAAAACGTCGAAAATGAACAGGGGCCGTGGGCTGCCGTAATAAAAATTAAAAATCTGGATTATTCGGTGTTTTTTTGCGCGCAAACCGTTATGCAATCCAGTCTCACGATACGTATAGAGTTTCAGAGTCGAAAAATAAATCCTTCACAGCGAAAACCTGCATACTAGTTTTTTTCAAAAAAGTGGTTTTTACCGTACTTAGGAGGTTAGAATTTGGATTTTCTGAAATATTTTGATATATAAAGATGGTCTGACGATCCCTCGAGCCCGCTACAACGTTTTTAGAGTGATCGCGTTTTTGCTTCCGTCTTAAAACGACGTATTTTTAGATTTTTTGGTGATAAACGTCGAAAATGAATAGGGCCGTGGGCTGCCGTAATGAAAAATAAAAATCTCGATTATTCAGTGTTTTTTTGCGCGCAATCCGTTGTGGCAACCCGTCTCACGATACGTGTAAAGTTTCAGAGTCGAAAAATAAATCCTTCACAGCGAAAACCTGCATACTATGTTTTTTCAAAAAAGTGGTTTTTACCGTACTTAGGAGGTTAGAATTTGGATTTTCGGAAAAATTTTGATATATAAAGATGGTCTGACAGTCCCTCGAGCCCGCTACAACGTTTTTAGAGTGATCGCGTTTTTCATTTCAACTTAAAATGACGTATTTTTAAATTTTTTGGTGATAAACGTCGAAAATGAACTGGGGCCGTGGGCTGCCGTAATAAAAAATAAAAATCTGGATTATTCGGTGTTTTTTTGCGCGCAAACCGTTATGCAATCCAGTCTCACGATACGTATAGAGTTTCAGAGTCGAAAAATAAATCCTTCACAGCGAAACCTGCATACTAGGTTTTTTCAAAAAAGTTGTTTTTACCGTACTTAGGTGGTTAGAATTTGGATTTTCGGAAATAATTTGATATAGAAGGATGGTCCGACGGTCCCTCAGGCCCGCTATAACGTTTTTAGAGTGATCGCGTTTTTGCTTCAGTCTTAAAATAACGTATTTTTAGATTTTTTGTTGAAAAACGTCGAAAATGAACAGGGGCCGTGGGCTGCCGTAATAAAAATTAAAAATCTGGATTATTCGGTGTTTTTTTGCGCGCAAACCGTTATGCAATCCAGTCTCACGATACGTATAGAGTTTCAGAGTCGAAAAATAAATCCTTCACAGCGAAAACCTGCAGACTAGTTTTTTTCAAAAAAGTGGTTTTTACCGTACTTAGGAGGTTAGAATTTGGATTTTCTGAAATATTTTGATATATAAAGATGGTCTGACGATCCCTCGAGCCCGCTACAACGTTTTTAGAGTGATCGCGTTTTTGCTTCCGTCTTAAAATGACGTATTTTTAGATTTTTTGGTGATAAACGTCGAAAATGAATAGGGCCGTGGGCTGCCGTAATGAAAAATAAAAATCTCGATTATTCAGTGTTTTATTGCGCGCAATCCGTTGTGGCAACCCGTCACACGATACGTGTAAAGTTTCAGAGTCGAAAAATAAATCCTTCACAGCGAAAACCTGCATACTATGTTTTTTCAAAAAAGTGGTTTTTACCGTACTTAGGTGGTTAGAATTTGGATTTACGGAAATAATTTGATATAGATGGATGGTCCGACGGTCCCTCGAGACCACTATAACGTTTTTAGAGTGATCGCGTTTTTGCTTCCGTCTTAAAATGACGTATTTTTAGATTTTTTGGTGATAAACGTCGAAAATGAACAGGGGCCGTGGGCTGCCGTAATAAAAAATAAAAATCTGGATTATTCGGTGTTTTTTTGCGCGCAAACCGTTATGCAATCCAGTCTCACGATACGTATAGAGTTTCAGAGTCGAAAAATAAATCCTTCACAGCGAAAACCTGCATACTAGTTTTTTTCAAAAAAGTGGTTTTTACCGTACTTAGGAGGTTAGAATTTGGATTTTCGGAAAAATTTTGATATATAATGATGGTCTGACAGTCCCTCGAGCCCGCTACAACGTTTTTAGAGTGATCGCGTTTTTCCTTTCAACTTAAAATGACGTATTTTTAAATTTTTTGGTGATAAACGTCGAAAATGAACTGGGGCCGTGGGCTGCCGTAATAAAAAATAAAAATCTGGATTATTCGGTGTTTTTTTGCGCGCAAACCGTTATGCAATCCAGTCTCACGATACGTATAGAGTTTCAGAGTCGAAAAATAAATCCTTCACAGCGAAAACCTGCATACTAGGTTTTTTCAAAAAAGTTGTTTTTACCGTACTTAGGTGGTTAGAATTTGGATTTTCGGAAATAATTTGATATAGAAGGATGGTCCGACGGTCCCTCAGGCCCGCTATAACGTTTTTAGAGTGATCGCGTTTTTGCTTCAGTCTTAAAATAACGTATTTTTAGATTTTTTGTTGAAAAACGTCGAAAATGAACAGGGGCCGTGGGCTGCCGAAATGAAAAATAAAAATCTCGATTATTCGGCTTTTTTTTTCGCGCAATCCGTTATGCAATCCAGTCTCACGATACGTGTAAAGTTTCAGAGTCGAAAAATAAATCCTTCACAGCGAAAACCTGCATACTAGTTTTTTTCAAAAGAGTGGTTTTTACCGTACTTAGGAGGTTAGAATTTGGATTTTCTGAAATATTTTGATATATAAAGATGGTCTGACGATCCCTCGAGCCCGCTACAACGTTTTTAGAGTGATCGCGTTTTTGCTTCCGTCTTAAAACGACGTATTTTTAGATTTTTTGGTGATAAACGTCGAAAATGAATAGGGCCGTGGGCTGCCGTAATGAAAAATAAAAATCTCGATTATTCAGTGTTTTTTTGCGCGCAATCCGTTGTGGCAACCCGTCTCACGATACGTGTAAAGTTTCAGAGTCGAAAAATAAATCCTTCACAGCGAAAACCTGCATACTATGTTTTTTCAAAAAAGTGGTTTTTACCGTACTTAGGAGGTTAGAATTTGGATTTTCGGAAAAATTTTGATATATAAAGATGGTCTGACAGTCCCTCGAGCCCGCTACAACGTTTTTAGAGTGATCGCGTTTTTCATTTCAACTTAAAATGACGTATTTTTAAATTTTTTGGTGATAAACGTCGAAAATGAACTGGGGCCGTGGGCTGCCGTAATAAAAAATAAAAATCTGGATTATTCGGTGTTTTTTTGCGCGCAAACCGTTATGCAATCCAGTCTCACGATACGTATAGAGTTTCAGAGTCGAAAAATAAATCCTTCACAGCGAAACCTGCATACTAGGTTTTTTCAAAAAAGTTGTTTTTACCGTACTTAGGTGGTTAGAATTTGGATTTTCGGAAATAATTTGATATAGAAGGATGGTCCGACGGTCCCTCAGGCCCGCTATAACGTTTTTAGAGTGATCGCGTTTTTGCTTCAGTCTTAAAATAACGTATTTTTAGATTTTTTGTTGAAAAACGTCGAAAATGAACAGGGGCCGTGGGCTGCCGTAATAAAAATTAAAAATCTGGATTATTCGGTGTTTTTTTGCGCGCAAACCGTTATGCAATCCAGTCTCACGATACGTATAGAGTTTCAGAGTCGAAAAATAAATCCTTCACAGCGAAAACCTGCAGACTAGTTTTTTTCAAAAAAGTGGTTTTTACCGTACTTAGGAGGTTAGAATTTGGATTTTCTGAAATATTTTGATATATAAAGATGGTCTGACGATCCCTCGAGCCCGCTACAACGTTTTTAGAGTGATCGCGTTTTTGCTTCCGTCTTAAAATGACGTATTTTTAGATTTTTTGGTGATAAACGTCGAAAATGAATAGGGCCGTGGGCTGCCGTAATGAAAAATAAAAATCTCGATTATTCAGTGTTTTATTGCGCGCAATCCGTTGTGGCAACCCGTCACACGATACGTGTAAAGTTTCAGAGTCGAAAAATAAATCCTTCACAGCGAAAACCTGCATACTATGTTTTTTCAAAAAAGTGGTTTTTACCGTACTTAGGTGGTTAGAATTTGGATTTACGGAAATAATTTGATATAGATGGATGGTCCGACGGTCCCTCGAGACCACTATAACGTTTTTAGAGTGATCGCGTTTTTGCTTCCGTCTTAAAATGACGTATTTTTAGATTTTTTGGTGATAAACGTCGAAAATGAACAGGGGCCGTGGGCTGCCGTAATAAAAAATAAAAATCTGGATTATTCGGTGTTTTTTTGCGCGCAAACCGTTATGCAATCCAGTCTCACGATACGTATAGAGTTTCAGAGTCGAAAAATAAATCCTTCACAGCGAAAACCTGCATACTAGTTTTTTTCAAAAAAGTGGTTTTTACCGTACTTAGGAGGTTAGAATTTGGATTTTCGGAAAAATTTTGATATATAATGATGGTCTGACAGTCCCTCGAGCCCGCTACAACGTTTTTAGAGTGATCGCGTTTTTCCTTTCAACTTAAAATGACGTATTTTTAAATTTTTTGGTGATAAACGTCGAAAATGAACTGGGGCCGTGGGCTGCCGTAATAAAAAATAAAAATCTGGATTATTCGGTGTTTTTTTGCGCGCAAACCGTTATGCAATCCAGTCTCACGATACGTATAGAGTTTCAGAGTCGAAAAATAAATCCTTCACAGCGAAAACCTGCATACTAGGTTTTTTCAAAAAAGTTGTTTTTACCGTACTTAGGTGGTTAGAATTTGGATTTTCGGAAATAATTTGATATAGAAGGATGGTCCGACGGTCCCTCAGGCCCGCTATAACGTTTTTAGAGTGATCGCGTTTTTGCTTCAGTCTTAAAATAACGTATTTTTAGATTTTTTGTTGAAAAACGTCGAAAATGAACAGGGGCCGTGGGCTGCCGAAATGAAAAATAAAAATCTCGATTATTCGGCTTTTTTTTTCGCGCAATCCGTTATGCAATCCAGTCTCACGATACGTGTAAAGTTTCAGAGTCGAAAAATAAATCCTTCACAGCGAAAACCTGCATACTAGTTTTTTTCAAAAGAGTGGTTTTTACCGTACTTAGGAGGTTAGAATTTGGATTTTCGGAAATATTTTGATATATAAAGATGGTCTGACGTTCCCTCGAGCGCACTACAACGGTTTTAGAGTGATCGCATTAATGCTTCCGTCTTAAAATGACGTATTATTAGATTTTTTGGTGATAAACGTCGAAAATGAATAGGGCCGTGGGCCGCCGTAATAAAAAATAAAAATCTCGATTATTCAGTGTTTTTTTGCGCGCAATCCGTTATGCAATCCAGTCTCACGATACGTGTAAAGTTTCAGAGTCGAAAAATAAATCCTTCACAGCGAAAACCTGCATACTAGTTTTTTCAAAAAAGTGGTTTTTACCGTACTTAGGTGGTTAGAATTTGGATTTTCGGAAATATTTTGATATATAAATATGGTCTGACGTTCCCTCGAGCGCGCTACAACGGTTTTAGAGTGATCGCATTAATGCTTCCGTCTTAAAATGACGTATTTTTAGATTTTTTGGTGATAAACGTCGAAAATGAACAGGGGCCGTGGGCTGCCGTAATGAAAAATAAAAATCTCGATTATTCAGTGTTTTTTTTGCGCGCAATCCGTTATGCAATCCAGTCTCACGATACGTGTAAAGTTTCAGAGTCGAAAAATAAATCCTTCACAGCGAAAACCTGCATACTAGTTTTTTTCAAAAAAGTGGTTTTTACCGTACTTAGGAGGTTAGAATTTGGATTTTCGGAAATAATTTGATATAGAAGGATGGTCCGACGGTCCCTCAGGCCCGCTATAACGTTTTTAGAGTGATCGCGTTTTTGCTTCAGTCTTAAAATAACGTATTTTTAGATTTTTTGTTGAAAAACGTCGAAAATGAACAGGAGCCGTGGGCTGCCGTAATAAAAATTAAAAATCTGGATTATTCGGTGTTTTTTTGCGCGCAAACCGTTATGCAATCCAGTCTCACGATACGTATAGAGTTTCAGAGTCGAAAAATAAATCCTTCACAGCGAAAACCTGCATACTAGTTTTTTTCAAAAAAGTGGTCTTTACCGTACTTAGGAGGTTAGAATTTGGATTTTCGGAAATATTTTGATATATAAAGATGGTCTGACGATCCCTCGAGCCCGCTACAACGTTTTTAGAGTGATCGCGTTTTTGCTTCCGTCTTAAAATGACGTATTTTTAGATTTTTTGGTGATAAACGTCGAAAATGAATAGGGCCGTGGGCTGCCGTAATGAAAAATAAAAATCTCGATTATTCAGTGTTTTTTTTCGCGCAATCCGTTGTGGCAACCCGTCTCACGATACGTGTAAAGTTTCAGAGTCGAAAAATAAATCCTTCACAGCGAAAACCTGCATACTAGTTTTTTTCAAAAAAGTGGTTTTTACCGTACTTAGGAGGTTAGAATTTGGATTTTCTGAAATATTTTGATATATAAAGATGGTCTGACGATCCCTCGAGCCCGCTACAACGTTTTTAGAGTGATCGCGTTTTTGCTTCCGTCTTAAAATGACGTATTTTTAGATTTTTTGGTGATAAACGTCGAAAATGAATAGGGCCGTGGGCTGCCGTAATGAAAAATAAAATTCTCGATTATTCAGTGTTTTTTTTCGCGCAATCCGTTGTGGCAACCCGTCTCACGATACGTGTAAAGTTTCAGAGTCGAAAAATAAATCCTTCACAGCGAAAACCTGCATACTAGTTTTTTTCAAAAAAGTGGTTTTTACCGTACTTAGGAGGTTAGAATTTGGATTTTCGGTAATATTTTGATATATAAAGATGGTCTGACGGTCCCTCGAGCCCGCTACAACGTTTTTAGAGTGATCGCGTTTTTGCTACCTTCTTAAAATGACGTATTTTTAGATTTTTTGGTGATAAACGTCTAAAATGAACAGGGGCCGTGGGCTGCCGTAATGAAAAATAAAAATCTCGATTATTCAGTGTTTTTTTTGCGCGCAATCCGTTATGCAATCCAGTCTCACGATACGTGTAAAGTTTCAGAGTCGAAAAATAAATCCTTCACAGCGAAAACCTGCATACTAGTTTTTTTCAAAAAAGTGGTTTTTACCGTACTTAGGAGGTTAGAATTTGGATTTTCGGAAAAATTTTGATATATAAAGATGGTCTGACAGTCCCTCGAGCCCGCTACAACGTTTTTAGAGTGATCGCGTTTTTCCTTTCAACTTAAAATGACGTATTTTTAGATTTTTTGGTGATAAACGTCGAAAATGAACTGGGGCCGTGGGCTGCCGTAATAAAAAATAAAAATCTGGATTATTCGGTGTTTTTTTGCGCGCAAACCGTTATGCAATCCAGTCTCACGATACGTATAGAGTTTCAGAGTCGAAAAATAAATCCTTCACAGCGAAAACCTGCATACTAGGTTTTTTCAAAAAAGTTGTTTTTACCGTACTTAGGTGGTTAGAATTTGGATTTTCGGAAATAATTTGATATAGAAGGATGGTCCGACGGTCCCTCAGGCCCGCTATAACGTTTTTAGAGTGATCGCGTTTTTGCTTCAGTCTTAAAATAACGTATTTTTAGATTTTTTGTTGAAAAACGTCGAAAATGAACAGGGGCCGTGGGCTGCCGTAATAAAAATTAAAAATCTGGATTATTCGGTGTTTTTTTGCGCGCAAACCGTTATGCAATCCAGTCTCACGATACGTATAGAGTTTCAGAGTCGAAAAATAAATCCTTCACAGCGAAAACCTGCATACTAGTTTTTTTCAAAAAAGTGGTTTTTACCGTACTTAGGAGGTTAGAATTTGGATTTTCTGAAATATTTTGATATATAAAGATGGTCTGACGATCCCTCGAGCCCGCTACAACGTTTTTAGAGTGATCGCGTTTTTGCTTCCGTCTTAAAACGACGTATTTTTAGATTTTTTGGTGATAAACGTCGAAAATGAATAGGGCCGTGGGCTGCCGTAATGAAAAATAAAAATCTCGATTATTCAGTGTTTTTTTGCGCGCAATCCGTTGTGGCAACCCGTCTCACGATACGTGTAAAGTTTCAGAGTCGAAAAATAAATCCTTCACAGCGAAAACCTGCATACTATGTTTTTTCAAAAAAGTGGTTTTTACCGTACTTAGGTGGTTAGAATTTGGATTTACGGAAATAATTTGATATAGATGGATGGTCCGACGGTCCCTCGAGACCACTATAACGTTTTTAGAGTGATCGCTTTTTTGCTTCCGTCTTAAAATGACGTATTTTTAGATTTTTTGGTGATAAACGTCGAAAATGAACAGGGGCCGTGGGCTGCCGTAATAAAAAATAAAAATCTGGATTATTCGGTGTTTTTTTGCGCGCAAACCGTTATGCAATCCAGTCTCACGATACGTATAGAGTTTCAGAGTCGAAAAATAAATCCTTCACAGCGAAAACCTGCATACTAGTTTTTTTCAAAAAAGTGGTTTTTACCGTACTTAGGAGGTTAGAATTTGGATTTTCGGAAAAATTTTGATATATAAAGATGGTCTGACAGTCCCTCGAGCCCGCTACAACGTTTTTAGAGTGATCGCGTTTTTCCTTTCAACTTAAAATGACGTATTTTTAAATTTTTTGGTGATAAACGTCGAAAATGAACTGGGGCCGTGGGCTGCCGTAATAAAAAATAAAAATCTGGATTATTCGGTGTTTTTTTGCGCGCAAACCGTTATGCAATCCAGTCTCACGATACGTATAGAGTTTCAGAGTCGAAAAATAAATCCTTCACAGCGAAAACCTGCATACTAGGTTTTTTCAAAAAAGTTGTTTTTACCGTACTTAGGTGGTTAGAATTTGGATTTTCGGAAATAATTTGATATAGAAGGATGGTCCGACGGTCCCTCAGGCCCGCTATAACGTTTTTAGAGTGATCGCATTAATGCTTCCGTCTTAAAATGACGTATTTTTAGATTTTTTGGTGATAAACGTCGAAAATGAATAGGGCCGTGGGCCGCCGTAATAAAAAATAAAAATCTCGATTATTCAGTGTTTTTTTGCGCGCAATCCGTTATGCAATCCAGTCTCACGATACGTGTAAAGTTTCAGAGTCGAAAAATAAATCCTTCACAGCGAAAACCTGCATACTAGTTTTTTCAAAAAAGTGGTTTTTACCGTACTTAGGTGGTTAGAATTTGGATTTTCGGAAATATTTTGATATATAAATATGGTCTGACGTTCCCTCGAGCGCGCTACAACGGTTTTAGAGTGATCGCATTAATGCTTCCGTCTTAAAATGACGTATTTTTAGATTTTTTGGTGATAAACGTCGAAAATGAACAGGGGCCGTGGGCTGCCGTAATGAAAAATAAAAATCTCGATTATTCAGTGTTTTTTTTTGCGCGCAATCCGTTATGCAATCCAGTCTCACGATACGTGTAAAGTTTCAGAGTCGAAAAATAAATCCTTCACAGCGAAAACCTGCATACTAGTTTTTTTCAAAAAAGTGGTTTTTACCGTACTTAGGAGGTTAGAATTTGGATTTTCGGAAATAATTTAATATAGAAGGATGGTCCGACGGTCCCTCAGGCCCGCTATAACGTTTTTAGAGTGATCGCGTTTTTGCTTCAGTCTTAAAATAACGTATTTTTAGATTTTTTGTTGAAAAACGTCGAAAATGAACAGGAGCCGTGGGCTGCCGTAATAAAAATTAAAAATCTGGATTATTCGGTGTTTTTTTGCGCGCAATCCGTTATGCAATCCAGTTTCACGATACGTATAGAGTTTAAGAGTCGAAAAATAAATCCTTCACAGCGAAAACCTGCATACTAGTTTTTTTCAAAAAAGTGGTTTTTTCCGTACTTAGGAGGTTAGAATTTCGATTTTCGGAAATATTTTGATATATAGAAGGATGGTCCGACGGTGCCTCGAGCGCGCTACAACAGTTTTAGAGTGATCGCGTTATTGCTTCCGTCTTAAAATGACGTATTTTTAGATTTTTTTGTGATAAACGTCGAATATGAATAGGGCCGTGGGCTGCCGTAATGAAAAATAAAAATCTCGATTATTCAGTGTTTTTTTTGCGCGCAATCCGTTGTGGCAACCCGTCTCACGATACGTGTAAAGTTTCAGAGTCGAAAAATAAATCCTTCACAGCGAAAACCTGCATACTATGTTTTTTCAAAAAAGTGGTTTTTACCGTACTTAGGTGGTTAGAATTTGGATTTACGGAAATAATTTGATATAGATGGATGGTCCGACGGTCCCTCGAGACCACTATAACGTTTTTAGAGTGATCGCGTTTTTGCTTCCGTCTTAAAATGACGTATTTTTAGATTTTTTGTTGAAAAACTTCGAAAATGAACATGGGCCGTGGGCTGCCGTAATAAAAAATAAAAATCTGGATTATTCGGTGTTTTTTTGCGCGCAAACCGTTATGCAATCCAGTCTCACGATACATGTAATGTTTCAGAGTCGAAAAATAAATCCTTCACAGCGAAAACAAGCATACTAGTTTTTTTCAAAAAAGTGGTTTTTACCGTACTTAGGAGGTTAGAATTTGGATTTTCGGAAATATTTTGATATATAAAGATGGTCTGACGGTCCCTCGAGCCCGCTATAACGTTTTTAGAAAGATCGCGTTTTTGCAACTGCCATAAAAAAACGACATTTTAATTTATTGATGAAAAACGTCGAAAATGAACAGGGGCCGTATGCTGCCGTAATAAAAAATAAAAATCTGGATTATTCGGTGTTTTTTTGCGCGCAAACCGTTATGCAATCCAGTCTCACGATACGTATAGAGTTTCAGAGTCGAAAAATAAATCCTTCACAGCGAAAACCTGCATACTAGTTTTTTTCAAAAAAGTGGTTTTTACCATACTTAGGTGGTTAGAATTTGGATTTACGGAAATAATTTGATATAGATGGATGGTCCGACGGTCCCTCGAGACCGCTATAACGTTTTTAGAGTGATCGCGTTTTTGCTTCCGTCTTAAAATGACGTATTTTTAGATTTTTTGTTGAAAAACGTCGAAAATGAACATGGGCCGTGGGCTGCCGTAATAAAAAATAAAAATCTGGATTATTCGGTGTTTTTTTGCGCGCAATCCGTTATGCAATCCAGTTTCACGATACGTATAGAGTTTAAGAGTCGAAAAATAAATCCTTCACAGCGAAAACCTGCATACTAGTTTTTTTCAAAAAAGTGGTTTTTTCCGTACTTAGGAGGTTAGAATTTCAATTTTCGGAAATATTTTGATATATAGAAGGATGGTCCGACGGTGCCTCGAGCGCGCTACAACGGTTTTAGAGTGATCGCGTTATTGCTTCCGTCTTAAAATGACGTATTTTTAGATTTTTTGGTGATAAACGTCGAATATGAATAGGGCCGTGGGCTGCCGTAATGAAAAATAAAAATCTCGATTATTCAGTGTTTTTTTTGCGCGCAATCCGTTGTGGCAACCCGTCTCACGATACGTGTAAAGTTCCAGAGTCGAAAAATAAATCCTTCACAGCGAAAACCTGCATACTATGTTTTTTCAAAAAAGTGGTTTTTACCGTACTTAGGTGGTTAGAATTTGGATTTACGGAAATAATTTGATATAGATGGATGGTCCGACGGTCCCTCGAGACCACTATAACGTTTTTAGAGTGATCGCGTTTTTGCTTCCGTCTTAAAATGACGTATTTTTAGATTTTTTGTTGAAAAACTTCGAAAATGAACATGGGCCGTGGGCTGCCGTAATAAAAAATAAAAATCTCGATTATTCAGTGTTTTTTTTGCGCGCAATCCGTTGTGGCAACCCGTCTCACGATACGTGTAAATTTTCAGAGTCGAAAAATAAATCCTTCACAGTGAAAACAAGCATACTAGTTTTTTTCAAAAAAGTGGTTTTTACCGTACTTAGGAGGTTAGAATTTGGATTTTCGGAAATATTTTGATATATAAAGATGGTCTGACGGTCCCTCGAGCCCGCTATAACGTTTTTAGAAAGATCGCGTTTTTGCAACTGCCATAAAAAAACGACATTTTAATTTATTGATGAAAAACGTCGAAAATGAACAGGGGCCGTATGCTGCCGTAATAAAAAATAAAAATCTGGATTATTCGGTGTTTTTTTGCGCGCAAACCGTTATGCAATCCAGTCTCACGATACGTATAGAGTTTCAGAGTCGAAAAATAAATCCTTCACAGCGAAAACCTGCATACTAGTTTTTTTCAAAAAAGTGGTTTTTACCATACTTAGGTGGTTAGAATTTGGATTTACGGAAATAATTTGATATAGATGGATGGTCCGAAGGTCCCTCGAGACCGCTATAACGTTTTTAGAGTGATCGCGTTTTTGCTTCCGTCTTAAAATAACGTATTTTTAGATTTTTTGTTGAAAAACGTCGAAAATGAACATGGGCCGTGGGCTGCCGTAATAAAAAATAAAAATCTGGATTATTCGGTGTTTTTTTGCGCGCAATCCGTTATGCAATCCAGTTTCACGATACGTATAGAGTTTAAGAGTCGAAAAATAAATCCTTCACAGCGAAAACCTGCATACTAGTTTTTTTCAAAAAAGTGGTTTTTTCCGTACTTAGGAGGTTAGAATTTCGATTTTCGGAAATATTTTGATATATAGAAGGATGGTCCGACGGTGCCTCGAGCGCGCTACAACGGTTTTAGAGTGATCGCGTTATTGCTTCCGTCTTAAAATGACGTATTTTTAGATTTTTTGGTGATAAACGTCGAATATGAATAGGGCCGTGGGCTGCCGTAATGAAAAATAAAAATCTCGATTATTCAGTGTTTTTTTTGCGCGCAATCCGTTGTGGCAACCCGTCTCACGATACGTGTAAAGTTCCAGAGTCGAAAAATAAATCCTTCACAGCGAAAACCTGCATACTATGTTTTTTCAAAAAAGTGGTTTTTACCGTACTTAGGTGGTTAGAATTTGGATTTACGGAAATAATTTGATATAGATGGATGGTCCGACGGTCCCTCGAGACCACTATAACGTTTTTAGAGTGATCGCGTTTTTGCTTCCGTCTTAAAATGACGTATTTTTAGATTTTTTGTTGAAAAACTTCGAAAATGAACATGGGCCGTGGGCTGCCGTAATAAAAAATAAAAATCTGGATTATTCGGTGTTTTTTTGCGCGCAAACCGTTATGCAATCCAGTCTCACGATACATGTAATGTTTCAGAGTCGAAAAATAAATCCTTCACAGCGAAAACCTGCATACTAGTTTTTTTCAAAAAAGTGGTTTTTACCGTACTTAGGAGGTTAGAATTTGGATTTTCGGTAATATTTTGATATATAAAGATGGTCTGACGGTCCCTCGAGCCCGCTACAACGTTTTTAGGGTGATCGCGTTTTTGCTTCCGTCTTAAAATGACGTATTTTTAGATTTTTTGTTGATAAACGTCGAATATGAATAGGGCCGTGGGCTGCCGTAATGAAAAATAAAAATCTCGATTATTCAGTGTTTTTTTTGCGCGCAATCCGTTGTGGCAACCCGTCTCACGATACGTGTAAATTTTCAGAGTCGAAAAATAAATCCTTCACAGCGAAAACATGCATACTAGTTTTTTTCAAAAAAGTGGTTTTTACCGTACTTAGGAGGTTAGAATTTGGATTTTCGGAAATATTTTGATATATAAAGATGGTCTGACGATCCCTCGAGCCCGCTACAATGTTTTTAGAAAGATCGCGTTTTTGCAACTGCCATAAAAAAACGACATTTTAATTTATTGATGAAAAACGTCGAAAATGAACAGGGGCCGTATGCTGCCGTAATAAAAAATAAAAATCTGGATTATTCGGTGTTTTTTTGCGCGCAAACCATTATGCAATCCAGTCTCACGATACGTATAGAGTTTCAGAGTCGAAAAATAAATCCTTCACAGCGAAAACCTGCATACTAGTTTTTTTCAAAAAAGTGGTTTTTACCGTACTTAGGAGGTTAGAATTTGGATTTTCTGAAATATTTTGATATATAAAGATGGTCTGACGATCCCTCGAGCCCGCTACAATGTATTTAGAGTGATCGCGTTTTTGCTTCCGTCTTAAAATGACGTATTTTTAGATTTTTTGGTGATAAACGTCGAAAATGAATAGGGCCGTGTGCTGCTGTAATAAAAAATAAAAATCTGGATTATTCGGTGTTTTTTTGCGCGCAAACCATTATGCAATCCAGTTTCACGATACGTATAGAGTTTAAGAGTCGAAAAATAAATCCTTCACAGCGAAAACCTGCATACTAGTTTTTTTCAAAAAAGTGGTTTTTTCCGTACTTAGGAGGTTAGAATTTCGATTTTCGGAAATATTTTGATACATAAAGATGGTCTGACGGTCCCTCGAGCCCGCTATAACGTTTTTAGAAAGATCGCGTTTTTGCAACTGCCATAAAAAAACGACATTTTATATTTTTGATGAAAAACGTCGAAAATGAACAGGGGCCGTATGCTGCCGTAATAAAAAATAAAAATCTGGATTATTCGGTGTTTTTTTGCGCGCAAACCGTTATGCAATCCAGTTTCACGATACGTATAGAGTTTCAGAGTCGAAAAATAAATCCTTCATAGCGAAAACCTGCATACTAGTTTTTTTCAAAAAAGTGGTTTTTACCGTACTTAGGAGGTTAGAATTTGGATTTTCTGAAATATTTTGATATATAAAGATGGTCTGACGATCCCTCGAGCCCGCTACAATGTTTTTAGAGTGATCGCGTTTTTGCTTCCGTCTTAAAATGACGTATTTTTAGATTTTTTGGTGATAAACGTCGAAAATGAATAGGGCCGTGTGCTGCCGTAATAAAAAATAAAAATCTGGATTATTCGGTGTTTTTTTGCGCGCAAACCGTTATGCAATCCAGTTTCACGATACGTATAGAGTTTAAGAGTCGAAAAATAAATCCTTCACAGCGAAAACCTGCATACTAGTTTTTTTCAAAAAAGTGGTTTTTTCCGTACTTAGGAGGTTAGAATTTCGATTTTCGGAAATATGTTGATACATAAAGATGGTCTGACGGTCCCTCGAGCCCGCTATAACGTTTTTAGAAAGATCGCGTTTTTGCAACTGCCATAAAAAACCGACATTTTAAATTTTTGATGAAAAACGTCGAAAATGAACAGGGGCCGTATGCTGCCGTAATAAAAAATAAAAATCTGGATTATTCGGTGTTTTTTTGCGCGCAAACCGTTATGCAATCCAGTTTCACGATACGTATAGAGTTTAAGAGTCGAAAAATAAATCCTTCACAGCGAAAACCTGCATACTAGTTTTTTTCAAAAAAGTGGTTTTTACCATAGGTGGTTAGAATTTGGATTTACGGAAATAATTTGATATAGATGGATGGTCCGACGGTCCCTCGAGACCGCTATAACGTTTTTAGAGTGATCGCGTTTTTGCTTCCGTCTTAAAATGACGTATTTTTAGATTTTTTGTTGAAAAACGTCGAAAATGAACATGGGCCGTGGGCTGCCGTAATAAAAAATAAAAATCTGGATTATTCGGTGTTTTTTTGCGCGCAAACCGTTATGCAATCCAGTCTCACGATACGTGTAATGTTTCAGAGTCGAAAAATAAATCCTTCACAGCGAAAACCTGCATACTAGTTTTTTTCAAAAAAGTGGTTTTACCGTACTTAGGAGGTTAGAATTTGGATTTTCGGAAATATTTTGATATATAAAGATGGTCTGACGATCCCTCGAGCCCGCTACAACGTTTTTAGAGTGATCGCGTTTTTGCTTCCTAAAATGACGTATTTTTAGATTTATTGGTGATAAACGTCGAATATGAATATGGCCGTGGGCTGCCGTAATGAAAAATAAAAATCTCGATTATTCAGTGTTTTTTTTGCTAGCAATCCGTTGTGGCAACCCGTCTCACGATAAGTGTAAAGTTTCAGAGTCGAAAAATAAATCCTTCACAGCGAAAACCTGCATACTAGTTTTTTTCAAAAAAGTGGTTTTTACCGTACTTAGGAGGTTAGAATTTGGATTTTCAGTAATATTTTGATATATAAAGATGGTCTGACGGTCCCTCGAGCCCGCTACAACGTTTTTAGAGTGATCGCGTTTTTGCTTCCGTCTTAAAATGACGTATTTTTAGATTTTTTGGTGATAAACATCGAAAATGAACATGGGCCGTGGGCTGCCGTAATAAAAAATAAAAATCTGGATTATTCGGTGTTTTTTTTGCGCGCAAACCGTTATGCAATCCAGTCTCACGATACGTGTAAAGTTTCAGAGTCGAAAAATAAATCCTTCACAGCGAAAACCTGCATACTAGGTTTTTCAAAAAAGTGGTTTTTACCGTACTTAGGTGGTTAGAATTTGGATTCACGGAAATAATTTGATATATAAAGATGGTCCGACGGTCCATCGAGACCGCTATAACGTTATTAGAGTGATCGCGTTTTTGCTTCCGTCTTAAAATGACGTATTTTTAGATTTTTTGTTGAAAAACGTCGAAAATGAACATGGGCCGTGGGCTGCCGTAATAAAAAATAAAAATCTGGATTATTCGGTGTTTTTTTGCGCGCAAACCGTTATGCAATCCAGTCACACGATACGTATAGATTTTCAGAGTCGAAAAATAAATCCTTCACAGTGAAAACCTGCATACTATGTTTTTTCAAAAAAGTGGTTTTTACCGTACTTAGGTGGTTAGAATTTGGATTTACGGAAATAATTTGATATAGATGGATGGTCCGACGGTCCCTCGAGACCACTATAACGTTTTTAGAGTGATCGCGTTTTTGCTTCCGTCTTAAAATGACGTATTTTTAGATTTTTTGTTGAAAAAATTCGAAAATGAACATGGGCCGTGGGCTGCCGTAATAAAAAATAAAAATCTGAATTATTCGGTGTTTTTTTGCGCGCAAACCGTTATGCAATCCAGTCTCACGATACGTGTAATGTTTCAGAGTCGAAAAATAAATCCTTCACAGCGAAAACCTGCATACTAGTTTTTTTCAAAAAAGTGGTTTTTACCGTACTTAGGAGGTTAGAATTTGGATTTTTGGAAATATTTTGATATATAGAAGGATGGTCCGACGGTGCCTCGAGCGCGCTACAACGGTTTTAGAGTGATCGCGTTATTGCTTCCGTCTTAAAATGACGTATTATTAGATTTTTTGGTGATAAACGTCGAATATGAATAGGGCCGTGGGCTGCCGTAATGAAAAATAAAAATCTCGATTATTCAGTGTTTTTTTTGCGCGCAATCCGTTGTGGCAACCCGTCTCACGATACGTGTAAAGTTTCAGAGTCGAAAAATAAATCCTTCACAGCGAAAACAAGCATACTAGTTTTTTTCAAAAAAGTGGTTTTTACCGTACTTAGGAGGTTAGAATTTGGATTTTCGGTAATATTTTGATATATAAAGATGGTCTGACGGTCCCTCGAGCCCACTACAACGTTTTTAGAGTGATCGCGTTTTTGCTTCCGTCTTTAAATGACGTATTTTTAGATTTTTTATTGAAAAACGTCGAAAATGAACATGGGTCGTGGGCTGCTGTAATAAAAAATAAAAATCTGGATTATTCGGTGTTTTTTTGCGCGCAATCCGTTATGCAATCCAGTCTCACGATACGTGTAAAGTTTCAAAGTCGAAAAATAAATCCTTCACAGCGAAAACCTGCATACTAGGTTTTTTCAAAAAAGTGGTTTTTACCGTACTTAGGTGTTTAGAATTTGGATTTTCGGAAATACTTTGATATATAAAGATGGTCTGACGGTCCCTCGAGCCCGCTATAACGTTTTTAGAAAGATCGCGTTTTTGCAACTGCCATAAAAAAACGACATTTTAAATTTTTGATGAAAAACGTCGAAAATGAACAGGGGCCGTATGCTGCCGTAATAAAAAATAAAAATCTGGATTATTCGGTGTTTTTTTGCGCGCAAACCGTTATGCAATCCAGTTTCACGATACGTATAGAGTTTAAGAGTCGAAAAATAAATCCTTCACAGCGAAAACCTGCATACTAGTTTTTTTCAAAAAAGTGGTTTTTACCATACTTAGGTGGTTAGAATTTGGATTTACGGAAATAATTTGATATAGATGGATGGTCCGACGGTCCCTCGAGCCCGATACAACGTTTTTAGAGTGATCGCGTTGTTGCTTCCGTCTTAAAATGACGTATTTTTAGATTTTTTGGTGATAAACGTCGAAAATGAACAGGGGCCGTATGCTGCCGTAATAAAAAATAAAAATCTCGATTATTCAGTGTTTTTTTTGCTAGCAATCCGTTGTGGCAACCCGTCTCACGATACGTGTAAAGTTTCAGAGTCGAAAAATAAATCCTTCATAGCGAAAACCTGCATACTAGTTTTTTTCAAAAAAGTGGTTTTTACCGTACTTAGGAGGTTAGAATTTGGATTTTCGGAAATATTTTGATATATAGAAGGATGGTCCGACGGTGCCTCGAGCGCGCTACAACGGTTTTAGAGTGATCGCGTTATTGCTTCCGTCTTAAAATGACGTATTATTAGATTTTTTGGTGATAAACGTCGAATATGAATAGGGCCGTGGGCTGCCGTAATGAAAAATAAAAATCTCGATTATTCAGTGTTTTTTTTGCGCGCAATCCGTTGTGGCAACCCGTCTCACGATACGTGTAAAGTTTCAGAGTCGAAAAATAAATCCTTCACAGCGAAAACAAGCATACTAGTTTTTTTCAAAAAAGTGGTTTTTACCGTACTTAGGAGGTTAGAATTTGGATTTTCGGTAATATTTTGATATATAAAGATGGTCTGACGGTCCCTCGAGCCCGCTACAACGTTTTTAGAGTGATCGCGTTTTTGCTTCCGTCTTTAAATGACGTATTTTTAGATTTTTTATTGAAAAACGTCGAAAATGAACATGGGCCGTGGGCTGCTGTAATAAAAAATAAAAATCTGGATTATTCGGTGTTGTTTTGCGCGCAATCCGTTATGCAATCCAGTCTCACGATACGTGTAAAGTTTCAAAGTCGAAAAATAAATCCTTCACAGCGAAAACCTGCATACTAGGTTTTTTCAAAAAAGTGGTTTTTACCGTACTTAGGTGGTTAGAATTTGGATTTTCGGAAATACTTTGATATATAAAGATTGTCTGACGGTCCCTCGAGCCCGCTATAACGTTTTTAGAAAGATCGCGTTTTTGCAACTGCCATAAAAAAACGACATTTTAAATTTTTGATGAAAAACGTCGAAAATGAACAGGGGCCGTATGCTGCCGTAATAAAAAATAAAAATCTGGATTATTCGGTGTTTTTTTGCGCGCAAACCGTTATGCAATCCAGTTTCACGATACGTATAGAGTTTAAGAGTCGAAAAATAAATCCTTCACAGCGAAAACCTGCATACTAGTTTTTTTCAAAAAAGTGGTTTTTACCATACTTAGGTGGTTAGAATTTGGATTTACGGAAATAATTTGATATAGATGGATGGTCCGACGGTCCCTCGAGACCGCTATAACGTTTTTAGAGTGATCGCATTTTTGCTTCCGTTTTAAATGACGTATTTTTAGATTTTTTGTTGAAAAACGTCGAAAATGAACATGGGCCGTGGGCTGCCGTAATAAAAAATAAAAATCTGGATTATTCGGTGTTTTTTTGCGCGCAAACCGTTATGCAATCCAGTCACACGATACGTATAGATTTTCAGAGTCGAAAAATAAATCCTTCACAGCGAAAACCTGCATACTAGGTTTTTTCAAAAAAGTGGTTTTTACCGTACTTAGGTGGTTAGAATTTGGATTTTCGGAAATATTTTGATATATAAAGATGGTCTGACGATCCCTCGAGCCCGCTACAACGTTTTTAGAGTGATCGCGTTTTTGCTTCCGTCTTAAAATGACGTATTATTAGATTTTTTGGTGATAAACGTCGAAAATGAATAGGGCGGTGTGCTGCCGTAATGAAAAATAAAAATCTCGATTATTCAGTGTTTTTTTGCGCGCAATCCGTTATGCAATCCAGTCTCACGATACGTGTAATGTTTCAGAGTCGAAAAATAAATCCTTCACAGCAAAAACCTGCATACTAGTTTTTTTCAAAAAAGTGGTTTTTTCCGTACTTAGGAGGTTAAAATTTCGATTTTTGGAAATATTTTGATACATAAAGATGGTCTGACGGTCCCTCGAGCCCGCTATAACGTTTTTAGAAAGATCGCGTTTTTGCAACTGCCATAAAAAAACGACATTTTAAATTTTTGATGAAAAACGTCGAAAATGAACAGGGGCCGTATGCTGCCGTAATAAAAAATAAAAATCTGGATTATTCGGTGTTTTTTTGCGCGCAAACCGTTATGCAATCCAGTTTCACGATACGTATAGAGATTAAGAGTCGAAAAATAAATCCTTCACAGCGAAAACCTGCATACTAGTTTTTTTCAAAAAAGTGGTTTTACCGTACTTAGGAGGTTAGAATTTGGATTTACGGAAATAATTTGATATAGATGGATGGTCCGACGGTCCCTCGAGACCACTATAACGTTTTTAGAGTGATCGCGTTTTTGCTTCCGTCTTAAAATGACGTATTTTTAGATTTTTTGTTGAAAAACTTCGAAAATGAACATGGGCCGTGGGCTGCCGTAATAAAAAATAAAAATCTGGATTATTCGGTGTTTTTTTGCGCGCAAACCGTTATGCAATCCAGTCACACGATACGTATAGATTTTCAGAGTCGAAAAATAAATCCTTCACAGCGAAAACCTGCATACTAGGTTTTTTCAAAAAAGTGGTTTTTACCGTACTTAGGTGGTTAGAATTTGGATTTTCGGAAATATTTTGATATATAAAGATGGTCTGACGATCCCTCGAGCCCGCTACAACGTTTTTAGAGTGATCGCGTTTTTGCTTCCGTCTTAAAATGACGTATTTTTAGATTTTTTGGTGATAAACGTCGAATATGAATATGGCCGTGGGCTGCCGTAATGAAAAATAAAAATCTCGATTATTCAGTGTTTTTTTTGCTAGCAATCCGTTGTGGCAACCCGTCTCACGATAAGTGTAAAGTTTCAGAGTCGAAAAATAAATCCTTCACAGCGAAAACCTGCATACTAGTTTTTTTCAAAAAAGTGGTTTTTACCGTACTTAGGAGGTTAGAATTTGGATTTTCAGTAATATTTTGATATATAAAGATGGTCTGACGGTCCCTCGAGCCCGATACAACGTTTTTAGAGTGATCGCGTTTTTGCTTCCGTCTTAAAATGACGTATTTTTAGATTTTTTGGTGATAAACGTCGAAAATGAACATGGGCCGTGGGCTGCCGTAATAAAAAATAAAAATCTGGATTATTCGGTGTTTTTTTGCGCGCAAACCGTTATACAATCCAGTCTCACGATACGTATAGAGTTTCAGAGTCGAAAAATAAATCCTTCACAGCGAAAACCTGCATACTAGGTTTTTTCAAAAAAGTGGTTTTTACCGTACTTAGGTGGTTAGAATTTGGATTTACGGAAATAATTTGATATATAAAGATGGTCCGACGGTCCATCGAGACCGCAATAACGTTATTAGAGTGATCGCGTTTTTGCTTCCGTCTTAAAATGACGTATTATTAGATTTTTTGGTGATAAACGTCGAATATGAATAGGGCCGTGGGCTGCCGTAATGAAAAATAAAAATCTCGATTATTCAGTGTTTTTTTTGCGCACAATCCGTTGTGGCAACCCGTCTCACGATACGTGTAAAGTTTCAGAGTCGAAAAATAAATCCTTCACAGCGAAAACAAGCATACTATTTTTTTTCAAAAAAGTGGTTTTTACCGTACTTAGGAGGTTAGAATTTGGATTTTCGGTAATATTTTGATATATAAAGATGGTCTGACGGTCCCTCGAGCCCACTACAACGTTTTTAGAGTGATCGCGTTTTTGCTTCCGTCTTTAAATGACGTATTTTTAGATTTTTTATTGAAAAACGTCGAAAATGAACATGGGCCGTGGGCTGCTGTAATAAAAAATAAAAATCTGGATTATTCGGTGTTTTTTTGCGCGCAATCCGTTATGCAATCCAGTCTCACGATACGTGTAAAGTTTCAAAGTCGAAAAATAAATCCTTCACAGCGAAAACCTGCATACTAGGTTTTTTCAAAAAAGTGGTTTTTACCGTACTTAGGTGGTTAGAATTTGGATTTTCGGAAATACTTTGATATATGAAGATGGTCTGACGGTCCCTCGAGCCCGCTATAACGTTTTTAGAAAGATCGCGTTTTTGCAACTGCCATAAAAAAACGACATTTTAAATTTTTGATGAAAAACGTCGAAAATGAACAGGGGCCGTATGCTGCCGTAATAAAAAATAAAAATCTGGATTATTCGGTGTTTTTTTGCGCGCAAACCGTTATGCAATCCAGTTTCACGATACGTATAGAGTTTAAGAGTCGAAAAATAAATCCTTCACAGCAAAAACCTGCATACTAGTTTTTTTCAAAAAAGTGGTTTTTACCATACTTAGGTGGTTAGAATTTGGATTTACGGAAATAATTTGATATAGATGGATGGTCCGACGGTCCCTCGAGACCGCTATAACGTTTTTAGAGTGATCGCGTTTTTGCTTCCGTTTTAAATGACGTATTTTTAGATTTTTTGTTGAAAAACGTCGAAAATGAACATGGGCCGTGGGCTGCCGTAATAAAAAATAAAAATCTGGATTATTCGGTGTTTTTTTGCGCGCAAACCGTTATGCAATCCAGTCTCACGATACGTGTAATGTTTCAGAGTCGAAAAATAAATCCTTCACAGCGAAAACCTGCATACTAGTTTTTTTCAAAAAAGTGGTTTTACCGTACTTAGGAGGTTAGAATTTGGATTTTCGGAAATATTTTGATATATAAAGATGGTCTGACGATCCCTCGAGCCCGCTACAACGTTTTTAGAGTGATCGCGTTTTTGCTTCCTTAAATGACGTATTTTTAGATTTTTTGGTGATAAACGTCGAAAATGAATAGGGCGGTGTGCTGCCGTAATGAAAAATAAAAATCTCGATTATTCAGTGTTTTTTTGCGCGCAATCCGTTATGCAATCCAGTCTCACGATACGTGTAATGTTTCAGAGTCGAAAAATAAATCCTTCACAGCGAAAACCTGCATACTAGTTTTTTTCAAAAAAGTGGTTTTTTCCGTACTTAGGAGGTTAAAATTTCGATTTTTGGAAATATTTTGATACATAAAGATGGTCTGACGGTCCCTCGAGCCCGCTATAACGTTTTTAGAAAGATCGCGTTTTTGCAACTGCCATAAAAAAACGACATTTTAAATTTTTGTTGAAAAACGTCGAAAATGAACATGGGCCGTGGGCTGCCGTAATAAAAAATAAAAATCTGGATTATTCGGTGTTTTTTTGCGCGCAAACCGTTATGCAATCCAGTCTCACGATACGTGTAATGTTTCAGAGTCGAAAAATAAATCCTTCACAGCGAAAACCTGCATACTAGTTTTTTTCAAAAAAGTGGTTTTACCGTACTTAGGAGGTTAGAATTTGGATTTTCGGAAATATTTTGATATATAAAGATGGTCTGACGATCCCTCGAGCCCGCTACAACGTTTTTAGAGTGATCGCGTTTTTGCTTCCTAAAATGACGTATTTTTAGATTTTTTGGTGATAAACGTCGAAAATGAATAGGGCAGTGTGCTGCCGTAATGAAAAATAAAAATCTCGATTATTCAGTGTTTTTTTTGCGCGCAATCCGTTGTGGCAACCCGTCTCACGATACGTGTAAAGTTTCAGAGTCGAAAAATAAATCCTTCACAGCGAAAACAAGCATACTAGTTTTTTTCAAAAAAGTGGTTTTTACCGTACTTAGGAGGTTAGAATTTGGATTTTCGGTAATATTTTGATATATAAAGATGGTCTGACGGTCCCTCGAGCCCGCTACAACGTTTTTAGAGTGATCGCGTTTTTGCTTCCGTCTTTAAATGACGTATTTTTAGATTTTTTATTGAAAAACGTCGAAAATGAACATGGGCCGTGGGCTGCTGTAATAAAAAATAAAAATCTGGATTATTCGGTGTTTTTTTGCGCGCAATCCGTTATGCAATCCAGTCTCACGATACGTGTAAAGTTTCAAAGTCGAAAAATAAATCCTTCACAGCGAAAACCTGCATACTAGGTTTTTTCAAAAAAGTGGTTTTTACCGTACTTAGGTGGTTAGAATTTGGATTTTCGGAAATACTTTGATATATAAAGATGGTCTGACGGTCCCTCGAGCCCGCTATAACGTTTTTAGAAAGATCGCGTTTTTGCAACTGCCATAAAAAAACGACATTTTAAATTTTTGATTAAAAACGTCGAAAATGAACAGGGGCCGTATGCTGCCGTAATAAAAAATAAAAATCTGGATTATTCGGTGTTTTTTTGCGCGCAAACCGTTATGCAATCCAGTTTCACGATACGTATAGAGTTTAAGAGTCGAAAAATAAATCCTTCAAAGCGAAAACCTGCATACTAGTTTTTTTCAAAAAAGTGGTTTTTACCATACTTAGGTGGTTAGAATTTGGATTTACGGAAATAATTTGATATAGATGGATGGTCCGACGGTCCCTCGAGACCGCTATAACGTTTTTAGAGTGATCGCGTTTTTGCTTCCGTTTTAAATGACGTATTTTTAGATTTTTTGTTGAAAAACGTCGAAAATGAACATGGGCCGTGGGCTGCCGTAATAAAAAATAAAAATCTGGATTATTCGGTGTTTTTTTGCGCGCAAACCGTTATGCAATCCAGTCTCACGATACGTGTAATGTTTCAGAGTCGAAAAATAAATCCTTCACAGCGAAAACCTGCATACTAGTTTTTTTCAAAAAAGTGGTTTTACCGTACTTAGGAGGTTAGAATTTGGATTTTCGGAAATATTTTGATATATAAAGATGGTCTGACGATCCCTTGAGCCCGCTACAACGTTTTTAGAGTGATCGCGTTTTTGCTTCCTAAAATGACGTATTTTTAGATTTTTTGGTGATAAACGTCGAAAATGAATAGGGCGGTGTGCTGCCGTAATGAAAAATAAAAATCTCGATTATTCAGTGTTTTTTTGCGCGCAATCCGTTATGCAATCCAGTCTCACGATACGTGTAATGTTTCAGAGTCGAAAAATAAATCCTTCACAGCGAAAACCTGCATACTAGTTTTTTTCAAAAAAGTGGTTTTTTCCGTACTTAGGAGGTTAAAATTTCGATTTTTGGAAATATTTTGATACATAAAGATGGTCTGACGGTCCCTCGAGCCCGCTATAACGTTTTTAGAAAGATCGCGTTTTTGCAACTGCCATAAAAAAACGACATTTTAAATTTTTGATGAAAAACGTCGAAAATGAACATGGGCCGTGGGCTGCCGTAATAAAAAATAAAAATCTGGATTATTCGGTGTTTTTTTGCGCGCAAACCGTTATACAATCCAGTCTCACGATACGTATAGAGTTTCAGAGTCGAAAAATAAATCCTTCACAGCGAAAACCTGCATACTAGGTTTTTTCAAAAAAGTGGTTTTTACCGTACTTAGGTGGTTAGAATTTGGATTTACGGAAATAATTTGATATATAAAGATGGTCCGACGGTCCATCGAGACCGCTATAACGTTATTAGAGTGATCGCGTTTTTGCTTCCGTCTTAAAATGACGTATTTTTAGATTTTTTGTTGAAAAACGTCGAAAATGAACATGGGCCGTGGGCTGCCGTAATAAAAAATAAAAATCTGGATTATTCGGTGTTTTTTTGCGCGCAAACCGTTATGCAATCCAGTCACACGATACGTATAGATTTTCAGAGTCGAAAAATAAATCCTTCACAGCGAAAACCTGCATACTAGTTTTTTTCAAAAAAGTGGTTTTTACCGTACTTAGGAGGTTAGAATTTGGATTTTCAGTAATATTTTGATATATAAAGATGGTCTGACGGTCCCTCGAGCCCGATACAACGTTTTTAGAGTGATCGCGCTTTTGCTTCCGTCTTAAAATGACGTATTTTTAGATTTTTTGGTGATAAACGTCGAAAATGAACAGGGGCCGTATGCTGCCGTAATAAAAAATAAAAATCTCGATTATTCAGTGTTTTTTTTGCTAGCAATCCGTTGTGGCAACCCGTCTCACGATACGTGTAAAGTTTCAGAGTCGAAAAATAAATCCTTCATAGCGAAAACCTGCATACTAGTTTTTTTCAAAAAAGTGGTTTTTACCGTACTTAGTAGGTTAGAATTTGGATTTTCGGAAATATTTTGATATATAAAGATGGTCTGACGATCCCTCGAGCCCGCTACAACGTTTTTAGAGTGATCGCGTTTTTGCTTCCGTCTTAAAATGACGTATTTTTAGATTTTTTGGTGATAAACATCGAAAATGAACATGGGCCGTGGGCTGCCGTAATAAAAAATAAAAATCTGGATTATTCGGTGTTTTTTTGCGCGCAAACCGTTATGCAATCCAGTCTCACGATACGTGTAAAGTTTCAGAGTCGAAAAATAAATCCTTCACAGCGAAAACCTGCATACTAGGTTTTTCAAAAAAGTGGTTTTTACCGTACTTAGGTGGTTAGAATTTGGATTTACGGAAATAATTTGATATATAAAGATGGTCCGACGGTCCATCGAGACCGCTATAACGTTATTAGAGTGATCGCGTTTTTGCTTCCGTCTTAAAATGACGTATTTTTAGATTTTTTGTTGAAAAACGTCGAAAATGAACATGGGCCGTGGGCTGCCGTAATAAAAAATAAAAATCTGGATTATTCGGTGTTTTTTTGCGCGCAAACCGTTATGCAATCCAGTCACACGATACGTATAGATTTTCAGAGTCGAAAAATAAATCCTTCACAGCGAAAACCTGCATACTATGTTTTTTCAAAAAAGTGGTTTTTACCGTACTTAGGTGGTTAGAATTTGGATTTACGGAAATAATTTGATATAGATGGATGGTCCGACGGTCCCTCGAGACCACTATAACGTTTTTAGAGTGATCGCGTTTTTGCTTCCGTCTTAAAATGACATATTTTTAGATTTTTTGTTGAAAAAATTCGAAAATGAACATGGGCCGTGGGCTGCCGTAATAAAAAATAAAAATCTGAATTATTCGGTGTTTTTTTGCGCGCAAACCGTTATGCAATCCAGTCTCACGATACGTGTAATGTTTCAGAGTCGAAAAATAAATCCTTCACAGCGAAAACCTGCATACTAGTTTTTTTCAAAAAAGTGGTTTTTACCGTACTTAGGAGGTTAGAATTTGGATTTTTGGAAATATTTTGATATATAGAAGGATGGTCCGACGGTGCCTCGAGCGCGCTACAACGGTTTTAGAGTGATCGCGTTATTGCTTCCGTCTTAAAATGACGTATTATTAGATTTTTTGGTGATAAACGTCGAATATGAATAGGGCCGTGGGCTGCCGTAATGAAAAATAAAAATCTCGATTATTCAGTGTTTTTTTTGCGCGCAATCCGTTGTGGCAACCCGTCTCACGATACGTGTAAAGTTTCAGAGTCGAAAAATAAATCCTTCACAGCGAAAACAAGCATACTAGTTTTTTTCAAAAAAGTGGTTTTTACCGTACTTAGGAGGTTAGAATTTGGATTTTCGGTAATATTTTGATATATAAAGATGGTCTGACGGTCCCTCGAGCCCGCTACAACGTTTTTAGAGTGATCGCGTTTTTGCTTCCGTCTTTAAATGACGTATTTTTAGATTTTTTATTGAAAAACGTCGAAAATGAACATGGGCCGTGGGCTGCTGTAATAAAAAATAAAAATCTGAATTATTCGGTGTTTTTTTGCGCGCAAACCGTTATGCAATCCAGTCTCACGATACGTGTAATGTTTCAGAGTCGAAAAATAAATCCTTCACAGCGAAAACCTGCATACTAGTTTTTTTCAAAAAAGTGGTTTTTACCGTACTTAGGAGGTTAGAATTTGGATTTTTGGAAATATTTTGATATATAGAAGGATGGTCCGACGGTGCCTCGAGCGCGCTACAACGGTTTTAGAGTGATCGCGTTATTGCTTCCGTCTTAAAATGACGTATTATTAGATTTTTTGGTGATAAACGTCGAATATGAATAGGGCCGTGGGCTGCCGTAATGAAAAATAAAAATCTCGATTATTCAGTGTTTTTTTTGCGCGCAATCCGTTGTGGCAACCCGTCTCACGATACGTGTAAAGTTTCAGAGTCGAAAAATAAATCCTTCACAGCGAAAACAAGCATACTAGTTTTTTTCAAAAAAGTGGTTTTTACCGTACTTAGGAGGTTAGAATTTGGATTTTCGGAAATACTTTGATATATAAAGATGGTCTGACGGTCCCTCGAGCCCGCTATAACGTTTTTAGAAAGATCGCGTTTTTGCAACTGCCATAAAAAAACGACATTTTAAATTTTTGATGAAAAACGTCGAAAATGAACAGGGGCCGTATGCTGCCGTAATAAAAAATAAAAATCTGGATTATTCGGTGTTTTTTTGCGCGCAAACCGTTATGCAATCCAGTTTCACGATACGTATAGAGTTTAAGAGTCGAAAAATAAATCCTTCACAGCGAAAACCTGCATACTAGTTTTTTTCAAAAAAGTGGTTTTTACCATACTTAGGTGGTTAGAATTTGGATTTACGGAAATAATTTGATATAGATGGATGGTCCGACGGTCCCTCGAGACCGCTATAACGTTTTTAGAGTGATCGCGTTTTTGCTTCCGTTTTAAATGACGTATTTTTAGATTTTTTGTTGAAAAACGTCGAAAATGAACATGGGCCGTGGGCTGCAGTGATAAAAAATAAAAATCTGGATTATTCAGTGTTTTTTTGCGCGCAAACCGTTATGCAATCCAGTCACATGATACGTATAGATTTTCAGAGTCGAAAAATAAATCCTTCACAGCGAAAACCTGCATACTAGTTTTTTTCAAAAAAGTGGTTTTTACCGTATTAGGAGGTTAGAATTTGGATTTTCAGTAATATTTTGATATATAAAGTTGGTCTGACGGTCCCTCGAGCCCGATACAACGTTTTTAGAGTGATCGCGTTGTTGCTTCCGTCTTAAAATGACGTATTTTTAGATTTTTTGGTGATAAACGTCGAAAATGAACAGGGGCCGTATGCTGCCGTAATAAAAAATAAAAATCTCGATTATTCAGTGTTTTTTTTGCTAGCAATCCGTTGTGGCAACCCGTCTCACGATACGTGTAAAGTTTCAGAGTCGAAAAATAAATCCTTCATAGCGAAAACCTGCATACTAGTTTTTTTCAAAAAAGTGGTTTTTACCGTACTTAGGAGGTTAGAATTTGGATTTTCGGAAATATTTTGATATATAGAAGGATGGTCCGACGGTGCCTCGAGCGCGCTACAACGGTTTTAGAGTGATCGCGTTATTGCTTCCGTCTTAAAATGACGTATTATTAGATTTTTTGGTGATAAACGTCGAATATGAATAGGGCCGTGGGCTGCCGTAATGAAAAATAAAAATCTCGATTATTCAGTGTTTTTTTTGCGCGCAATCCGTTGTGGCAACCCGTCTCACGATACGTGTAAAGTTTCAGAGTCGAAAAATAAATCCTTCACAGCGAAAACAAGCATACTAGTTTTTTTCAAAAAAGTGGTTTTTACCGTACTTAGGAGGTTAGAATTTGGATTTTCGGTAATATTTTGATATATAAAGATGGTCTGACGGTCCCTCGAGCCCGCTACAACGTTTTTAGAGTGATCGCGTTTTTGCTTCCGTCTTTAAATGACGTATTTTTAGATTTTTTATTGAAAAACGTCGAAAATGAACATGGGCCGTGGGCTGCTGTAATAAAAAATAAAAATCTGGATTATTCGGTGTTTTTTTGCGCGCAATCCGTTATGCAATCCAGTCTCACGATACGTGTAAAGTTTCAAAGTCGAAAAATAAATCCTTCACAGCGAAAACCTGCATACTAGGTTTTTTCAAAAAAGTGGTTTTTACCGTACTTAGGTGGTTAGAATTTGGATATTCGGAAATACTTTGATATATAAAGATGGTCTGACGGTCCCTCGAACCCGCTATAACGTTTTTAGAAAGATCGCGTTTTTGCAACTGCCATAAAAAAACGACATTTTAAATTTTTGATGAAAAACGTCGAAAATGAACAGGGGCCGTATGCTGCCGTAATAAAAAATAAAAATCTGGATTATTCGGTGTTTTTTTGCGCGCAAACCGTTATGCAATCCAGTTTCACGATACGTATAGAGTTTAAGAGTCAAAAAATAAATCCTTCACAGCGAAAACCTGCATACTAGTTTTTTTCAAAAAAGTGGTTTTTACCATACTTAGGTGGTTAGAATTTGGATTTACGGAAATAATTTGATATAGATGGATGGTCCGACGGTCCCTCGAGACCGCTATAACGTTTTTAGAGTGATCGCGTTTTTGCTTCCGTTTTAAATGACGTATTTTTAGATTTTTTGTTGAAAAACGTCGAAAATGAACATGGGCCGTGGGCTGCCGTGATAAAAAATAAAAATCTGGATTATTCGGTGTTTTTTTGCGCGCAAACCGTTATGCAATCCAGTCACATGATACGTATAGATTTTCAGAGTCGAAAAATAAATCCTTCACAGCGAAAACCTGCATACTAGTTTTTTTCAAAAAAGTGGTTTTTACCGTATTAGGAGGTTAGAATTTGGATTTTCAGTAATATTTTGATATATAAAGATGGTCTGACGGTCCCTCGAGCCCGATACAACGTTTTTAGAGTGATCGCGTTGTTGCTTCCGTCTTAAAATGACGTATTTTTAGATTTTTTGGTGATAAACGTCGAAAATGAACAGGGGCCGTATGCTGCCGTAATAAAAAATAAAAATCTCGATTATTCAGTGTTTTTTTTGCTAGCAATCCGTTGTGGCAACCCGTCTCACGATACGTGTAAAGTTTCAGAGTCGAAAAATAAATCCTTCATAGCGAAAACCTGCATACTAGTTTTTTTCAAAAAAGTGGTTTTTACCGTACTTAGGAGGTTAGAATTTGGATTTTCGGAAATATTTTGATATATAAAGATGGTCTGACGATCCCTCGAGCCCGCTACAACGTTTTTAGAGTGATCGCGTGTTTGCTTCCGTCTTAAAATGACGTATTTTTAGATTTTTTGTTGAAAAAATTCGAAAATGAACATGGGCCGTGGGCTGCCGTAATAAAAAATAAAAATCTGGATTATTCGGTGTTTTTTTGCGCGCAAACCGTTATGCAATCCAGTCTCACGATACGTGTAATGTTTCAGAGTCGAAAAATAAATCCTTCACAGCGAAAACCTGCATACTAGTTTTTTTCAAAAAAGTGGTTTTTACCGTACTTAGGAGGTTAGAATTTGGATTTTTGGAAATATTTTGATATATAGAAGGATGGTCCGACGGTGCCTCGAGCGCGCTACAACGGTTTTAGAGTGATCGCGTTATTGCTTCCGTCTTAAAATGACGTATTATTAGATTTTTTGGTGATAAACGTCGAATATGAATAGGGCCGTGGGCTGCCGTAATGAAAAATAAAAATCTCGATTATTCAGTGTTTTTTTTGCGCGCAATCCGTTGTGGCAACCCGTCTCACGATACGTGTAAAGTTTCAGAGTCGAAAAATAAATCCTTCACAGCGAAAACAAGCATACTAGTTTTTTTCAAAAAAGTGGTTTTTACCGTACTTAGGAGGTTAGAATTTGGATTTTCGGTAATATTTTGATATATAAAGATGGTCTGACGGTCCCTCGAGCCCGCTACAACGTTTTTAGAGTGATCGCGTTTTTGCTTCCGTCTTTAAATGACGTATTTTTAGATTTTTTGTTGAAAAACGTCGAAAATGAACATGGGCCGTGGGCTGCCGTGATAAAAAATAAAAATCTGGATTATTCGGTGTTTTTTTGCGCGCAAACCGTTATGCAATCCAGTCACATGATACGTATAGATTTTCAGAGTCGAAAAATAAATCCTTCACAGCGAAAACCTGCATACTAGTTTTTTTCAAAAAAGTGGTTTTTACCGTATTAGGAGGTTAGAATTTGGATTTTCAGTAATATTTTGATATATAAAGTTGGTCTGACGGTCCCTCGAGCCCGATACAACGTTTTTAGAGTGATCGCGTTGTTGCTTCCGTCTTAAAATGACGTATTTTTAGATTTTTTGGTGATAAACGTCGAAAATGAACAGGGGCCGTATGCTGCCGTAATAAAAAATAAAAATCTCGATTATTCAGTGTTTTTTTTGCTAGCAATCCGTTGTGGCAACCCGTCTCACGATACGTGTAAAGTTTCAGAGTCGAAAAATAAATCCTTCATAGCGAAAACCTGCATACTAGTTTTTTTCAAAAAAGTGGTTTTTACCGTACTTAGGAGGTTAGAATTTGGATTTTCGGAAATATTTTGATATATAGAAGGATGGTCCGACGGTGCCTCGAGCGCGCTACAACGGTTTTAGAGTGATCGCGTTATTGCTTCCGTCTTAAAATGACGTATTATTAGATTTTTTGGTGATAAACGTCGAATATGAATAGGGCCGTGGGCTGCCGTAATGAAAAATAAAAATCTCGATTATTCAGTGTTTTTTTTGCGCGCAATCCGTTGTGGCAACCCGTCTCACGATACGTGTAAAGTTTCAGAGTCGAAAAATAAATCCTTCACAGCGAAAACAAGCATACTAGTTTTTTTCAAAAAAGTGGTTTTTACCGTACTTAGGAGGTTAGAATTTGGATTTTCGGTAATATTTTGATATATAAAGATGGTCTGACGGTCCCTCGAGCCCGCTACAACGTTTTTAGAGTGATCGCGTTTTTGCTTCCGTCTTTAAATGACGTATTTTTAGATTTTTTATTGAAAAACGTCGAAAATGAACATGGGCCGTGGGCTGCTGTAATAAAAAATAAAAATCTGGATTATTCGGTGTTTTTTTGCGCGCAATCCGTTATGCAATCCAGTCTCACGATACGTGTAAAGTTTCAAAGTCGAAAAATAAATCCTTCACAGCGAAAACCTGCATACTAGGTTTTTTCAAAAAAGTGGTTTTTACCGTACTTAGGTGGTTAGAATTTGGATATTCGGAAATACTTTGATATATAAAGATGGTCTGACGGTCCCTCGAACCCGCTATAACGTTTTTAGAAAGATCGCGTTTTTGCAACTGCCATAAAAAAACGACATTTTAAATTTTTGATGAAAAACGTCGAAAATGAACAGGGGCCGTATGCTGCCGTAATAAAAAATAAAAATCTGGATTATTCGGTGTTTTTTTGCGCGCAAACCGTTATGCAATCCAGTTTCACGATACGTATAGAGTTTAAGAGTCAAAAAATAAATCCTTCACAGCGAAAACCTGCATACTAGTTTTTTTCAAAAAAGTGGTTTTTACCATACTTAGGTGGTTAGAATTTGGATTTACGGAAATAATTTGATATAGATGGATGGTCCGACGGTCCCTCGAGACCGCTATAACGTTTTTAGAGTGATCGCGTTTTTGCTTCCGTTTTAAATGACGTATTTTTAGATTTTTTGTTGAAAAACGTCGAAAATGAACATGGGCCGTGGGCTGCCGTGATAAAAAATAAAAATCTGGATTATTCGGTGTTTTTTTGCGCGCAAACCGTTATGCAATCCAGTCACATGATACGTATAGATTTTCAGAGTCGAAAAATAAATCCTTCACAGCGAAAACCTGCATACTAGTTTTTTTCAAAAAAGTGGTTTTTACCGTATTAGGAGGTTAGAATTTGGATTTTCAGTAATATTTTGATATATAAAGATGGTCTGACGGTCCCTCGAGCCCGATACAACGTTTTTAGAGTGATCGCGTTGTTGCTTCCGTCTTAAAATGACGTATTTTTAGATTTTTTGGTGATAAACGTCGAAAATGAACAGGGGCCGTATGCTGCCGTAATAAAAAATAAAAATCTCGATTATTCAGTGTTTTTTTTGCTAGCAATCCGTTGTGGCAACCCGTCTCACGATACGTGTAAAGTTTCAGAGTCGAAAAATAAATCCTTCATAGCGAAAACCTGCATACTAGTTTTTTTCAAAAAAGTGGTTTTTACCGTACTTAGGAGGTTAGAATTTGGATTTTCGGAAATATTTTGATATATAAAGATGGTCTGACGATCCCTCGAGCCCGCTACAACGTTTTTAGAGTGATCGCGTGTTTGCTTCCGTCTTAAAATGACGTATTTTTAGATTTTTTGTTGAAAAAATTCGAAAATGAACATGGGCCGTGGGCTGCCGTAATAAAAAATAAAAATCTGGATTATTCGGTGTTTTTTTGCGCGCAAACCGTTATGCAATCCAGTCTCACGATACGTGTAATGTTTCAGAGTCGAAAAATAAATCCTTCACAGCGAAAACCTGCATACTAGTTTTTTTCAAAAAAGTGGTTTTTACCGTACTTAGGAGGTTAGAATTTGGATTTTTGGAAATATTTTGATATATAGAAGGATGGTCCGACGGTGCCTCGAGCGCGCTACAACGGTTTTAGAGTGATCGCGTTATTGCTTCCGTCTTAAAATGACGTATTATTAGATTTTTTGGTGATAAACGTCGAATATGAATAGGGCCGTGGGCTGCCGTAATGAAAAATAAAAATCTCGATTATTCAGTGTTTTTTTTGCGCGCAATCCGTTGTGGCAACCCGTCTCACGATACGTGTAAAGTTTCAGAGTCGAAAAATAAATCCTTCACAGCGAAAACAAGCATACTAGTTTTTTTCAAAAAAGTGGTTTTTACCGTACTTAGGAGGTTAGAATTTGGATTTTCGGTAATATTTTGATATATAAAGATGGTCTGACGGTCCCTCGAGCCCGCTACAACGTTTTTAGAGTGATCGCGTTTTTGCTTCCGTCTTTAAATGACGTATTTTTAGATTTTTTGTTGAAAAACGTCGAAAATGAACATGGGCCGTGTGCTGCTGTAATAAAAAATAAAAATCTGGATTATTCGGTGTTTTTTTGCGCGCAATCCGTTATGCAATCCAGTCTCACGATACGTGTAAAGTTTCAAAGTCGAAAAATAAATCCTTCACAGCGAAAACCTGCATACTAGGTTTTTTCAAAAAAGTGGTTTTTACCGTACTTAGGTGGTTAGAATTTGGATTTTCGGAAATACTTTGATATATAAAGATGGTCTGACGGTCCCTCGAGCCCGCTATAACGTTTTTAGAAAGATCGCGTTTTTGCAACTGCCATAAAAAAACGACATTTTAAATTTTTGATGAAAAACGTCGAAAATGAATAGGGCCGTGGGCTGCCGTAATGAAAAATAAAAATCTCGATTATTCGGTGTTTTTTTGCGCGCAAACCGTTATGCAATCCAGTTTCACGATACGTATAGAGTTTAAGAGTCGAAAAATAAATCCTTCACAGCGAAAACCTGCATACTAGTTTTTTTCAAAAAAGTGGTTTTTACCATACTTAGGTGGTTAGAATTTGGATTTACGGACATAATTTGATATAGATGGATGGTCCGACGGTCCCTCGAGACCGCTATAACGTTTTTAGAGTGATCGCGTTTTTGCTTCCGTTTTAAATGACGTATTTTTAGATTTTTTGTTGAAAAACGTCGAAAATGAACATGGGCCGTGGGCTGCCGTGATAAAAAATAAAAATCTGGATTATTCGGTGTTTTTTTGCGCGCAAACCGTTATGCAATCCAGTCACATGATACGTATAGATTTTCAGAGTCGAAAAATAAATCCTTCACAGCGAAAACCTGCATACTAGTTTTTTTCAAAAAAGTGGTTTTTACCGTATTAGGAGGTTAGAATTTGGATTTTCAGTAATATTTTGATATATAAAGATGGTCTGACGGTCCCTCGAGCCCGATACAACGTTTTTAGAGTGATCGCGTTGTTGCTTCCGTCTTAAAATGACGTATTTTTAGATTTTTTGGTGATAAACGTCGAAAATGAACAGGGGCCGTATGCTGCCGTAATAAAAAATAAGAATCTCGATTATTCAGTGTTTTTTTTGCTAGCAATCCGTTGTGGCAACCCGTCTCACGATACGTGTAAAGTTTCAGAGTCGAAAAATAAATCCTTCATAGCGAAAACCTGCATACTAGTTTTTTTCAAAAAAGTGGTTTTTACCGTACTTAGGAGGTTAGAATTTGGATTTTCGGAAATATTTTGATATATAAAGATGGTCTGACGATCCCTCGAGCCCGCTACAACGTTTTTAGAGTGATCGCGTTTTTGCTTCCGTCTTAAAATGACGTATTTTTAGATTTTTTGTTGAAAAACGTCGAAAATGAACATGGGCCGTGTGCTGCTGTAATAAAAAATAAAAATCTGGATTATTCGGTGTTTTTTTGCGCGCAATCCGTTATGCAATCCAGTCTCACGATACGTGTAAAGTTTCAAAGTCGAAAAATAAATCCTTCACAGCGAAAACCTGCATACTAGGTTTTTTCAAAAAAGTGGTTTTTACCGTACTTAGGTGGTTAGAATTTGGATTTTCGGAAATACTTTGATATATAAAGATGGTCTGACGGTCCCTCGAGCCCGCTATAACGTTTTTAGAAAGATCGCGTTTTTGCAACTGCCATAAAAAAACGACATTTTAAATTTTTGATGAAAAACGTCGAAAATGAATAGGGCCGTGGGCTGCCGTAATGAAAAATAAAAATCTCGATTATTCGGTGTTTTTTTGCGCGCAAACCGTTATGCAATCCAGTTTCACGATACGTATAGAGTTTAAGAGTCGAAAAATAAATCCTTCACAGCGAAAACCTGCATACTAGTTTTTTTCAAAAAAGTGGTTTTTACCATACTTAGGTGGTTAGAATTTGGATTTACGGAAATAATTTGATATAGATGGATGGTCCGACGGTCCCTCGAGACCGCTATAACGTTTTTAGAGTGATCGCGTTTTTGCTTCCGTTTTAAATGACGTATTTTTAGATTTTTTGTTGAAAAACGTCGAAAATGAACATGGGCCGTGGGCTGCCGTGATAAAAAATAAAAATCTGGATTATTCGGTGTTTTTTTGCGCGCAAACCGTTATGCAATCCAGTCACATGATACGTATAGATTTTCAGAGTCGAAAAATAAATCCTTCACAGCGAAAACCTGCATACTAGTTTTTTTCAAAAAAGTGGTTTTTACCGTATTAGGAGGTTAGAATTTGGATTTTCAGTAATATTTTGATATATAAAGATGGTCTGACGGTCCCTCGAGCCCGATACAACGTTTTTAGAGTGATCGCGTTGTTGCTTCCGTCTTAAAATGACGTATTTTTAGATTTTTTGGTGATAAACGTCGAAAATGAACAGGGGCCGTATGCTGCCGTAATAAAAAATAAGAATCTCGATTATTCAGTGTTTTTTTTGCTAGCAATCCGTTGTGGCAACCCGTCTCACGATACGTGTAAAGTTTCAGAGTCGAAAAATAAATCCTTCATAGCGAAAACCTGCATACTAGTTTTTTTCAAAAAAGTGGTTTTTACCGTACTTAGGAGGTTAGAATTTGGATTTTCGGAAATATTTTGATATATAAAGATGGTCTGACGATCCCTCGAGCCCGCTACAACGTTTTTAGAGTGATCGCGTTTTTGCTTCCGTCTTAAAATGACGTATTTTTAGATTTTTTGGTGATAAACGTCGAAAACGAACATGGGCCGTGGGCTGCCGTAATAAAAAATAAAAATCTGGATTATTCGGTGTTTTTTTGCGCGCAAACCGTTATACAATCCAGTCTCACGATACGTATAGAGTTTCAGAGTCGAAAAATAAATCCTTCACAGCGAAAACCTGCATACTAGGTTTTTTCAAAAAAGTGGTTTTTACCGTACTTAGGAGGTTAGAATTTGGATTTTCAGTAATATTTTGATATATAAAGATGGTCTGACGGTCCCTCGAGCCCGATACAACGTTTTTAAAGTGATCGCGTTTTTGCTTCCGTCTTAAAATGACGTATTTTTAGATTTTTTGGTGATAAACGTCGAAAATGAATAGGGCCGTGGGCCGCCGTAATAAAAAATAAAAATCTCGATTATTCAGTGTTTTTTTGCGCGCAATCCGTTATGCAATCCAGTCTCACGATACGTGTAAAGTTTCAGAGTCGAAAAATAAATCCTTCACAGCGAAAACCTGCATACTAGTTTTTTCAAAAAAGTGGTTTTTACCGTACTTAGGTGGTTAGAATTTGGATTTTCGGAAATATTTTGATATATAAATATGGTCTGACGTTCCCTCGAGCGCGCTACAACGGTTTTAGAGTGATCGCATTAATGCTTCCGTCTTAAAATGACGTATTTTTACATTTTTGGGTGATAAACGTCGAAAATGAACAGGGGCCGTGGGCTGCCGTAATGAAAAATAAAAATCTCGATTATTCAGTGTTTTTTTTGCGCGCAATCCGTTATGCAATCCAGTCTCACGATACGTGTAAAGTTTCAGAGTCGAAAAATAAATCCTTCACAGCGAAAACCTGCATACTAGTTTTTTTCAAAAAAGTGGTTTTTACCGTACTTAGGAGGTTAGAATTTGGATTTTCGGAAATAATTTGATATAGAAGGATGGTCCGACGGTCCCTCAGGCCCGCTATAACGTTTTTAGAGTGATCGCGTTTTTGCTTCCGTCTTAAAATGACGTATTTTTAGATTTTTTGTTGATAAACGTCGAAAACGAACATGGGCCGTGGGCTGCCGTAATAAAAAATAAAAATCTGGATTATTCGGTGTTTTTTTGCGCGCAAACCGTTATACAATCCAGTCTCACGATACGTATAGAGTTTCAGAGTCGAAAAATAAATCCTTCACAGCGAAAACCTGCATACTAGGTTTTTTCAAAAAAGTGGTTTTTACCGTACTTAGGAGGTTAGAATTTGGATTTTCAGTAATATTTTGATATATAAAGATGGTCTGACGGTCCCTCGAGCCCGATACAACGTTTTTAAAGTGATCGCGTTTTTGCTTCCGTCTTAAAATGACGTATTTTTAGATTTTTTGGTGATAAACGTCGAAAATGAATAGGGCCGTGGGCCGCCGTAATAAAAAATAAAAATCTCGATTATTCAGTGTTTTTTTGCGCGCAATCCGTTATGCAATCCAGTCTCACGATACGTGTAAAGTTTCAGAGTCGAAAAATAAATCCTTCACAGCGAAAACCTGCATACTAGTTTTTTCAAAAAAGTGGTTTTTACCGTACTTAGGTGGTTAGAATTTGGATTTTCGGAAATATTTTGATATATAAATATGGTCTGACGTTCCCTCGAGCGCGCTACAACGGTTTTAGAGTGATCGCATTAATGCTTCCGTCTTAAAATGACGTATTTTTACATTTTTGGGTGATAAACGTCGAAAATGAACAGGGGCCGTGGGCTGCCGTAATGAAAAATAAAAATCTCGATTATTCAGTGTTTTTTTTGCGCGCAATCCGTTATGCAATCCAGTCTCACGATACGTGTAAAGTTTCAGAGTCGAAAAATAAATCCTTCACAGCGAAAACCTGCATACTAGTTTTTTTCAAAAAAGTGGTTTTTACCGTACTTAGGAGGTTAGAATTTGGATTTTCGGAAATAATTTGATATAGAAGGATGGTCCGACGGTCCCTCAGGCCCGCTATAACGTTTTTAGAGTGATCGCGTTTTTGCTTCAGTCTTAAAATAACGTATTTTTAGATTTTTTGTTGAAAAACGTCGAAAATGAACAGGGGCCGTGGGCTGCCGTAATAAAAATTAAAAATCTGGATTATTCGGTGTTTTTTTGCGCGCAAACCGTTATGCAATCCAGTCTCACGATACGTATAGAGTTTCAGAGTCGAAAAATAAATCCTTCACAGCGAAAACCTGCATACTAGTTTTTTTCAAAAAAGTGGTTTTTACCGTACTTAGGAGGTTAGAATTTGGATTTTCGGAAATATTTTGATATATAAAGATGGTCTGACGATCCCTCGAGCCCGCTACAACGTTTTTAGAGTGATCGCGTTTTTGCTTTCGTCTTAAAATGACGTATTTTTAGATTTTTTGGTGATAAACGTCGAAAATGAATAGGGCCGTGGGCTGCCGTAATGAAAAATAAAAATCTCGATTATTCAGTGTTTTTTTTCGCGCAATCCGTTGTGGCAACCCGTCTCACGATACGTGTAAAGTTTCAGAGTCGAAAAATAAATCCTTCATAGCGAAAACCTGCATACTAGTTTTTTTCAAAAAAGTGGTTTTTACCGTACTTAGGAGGTTAGAATTTGGATTTTCTGAAATATTTTGATATATAAAGATGGTCTGACGATCCCTCGAGCCCGCTACAACGTTTTTAGAGTGATCGCGTTTTTGCTTCCGTCTTAAAACGACGTATTTTTAGATTTTTTGGTGATAAACGTCGAAAATGAATAGGGCCGTGGGCTGCCGTAATGAAAAATAAAAATCTCGATTATTCAGTGTTTTTTTGCGCGCAAACCGTTATGCAATCCAGTCTCACGATACGTGTAAAGTTTCAGAGTCGAAAAATAAATCCTTCACAGCGAAAACCTGCATACTAGGTTTTTCAAAAAAGTGGTTTTTACCGTACTTAGGTGGTTAGAATTTGGATTTACGGAAATAATTTGATATATAAAGATGGTCCGACGGTCCATCGAGACCGCTATAACGTTATTAGAGTGATCGCGTTTTTGCTTCCGTCTTAAAATGACGTATTTTTAGATTTTTTGTTGAAAAACGTCGAAAATGAACATGGGCCGTGGGCTGCCGTAATAAAAAATAAAAATCTGGATTATTCGGTGTTTTTTTGCGCGCAAACCGTTATGCAATCCAGTCACACGATACGTATAGATTTTCAGAGTCGAAAAATAAATCCTTCACAGCGAAAACCTGCATACTATGTTTTTTCAAAAAAGTGGTTTTTACCGTACTTAGGTGGTTAGAATTTGGATTTACGGAAATAATTTGATATAGATGGATGGTCCGACGGTCCCTCGAGACCACTATAACGTTTTAGAGTGATCGCGTTTTTGCTTCCGTCTTAAAATGACGTATTTTTAGATTTTTTGTTGAAAAAATTCGAAAATGAACATGGGCCGTGGGCTGCCGTAATAAAAAATAAAAATCTGAATTATTCGGTGTTTTTTTGCGCGCAAACCGTTATGCAATCCAGTCTCACGATACGTGTAATGTTTCAGAGTCGAAAAATAAATCCTTCACAGCGAAAACCTGCATACTAGTTTTTTTCAAAAAAGTGGTTTTTACCGTACTTAGGAGGTTAGAATTTGGATTTTCGGAAATATTTTGATATATAAAGATGGTCTGACGATCCCTCGAGCCCGCTACAACGTTTTTAGAGTGATCGCGTTTTTGCTTCCGTCTTAAAATGACGTATTTTTAGATTTTTTGTTGAAAAAATTCGAAAATGAACATGGGCCGTGGGCTGCCGTAATAAAAAATAAAAATCTGGATTATTCGGTGTTTTTTTGCGCGCAAACCGTTATGCAATCCAGTCTCACGATACGTGTAATGTTTCAGAGTCGAAAAATAAATCCTTCACAGCGAAAACCTGCATACTAGTTTTTTTCAAAAAAGTGGTTTTTACCGTACTTAGGAGGTTAGAATTTGGATTTTCGGTAATATTTTGATATATAAAGATGGTCTGACGGTCCCTCGAGCCCGCTACAACGTTTTTAGAGTGATCGCGTTTTTGCTTCCGTCTTTAAATGACGTATTTTTAGATTTTTTGTTGAAAAACGTCGAAAATGAACATGGGCCGTGTGCTGCTGTAATAAAAAATAAAAATCTGGATTATTCGGTGTTTTTTTGCGCGCAATCCGTTATGCAATCCAGTCTCACGATACGTGTAAAGTTTCAAAGTCGAAAAATAAATCCTTCACAGCGAAAACCTGCATACTAGGTTTTTTCAAAAAAGTGGTTTTTACCGTACTTAGGTGGTTAGAATTTGGATTTTCGGAAATACTTTGATATATAAAGATGGTCTGACGGTCCCTCGAGCCCGCTATAACGTTTTTAGAAAGATCGCGTTTTTGCAACTGCCATAAAAAAACAACATTTTAAATTTTTGATGAAAAACGTCGAAAATGAACAGGGGCCGTATGCTGCCGTAATAAAAAATAAAAATCTGGATTATTCGGTGTTTTTTTGCGCGCAAACCGTTATGCAATCCAGTTTCACGATACGTATAGAGTTTAAGAGTCGAAAAATAAATCCTTCACAGCGAAAACCTGCATACTAGTTTTTTTCAAAAAAGTGGTTTTTACCATACTTAGGTGGTTAGAATTTGGATTTACGGAAATAATTTGATATAGATGGATGGTCCGACGGTCCCTCGAGACCGCTATAACGTTTTTAGAGTGATCGCGTTTTTGCTTCCGTTTTAAATGACGTATTTTTAGATTTTTTGTTGAAAAACGTCGAAAATGAACATGGGCCGTGGGCTGCCGTGATAAAAAATAAAAATCTGGATTATTCGGTGTTTTTTTGCGCGCAAACCGTTATGCAATCCAGTCACATGATACGTATAGATTTTCAGAGTCGAAAAATAAATCCTTCACAGCGAAAACCTGCATACTAGTTTTTTTCAAAAAAGTGGTTTTTACCGTATTAGGAGGTTAGAATTTGGATTTTCAGTAATATTTTGATATATAAAGATGGTCTGACGGTCCCTCGAGCCCGATACAACGTTTTTAGAGTGATCGCGTTGTTGCTTCCGTCTTAAAATGACGTATTTTTAGATTTTTTGGTGATAAACGTCGAAAATGAACAGGGGCCGTATGCTGCCGTAATAAAAAATAAGAATCTCGATTATTCAGTGTTTTTTTTGCTAGCAATCCGTTGTGGCAACCCGTCTCACGATACGTGTAAAGTTTCAGAGTCGAAAAATAAATCCTTCATAGCGAAAACCTGCATACTAGTTTTTTTCAAAAAAGTGGTTTTTACCGTACTTAGGAGGTTAGAATTTGGATTTTCGGAAATATTTTGATATATAAAGATGGTCTGACGATCCCTCGAGCCCGCTACAACGTTTTTAGAGTGATCGCGTTTTTGCTTCCGTCTTAAAATGACGTATTTTTAGATTTTTTGGTGATAAACGTCGAAAACGAACATGGGCCGTGGGCTGCCGTAATAAAAAATAAAAATCTGGATTATTCGGTGTTTTTTTGCGCGCAAACCGTTATACAATCCAGTCTCACGATACGTATAGAGTTTCAGAGTCGAAAAATAAATCCTTCACAGCGAAAACCTGCATACTAGGTTTTTTCAAAAAAGTGGTTTTTACCGTACTTAGGAGGTTAGAATTTGGATTTTCAGTAATATTTTGATATATAAAGATGGTCTGACGGTCCCTCGAGCCCGATACAACGTTTTTAAAGTGATCGCGTTTTTGCTTCCGTCTTAAAACGACGTATTTTTAGATTTTTTGGTGATAAACGTCGAAAATGAATAGGGCCGTGGGCTGCCGTAATGAAAAATAAAAATCTCGATTATTCAGTGTTTTTTTGCGCGCAAACCGTTATGCAATCCAGTCTCACGATACGTGTAAAGTTTCAGAGTCGAAAAATAAATCCTTCACAGCGAAAACCTGCATACTAGGTTTTTCAAAAAAGTGGTTTTTACCGTACTTAGGTGGTTAGAATTTGGATTTACGGAAATAATTTGATATATAAAGATGGTCCGACGGTCCATCGAGACCGCTATAACGTTATTAGAGTGATCGCGTTTTTGCTTCCGTCTTAAAATGACGTATTTTTAGATTTTTTGTTGAAAAACGTCGAAAATGAACATGGGCCGTGGGCTGCCGTAATAAAAAATAAAAATCTGGATTATTCGGTGTTTTTTTGCGCGCAAACCGTTATGCAATCCAGTCACACGATACGTATAGATTTTCAGAGTCGAAAAATAAATCCTTCACAGCGAAAACCTGCATACTATGTTTTTTCAAAAAAGTGGTTTTTACCGTACTTAGGTGGTTAGAATTTGGATTTACGGAAATAATTTGATATAGATGGATGGTCCGACGGTCCCTCGAGACCACTATAACGTTTTAGAGTGATCGCGTTTTTGCTTCCGTCTTAAAATGACGTATTTTTAGATTTTTTGTTGAAAAAATTCGAAAATGAACATGGGCCGTGGGCTGCCGTAATAAAAAATAAAAATCTGAATTATTCGGTGTTTTTTTGCGCGCAAACCGTTATGCAATCCAGTCTCACGATACGTGTAATGTTTCAGAGTCGAAAAATAAATCCTTCACAGCGAAAACCTGCATACTAGTTTTTTTCAAAAAAGTGGTTTTTACCGTACTTAGGAGGTTAGAATTTGGATTTTCGGAAATATTTTGATATATAAAGATGGTCTGACGATCCCTCGAGCCCGCTACAACGTTTTTAGAGTGATCGCGTTTTTGCTTCCGTCTTAAAATGACGTATTTTTAGATTTTTTGTTGAAAAAATTCGAAAATGAACATGGGCCGTGGGCTGCCGTAATAAAAAATAAAAATCTGGATTATTCGGTGTTTTTTTGCGCGCAAACCGTTATGCAATCCAGTCTCACGATACGTGTAATGTTTCAGAGTCGAAAAATAAATCCTTCACAGCGAAAACCTGCATACTAGTTTTTTTCAAAAAAGTGGTTTTTACCGTACTTAGGAGGTTAGAATTTGGATTTTTGGAAATATTTTGATATATAGAAGGATGGTCCGACGGTGCCTCGAGCGCGCTACAACGGTTTTAGAGTGATCGCGTTATTGCTTCCGTCTTAAAATGACGTATTATTAGATTTTTTGGTGATAAACGTCGAATATGAATAGGGCCGTGGGCTGCCGTAATGAAAAATAAAAATCTCGATTATTCAGTGTTTTTTTTGCGCGCAATCCGTTGTGGCAACCCGTCTCACGATACGTGTAAAGTTTCAGAGTCGAAAAATAAATCCTTCACACCGAAAACAAGCATACTAGTTTTTTTCAAAAAAGTGGTTTTTACCGTACTTAGGTGGTTAGAATTTGGATTTTCGGAAATACTTTGATATATAAAGATGGTCTGACGGTCCCTCGAGCCCGCTATAACGTTTTTAGAAAGATCGCGTTTTTGCAACTGCCATAAAAAAACAACATTTTAAATTTTTGATGAAAAACGTCGAAAATGAACAGGGGCCGTATGCTGCCGTAATAAAAAATAAAAATCTGGATTATTCGGTGTTTTTTTGCGCGCAAACCGTTATGCAATCCAGTTTCACGATACGTATAGAGTTTAAGAGTCGAAAAATAAATCCTTCACAGCGAAAACCTGCATACTAGTTTTTTTCAAAAAAGTGGTTTTTACCATACTTAGGTGGTTAGAATTTGGATTTACGGAAATAATTTGATATAGATGGATGGTCCGACGGTCCCTCGAGACCGCTATAACGTTTTTAGAGTGATCGCGTTTTTGCTTCCGTTTTAAATGACGTATTTTTAGATTTTTTGTTGAAAAACGTCGAAAATGAACATGGGCCGTGGGCTGCCGTGATAAAAAATAAAAATCTGGATTATTCGATGTTTTTTTGCGCGCAAACCGTTATGCAATCCAGTCACATGATACGTATAGATTTTCAGAGTCGAAAAATAAATCCTTCACAGCGAAAACCTGCATACTAGTTTTTTTCAAAAAAGTGGTTTTTAACGTATTAGGAGGTTAGAATTTGGATTTTCAGTAATATTTTGATATATAAAGATGGTCTGACGGTCCCTCGAGCCCGATACAACGTTTTTAGAGTGATCGCGTTGTTGCTTCCGTCTTAAAATGACGTATTTTTAGATTTTTTGGTGATAAACGTCGAAAATGAACAGGGGCCGTATGCTGCCGTAATAAAAAATAAGAATCTCGATTATTCAGTGTTTTTTTTGCTAGCAATCCGTTGTGGCAACCCGTCTCACGATACGTGTAAAGTTTCAGAGTCGAAAAATAAATCCTTCATAGCGAAAACCTGCATACTAGTTTTTTTCAAAAAAGTGGTTTTTACCGTACTTAGGAGGTTAGAATTTGGATTTTCGGAAATATTTTGATATATAAAGATGGTCTGACGATCCCTCGAGCCCGCTACAACGTTTTTAGAGTGATCGCGTTTTTGCTTCCGTCTTAAAATGACGTATTTTTAGATTTTTTGGTGATAAACGTCGAAAACGAACATGGGCCGTGGGCTGCCGTAATAAAAAATAAAAATCTGGATTATTCGGTGTTTTTTTGCGCGCAAACCGTTATACAATCCAGTCTCACGATACGTATAGAGTTTCAGAGTCGAAAAATAAATCCTTCACAGCGAAAACCTGCATACTAGGTTTTTTCAAAAAAGTGGTTTTTACCGTGCTTAGGTGGTTAGAATTTGGATTTTCGGAAATATTTTGATATATAAATATGGTCTGACGTTCCCTCGAGCGCGCTACAACGGTTTTAGAGTGATCGCATTAATGCTTCCGTCTTAAAATGACGTATTTTTACATTTTTGGGTGATAAACGTCGAAAATGAACAGGGGCCGTGGGCTGCCGTAATGAAAAATAAAAATCTCGATTATTCAGTGTTTTTTTTGCGCGCAATCCGTTATGCAATCCCGTCTCACGATACGTGTAAAGTTTCAGAGTCGAAAAATAAATCCTTCACAGCGAAAACCTGCATACTAGTTTTTTTCAAAAAAGTGGTTTTTACCGTACTTAGGAGGTTAGAATTTGGATTTTCGGAAATAATTTGATATAGAAGGATGGTCCGACGGTCCCTCAGGCCCGCTATAACGTTTTTAGAGTGATCGCGTTTTTGCTTCAGTCTTAAAATAACGTATTTTTAGATTTTTTGTTGAAAAACGTCGAAAATGAACAGGGGCCGTGGGCTGCCGTAATAAAAATTAAAAATCTGGATTATTCGGTGTTTTTTTGCGCGCAAACCGTTATGCAATCCAGTCTCACGATACGTATAGAGTTTCAGAGTCGAAAAATAAATCCTTCACAGCGAAAACCTGCATACTAGTTTTTTTCAAAAAAGTGGTTTTTACCGTACTTAGGAGGTTAGAATTTGGATTTTCGGAAATATTTTGATATATAAAGATGGTCTGACGACCCCTCGAGCCCGCTACAACGTTTTTAGAGTGATCGCGTTTTTGCTTCCGTCTTAAAACGACGTATTTTTAGATTTTTTGGTGATAAACGTCGAAAATGAATAGGGCCGTGGGCTGCCGTAATGAAAAATAAAAATCTCGATTATTCAGTGTTTTTTTGCGCGCAAACCGTTATGCAATCCAGTCTCACGATACGTGTAAAGTTTCAGAGTCGAAAAATAAATCCTTCACAGCGAAAACCTGCATACTAGGTTTTTCAAAAAAGTGGTTTTTACCGTACTTAGGTGGTTAGAATTTGGATTTACGGAAATAATTTGATATATAAAGATGGTCCGACGGTCCATCGAGACCGCTATAACGTTATTAGAGTGATCGCGTTTTTGCTTCCGTCTTAAAATGACGTATTTTTAGATTTTTTGTTGAAAAACGTCGAAAATGAACATGGGCCGTGGGCTGCCGTAATAAAAAATAAAAATCTGGATTATTCGGTGTTTTTTTGCGCGCAAACCGTTATGCAATCCAGTCACACGATACGTATAGATTTTCAGAGTCGAAAAATTAATCCTTCACAGCGAAAACCTGCATACTAGGTTTTTTCAAAAAAGTGGTTTTTACCGTACTTAGGTGGTTAGAATTTGGATTTACGGAAATAATTTGATATAGATGGATGGTCCGACGGTCCCTCGAGACCACTATAACGTTTTAGAGTGATCGCGTTTTTGCTTCCGTCTTAAAATGACGTATTTTTAGATTTTTTGTTGAAAAAATTCGAAAATGAACATGGGCCGTGGGCTGCCGTAATAAAAAATAAAAATCTGAATTATTCGGTGTTTTTTTGCGCGCAAACCGTTATGCAATCCAGTCTCACGATACGTGTAATGTTTCAGAGTCGAAAAATAAATCCTTCACAGCGAAAACCTGCATACTAGTTTTTTTCAAAAAAGTGGTTTTTACCGTACTTAGGAGGTTAGAATTTGGATTTTCGGAAATATTTTGATATATAAAGATGGTCTGACGATCCCTCGAGCCCGCTACAACGTTTTTAGAGTGATCGCGTTTTTGCTTCCGTCTTAAAATGACGTATTTTTAGATTTTTTGTTGAAAAAATTCGAAAATGAACATGGGCCGTGGGCTGCCGTAATAAAAAATAAAAATCTGGATTATTCGGTGTTTTTTTGCGCGCAAACCGTTATGCAATCCAGTCTCACGATACGTGTAATGTTTCAGAGTCGAAAAATAAATCCTTCACAGCGAAAACCTGCATACTAGTTTTTTTCAAAAAAGTGGTTTTTACCGTACTTAGGAGGTTAGAATTTGGATTTTTGGAAATATTTTGATATATAGAAGGATGGTCCGACGGTGCCTCGAGCGCGCTACAACGGTTTTAGAGTGATCGCGTTATTGCTTCCGTCTTAAAATGACGTATTATTAGATTTTTTGGTGATAAACGTCGAATATGAATAGGGCCGTGGGCTGCCGTAATGAAAAATAAAAATCTCGATTATTCAGTGTTTTTTTTGCGCGCAATCCGTTGTGGCAACCCGTCTCACGATACGTGTAAAGTTTCAGAGTCGAAAAATAAATCCTTCACAGCGAAAACAAGCATACTAGTTTTTTTCAAAAAAGTGGTTTTTACCGTACTTAGGAGGTTAGAATTTGGATTTTCGGTAATATTTTGATATATAAAGATGGTCTGACGGTCCCTCGAGCCCGCTACAACGTTTTTAGAGTGATCGCGTTTTTGCTTCCGTCTTTAAATGACGTATTTTTAGATTTTTTGTTGAAAAACGTCGAAAATGAACATGGGCCGTGTGCTGCTGTAATAAAAAATAAAAATCTGGATTATTCGGTGTTTTTTTGCGCGCAATCCGTTATGCAATCCAGTCTCACGATACGTGTAAAGTTTCAAAGTCGAAAAATAAATCCTTCACAGCGAAAACCTGCATACTAGGTTTTTTCAAAAAAGTGGTTTTTACCGTACTTAGGTGGTTAGAATTTGGATTTTCGGAAATACTTTGATATATAAAGATGGTCTGACGGTCCCTCGAGCCCGCTATAACGTTTTTAGAAAGATCGCGTTTTTGCAACTGCCATAAAAAAACAACATTTTAAATTTTTGATGAAAAACGTCGAAAATGATCAGGGGCCGTATGCTGCCGTAATAAAAAATAAAAATCTGGATTATTCGGTGTTTTTTTGCGCGCAAACCGTTATGCAATCCAGTTTCACGATACGTATAGAGTTTAAGAGTCGAAAAATAAATCCTTCACAGCGAAAACCTGCATACTAGTTTTTTTCAAAAAAGTGGTTTTTACCATACTTAGGTGGTTAGAATTTGGATTTACGGAAATAATTTGATATAGATGGATGGTCCGACGGTCCCTCGAGACCGCTATAACGTTTTTAGAGTGATCGCGTTTTTGCTTCCGTTTTAAATGACGTATTTTTAGATTTTTTGTTGAAAAACGTCGAAAATGAACATGGGCCGTGGGCTGCCGTGATAAAAAATAAAAATCTGGATTATTCGGTGTTTTTTTGCGCGCAAACCGTTATGCAATCCAGTCACATGATACGTATAGATTTTCAGAGTCGAAAAATAAATCCTTCACAGCGAAAACCTGCATACTAGTTTTTTTCAAAAAAGTGGTTTTTACCGTATTAGGAGGTTAGAATTTGGATTTTCAGTAATATTTTGATATATAAAGATGGTCTGACGGTCCCTCGAGCCCGATACAACGTTTTTAGAGTGATCGCGTTGTTGCTTCCGTCTTAAAATGACGTATTTTTAGATTTTTTGGTGATAAACGTCGAAAATGAACAGGGGCCGTATGCTACCGTAATAAAAAATAAGAATCTCGATTATTCAGTGTTTTTTTTGCTAGCAATCCGTTGTGGCAACCCGTCTCACGATACGTGTAAAGTTTCAGAGTCGAAAAATAAATCCTTCATAGCGAAAACCTGCATACTAGTTTTTTTCAAAAAAGTGGTTTTTACCGTACTTAGGAGGTTAGAATTTGGATTTTCGGAAATATTTTGATATATAAAGATGGTCTGACGATCCCTCGAGCCCGCTACAACGTTTTTAGAGTGATCGCGTTTTTGCTTCCGTCTTAAAATGACGTATTTTTAGATTTTTTGGTGATAAACGTCGAAAACGAACATGGGCCGTGGGCTGCCGTAATAAAAAATAAAAATCTGGATTATTCGGTGTTTTTTTGCGCGCAATCCGTTATACAATCCAGTCTCACGATACGTATAGAGTTTCAGAGTCGAAAAATAAATCCTTCACAGCGAAAACCTGCATACTAGGTTTTTTCAAAAAAGTGGTTTTTACCGTACTTAGGAGGTTAGAATTTGGATTTTCAGTAATATTTTGATATATAAAGATGGTCTGACGGTCCCTCGAGCCCGATACAACGTTTTTAAAGTGATCGCGTTTTTGCTTCCGTCTTAAAATGACGTATTTTTAGATTTTTTGTTGAAAAAATTCGAAAATGAACATGGGCGGTGGGCTGCCGTAATAAAAAATAAAAATCTGAATTATTCGGTGTTTTTTTGCGCGCAAACCGTTATGCAATCCAGTCTCACGATACGTGTAATGTTTCAGAGTCGAAAAATAAATCCTTCACAGCGAAAACCTGCATACTAGTTTTTTTCAAAAAAGTGGTTTTTACCGTACTTAGGAGGTTAGAATTTGGATTTTCGGAAATATTTTGATATATAAAGATGGTCTGACGGTCCCTCGAGCCCGCTACAACGTTTTTAGAGTGATCGCGTTTTTGCTTCCGTCTTAAAATGACGTATTTTTAGATTTTTTGTTGAAAAAATTCGAAAATGAACATGGGCCGTGGGCTGCCGTAATAAAAAATAAAAATCTGGATTATTCGGTGTTTTTTTGCGCGCAAACCGTTATGCAATCCAGTCTCACGATACGTGTAATGTTTCAGAGTCGAAAAATAAATCCTTCACAGCGAAAACCTGCATACTAGTTTTTTTCAAAAAAGTGGTTTTTACCGTACTTAGGAGGTTAGAATTTGGATTTTTGGAAATATTTTGATATATAGAAGGATGGTCCGACGGTGCCTCGAGCGCGCTACAACGGTTTTAGAGTGATCGCGTTATTGCTTCCGTCTTAAAATGACGTATTATTAGATTTTTTGGTGATAAACGTCGAATATGAATAGGGCCGTGGGCTGCCGTAATGAAAAATAAAAATCTCGATTATTCAGTGTTTTTTTTGCGCGCAATCCGTTGTGGCAACCCGTCTCACGATACGTGTAAAGTTTCAGAGTCGAAAAATAAATCCTTCACAGCGAAAACAAGCATACTAGTTTTTTTCAAAAAAGTGGTTTTTACCGTACTTAGGAGGTTAGAATTTGGATTTTCGGTAATATTTTGATATATAAAGATGGTCTGACGGTCCCTCGAGCCCGCTACAACGTTTTTAGAGTGATCGCGTTTTTGCTTCCGTCTTTAAATGACGTATTTTTAGATTTTTTGTTGAAAAACGTCGAAAATGAACATGGGCCGTGTGCTGCTGTAATAAAAAATAAAAATCTGGATTATTCGGTGTTTTTTTGCGCGCAATCCGTTATGCAATCCAGTCTCACGATACGTGTAAAGTTTCAAAGTCGAAAAATAAATCCTTCACAGCGAAAACCTGCATACTAGGTTTTTTCAAAAAAGTGGTTTTTACCGTACTTAGGTGGTTAGAATTTGGATTTTCGGAAATACTTTGATATATAAAGATGGTCTGACGGTCCCTCGAGCCCGCTATAACGTTTTTAGAAAGATCGCGTTTTTGCAACTGCCATAAAAAAACAACATTTTAAATTTTTGATGAAAAACGTCGAAAATGAACAGGGGCCGTATGCTGCCGTAATAAAAAATAAAAATCTGGATTATTCGGTGTTTTTTTGCGCGCAAACCGTTATGCAATCCAGTTTCACGATACGTATAGAGTTTAAGAGTCGAAAAATAAATCCTTCACAGCGAAAACCTGCATACTAGTTTTTTTCAAAAAAGTGGTTTTTACCATACTTAGGTGGTTAGAATTTGGATTTACGGAAATAATTTGATATAGATGGATGGTCCGACGGTCCCTCGAGACCGCTATAACGTTTTTAGAGTGATCGCGTTTTTGCTTCCGTTTTAAATGACGTATTTTTAGATTTTTTGTTGAAAAACGTCGAAAATGAACATGGGCCGTGGGCTGCCGTGATAAAAAATAAAAATCTGGATTATTCGGTGTTTTTTTGCGCGCAAACCGTTATGCAATCCAGTCACATGATACGTATAGATTTTCAGAGTCGAAAAATAAATCCTTCACAGCGAAAACCTGCATACTAGTTTTTTTCAAAAAAGTGGTTTTTACCGTATTAGGAGGTTAGAATTTGGATTTTCAGTAATATTTTGATATATAAAGATGGTCTGACGGTCCCTCGAGCCCGATACAACGTTTTTAGAGTGATCGCGTTGTTGCTTCCGTCTTAAAATGACGTATTTTTAGATTTTTTGGTGATAAACGTCGAAAATGAACAGGGGCCGTATGCTGCCGTAATAAAAAATAAGAATCTCGATTATTCAGTGTTTTTTTTGCTAGCAATCCGTTGTGGCAACCCGTCTCACGATACGTGTAAAGTTTCAGAGTCGAAAAATAAATCCTTCATAGCGAAAACCTGCATACTAGGTTTTTTCAAAAAAGTGGTTTTTACCGTACTTAGGAGGTTAGAATTTGGATTTTCGGAAATATTTTGATATATAAAGATGGTCTGACGATCCCTCGAGCCCGCTACAACGTTTTTAGAGTGATCGCGTTTTTGCTTCCGTCTTAAAATGACGTATTTTTAGATTTTTTGGTGATAAACGTCGAAAACGAACATGGGCCGTGGGCTGCCGTAATAAAAAATAAAAATCTGGATTATTCGGTGTTTTTTTGCGCGCAAACCGTTATACAATCCAGTCTCACGATACGTATAGAGTTTCAGAGTCGAAAAATAAATCCTTCACAGCGAAAACCTGCATACTAGGTTTTTTCAAAAAAGTGGTTTTTACCGTACTTAGGAGGTTAGAATTTGGATTTTCAGTAATATTTTGATATATAAAGATGGTCTGACGGTCCCTCGAGCCCGATACAACGTTTTTAAAGTGATCGCGTTTTTGCTTCCGTCTTAAAATGACGTATTTTTAGATTTTTTGGTGATAAACGTCGAAAATGAATAGGGCCGTGGGCTGCCGTAATGAAAAATAAAAATCTCGATTATTCAGTGTTTTTTTGCGCGCAATCCGTTATGCAATCCATTCTCACGATACGTGTAAAGTTTCAGAGTCGAACAATAAATCCTTCACAGCGAAAACCTACATACTAGTTTTTTTCAAAAAAGTGGTTTTTACCGTACTTAGGAGGTTAGAATTTGGATTTTCGGAAATATTTTGATATATAAAGATGGTCTGACGATCCCTCGAGCCCGCTACAACGTTTTTAGAGTGATCGCGTTTTTGCTTCCGTCTTAAAATGACGTATTTTTAGATTTTTTGGTGATAAACATCGAAAATGAACATGGGCCGTGGGCTGCCGTAATAAAAAATAAAAATCTGGATTATTCGGTGTTTTTTTGCGCGCAAACCGTTATGCAATCCAGTCTTACGATACGTGTAAAGTTTCAGAGTCGAAAAATAAATCCTTCACAGCGAAAACCTGCATACTAGGTTTTTCAAAAAAGTGGTTTTTACCGTACTTAGGTGGTTAGAATTTGGATTTACGGAAATAATTTGATATATAAAGATGGTCCGACGGTCCATCGAGACCGCTATAACGTTATTAGAGTGATCGCGTTTTTGCTTCCGTCTTAAAATGACGTATTTTTAGATTTTTTGTTGAAAAACGTCGAAAATGAACATGGGCCGTGGGCTGCCGTAATAAAAAATAAAAATCTGGATTATTCGGTGTTTTTTTGCGCGCAAACCGTTATGCAATCCAGTCACACGATACGTATAGATTTTCAGAGTCGAAAAATAAATCCTTCACAGCGAAAACCTGCATACTAGTTTTTTTCAAAAAAGTGGTTTTTACCGTACTTAGGAGGTTAGAATTTGGATTTTCAGTAATATTTTGATATATAATGATGGTCTGACGGTCCCTCGAGCCCGATACAACGTTTTTAGAGTGATCGCGTTTTTGCTTCCGTCTTAAAATGACGTATTTTTAGATTTTTTGGTGATAAACGTCGAAAATGAACAGGGGCCGTATGCTGCCGTAATAAAAAATAAAAATCTGGATTATTCGGCATTTTATTGCACACAAACCGTTATGCAATCCAGTCTCACGATACGTATAGAGTTTCAGAGTCGAAAAATAAATCCTTCACAGCGAAAACCTGCATACTAGTTTTTTTCAAAAAAGTGGTTTTTACCGTACTTAGGTGGTTAGAATTTGGATTTTCGAAAATAATTTGATATAGATGGATGGTCCGACGGTCCCTCGAGACCACTATAACGTTTTTAGAGTGATCGCGTTAACGCTTCCGTCCTATAATGACGTCTTTTTAGTGCCGTAACTAGAATGTCAAAGACCCAGAGCTGCAAAAAAATGTATATTGGCCTCTCTTTCTTGAGATACAAAAAAATGTTGGACTTCACACTATGGGAATTTTTATTTTTTACTCCTTAGATAGGATAGTATATGTTGATGTAAAATATAATTGTTGCGATTACTTTTAATCCTTAAAATCTATTTTTTATAATAATCAATAAACTATTTATGTCACTCTGGACTTAGTATTTTTCCGTATATTTAGATAAACAATTCCAAGTAAAACCTACCAGACTTTTACATTTTGTTATAAGAACTTATATACAAGATACCTAATATTTAATATTACAATAATTATGAATAAAATTAAATAAAAAAAAAAATTGATGTTGATTTGCCATTGGCCCTTTGACCCAGGCCCCAGTGCAATACACTGCCAGCACTTATGATTTTTACGGCACTGCGGTATATAATGGTTGTTTATTATACAAGATCATTTTTAGTAATACATATATCCACTTTCATCTAGTCAAGTTTATTATTTATAAATACCTATAGTTATGAATATTTTTTTTTTTATAGATTTCCTATAAAATATGAGCAATTAATTCAACTGTGGCCAATCGATGTTAAAAGTAAATTAGTGTAAAATTTGTTGAAAAAACACTCATAGATTTGACATCTATTCTTCTTCTTTTATATATTATTATAATAAAAGTGAAAGATATAGTGACGTACACAATATCTAGGATTGCAGCTAGCGGTCGCATAGAATAAAGTTCTATAGGTGTTGTCGTCGCAGCCTATAACGATTGATGATATTAATTACCTACTCATTATTATTAACCAATTTTTTTTTCATAGTCGATACAAATATACAAATATTATGGCTATAGGTTATAGGTTATAGGTATATTTTGCATCAAAAAAAACTGATGATTTACAAATTCACTACAGCAAATGTTGCAGCGTTTCCAGCGTTCCGTTTCAAATAAATCCGTCCCCTCACATCTATTCCTAATTCAAACACTGATGTTTATGTATATTTATATAGAAGTATGACAGTGGCGTAGCCAGGATTTTTAAAAGGAAGGAGATGGCAACAAAAAAATCTTATAAAAATTAAATTTGTACTGTTTTCAATTTTTCATTATAAAAAATAATAGAAATAATGCGTATAGGTACTTATTGTCTTATTATGTGACCTCATATTATAATACTAAATACATCCTGCTGAAATGAATAAAATATTTAATACTGTCAGTTGTAGGTGTTGGATGTACCTCAATATTAAGTAAATCACTGTTAGTGGATGAGTTAAATATCAATTAAATGATAAATAATTATAGCTACCTATTTGACGAAAAACGATTCTGAGCAGTCAGTCGCTCTATACGTATGACAAAAAAATAAATCATGATTTTTATGAATTTCATTAGAATTTTAAATTCAAACCCTTACACATTATTAATGTGATATTATACTTAAATTTTCATTTAATTAATGTAATGAAAACTTATGGAGAATCTTATACTAAATTTTTAAATGTATTTACTTACAAACAAAAATGTTATTGTACATGTCTAATAAAAATTTAAAAAAATAAAATGTCTAAATAGCTGAAAAAGAATTTAAATATTTATGAAATTGCATCGAGCATTGAAAATGTATTCATAAATATTTTTTGAAAATTGTAAATCCCTTTTATTCATTTTTGAGCTACAACAACAAAACAAAGTGAATTTAGTTTTTGTTGGTAAATTTTGATTTTAAAAAGTACTTTTGAATTATTATGATCAGTGCTGGATCTAATGGGGAGGGGTGAGTGGGTATTCTTTTCCCGGGTGCTAAAAAAATAAGCTAAAAATATCCTATGAAATATGTATAAATTATAATATTATATAGGTATTTAAACAAAATAAATAATATTAGATATTCGAATACGTTTATCTATTTGTCCGGTGTTAACACATTATGTGTGTGAAGTTGGCCCCCAACTTTGTCGGATCGATTCGTGAAATATGTTAATATTTTGCAAATTAATTGCAAATTAGTTTTCAGAATTTGCAAATAACTCGTTAACATATAATAAGTGAAAAACCGTTACGTAGGGCCAACTTCACACAGCCCCCCGACTTTGACCGATCCAATCGAAAGTGATGTCAATATTTTGCAAATTAATTGCAAATAATTGCAAATTGATTTTTAGGATTTGCAAATCAATATTTTTTTTTGGCGAATTTTACAAGTTTTTAGCCAGCCCCCCGACTTTGACCGATCGATTTCAAAATACCACCAAATAATTGCAAATCGAGTTTCACTAATTGCAAATCTTTTTTTATATTTTTTACGAATTTTTCAACTTTTTTAGCCAGCCCTCATCCCACCTTGTCTGATCGATTTCAAAATTCCACCAAACAATTGCAAATCAATTGCAAATAATTGCAAAGGTTAAAACATTGTTATTTTACTAAAAATACTTAATTATAATTTGCAAAATATTGACATCACTTTCGATTGGGCCGGTCAAAGTAGGGGGGCTGGCTAAAAAAATTGTAAAATTCGCCAAAAAAAATATATTGATTTGCAAATCCTAAAAATCAATTTGCAATTATTTGCAATTAATTTGCAAAATATTAACATATTTCACGAATCGATCCGACAAAGTTGGGGGGCCAACTTCACACACATGTTAATATTTTACATTTATAGTTGCCTAGTTTTTATCAGTCAGTTTTTAAATACTTATAATTATTCATAATCTACTCGACTTAAATTCGATTTGTATGTATCAAAATACTCATAAAATTATTCTGCTTTGGAATGTGAAAATAAAACTCGATGTTGTCATTCAAAAAAGTAAAAATCTTAAAAAAATATTAAGATAAAAAATATTTAAAAATATAATTTTTTAATAAAAACATTATTTTTTTAAAAACTTGAAACTATGTAAAAAAAATATTTTCAAAAACATGAATACTTTTTGAAATATCTAATGAGTGTTTTATGATAAAAGAATCACCGTTTATAATAATTTTTCACAGTTTAAAAAATTGTTATTTTTTGCTAGATTTGCATTTAGAGTAGTAGATTACCGAAACTGGAGAACGGGTTTTTGTTATTTGGGGTCTTGTTAGATTCAATTAGTCTAGGAAAAGTGCTGTGAAGATTTTAGACTTACATCATTATATATAGCGTGATAAGCTGGCGGTGTGATAAGCCGGCGGATCGTGATTGATGGGGAAACGCAAGCATGGTTCCCCTTAAAATGAATACCGGTATAAATTAAAGAACTTTGTTTGCGATACCGGTTTAAAATATTTGTTGTACCGGTATACTTTTTCTGACCCACCCCGGGAGTTGGGTCAAAACAGTTGTACCAGTATAAATGTGTAATCCCACAGATATATTTTTATATATCTGTGTGTAATCCCCACCTTTTCTTAATTTCTCATTTTGCATATCACAACTCTTATCATTTAATATTTTGATAACATTTAAAGCTCATTAAATATATCAGTATTATTATATAATTTTTAATTTAAAAAAAATGTCTTGATATACCGGTATAGTCCGATTTGGTATCCCGGTAAAACTAAAAAATACCGGAATTTATTATGATTGTGTGCCGGAATAAACGAACGAATTTCTAGACTATAAAATATATAAAATTCACTGCCGATCGCCTAGACAAAACAATACAATATATTGGTAACGTTAGTAATCGAACTAGGTAGGTACCACAGCTGCAAGCTGCTAGCTATAGATAATAAATAACATTTCTACTTTTTTTTATACTCTATGAACGTACTGATATAAAAACAATAATAAAAACACGGTCGATGGACGAGGGGAGCTTGGGCCCCCCTGGCTACGCCACTGAAATCTGTGCTCTGGTAGTTTGGTATCATACATTGAACTACATGGTAGTTGTATAGGTAGTATAGTTCAATGGTATCATATTTTTCGTTTTTTTTTTTATTTTATTTATATTTTAAATTTTCGTTTCAAATTCTCAATAAAAGTTTTGAATCTGAAAAAGTATAGATATTTGAAATAATTTATTCATCATTAATTTTAAATTGTGCTACATGCTATGTGTAAAAATTCTGTTTGGCGATTATACTTCTGTTGATTTACTATTAATACAACATAATATAATAATGAAGATTTAGATAAATTATAATTGAAGAGTCTACTGAAGAGTTTATATGAGATATATATTTTTTTAATCCATAATATGAGGTACCATAGTATTATAAATTCAATAAAAACAATTTCCAAAAATTATTATACCCGCAGTGAACAAAATTATGCTAAACAAATAAGAAATGCAACTGTCGTGTGTACAAATCACTTGACTCCTGAAATAAAATTGCATTTAATTACTGAAAAATGCCAGTTGTGGCATTCGCCTGCAAGTGAATGTCAGTTTGAAGATCCATTCTGGGCATTTTATTGGCCTGGTGGCCAAGCTATTTCCAGGTAAAACAAAATTATGTATTTATATTCATATCTTTAACCCAATATTTCTTTATTTGGTTTTAGGTTTATACTAGATAACAGCAATTATGTGAATAACAAAACAATTTTGGATATCGGTAGTGGTAGTGCTGCATGCAGTCTTGCATCAGCTTTAGCAGGTGCCAATAAAGTTACAGCTAATGACATAGATCCTGGTAAAATCATTCTTTTAATTATATTTTTCTCATGAAATTCATTTTTGGTTCTGAACAGTTGCATGTGTAGCAGCTAAACTAAATGCTCAGTTAAACAACATCAACATTGATGTCTTGTCCAAGAATATTTTGTTCAATGATTGTTTACAATGGGAAGTTATCATTGTTGGAGATATGTTTTATTCACAAGATATAGCTGATGTACTATGGAAATGGTTGGATATGCTGTGTAACCAAGGGAAGACAATTTTGATCGGTGATCCAGGTAGACATTGTTTTAAGCCCAAAATTCATTTACAGGAGCGATTAAAAAAACTTGAAGAATACAAATTAACAGAGAATTGTTGTTTGGAAAATCGAGGATTTTCAACTGCATCTGTTTGGATTTTAGAATAAAATTATTAGGTATTTAAAAAAAAAAAATCTAAGCTATTTTATACAGTTAATTTATTGATCAAAATTTGTCCAAATATATTAAAATTATACAATGCAATTATTTTTATATTATTAAATAGTTAATTTTAATCGAGAAGCTGATAACTATTTAATTTTTCTGCACTATAAAATCCAGCTTTTACTTGTCTACCACCAAAAAATCTTCCATTTAGGTCTACAACAGCTGTAATATTAAAAAAAATATAATTATTAAAACATAAATATATTTACAATGATATTACCTTTGATTGCTGATTCAATACGTTTAAATTCCACAAATATTCGTACAGCTTCCTCATGATCAACATTTGGAACTTCATATATAACTACTTTGTTGACATCTCCATATTTAGTGTTACATTCATCCTTTACTTCAGGTTCAAGATCTTGATCAACCTCACCAGGTCCAACCATATTTCGTAATAGTACTACCTATTTTCATTTAATTAGTGTCTTTATTTAATAATTTAAAAATAGTTATAATAAAACTATATAGTATTACCTTAGATTGTTCTTTCATTATTTCTGTAATACTTTGTAGAGGTTTAGGAGGTGGCGGAGCAGGCGCAACAAAATCATCTTGTACCATAGAAGACATAGGTGGTGGAGGTGAAACATTACCACCTGGTTTCTCATGAATAATCCTACCACCTCTTTTACTTGTTTTTTCAACTTGTAAAGCCACTGAAATACCTTGTTCCTTTTTACCCAATCCTTGTCCCTCCTAGGAAATGATCAAAAAAATATTTCCAATAATTTGTATTATTTATCTTATAATTTATTATAACAACCAATACTAAAGCCTAAAGGTGATTCATAGTGCACAAAAACATATAAAAAAAATGTTAGATTTATACAATAAATATGATTGGTTAAAATGTAGTTATAAATTTATAAATTGTTTATTAATATAAGAATAGTTTTTAACATTAACAAGCGCGCTTGTTTTTATTGCGCTGTGCTATAACAACAATTGCTAAAATAAACTTACCATACATCATATATTATTTTTCTTAATTTATTTTTATTTTACCATTCTTAACTCTTAAGGTTATAAAATTAAAGTGCATTATTTTTGGTATCTATATAAAAATACTGTTTTTATTAACAATACATATAATAATATTTGTGCAACAGCAACACCTTATGCAAATCCCGCGAGCTGACACTGATCAATTATCACCTAAGATATTGGAAAAATACTTGGAATTATAGATATGTTAAATACATTATTTTTGATTACATGACTGTATGCTACATAGTGCATTTAATTCATAACTATTGATCAGTGTAGTACAGTAAATTCCCATTACAACGAATCCAATACAACAAAAGTGATGAAGTCCCCTGGAGTTTGTTGTAACGGGATTTTATTGTATATACAATTTTTAACTCAAAAGGGGGGGGGGGAGAAGGAAAAAAAATTAATTTAAATATAATTGTAGGTAACTGATACTGAATTTTATTTCTTAAAAAATTACATTTTATTACCTTGAAACCATATTTGGCCATTATTTTAGCAGCAACACCCATGCCCATACCAATTCCAGAAGACTGTTGCGGTCCAGGTGATGATACAAATGATTCCTGCAATGAAGGAGGTGGAGCAATCGCGGCACCAGGAATTCTACTTATGGGTTTTGGTTCATCTTCTTCACTATCACTATCTTTACGTCCACCAAATCCAGCAAATCCTGTTTTGCGTCTTTCATCCGTGTTAGGTGTAAAACTAGTTGGCAAATCCATCATATTGTAGCCACTATACCAAAGATAAATTAGATTTCATATTAATTTTCTTCTATAAATATTTATAAAACATACGGATCTCTATTTTTATTTCGCTCTTCTCTACGTTTTCGTCTTTCATCGTCTTCCTTTTCTTTTTCTTTATCTCGCATGTCTCTTAAATCTAAATATTATTATATTTAAAATGTATATCACTTATTCACATTTTAGAATAGTTCTATAAATGTTGCTTACCTCTAACTACTCTTTCATAATCATTAGGAATCATAGGATCATATTCATTGCCATCAAAATTCCAGTCCATAGGTGGAAATGACGGGCGTTGTGGTTTTTTTCCTTCCTATTGGTGTTTATTCATATTAATATATACATTACAACATGGTTATATTTGATAATAAATATTAAATAGTATTTATATTACTCGAGCCATTGGAAAAATTGTAAAGCCAAGTCCTGGATCAAACATGGATTCATCGTCATCTTTTTTCTTTAAATCAATTACTGGTGCTAAAACTGATGTTGATTTACGAGTTGCTTCTCTTCTTGGCTAAAAATATAACATAATTGTCTTGTGAATTAAAAACAAAAATATCTTTGTCTTAAACTATAAATATTAATATATTGATTTAAAAATAAAGATATGATCCAAGGAATAATATACTTTAATATACCATATTTGTTTTAAGTTTAAACCGATTAAAAAACAAAATTATTGTAATGCCTTCTACACATTATAAAAGACATTCAAATTTGAATTAAGCTATTCACAAACTTGAGTTTGAGCTGCTTTTTTCAACTGCATTTGTGACTGAAAGAGTTTCATGCCTGAAGACCAGCCATCAGATTTTTGTTTAACGACATCGAAATCGTCGTATAAAGACATTATTAACCTGAGTTAGCTAATTTTAAACAAAGGTTACGTGTTCAATTGAGACTTGAAAACAATTATTTACATAAAAAAACACAAAAGTAAACACACTAAACAATAATAAGTAATAATTATACTGTAAAATATAATTAGTAATAATTCATTATTTAATAATATTGTAAACTGTTGTTATCACGAAATACAGGAGTATGATAAAACAATTTGTTTGTATTATCATGTACAGAAAAGATAGTACTATCTTAATTCGTATTTTTAATTATATTTATATATCTATGTGTATTTTTGTGAATTTTGTATTTAATTTATGATAATAAAGTACGATGACTACGATAGGACAGGTACCGTCGTCTTTTTTATTTTTTATTTCTCCTCGGTCCCGGGGGCCGGGTCCCTTACCTACAGGCTACAATTATGGTATTCGTTTTTTATTTTATTTCATAATAATATGAATAAATATGACTTATTTAAGCTTTGGATACCGAATAACAGAATACCGAGAAATGTCTGAAAATTAACAATTTATAATTTTTAAACTATACCTATAATTTAGTTTTCTAATTAACTCAATATCTTAATACCTACTTGGCTTCTTAAAATAGTTATTAATTCATTATTACAACTGTTTTTTTTCCGCTTTAATTGAAAACATTTTAAAAGTCATGTTTATTATATTTATAAAAATATATAATACAATGTTTATACCTATTTATGATCAATCAAGTTATTAATTAATTAATTATTTATTTGTTTAATTTTGTTGAATACTTAAAATAATTTTAAATAACAACAAAAAAAACAATTAATATACCGGCCTATTCTTTTTCATCGATTATCAACTTGATATAATCTCATTTTAGTCAACAGGCATAGCAGTAGCTAGTAAGAACATTCTAAATCCATCCTACAAGGATCTAGTACTGTATGATTCATATTAATATATTATAATTATTATATACCTATTATACAACTAAAAAAAAAACAAAAATAATAGTAATAATAATATAATAGGTATTATGATAATTTATTTAAAAAACAAAAATAAAATCACGAAAAAGAAACCTAACAGACAACAGTATGACATTTTTTTTTTTTACCTACATCTAGGTTAGGTACTCTGTGATCTATTTAATGAAATAATCAGTGCTGTAGTCATAAAAAAATATAGGCAATAGGGTATACTATATAAGCTATAACTTATATAACTAATCTAATCTAGTACATTATCGTCTCATGGTCCGGATATGTATAGGTAGGTACTCGTATATATTTTATTCTGTTTCTTTTAACTTTTATTTTCGTAATCAACCAAAAATTAAAATAATAGACTATTATTAATAGACAATAGTACTTATACATACATATATGATATATCTAATTTTAGGCATATAATATTTTACTACAACAGAGAATATACGACCATAACCATTAACCAGAAGGTATAGATATAGAGGTATACGGTGTGTCGGTGTTAATTCGTAATGATTAAAAGGTATGCGGCTTATACCGACGTATACCCTCCACTACAGCACTGAAAATTATATTTATTTTGTATAAATCAACGCCTGACAGCAATTTCACAGATTTTAATTATGACTTAAAGATAACACATATATATATAATGTATAATTTATTTACAGCAATGAGTAATGTACACATAGATAAAACAAACATTTATTCTGGTCCTGAACTAAGATCTTCATGTTTGATATTATAGTTTTTACTAAGGTTTATAGTCTAAAAAATTGGGTTCTGAATTAATGAGACATTGAGACACATTATTTTCTGTATAGGATCATTACATAAGCCTTTAAGCTTTAAGTAATTTTTTGAACGATTAGGTACTGAGTTGAAATCATACATAGTTTGTGACTCAATCCTGCAGGAAACATGAAATGCGATTTTATTTAATATATACAAGTAGCATCTATTGACTATTTTGCCATTTATACCAGATTGTTAATGAATCGTATGTCTAATACTTTTCTTCTGGTTTCAAGGCTAGCTAAATTTAATAACTTAGACACCGGTGTATAGTCATGTGGTGGCCGGTGGGTGGTTATAACTTTTAAAACATAACCGGTAAAAAAAAAACCTTTTTTGGCGCTTTCTATTCGTTCTGTTTTTTCGAATGTAAGGAGATCATACTACTGACCCATATTCCAGGATCGATCTTACTATTAGTAAGTGAAGAATATTTTGCTATAAGACAGTGAGCTTCTGTCAAATTGACAAATTCGATTGACGCATTACGGCGAATGAAACCTAAAGTACGTAAAGCTTTACATGTAATGTATTCGATATGGTTATTATAAAGGATAACGATGGTACTAGTCTGAATCTTAAATCATCTACTTGGTTTACTCGACGCAGGTTTAATTATATACTAGGTATAATCATGAATGATACTTTAACGCGTTCTGAAAAATGTCATAGTCTTGCATTCAGGGCCGGAGGACCGGGATTCCTGCCTGGGCCCTTGCCATATTTTAGTTTCTGAGCCCTTGTACTATGGTCTATGTTACCCAAAAATACACTATACAATTATTGGGCCCCAGAAAATAATTCCTGCCTGGGCCCTCGGGTACCCAGGCCGACTCTGCTTGCATTTATCTAAGTTTATGGATATTACATAATTAATTTGCGTATTGACGTATTGTTATAAAAAAAAAAAAAAAAATATTAAATTTTTTAAAAACTTATAGAAAAATTATTTATTTTGTCGGGTATTGAATGATAATAAAAAACCTTCAATAGTTCGTGAAACATGTTATATAAACATTATATGCATATAATAATTAATAAGTTACATATATGGCTATATATTAATATATTATGTTAAACTAAGTTAAACCACAGAATAGATTAAATAGGTTAAACTTAGTTAAGTAGGTAATTAAGTTCTAAACTTTTTAATCTTACACCTATATTATGTAGGTACATTCATTTGAAAATAATCTTGCTGGGTGTAGTATTTAGTACAGAATACAGATAGCAATAGAGAAAATGTTTTAAGTTACAGCGAGAGAGGCAAGCTACGATATGTCAGTGGTTTAATTAGAAATTTGTTGTGTATGGGGGGGGGGGGTAATATAACACTTTTAGAAAAAGTGCATTTGAAAATATCATTAATAAGACAATACATCATCATCACCCATTGGATTTAATTTCGATATGTCTTTGCACTGCAAACATCATTATTAATCTATTTAATTAATCCTAAAAGTGTTTAATATATTAGTATAATGTATTATCCTAAAGTACAAAGTATAATGAAGATAAAAGAGCAATTTACTTTAACCATTGTACTCCGTAAACCGTAGGTATTTCGACCTACCTAGGTATTTAGTAAATAATACATGTTTAATTATTATTAATTGTCATTATAATTATATCATATCCATACAAATTTCACAATAAAAAAAAGGCTCTATTCCCCTCGTCCAAACTCACAAAAATGTGTCGTTGTATTATATTAATTTATATTTATATTTCTAGGCGTTTTTGTCCTATCAATAAGTAATTACTAATTACCTTTACCTATCATGTTTATTATGGTCCGTGACTCTCGGCAGCAAACAGCTACACGCCGCGTTTCGTTTGATCAAGAAATCGTAGTACCAAACGACGGTGGTAGTGTGGTACTATTGGTAACCATCGGTGACCAGCTGCCGTCGGCATGGTCGTGACTCCCTCCCACCATGGCACCGCCGCACGGCCATAGTGCCATAGTCTGAGTAGCGAACCATTCGGTCCTATACCCCCTCGTTTTTGTCACCGTCACCATCCTCATCATCACAATCGTCAAAAATGGCGATAGCATATCTCGCTCGTTGAACCGTTTGTGTGCACGACGTTTAGTGGTGTGTTTGTGTGCATAGTGCGTGTAGTTTATTTCATTTGAGTCGTTTTTGCCGGCTCTATCGTCCCTGCGTGATCCGTTTCGACGGTATTTGTGTTCGCCGCCCCATATACCGCAGCTAAACGTCCAGACGTTCGTCGGACGGTTCGCGTTGATGTGCGCCGGCAGACATTCTCTGCCTCGCATCGCGTCCAATGTCGTCGTTACAATTCATCGTCCATCCAGCCCCTGGAACGGATGACCAGCTCAACGACAGGTCGGCACATACACTTATTCAATAGTATTAGTCTGTCTTCGTGTCGTTCTTTGTTTGTTGTTGATGGGACGCGTTCCGCCTCCCCCCGACAGTGTGTTTGTCGGTCGTGAACGTCGTACATATTTTGGCTTTTTTTTTTTGCGTTTTCCGTCTGTCGGACGATGCGTTTAGGTTTTCCCGTTGGGTGTGGTGATGATGCCGATGCTTGTTCACTAAACAGTATTATTTTATCGATTACGTGAAAAACGGATTTTTTCTTTGATTTTGACGCCCATGTTGTACACTATACACAATGTTCATATGATATCAGATAGGTTTAACCCGGTCTGTTCATTTTAGCAATTAGCAACTATTATAATTTTATAAACGTATTAGTCTGAAAATTACTTTTAATAATATTATATAGTATTTGGACTAGGTACTGTTTTAAAAAAATAATAATGGTTGCTGAGGGTCAATATGAATTGAGCAGTACCTAGATTGCAATATGATTCCAGTATCCATCATCTCATCTCTGTTGCCAATTAAATTAATTTATTTTTTGTCGTCGTTATTTGAACGATTGTACATTTTACAACAAGTGTCCCTTAGTCGTGTATTGTTATAACGACATTTGCCCACTTACTAATTACGGGTAAAATTATTCAACAAACACTACCTATTTTACATTTATGTACCTATTATTGTAAATTTATATTGTGCATCTTAATTTTATGGTATAGTATTAAGTGGTTTTCCTTTTTATGAAATATGATTAGATAGGTACCTAGTATTAAATAAGAATTCTATTATAATTAAATAAGAACTAGGTACCTATTTTATTCTGCATATTTTTTTGTTTATTTTTGTATTAACACACTAATTGTACAGACATTTAGCTATGAAATGGATATATTCATGTAATTAACTTAATTTTACTACTTATGTGAGGTGGTACATTCGTTATGATTATATATGGTAAAAAGTATATTTAAAATATCCATAGATTAAATCATTATAAAAATTGAATATTTTTTGGTGTTTATGAATATGCGAATTTAAAAATTGTGTATATATTTTGTATTATATTAGTGGTATTACCCAAAATTAGGGCTGACTATACTCCTTTTACGTAATGTATTTTTTGATAACATTGTTTCTGCATAATTAATAATTAAATAAGACAAAATACATTTTGTTATAATAACTATAATTGTATGGTTTTTAATGTTAATAATTTTAATTTTGCCTATGTTCTAATTTTTATCATTAAGTACATTATTGTTTTTATTTGTGCTAAATTATAGATTTTATTAATTAATTATTAATCAAAGATGACAAAATAAATAAATTTGTTAAATATGTATACTAGCTCATCAATATTATTGAGTTATATTATTATAATTACTAAAGATAGTTATTTATAATAATTATTCTCTAATTTACTCAGTTATTAAAACCAAGTTCTGCTCATAATAAGTACCTATCTATCAAATTCCTGTTCTGAGTACCTTTGTGCTTATATTCCTAGGCGGGTTCCTAGGTAATCACTAAAATTGTTGTCAATAGGGATTTCTTTTGTGTAAGTATCTAATTAATAATAATTAATAATGATTGTTAATTAAATTCTAGGTTTTATTAAGGTATCTACATTTTAAAAATGTCTGCTGTTAAAAATAAATAATATCTACTTATTAATACAATTGTTAATTGAAGTGCTATTTGTGCTCTATACTTTTAATAACAAATTTCAAACCATTAAAATAATAAAAAGTACCTATATTTTACTTTTTTAATTAGATTTAAAATGTGACTAGTGTTGCTAGTTAGGTTTAGGTATACCTATTATAATTTCTATTACTTTTTATGATTTAAAATTTTATTCATGTACTTATTTATCAATTATGGAATAATTTTACCCAATATTATTAAATAGTAGGCATTTATATTACATTTTAATTAAATAAAAAAATGTAGGTACTTATATTTAATCAACATTTGTTCTATTTGTTTTCAGATTTAAAGAAGTTTCAGAACGTTTAAATAGAAGTATTTTAGGAAATACATCATCTTATCCTGTGCTATCAAATATCAAATCTCCAATCAAACAAATTGTTGTTGGACCATATCATATTGGCTTATTATTTGAAGATGGACGAGTGGCTCGAATTCCATTTACAGTACTCGCAGAAAGATTGGACTTGTCCAGATCTACTGGAGATGCCAATAAGTTGCCTTCTAAATCCAGCAGTGGAAATAGTGGAGGTGGTGGTGGTGGGGGTGGTGGAAATTTAAGTTCTGCCACTCGTCATTTAACTCGACGAGCTCGTATAATGAGATCAGGAACATTCCGTGGAACTTCAAGGTAAAATGTTCAAAATTTTTAATATTATGTAGAACACAGTATATAATTATAGTAATTTATTTAGATCATCTGGTAGTGGTGTGATAATGAGCAGTGGTTCATCAAGTGGACGTCCAGTTATGCCAGCTCAATTTGTACCAGAAGAGCTTGTAGCTCAAGCACAAGTTGTGTTGCAAGGTAAAAGTCGAAATTTAATAATACGTGAACTTCAGCGAACAAATTTGGACGTGAATTTGGCTGTCAACAACCTTTTATCACGTGATGACGAAGAAGGTGATGGAGAAATTGAGGAAGTCAACGGACCTGGTGGAGACTCTTATGTTCCTGAAGATTTGATGTCTTTATTGGATGGTGGAGGATTTCATTCAGATCATTCTGTTATTATTGATGCTGATGCAATTTTTTCTGAAGATATGTTTTCATATTCTTCATCTAGAAGGTAAATGTGATATATTTTATTGCATTTTATTTAGCTTTATAAGTATCTACATGGATTTTAGACCCATGTTGACATTTCGTAGGAATGGTGCTAGAAGATTAGGTGAACGTGATCGTGTAAGCAATAGTGCAAATGACAGTACATCCAGTGATCGTAACTCGGGACCCAGTGATCGAGACAGTTTCACTAGATGGAGAGATCGTCATTGTTATGGACAGCAACAACATCGTCAAAGACAACAACAGTGGCTTGAAGGAGCACTACGTGATTCAGCATGGGATAAAGATACAGGTAAATTATAATAAAGGAAATATAAGTTTAATGATCTATTATTATGCTTTGAATTGTATTTTTTATAGACTCTAAAAAAAAGGACTCTAACGTTGGACCTTATGAATTATTTTCTTCAGACTCTAAGAAAAAGGATAGTAACACTGGCAATCCTTTGTGGTTGTCCAATGATGCAGAATATTGGCCAGAACCAAATGTAAAATTTATACAAATTGCCGCAATCCACTCAGAATTAATTGCCTTGTCTGCTGGAGGACAACTTTATCAATGGAAATGGGAAGATGCTGATCCTTACAAGACTTTAGATGTAGGTAAAACTTATGATCTATTTAAAAATTTTATTCATGTAATATTTTTTTTTCAGAACAATGTACATCATCCAAAGACTAATGCTCTTGGTTTAACAAATGAAAAAGTAGTTCTCCTTTCTGGTACTATTATACGAGTTTCTGTAGTAACTGAATCTAATAAAGTAGCTACATGGATGGATGAAAGTCTTACTCATGCTGCTACTGCTTCTAAACTTGAACATCCAGCTCAGCTTTATTCTGAATTTGTTGTTGATCATGTAATTTCTATTCATACTTGTCCACTGTATACTTTAGCACGTTTGGAAAGTGGAGCACTTTATTGGTGGTATGTATTAATTTTACTATTAATTTTATGGATCATTTAATGAAATTTAAAATACAATTATTTCAATTACAGGGGAGTATTACCATTTAATCAGAGACGTAAAATATGGGATAAATATCGTACTAAAGCTAGAAAACAAAAAACTAATAATTTAAATTCTGATATTGTTGTTGGAAGCCAAGTTTGTATGAAAAACAGTCCACTTTATCAGCCAGGAGCTATTGGTATTTATACATTTCTAAATTTTAAAAACATTATTGTGTTATTAATATTAATATTTATTTATAGGCATAACTTTGTATGGCGGAGAACCTAAAATAGGTCAATTATTAAATTCTGCCTGGACATATGCTGATGTTTGCAGATTTCAAATTTTGACACCACCTCAGATATTTCAGTCTCAAAATATTAATAGTAGTTCCTCTAAATCATGCTCACCTATTGAAAAAAGTAAAGAGACTGCTGATAGAATTGACATGCCACCACCTCCTTCTCCAGCATCAAGCACTTGCAGTGAAACAGGAAGCACTATTCAAAGCTCAAGTAAGTAAATTTATCTTTTAATTAATGTGTACTATAAACAAACACCTGTCTTGTGATGATGATTTTTTTATATATATTTATGTGATATATATTATTAATTAATTAAAGACAGCATGTATAGAATATGAAAATATCGAGAAAAAAAAACGTAATCAAAACTTATTAAAGAGTGTATTCGAAAAATGATTGATTTACTTAAAATTTGAAGATGACGTATGATAATTTTCAGAGAGAACCAAAAGAGTGACAATGAAGGGTCTTGAAGATGATAAAAATATTGAAGAGGATTGGCCATTAAAAGATGTTGTATTTGTTGAAGACCAAAAAAGTTTGCCTATTGGTAATTTCCATATCAAAAATGATTTATACACATTGATTATTATACAATGTATTTTTATAGGTCGTGTTGTTCATGTGGATGGTTCATATGCTGCAGTTAAATTCCCATGTGTTTCAAAAGATATTATATCCGGAATATTTCCTAAAGATAAAGATCCAAATACGTCTGCAAATGATGATGTAGTGACAAACATCATAAAAATGTTAGACCAAAATGAAGTTAGATTAATGAAAAAAGATGACCTACAGGTAAATATAAAAAAAAAAATTTGAATATTATGTTACTTAAATTTTTGATTTTCGATTTTTAATATTTATATAATTAATTTATACTTAGATTTGTAAAGTGGCTGTTGCAAGTAAAGTACCAGACTGTTTTCAGAGAACACCTAGAAGAATAAATATACCAACTGATAATGGAAATCAAATCCTAACTTTAACTATTGATGGTCAAGGTATATTAATTTATTGACATTATTTTTTTTCATATACAACTATATTTTATTTAAAGGTGTTCATGCTATTGTAAAAAATGGTTCAAAAATCAGTTACATCAAATTTAATGTAACTAGTGGAAAAATAGAGCAAGACAGTCCTTTTCCGGTTGATGCTAGTGCTTTAATAGGATTGAATCCTGATAATATGCAGATTATTTGTACTGCTGAAGTAATTTTCTATTTAATATCATAATTTATAACTTGAAAGTAAATTATAATTGTAATTTATTATATTTTGATTATAGAGCAAAGATAATATATGTATTTTACGTGATGGTAATCGAACTATATATCCGCTTGCTAAGGACAGTACTGATTCAATGAGAGAGCCACAATGGTTAGATTTGGGACCTGTACGATGTATGGGTATTGGTTCATATACAGTTACTTCTCCTCACGTAAAAGCAGTTGCTGCCATCATAGTATTAGATGTAGAACAACAAATACTCATGTCCCGAATATTAAAACCTAATCTTGAGTCTGTTAAATTGTTGATACAACAGTTATCACTTGAAATTGGTATTAATTATTTATAATTATATTTTATTATTCAATTTTATGTCATATAGGTACATTTAATGAAGGTATTTTTGCATTTTTATAGATAATGGTGTCCTCTTATCACAGATTTTAGCAGAGCGATGCGATGGTAATCGTAATCTTTTACATGCCTGTGTATCAGTCTGTGCTCCTATTTCAAATAAAGAATTAGAAGGTATTAAAAATATGTCATTTTTAATTAATAGTAAGTATTTATCTAATTTGTATGTTTTATTATATTTCTAGAAGGAGATAATGTCTCAAATCAACCAAATTCCAATGTAGACACTTTGAATGTAATTCAAAAAGCATTTGGGGTACGATCAACATTTAGCTTACGAGAAATGATGAGACGAGCTTCAGCTGCTGTTAGATCAAGTAAGTTAATGTATGGTTAATGTACTAAGTTTTCCTATGGTAACATACGGGAATAATATTAAAATATAGTTACTTAGATTTATACATGTATTGAATTGATAATCATGAGTGATTTGACTAATCATTAGATACCACTAATAATTCATCTGACTCTGAGCCAATGGAAATGAATGATGAGGCACCACCTCCGGGTACTGTTCCTGAACCATGGCAAGAACCAGTTAATGCAACTACTCAGTCAAACCCAGTTTTACAAAATGAAGAAGAAACAATTCAACCTACGCCACCAATTAATCCAAATACTGAAAGAAGAAACAACGCATTGGCTATTTTACGACTACTGTGTGAATCATCTGTATTTTCACCTCATCTATTAGATTTACTGACCGCTAAGTATGTTAATATTAGTTGTCTTCAAAATTTGGTACAAATAATTTTATTTTTGTTATAATTTTTTTTTTTTTTTTTTTTTTTTAATTATTTTTACATTAATTTTTTTTTTAAATCTACTCAATGATAAATACTTATAACTTTTTTTCTTTAACCAATCAATTCTATTATTTTATTTTTCATAACAGTTCTAAAATAAATTTATTATTTAAATTGTTTAGAGATGCTCAAGGATTAACACCATTTATGTTGGCGGTGACTGTTAGAGCTTATCCTGCTGCTATTATTTTACTTGATACTATCCATCGTGTGGTTTCCAAAGTAGTACTACCACCTAACATATTTGAAATGCAAGGCACTTCAACTACTGAACAAGAGCATGCAATTAAAAATGTGATGAGTGCTTGGAGATCTTCAGTTGCTGGAACAGGATCCAATCCTACCAGTAGTAACAAAGTACCTTCAGAAATAGCTCCTCAACCAGTACCTTTGTTTAAGAATTCGCCTGTTGGTAACTTTGAATTACCACCTTATTGGTCACTATCATCTGGATTGCCACAGTCACAACCACCACCTCCACCACCACCGCCTCCACCATCACAACAACAACAGTCAAATGATTTTTCTAAAGGTTAGATTTATTTAAAAATATTAGTATTACTATTTTTTAGACTATTTTTAAAAGTTTTCCTAATTATATAGAAATATATTTTTTATTTTAGGATATTTTCCTCTTCCACCACCTCCACCACCTTTATCAATTTATAAAACACATATTTGGTATACTGAGAGATCACTTTATCGTGAAAGTGATAGTGAGAAAATTCTTAAAGCAAAGGAAGTTTTAGCTTCTATGGTGTACCCTCCTGGCTCAAATCCAGATTACAGTCCACTGCACGTTATTTGTTGCAATGATACTTGCAGTTTTACTTGGACCGGAGCTGAGCATATTAATCAGGTAATATATTTTATACAAGCTATTTTTTATAGTATTGTGCTCAAAATTTGAATAATTAATAGGAATTAGTTTATATATGGATTCTTTACACTTTCGTTAGGGTTGATATTCTTAAGTATGTTTTTCTTTCATATATCAAAAATTATGTCTAAGTAGTTATCTGACTTGAAATACATAGAATGGACTATATTGAGTTCCTGATATAAGTATTAACTGTATACATAATGCTTATGTCTCATGTCCCTGGTAAATATGTTTTTTCAGTGATGTCACTTTGTTATTTTTTTTTACATATGTATTAATATTTTTTTAAATTTATTTATTTTTCCTATAAACTTCATTGCAATTAACTATCCATAGTGAGTATTGCCATTGATATGTGGGAGTCTATTTAGACATAGTATATTCAAAGTAATGGTGACAAGTTCAGTTTAAATCAGAAACAAAATATCCCCCAGTTGTATAATACTTCTTATAATAATTTTGATTATAATATGTTGTGATAAAATTATTTCAAATTAATTATTATTGACTTTGAAAACATTTATTTGTTTTCATATTTTCTAAAAAAAAAAATAATAAATTCATGTTGGAAAACGTATTAGTTTAATTTTGTTAATATGGACAATGATATATTATTGAACAAAAAGATATTCTATATAGTAATAAGTAGCTGTTTTTAATTATATCTTTAGTTTTAATAAATAATGTATTAATGTCTTAATTACTAATGATGATGTAGATTGATGGATAATCATTAATCATAATTATGAGTAAACTTTAAATATTAATAAAATAAATTGTTTATATGTATAATTTTGTACCAGGATATATTTGAATGTCGTACATGCGGTTTAACTGGATCATTATGCTGCTGCACAGAGTGTGCTCGAGTTTGTCATCGAGGCCATGACTGTAAATTGAAAAGAACATCTCCTACTGCATATTGTGATTGTTGGGAAAAATGTCGCTGTAAAGCTTTAGTGCAAGGTCATCAAGCATCGAGATCACAGCTACTAAACAGATTAATTAATGAAACTGATTTAGTAACCCATTATAATTCAAGGTATTATTATAAAATGTTATCAGACTACAACTATTTTAAAATTTTTTAATTTTTCAGAGGAGAAAGTATATTATTGTTTTTGGTACAAACAGTTGGCCGACAATCAAATGAACAACGTCAATATAGCAGATCATCAAGACAACGAGCTGCTTCTCGTAAAACACCATCTTCTGATATTGGTAATATTTTAACCTAATTGTTGTATCATCAAAGATATGTTTTTAATGTTTTTATTATTATAGAAATGGATATGCCAGATCATGATTTAGAACCACCCCGATTTAGTCGTAAAGCATTAGAAAGATTACTAAATGATTGGCCTGCGGTAAAAGCAATGATAATGTCGGGAGTAAAAAATGATTCTGAATCTAAATTAACAACTGACCAACCGTATTTAAAAAACCAGTCTGGTACTACATTCTTGGACAAATTTATGCACTGTTTACTTTTTAAATGTAATGCTGAAGTAATAACTAACTCATTTTTAGTAAGTTAATATAATTAATTTATTATTTTAAAATTATAACATACTAAAAATATTTTGGTCATTTAGATGGTCGATGCTCTGGTGACAACAATTGTTAAAGAACTGCATAATCCATTAAGTAATTCAGCTGAAGTTAACTCAATAGCACGTCGTTTTATTAGATCTGTAATACGTGTATTTGTTGTTTATAGTGTTGAATTAGCCCCTCAAAATAATAAGCGACGAATGTGAGTGTATAATGATTAATGAGTGTAAACATTTTTAATTATTAATTTTATATTTGTTTAAATTAGGCTTGGAAATTTATCTTCTCCATTTGCTAGAGCAAGACGAATTTTCCAATCAATGATGAAATTATCAATAGAAGAATTATGTGAAACAGCTGAAAGTTTAATTGCACCTGTTCGTCTTGGTGTCGCAAGACCTACTGCTCCATTTACTTTGTCTACTAATTCCAATCCAGATATACAAGTATGTATTATCAAAAATAATATATTTAGAAAGAATAAATAATAATAATTACATATATTTTTTAGAGTTATGAAGAAATATTTTTTGTAGAGCCAATGGCTCCAAATAATATGAACTTGTCTGATCAAATAGAAGGTGCCAATGTTCACAGACAATCCCAAAATGATCAACCTCCAATTGATATAGAATTAGAAGATGAAATGGCAGACAGTAAGTTTTTTTATTTACTAAATTTTGAATTTAAATGTAGTTGTACGGGGTCTATCAGTTTTCAACAAATTAGTGTCTTGTACATAATTTTATACATCAAAATGTCTTAAAAAATCTATAAATATCTGAAAACTGGCTGAGTTTCTTAAAAAATTTCATTTTTAGCTATAACATACTATAAGTATTAATAATTATTTTAGATTCTGAACGGAGTGATGAATGTATTGATTTTACAATGATGTGTTTTTTTTTTTATTATTTTTTTTTTTATTTTTGTGTCTGACGACAACATTTGGAGCAGTAAAAATGCTTCGATTTTGGACTTCAGCCCCTCTTTGAAAAGGAAATCGGATCTAGTTGGTACTTTGGGGGGTCAAAAGTTAAAATTTTTCAATATTTTTTAAATGAGTCGGGAAAAACATAAAAAAAATGACGGAAAAACGGGATTTTTTACGCACAACCAGTTTTCAACAAAATCGAATTTTTTATTTTGCTATAACTCAAAAACTAATAGATGAAAATACTTGAAACTTTCACCAAATGTTTATATTAGCGTTCTCCATACATAGGTAAATTTTCAAAGAATTTTGAATTTTTTCGAGCTATTTATAGACAATTGAAATTTTTAATTTTTTTTAGTATTTTTTTTTTAAATAACGATAAAAATTTTTTGGCCGGCCAGAAAATTTTGAAAATTTAATACAAGGTTTCTTATAAGTTGTTCTTAAAGTGATAAAAAAAAATCCGAAATCGTTAGTCACAATTTTTTTTTATAAGTGCTTAAAGTTCGAATTTATACGAAATATGTCAAAATTGCGAAAATTGGCAAGTAATTTTGTGGTTGAAAATTCGTAAAATTTTTTTCTTTTATAACTAAGTTTTGAAAATTTGATACAAGGTTCTCCATACATTTTTCTTCAATTATCTGTAAAAAAAACTCTACCAGACTAAGACAAAAAATTTTTATGAGTGTTTGAAATTTAAATTTTTACAAAACCTCGTTAAATAACGGTTTAGCCTCAAACGATTTTTGATATTTGTTGTTATTCAAACAGTATAAGTCGTAAATACTTGAAAATTTTACCAGTTATTTATATTGCCATTTTCTTTACGTGATTTGATTTTCAAAACATTTTGACTTTTTTTGAGCTATTTATAGACAATTGAAATTTTCAAATTTTTTTTATTTTTTTTTTTATAAATGTTGATAAAAAAAATTTAGGTGGGACAAATTACTTGAAAATTTAATTGAAGGGTCCACATAACTTGTTCTAACTCTCATTCAAAAATTATAAAAATACATAGGCACAATTTTTTTTTATTAGCATTTGAATTTCAAATATTGACAAAAATTCGTCAAAATCATGAATATTTTTCACTATTTGGTAGTTAAAAATTTATAAATATTTTACTATCAAAAGCTAAGAATTGAAAATTTAATACAATGTTGTCCATAAGTTAAGCTTAAAATAATTATAAAAAAGTTTGAGGATTATTCAATTAAAAAAATTTTACGAGTGTTTAAAGTTTTAATTTTAATTTGAAATCAAAAATACGCGTGTAAAATTACGTTTTACTAATAAATAATTTTCGATTTTTGTTATTTTTAAAAAATTATCAAACGTTAGATCTTGAAGCTTTTACTTAAGTGTTTGAATTTGTGAATTTTTTTCAAAATAGAATATATGACAATATTTAAATAGAATATAATATCCTAGACTGACAAATCATCTCTGTTCAGAATCGTTTTTCATATACAATGATACCTATCATTGCATTCAAATTTAACCTACCATAGTCCGAGGTCCACCCCACCCCCTAATGTACAGCAGAGCGATACTCACTTACCCGCTTTTTTTTCAGATAACGATGGTGAAGGTAGTGATCCCGAAGATGTTATGGGGAGTGTTCTTGAAAGTCATGTTCGTTTAGGACCAAATAGTATTTCTGATTCTAATCAACAAGGCCCAGTTGATCCAGAATCTGATACAGAAGATATGTTAGTTGAAACAGATTCAGATTCTGATCAAAGTAATCAAGATGGTGGTGGTCAAAGAAGTGTTCAGACAGGAGCTACTGCTGGATCAGATACTGACGATGAATCAGGAGAGTCTACTCAACAAGAAGATGGGGAAGAATCTGAAGCTGGAGAAACTGATGAATTGGATGCTGAAGAATTTCTTGTTTCTGAAGATCAATTAGAAAGAAGAGCGTTAGTTTTAACTATAATAATACAATATACAATTTTAACTTAAAATTTTGTTTAATATTTTGCAGTACATCTTCAGGACAAGGACATAGAACAAATTTAGCACCACAATCTATGCAATGGGCAATTAGAAATCGAGATACTGCCACACGAACAGCTACAGGTAATTATTTATATTGTTATTAAATTGAGTTATTTAAAGTATAAGATGCTAACCAATTATCCAATTATTACTATTATCTGTTTATATTATAAATTATTTAAATACTATATTTACATATCAACTTCTTTTATTTTAAAACGTTTTTATTGATTTTCTTTTTTTAAATTTAGTTTTTTCAATCCTCGACAAAAGATAATTGTATAAATTGAATATTTAAATTTTATTCTTCATAATTTTTGTTCTTAGATAAGAAAAAAAAACTCATTTTGTGTAATATTAATATTTTTATTAATATTTTGTATATTAATATCAGCAGCGTGCTGAACAATTTTCAGACCTGAAGTAAACTACTTATTAACCCATTCACCTACAGCTTTTAATCTATATATTTTTTTTTTACTTAATAGTATAAACATTATTATTAAAGACTAAATCAATTGTCCACTCATCTATTTTGTTCTTGAAGTAATTAGTTCTAAAAAGTCTACTTTGGCACACTACAACATAGTATATTAGTATATAAGCTGATAAAAGGTTGTAAATTGAAATATGCATGGTTTTTACAGTGATCATGTAATTTTATATAATGTTAAAATTATTAATAAGTAATTAATTATAATATCTTGTCCGTTATTTCCAATATTTGTATTAAAGTGTTAATTAATAAGGAAATTTTTATTTAATAGGGTTTAGAGTTGCTTCTGGAAATTCACTAGTATTCATAGATCCCACATCATTGAGGAGATCTGCTGTAGCTGCAGTTAGTAATAGTACAAATAATTCTGGTAATGGAGGAAATAATGCAGCAGCAGCCGCTGCAGCAGCAGTTGCATCTGCTGCAGCTGGTCTTAATGATTCAATCACAATGGCTACTACTGCTTCAAGTTTAGCTAGAGCATTTGCAGTTGTCATACGACAAATTGCTGATTTATTAGTTACATCTATAAATGATCCACCATCATTACCAATACCAGTGCGCATATCAATACAAGATACTTGTGGTTTACAGGTAATATTTAAAAGATGTTCTCTTTTATATTATTATTCAAATTTTATTTTATTTAGATAATAATTGAAAAGTCACTTAAACCTACTTGGGATTGGTTAATGGCTATCATGGATTCAACTGAAGCTCAACTTAGGTTTGGTGCCTCACTTACTCAATCATCTGATCCACAACATCCAAGACATCCTTTACATTCAACAACTACAGCTAATACTACAAATACAATGCCTAGTACTTCATCTGGAATAGGTAATGTTTTAAGAATTTAAGTATGTTATTATGTAATATTTTATCTATTTTTATTTTTAGGTGCAACTAGTAGTAATAATAATCAGGCAGTTGAACCCCGACGTGAATTTATATCATATTGTTTATCTTTAATGCGTGCTCACAGTAATGAGCATGGAGATTCTTTACCAGTTTTAGATGTTTCTTCGTTAAAACATGTTGCTTATGTCTTGGATGCTTTAGTGTATTATATGAGGGCTGACACAGCTGCTGTTAATTGTCAATCGTTAAATGCACCTATTCTTTTAGCAGATCCATTAGATCCTGAACCCTGGGTTATAGATCAGCAAGTAAGTTCTACAGCATATACCTAGTTATGTGTATATAATATATTAATTATATAGATGTTTTATCTTAAAATATAAAATATTCTCCGAGATATATAAATGTAATTATTTTATGTTATATCGATAAACTTAATTAATCTTCCATGTGTGATAAATTCTTTGTGATCATTCTTATTATTTAAATTATAAGTTTTTGAGCTTATTTATAGTCAACTCTTATGATATAACTTGGTATTCATTACTTTTATTAGCTCTGTGTAACTAGGTTTTAATTATTTATACTTTTATTTATTAGGACGAAAATGACAATGAAGAAAATGATGAAGAAATTAACACTACTGTACCATCGATCAGCCAAACATCTAGTCCAAGATTTGTAGACATGGATTCTGGAACTAGAGGTCGACGACATGCATTTTTCCAACGATCAGATTCTACTTTATGTTTAGGATGTCCTCCACCAGATCCTTTTGAAACACCTATGACTCAAGCTATGCCGTTAGCTGATCAACCACATTTACTACAGCCAAATGCACGTAAAGAAGATATGTTTGGTTCTCCAAAACTTTCAGGTATGTAATTTGTTTTTAATTTAATATCATAAATAAGTCATAAGTTATATTGGTGAAGAAAAAATATTTATTATTTAAATACATGATCCATTTTGTAGCATCTTTAGATGGATCATTGGAAGGTCTGCCATCAAGGCTTAGTTTATCCAGTCGTAGCGATAATGGAAGTGAACAGTTACCCAAAGAACATGAAAGAAAAAGTTGGTAGAATAGAGTAGATTTTGATTTTATTGTGTAACCCAGAATTCAGTTATTTTTGGTAAATGTATTGATAGAATTTGGTTGTCTTTAAATATTGTTTATCGTTAAAGTTTCAACATTGCATAATATAATAAATGAAAAGGTATAATAATATTAATTTAATATCTTAAAATAATACCTTATTTTTTTATGGTTTATTTTTTTTGTTAAACTTTAACATTAACCATTATTATTAAGTAATAATAATATATAATGGCCAAAAAATAAAAAAATATTTTGTTATTTATTGCTAATTAATGTTTAAATAATTATATTATAAAATTAAAAATAATTTGTACAGTTATATTTTTAATATAATATAAAATACTAGGGGCATGAATTTAAACTGAAAAAAATTTAACTTAAACTTAATTATCAACGATAATTGTTTCTGTGGTTACATGATATAATTAATTTAATAATTAGAAATAACAGTATTTTTAAAATAATTTAATTTAATGGAATGCATGTTTACATGTAGAAAAGAAAAACTAAAACAATTGTATCTAAAAATATTAACATGTTGATGTCCGCTGACATATTCATATTCTTTCTAATGTTGGAGCTACAAATTTCATTGTATTTAAATCTAAAGGAATTAAATAATTACTCCTTCCTGTTACTACTAATGAGAAATAATACTTTTTAAAATTTTTCACCTATGTATCATATTATGCATTTAATATGTTTTTACTGGCGGCAGATAAAAACATTTTACTGCGGACTTCTTTGTGTTAAGAACTTATACATCTAGACATGCTTTCATCTTGTTATAACTAATTTAAAACAATATTATAGTCAAATTATATTATAATTTACTTATATATATATATATATATATATATATTTATTTATGTAATTATTATCTTTTCAACTATATATATTATGTAGTAAACAGTATAGCTATAATTTTATTGTTTTAAACATTTTAGACATGTTAATTGTAATTATTAATTTCATATCATTAATAATATTTTTTACTTTAGTTCATTGTAGATCTTAAAATTTATTTTTATAGCAAGATGATTGCTTGAGTGTCTATTCCCTCGAGTGACTTAGAACTATTGATATTTATAATTTAATTTTTAGGACAAGATACTGAACCAGAAGATCTTTCTATTCGTGCAAATGTGGTTGAAAAGTTTAATGAAATGACTGAATTCTTTGGCCTAGGTGATGAATCAGACACTTCACAACCAATTCCTGAATGTAAGTAGAATACAAAATAATCATTTAAAAATCTAATAATCAATATTAATTATAGCTGAAATGACCAAAAGAGATCGAGACTTAATAATTGTACCAACAAGTACTTTCTCTGATACTACATCACCTATGCTGAAGAGTGTAATTGTTAGAGCTCCTTCTGGTGGAACTCCATCTACTTCTGTAAGTTGTATTAAAATATATATTAAATAGCTTAAACTTCATAAATATTTAAGTATTTAACCGAAATATTAAATTTTATCGTTTTAATATTATTATTAAAGGATTTTATAGATAGGAAGATTTTTCTTCTCAATTGAATTTGATAATAATCTCAAATAATAAAGTTTTAATTTAAATAATATGTCCTGATATTTTATTATATTTATATCATAGTATTTAATAAAATAATATTCTTAAAATGAAATTTAGAAAAATTAAATTTAAATGCCAAATAAAATTACTGATACATATTCTTAGTTAATCTTATTCTAAATATGCCTATTATTATCTTTATTCGTTAATGTTAGTTTTTCATTTTATGTATAATTATTAATTAGAAGTACTTATATGTTTTTGTAATTAATTGGTAGATAAATCTTAAATTTCTGTTATTTGATTTAGTTATAGAAATAAAAATGTATCCGATATGTTTTATTAATTTTTTTTGTTTATTTAAATATAGTCAAGTTCAGCACAAGTAAAACCAAATCCTGATGTGGACGATAGCCATAATTCATATTCAAATAATGATATTGTTAAACCAATGAATAAGTATGTTAAAAATAATTAACTATTTTTTGTTTAGCAAATTATATGCAATTTCATTATTAATTTTTGTTTTCATTTTAAGGGGAAGTCGTTTAGGAGAGAGTGTATCCCATGATTTATTGTTAGGTCGCTGGCGTTTGACATTAGACCTTTTTGGTCGTGTATTTATGGAAGATGTAGGCTTGGAACCTGGATCTGTTGTATCTGAACTTGGGGGTTTCCCAGTTAAAGAAGCAAAGTTCCGTAGAGATATGGAAAAGTTAAGAAATCAGCAAAATAGAGACCTAACATTATCAAAAGTATGTATACTTAATCAATCTTTTTTCAATATTTTGAATAATTATATTGTGTTATTAATATTACTTAGTTATATGTGTTATTAACTTAAATAAAATTAATTAAATTCAAACAGTTGGAACGTGATCGTAATCAATTGATTCTCATGACTTTCAAAGAATTAAACAATCAATATAATTCTTATCACCGTAGAACATCTAGTAGTCATCCCTGTCTAGCGGTTAATAGAGTAAAAGTAACATTTAAGGATGAACCTGGAGAAGGATCAGGTGTTGCTAGATCATTCTATACTGCCCTAGCCGAGGTAAATATAAATACATTAATTTTTATTTTTAAACATAATATTATAAGTTAATTATTGATTTGTATTTTTTGTTCAGGCTCTTCTATCAAGTGAAAAATTGCCAAACCTTGAATCAGTCCAAGTTGGTGGTAGATACTCTCAATACACTGTTCTACAACGTTTAAGAAATCGTGAGCGTACTGAAGCTCCCCGAATACGACATCCTGGTCCATTATCACCACGAGTGCCATCAAGACGGTCTGAGCGTAGTGACCGCGAACAACGTCGAACACTCTCTGTTGATGCACGTTCATTTGTTCCTAATTCTGGATCATCCGATGCTAATCCTAATTCTCATCTAACTCCACACCAGCAACAACTTGGTGAACGCCTGTATCCAAAGGTATTTTTTTCTAGTTAAAAATAATTTTTGGTTTTAATAAAAGTGTAAAAATATTATGTTTCAATTTCTATAATAGGTTGTTCAAATTAGACCAAGTTTAGCCAGCAAAATTACAGGAATGCTTTTGGAGTTATCACCTGCGCAACTACTAACATTGTTAGCATCTGAAGAAGCTTTGAGAATGCGTGTGAATGAAGCTATTGCATTGCTAATGCAAACTGTTGAAATGTCATCACTTGTTGATGTGACTCATCCATTACCACCTGCTGATAGTCTTCTTGGTATATTCATTTTGATTTAAATTATTGTATAAAATTATTCATAACTTGTTTTGTTTACAGAAGACGTCGATTTGTTCTTAAGTCTTTCCGAACAACATGGCTCTAAACCTGCTCCACCAGCAAAAGAAAATATTGCAGAAGAAAATGTAACAGAAGAAAACTTGGATGATAACACACCATTATTTTATTGTCCTGGTAAACAAGGATTTTATTCACCACGTCAAGGAAAAGCATCTTATGAACGCCTGAATGCATTCAGAAATACTGGAAGGTAAATGTTGTTCTTAAGTTTTATTTATTCATTATAAATTGTTTTGCTAATTAAATATGTGAATGTTATTTAGATTAATTGGATTGTGTCTTCTACAAAATGAATTATGCCCAATGTATTTTAATCGACACGTTCTTAAAGTGATACTTGGTAGATCTATAAGATTCCATGATTTAGCATTTTTCGATCCAGTTATGTATGAAAGTCTCAGACAACTTGTGCTAGATGCTGAATCTAAAGATAAAGAATCATTATTCTCAACTTTAGATTTAAACTTCAGGTATAATATATTTTTAATCTAACAAAAATCTTGTAAATATTTATAATTTTTAATATTTTAGCATTGATTTGAGCCAAGAAGAAGGTGGTGGAAGTGTAGAATTGGTTAGTTGTGGTGTTGACATTGAAGTGACGCCCAGCAATGTTTATGATTATGTGAGAAGATATGCTGAGTTTAGAATGTTTAAAACTCAACAAAAAGCCTTCTTTGTAAGTTAAAAATAAAAAATCAAATGTTAATTAGTTACAAAATTGATACTTAATATTTTTCCAGGCATTGAGATCTGGAGTATTTGATGTAATTCCTGAAAGTTCATTGGATGGTTTAACTGCTGAAGATTTGAGATTATTGTTAAATGGAGTTGGCGATATTAATGTACCTTTACTAATCTCATACACGAGTTTCAACGATGAGTCTGGTCTTGCCACTAGTGATCGTCAAATAAAATTTAAGCGTTGGTTATGGTCTATTGTTGATAAAATGACTCCATCTGAAAGACAAGACTTGGTATATAAGAAAAAAAATATTAGAAAATATCATAACATTAACTAAGAATTTTATTTATTAACACATGTTTCAAATTTTCAGGTATACTTCTGGACTGGATCACCAGCTCTACCAGCATCAGAAGAAGGATTCCAGCCAATGCCTAGCGTCACCATGCGTCCTGCTGATGATTCACACTTGCCAACTGCAAATACATGTATATCTAGATTGTATATACCACTTTACAGCAGTCGTACTATACTCAGGCACAAACTTTTAATTGCCATAAAAACTAAACATTTTGGATTTGTTTAAATTTGTGGTTTGTTATTTTAAATATATGTCAGAGAAAACCTACTAAAACAAAATAATAATAATAATGTTTTTGACAAGTTTAAAAATCCTGTTTTATTTATTTTTATTTTTATTTTCAGTTCCAAACATGTTTATTTTCGTAATCATAATTTTCTATTTTTTCTTTATATATATTTGTACTTAAAAATATGTATCTGTGACTTCGAAAAAAATATAAATATTATTAAGTGGTATAAATCACATTGAAATTATTATATTTCTCATTTTAGCTATAAAATAATTGTGCAGTAACTACTCATGTGATGTATTGAATTATCTATAATTTTTATATTTTTCTATAATTACTTATACAAAAATATGAAGAAATTATTATGTAATACCATGATTTTGTTATTGTTAGTGCTTTATATTATACGTAATAAACTTTATGCTTTAAACATGTATTTTAATGGGAATCTGTTGTTTTTATTTAAATTTCCTTAATTTTCTTCCAACTATTTAACAACATAAAAGTTTGTTTCTATTAAATTGTTTATTTAATGGACCATATTGTGCGTTGTGCATACACCAATTATTTAAATGTAAAGTAACTTATTTAACGACGATAGAACAAAAATTCAATTTTGGTGTGCATGTTTTTTAAGATATACCCACATCCACAAATGATGAAAAGTGATTCGTATTTACGTACGTTAGCATGCATCCACATCCTACTTAAATTTTAAGGATATTTATATAAAAAAAAATCCAATCAAACACTAGGTATTGCTACTTGGTGTCTTGGTCCTGAAAAAAATGATCAAATATTCAATACGAGTTATATGAAGCTATGATCTACACTACAGGTTAGATATACCTATTTCGGTCTTGGCATGGTTATAGTGGCTATTTTTTCTGATTTTCTATAGTGCACATTTTATAAAAAAAAAAATGTATTTTTTTACGTTCAAAGTTTGGTTGCAGATAGTCATATAGTCATAGGTGACGTCTAGGCGTAGGGGGGTATTGAGATATTGTAAGAATGAACCTTTGGGCTTTGAATGCTTTGATATATAAGTTATTATTTAACTTAATATACCTATTTCTAATTAAATACCTAGAATCTATGTACACTATATTATAATATTGCAATTATTTTAGGATGAATGTTGTATTATAGTTTAGACTGTTTAGAGAATTATAAATAAAAAATAATAAAATGTTCACAAATTATTTGTATTTTATGATGAATATTTGCAGATGTACACTGGTTAGGCGGCGTGGGAGGCGAAGCCCTCCACGAGTATGTACACCGTACATGATTACCCCTAGGAGGGCTATAGCCCCCCCCCCCCCCCCCCAAAAAAAAATTGACCACTCTACGCTTATGGTCATAGTACTATAAAGGTGGTGCACATTCTTATTTTTTATAGTGCACATTTGCAAAGTGTATCGTAGTACATACAAAAATAGGGCCCGTGATATGATACATAAGTACTTCACGGTTCACTGGCAAATCGGCGTTTGTGCGCTCCGACTGCTCCGCCCTGTGAACTAATTCCACCGGAACCGACAATTCGTCTGTGACATCTCCGAGCACTTAATATATTTTCAAACGTGATTATTCAAAACATTTCAAACTGCTCTGTAAACTTTCTTTGTGTATTATCCGTCGGAACGGTTTGAAATTTTCGTCAAAATCGGTCGAGTAGTTATCGAGCGTTTGAACTTACGGGCATAAGCGTTCGTTTTTATTTGTACGTGCGCACCCATCTGTAAAAGCGGTGAACCCACGACTGACTGATTCATAATCGACGTACAGGGAAAATTGTGACGGTCTGAGACTCGACACGTTTTTGTTACGACCGTATAAGGGTGCCCCGAGAAAGGATTATCAAAAATTCGCATGAAAGTTGAACATTTGTTTTGTTCGTACATTAGGTCCATTAGGGTTATTGGACCATACATATGGTAACAGGGATAAAAAAAAATATAATATAATTATAATAATGTTAGGTACCCACAGTCATGACGATTGAACGTATGATTACTATGATTTTTATATTTAGTAAAATCACTGCTAAAAATCTGTGTAGCTTTCCTTTAACGGAGTTCAACTAGTTCAAGACTGGGTAGATCTACGGCAATAATGCAATTTGTCACAATTTATGTGAAAGTTTACAGTGATGATTTTCACACACCGTTGACTAATTTTGTTCAATAGAGCTTTTTAGCGTTTATTAATGTACACGATTAGTCATAATCAAATAAAAACCATTAACCAATTGAATATCATTTACAAAAACATTTATTTGTGAAAATCAATACAATTTACAGCAGGAATTTCATTTATTATTTTGACTTAAATTCGTGTGATATTACATAAACTTCTTAAACTTTTTAAAGTAAATTTATTTTAATACATAGTATATAGGAGGTATCCGCCCGTCTATATCCCTATAAGTGTTAAATATTAATAAGTATTATAATATAATATCTATTATAGACATAATTCATGATAATATAGTATTATATAGGTAGGTTATTGGATGTTTGCCGAAAACTTTGCATTATCTGTCAATAATAATAAATAGGATAATATTTATTTTTATGATTATTATCAAACTAAAAAGTAAAAGTGGCAATATTGCATTGCCATTTTTAGATTATTTTTTTTTATTAACTCGATTACTTGTGCACGTCTGTTTCTAAAGCTTGTGACTAATTTGTCTGTCAAAAAAATACTGAAGCACTGATATATATGTAGGCTAGGACGTTAGGTTAACAATGTATAATTAAAAACACTCGGTACTTTTATATTTTTTATTATTTTTATATTTTAAGTGCAATAGTTAATAGTTACCATATATCTAGTGCTTTTGCTTTGGTACTTTGTAACGGCTGAATGCATTTGGCTGGTATCTGGATGACGTATATTAAAGGTAGATTTTTAATGCAGGGCATGGGCGACCAGAGAGGGGGGGGAAGACGAGCCATTAGCCCCCCCCCCCTTGGAATTCAAATAGAATGTTGAACATTTTAACTTTTATTTTGATTTATAAACATAATTCATCGATATTTTTACTTTAGTGTACGGGGTTGGTATTGATTTCATATAATTTTAACACATTTTGTAGTTTACAAGGAATAAACTTTTTTTAATGTATTTTTTGGTGTTTGATTTCATTATGCCCCTCCCTGATAGATTTTCTACAGGCGCCCATGATGTAGGGTACCTATACCTAAATGTTTATGCCAGGAAGATAAATTCAGTGCTTATATTAGATGATTTTATACATTGAATTAAAGTTGTTACAAATTAAAACCAAATATGCATTGCCCGTCTTTGATAAATGACCACGGCAAAACACTCCTTTTTCAGACGATACTCACCAGCAAAAACGTTTATTCCTAGGACTTATTTACTGTGAGGACAAATTGCAAATAACAATTTCATCGGAAACTGCCAGAGTCCATATAAATTGAGTTTTATAAAATATATTAAATTAGTTATCTTTAATAACCTTGTATTATTATAATTATTACATATTTTACCAATCACACATTAGAATTACTGCGGTGGCTATGTAAGAACAGCGGCGGATTTAACAACTTACCAGTCCTATGCAAAATGAAATTCACTGCCCTTCATCCTAAAAAACAACTTTTATGTTAAAATCGATAGAATCTAAAAAATAAGAATTAGGTAAAAATAAAGAAGACGTAATATTTAATTTACAAAATCATATGATTTATGAAATCATAAAATAAGTGAAATATTTTTTTTTTATTCACACTACGTCACTACGAGCAAAAACATTGTTATTGATTATCAGGCATTTAAATGTTACGTAGGTAGGTACACGGTATTTCATATAACAAAAATGTTTTACAATAATATGTTCTTAATAAATGCAATTAACTGAGTTGCATGTCGGTTATCTCTTTTTGGCTCAGACAGGTGACAGGTCTATCTAATTCGAAATTCGAACGAGTTTATTTTTTTTACTTATTTAACTTAGTGTTCTAAGAATAATAGGGTCAATGACAATTGACAATCTTTATCAAATAATCATGGAGGCTATGACGATTTGAAAATTATTGTAGTAATCAATACCTATTAATCTATCAGTATTTTATAATTTTTGACTACCGTTTGAGTAAATTAAATGCTAAATCCAATATGATGTTAATTTTTTTTAAACCATTTTTAAGGACTATTATTCTTAGTGTATATATAATAATATTATATATAATATACATAATATATAATATATATATTAATAAATCGGAAACTACTCGTTCAAATATTATTTTAGATACATCAATATTTTCAAATAAATCATCTGATTAATAATTTAGTTATTTGTAAATATAACTTTGCGCTGTCACACAATATCCCTTAAACGTTGAACGGTATAAGAATCTAAATAATTAAAAATTAAGTCAATATATTCACAGTTAAAGGAAAAACGAGGAGTGAGAAGATTTTGTCAATCTTAAAGAATATTGTAGATAGCGTGCAATTGACGTGACCGTGTGTTAGACAGTTTAGTTGGAAACCAATTTCTAAAAACCAATGGATACCTTTATCCGATGATCAGCATTTTAAAATTTCAGAAATGGCACTGAATTGAATTATTTTTTACAATGGTTTAAAATTGTCAGTATGCAATGGACATCGCAGAACAGGCATAAACGCGACATAATAAAATATACAGTTTTCTATTTAAACATGTCTTGTATAATATAATAGTAAATAAAATATTACACAATGCATATACCGATCGTAATATAATATAATTTATTAATTTACAGAAAACCGATATTATAGAGGCGCATGATGCGCGTATTATTATTTAATAATAATATAATATATATCTCTTTTAAATAATAAGAGTAAAATTGGACCTTGACTTAAACGAGAATTTTGTTATACAATTTTTGATATTTTTATATTTATGTAATGTTAACTTTTGCGTTCGTTTTCTCGTTCGGACGCCTTTATTTATAATATTATAAATACCTATTTTAAAATATCGTAAAAGGCTAACATAATATTTAATATTAACTATATGAATCGTTTCATATATATGTTATATGTATATTTGCTAGAATTGTGTACTAAAATATGTGCCGAATATTACCATATTATCTGTTTAATTGTCTATATAAATATAAATATAAATAAGAATTAAGGACGTTTGGTTAAGTGCTTAAATAGCTGCACACCATGTTCGCCGCGATAAATACAATATTATACCTACTAGTCGGTATATATTATCAAGAGCAACATTATCGATGAATTATACGCTAACGGTTAACAATATTGTAAGCCAGAGTAAATAATTTTATTACGACAAAAAATTGTGTCGAGAAAAAATAGTATTTTTCGAAACGTGTTAGATTCTATATTGTAAATGGGTATGTACCGCGGCGAAGTATAATAATATATATATTCTAATAACTAGTTAAATACGATAAATACTATAATATAATATTATGTAAATATGGTAATATAATTAAATTATCACAAATCACAAAATGTATATAGCACTGCACACACTCAACACGATATCATCGCGCGTTACACATAAAAAATAGAGATATAATTTAATATAATATATTTTATAGAGTCATCTGTAAGTATAATATATTTTCAAATTTAATTTTACCTACGAAATATTGAATCGGGAGACGACTAAACGAAATGAATGACCAACAATTGCATAGAAATATATAGATTGACGAGGAGGAATAGGTCGAGAGTGGTGGTTGGGAACGTCACATTCGGACACACACACACACACACACACGCACACACGCACATACATATGTATAATATTATATTAAATAATAGAATATAAATGTAATGAATATTAGACTATTTTTTTTTCTTGGATGGAGGGAGATTCCTTATTTTTCTTTTGAATTAATAGTCTACGACGTTGATATTAATATTATAATAATATGTATATATATTTTTAATTTTTCGCCACTACGTTACTGCCTTCATTGTCTTCGATACCGGATGTCTTCACGCTCCGCTTCACCACGGCTGTTTCCAAGTCAGTACTCGGCTGACCTTTGGCTGGAGTCGTGTCTCTTCTCGTCTTCGTAGAAAAACTGTCGGTTTTTATCTGATGGACAACGTTTGATTCTACACGTACACCGGAAAACAGTAAAATGCATTGTATTATTTAGTTTGTAATAAGTAAAAAATATTTAATAATATTTTAGTATAGAATTATTATTGGAATACAATTTTTTGTATTCGTTGCTGACAATTATTGTAACTATGAGTATTTATAATGTTTAAAACACAATATATAATTATTATAAAAACAATATTTAAAAAATATAAAGTCCAAGTACGAGCAAAATGATTTATATTACCTGAATTGGGGTAGGCATCTAGGTATTTGCTAAAACCTTCTTTGGCGGCAGCCATCAGTTCCGGGTGTTCGGTCAATGTATCCGAAAGGGACGTTATTAGTAAGTCTGAAACGCAAACAAAATATTAATATTATTTATATGTCAACAATTAAGATGGGTTGGTTATTTCCAAGTAGGTTTATTAAGGAGGTACTTATAAAAAGTATTGATATTTGTTTTAGGGTAATTTATATTATTTACCATTATATAATATTCTATACAGTGTGTAAATGTTAATCAAAAACACATATTATCATTATACAGAACTTTCAGATTTTAATTTTTTATTTTTACGGATGATTATTTTTTCATATTTATAACTTTATTTTTTCTTTTCTTAAACGGAAATCCTATTATAACAACTAACTAAATAAACAAAATTCAAATTGCTTAATCCTGCAGAAATATAATTCCTTTAATTAGTGTATACTCTTACACTACACTATTTAATAATATGTGCATTGAATTAACAATACTGTCATTGTGCTTTTTATATTGTTATGTTGATGCAAATTATCGCCTAAGATGGCTTGGCCTCTCGAAAGATTTATTTTTTGGAAAATGTACTTGAAATTACCTAATTTTAAATTATATCACGCTCTATATACCTATACAGTATACGCCAATCTATTTAATATTTATATAGGTATATTGTATAATATACTATGTAATTTTTTACTTTGATCTATATGATTTTGTATTTTGACTTACCCAATATCTTTTTTTCGAGGGCTCTAGAAATCCTTCCTCGACTTGCTTCGGTTTCCAAGAAATCTGTGAACTTCTGTAAAGACTCTTGAGCTTCTGACCCACCTAAAATTTAAACAATGTTATTTCGTCTCATCGTTAACGTTAAATGACATAATTTTAGGTATACTGATATATTGATTTTCACGCATGAAAAGTAAACAAAACGCCGTAAACCTGAGTATTGTATCCACATATTGTCCCTGCCATAACTAAGGCCTATTTTAAAGGGAAAATACGTTTTGCCGAAAGTTATTTTAGAATGTAAACTATTTACAAAGTTACAGCCCACATGTTATGTTACACATAAGTTACAACACACAGTGTTTATAGAGTTTGTAAATAGTTCATATACCTAGTATTCAAGTTTTAACTTTAATGTTACAATGACAGCATAGCTATAACATGGATATATTTTTACAATCCATAATAGTACACTTAAATTTGCGATATATATTTTTTATGTAACATAAATAAATAAAATAAGTTTAATAGTATATTAAATATGATTATAATATTTAAGACTGTTTTTGATAGTTATTATTTACTTTGAATGCAAAACCTAAATGAATTATATTTTTTTACCTATAGGAAGTTATTTAAATTTTCATATTTATGTTAAACCTTATTTATGTATAATTGTGAAGGAACACTTAATTTTTATTATAAGTACCACATTTTTTATTAAGCATCGTCGTAATAATATTATCAATAAATATGACCTTAGATTGCATACCCAGAGTGCCGTCTAACAGTTTTCATATGACTACGCAGGACAGTATGTTATATACATTTTTTATTACTTAAAACTTAATTTATTTAAAATATTCTATATGACGCGATGTTATATTTATTATTATTATTATTCTTATTATATTAATTTTTCTTTTTCAAAATACTTGTATAATACTAAAAACACTGAACGAATAATATATTAGCTTAAATATTTATAAATTATTTATTAAAGTAATATTTTATTTGTTTTAATATTTTAATTAGCTTTTTAGAGAAAATAGATTGGAGTTATCTCGAGAAGCTTATTACAATAATTTTGGCGTATGTAATTCGATATTTTTGGTTCATTAATATTTTAAGAGGTATAACTGTCAGCCGACAGCCATACGAATACTCTATGTATATTATTGACCTAATCTTATTGTAATATTATAAATATTATAAATATAAAGAGTAGCCATAAATAAAATTTGTCGCAAAAACTTGAACGAAAAATGTTTATATAATTAAATATATAAACAATGGGGCAAAAATAATTGCTTCCATACAAGTTTAAATGGACAAGTATACCTTTTAAAATCTGAACTTCCTACAACCAAAATTATAATTAAAATATTTTAATAATAATAATAATGATGAAAAAATTGAATGAAATTAATCAGGCTAAGGCTCTGAGATTAATAATTTATCGCTCCCCAGCATATTATATAGCTATAATCACTGAAGAAACTTACCAATGAAAAGTCCTTGGTTAAACATAAGCTTAGCTAGTTGATAAATGATTTCATCCATCATCGTTTGGGCATACGTATAGTCTGACGGAGCCGTTAGCGTTTCTAAAAGTCGATTATACTGCGAATCAGACATTCGCAGTTTGGCTTCCAAGATTTTTCGAATTCCTGAATAAAAAATTAATAGGTATTCATAAAAGTTTAAAACAAAGTAAATTTTACAATCATTACGTTTCGAGTTATAATCCTCTTCGTCCAAGTCTATGCTTTTTTTGGTATATTTGTCTCTGAGTATCTGTTGCATTTCTTTTAGTTCGGTCAACGTTCCATCAATGTCATTGAAATCGGAAGATTCATAGTTCTTTTGGAATTTTATTGGATTTTCCTATAAAAAAGTTAAAATGTGGTTGAAAATATATTCAACTTCAAAAAAATGTCTACAAAATATTCCAATCGTATGTAAAAAATATTTATGGATTTCGTAATTAGTAACATTTCTATCACGACACGTTTTGTACAATAAACTTTATATAATGTAAATGGTTCAAGCAAGGTTTTTTTTTTTCAATAATGTGGTTATTCAAAAACTAAACCTTGGAATTTTTTAATGTACTTAAAGTCTAAATTTTCAAATTTTTTTGTAGTACTCAAGGAATATTCTGTTGGGTTGTAAACTTTTATTTTATAAATAGGAACCTCCTTTTAAAGTATCTATTATATGTAATAGATAATTTTTCTGAAAATTTGGTATAATATAAAAATCAAAATTCGAACAAGTAGTTTTTAAGTTATTTAACCTTGTGTAAGTATTAAAAATAACAGGTCAACGAAAATGGACGTTAAAAGTATATGAATGCTAGTATATGATGACTTGAATATTTTAATAATTAGTATTAATCTATTTATATTTATTATAATTTTTAAAAATAGTCTAAGTTTAGTAAATATTAAATTAGTAGATTCAATATGACATTAGTTTTATATTTTTGTATAACTATTTATAAGAACTGTTATCCTTAGCATAAACATTTCATAAACTTAAAAATTACTTGTACATTTTTTTTTAAATTTCGGATCAATTTTTTATAAAAAAAAATATCAATTAAATAATGCACAGTAAAAACGGTAGGGTCTTATTTGGAAAAAATAAACTTGTATCGCTATAGAGCACTTTTTTAGTAGAAAATCTTAGGAATATAAAAGTATGGTTTATAATTTTTTTAAAAAAAAAAAATCAAAATGTAGATTCTGAATATATTAATTATTATTAATTGAATAAATGAGCGCGAGTATTCCTAGTGAATTACGTCTTATAAATGTAATACGTATTACGTTGTAAAATTCTACCTCGTTCCTACATCAATGGCTCCTACTTTAATATGAAAATTAATTAAAACATGGTTGATAAACCGTGTGTTGCATAATACATAATATAGGAACCTTTACATTTCTTGTAAGTGTTTACACATTTCTCCCGCGGCTTGTTTACATCTAACTGAAAAACTTTTTGATAGAAAATAATAATATTATTAATAAGCATTTTCGCTATCAAAATATTGTTGAACACGGTTAGAATATACAGCCAGCAGCATACTTATTGTGAAGTGCGTATGGCCACATCGTATAAATAAACGTAATGTATGCCGGACACGTGAAAGATGATAATTCGTATACTGCAGCAGTAAAACAGAAATGTCGATTATTTTTCTATACCGACTGTATAACACGTATCGGGAATTATGGGAATTGTGTCGATGTTTTAGGTACAAACGATTGAAATGGTTTTCGAATGAATGCTTACTACTCTATATGGGTAGTTTCGGTGTAAAAAATAAATTATGTGTCGTTTGTATAATAAACATATGTATATATAATGTATATCGTATATTCCGCTCGTTTTGAGCACATGCATACAGAGTACGGAGTGACCCAACCGATTTCAACCTCCTGTACGCCTATGACAATTGTATTTGTTTTATAAATCTGCAGTGTTGTACCTACGATGTCGAAAAAAATCGTTAAATTACATTACATTTTTGGTATTTTTATTTTTAGGTACATTATATTATATGCAATATATTATTCGATAACGTTCTATTGTATTTATATTGTAATAATTATTATAGGTATATAGTCTTTATAGACTTAATTATTATTTTAAGACTGTAATGAATATTTTATGATCTTACAAAATATCAAAAATAAATGGGGTTGTTGACAATAAAAACTTTAACTTTTAAGTGAAGTTCACCATAATTAAAAAGAGTAAAGGAAATCCCTGTTATAGTATATACCATATACCAAGAATGGAAAATTAAAATATTTTATTTTTTTTTATAATAAATAAAGACCACCAATATAATATGTACGTTTTTATTATCGTTGACGTCTTTCAGAAAACTAAATTGTAGGTCATTTAAAAACGTAGATTAATTCTAAATGTAAAATGACACGATGAATAATATAGTTTAAAGTAAATCTTATAGTAATTCTAGCGTGTACTCACGATGTCTTTGCTTGATATTTCTACGGCTTGGTCGGAGTAACGGGCGTCCAGTCGGTACAACTCCCTGTCGATTTTGTCCAAGTAGGCCAACGCCGATTCGCGGTCCAACTGAAATAACGCACATCATAGTTTTACACGTGGTGATAAAGTATATTGTCGTCATTAAGTATAATATGTTATATATTGATAAAATGTTGTCGGTTCAAGCAGTGTGGCGATACGCATCGTTATTGATTACGTTGGCTTTGCGAGGACATTAAGGCCTGGTTTAATAATGATTTTGTTCCATTGTGATTACTTATTTATTGTTGAAATAAGATAATGAAATAAAAATGTTTAGTTTTTTTAAAAAAGATAAATAACTTAATTACAAAACTTTATACTCGTAGATGCATATTAAAATTAGATGATTAGACAGACAGTTTTAAATAATAACAATTCGTGAAATTTAAAAAATTTAAAATACTTTTCAATTTGTCAAGTATTAACTAGTCCATTCTTTTTTTGGGGGAAATGATAGCGAACGGCTCCATATCTATCATACCTGCGTTGATATTATGCAAGTCATCATATAGTTTTTAGTTTTGTCCAAAGTTATTTGTCTGTTTAATATATATATTGTATATTAATAAAAAAATACGTTTTTGTGTATAAACCTGCATTTTATACGCATATTTATTGCTAAAGCGAAATGGAAATTTATTGATTTTATATACAGCGATGTTTTTGTTTTATAAATTTTTTTCGCATGAACACTTTTTGAGTAAAGGAATATATTATAATATTCAGTGGTAAAAAATATCACCGATATGCCTACAAATATTGAATGAGAGTTTGAACATTTTTTATATTCAAAAGATTTTCACTAAGCATATTATAAGTAGGTAAGTGAAATATATAAGTAAAACATATTCGCAGAAAATTGACAATAAATATTTTGGGTTTTACTGACTTAAAAGATATTGTTGTCTATAATTGAACATTATTCAAATATGAAATAATGTACAACTTTAATCAGTTTTTCAATGAGAAAGATGTCATTATTATTTTAGAACATGTTCGTCTACTGTGCAATTTAGTATATTATGTTTGAACAGCTTTGGGCTCACTGTACACGTAATAATATAATATTATTATACAAATATATATTTGATTCTATCATCGGTTCTAAAGTAGTTTTTATATAATATTGATGGTTGGAAACTGTAATATTTATAGTAACTGTCTGAAAACTTCAAATTGCATAGTAATAAATCTTTTGATGGTTATGTGGTTCTCTGAAAATCTTATATTGAACCATAACATTATGTGCGTAGTATATTACAATAATAATTATTATACGCTTTGTACTGGGTTCAGTTAATTACGTCTCAGATGTATTTAATTGCTATGTGAATTGTGCCCTATTTGTATTTCATTACCAGGTAAATTCTAACCTCAATATTCTTATCGACGTTTGGCTTTTCTCATTATTTAATTAATATATATAGTAATATAACGGGAAGCGGATAGACACAATATGTCCAAGATAATCATCCCCCCCCCCCCCCCGAAAATAATCTTGTATAATAAATTCATAAACAAAATCTATTCCATAAATTTATATTTCTATTAATTATTTAAAATTGGTCAAAATTTTTAAAGACTTCATATGAAACTATATTATTCTGACCAAATTCATCTTTGTATGGAGATTAACATTTCACAAAAAAATTATTAAATTTCAAGATATTAAAGCAAGACGTACTTTTGCGAAATTTATACTTGCAGTTAAAAAATCACATTATACATATTTTTGAATAAATTACCATAAATAATATCTGTAGTTGCTTTGTTCCGAATTGCAATTATAAAAATTTCAACGAATGTATTTTAAGACGTTTTTATAGTCTTTAAATTATAGCTACCCATCTTTTTGAACAATAACTATTTTACGAGTATATGTACGAGAAAAAGATCAAAGACAGAAACAGAATGTATAATTTTTCAAACACATTAATGTAGCCATGTAGGTGCATATGCTTATTGATTTTGTATAGAGTAGATGATACTTTATGGTTTGTGTAGATTATGGATGCACCAAGTTTGAAAATTTTCTATCCACACTGTTTTATAGCATTATTTAAATACTTTTATTAATATAGAAAATTTTCAGTAGTTTTACAGAATGTTTTGAAGATATTTTATAGTATATAATATCTATATTGTACCCTATACAGACCAACGGATAAATAATTATATATATATGCTATGATAATTGTTAAGTCAGTTTTATAACTTGTAATGAATATAATATACAATACCTAATAATAATTAAAATATGTGTATTTATTTTCTTCTTTAGTCGCGAATAAAGGTTATATTATTTTTTTAAATAAATATTTGATGGTTTAAAGTAATGTTTTGGTTTTATATATCCTAAAAAATAAAATTGGAATTTATGATTTTGAATATCTGCGAATGGAAAAGTATAATATTATTTATTATTTGCAATTTTAAATAATATTGTTGACCTAGCAAACGTTGTAATGCCATAAAGAATTTTTTTTTGATCGCACCTAACCAAAACCAAACCAATAGTACCAACAAAACTCAGTAATATATTAATATGGCTTCAATAGCTTTTGAGGTTTCTGATATTATATCGAGTACTACCTACGGAAAAAATTAGTATAGGTACTTATATAGTATATATATATTTAATAAATTTTATAAGTTTAAGCATAGATACAATTACACAGTGATTAGATTTGCTTTTAGGAAGTAGGCTTGAAATTAAAGATTACATTTATAAATTTGATAAAATTTAATATAGTATTTTGAGTTTTTAAAATTTAATTTTAATAAACGATATAATATAATATATTCAAATATAATTTTATATTCAAGCCTTATTACTTATTAAAATGTTGACTAATAGCAACAATACCCAGCCACTGTTGACCGTAATTCTCTAATTATTAATTTATCTTCTCTAACATCCCAGGTGAATACAGATGTTTAAAATGTAAAGGGTGCTGAGACCTTTTAAGTTATTAAAAACCATTGCTTGTCATCATTGTACAGTTCCATCACTAAATCGATTTTTCTTGCAATTACTACCACTACGTGGGTTAAACTTATTGTAAAACATATTATTTATTATTTATAGATTGGTATTAATAAGTATTTGAAAAATAAATAAATACAGTTTTTTCATAGGTATTTTAAAAAAAATCATTAATCTTTTTTATATATATATATTTTATATGTTAATATTTTAATTTATGTTAGAAACTTTGATACTTTGATTATATATCGGTTTTATAATGATATTATTTTTCCTTGTTAATAAATTATAGGTGATCTGTGCACGTCTATAATTATTGTGATACTATATAATGCATATTGTACTTGGTTTCAGTAATTAAGTTTAAGTTAATCTCGATTAATCATTAACATAATATTGTAGCACGTATAATGTAATAATATAACATTGAACTAGGAAAACATATTTTCTATGTTTTCAAATCTCTCAGACTGAGTCTCAGTGTGTTTGAATTTTGATAAAATTTTCAAAAATATTGGTTGAATATAAAGTCTCTAAATATCTGCAGGGTTATTATTGTTTTCCTTAAAATGATAATATTATATTCATGAACATTATCCACTATTATTATATTGGCTTGTTTTCTTTACAATTATGTGAACTTGATACAAACTTACAAAATACAAGCAATTTTATTTAATTTTTATAAAAATATAAGTAGTAGATGCGGAGTCAATGCAGGTCGTGGTATAAAGTTTGGCTACATGTGAGATAATTTTTTTTATTTTAAGTTATTTTGTAGATTTAAAATTATTATTCGTTAAAATATTCACGTATTAATAAAACTGCGGATTTATGGTGGGTGGCTGAGGGTTGACATCCACTTCCTAATCTTTTCGGCTGTTAATGAGTGTTTTGCAAATGGATGATACTATATTGTGTTTAATGACGTGGTTATTGTGGTCTGTTATTGTAATGGAATGCCATTTATTAAAGTTATTTTTGCTTTTAGAGTGATTATCTATGTTTGGGAGGAAGGGTTGAGTATCTGATAAAAATGCTCGCTCATGACAATTAGTTAAAAGTTCACCACACTACCGGATGAATCGTGACAGCTGCTGCGCACATAATATAATAATTTATCCACGCACATCATATACATAGTTGAATCGATATTTTTTCACGTTGGACCAGGATTCAACCTTGTACGAACACGGGCTACAGTATCTAGAGCGGCAAATGAAATCGTCTGAATAATTTTTGTATAACACCTCCGAATTTTTAAATTTTAATTTTTTATAATAAGTCCAAAGTTTTCACACACGCAACATTATACGAGCCGATTAAAAATTGAACGTTTTGAATTTATTTTGAACACGTCAAGACATTGCAAGACTATCGTTATTATTTTATATTTATATAATAAATCCGCTATCGAAAGACGGATACCTACATTATTTATTGTCGGCGTAATAAATATTAAATATTAATAGTTAATACCTTAGAGAAACGACTATAGTAAAATTAACGTGGCTTATAGAATATAAATGCATTGGGATTTAAGCATCGGTCCAATAAATCACTAGGATACTCATTATCCGGAAGAGGATAACGATTAAAATATCTTATTTTTCAAACGGTAAAAAGATGATCTTTAACATTACACTGTGGTGTACGCATTGAAAACTAAGTCCAAAACGAACACAAGATTTTGTTAAATCCCTGTTAATGTGTAAGTGGTATATACCTACAGTGTCCCGTGAGGATTTACCCATTGCGATATCTCCTGAAATAATGGAGATATCATAATTCTGGTTTATTAATAAGATTCACAGGAACAAAAACTTAAAATATTTCATGATTTAATTATTCAAAAAAAAAAAATTAAAGATAGCCATTTTATAGAGTTCATTTTTCTGAAAATATTGACGTTTCAACATTTTAATTTCATTAATCTTTTTTACCAAAACATTAAAATAAATTAAAACATGAAATATTTGTAGTTCTTGTCCTTGTGAATCGTATCAAAAAACCAGAATTATGATATCTCCATTATTTCAGGAGAATGGGTAAATCCTCACGGGATAAGTACATCCAACTGCATGTTAGCCATATATAGCGATTATTTAATAATTATTAAACTGTATATAATTGTTTTATACACAGTTTAAAACATAGTTTTGTGTTAAAATAAATTTTAAATATATTTAAGAAAAATTAGTTTCAAAAACACATGTTATATCATATCAATCGAAAAATGGATGTTCAGTGAAACGGAACGATTAATTGCGCTCTATATACTCTCGACGCGCATTATATAATTTATCTAATCGATTAAAATTAATTCGTATTATATTATGTATAATATTATACTTTATTATACAGGAAACAGAATACAACATGGCCGCAATTATATACCTTAAACGACACACACACATACAAAATGCGTCCCATACTTCCATGTACAGTACCTAATTGGATGCGTTCAGAGATCTATCGAAATCAATCACAATACAATACATTATACATAAATGCAATACAATATAGGTATACGCGAATTATGCATAATATGATATTACACTGGTGCTTGTAAACCCTGTCATCAATAAACATACAATGTAACGTACAGTTTGTCGTCAATTTATATAATCTGTGGGCCGTGGCATATAATATTAGGTAGGTATATACGTATATACCGAACACACCTATGTGTCTATGTACAACGATATCCAGTGGTGTGATTTGATTTCAATTGTGAGGTGGTAATGATATTTTTGTATATTTTATCTATTACCCTTAGTAATTTTAAAATATTTTGTGTGTGTCACAAGCACTTATAAATACAACATTTGTGATGTGTATAATATTAAAGCACGCATAATGTACGCATACGTCTAAACAAATAATTATATAATATTCACTTGCATTTAATAAACGTCGATAACATATAATATTCGACTGCTCAGTAGTTTATTTTAAAGCCTGAGAGCTTAGGATTTTCAGTCAGTGGCTTAATAATATCATAGCGATTTATAAACTATAATGACCCCGAAAATAATATACTTTTACAATGTATACACTCAAAAAAAAAAAAAAAAAATAATAAGTTTGTTATTACTTTGATTATATTTTTGTAATTATAATATTAGCTGACTCTTTAAAAATTCAGAAGGGTTTAGTTTTAATCAATTCACTCGAATGGTACTGTTGATTGTTAAATACAGAATTTTACTGTGAACAACAGTAAATACAAACTAGTATAACATACTATAATTTAACTTTTACTTTACAGGTCACCTTTATTTTGGATTTTAGTTTTTATAATTACTATCTCTATTAACATTTTTTGAAAGTTCAAATTAAGTTTCAATTAATTTCCAACCAAGTGTATAACACTCATATGTATAATCAATAATATTAAACGGTTTAATTAAACATCGAAAATATTATATGATAATATACCTATATTAATATAATTAAATACATTATACCCGTACTTTATGACTTATGTATAGATTATAACATAGGTACATTAAACAACAACCGTTTCAACATTATGCCACTGCCACACTTCATTCCTTTTGAAACACAAAATGTACTTTTAAGCAATCTACCTCCACGTTGTACGCTATGTGCTACGTATAGTTCCAACATAATTTACTGTATTCTAATTTAATAATATGTATTTTTAATTCTGGTGCACACACTTTTCGGAATGCTGTGAAGTTTTTTTGTTGTCTGCGTCTCATTCCACTAGATGCATAAATCTAGAACTCAACCGATTGTTTTGGAAAACGCTCAGTCCGATATCATATTATAGTAAATTACTGTCGTTTTCTTACGACAACGACGACGATATTATGTGTTGGCGTTGCGTGATAATAATGTACGGATAGCAATGAAAATAGTGTAGGTATTAACAACTGTACCTTCACAGCACACTTTAATATTATATCATTTGCATTATTAAGCTGCGAAGACGGAATGAACTAAAACGGCACGGGACGGTTTAACGTTGTGCGATTAGAGAAATTCGTACCTGCGCAGTGTTTATATATATTGGCTTAACTAGTACTATCGCATACATAATAATGCACATCGCATTGCAACATCGTATTATACTATTATACAGACTGCTACGAATTACGACGTCTTACCATTAGACTTTGCGTTTAACGTGTATCCGTAAAATTATACGCGTGTAGATTTGCAATAATATTCTCAGTATTGTACCCAGAAACGCAAGTATATGCGCATGCAACATCTAAACTTATACTTTCTATGTACGACAATGAACATTGCAGTTTTACGTTGTACCGACATTAAAACTGTCTTTTCGGAGGAACCTTCGTCAATTTGGGGAGACGTAGCTGACATTCTTTTTTGTTTTGTTATATACATCGAACGGTGTACTTTTATTTATTCGTATACGAATGGGGAATGACGTAATACTACGATTAGGAAACATCATTCGTGGAAATCTAAGAAAAAAAAACGACGACAAGCGTCGTCACGATGAAATTGTTATTTGAGTGTGTACCGGAGAAAATAGAAACAATAAATAAATAATTGAAAAAGACCTACTGTCAAACGCTGGGGTGGTACATTATTACGCACAAAGTAGGTAACTAGGTATCAACTTGACGTTGACGTGAAAAGAAAAAACACTCCATCGATAATCATCTGCAGTTGGTCATATTTTTACGATTTCAATGGTCTACAACAAAATGTCATTAGAGATTATTTAAACTGAAGCAAATGTTTTTTTTAAACTGATTTCAAATATTTTTTCCATTTTATTCTAGCATGTACAGTTTTTAAAATAATATTGATTAAAATTTGTTGTATAATATTATTATATTATGTTGCGTGTATTGTATGTATGGATTTAGATACTTATTTTGATATCACTATACCCAAATATATTTTAAAACGTAATATAATTTTCCATAATCTTTATTGATGTTCGCTAATGATATAAAGTCGGTATTTAATGTACACCCATGTATTAATATAGTTTATTAGTATGATATCACAAGCACGTGTTGTGTGTTCTGATAGTGGTCAAATAGAGCGTATTTAAGAACCATGTATTTCTTTTTTTTTTTATAATAAATATTACATTTTTTCAATGTAAAAATCATCCCGAATTTTTTTGTTACGTGTGTGGATTGATTTCGATTAAAACACAACAATGTAAAAATACAAATGATTTTCGGAAAATTTACCAGTTATACTTTGGTTGTCTACTTAGTGACCGAAATAAAGCATGGGTACTGCATATGTAGTTCTTGTTAAAATGGATTGGGTGATAGGTTAAACAAAAGAAAATTATTTATACCATTTGCCATACCAATGATAAAGAAGGAACATAAATATTATCACAAAAATTGCTACTTCAGTAATTTAAACATAAGTTGCCTTTCGAAAAAAATAGACATAATATAGATACCCTAATTTACATTTTGCAATTGGGCCAATTATATACATTGTCTCGTTACCTAGAACCTCTAGAAGAAGAACTTAATTTTACTATATTTACAATGTGTTCAAGATTTATTTGATAGTATGCAGTCATGCAGACTATATATGTGTTGAAGAGGCATTTCCCGAAACACTTAGTCAAGATGGTTTAAATGATTTGATTAGAGATTTGAGCCTATCTAAATAAAAATCAGAACTTTTAGCTTGAAGACTCAAACAAAAAAGTTTATTTTAGAAAAATGTTTGAATGTGTCATTATATGAATTAAAAATTGCTTAACTATAAGGATGGAATTCAAAATCTATTAATATCATACAATAAACTGGGATGTCAAATGTCATTGAAAATTTATGTTTTAGTAAATGAACTGCTGAAGCTAGTACACAATTGTACATTTATACCTAGATTTTTTTGGGGAAAACTTAAGCATAGTAAGTAATGAACAAGGTGAACGTTTTCATTAAGACATCCAATTAATGTAAATTCGTTACCAGGGATTTTGGAATGAAAGTATGTTTGCGAATTACTATTGGATGTTATATCGTAACGTACCTGATAAAAAGTACCAAAGGAAAATCATTTCACAACATTTTTAAATCCGTAAACTATTTACTTTTAAATGTAGTTATTTCACTATAGCTATTTTGTTAAATTAATATTTAGAACAATATACTTATGCAATTTTAATAATTGGATAAATCAGGTAAAATAAAACCGTATACCTATTTCATTTAGTAATTTGATTTTAAAATATTTACATTATTCATAAAAATACTGAAATAGCTATAAGAAAAAAATTAAAGGTGACAGAAAATAATCTAATTACAAGTTTGAAATCAGCATGAAAAATTAGCTTAGAAAAATATATATTATTCAACTCTGATGATATAAAAAGCTTAATTTTGTAGACCAGTGATTCTTATACTATCGGAAGAATATCAAAATTTACAGCTGTAATATTTTGCGTTGAGGTCCAACTAACATATTATAAGTTTACGGCGCGTTGTAAATCGGATAAATGGAGATACAATGTGAATCATGCGAACGAATGTGCAATCTCCTACTATAGACCTATAGCAGATAAAAAATACATATGTTAGTTCCTAATTCCTACACGTTAGAATAAGGTACATAATCTGTAAGTTCCTACATAGTAAAAAAAAATACGTATGTAAATTCCTACAATACGTATATTATTATATCAGTGTCGCTGTACAGCCAATCAGGTTATATCTTTGGACGACCCAAATTTATTTCAAATTCAGTGTCACGAAAATTCAATGTGCTGGTACGCTCTAAGTTCAGGTATCTATTCATATTGTTAAATAGTTTGGTAATAATAATAAAAAAAAAACCGTGTCATTAAAAAATTACGTCGATTAGTCGGGGAAAATTAAAATGTAAATTATTATTTGAAAATTTGTAACGTATTTTTCATTAAAATTAAAAATAAACCTAAGTTTAATTGTGTGTATGTTATTGTGTACCTAAAGTATATAAAGTCTCTGAAAAAATTGCAGTCGAATTCGATTATAAGGAGAAAAAAGCGTAGGTATACGAATTTGCGAAAGTAAATATATATTTTTTCGCTCGTACAAAAGCGATATTATTAAAGTTTTTATATCCACTGGGCACTGGCAATGTTTCATATAGTTTCATTTATAAAAATGAATGGTACACAGTGTATTATTACGCTCGAGGTCGTATACATATACAATGTACAAGTTCTTTTTTTGCTTGAAGCCATATATTTACAGTGAAAATGCTTACAGAAATAAGTTAGCTTATTTTATTATTATTTTTTTAACGAATATAATGTAAGTTTCTATAATAATACGTAAAATGTATTAATTAATGCATAAATACATAGGTACGCAATGCTTATATTGTCCATCATTAACAACGATAGGATTTAGTCTGTTCAAGACTACCATATGAATTGAAATTATATTAAATTAATGCTATTAATTATTAAATTTGTTTAACTATATTTCTTCTTTATGCATAAATTAATTTCAATTCAATAGTATGTTAATTGGACATTGAAGCACATTTCGTTGTTATCGATTAATAGGATGTGACGGAATAAGTACAACCGAAAACTATCACTTTACCTTAAAATTTGATATTTATGTTATAAATTATAATATCATCAAAAATATTTTTTCATCGCTAATAAGAATATTGTTTCATGTAGGTATTTGACTATTTTTTTCTAAAATTGACATGCTAATGCACTTATATAATCTCGAAAAAAAAAATTATTATTAAAAGATAAATTATAATAATTAAGTGTCATTCTTTTTGAAAGGAAAAATTAAAATAATCATTAAATATCACGTTTTTATTAGAATTTTTATTGGTTCCGGTATTAATGGGAAATTGACTTAAAATATAATATTCATTCAATATTACATTTGTTTTAATATAAAATATGTTGATTTTTTATTACTCAAAATAGTGTTCATTCTTAAAATCTAAATTATTTAAAAATCAATAGACTGGTCCTTTATTGTTTCACACTTTAAAACCGACTTAGCCTAAGTTGATAATTACACAATTATGTTTTTAAAAGTATTGATTGGACGCACTTAACCTTTCATCCTTAGCAGACAGACGCGTTAAAACTAACCTAGACTTTTTGGTAAAGTTAATTGATGGTTCTATAAATGCCCCTACACTGCTCGCGCAAGTAAAATTTAAAGTTCCGCATCGTGCCACAAGATCTCGAGTTCCTTTTGCTGTACCTTTCCATTGCACAAATTACGGTAGAAAGAAACCAATTGACCGCATGATGCGTTGGCTAACGTGGATCCCACCTTTCTTAGTTCACATTAATATTGTGTTATTGATATTGTAGTATCTTTTTTATTATTTTGTTATATCAGTATGTAATTTATTTGTGTCTTAATTTATAATTATTATAATTTTTATTGTACCTGTAATTTTACTGTATTTTTGGGCAATTGCCCCTTGTATATGTTAATTATGTTAAATTACTATATTATTGTTATGTGCTTTACTAAATAAGGAATTTTTATTCCGTAAATTAATAAACAAATAAAAGTTTTTGTACAGATTTTGTCTAGACATGACAAAAACAAATACACGTAACTAAATTACTGAACTCTATCGAGTTTATGTTGAGTTGGTTAAAAACAATTCAATTGCAAAAAGATATTTTAAATTTAATTCAATTTACTCCATTGATCAAAATTAATATAAATTTGGTAATTCCAAGAGAAAAAACAGTTAATTGGCTTTAGTATATTTTTGGTCTACACAGCTCAGATCATTCACCTAAATTGAAAATTTTTTTTTTTTTTTAAATAATATTTACTGTCCTACAATCTATATTAAACCTAATGATTTTATTTTGCGTAAAAAAACCATATTGAATTTCATAATAACAAATAATAATATTAATAATAATAATAAACTAATAATTTAAAAAAATAAGAAACCAGTCACAAATAAATGTTTTTGTTTTAAATTGTTTATTTAAAATAAAGAAATGACGATATTATGATCACGTCATAAGCTATTATGAAAAAATATCTATACACGTTATATAGGTGGCGACGTGGCATTTAGTTAAAAAAAAATGTACACAAAATGAGAAAAACTTGTCTGCAAAATGTCAAAGGATTATTTAAATTTAATGAAATTACTTTTTTTCTTATCTACGACTATAATACTATCATACATTATTTTTATTTAAATTGTGATTTTTTGTTTTTGAATGTTTAAGATAATATTTAGTGATTCTATCAATTGTTATTACAGGTTCATAGTACTAATATGTTTTATTATGATATTTTTTTAGCATATTACAGTCAACGATGGAAAAACATTGGGTTTTCTCTTAATGTATGTAAATACAGTTCTATGTCAATCTTTTAATCTTATTATTTTATTATTTTTTATGATGATATTATCGCAACTTTGAAACATGTATATAAAGGAAATATATTTAGTAACTTGGGCATTGTTTTTGATACCAAAGTTACCATGTACTCACATACAAATATGTATTATATTGTAAGGTACTAAAACTTCATGGTTATATTAGACGTGTTTATGCTCAATATACATTAGTTGTTCCTAATGTCCTAATAAGTCCTTATAATAGTGTGTCTTAATACGTTTTGTAGTATAATATGTATGTGTATTGTACATAGGATCCACATACCTACTATTAATTAGAAAGCCTATAGGTCAGCGTCGGGTTACCCTACAGGCAAAATAATCAGGTGATTGGAGCGGCAAATTTGGCGCACTTAAAAAATAAAAAATAAAATATATTTATAATATTATATTAAAATTTGAGACGGCGGCAAATAGCTTAATCTACCACTGCTATAGGTAATAATATGATATTATTACGATACTATTATCTAGGCTCTCTAGTTTCTACTATTAATCATAGTAGATATTTTTTGGGGCGTTAATAATGTATGTTATTGTAATTTTTTGGATATATTTTAAAAACAGATTAATTGCTGCATGACTATTTTCCTATTATTTTATTTCTATAACTTTTCTCACTACCTAACAGAAGAACTTGTATTTAAGCCAAAATTTAAGGAAGTAAAATGTATTTTCTGTCTTTCTTAAACTAAATGTATTCTTTTTCTACTTCTGTGTGGACCATTAATTATTTCATCAAAATGTTGGCCCTCATATCGATAATGCAAATTGCTTATCTTCAACCGTTTTTCACTATACCTTTAATATTGTTCCTATTAAATTATTTTGTAATATCTGGAGTTTTTTTTTGTGGGAGGGAAGGTTACAATAATTAATAATAGTTTATTTTAAATAATGATATTATATAAGCTATCTATTGGAAAACATACACGTGATAAAAGAGCACCTAGATTGTTGACCATAGATAGTTTAACCATCTATCTAGATGGTTATCCATGTTACACGCCGTGTTATCACTATTCAATTATTGAACTGCATTAAAAAATGTATATATATATTTAAAGTAATGTAATAATAAATATATAAATGTATGAATATATAATAGCAATAGCTGTTGTACTAACCCTCCCGTCCTGGATGAGTTTCTCTATTGCTTGCGTCACCGTCTTGAAGTCCTTTGTGAAGAAAATGTATTCCGCCATATCCTCGGGTGTCGCTTCCACGTTGAAGTAAGACGACACCGGTGGAGGGAACTGCGAGTCCTGAAAATGTATCAAAACTAATATTATATTATACAACACGTTGTTTGGGAAAAGGGTCTTTATGTGATATAAGCTCGTATTATCATTAATCACATGTAGTTATCACAAGGGTTTGAAACGATAGTATATTATTTTTATTTGATTTAATTTTAATAACATAAACAGACATGGCAATATTTTGAAAATATATTATTAACATATTTTATTTAATACCTATTAACAAATAATAAATTACGAACAAAACATAATGTAATAGTTAAACGGTATAATCGCTAATATCATCGAACGACTATAATTGGCTGATTTTTGTCAAATAATATTTGAAATGTATATTTTATTATAGAAGTGTAGAAGGGATCTTAGGGTCGGGTATTACAACTTTGAAATATACAGTTCTTGCGACTCTTACGTAGTTTTTTTTGTCGTATTCTCTGTATTTGCTGTCCCGTTTCTTTGGCGGTTCACCGTCAGATGCGTACATAGTCTGTTTGTGTATGCCCTTGCTCGGTATGTCCACTGACAATTGTACCTTCGTGTCCGGTCGACCACCAGCGTCGTGGTCGTTTTTTGACGAAATTTTTTGTTCCAACTTAGCCATCAATTCACCATTTTTATTCACTAAATCGACCGACAAAACTCGTGTCAATATAAATTACGGTGTACAACCGTAATCAATCCATTTTTAGTTTAAAAAAAATTATAAATTTCACATTTATCCTTATTAACAGTAATATGTATTTAACGTTAAAGCAGTAACTCAAAACAAAAAAAAATATGCTAAAATGCAGCCTAATAATTTTACGCATCCGTGTAGACATAAATAATATTATATAAGCATTATATATGAATTATTAACTATTATTTATCTTTGCTTAAAATTTAGGTACCAATATAAAATGTAAATTTATGGAACGCGTACAACACGCGTTATACTATTGTTATATTTTATGGATCATCAAATATACCTACACAGTTTAATTCCAAAGACCATAAAAATGTGTGTCTACCACGAACATATTATCCCATTATAAAAATGCGTGTATACTCAACATTTTATCTCGTTATTTAAAGTGTAATAATTATTCTTTCGTGGGAACCGTAAATTGTAAATATTTCCTCATATTATACAATTATACATAATCAATATCTCTTTTAAAGTATATCTTAAGTATGAACCGCGGTAAAATTAATATCGGAAAGTATTTTATTAATTTGTCATATTTCTTATGATATATAAGTACGTTAAGAATGAAGTTTATCTTTCAGAAACATCAAACGAATGTAATTCTTATTTAATAAAATTGTCAAAATAACATTTTAAAACCATTTATATTTCCCTTTTCCATTTTTTCATAAATAAAATAAAATACAATCAATAATAATTTAATGTAGGTATATGTATATTGTTTGTTATTACTAACGTTGTTGTTTTATTTTAGCATCAGTTTTCTCTTTTCCGTTGTCGTTTGTGTACGAAGATTCACGTGTTTTCATCATTGAAATTGATTCAGACAATGCTCCTAACAAAAAAGTAAATTGGTTGAAAATTTTATTGTCAAACTATTTTAATTTCATAAGTTACCCGATGGAGTTTTCAATTTCTCTAACTCTTGAACATCCTGATCAATAGCCTGCAAAAGATATTTACAATTAGTATGATATATATATATTATCTATTATTTGATTGATTATTACGTATTTTTATTCAATTATTTGACCATTAGCGCTTTATAAATATATTAATTATTATAATTTAATATTAATTGTATTATTTATGTTGTACATATGAATGAAAATAAAAATAAACTTAATTCTGTGAGCAAAATTACATATTAATATGGTTATTATTATAAGGTGATAGTATGGAAATTTGCCACAATAATGATAATAATAATAATGGTAGTAAATAGTATAATAATAGTATTAAATATTTATTTTAAATATAACTGAAATAAACATTTATTATTTCATAGATGGAAGTATTAGAAATTATAATTTTTAAGTTATGATAATCATGTATTTTTTATTTTTGTTTAGAAGCACATTTACTTTATATGACTAATTGACTACCAATGTTAATTATACAGCTTAATACAATTTAAAAATAAAATTGTTTAAAAGTATTTAGAGTGTTTTACGTTATTTATTTTGATACAAAATAGGTATACGTTAGGTTTAATATTATGTTTAGGTGCTAATAGTTAAAATTAATATTATTTAAATCATAAGTTCTATTTTTATAATTTCACAATAACTACGTGATTAAATGTTATAACAAAATGTATTTCAAACATTATAATATTATTTATTATTTTTCATGTTTTATATTATTGATACACATGAATTATTTTCATTTGATTTAATTTATAGTAAAATAATATTATACCCATCAAGAATAAAAGTATTAATTACTTATTTTATTATAAATTAAACGATGCATGATTAAGTAATAAGTAATTTATCAATTCAAAAATCAAGAAATATTTAGCTATATGGAAGAGAAATATTTTTTTTTTGTTTGTTTTTTTAATTTGTTAGATATTTTATATAGAGCTATCATTTCAGAGGTATTTTAATCAAAAACTGTATATAATATATGTAACATCTTAAATGATTTATATATCTTTAAATTCTTTTGAAGTTAAAAAACTTAAACTACAAAACAACTCTCACCAGTCTAAGCGTTCTTAGAACAATCAGATTATATAATATTTTGGTATCCGAGTTAAATAGGTTCATAATATTAAAATATATTAGCAATTCGATGTATTTGTTGTTTGAAGTTTAAACAGATATTTTGACCTACTATACTATACAATTTACAGTATTTCATATATAGTATTGATTTGAAGCTTATTGCATTGTAGAAATCATAAAACTTAAAATAACTTAATAAAAAATTAAGGATAATGATAATAATAATAAAAAAAAAATACGAACTAATAAAACTTTGGTTTAAAACTTAAACAATGTTACTTGCATACCTATGAAATTTCTTTTCAAATATTTTTAAATTATAATCACAATTTTTTAAATAACATAATATACCATATTGTATACATTATTAAGTTTATTACAAAGCAAAAATAATTATTATGTCAATTTATTAAACTCTTACTGAATTAAAAGTTCAAAAACTCTTTATTTTATCAAGAAGATGAATTAAATTGTTTAAAGTGAATTTTTTTCAAGAAAAAATCATGGGTGTAATACAATAATTGGTTTAATTTAAACAACGAACAAACTTTTACAAATCTTTATCATATAAAAACTAAAAAATGGAATTTACATTTTTTTTTGTTTATAAAACACTTTTTTCAACATAGTGTAAATCCAAGTCTCATGAAATTATACAAACTTTTATTCTAAATTATAAGTTGTCATTTATAAAATTTAACTTTGAAAGTTTGAAATATCTTTTGAATAATATATAATATACCTATATAGAATAAGCTTAAATGAATTGGTATTATGTTTGTAATTAATGTTCTTAAATTTTAACTTTTAAAATTATAGTACACACTATGATAAATACGTATATAAATTTAATTTGTATTACCTACATTTTATTGTTATATGATTTATTTGTGTCTTGATTATGCAATCTTTTTTTAGCACACCTTTTTAATATTTAAACATTGAAGACACCTTGTACATATACATCATCGGATTACTGTTAGAAGATAGGATTGGTTTCAATGAATACATGTATATTTATGAAATTTCATTTGAAAGTAGTTTTAATTGATACATGTATACTATAGAAATCCGCCTTAAACCGTTGGTAGGTTATGGTGTGGAGGCGGGATTATCGTTTAATATATACATTTATTTTATTGTCGACTACATCGATTTGTCGATTTCGTAGATGTATTGAGATAAAAGTATAAATATATATACACAATTTCCGACCAAAAAGTAAACCAGCAACATACTATATCTAATATATTATGCTGTAAACTAAATATTAAAGATGTAAACCCATCGTACATTCGTACATTACACGGCCATTATAAGGACCTTGTATTATGTGATCACTGATCACCGATCAAGGTTATATAATATTAATAATACCTACTTTAGAATGAAAAATTTAATGTAATTCAAATGTTTATTTAATTTCTATAACATCAAATTGCAAATATTTTCTTAGTATGTTTGATTTACCTTGCTTAAAACATATATCATATTAAAGAAAAATATAATTATTTGCCGAAAATAGAATACATTTTTTACACGAATAAATAAATAAATAAATAATTACTGTTCTTTAAACTTACCCGAGAAGCGCTATTTTTAAAATCAATGTCCTGTGGGATATCTGAAAATTAAAAAATATATTTATTTATTAAATTGTTTTTTTTTTAATGTATAAAGAGAATGAAACACATTTGGTGGCTGTTAAACCTTATCAAACGTTACAAAAGAAAACAAATGTGTGAATCGAAATATTATGTGCTTTTATTGTAGGTACCTACTTCAAAATATAATAACATTTTTTATCAAAATTAAATAAGATCGTACATGGCATACTCTAATATATCATGTTAAGCTAGTTAAATATTTTGGTGTGGAAGGGGAGGTGCATATGTTAGTGCTATATTTTAAATTTATGTTATTATGGTATGAAGTTAGAACCATAAACCCGTCTTGTTTTCGATGGGTAACAACAAACAGTTAGTCCTGTAAACCACACGGCCGAAACGAATTCGTATTTTATGATTGATATTAATAATAAGTCAATTATTCGTATCAAATTCGTTATAACTCAAAACAATTTAAACAAAAATCAAAGAATGGAATGTCCAAAAATAACTATCATGAAAAATAATAACATGCATAGCGTTAGAAAATCAACAAAATCATTCATTTCATAATCAATTACTAAATGTCGATATAAAATTAATATAAAGAAGATCCCCAATTACACATTTTATAATAAATTTTAGTAAATTTTATATATTGATATTGTTTATAAAAATAAAATTTATGTATTCCAAAATTATAAATAATAAACTTAAAGAATTTATAACAAAATTGCCTTAAAAATATGTCAGCGCACTGCTTGTTTTCTTTTTCTGATCTACGTATAAGGTAGTAAATTTGAGTTTAGTCGAACTAAACTTGTGATGTTAGTTTTAGTATAAGAGTAAAATGAAATTTTATTAAACTTTAAGCTAGGATTAGTATTTGTAGTTATATATCGGAATCTTTATGTTATTTCAATTTTTATGCGATTTATATGACTGTATAAATTATTACAATTTGAAAATGCTTATATTATCTCACTTTAATATTAAAATATAACGTATATAGTTGATCCTACAAACGCAAATTATGTTCTTAACTTAAAGTTTTTAAAATACTTGAGCTAACAACATGCAGATGATTCTGGTAAACAAAATATTTATTATGTCGCGTATGGATCTGGAAAAAGAAACAAATAGTGCGATCACAATATCCTTTTAAGAATATTTCTTTACTGTTACATATTAAATTCTTCGTCAAAGAGTTATTTTTTAGTTCTACTCGTAAAAAAATTAAATCATATTTAATATAAAAAAAATAGTAAAAATGATCACTCCATAGGGCGTAAATAAATCTTTAAATATGTCTCTGCATTTAGTATAACATGCAAATAATAGCTATGTATACAAGTTAATTATATTAAAGAAATTAATTCTCTCGAAAAGTTTAAACATTTTAATTAAACAATATTTTTTAAATTGTATTCTATTGTATTAGTTTAATTTAATTTTCTTTATTTGTTGAATGACTACACATTTTTTAACATGATATGTTGTCAACAAAAATCAAAAAATTAAAAACGTAATGATAAAGAATAGAAAAAAGTATAATTTTTTTTTTAAATATCTGTTTTGTTTTGTAATGATTTAAAATTATAAATAAAAAAATAAACTTTCAAAAATATTGATACTTTATTAATATTCTAAAGGAATTATATACTATAAATAACTTTTATATAATTGTCAACTAGTACCTAGGTTGAACTTACATCATACAAATAAAAAATATATTGTTGTATGTTTTGTGTATTGTTATATTGTTATCTGGAATTGTTGATTTGCGTATTGGCTTATATTCGTATATATCACGGTATTCGTGTCCCCGAAAATAGTTAACATATTATCAGCCACTATTTAATAATAAACCGTAAACATTGATGAATAATTAATTTTACATTTTTTAAAGGTATAATATTATGTTTAAACTAATATGTTTGTAAATCACAAATATAAAGAAATGATTAAGTATAAGAAACTGAAGGAACAAATAATTACAATATTATTTAAAAATATGAAACATTATACAATTTAATAGCCGATAATAATTTAACATGTATTATATACAAACGTTTTGATTGTCTTCAAATGTGATCATATTTTATCATACATTTCTTGCATATACCACAAAAAAATATTATAATGGAATAACTTGATTACAACGAGATTAGCGAAGGGAGATCATGATTGCTCAACACCGGTTTCACGCATCCTTGTAATAGTCTGAGATTTTTTTTTTTTTTTAAAAACTACGTTTTTGGAAGTTGTCTGACATTAAAAATGCATTTACACAATATTTACAATTTCAAACGTATTTTTTGTTGACGTATACAGCTATACCCATATAATGTCACTTTAACAGCTGGTGCCTACAATATAGTTTATTTAAACAAACTTCAATGTATATTGTTATATATAAATTCGTATCCTAGACAAAGACTTAATATCGAAGATGATTAACGATTAGTTTCGATTTCATCGAGGGCAAAGATTTACAAAACGTGTTTGTCCGCAACCTCAGCGGGCGCGTTCTGCCAAAACAAATGTCGTCGGACCGCTTTCGTAACACGCTGACATAATAATTGTAATAATAATAGTATAATGCGATTGCGACCTTTCAGTTTGGACGATTCCGCCTCCGTTATTATGCTAAACACAAAACAGGTATCCCCCGTTTTTTTTTTTACGTCTTTGTCTCTTATGCCGCATGAAGATTCATACAAACACACTCGCTCGTGTGTATATAAATAAGAAACGTATCCACCATCATCCTCACAAACTCATTGTACACCAAACAGCGAGTACTACAGAAATACAAACGAACAAAAACTCGTCAAAATGCAGGTAAGAGTCGAAGATACAAAAATCAAATTTTTTCTATACCGATGATAATCTTTACTAAAGTTTCGTGCTTTTACACAGGTTACATTGGTTGTATCATCATTGCTGTTAGCCGCCGTTGCGGTCAGCGCCTACCCCGCAGGACAGAGTCCAGAATCCAGAGCCGTTATCCTGAGCCAAGAATCGGGAAACAACCCCGATGGTTCCTCCAAGAACAAGTATGTAAAATTAATTTTTTTTAAACCATGTACACACGGTCAATTTTTTTAAGTGCGCCAGTCTCATGTTTTTGAACATTAAGGATGTATAGGTGCCGGTATGAGGCTAATAACAACGACAATTATATTGGTTTAATTTTTATATAATATATTTAATTAAAATGTCTATAATAGTAAAATATAATATTATAATGCATTAACATAACATTTCTAAATTAAATAACTTAAAACCTCCGGCGACTTTATATATAATGTATTACGGCATAACGCGCATGATAGATAGATAAAATATTAGGAGATCTATGTAGAATTTACGTATATAATTTGACACGTACTTTAAATATTTTTAACTGTTAGCTGATGGATCATACCAGAGGATAATTTTTCGTTTTAACTTTTATATTATCATTTTAATTTCCATTTAAATAATTTAAAACAAAAAAAAGCATGTGTTTTCACATTTATATTATATTACGGTGCCCTTATTACAGTTTCCAAACCGATAACGGAATCAGACAAGAACAAGTCAGCTACTTGAAACCAGGCCCAGAAGGACCAGTAGCAGTGTTCCAGGGAGCAGTAGCTTACGTAGCCCCAGACGGTCAGACCATTCAAACTGGCTACGTTGCCGACGAAAACGGTTACCAGCCGTACGGAGCCCATTTACCCACACCACCACCAATCCCAGCTGAGATCCAAGAATCGCTCAGACTTCTCGCCACTCTGCCCAGCACTCCTGAACCCATTTACCAATAGGACAATGAAGACGTAGTCCACCCCGGCCCGGTTTATCCTTATTCTTGTACTATATATGCTTGACCTATAATGATTATCCGCAACACATCTATAGTGGTTTCTAAGAGCCAACTATAGCTTTGTTATCCTTGTACCCCTCTCCTGTCTGCTTACTTTAATATTATAATCTTTACCATGATCTCGCCATTGCGTTTTGTTGTCGACGGCGATAATGTTAAATTTTATGATTACTATTTCTACTTTTGCTATTTTATCTTCGAATTTATGATGATATTTTATAATCATCGTAAACGTACAAGTATGTAATATATATAATATATATAATATAATGTCAATTGTATTATATAAAAAATATATAAATATTGTGTTTTAAAAAAATGCGTTTTCATTTCGTCATTTTTTCACTAGAATTGTATATATTTTTATACTCAAAGATACCTGCTTGTAGTATGATATTAAATTATTCGCAAAATATTATTATGTAATTCAGGGAATATGAAGGCTTCTAGATTCAAAAATGACTTATACTAAAAACTGAATAGTGGTAACATTTTTTATGAGTAGTATTTCTAAATCTCAGACAAATATAATTTAAATAATTATGATTTTTATAGGACAAATTGTATAATTATTATATAATATACTGTTTTATTATAATATTTGATTACATCACCAAATCCACCAGTTAATATTTTGAATTATTCATGATTCATAGGTATAATATTACCTATTAAAGAATAATTAATCTATCATTTTGAAACAAATATAAATATATTGAGATCTAATGGAACTATATATTTTTATATTATTAAAGGCTCGAGGCTTAAGAATTTTTTACTTATATTGATTATTTAAATTTCCATTAAAAATAACTCAACTTCAGATTCCTTAAAATTAATATTGTAGTTCATACCATAGAAATATAGTGGGAATAATACGTACTAGATATATTTGATATTAAAATATAGGCCAGTAAGGTTTACAACAAAAGAGTTGAATCGTTTTATGTTAATATTCGTTATGTAAAATACTAAAATATATTATTATTTAATGATATAATTATAAAGTAATTATAATAATAATATTATAATATTATTATAATTACTACTAATAAAAACAAAATAAACAAATACAGTGTACATTAGTACATTAAATTTGAATTCGTACATTATTTAGAATAAAGTCTAATTGATACAATTTATTTTGGGAAAAATTTAATCATTTAAGTATAATATATCTAGACTATGATTAATTCTTCATTAATGCAATAAACCTGAAAATTAACCTGCTATATTAAAAAAAAACTATTTGATAAGCATTTTTTAATAGTTGAAATAATTCTAAGAGTATTAAGTCTAGTAAAATGTATATTATATATTATAAAATATATGTATAACTATAAGATAAATTATTTTTAAGTTTAATATTCTTACCTTGATTATATATTAATTATTCTGAAATTCAAACCACTTTTGCCGTACTAAGAATATTGCACAGGCAAAACTAAAATTAAATCATAAATTTCCAAAAATAGCCAAATATTCTCTACGTTTATATACTTAGTTGTTACATTTTTCGCAATAAATTTTTAAAAATTATTTTAAGTAATTACACCATTATTTAAATTAAATTACTGACAACCAAAGTAAAAACTCAATGACCGAAGTGAAGAATACATGTTTATTAATATGACATTTTTCTCAATTTGACGTGATTTTTTAGAATGGTCTCAATAGTTATTGGTTTCAAAGAAGTTATTTATTTCGTGTTTTAAATAATCAAGTAAGTAATCAATAAAATTATTTAAAATGATGATAATATTGCATCTACAATAAAAAATATTATGAAAAATGAATGGTTACATTTAAAAAAACACACGTTTATCTTAGGGTTATTCATTTTAATGAATTCTACAATATAAAATAAAAATACATTAAATTCATTAATTTTAATAGTTTTTCTTCTGGTAATTTTTGTAAAGTTTTGGAAATTTAATCTTGCCAAACCTGGCATAAAGTTTCTTTGGTCATTTTTAATGTAGAGATTTCTAAGGACTACCGTAATAATCATAGAAAGAAAACATATTAAATCTATTGGTTTTTTTTTTTTGTAAATAAAAGACCACCATCTGAACACCAAATAATTACAACGTCGGGCAACCACACTGGTATGCTAGAATTACGTTACATTTTTACATAAAAGTGTTATGTATAATATATATATAGTATACATAACAAACACGGATAAAACGTAGTTGTTAAAATAAATGAAAATAAATTGCCTTGACTTTATAGCTTACAAGGGTGTCGCAATTTCACATGAAAGGTTAACGAGGCGTATAATACGACTGAAAATTTCACACAAAAATCTTTTTAGCATACGATATTATTGTTGTTTTAAAACAGTTTAATATTTAATAGCCCATTATATTATGGCTGGAAGAGTTGAATTATAATATAATATAAGATCCAAGCGTTTATTTAACGGACGCATTTTTTAAAATAAAAATTAAAATGTTCCCTTATTTATTTTAGTATTAGTTTGTATTATATATATATATATATATATTATTATAATTTATTAAAGTGTTTTGTTAAGATCAACCTAAAAAATATTTTAAAAATATACAATCTTTTAATAAAAATAGCGAAATATAAATCGATTTTCAGTCTGCGTTCATCGCTCAACATGTTCAGACGTTGCTTTCGTCTGTCCGTTATCTTTTACCATTCTACATTAATGAGTCTAACTTAATATTGTTTAACATGTCTCGGAATACTTCGAAACGCAACTTATCGTCATCTTCATTATCTCCATCCACAAAATCTTGCGATAACCGAAGCAAAGTATTCATTACACCAAATCGCTATGCCTCACTTTCCGAAGACAACGCTTTCGATCAGGAGGTTTTTAGCCCTCCCTCCATCACATTACCTTCTAAAGAACAGTGCAGCACGCCACCTAGTTATGTGGAACCATCTTCAAGTAAAAAAGAATTTTCTTATGCACCTCCCTTTTATCTAAGCAGTGGCTACGATTTCAACACGCTCAAAAAATCTCTTTTTGACCTTGTCAATCCTTCAGGTATTATGTTTAAAAATACTCCAAAGTATTTAATTATCCGCACTGACGGTGCCGTAAACTATAATTCAGTTCAATCTTATCTTGTGGCTAATGAGATGATAAAGTACCACACTTATCTGCCTAAACCTATGAAACCTTACGTCGTATATATAAGGCACCTCCACCCTTCCACCACTGTTGAAGATATACAAGCTAGTTTAATTGATATGGGTCACGAAGTCATTCGGGTTTATAATGTTAAACATCATATCACAAAATGCCCTTTGCCTCTATTTAGAATTGATTTAAAAGTTGCTGAAAACAATTGCGATATCCTCAAATTAGATTTGCTCCTGCACACTAGAATCAAAGTAGAGTTGCCCAAGAAAAAACGCTCCCCTCCACAATGTCATGATTGCCAGGCTTTTTATCATACTAGTAATTTCTGCCACCAATCCCCACGATGCGTCAAATGTGGAGATAATCATTACACCTCAGAATGTACCAAACCACCTTCAGAACCGGCCAAGTGTGCACTTTGTTCGGGACCACACACAGCCTCCTATAGAGGATGTCCAGTTTTTAAAAAACTAAATGATAACCGCAGCAAATCTCAATTACCTAAATCTATCCGTCTTCCGGTACTCAATCAAAATATTGTCACAAATACGTCAACTTATAAATCGCCAGATGTGGTTTGTGAAGATCACGCTCGGCAGCCTCAAACAAAATCTTATGCTGAAGCAGTCAAAATCGATAATTCCTCCGTTGAAGCCTTCGCTACTATTCTTTCGCAATTTATATCTAATTTTAATTCCTTAATTAGCCCACTAATTTCCCTCCTTACCGAGGTTGTTCATAAACGGTTCTCTCCTTAGCTAAATTTTTCATTTTAAATATATCTAATACTTATCTCTCTATTACCTTTATTATTTAATCACACTGTATAATTTATTACATAACACTGTTTGTTTTGCAAACTAATAACCTCCTATTATTTTATATTGTTGTCATGTTATACGTATAATCTTAAACTATTATGTTATCTACTTACTCCCAATATCTATTATTTGGTATATTAACTTTATTTTATTCGTATTATGTTATTACTATCCACATACTCTGTTATTATCTATATAATTCATATTTTATTTAATGTTGTAATCGTTGAACTGTAATAGTTTTAAGCTAAAAGTTCTAAAATAAAAAAAAAAAAAAAAAAAAAAAAAAAATCGATTTCTTCTATATATAAAATCAATAGCATGCCTATTTTCGTAACTGATTTACGAATTTACTATTAATTAGTATCAAACTTATAGATATGAAAAATAGCAAATATCTAATAAACTAATTCATTTTTATGGTATAGAAAGATGCACTACGTTTATCAAATTCCATTCTTCTATTGTAAACAATACATAGTTGTTGGCTTCCAAACGAATTTAAGCATAACGTAATTGTATAATATAAGAAAAGTGAACTTTAAAAATATTTTAAAGAGGTTGAATCAGAACTGATGCTGTGTCTTGTATGGACTACTAATTGGTAAATATATTTTCTCCGTTGTAAAAAATATTTCCAATACCAATCGTAGTGATAAATAAAATAAAAATCAAGAATATTAAATATTCATTCATATGATATGCATTTAATCGTGATTATCTAAATTTCTAAATTTTTCATCTACAATAAAATAAAACAATTTTTTTAGTAGCGTATAAAAGGGTTTTATGATAGGTAATTATATGGGGGCTGGAAAAGAAGTACTGGTATCATGGTTCCTCCTCCAGTCCTCGATACCATAACAAAAAAAAAAAAAAGGTAATTATACACAAACATCAAATACAATATATTATTATGTATATTATTTATATGTGATATACTGGTAATAAAAAATAACAGAATTCAATACGAAATATTTTTTAAAAACAATTTTTTATTTTTTTTTTTGCTATGACGATAACAGTATCGAGTCTATTTTTATGGAGAAAAGCTACGGTAAGATACGGCTTGATAATTATTAATAAACACGATGCTACATTATAGTTAATTAATATTTTTTTTTTATTATTTATTTAAATTAATTGTTTCAATACACTTAGTATTATTACAAAGTAGCTTAAATTAACATAATGTATATTTAATATAAATATTAGCTATTAGCTTATCTAACTATGGTATATGTGATTTAATGTATAGGTTTAATCGGGAATCTGGACAAATGTAGTTATGGGGAAATAATGCCTTTGGCAATGAGAGTATTTAATACTATGGAGAGTAAGGAGATAAGAGGATTGATTAATGAGCTCAAATTAGATATAAACCTGCAACAGGTGTCGGTGAATTTTTCTGTATGTGAGTTTTGTTGTTGTTTGGTGGCTTCTGCGTAAGTTTTTGCTTTAGAATGAGCTTTAAATTCAGGGCGCTTGGCTGGAGGAATTTTTGGAGTAGCTTTATGGAAAGCTGCCCTGTATGCCGGGCATCCCTTAAAGTTGGCTGTGTGGTCCCCGCTGCATAGGGCGAATTTGGCGGGGCTATTGCAGTCTTTGGGACAGTTTTTTGTGGGGTGATTTTCACCGCATTTGACGCATCTTGGTTTATGACCGCAACAGTTTTTCGTGTGTCCGTATGATTGGCAATTATGACATTGCGGAATGTGGAGGGCTGCGCTTTTTATGCGGTTTCTCTATTTTAACTTTAGTGTTGAGTAGCGATGTGATGTCGTGAATGTCTTTATTGTTGTCCTTAGGTAGGACATCTACAAAGAATAGTGGAAGGGGGGATTTGCTTTTGTTTTTGGCGTTGTGCACGTGTTTTACTTTGTGACCTAACACGTTCAGAGCGTTTATGATGTCGATGTTTAATGTGGAATAGTGCAGGTTTCTAATGACGACTCTGTAGGTGCGGAGGTGACGGGGGATATTTGAGTGGAAGCTGGCATCCGTTTCATGTAGGTATTCGACAATTTTGTTGTAATTTATACGACTTGAGGAAATGACCTTGAGGTATGCCGATGACGCCCTGCAGGTGAAACCTTTCTGACTGGTAATATTGGTTAATATGGTATTGAAGCGGAAAAGTTCGCTATATCTTTAATAAAGATAGATAGAATGTCCAGGTCTCTGACCTGAACGGTGTGAGGCTGGTTTGCTGGAGGAACGTCCATTGAGTTGGATGTGGGAATGTCTGCGGCTTCTTGGTCAACGAAGTCATTTGTGGCGAGTACAGCAAAACGATTTAGTGTTATAAAAACTTTTAAATTTTTGTCAATTAGACTCGGTGGCAGCGACGAACTGGACAAATTTCTTTTAGACGATTTGTGTGGGCGTGGTGAAACGAGGCCCGGATTAAGTGTGCTGTTGTTCATTATAAAGTTATAATAAAAACAAATAGTTGATGTTGACGAGAATATTCATAATGTTAATTGGCGAGCGGGCACAGAGATAACGGAGCGATACGTCAAACAAAGCGACGTGCGTGCGTTCATACTGAATGTTGTCGTATAACATAATATTTTAACAAACGTTAATTTTGTCAAATATAAACATATCAACGTCAAGTCCTCCAATGCATAAGCATCATTAAACACTGACATGAATCAATACATTAATAATGACTTACATAATTTTACATGAATCTATTTTTTCCATTTATATTTAGTATTAAAAACTTGACCAAGATTTTTACTAAAACAAATAATAAGTATTCCATTTAATTAATATAGATATAAGCTATTGTCAATTATACGTTTCGTAAAATACATACAAGTATACAATTATGCAATCAATTAATTCATAATAGGTATTATATTATTTTCTTGCAAAATTTTTATCTTCATTTTACGAGTTTTTTTTTTTTTAAATAATTTAATTTAAAAATATACACTTTTATATAGTAAAATCACGTTTCAAAGTTTCATAATCACGTTCTCTTTAAATTCACTGCGTCAATATCTTTTATAATAATAATAATTTTATGCAAAAATAATAATTGATTTGAGAAATTTAAAATCAAACATTGTTAAATCTTTGTCCCCTTATATGGGTAATTTAAAATAATAATAAATTCAAAATTATGATTTAATTCGAATTCAGCCATCAAAATCTTACACGATGTATATATTAGAGTAAATTAAGTCACAGTAAAATGTCTTAAGTCGTGTCTAGTAGCACAATAGGGGTACGTGCTGTTATTAAATTATAATATTATGTAAGCGACGAAGACGAACGAAAAAATATAACAAATCTAGGTCGGTGTGACGTCCCGGAAAAGGCTGAACATTTAATTTCCTGTCATTTGGGATAGCTACTTGTTTTTTAGGAAAATGCCACGCAGCAGTGACACAACGAATAATACAATTTTTCTTAATAGCATACGCAAATAATACGAAATTGCGTGGGTCGACTTTTTATTATAAGATGTGATTATTTAAAATGTATGTACGCGAATGCACGTTAGTGCATTATTTTAGATAGCGTTTTGTATCGATAAACTTTTCTTACACATAAATGAACGATAAATTAAATTTGATCTATAGCAATATGCAATTTTTAGTCGTAGACCTATATGGAGTATTATATGATATAGACTTGAACGGAACATTTTCTATCTACATGATAAGGCCAACGGTCGTTTCATACACCGTCGCCAAAACACACACACACATACATACATATTATACAATATTATGTGTGTACTTACAAAATATTGAAATATTGCCAACATACGCCAATAGTCTTCAACTAACGATCAAGGTTTTTTTTAACCAGTCAGCCAATCTGACAGATGTTTTGATATTGAACTTCAAGCTACGATATTTATATAATATATACATAGATGTATATCGAAAGTTATTTTGAAGAAATTAATAAAATAATTTTGTTTCATTCGTAAAATAATGATGAAATAAAATTATAAAATGATTCTTTTTCTTTTTTTCATCTCATTGTATCTCTATACGCGCATGGCCGTTTTCGACCAAAAACGTACCCTTCCCTTTTCGGCCGATTCACTTTTCGACCAAATTTAAAAAAAACCGATTCCCCTTTCGGCCAAAATAAAAATTATAAACATAATAATACTTATATATAATTTTTGTAAAATTATAGCAATTATATAATTATACAATTTTGAAAATGATTAAAAATATAAGTTGCTTAAAATTATTTAAAATATAAGCATATCTATATATTGACATTATTTTTATGTTAATATGTTACAATATTTATAATATAATATGAAAACATAAAATAATATTGCCATTATTTTATAGCAATTGTACACCTATTAAATTATTTTCAAATAGTTAATGAAAAATATTGAAATATTACATAATATTTTGATTTTTATCATTTTCGATATGTATAACATAAAACGTAATACATTAAACTTTTTGTATCGTGTAATTTTCAAAATTACCTATTTTATATTGCTATTATACTTAATTATTATTGACAAAAATTGTATATTATTATTTTATGGTTTTATATTATAATATTATACATATTGTAACATATTAACATAACAATAATGTCAATATATAGATATGCTTATATTTTAAATAATTTTAGGCAACTTATATTTTTAATCATTTTAAAAAATTGTATAATTATATTATAATTGCTATAATTTTACAAAAATTATATACAAGTATTATTATGTTTATAATTTTTATTTTGGCCGAAAGGCGAATCGTTTTTTTTTTTAATTTGGTCGAAAAGTGAATCGGCCGAAAAGGGAAGGGTACGTTTTTGGTCGAAAACGGTCTCGCCCCTCTATACTCCTCCGCAAACAATTTTGACCCACCCTAAAAAAAAGGTAAGAGACCCTCTGATATAGGCCATTATATTTATAGTTACACAGTTGAATAGTTTTGTCAAGGAAATTGTATAAATGTCCATAGAGGGAGTTTGTTCGACAGTGGTAGTACCTACATAACATACACATTGTTAAAAATGGTCATAATATAGTGTTGACGATCGACTACAGAGAAAAGTATCGGATTTTATTCGCAAAAACGCCGTGTTGTTAGTACTTAAGTCGTCGTAACACGACACGTTCGGACGGCACACTAAGTATCTTACATTTTTGCACTTTTATATTTTATTTTAGGGACGTCCCAAAAAATTGCTATAAATAAAGTACGTCTGATGCTTTGTTCAAAATTATATTATGAAATATTTTTCATCTATAAATTATAATAATACACTGCGCACGTATAAACTTATGAAAAATATGACATATTTGTATGTAATAAAATAAAATGACAAAATCCAAAATTTTAAATATAGTCACCAGATATTTTATGTATTTATTTAAACTAAAAACTAAAAGTACTTAATTTTGACAAGTGCAAAATATGTATTAACGTATGTTTCTATTTATAAGAAAGATATACAGAATATATTACTATAATACTGATAATGAACTAAAATACAAATTCAGGTAGAAGAACAAAGTATTTTATATAAAAATTTATTTTGCACGTCTAAAACAATTTATATGTAGCAGATAGCCCATCTAATAATAATATGAAGTAAATAATCTCAGATATTATTATGTCAGTTTTGTTATTTATTTATTTACCAGTTATTGTATGTTTTCACGCTAAGCATTTCTTACAATTTTTAAATTATAACGTAGAAATTCCTTACACGTGATCACGGAATATACTACTTTCAAATTTAATTACACATTGGTACACGACCAGTTTCATATTGTAATTGTACTGATTACTGTAGCCACATGTATATACAATCTAGTTTAAATATTGAAGGAATATTGTATTATTTACACGTATATACATGATATAATTGAATATAAAAGTACATTTGGATACAGGGTGTCAGAGTGTAACAGCAGAAATAAATAAATATTTAAGGGCTATGGGGAAAAACGATAATATAGGATATAGGTAGTCAAAATAATTTTTTTTCCCAATTATTTTTTCTCTCATAAAATCTAAAATTTAAATTTAATATTTTTTTTTATTTTTTGTATATAAAATAAATTGTATAACTAGGTACAATTGTATTTTTTTAATTATTTCGTACTTGATCTTTTAGTTGTTTTGAGTTCTGAAACTTTAAAATTGCAATACTGAAAATTTTATGAATACTGACTATTATCATTTTCTTTATAACCCTTTAATTGTTACCATGTTTATATATAATAGCTAATACATTTAATCGATCTAACCAACTGTATAACATTAATTATTGGGCATTGGGTATTGAATTTTATCAGTGCGAATTAAAAATTAAGCTTTTATATGGTTTAAATACACCTAACTTCAAGCTTAATTTGTATAATGCGCATTAACGACTGACTGTATATAAACGCACATATATAATATAATTTTCACTAATCAATATATATATTATAATATAAATATATATTTAATAAAAATATTATAATAGGCAATCTAATTAATTCTATTATATTACATTTTTTTTAAAAATAATGATTAGAACAAAAATTATTACATGTTTAATTATAGTTAAGTATAACAAAAGTAATTCATTTTCAGAAAATACGATTATTTTACAACAAAGGTTAGATGTATAGATACCTATAATAGTTAATAGTTAGCCATAATATTTAGGAATATTATAGTTCAGCTATATAATATATAATATAATTTGACACGAATGCATGGATAACATAACATAATCTATGCATAGATCATTGATGGTTGTTGTACCATTACCACCTAAATTTGATACCTCGATACACTTAACATAAGCAAATTATGATAAAATAAAGTGTGATTGGTAATCAACGATTTTTGTAGCATATTTTTGATATCGATTTCCGCAATAAAAACGTAAACAATATAATAATATATTTTATATTCGTGTAAATAACTTAAGAAATACTTATGTATATCCTTTTAACGATCTCATAAGTTGAAAAGTGATAGATGTCTATATATAATACGATAGGTACATTTTTACACCACAGTATGTCTACAAAAATATTACCTTGTGCTACTATACTGTACATAACCTACCTGTTATAGCTGCAGTATAACAGATGAAATTACTTTTGTACCACGTTACAATAATACCCATACCCTTTTGAACACAATTATATACGTTTATGCACATGCTAGTTTCAACGCATCAAGGATGAATTTAAACAGACTAAACAAAAAAATAATTAAATTCGCAAGCTTCGCGTCGTTACACGTAAAAATAAAATAAATAAAATACAAATATCTACAAAGAAAAAATGTTTCACGATTATAGTGATTAAAATAAAAACAGACGAACTAACATTAAACTATACACTTATATTTATAAATTTGTAGAGAGTGAAAAAAAAACAATTGCTTATTAAACATAAAGGAATAAAAATAACACACACGAGTTATAATGTACATATTATATTGGGTGTCCCGTGAGGATTTACTCATTGCGATATCTCCTAAAATTATGGAAACATCATAATTATGTTTTTTTTTTAAATTAAGTATTTCATATTTTAATTTAATGTTTTGGTAAATAAATTAAAAAAATAAATTTTTAATTGTTTTCAAATCGAAGATAGCTGAGATATTTTTGAGTTTATTTTTCTGAAAATATTAATGTTTTAACATTTTATTTTCATTAGCATCGTAATTTTTAATATATTTTTAGTTTTGACTTTTGAGAATATTTTTGTATTATTATACGGGCACAAGCCCGTGGACCAAATGTTTGATAACACTGTCACTTGTATGGTATTAAAATAATTCAGAATTTTTCTCAAAACTAGAAAAAATATCAAAAATCACGAAGTTAATGAAAATAAAATGTCGAAACTTCAAAATATTCAGAAATATAAACTAAAAAATGGCTATCTTCGATTTATTTTAAAATAATCAAGGAAACAATTTTTTTTTTTAACTTTTTACTAAAAAATTAAATTAAATTAAAATTTAAAATAATTGTAGGTATTCCTTGTCCTTATGTCTCACAAAAAACAAAAAAAAAAACAAATTATGATATCTTCAATATTTCAGGAGAATTGAAATGGGAAAATTTTCACGGGATAATATCCTGTATATAAACTATTAAGTATGATGGATAAACATTATATTATAGATTATTCATTATTATATAATCTTAGAGACTTTTAATTAGTTATAGCATCATTTTAATCAATAGTCCAAAATCGGAAAATACATAGTTAAGCGTCTTTCATAATACATTTAATGTTTAAATTTAAAATTATATTTTGCATATTTTACACGTGTGAAAAGTTCTTATTTTTAAAATTAAAAAAATGAATTCGTCGATCCAATGAAAATAGTATTAGGTGTTTACACGTTTAGTACAACGTGTGAACAATGTAGTAATAATATTGTAGTATTCAATTTTTTACGTTTAGTTTTCATATTTAATTATAACATTATATGCTTGGTGATGGCTGATAAGATAATAAAAGTACTTATCTATAAAATGCCATTATCGAAAGTCAATTAATTTAAAATTGTATTTATGAATAATTATTATCTTCATGAAATCGAAAATTAAATCAATTCAATGCCTGTGTGGCTATATATGTTTTATACAAAATTATTGAACAAACTTAAATATATAGTTTATAGTTATTAAGTTATTTATTTGAGTCAATGTCAATACTTAATTGATAGGGGAGCAAAGTGTAAAAAATAGTTTTTTTTAATAAATTGAGTTTTAAAAAAGTATATTAAGAAAAAGCGTATATAGGTACTGTACATTATTCATTACGCGTATGCCGTATATATACGAGTAGATAAAACTCGTGGTGATAGTTTTCATCTTAAAAATGTGTTCCGGTCTCGTTTGATAAACCTAAGTCATACAGACGTGATATTATTTGCTATCACAGTAAGTGAACAGCTCATATGTTTCTACCCTACATATATGTTGATGTGTGTATGCCCACATGGTTACTAAAAGTCGATTGAATTAAATGGCTTCTCTTTTCTGGTTCACTATAATATGTCTATATTATTTGATTTTGTCGACTAAATTTAATTTAATTTAACTATGGCAATCTGAGTAGAACATTTCTGTTTTGATTATATACGCGCTACGTGATTGGACAGAATTTGCTAAGGAACGCGAGGGACATATTTAGCAAACATTGGATAATGTTACTCGAAATAGTACACGATAAAGAATAGAAGGGAAAAATAATATTAAAACCCTTTAAAACAATCAAACAACGTAATAAATGTTCTATTATACATAGAATAATTCATTAAGAATGTTCATTCAAATTTTTAAATTAATAATTAATTAATTTAAAATTTGATTTTTAGAATGTTATTTATTTATGTTTATTTATTTTTTTTGTTTATATTTATTTATGTTTATTTTTTTTTTATACGTCTTATAAATTTCATATTTTCAATTTTTTTGAGATTTTTATAATACTTAAGTAAGTTGTGTTATGTGGAAATTCAAACTTCTATTTTTCAAATGAAAACTCTCTTTTTACTATAAATTGTTCAAACTATAGTTTTTTATTTTGTTGTACCTAATCCAAAATTCGAACGATTAATATTTAAGTTATTAAAGTAAAATACCTTGTAAATAGTTTTACAGAAAAAAAAATAAATATCATATTGTATCTAGAGTTAATATTTTTTTATACTTCGACCATTTTTACAAACTACAAAATATTTTAAAAGATTAATAATAATTATCAACATTTTTAAGTCACCATAAATCTCATATTTTTAGACCAATAATTATTCTTAGTACACAAAGTTAAATAACTCAAAAATTATTTGATTGAATTTGAAAATTTTGACAGATAGGTACGTAAGCATTTTCAAAAAATTGTGTCGAATAATTTACTGTAGAAAAAGAGGTTTTCTCATTTGCAAAACAAAAGTTTGCAAGACCACAGGATATCTTTTAATAAGAAGTAAAAAAAATCTCAAGGATTTGAAAATATAATCTTAAAGTATATTTAAAAATATGCCATAAAATAATCTTGGAATAACTGCAATATTTAAATAAGAGCGTAAGCATACCTGAGTGATATAGTAGAATTATCCCAATTCTACTATATTATAATATTATGTGTTTGTTGTTTATAATATTATACTCACGTACAGGTGATAATACGAGTTTTAGAACACATTTGTGAGAGAACGGTGAACTGAATCGAAAAATGATTGGAATATTATATAGGACATTAGTCATATCAAAATTATTTTATTTTATTCAAACGTAAATTAAAACCGTAACACAATAATACAATCGAATTGAAATATCTCCAATTTCTCGTGAACTTAAATAAAGTTTAGTAGAAATTTATTAATTGAATTTTCGTTTCTAAATCGAATATTCATGTATTCCCTTGCATTTAGATTTGACAAATTGCGTCTCCGACGTGATAAATATTAATACATAGTTTTCAAACGTACAACTTACAATATTTAGAAAATAACTGTATATTTTTACATAGTATTATAGATAGAACAAAAAATAAAAAAATTGTATTAAAATATTAAATTTTAATTCCAATGTTCAATAATTAAATATTATTAATAATATGACATAATACATTAAATAATAAGCAAGGCATAACATTATGCATAAAGATAAAATATTATAAACCAATATCATGCCGACTTTTATCGAAAAAATATTGATCATCCCTGTAATATAAACTTCAAAGGTGTTACATGCTACTATATAGTAGATATATTACTCAAACATATCATATTTTAATATTTTTATTTCCATTGCAACATAGAACCAAAAAATGACTACATTTTTCACCTAGTATTTATGAGTCTATCATAAAATACGTGTCGTTTCATCAATAAGTATTATGACCACGCACATAGAAACTAGAAAATTTCAATAACAGCCATCTTAACTATACTTTAATCGAATTTTGTGAATACCACAACGGCACTCTACAGAAACCACAACCAATATCAATATGAACGTCATAAAATTGAATATGGTATCAGGAAAGTTCATCAAAATAAAGTGTTCATTAAAATCACATTATGCCAAATAAAATTCATTTTGGTTTTTGTTTGAATTCCACAATTAATGATCGTATTAAGTAGGTAGATAGACGATAATAATATAAAACTTATAAAAGTAATAAAAATGTCTTCCAATGAAGTGTTACTTTGGGTGGACAATCGATTCGTGATTGAAAAACAGGCTTGTGTGTATGGGATAAACTCACAAATTATGAAAATGGTCTTAAGAATTCTTATCAACGATTTTGAGTTTATTCTTATTGTAGTGAATAGGCCAACTTCATGTGTAAATATTATTTCGTCTTATGAAGTTTGATATTGAAATAATTACGGATGAACCAAATTTAAATTATTAAACAATATGCAAACCACAAGAAGGAATTTACAATAGGTATGTAAAATTATCAAAAGATTTATCATTCAACATAATATTAATAAATTTACGATAATAATATAGGTATTACAAAATATTTTATTTTTTGACTCAATATAATATTATATTATTTATAGCTAATTACACACTAAAAATCAAAATAAAATATGGATTATTATTATTAATGAAAAATACGTTCATGAAAAATGTTATTGATAAATTATTAATTTTATTGTTTTTGTTCAAACATCATTTGATTAAATGTCTTTGACCACGGTTGCAATATTATCTTATAGGGCTATATAGTATAGATTAATTTAAATAGATACGTAGTAATGATGGTTATATTTATGTATAGCTTTCGTGTGCATTGCGGACTTGAAACAATGGTTTTAATGTAGATAACACCGTAAATAATTACTATGTATGTTTGTTTTTAAAAAATGACCTACAATTATTGTTTGAAATGTAAAAAATGACTACAGTCAAAAAGATATCGACCGAACGAAGGTCTGCTGACTATGTCATCACCATTTACACCAAACCCTTAATAATAAGACAAACAATAATGCTTGCAGGTTGCTGTATTTAATAAATCAGCATAATTGTATTTTAATTCAGGGATCGTGAGTTCGTGCATTTGCATATAAATATCGCTAAGTCGTATTAGTTTACAGCAAAGACATACAAATTTGTCCCAAGATACTAAGCATATTAATTTTTTTAAATTTTGTAGGTATATTTCGATGTTTTGGGATTATCTTGCAAAATATTTTTATTATTTATGTTAGAATAATATATAGTGTATGATACAATCTATGCATAATACAATTTAGTAAAACTAAACTAAAATAAATCATTTGCAAAAATTAAAAACTGCATATTATTAGTGTTTCTTTTGTTATTTAAGAAATTCCATTCATCAACCCATTGATTAATAACAGCGGTATAGTTTATTTAGTCTAAACGCATTCATAATCATATTAATTAATTTTTACACTAATTTTTAAATTACTTAAATGCTGTTTCGTATTCACATAATAAATACTGCGTATTTTAAAGTAAATAATAGACGTACAATCACCTATAATAAAAGTTAAAAAAAAAATTCGAATTTTGTTATACATATTTTTTAATGTATATTATTTAAGGTTAATTCATTTAATTTTTAGCTTACCAAATTAAAAAATATAATCTTATAATATTATATAGGATATAATTATCGGTTGTTACGTACATTAGATGTCATCTGAATACTGATATGGATATGATAATACTGTAGTATACATAATATTAATATGCATTATAAACGTAAATCGCAATTCAAAAATCATGCAATGATGGATTAACGAGAATTTGATGATAGATTATTGTATACTGAATACTGAGAAGCAGTAGTATAAATTATATATTTTTTAAATAAGTATAGTAGGAGCCTCACATTGACCCATTCACTCCCGGTTCAAAATTTGAAATTTAAATGCTTATAAAAAAAAACTCTCATAAAAAAAAAAAATTAAAAACATTTTACAGTAAATTTTGAACCAAAATAAAAATACAAAATTTAAATGTTTCAAAGTATATAAAGAACCAAAGATCTTTAAAAGAGTCAAAATATTTTTAAAATTGTAGAAAATTCTGATAAAAATATTTTTGTTTATTTTTTATTTATATTTTTTTCAGTAGTAATCATGACATTTTTACTTTTGATTTATCATAGTGCAAGTTAGATTAAATGTACCAGAAATAAACCTCGAAGTGGAAGTTTAGAGAATCTAATTTGTCTTCACTATTAAAACTGTTCTTAGAGAGTAAAAACAAATAACAAATATTTAAACACAAACGCCATTATTATTAAACAAAAACATTCATACCTATAAATATACAATTCAAAATAATAATGAATTATTTAATTAATTAGTCATATTTGCTTTTTTGGTTATATTATATTATACAGTATTTCAAATATCCGTTAATTAGTATGAATTATAATAATGATAACTTAGAAGTTATTGGCCTAAAAACGCTAGTAAATAAATATGTTATAGCAACTAAAATGATTGATGGGAAGAGTGACTGACGCCTACCATTACCCATTTAATAGTAATTTAAATAATTTAATAAATATTATAAACACTGGGAAAATAATAGTTCATGGTAAGCATAAATTAAAGTTTGGAAAAAGGGATGACGGAGAAACCGATATCTATTTTAATATCAATTTTGAATAATGGCATGCGGTCGACTATTGTGCAGTAAAGGTTATAGAGTATGTACCTACGTCATGCGAACGAGGATTCCACTCCCACTTACTAACGACACGTAATCGATCGAACGATCATACGCGTGCGTTTCTCGACGGGTTTTTATCGATCCCTATGCTGTGGAAGAACTCCGTAGGGACTTCCGTAGAACATTGCGTGGGTATTTTCCACGTCGCTTCAATCGTTTTTAACATTCCGTTTTATACAAAACAACTATTTAATAACTTATTTATAAACATAAATGTTCAAAAGTATTTATGTTGCGGTATTATGGGACCGGTACAGTCGTATATAATAGTAAGTAGACTCAATTTATCGTCTAAACTACTCGTGTGATACGAAAAATATTAAATCGTTATCGTACTCACTATTTAAATTCGTTCGGTACTTTATTATAGACTCAACATGAATAAAGTTAGGTTTTTAATTTTGTGGTTATCAGTAGTAGTAACAAATTTAACAGGCCACGAACTAACAAAACATTTAGGATTCGTACCTACCTGCAGTTTATTAATAATTCATAAAAAATGGTCTTTGGGTGATAATAATATTAAAAAGCGGTGAAAGTTAGTATTGTCTGCGTACTATTGTAGGTAAAGACTACTGGCGTCAAAGTTTTGTTTCGTATTGTAAATAATAATTATTTGAAATATTGATAACCATATTTTGTTACGTGAAAGCGCACAACAACGCTATGATATAAACAAATGTTATAAATTCAATTTTTAAAGTTTTCGGGTGTGGTTAAATTACAAGTTTAATGGACAATGGACATAGTGACCAGAGTCATCAGTCATTTATAAATTATTATAAAATTGTGTTTAAAATAGACACTTGTATCACCAACATAATACAAATTAATTATATATGCTGCCATTTGATTATAAGCAATTTTTTTATTGTATAATATTATGTATAATTTTGATTAAATTTTTCAAGAGAAATAAAATAAAAATCTTTATTTGAGGACACAATTAATAAATGAAATATAGGGTAAGTTACATTCAGGAAATACAACTCTACCGTATCTTGTATTTAGTAAGTGTTTTTCTAAATTATTTTTTATCTTTAAACACTATTTCTTCCTGATATAATATTTATAATAACAATAAACAAATACTTAATACTTTTCATTTTTATTTCACTAATTATTATTATGAGTGATGTTAACAATTTGTCATTGTTATTCGCAGGTCAAGTTTCTGTGGAAGTTGTGACGGTTGCGTTTGGGATAAATGTACAAAGCCACGTTTTTTATACTAAAATGTCATGCTACCCTTAATGAGGTTTGTATGATACACATTACACAGTGTTGCGTTTTACAAACAAAATAGGTCCTAGTATTATATACATTTGGGATATTTTGGAAGACAATTAAAAACTACAGAGTTTGTATTATGAAACGAAACCATTGTTATTAAGGGTGAAAGACTATAACTTTTTAAAACTAAATTATGAACGTCCCTATATAATATAAATATATACTATTACATAGGTACATATTTCTTTTTACAAATATACTGTTGTATAGCCTATAGATTACATAATACATATCTTACACATAATGCATATTGTCACATTATTTATTTGATTAATTTTTAAATCACAACATAACAGTTTTATTAGTACTATCAATAATATATAATTGATATAAGTGTAGATATTATATGAATTTATAAATTAAACTATATAATCACGTTAAACAAATTTTGTTTTTTTTCTTAATACATTTACTTTTTTTATTTCGTTATTACTCATTAAAATGTATGTATTTTGTATTCAGGGTTTACATTTTTAAATATAATTTAAGAAGTATTTTGATAATTCATGTATATATATAACTAATAATTGGACATATTTTAAGGATAGAAGCTATGCTTAATAATTTAATTGATTTATTTTTTAAACTTTTTTTTGGATTTAAGTGAATTAATTTGTAATTGGTAATTAGTATTATACTATCATATATTTAGCAGATCTTAACCTCATTAAAATTTACCTGTTTGAGACGTCTAGGAAGAATATTGGAAATAATGGAGACTGAGAGATTTTCAACAAATAGATTAGGATGGGAGTTGATTTTAATTTCTATAAAATTATAAACAAGAGGAAAATTGAATTGTAAGAATTGACCAAGTATGATAAATTAGTCAGCATCATGGTTGCAAATTACTTCAAGGATCGGATAAATTATATTGATTTTGGATCCGTAGAAAAAAGAAGAATATTTTTTTTAGCTAATCAATCTGGATAATATAAAGTACCTAACTACAGACGATAGTAAAGCCATGTATAGTAAATACGTATAAATGAGGAAAATGGAGAAAATGTCATAAATATATATAAAAAAGTATATAGTTCTAGCAAGTGGTGATATTGAGTTTTTAATGAGTATAAACCTACTATTTTATTGCAATATCTAATTGTTTTTCATTCGTTTATTTCACAATACTGTCAAATAGTATACGTGTACATAAAGTGAAATACATATCTATATTATATTATATATTAATGCATTATGTATGTCTTATTTTTAAACATTTTACGGAATAAATTGAAGCTAATATAAATAAAAACCGACGATATGACCGAAATACATAATATTATACTTGTATATAAGTAAAACTTTACCTAGGTTTTATTAAGTACATATACATTATACACATACAGATTACACAAATACTGAGTTTAGTGATGCTTGGATAATGGATTTTTATACGATTTATATATTATGTTCGATTTCTCTAGACTTCCAAGTTCAATTTTCTAGTTCGACGAAAAAAGGTAATACTTTTCAGTTATCCCTCCAGTACCATTCCGATTCCGGGACACATAATATTGCATTGAACACATGCGCATATATATTATATATATATATATGGACGTATGTACGTATAATAAATCATAAAATCAATGTGGCTTTGTCCCGATACCGAACCAGCGCAAATTCTATAGGTCCTACGATTAATCTGTTTGCCCGTCAACGTAAAATGGTAGGTTTTTATATATTTTCGTGTAAACAAAAATACCACACCGTCCAAACCACATATTACATCAGTCATCACTTAGTATACAGGGAAGGTACACATATTATTATATATCTGTTTACTCTACACAAAAAGTCATGTCACGATCGCGATGGTGAACTGCTTGTACGTTCTACAGTAATGGATCAAAGTAAATTAATTATACATAGTGTACGCCCTAAGATATCCTTACAAAAACCTAGGTTAGGATAAGATAAATTCTCTCAATTTAAAAACAATATTTAAAATATACTTTTTAGAATGGTATGAACTGTAAACCATCCGATTTGTAGTATGTAAAATGTCATGAAGCATTTCATTTAAATTTAAAAATATGTATTATTTTATCTAAAATTTTAAAATTGAAACTCTAAATAAATGTTATTTTTAAGACATCACTTTTATAATTATTAGGTTATCGATGAATCGAGAAACTGTATTGGCTTTTTATTTATATCTATAAATTTATTTTAGTAAATCATTAATAAATAATTATTACCTGTTTGAAAATAACTAAAAACAATAAATATTCTCTATGAAAGTTCTCTATGTAAGTTTCCAAATATTTTGTATAGGTATATCAAGTTAAGTATTATTTAAAATAGTAATTATTAAATACATTAGGAAATATTTATCCTATTTTAAAAAGAACTTTAAGAATTAAAAACGGAATAGAATAAAGATGAAATAAATAATGTACAAAAATAATTTTTTGAGAGCAACATTGGCCATATTTGAATTTTGTATTACTTAGTGATAATTCATACTTTATCTACGTTTTAAAATTTAAATAATTTTTACTTATTTATATTTTTGTTGGTTAAAACGTATTTTTAATATGTTGACATTAAAATATAAATAACAGATGGCCAAACTTTAATATAACTTTAGCCATAACTTTAAATAGTACAAAAAGTATAATATTTACTATTCATAATAAACAAATTTTATAAATCTAACAATATTACTACATTATTAATCATTTAAAATAGATATTGCGAATTATTTCAAACCATTCATAAATAAAACAATTTAATAAAATCTTTAATTGTGTAGATATTACTTTAAGGCTCATTTATATTTGGTATGTTACAACACATTGTCTATAACTTAATGAAGAAAAATAAAATTAACATTTTTATAATAAACTGTATAAAAAAATTTATTTCAATTATTTTTTTTTTAAATATAGTCAACATTTCAATGATATATACACATTTTTAGGCGGGACCCATGGTTTTGTCCATACTAGTTTAGATACATTTAAAATTGATTTGGCAATGGTTTAGTCAAATAACATTATTTTAATTAACATTATTTGTTAGATATAATGCACTTTATATAGAACTAGACAAGTTTTTGATCCCAAAAAGGCAATCAAGATAAGATCGTTTGTGTAAAGAAGTACCAGATTGTTTTGTTGAAAATTTGATGCCGGAATAATACGTTACTGATGATGAAATGACAAATATTGTGATTATTTAATAAACATTTATATTTACTGAGAATAATATATTTATCCTTAATCTATGGATATGCAATTCAGCAAGTATTCTGTGTATGATAAATGCGTGCGAGTCGTTACACCCGTTTTTCAATGATAATATTTTTGTGATCCGAAAAACAAACTTTTTGGAGAACAATATTTGACTGAATCAACTTAATTTTAAATTAATCTAAACTAGTCTAGACGCGCAAAACGGGGATCATATAATATTAAAATTTGGGCAAAATAAGGAGGGTAATTTTTGGGCGAATAACCTACATCCAAATTTTCGAGTCTTTGGACTACCCATATCTGAGTTATTAATTGAATTTGAAGATAATTGTTATTTGTTAATAACTATCAAATTTGTCTAGGAAACCAGTGTGATTCGAAATTTTAGAAATTTTATTCAGATACACATTACACAGTAAAAAAAAAAATAGAATTTATTACGGTTATAAATTATACATATACATTTTACACGTTAGAACTTAGAAGAAACCCATGGGAAACATTTATTTGTGTAAAACTCCATTATTATATCTTTTTAGTGCCACCAAATTTACTGTATCAGTACACAAATGAGTAGGTATACACTATATATGTGACTCGAACTGTAAAGTAATATTTTTTATTTCGTGGAAAAGCAACCTTTGGACTCAGCCAAACAAAATTTAAGTATGAATATACAGTAAAAAAAACGTATTTTCGGTATGATTTCCATATTTGATTAGTGAGCTCCACAACAATGATATAAAGAGCGTTCAACAAACAACCATTATCGAATCAAACAATAAAAATAAATATTTATAAATTAAAAATGATGTTATTCACACGGTCACTTCAAAGGATAAAATTTAAGATTGACAACTCTGCATATAATAATAGAATTGTTGCTTTAGAAATCAAGTGCTTTAAGTGTACAAACATGTTGTTGTGAAAATAATAACGAAAAGATTATTATATATTATAATATATTATGATCTAACATGGCTGTGTTTGAGTGAATAAAGGGTAATCTTTGTTTCTAGACCATTATTTTTTTTAAAGATTAAGTACTGGATGATTGTGATAAATTATTTTGATTTTGCTCAGTATGTTATTAACAAATTATGGTAGATAATTTTCAATTAAATAAATAACTAATAATAATTATACATTTATTATATTATTTTCAAAAATTAATTATTCGGCGCACCCATCAATAAAAGCCCAGGGACACTCTATCCCTAATTAAGGCCCTGAAAAATCTAATGCTAAAATGTCTATGACTAATTTTTTTTCTTAATAGTTTAATACTATACTCAATTAAAACATTCTGTTTAACGCATCAAGTCGTTATCTTCTCAAGTTTGGCGTTAATAAACACATGCATTTGTATGTACTGCTATAGCGTACGTGACTATTATGTAAGTATGACGTAATTGTCTCTATAATACAAAGATAGTAATTATACCACACGGCAGCTGCATTGCAGGCTGTAAGCAAAATAACAAACACGGAATTTTTTAAATCCTACTGTTAATTAACCCATATCTATAAAGGTCGTCTATACTTCACCGTATAAAAGACGTGGAAAACTAAAATTAATTTGGAGTCCAAACAAAAGCGTTCATACACCAGAAAAAAATAACCAATTGGTTATGGACTATTATAGTCATTAATACATTATTATAATATATATTTAATAAATGCGTAATATATTCTCATACAGAATGAACGTTATTTTTATTGATGAATTTGCTACGATGGTAGTTTTTTTTTTAAATTATTTTCAATATCCACGCAATATTACTATAATTATGTATCGTGCTGTTATATCACGGCTCAGCGTAACTATAATATAATAATATTGTACACAGCCGTAGTGAACTGAAATTGCCTATACACAGTGCCGCCTTTAGTTTTTTTTGTCACTATTACTGTTATCAATTAATATTATAATACTTAATAACAACTATTATTGTGATTTATGACAGCATACTATTCAGCTCGAACACAAAAATATTATTGTATAAATATGTATAAAAAACTATATTTGTTATGATTAAATACTTCACATTATGATAATATTATACACATTGATTTCCTAATTATATTAAAATTGATATCGTAATTAATAACTAGGGCAGAATAAATCAGGTTGAATGCAACAAATTTAATTTTTTAAATTGCATTAGGTAAATGCTAAATATAGTATGTAATAAGTAGTTAATATGTAAAATAAAAAAATGCCAATAAAATAAGTACATTTGATCTTTTTAAATCATTAAAATATTTTATATTTTATACTTAATACATTTTTACTATGTATATTTTATGGATTTTTTATAAACTTAAGTCTTATTTCTATTTACATAATACATAACATATCTAAAATTCTGAATGGATGTATTGGTTTACCAATATTATTTTTATTTATTATCTATTTCTGAAAACTCTTTTTTTAGTTTAAAAAGTTTCATGACGCAGCTTAAAAGATTGAAAATCATATATTGGATGCAACTATTAAAATTTAATTTTTAGGTTCTCTTAATTTTTTTCTTAGGGCATGAAAAAACTAACGACAAGTATGAATAAAAATTGAAAAAATATAGGTCAACGCGATTTTAATTGAGATTTAATCAGAAATATATTTTTGGATGTAATCGTTTAATGTTTCTTTGATTATATGTTACTCTAAAAAGTCTAAATATGATGATTTATTAACTAAACATCATATCTTTATCTTACATTAATCTTATGTGGAAAATTTAAACAAATAAATCTTAATTAATGGGATATTATACTTGTATAAATAAATATATATAATATTTATTTTACAAAGACCGTTTTATAGATAAATTCGAAACAAAAAACAAGCATTGACTTTTTCTTTCTTTAGTATTATTCTTCTTAACAATGACTATTTTTAATTTATTTCTATTAACATTTTTGAATGAAAACATAAGTATTTCTATAGTTATTTGCTACTATTTAATTTATCTTATATATTGTAAAATGTATTTCAATTTGTTATTTTGCTAAGACTAATTGTTATTTTGAATAATTAATTTAAAGTTAATATGAATATCATGGGTGTGGTCAAGTTCAAATTAAATATAAAAATAAATAAAATCTAATTTTCCAATATTATTTTTTTTAAATGATTATGTATTAAAATTATATTATTTTGCTATAAAACAAGAAGATTAAAAAAAATGCCTTTGAGAATTACTTTTTTTTTACAGCTAAGAGTCCTAAAGAATACACAGTGCCTTTTTATTTTATTACACTTTTCGTAAACCAATAACTAAAAGTAAATCATGTTTAAATTTTACCTTGTCTTCAAAGAAAAATAATTCTTTTCAATCTTTGTGTCGAGCATGTTTCATTAATTTTACATAATACGTTATATTATATTACTATATAATAACATCCTCAATTATAGTATTTATATGCATTTAATAAGTAATGATCTTTAAAGAACCACTTAAATCTAAAATAACTTGATAAAATGTTAATAAAGACTAGATCCTGATTCTAGATTATTAGTAGCCGGTATGTACCCTATTTATTTTTTCAGTAGACACGTTGACATTTGAATTGGTACCATTCACTAGGATAATAACATAGATACATATTTTACGCAGTACGTTTTAGTTTTGAAAGTGCTTTGATAGTGCTAAAAGAAATGTTAAAATAAAAATCTAGTGTTTGAAACCGGTAACAATAACGAATACATTTAAAACACAACGCTGTACATCCTAAAGACTAAATATAAGTTCTCCAAAATAAAATTATGCTATCGCAAAATACAATTGGATCCTAGCATGTCGTGACCGATTTAAACTATTTTTTTCTGGAACGCAATGCAAAAAAATAAATTAAGCCAAGATTTAATATTTTGGAAAAATTATTTCCTTTTCGTAGCAATTTCCAAATAATATTATAAAATATAATTTATCTGCCATGTACATATCTTGTAAGACTATAAAAATAATAAAATTATGTTAAAAGTTACATAAAATTAAAATAACTCATAATTCCAGATTGAATTCATCGCGGGAATTCGTGCGATTTCACAGACGTAAAAGCACGGGGGTGCGTTTTTGGCTTGCAGAGAGGAGTTTTATCCTTTTATTATGATTGCTAACCACGGAAACCGTAATACCTCGTTTTAATCGCAATTCACTAAAGGCTGAAACCTACGCATTACATGTGTGCCATGGCATCGTTGGTTTACTAAACCCCACTTAACTATAGACGGCAGACTACACTACTAAATAATGATAATATTATTCGCAAAAACTTTTTCAATGCATTTAGCTCTTTTCACCGCCAAACAAATGTTGAACTCCGAAACATCCAAATTTATATGGATCGAGTAAATTACACAATTACAGGAAGATAAAGTGCACCACTATAGTTTGTAGAACTCATACAAGGTTGTTTGACGTATAAGAGTATAAAGACACTCATACCTTATTATAATAAATATTATTAGATGCATGACAGCACTATCGCTTTTTATCAATATTTTAACGGTTGAAATTATTTATAAGCATATTTTAACTAAATTAATATACATATACAATAATATTATGACATTTAATTTAATATCTGCGTAGGTATACGTAAGGTTATCAAGTGTTAGGTCAATATTGATTTTATGAATATGTTTTATTTTAATTTGGATTTCGAATTTTCCTATTTTTGATAAGTCTAATATATTTTATTATTTTAATTACTCGGAGTAAAAATGTATACCATGTATATAACTTATAAACATAGATTTACGTTATATATATTTACCACAAATACGAATGGCACATTAAGATTTATTGTTAATTGTGATACTATTATTATTTTTGGTTATGCATCCAATAATGGACCAATATTAAAGCATGGTATGTACTATAATTAACATACAAATATAATATTATACATACCTATCACATATAGCCATGAGGAATTAAAAAATGTCCACTATAGAGAATTTGTTATACATTGAAATAGGTATAATATATTGAAATATTATTTATTATTTATTTAATATAAATAATACTTCATTAATATATTAATATATATGTAATAAAAATTAGATATAAAAATGTTTAATGTTGATATACAATTAAAAAAAGCGGGTTAGTGAGTATCGCTCTGTTGTACATTAGTGGACCTCGGACTAGGGAAGGTTAAATTTGAATGCAATGATAGGTATCATTGTATACGAAAAACGATTCTGAACGGAGATGATTTGTCAGTCTAGGATATATTATATTTAAATATTGTCATATATTCTATTTTGAAACTAATTCAAACATTTAAGTAAGAGTTTCAAGATCTTACGTTTAGTATTTTTTTTAAAATAACAAAAATCGAGAATTATTTATTAGTAAAACGTTATTTTACACGTGTATTTTTGATTTCAAATTAAAATTAAAACTATAAAGACTCGTAAAATTTTTTAAATTGAATAATCCTCAAACTTTTTATAATTATTTTATGCTTAACTTATGGACAGCATAGTATTAAATTTTCAATTCTTAGCTTTTGATAGTAAAATATTTATAAATTTTTAACTACCAAATAGAGAAAAATATTCATGATTTTGACGAATTTTTGTCAATATTTGAACTTCAAATGCTAATAAAAAAAAATTTAGCTTATGTCTTTTTATAATTTTTGAATGGGAGTTAGAAGAAGTTATGTGAACCTTTAAATTAAATTTTCAAGGAATTTGTCGCAGCTAAATTTTTTTTATCAACATTTATAAAAAAAAAAAAATAAAAAAATTGATTATTTCAAATGCCTATAAATAACCCAAAAAAAGTCAAAATATTTTGAAAATCAAATCACGTAAAGAAAATGGCAATCTAAATAACTGATAAGATTTTCAAGTATTTGCGACTTATACTATTTGAATAACAACAAATGTCAAAAATCGTTTTGATTTAAAAAATTTAAAAAATTTAAAAAATTTTACGAGTCTTTAAAGTTTTAATTTTAATTTGAAATCAAAAATACACGTGTAAAATAACGTTTTACTAATAAATAATTCTTGATTTTTGTTATTTTAAAAAAAATACTAAACGTAAGATCTTGAAACTCTTACTTAAATGTTTGAATTAGTTTCAAAATAGAATATATGACAATATTTAAATATAATATATCCTGGACTGACAAATCATCTCCGTTCAGAATCGTTTTTCGTATACAATGATACCTATCATTGCATTCAAATTTAACCTACCCTAATACGAGGGCCACCCTACCCCCTAACCCTAATGTACAGCAGAGCGATACTCACTTACCCGCTTTTTTCTTCTTTTTTCTCGATTTTTTTGAAAACTGTTGGAAAATGTTTACTTTTGACCTTTATAATGCACCAAGGATATCTACTTTTCCATCGGAAACCATCCCCAAAGTTTGAAATTGAAGCATTATTTCGACTAGTTATGCTGTACATAGAAAAAAAAAAAAAAAATTAAAAAAAAAAACACACATCATTGTAAAATCAATACATTCATCACTCTATTCAGAATCTAAAATCTATCTTTTTTGTGTACATAGATTTGCAAATTGGCTACCATTGATAATGCGGTCATCTTATCTCAAATCATATCAAATTATTTATTGTTTTCCAAATTTCTTCAAACTTCGGGATTGTATATCGACTTATATTCTTCTTCTTGTTTTTCTTCCGGCGGTTCGGTTTCTTTTTCACACAAATTGTCTAGATTACAATATTGACTATATCTGATATTATAAATGTATTGTCTTCTGTTAGGATATTATCATCTATAGATCTATAGAAATATAGTTCTCAATTTCAACAGTATTCAGTACAAGTTCTGAGAATATATTCTAATATGCATCATTTTCATATTCCATTACGTATTCCGCTGTATCCGTTAAAATCCGATCGGTACATGTATTTTTTTCAGGTACAGGTAATTTTTAATTTTGGAACCAGTTTTTAGTGTGTGTGTCAACTATGAGGAGTGTCCATTATTAAGAGGTTATAAATCCTATTATGGGAATACATTTTTGCCGAGGAATTTAAAAGTGTCCACTATTGGAAAGGGCCTACTATTAAGAGGCGTTCATTAATAGAGGTTTTATAACCTTTAATATTTATATGTATAGTTGTATGTTACATATTGTAATTATTTTTATTTTAATGATTAACAATAAGTGTTGCAATGTGATCATCAATAAAAATCGTCGAATTAAAGACGATATTTTCCAAAAATATATATTATCTACTCTATTTAACTAAAGAACTGTTGAATATTTTATGCATATACCATACTCTGATTAAAAATTATATAAATATAGATAATAATCAATTTAAAGTACTTAAGACGAATATTTGAAATCATCGGAGTTTATCTAATTAATAGAAATTCAAACACTTTCATCTTCATTTAGAATTAATTACATTCTATAATATTCTTGATGTGATCATAACATATTAGATACCTAATAAAAGTAGACCTTCTTTTTTAAATATTCAATAAATATTTATTAAAATTCTATTCAACTAACTTTAAAATAATTATCGGTAATTAAAAGTTCAGGCATTTCCATTCATCAGTTAAGCTTAAGTAAACATAAAAAACAACAAAGATAAAAGATAAAATCAATAATGTCCTTATACACCTAACTATATATAATAATATATAGTTGAGAAATTAAATTGTAATTTCAACACAAAATATGTTGTCCTTAATTATATTATAATTTACTATGTACAATATACATAGCATATATTTTATAAATAGTATTTTATATTGTTTGCACGATGTAAAATTTATTTTTCTTTATTTCTACGTACTATATATTGTATACAATTAATAATGTAATATGATTTTGTATAATACTACACAATACTGAATACTATGAAATCAATAATTTATACCTAATACACAATTTTATTACTTAGCTAGAAATAATTAAGTAAATATTAAATAAATATATTTTAGAATAAAATATTATAGTATTATACAAAAATAATTAAATATACGAATATTATAATCTAATACATTCGTATTAACCGAAGAAACTCAAAAACAATTCCATCCCCAACTATAATGGAATATAAATATATACGTTTTATATGTAATTATTGTAACTATAATATAGTGTTATAATATATATATATATTATATATTTGTTAAAATAATATAAAAACATAAAGTAATATTAATATTTGGTGAAAACTAGCTACGGTGTGCCTAAAGTAAAAATAATATTATGATGAATTAGGTAGGATAAAATTTATTACAATATTATCAATATGTATCGATAATATTTTCAAGGCGTGAAAAATTATTATTAATATTATGACTTTCGTCATATTATGTAGTCGTATGGCTATATGGGCAATAAAAGTGAATTAATTAATCTCGTGGGTATGTAACAAATCAAGACAAGAGATGAAATAATTAATTTCATCAAAAAACAGGTTAATTTTAATATTTTATATACAGACATAAAATAACAGTGACCTACAGGTCATATATATATATTGTATATTATACAAGTACACTATGTCTACTTGTAAATATAATTTCGGTAAGTAAAAGATTGTATGCTTATAATTTAATTTAACAATGAATAATATATTTATGATAATTCTAATAAATCTTTCAATATTTAAGTGAACAAAGACTTTGTTTTTAATAATTATGCACTGAAGATGTTTCAAAAGCTTTTAAATTGAAATAAGTTTTTACTAGGGCTATTATAGAATGGTAAATATCTTATGCTTGGCACTTGCTAATATAATAATTATATTATTTTACTCTTACTACTGTCTTATGAGGTGTCGTTAACTCGTGTAAGAGTTTCAGAAAATAATCGATGTGTCATTTACGAAAAGGATTACCTACAATACATTTCGAAAATAAACATTTGTAAATTTAATATTATTACCAACGTTTACAATAATTATTATTATTAAATCTACCTTACATTCGAAGATATTAAAGATTAAAGAGAAAATTTTTGGTATAATATATAGATACATCGGTCTTCAACGAGAGTATAAAACATATCGCCAATTTAGAAAAAAAAGAATAAGGAATGTGTAGTTAAAACGAACTTATTTTGCTTAATAATAATATATAATACACTTTTATTTAAGAGGATTCTAAAATTTTACTCAAAAAGATTAATTTTTTGCTTAACTGATAAATACATTTTATGTTTTGTAACTTATAAGACTCATGTTACGATAACTTTGTACGTAATACACGACAACAATTTCTATACGTGTATACTCAGAAGATTAAACGGAATATTAAATCACATTCAGCTTCAAAGTTTGCAAAATTATTATCGATATTCTATCTGTATAACACATTGGTTTCCTATTCAGTACTTGAAGCTAGAACTTTTTTTTTTGTCATTTAATAACAAAATATGGTATAAGAATTATGGTTGATAGTAATTCGATTTTTTTTACTGTATTAATCGTTCAGACACAATTTTAATTTTCAAGAATTATTAAATTAAAATAATTTCGAAATAACAATTTTTGTATTGGTTCTGGGTATTGGGTATAATGAAACGCAACTTGAGGAATATATATTAATAAATAATGTGTACCATAGTTAATTAAAATGGTTTGAAAATTAAACTTATCAATATAATATATGCAATATACATAAATGATAAATATTCTATATAACATTATAAGTAGATCCGATTATACACTGAGTACATTAGTATTCACGTGTCATTATATTATACGCAATGGCGTGTGCGGTTACATTCCAAATAATTGAGAAAACAAATAAAATAAATCCTTATATTTTGAAAATTTAACTGTAAAGAGATAACCATAATATAAAAATTTGGTGAAAATTTCAAGTATTTACAATGATTGGTTTTTGAGTTAAATTAAAATCAAAAAAACGATTTTGTCGAAAAGTGGTTTTTCGTAAAATTGCCATTTTTCTGTCATTTTTTTTTTTTCTCGATTTTTTTGAAAACTATTTGAAAATTTTACTTTTGACCCCCTCAAAGTACCAACTAGATGAATTTTCCTTTTCAAAGAGGGGCTGAAGTCAAAAATCGGAGCATTATTACTGCTCCAAATGTTGTCGTCAGACACAAAAAAAAAAAAAAAAAAAAACACACATCATTGTAAAAGCAATACATTCATCACTTCGTTCAGAATCTAAAACACCAAAACAAAATGTGTTATAATTGTTATACGTTTTGGGAGAAATTTTAATAAAGATCGAAAAATAACAATACAAATATACTGAAAAAATATTCTATTTTTAAGGAAACATTGTTATATATTTTTCTGAAGTAACCATAGTAACATTATTCTTTCAATAATATATGTGTACAAATGCATAACATGCAGTGTTAGACCCTATTGCATACTTCGTGTATTGTATTTATACATTTATATATCACGTCATAGTCTCACAGGAAGTTTTTTCATTTTTTTTTCTAATATTGATAAAAAAAAATAAAAAAAAGCGGGTAAATGGGTATCGCTCTGCTGTATATTAGGGGGTGGGGTCGACCTCAGACTATGGTAGGTTAAATTTGATTGCAATGATAGGTATCATTGTATACGAAAAACGATTCTGAACGAAGATGATTTGTCAGTTTAGGATATATTATATTTAAATATTGTCATATATTCTATTTTGAAACAAATAGTATAGTTACTATAATTTATGTTACTATAGTTACTTTATAGTATCTGTTTATTAATAAAAAAAGTATTAGGCAACATACGCATAATGAGAGTATGAAATTTAATTTAAATTTTGAAATATTTCGTATAAATTCGAACTTTAAGCACTTATAAAAAAAAATTGTGACTAACGATTTCGGATTTTTTTTTTATCACTTTAAGAACAACTTATAAGAAACCTTGTATTAAATTTTTAAGATTTCTGGCCACCCAAAAAATTTTTATCGGCATTTGAAGAAAAAAAACTTAGAAAAGTCGAAAATTTCAATTGTCTATAAGTAGCTTAAAAATGGTCAAAATATTTTGAAAATTTAACTGTAAAGAGATAACCATAATATAAACATTTGGTGAAAATTTCAAGTATTTACAATGATTCGTTTTTGAGTTACAGCAAAATCAAAAAATCGATTTTGTCGAAAAGTGATTTTTCATAAAATTGCCGTTTTTTTGTCACCTTTTTTTTTGTTTTTCTCGATTTTTTTGAAAATTATTTGAAAATGTTTACTTTTGACCCCCCCCCCCCCAACGTACCAACTAGATGAATTTTCCTATTCAAAGAGGGGCTGAAGTCAAAATTCGGAGCATTATTACTGCTCCAAATGTTGTCGTCAGACACAAAAAAAAAAATAAAAAAAACACACATCATAGTAAAATCAATACATTCTTCACTTCGTTCAGAATCTAATATAATTTAAAATTATTAATATAATAAAGTATTACCTCCTTTATCCGGTAAATATATTATAGTATACAAAATATTAATATATATAAATGTTGCTAGTTGCTATGTTGATATTGTTATCCTTGTAAAATTCTAAATGCCAACTGAAGCATAGTATATAATGTGAAGAGGAAATTATATTTTACGTCGTTTCGTTTTACAAGGTCAATATGTACAATTCTAAACTTAAGCCCATTTATATCATAAAAACTATTTTCGAAAGCTCATTAAGTATAATATTACATTTTTGTTTTATTTGCGATCTACCATAAAGTTGATCTCAATTTTCAATTCCACTTTTAAATACCTAACACAGTTTTTTTAAAAAGACGTCATTTATTATTATTATTTTTTTTATATAGGAGTGATTCAAAAGTTATATGTTTAGATCTGACAATAAATTTTAAATATTAACTAGTAACTTTAAGTAAATAAATACAAGGTTATTAATTAATACTAAAATTAATTTCTACTTATATTCAATAAATGCTTAACTATTATTTATTTGTACGAGTTATATACAATTTTAAATACATACCTCTAAAATCACTCTATACCAAACCAAACATAATCATTAATCACTTTTAAACACGTCTAATACACGAATAACTTGAGTTGAGGTGATTCATAATAAATAATAACTTATAATAATTATTATAGTTAACAACAAATTTGACACGTTATTATGGGAGACCACAATTATACGTCAATGATGTATACTACAACAGAATTAATTTATTAATAAAATAACACAATAGAAGAATTTTTTTGATAGTAATAATCTTAATAGGTAATAAATTATTAATAATCGATAGGCACTGTCAAAGTAAATTCACCTTTATAATAAATTATATCACCATTACAGGTACGTATTATATGAAAGAAAAATATACATATAAATTCGAAGTCCTAATTTATGTATTTTGTATATTTTAAATATTTAAATTTCTAAATAATAATATGAGATAAATATAATTAAACTATAAAATATTATTTTATAATATTTAATAACACGGCTTTGTAAAAATGTCTCGATTATATTTAATTTGATTCTACATCAATGAAAAAAAGATAGTATTTCAAATTTTATAATTTATCATGATGTATTACAAAAATTAATTTTAACTTGATCTTGACTTTTTATTAAAAGAAAATTTCCTAGATACTCCTTTAGGCTAGTGATTGTTTTAATACTAATATATTATATTACGGTTATCGCTATAATAGTCATATAAATGCAATATTATCTGATAGGTACATCAAACACGATAAAAGTTTTTTTTTAATATTCAATCATACAATTTAGGTATCAAGGTTCGCGAGAAAGAATTTAATTTTTATAATATAAAATATAAATAAATATAATAAAATATTATTTTTAAAATAATAGATATTTTATCTCAAAACCAAATACAACACAATACACACTATTAAAATTTCAAATAGGTACGTAATTTCGTGAAGAATACAGTTTTTGTAATTGAAAAAGTCCTAAATATTTTCAAATATGAATTAAATAATGAAGTCAAAACTTAAAACATAACAAAAATTTCACGAGTTTATTACAAAAGCTTCCATTTATTGTTCAAACTATTATAAAAATTAAAAATTAAACATGAAGTTAAAATCGATTATTAAAATATAGCACTTAAATATTATATTCTAGAGTAATTATTTCGTAAGTATTTATAAAAGTATTTTAATTTGAGACTTAAATGTAAAAACAGTGAACTCTTTTATGATAAAAGCGAAATTCCGTTAAAGTGATAACACCTTAAGCACATATTAGAATCGGATATTTTAATTTTTAGATTCTGAGCATAGCAATGAATATATTGATTTTACAATAATGTTTTTTCTATGTATGTGTTCATGATAAATAATTGTTAAAATGCTTCGATTTTAAACTTTGAAGGTAGTTTTGGATAAAAAAAATTGGATTTTTTTTAACACAAATCCAAATTTCGATAAAATCAATTTACTTTTTTACGTAACTTGAAAACAAATAACCGTATCTGCTTAATATTTTCACCAAATATTTATTTTATATTCATGAAAAATGTTCAAAATATTTTTAATTTTTTAAAAATTGTTTATAGTCATGATAAATTTTCAATTTTTTTCTTGCTTTCAATATAATATATAAATGATATATCATTGAATTTTAATTTAACACACTAATGTGACTAAAAAACGTATAGACATAAATAGTAAAAAAAAAAAAATAGCGATTTTATAGCAAAATTATTTTCAGTAATGATATAATTATTATCTATTAGTTTGTAGTACTTGATAGTTGGTTTTAATTTTGTTGCAAATAATAATTGGTCTTATAAAAACCTAATTATAGCGTTTCAATCATAATATATTCAAAACACCACTCGAAAATAAATAAATATTAACGTTTCTTTTTATAAATATGAATACAGGATAATATTATAATATTATGCTATAAAGTGCATGACACATTTGTAAGCAATTAAATTTTATAATTATTGAATGTAACTATGTGCAGTACAATATTGAAATGGTAAAGGATTCATACTAAAAATAGTTTTTATTAACTTGTTTAGAAGAATGTTTTTTTAATTAATCATATATAGTTTTAGTTGCAAACACCGTTAATTAATAATTTTGTTAAGACAGTAGATATGAATATTTTAATTTTAGTCATCATTATGTAAGTACCTAGTCGTACATATAAATAGGCAGCGATCAATTTCCATCGCAGCTTGCGGAAAGATTATTTCGTTATTATAACTACCTATATATAAAGTAATTTGTAAGACACGTTACAAACTTACGATGGTTGATGGAGGATAATTTAATGGATAAGTTATCATTAAATTATTCCGACAATAGCCGTCAGAAAATGATAACAAAACCATCTCGGTTTCCGGAAAAATATAAAGAAAAGAAAAAAGAAAAATGACTCACCGTAAGTTTCGGATATCGGTAAGCCCTCGACAAAACATTTTTCACCACGGTTTGCCAACAGAATCACTAAAACTCCAGCGGATAGCAATAAAGTATAACGGCACCACATCATGTTTTTCAGGTACCACTGCAACTCTGTATAAAAAAAAATAAATTTTTACAGCAATGGTCAAAAAAGTAATATTGTTAATACTCCAACAAAACCACCGAGAATGTTTGGGGAATGTATCACTGTGAACAGCACGTTTTATTTTTATTTCGTAAATTGTATTACACAGGAACATAGGGTGATTCACCAATCATGCTCACCTCTATTTTTTTTTATTATTAAATAATGAATTCATTCAAACTCATTCCTAAAATTTCAAAGCAATAAACATACATGAGAAACGTATTTTTAATTATTGAAATTTTTTAACTATTTATAAGAGAGTACCGTGGCAATACAAACATTGTTGATTCTGAGTGAAGCGATAATTATATTCATTTTATAAAAGGTTTGAATTCGTATTACCTTTTAAGGCAGTAAAAATGCTTTAATTTTATTTCTAAGATGGTTTTTGGTAAAAAAAAATAGGTATAGAAAATGCCCAGAATTTTTCTTAAGTCAGTGAAACAAATACAGACATTTTTACGCCAAATTTTATTTCTTTATTTTATTATAATTAAAAATACGAATGACCGTAGAAACTTGAAATTTTTACTAAGTGTTTAAATTATTATTTTCTATACATGGAACGATTTTTAAAAATATTTTAACTCTTTTTGAGTTGTTAACTTGATATTTTCAACTATTTTTAGTTGCATTTCTATAAATTTGGATATTATATAATATCTATCCACATATTTTACTCTGTTATAAAAAAAATCTAAAATATACATTAATATAATTATTTTTCACAGACGTTTGAAATTCATATTTGGACAAAATTATATATTTTAATAATGAATAATAATGTTTATTATTTTGTTAAAAACATAATTCGTGGAGAAATATAATGTCATTTTTAAAATATATAGATTATTTTATGTTATTACTTATTTATACCATGAATCTATTCATATATTTTTTTATAACAAAGAAGTATAGACTCATAAATTAATGGTAATAATAATATAATATGGTGTAAATATAAATTATTTTAATAATATTTATAAATACAATATTTTCATCAAAAATGTAATCAAACTTTTGTTACCCAAATAGTAAAATAAACAATTTTAACAAAAACATCAATAAACGCAGTGTGAAATAAATATATACTCTGCAGTAGTTAGTGATATAAGCTAACAGACGACTCCGCTCAGAATCATTTTTCATATACAACGATATATCATTGAATTCAGATTTAACACATCCATTAATGAAGTGGTTCATTGACACCTACTATACAGCATACTATACCATATTGCCCACATTTTTTTCAATCGAAACCCAACATCATTAAGCAGCCTTTATAATATCACCTTTTAGAAAATTTTTATAAATCCAATTCAGAATTCAATCTGGTATAGTTTTAAATTATTACAACTAATATAGATATTTTGCCAAACGGTTCTTAAAAATAATCTTACAAAAATATAATTTTCTATGGTATAAAATATATGTAATATTGAATTTATTACTTATATTATTAGACTTAATTATACAAAATCAAAAATACACGAAAAGAGTTAGCAACATGTCATTCCAATTCTTTAAAAAAAAAAAAAAAAATTAACAAATTTTTTGCGAATATTTTGCATGCCATTTCCATGAATTTTCAAGCCTAATTTGTAAACCACTATATACTAATTTTTTTGAATTTTAATTTAAACAGATTCGTTAACATTTTTAAAAAGTCTTGTGCAATATATAAATATATAAAAAAAATTAATTTTCGTTTTAAAACATTAAAAGAAGTTGATTTCGTTACAGCAAGACACTCCTTAAATGATATAAAACTATAAACAATCCAAGTATTTTAAAGTAGATTCCGTGTTTATATTTTAAAATACTAACCTGACCTTTAAAAGATGAAGGGTAGAACACTGAGCAGTAAGCTTACTTGGTGAATCATCCTATAGATTGTATACTGTATATAATATAGTATAAAATATAATTTTATACTTATAATATAGTGTGGTAGACAATAGACAGTAGTGTAATACTATTACAATCATAAAATGTTACGAACACGTTTTTGAAGAAAACCAATTTTTTTGAACCATTTTAAAAAGTAATATTGTATAATATTTGAAAGTGAAAGACGTTTATAATTTAACTCAATGTTATTATCTTTGTGTGCGAATTATGCTATAGCGTGTTTCAAATGATAACATAATAATAAATCATTGTACAATGTATATATTATACATATTTTATCTACGACTAATTCTAATCAGTAATATTATGTACAGCTTTCGTTTTTCTTGTTAATATTGATACAATATTAAATTAAAATGAAAGTAAATTTTGTTATTATGAAACATAATAACTTAACTTAGATTTATTTTAACCAGCAGTAACAGATGAGATGATTAACTTGTGATTTATAGGAAATTCTAAGTAACTCAAATAGCAATAAATAATATTGGTACATAGAACAACGAAATACAATTTTGTAAAAATATTTTTATCGTCTAAGTATAAGTTGTTGATATTGACTTCACCCAATCCAGAGTTACATGAAAGTATCAATAAATTATTCATTAAGGTAAAAAAACTTTTTATTAAGAATTAGTGGATTTATTTAAATAAAATTACCACTACCTTGCTACAGGATACAATTGTTGTTTGTATAAATTCTTAACAAGAATCAATAGTTTAAAGTTAAGACTTCGTCTTATAATGACAAAATTACAACAAATAAACAATTTTACCTATATATTTTTAAAGTATTAATTTATAAAATATTTATTTATAATATATTAAATTTTAATAATATATACTAATACAATAATTTACAAGTCAAAGAAGGGAACAATATGATTAAATTACTTGAATGAATTTACAGTTATTATATCTTTAACAACAATAATATTTAATTATTTTTATAACATTTTTGAAAGATAATAAAAAATAATTAAAAATATGAAATATTTTCCATTGATTATTATACATTCATAATTCACAAGTATCAAAGTTTTAATTATTTATTAATTATTTTTAGCCATTTCTTTTTTGTTTTTTTTAATTATTGTAGCTTCATACAAGAGTACTCATTGTACATAGGTACATGTAATATTATATAATATAATCACTATTATTTTGATTAATCAATAATAAAATGAAAAAAACAACGACAAGTGTAAGATAATAATAGGTACATAAGTAGATAGGAGGTAGAACGTATAGGTATATGTATTTTGTTCCGTAAAAGATTTTCACATATTGAAATATTCTGACAAACTACAATAGGTATCGTTTTTTAGACAGAAATTATTTTACTCAATAAAATAATGTCAATGTATACCCACAAACTAAAAATATGATTTTAAATATAAAATTCGATTTTCCTCTACATTCGTATAAAAAACCATTTTACGATTGAATCGAGTTCAAACTTACTCGTTGATTTTATGTAAAATGATTTATATTATACATAATTTGAAAAAAAATCTTGCGAGTATTTTAATTAATAAACCTCAATTCAATTGTTATTATTATTATGAAAACACAATATATATTTTGAAATTAAAAATTAATACTTCGATCACACTAACTAGTTTTTGTTGCATTAAAAAACATTAAATTATAATATTCGAAAATTTAACTACATAACCTAAAACGAAAAATGTGTAGAAAAATTAAAAGTTCAATTATACTGTAACCCACGTAAAGTATGGGATTTTATATTCTGAATACTAAACGACCACCTGCCGAAGTTTAAGGTTAATCGATAACAATTTTAGTGAAAAAATAATATTATTAAATTAACATCATATATATGTACTTATTATTTATACAAATAGAATTGCTATGGAAATTAAATTTCCGCCATCGACGTAGCAAATTACTAAGAAAATTGTTATTAAGTTTATATTATATAAAATAATATTATTTTATTAGTTAAATTGGCATTATTATTATTATGTAATGGCAAGTAGTAATATTTAATGTTTAATTCTATTTTTAATGATATTATGCACCATTTTGATATTCGATTTTATTTACTATTTTTACAGCAGTTACGATACTAAAATAATAAAAGTTACTACTATTATTAACATGTTTAAATTATATTAGTAATTAATAGCTATAATAAAAACAAAACATTAAAGGTTTAGAACAATATTATGCATGCATAAAATAAAACCAGTTAAAGGGTCTTAAATAGGTTTAATATAAATTTAAATATAAAGTTGATTAAAATTAAAAACATTTACAATTTTACTTTCATGTTTTAAAATATCTAGGTAGATATATAAAAGGGAAATTGTATTGCAATTTAATATTATACTTGATAATATTCGATATTAAAAATTACGATTCCGTTTAACCATTACAATTTTTAAGTTTTATTATTACAAATAGTAGGATTACTATATAAAAAATTTAAATCTAAAGTACCTAGTGATTCACTAGTGAGTCCATAGGCGTGTCTACGGCGGCAGCCTAGGGTGCCTGGGCTGCCCCTGCAATTTTCGAAAGACTAGACAACCGAGTTTTAAATCTAGTGGTTTACAATTTTTATTTAGAAAAAAAATTTCATGCATTGTTTATTTTGTTATAATAATTTATTGCATTGTCGAATTGATGTCTTCATTCATTTAAGATTCTTATCGGAAATCGGAATAATAAAATATGGGTATCCGTCAACTATTATAATAATATAATTTAATACATCCTACAAAAAGAAGACTTATTCTTTGATATAGGTATGCGTGTTGGTTATATTATTATTAATATTATGTGTTGTTCAATGTTCTTCTTATTATTAAACTCATTAGGTATTATTTAAAAAATGTTGTTATTCTATACACTTAAAAATCATATATTTTGTTTATTATCTAATTATTCTAATTATATTATAAAGGTTACATAGGTAATGTTATATTATAGTATAATAATATATTATAAGGTAATATATATAAATATATATTATAAGGTACTGAATATATGGTATATTATTAATATTGTAAATAGATAATACAGACTTTTTTTTAAATATTGAATTAGAGGAACTACCCCCTTCCCACCACAGAAATTTAAGATGGGTATGTGGCATTTTTCGATTCATTAAGTGGCGCCGGTCATTAGCTAGGCTGCCACTGCGGATGAAGTCTAGTCACGCCTATGAGTGAGTCAACTAGTAGTGAAGTTGAATGAATACTGCGTATTTTTAATTTTAAAAAGCTAAGTTATTTTCATACCACTATTACAAAATATTCTCGTGATAATATTATCTTTTTGATTTAGATGACATAATATTATTGTCTATTCTATTAAGCAAGAAAATATTAATACGCTATAAATAACTGTAATTTTTAATTCCAAGGATAGATTTTTGACTACGAATACCAACAATAAATATTAAATTATTTTGTGAAATAAATCGACTATAAGTCTATAACCGTATTTTTAATCTTAGATATTTTTTAGTTAACATTGATATTTAGTGTTATAATTTGTTATAAAATTAAATAAATTTAAACGATTATTTATTGATTTATTAACTATTATGTACGAACGTATACACTATATTGTTAGTTGGTATCTCGGCTGACACTCAACCCTAATCCAAGAACTCAACGAAATGTCTAGCTGTCTAGCTTCTGTAAAGTGGGAAAAAACGACGTGAAATAAGAAACGTATAACTTATTGGACATTTTACTATACAATTAACAATAAGTTTAACGTTAGAATTAAAAAATTAAAAAGTATTTCAATTTTTATGTTATATATTACTTCCTAGTAAAAATATTCTAATATATATTTTATAACACACAACATTATTCTAAAGTAGTACATATGTAACAAATTTATATATGCTATACGTGACCAAAATATTAATTCCCTTTATAATACATAATAATATATTATCTAAAATTAATAAATAACAATCAATTAATAATACTAAAAATATACATATACATTAATAAAATTAGTAAATTACTAAGTTAAAATAATTGACAATACATATATATATATATATATATTTACTGTATTTTTATAATATAATACTTCATTAAAATGAATAATTACGTATAATCGGACAAAACTCGAACAACCGACATCCATCTACACATAATATCTTATAATATGTCTATACCTACTGGATAACTCAAACATATAAACAATCAATAATAATTTGTGAAAATAATACATATTAAAAAGTTTTAAAAATAAAAAAAAGTAATAATCTAAACATAAACGAAAACTGAGTATAATCAGAGTAATATATTTTATGATTTTCATTCATATTAAATTCCTAATAAAATTACTATACAAGCAGCCATAATAATCATTATTTAATACTCAATGCGTTTTGTAAAATATTCTAAATTCTTTATTCATTTTTATAAAAAAAACTTTTAAAAATTATTCCTAAAGACATTTTATTGGAAATATTATTAATAAAAAAAAATAGATTTACTACAATTGGCACGAATACATTATTATTAAACAAATATATTTTTTTTTATTAATCAAAATCTGAAAAAAAGGAATTTTACTTGAAGAACATAATCAATGAAGAAACAAAATATATATTAAACGAATTAGTCATGACGGTTCAGTGCTGAAAATTCAACAATTGCATGATATTCATTTGTTGATTATTATTTATTTATAAATAGTTTAACGGATCGAGGTCCTTTATAATATTATTAAATTTTGAACATTCAATAAAAAATTTAAATAATTATAAATAATATTTCAACAGTAATACATAATATATGAAAAATTCATAATAATTGAATTATACATTACTATTTCTCAAAATTAATAAAACATTAAATTTAAATGTGTCATGATTTTATGAAAAAAAAAAAAGTATATTTTATATTCGTATAAAAGTTTATCGATATTCAAATGTATTTACTTTTATATTTTTATTAACCGGTATATTTTTATCAAATATAATAAAATATGAGTATAATATTAAGTATCAAAAATTTAAAATTTGAAAGAAATCAAAAATTAAGTTGAACTTTTCTGATCATAGTTATAGTTTCTGTAAAAGAGAAATAATGAATAATAAGAATAGTGATGATAGAGGTACCAATAATCAGTTATTATATATATATGTATGTATCTAATTTTTTTTACACTATTTGATAAGAAAATTTCAAGTGAGAGGGATATAGCCACATAGAAGTATAGATAATACAACACTTATCTACCAATTTCTCACGAATACGATCACATTCAACTAATAATAAATTAAAATATGAATATTTACTATATTTTAAAGTTGTATTTTTATTATTTAGTTAAACTTAAGTTATTGTGTCCAATTCTTTTGAAATAGTGAGATAATTGTATAATTAAATCAAATTTATAACTTAATAATTGGAATGGTAATAATCATGAACGTTACAAATTACAATTTATGTCAATACATTTTGATATATAAAACTTTGTACATCGTATACTCCAAAATTAATCACGCTTCAATTGTACATTAATTATAATAAAATATGACATTGTAATGATGTATAAACATAGACAATATGGTAACAGCCAGTAAGTATAGGCAAATAATATATATATTATATATATATATTTTTTTACAAATATAACGAAGTTCTTAAATAAATTATATTATTCACGCAAAGTTATATAACACTAAACTATTACTATTCACTTTATTATTTTCACAAAAACGCAAATTGAGTTTTATACTTTTTATTTAGTTTTCATTTTTATTTTCTAATATACCTTTTATAGTTGGTGTAATGTGTATTTTATTTAACGCATGTAAAATATCTACAGCATAATAATAGATATTATACCTACCATATTAAAAATGTACCACATTTTATTTGTAGGTAATAATATGTGTTTTATTTAAATTCGATATAGGTATATTATTATTATTTACGCTATTTAAAACCTATACACGCCAAGGCGAAAAAAGTCCAAGAAAAAAAAATTTTAATATGCATTAATTATTAATCATGCATTTTTAGTATAAATAATAATATATAGCATACCAATATAAAATGAAGTAATTAAAATTATCTTATAAAATAATTGGATTTTAATTAAAAATAAGAGAATATTTTTATCAGCTGTGTAAAAAACACGTATCTTTTGAAAAATACAAAATTTAGGTTAACAGAAATTGTATACAAATAACGACAAATAAAGTCATTTTTGTGGGATATTAGAAGGAATAATTAATTTATTACCAATACACAAAATTGACGAAGGTATGAAATATTTGAAAACTTTTGTTCCGCCAGAAGCTAAGACTTTTTTACCGTTTACTTTTACCTAGGACGTGTAATGTTTTTGATGACAAATAATATAATATTTTGTATTTATCTCGCGGTAGTCTTTATAGTTATGGTTTTCATCCCGTTTCCTACACACACAAACATTCGTGCGCGCGCGCGAATAATGTGAACGTGCATGTGACTGTAAACTATAAACAATACGTCTATAAATATATACCAGTGCATCAGGTGGCGCTTTATTTTCGCCATAATTACATGTTGAAATAAACATGTAGCCGTACAAATAGTACATACATAGAGGAAACTACAATTTATTTATTTGTTTTTCTGTAGCAAACCGTTCAATTTACGTCATCAGTGTATTCCGCTCAGTGAAAAACGAATGACAAAAATACGACACATAATAATATATGCGATACACAAATAAGAGCTTAGATAAGAATTTTTAGGAATGAATTCAAATCTGGCGGTACCATATAATATATATATATTATGTTCATTTCAAAACTAGAGAACGAATAATAAAACAGATATACAACCTCATACTATTATAATAGGTATCTACAACGATGATTTCAGACAAAACGCGAGTGATATTTAAAATAACATACAAACTGTCGTGAAAGTTAATACCGAGTGGCCATTCGCTTCATCGTCTATACTTAGCAATGGACCACATTACATAATAATCGGTCATTTTAGTTGTATCCCATAGTACCATCATTGAACGCGCGTGGGATAAGCCGCAGTAAACGCAAGTGCATGAAATTCGGATTAAAAGTTTCAACATAAAATAATGGTCAAACGAGGTTAGTTTTATGTAAATTTCTCAATAACTTGAATATTATAAAGTGAATATTGACTCCATAATGTATGGCTACTATTATAGAAACGTATGGGAAATCATCTTTCGAAATCGTTGCATTTTAAAATTTACCATACCATGAGCCATAGATTATGTTGGGATTTGTTCATCGATTATATTTACAATGTTTAACACGCAACTAAATGGCTAATAATGTATACACAAGTATGGTTAAATATCGAAGACCTTTTTGAAACTATATTAAAAATGTAACGAGAGATGATACATATAAACATGCACTATACATGATCATCAACATCATCCTCTGTATCAAGCCCCAACAAATTGGATGGACTATGAAATTATATCCCGAATTTATGTACATGGTATTTGTCTTTAAATTTAATTAACTGGGTATATAAAATATTTCAGTGAAATATTCATGTTTTTTTATACAAATGTTTGGGAGAGATTGGTAAATAGGAGACCTCTAAATGTGTTTCTATTGTTTACCATATGGTACTATATAACATAGTTCAAGGAATCCAATTTTTTATTTTTATTGTGTCTTACCCTATTTTAATCGCATGGTAGGAAACTAGGAAACACTGCTAGACAATAAGTCACACAATCATCAAAAATAGGTAGGGGAAAGGTGTGCTAAATATAGCTAGAAAGTGAAAATAGGTACCTACTTTAACAACAATTGACTTATTACATAAAATAATTTTACACGAACTTAATTTAATTATTCAAAATAATTTTTTTATAAAATATTAAAAACATTACAGTTTTATATGAAATTTAATAACGACCTGTTTTAAAAACAAACAATAAAGTGAGTTTTCCTCGGCTGAAAATATTACAACATCACATGAAGAAAACAGCTATACCTAATAATAAAAATACATAAATACATTTAAATAAATAAATGAATATATTTAATATCACATGCATGGATACGCCTTATAAAATTGTTAATAAAAGGTTATAGACTAACTAAATAATGGCCGTATCTCGTTTTTTCAAACTACCCTACTTTACACACGTCTTCCTTTAATGCACTATGCAAAATAAAGATGTATAAGTATATAATATTATGTATTATAATTTATAATATATTATATTAATATTAATAATATTATATTATATCATTGTGATAAATTTATATGTATTCGCTGATTAAATAATAAACGCGTCTTATAAGTTTAAAATAATCAAATAATAATGAAAATAAATTGACATCAGCAGCGACGATTCGTTAATTTCTAAACCTAAAACGTTAAAAGTAGTTAGCTACGAACAGTAGTGAAGGCTGATAATGTAGCTGAGCGTATTATTGTAAATAATTAACTTTATAGTCTCGAAAAATAGATTAAAATTCGTAAATTTATAGTTTTTGCAAAGATAATTTTGGTACATACATTTTTATCGATCGCCCAGTAAGGCGATACATGCATATTATGGTATAATGTGTACATATGAAATTTTGATCATATAATATATTGTACATGGTACTATATTCATACATTATTAAATGTAACACGCATGTAAAAAATATAATATTGAAAAAAAACAATCATAATAATTCACCTAATATAGCGAGTGACCTACACACATTTTGGAACCAGGAACGTATTTTTGTTTTTCATAGTGACACTGGTGACACTGTCGCATCCATTTTAAACATACTTTCCAGGAACGTATTTGCAGTAATTTTTAAAAGCTAATGTTTCTATACTTGGTACACTCGCGTGTCATATTTAAATGTGTCCGGAATAATTTTACCGTAAATCCTATCCACCAAACACCACGATACGTGCCCTGTCATATTTTGAGATACGTGTTTGCAACGTTATAAATATATTTTCCGCCATGTGATATTCCTGGTCCTATGTCTTACGAAATTTAAATAAGACAAACTAGGCGGGTATTATCTAATACGGCGTAAGAAACTGGTTGACGGACGTATATAAGTCATTTTTTTTTCTAAAGCGTTGAAAAATGATCCTTATAATAAAATTATAGTGGCTGGTAGGTACTTACAGAATACTTATGAATTTCGTAAAGCTGTATATTAGCATTTAGAAATACTTAAAGCATATTGTATATTTGTATATCGAAAAAGCTGACAAGGTGACGTAACGGTTTTTAGTAGTACAGTAAAATCCCATTACAACGAACTTCAAGGGACTGAATTTTTTTTTCATTATAACGGAAATTTCGTTGTAACAAAAATTCAAATAAGCTCTTTATAAGCCCTGCTTTTTGGCAGGGGACTTCTATAACTTTCGTATAACTGGATTTTTCGTTTTAGTGGTATTCGTTGTTATGGGAATCAACTGTATTTCACTATTGGGATATTATAAGATACCATTTCAATTTTAAACGAAATTTAATTTTTAGTAACCTATTTAAACTTTGTAAATAGCTAATACTTAATAGTTAATATTCATTATAGATATGTTTGTAAATTTACCTGCGAACGAATTTAACGTAACTGTAATAATAATAGAAATAGTAATAATAATTTGTTGCTTGGGTATACATATTACGTGATGAAAGGAAATTTTTTGAAGTTTCAAATAAAAATGTACGACTATCATGACGTAATATAAACTTTTTATCTCGCTTGGAATAATTATTAAGTTTAATTTACACAAAAACTCTGTTACTGTTATATACTGTTTTTAATGTAATTTTTGTAGACGCATTTTCAGTTTAAAACTATTATAATAAATGTATAACCTTTACGAAACATATTTGAAAATTGTTTAGGTGATCTGAAAACTTTCAAGAATTATTTATGAAACAATGTTACACATTATATTATGCTATTTGTGAGATAAAACGTATATTATATAAACCATTATAATTTACGATATTTTGATAAAATACTGAAATTTGAATGAAACCAAATTGTTGAAATAAATATTATCATTAAAAGTACATATACACTTATAATTGATTAAACATAATATTATCATTTAAATAATTATATTCTCTCTCAATCTTTCAGCCATAAAAATGTTAAATTAATATTCGTCGTTGTACGATGTTTTTAAAACCATTTTTTTCACCAAAATTGAATTAAATTAAATTAAAATAAATATATAATATATTAAATTTATTTATCTGTCCTTTATAACCCATACTTATTTTTAAATTTGGTATTGCACTCTGTTAAAAATAACTACTATTTGATATGTGACATAGGTACTGAATGGACAGGTATATATATTATAAATATAAGGACGAGAAACTATTATAAAAGGTTATTTTATTTTAAATTGTAAAATGTTTTTTATTTATCTGGATAAAAATATCTTACTTAGAATAGAAAAAAAAAAATTTTTTTACTTTTATAAAAACTATAGTCAAGCAACCATTATATCAAATATTTTTTTGAAATTGAAAATTGAAAAAATTCAATTTAAATAAAATAACTAATTTAAATTCAAACTTTTTTGTCATCGTTAATTTTGATTTAATTGGTTTTAAAATTATTTTAACTTTAAGAAATGTCCTTTTATGATTAGATCTATGTATGAACTATTGAAGAGTAAAAATTCATTTAGTAATTTGGTTTCAATAATATGAACACCTACCCTAACCGTGAATCAAAATTTTTATGTAAACCAGGATTGAATTTTAGCTTATTTTTCTAAACTGTATATTTAATATTATACTTTAACAAAAGTAATTGAAAAAAAACATTATAAGTGTACAAAAATATTACACACACGTCCCGATAATGAAATAAATGTATCACATTATCACTAAGAAAAATTCATAGTCTTCTGATAATGGGTTCCACATAAACACCAACTCTTTTCAAACTGTTGATCTTCTCTGTCCAGACATATAGAAAGCATATTAGTCCAGGGGCGTCATTTGGGGGGGTGCAGGGTGTACATTTGCACCAACATTTTTGAAAAACGCCTTCTTTGGACTGCCAGCAATAAATGTAAGCGCCGATATACCTAAGTGTTATAATATTCATATATTATATATATTATATATTTTATATTTTTTCAGTATTTAAAAAAAAATTATTATAGGTACCTACTAATGTGTTTTAATTCCAAAAATGATCAGTGTAGTAGTGTACTAGTGTGGTTAAATCACTTATATCATTGAAATAATAATGATATAAATAATATAATATATCTGTGGATATAATATGCTGGTATAGATTTCTTATCACATGCACTCCAGTATCTCCCTACTCGTTATAATAACCCTTTATAGGGCAGTACAAAAAATCATCTGATTGTTCTGAAAATTGGTATACATGCACTATGGAGTATTTTGATTTTGGGAAAAATATTTGGAAAATTTTTAATTTGTTTTGCATGGTTGGAAAAGTGGTGGGAAAATAGTGTCCCTTTGCCCCTTTACGACCATGGGATTTACCAAATGGGCAATGGTAATTATTAAAACATTAGAAAACAAAACCCTTCAAGTAGCTTACAACATTTCTATAATGCACATTCCTGAGAAATTTATTTAAAATTCATAAATCATAATAATAATAATAAAAAAAATAATTGAACTTCTACTTAGTTGGTTTATAAATCACAATATTATTTGTTATTACTTACTACAATATTTTCATATCCTTATGGCATATATAGATGTAATAAGACTCAAATTGATAAAAAATAAAACATAACAAATCTCATTAATAAAAAATAACATAATCAATTACCTACTTGGTATCTATAGTTTACAAATCACAATATTATTACAGTCTTTTTATTTCTTTATATAAATATAATAAGATTAAAGTTAATGAAAAATAAATTATAATTATTTATCTTTTTAATAAAATTAATCTAAATGATGCTGTAGATTCATTTTCAAAGTTGAAAAATCGAAGATATCCGCTAATATAATATAGTATGTATTAAATAATTATACAAAAATGTTAAAATGTTCTTATTTGTGTAACTAAATGGTTTGTTATTAAATTAAAATTAGAAGTGGAAAAATTTAGATATTAATAATATTTCATTAATATGAATTAAGTATCATTTTGAACAAGGGAACCAATAAAACAAATTTCAGGTTTAGCTATATTATCTATTTTGAGTGTGCAGGGAGAAAAATGTATAGGTTATGTTCGGATAAGTATTATTAAGGTGCTTTATACCCATAAATTTACTTACCTAATACCACTGGTATCAGCAATATAATATAAATTCATTAAAAGTACCTACACATACTTCTTCAAAAAAATAATAATATTGTGATGTTTTCATACTAATATAGGTGACATATTAAATAAATTAAACAAAAAATTTTTAGTTGTTTTTGTCACCACTTAACCCCCTTATCCACAAAAAAAAATAATTTCCATGTTGCCTGCGGTAATGATTTCGATGGCCTGCAAAAATTTTGGCACCAACAATAAAAAAATTGAAATGACGCCCCTGTATTAGTCTTAAGTCGCACACGCATACGTAAAGAAATGACGATCCGTTGTCAGACGCATTCGATAATGATCATCGAATAAAGCAAAATAATAATACATATTAATATGACATAGAAAAACATGCCTTACACACACATTAATGGTAAGGTACTGCAGTGAGTGATATTAGTTGGATTTATTTTAAGCGAGTAAATCACACTGGAGTGTCACTGCCGTGTCTTCTTTAGAACCTATTTCAGCGTTGTACGAATTTTTCGATGAGTTAATAAATTGATTATTCTTTCCCCAACTCAAATATAAACCGTAAAAATATGTATCCAAAACATAATAATTATGAGGGTTAATTTTTAAAAGTCAATACATGAGTACCAGTATAACTTTATAATATTTAATGTATAATACATGGTCTAACTTGTTTATATACAAAAAAATATTTATACTGGCCGCAGACGGGTGTTGGACGAAAATTATGAGTACATAATTTTTTTTTTTTTTTGACTAACTGATCTATTATAGAGAAAAAGAGAGAGAGAAATAAAATGATGTATATTTTATTTGTTCAAGGCGTACGTCATATCTACTATACAAGCACACGTGCGCTCAGGGCGTGCGAGACACTGCACTATAGATAAATGGTTTCATACTATGAATGCCAACACGCACGTCTCGATAGCCTATATTATTTATTAATAGTTATTTATTCATTATTGTAAATACAATTTGTACCGATAAATACTATTCTGTACGTATACAATATACACGCATGGACATTGGACATGTGTGTCAATCAATTAATTTCGAATTCATATTATACTCATCTCAACACGACAATTTACATAGGATAATAGATTATTTATATTTAAATTTGGTGTGCTGTTTACTGTATCTGCACATAAAATTAAAAAAAAAAAAAATACAGGATTCACTAATTCATTATTTTTGAGATTAATAATTAAGCAGGTATGATCATATTGTTATATTCTATAGTATAACGATGAACAACAATTTTATATTAAAAGAAAACTCAAGTTACGCGCGGTGTAGTTTTATAAATTCATACTTAAGGTATTTATTTATAGGAGGTCAGGAAAACCATTTTTCTAACCATCAAAGGCTCTTATTATTAAACTTTAAATACGTTTTTTGCGAACTTTGTAAGTAAAATTTATATAACGATCTATATATTAATATGAATACGAAAATGTCATCAAATAAATGTACATTAAGTCGAAAAACGAACGCTATTATCGATATTATGAAAAATAATATATGTATGATCATATACATTTTTATATATTATTATTATAAATTATAATAGTTATAACACACATTTTATATTAGTAACTGATGAAACGTTAATTCTAATCACCTCGTACAGATAGTATATATTACATTATGGTATTTTACTGTACTAATTTTTGCATTTAATTAAGGTTTTAATTGTAGGAACATTATATTCAGTGTATTCAATATGAAAAAAAAAATGTTTCCAATTTATATACTATGTGTTGATGGAGACACTAAATTTTGCTATAAACCAATCAAACTATTAACTCTGATAAAATTATATAAGTACATAACATAAATCAGATTTTCAAATAGGTACATAAATAAAATATGGGGGAGTAACCTACTCGACAGCACATTTTAAAAATGACATAAAAAATTCAATAAGAATACTATTCACCACAAATGTAAGCCCAGTGGCGGATTTTAGGAATCTCAGCTTACTGACAGTTAATATAGCTAATAACACTTTTTCAATATTTTATAGCTTCTTTCTTAAGTTCTAACACAACTATAAATAAGACTTATATTTGAACAAATATGTGTAGTACCCTGCAGTATAATAATAATTTAGTGATAATTGTAGGTACATAAGGTTCTTTTTAGAATTTTTATAATATAGTTTTTTATTAGATAAAGATAATTATAAAACCTATTTTACAAAATTTACACTATAACGCTATATTAAATTTGTTAGTTTTTTAACAGTGGATGAAAAATTTTCATTCGACGGCTATCAATCAAAGAAAAACATTTTGTATACCTACATGATATCTTCTTTGAAATGATTTTTATTCCTATTATCAACTTAATATAGAGTATATAATAGATAATCAATTGCAAGGACTTGGACATTGGGTAAAATAAATGAAGTAGCTATATTATGTAGATTTATAGGAAAATTGGTTCTCGTAAAAGAACGTAATATGCAGACAATTAGGCTCCGTTCTATTTTTGTTTCTGTAATATAATGAAAATTTGTTTATTATTCTGATTTTTATATTTTTCAATTTAATTATTCTATGGCTGGTATTAAACTACTCCATTATTATTACTAATATTCAAAATAAGATTGACATACAAAGTTATCTAGCATTTACAGTACTAAAACCAAATCAATTAATAGGTTGAATAATCAAGGAATATATTAATTGAAATATAAAGACTAAAGAGTAGTCAGTGTAAAATCACCATGAAAAATTTTTAAATTTTCAAAACAGTTCGTTACAAAAATAGTTAGTCTAAGACCTAAGGTATAATTTATAAGTTATAACCAAACAAAATGCATGTCTTTTGTTATTTTGTTTAAAAATTCACCTCAATTTATTGACGATGTACTTGCAGACTGCAGTGTTTATTAATGAAACAATTATTATACTCCATAACATCTTAATTCGTTAATTTGTTAAATATATCATGCTGCAAAAAACAAAAACTAATTATTTCAATAAAACATACCTACACAGAAACAGAACTAGCCAAGTATAAAATTATGACGAGGGCTAATTGTCCGCATATCTACTACGTTTGGTATTAATTAATATCAGTTTACCGCTGTATGTCCGTATTAATGTAAATAAATACATTATTTATGTATAATTTTACTCTCTAAATATGTTGACTATGCTCTCTACAATGTACGATAAGTTAACATTAAATTTACATTTTTAACGAGTTATGAGTAAGTAAATAATATCGCAATTAAAAAAAGATCATTATTTGCTTTAAAATATTATAAAAAAAACTGGTGTAAAAATACTGATAACGATCTCACATTTAATTTTGATAATGTATCAATTCACTCTAATATCAAAGATAACAACACAACTACACAAGAATGGTTATATGTATATTTGAATTCTATCTAACTTAAAACAATCAGATATAAGAATTTCAATGACATTCACTTTTGTGAATGCCATACCCTCACGTTTTGTTTCCGTCATACAAACGTACAATATGGGCATTTTTACGTTTACAGAAGTCAATCTTACTCTGTTATTTTTAAAATTAGAGTGAATTGACCTATTATAAAAGTTAAAAGTAAGATTATTTAGTAAATCTCTGAGGCTACTAATTTATGTTTTAATGTTGAACCAAATTATAATCATTTTAAAATTTACAAAACATAAAATTTTAAAATTTGTAATAAATATTCATTTTATTTATTAAAAAAATAACAGAGCACGATTTTCCAATACAGAGACAACACATATGAGTGTCACGCCATTTAATAGGTTTAAATTGTATTAATAAAATACCCAAGTAAGAACCTAACTAATTTTTATTGAAATAATACATTCAAGTAAATATTATCTCATTAATTTTGACATTTAATTAATAATCTATGTAAAGAAAACTATTAAATTGATAACAATAAATTATATTAACTGTTTTTATGTAAATTGAATGGCAAATTAGTTTATCAAAATATAAAACAATTCATGAAGAGTGAATTAAGAGTCTTTCTAGTTCTTGCATAATTAATATATGCTATACGAGTGGCCTATCCTGTTCTATAGTCTATACTGACCACAGTACTAAAACCATTGGTACATCGCTGCTATTCAATAGGTAATAGGTATCTACAACGTATTTCTATTGTCATCAACAGGTTTATAGAACTATAATTTAAAATGAATTGTATTAATAGTATGAGTGAACACGTTTTAATTTTATGCAAAATATTTATTTTTTAATTATAGGGAGTTGCGATTGTAAATCGTTTAAATTGTGTAAGGTGACACGTACTTGTTGTAGTCGTTGACAAGCGATAATTTAAAATGCAATTTTCATTTATTTTTTACCTTAAATTCGCACAGGGCTCAGCGATCCTACTTACCACGCAAAACGTGATTTATGTACTTATATACCTAGGTAATACATAACTGACGTCATTCGAGCTCGCAGAATTTTACCTAAAATAACTAACAATGGTGACATAATAAGAGAAATTAGTCATTCCATGGCGTCAACCAGCCACGTTTGACTTATACGGATGTAAATGATTTCTAAACAGTAAATAGGAATTGTAGTAAAATATTTATACTGCGTACACTTAATTAACACACGAAGTAGCTGAAGATGGGGTATACTGTATACTTATTCATAAGACAATTAATCGTCCACAAAAATGCTTAAATATAATTTACCGGGAATGTGTGAATATATTATTGGTACAAATTTGGGTTTACTTAGCAAAGACAACGAAAAGGAATAACTTTTTATTTTAATTTTTCCAGAATTTCTAGTGGCTTCAATTTGTAAAATGTAAAGATAATCATCGAAAAAGCATTATAAACGGTAATTATTAGCTATATAAACGTTTAGTTTCTGATGAATAAATTATAATGGTGATTAGTACCTTTATAGTATTTTACAAGCATTTAAATATCGAGCTTAAATTATATGTAGGTATGTTATGTTTTAAATAAATAATAAATGATATACCAAATACATTTGCAATTAAAATTTTAGATTTTAAAATTATTACCTACATACGCAAATTTTTTTTCGATTCATATTGTCATTAATAATGTTTTTGTCATTTTAATAATTAATTTAAATTATTTATGATATGTAACTGCTTTACATATGAATATAAGATATAAATTACTATGGAAAAAGTTATATTGTAGTACAAGATTAGTTATGTTCAATAATAATGAAGTTCCAAAGACTTAAAAAATGTAAGTAAAAATAATAATAATATTAATACTATAGTTTTATTATTATATAACTAGGTCGATCTAATATCTCATGAACACTTACTATTATCTTAATACATTTCATTATTATACATTTTGAATTAATTGTTAATTTAATAATTAATTATTACTTTAAAGGTAGATAACTTAGTTAATAATAAGTAGTTACAAAATAATAATATATTAATATATAATTAAGTAAATTACATATATTTTTACTATTAATTTTTAACTCACATTTATTTAGTTAGATTTTTAAGATGATATCAAATAGAAAAATTGAAGCAGAAAATTATCTTGTTTTGTGAATATTTTCTGGAATATTAAGTACGTAAAATCTGATTTATCTTATAATTAAGTAAAACCAATTAATATTAGTATATATATATTGTTCTTAATTTTTTCAATTTCCATTTAAATTTATGATTAATTTACATACAATCAAATGTTATATCTCATATATATATATATATAATAATCAATTATATAGCGATTTAATTTTTACTACAATAATGTAATCGATATCCTGTTATCAATATTTTAAAATATCTACAGTAAAGTAATTTGAGTGGTTATAAGAATAGTTGTTTCATGTGTTTCGAGATATTTATTTAAAATATTTTTGATTGTAGAAAATAAGTCTATTTTAAAAATTTAAACTAGGAAAAATGTATCTTTGATTTTTATAATAAATAATAAATAATTAATATGTATAATAATGTATATAAAAATAGATAAATGAAATTTATTATTTTTTTTTTACATTAATCTTCAACAATAAAAATAAATAATAAAACACTACAAGCAAACCATTAAATTATTTAGAAAGCTTTAAAAGATTTAATCAAGTTTAAATTATAATGCAAGGACCAAATTTACATAAGTAATTTCATTATAGACAAATTTTTTACTGATATTTTTAAAAACTATATCAACAATATTACATGCATATTTTGTTAGAATTACACCTATTTTCGTGTATTAATTAATAATATATTATTATTTATAATAGTAATTCTATAGTTTTAAATCCTCCTTTTTAGAAATATGATTAATACTATATATCTAATATAAGTATTTATACTTCCGAAGTGAAGCCAAAAATGACAAATCTTAATTTTTTAAGGGGTGCCAAAAAATTATACTTATATAATAGTAATTTTGACTGTAAAGAGATAAATCTATTAAGATACAAATCATTTCAATAAATCCACTCATCGGTGATATACATACGAATAAACTTTCAAAACAACATATCAATATTGAATATGTTTTACTTTGAAAAAATTAAAATTACTCCCATACAAATAAATATTGTTAAAAATAACAGGGAAAAAATGTAATAACTTGACGTTATTAAAAAACGCAGATGATATTAAAAAAAAAAGTATTACCCACTACCGATTACCTTTTAATGAAACTACAAAAACGAATGAAAAAAAATATTTCATCACACGAATTCAAACAAAACCTATCTATATCGTTTTGTTATTTTATCGCACCCGATAAAATTTTACTAACGGATGTCTACACAATAACAACAAGATACTGTAAAGTATAAATGGATCGAAATATTGTTAAATGTAAAAGAATTGAACACGACAATACTTCATACTGTATAACATAATGTGTTACGGTAAGTTGTCGAGAACTGATAGATTGTGAAAGTCGTTTCTTTATAATAATAATATTATCAAATAACGCTGTATACATGGTTAGCCATGGTTCTACCTTTTTAATATCAAGCAATTTTAACGCCAACAAGCGTATGTTAAACGGTTTGCACAGCGGCAGACTTAAATTTGACGATTCATATATAAAGTATTAACAGTAATAAACCAACCAAGAAAATGGGAAAAGACGGATTAATATTAAAATCACTAGCTTGTAAACATTATAGTATACAAGTAATATTATAGTATTATACTGGTATTTCTCAATACCATCTGTTAGATACTTGGAAAAAAAATCAAAATTAAGTGACATAAGAATATAGATACAATTTTATAAATGTAATGTAATACATTTTAAAATATTTTGAATCTATTGAAATAATAAGTACTGACTAACTGATTCATAATAAACGTATATCCAAAACAATTATAATAGGTATTGACTAAAAATTGTTATAATACCTTTCTACCACTATATAGAGGTGCAATAAGAAGAATTTTGAGAAATTCAAACTTTGAAGAAAGGATTACATATTAGAGATAATGCCTTTTAGCATACGAGCATAATTATTTTGTTTATATGACGTAGCCATTAGTTATAGAAAATAAAATTGTCATTATTATTGGTATAATTTTATACCTGTATTTTATATTCTATCAAAACCACTCAAATTACTATTAAAAATGTGTTTAGTTTACATTTAACGAAGTTTAAGATGGGAAATGCTGTGCAAAATCAGCTAGTATATTTTCGTTAGTTTTAAATTGCTTCACAGTCGCTATTATAAAAATCTGCATAACTATAATTAAATTTAAAAGATAATTACAAGTACATAACACTAGTTTGACATTTTTACATCACAAGTTTTAAGGCGTTTTGTGTAGGCAATTGTGATGCATCTACACGAAAAATTAAAATTGTACAGATTTGTTAATTATTCACTTTTATACACCACTTTAGTTCTAATAAAAAAATGTTTTCATATTTTATTTATTTTATCAGTTATAAGAATGAAGAATAAATATACTAGTATATACTATATTCTGTATGTTAGTAAGGAACAAATTGAAAATTTTCCGATACCTTTCAGAACATCTAAACCAGGAACTTCTTTGTCAAACTACTCAAATCTATAACAAGAACAAAATATCACCAGTTAAATAAATTATTATGTAAGGTATATTCTTCAAATAATTTAGTTTCTATGTAAATAATACAACTATATTTAATATAACTGGAGCTAATCCAAAATTAATGTTTCATCGAAGGCCTTTGAATCCATTAATCCATAGATAGCTTTTAGTAATAATAAAAAAAAACATGGCTTTAGTTTTAACTATGTCGTGGCTTAAGAAAAAGTTCTTAAAGTAATCATTTTATACTGGAGTTGATATTTTGTTTTAATTTAGACTACTTTGCGAAATCAAATAGATCGAATTGTGTATGTTTATATTATGTGATATTAGGTATATTATTATATTAAATTTCTACTACCTATACATTTTTAAAAAGTATGTTATATTATGATATATAATAATATAATATCCAACATCTAAAACTATAATATAATGGATCAAAATACAAATTGCAACACGTTATTAGTACATTTGGATGTACTTGGGGTTTTTAATTATTTTAGTTTCTGAAATGTTTATGGACTTGTAAAGCTCTATAATGTCCTACTCCGTGGGCCGTAAGCAAAAAGTGATTAGCGATAATAAACTAAAATTGCTTGATAACAATTATAACGTACTATAAGCATTTAATAAATATATACTATACTTACGCGGTTTGCGATGATTTTCGTATGCTTGTAAAGGCAGACGATGACGACGACGACGACGACGTGAGTGTGCACGATACGCGCGACAGTGACACAATACGCGCCAAAGCCAAAATCAGCGATCAACTACGGTCGGTTTTGAATGAACATTGGGTGGAAAAGCGGGGTCCGCCGTGGGTGGAAAATCCCGTGTCCGCTTCCGTCATCCCCATCGCAGGGGTAGGTGCGCGCGCACCCACGCACGCATACCGCCTCCCAATACTCATTGTACACCCGCGACCGATCCAACCACATTAGCGTGTATAGGTGACGTCACCAGGACGTCGACGAGCAGTGTTACCAGTTGCACGGAAATCGATATACCGGACACAAAACGCAAAGGTCATCGCGAGTATCGCCGCGTATAATAAGAGTTAGGTACATTAACAATAGTCGATAGACATAATTAGGGCCTGAATTTTTTTGCAAAAAATATTATCGAATATGTATACAAAGAATTCGAAAAAATATTATTATTGTTTACTAAAAAAAAACTAAACATCCTAAAAACAAATTACAAAATGTACCAAGAATGAAAAAATAAAAAAATTCAATTAAATGACTGTATATTCTTGTTAATAAATAATTACCAAACTATTAACCTTAAATATGTAAATACAAAATTAACAACGGTAAGCGTAACATAAATTGTGGAACGTGTATCAACACAAAGTTACAAAATTTGATTTAAGATTTTCAAATTGGAAACTAATATGATTAGTATTTAGTAGCATAGTTTTACACTAAGAAAAACTTCTCATCAGATTGAAATTAAATACAATTTCCATTTATTACTCATAAAAAGTACATATTTTATGCAATTATATAGAAATATGCAATTTATAGTCATTTTTACTCTATTTTCTACAATATTTTTCTACTCATGAATGCAAAAATATGCACACAAACAATTTACCGATATTTTTAATTAAAATTATACTAGATGATTTTTGAAAAAATATACATTAACATAAAAACCTAGGTTATAGTGATGATGTTATATAATGTTGTTAAACTTTATTATAGTAAATACAAATGCTCAATCCGTTAAACAGTAAAACTCGTATAATTGAGAACTAAGATGATACTAAATACCGAAAGACTCACCAAAATCGCCTTTACGTCAATCTATTGACAGTTACTATGGTGCTTTTCGGTAGATACTCACTGCTCAATCAGGGTCTCAGTACACCTACTCACTCAGATTTTCACATATACCCCCTGCACAAGCTATAAGTATAATATAGGATTTTTGAACATAATATAATATTATTGTTTTATAAACGGTTTTGTTCATTTCTGAAACACCGTTGTTACCACCTGTCCTTTCACACAAGCACACATGATAGAAATACTACAAGTACCTATTATATTCTTATCGGCTTATCATAATATTATTATTATTATAAAATTATATAGGGGTATTTAAAACCATCGGATACGGGTAAACGGATTAAAATAATAATGTAATACATAATATAAACTAAATTTAATTATTATCATTTATCGCATACTCGTATATGACAACATAATATTATATTACTCATAATGCTATAACATATTATATATGTAGGGAAACCAGGAGGACGAGTGATCTCAAGGAGCATATGGCATCATATAGTAAAGTTATCGTTATTGTATTTTTTCTATTCCTATAAATAATACATATTATAAAATCATAATTTACAAGTCAAATATTTGTTTTGAAACGTAAAATTTTTGTCTCTTTTAAATGTTAAACCTAACACTAGTCCCAATTTTTTTAAGTTGAAATAATTTAAAAAAAGGCTTAATCAATTAATATTTTTATTTTATTTTTGCAACACTTAGATTGATGATTGATTCTGGATTTACGATACTTCGATGGACTCAACGAGAATCTTAGTCTTACTTTTCAATCTTTTCCATTCTATCTTCTCTTCCATTTTGGCGATCATTCATTGTTTCTTAGTATATTATTTTCGATTTATTTTCCTTCTTTCTCTGATTGTTTACCATACTGTTTTCCATTCGTTCATTCTTGAGCATTATTATTAGTTTTTAACTTTCTCTGTCAAAAAATGTGCAGTGTTCTTTTTCAGCAGCATGCTTCAAATGCTTTTTAATTTTAATCGATATAAAATTATTTATAAGAATTTTTTTTAATGTTTTGATAAACAGTGTTTGTCTTGAATAGGTTTTATTCTTGATATTAAACACATAGGTATATCTATTGGCACTTATATTTTATTTTTTGCAGGTCAAAGAAGCTATTTTAAAAAAAGTTAGGCTTATCATCTATATATATTATGCATAAAGGCTTTTAATATATCCAATATTTACTCTATAAAGTTTAGTGACATTTATCAAAAAATACTCTCGTTCATATTTTTCGATTTTATTAAAATATCTCAGACAAAAATATTAAAAATATTCTGTATTCATTAGTTGTTGCATATAATTTGTTTATTTAAATTATCATGGTTTAAATAATTCATAGTATAATACTATAGGTTTGATAAATGTTTAATTTATAATTGTAGTAACATATATTATATACGTACCTACCTACATATTCGTATATTATTTATTTGCATTACCGAATGTTAACTGTTTATCGTTGGAATATTTTAGAATATTTTTAAAGAAAATCGGGAAAATTGGTTTTTATGTTAGTAAAAACACGGTTAACCTTAGTAGTTAATTTTTGTTTATTCATACGGTTTAAGTATTATAAGAAACTTAATTGAAAACAAGGATACTTCCTGCTGTAAACGTGGTTATTTGAACAACAAATAACACTTATATTTTGTAAATAAGAGCATCGCGTTGAAAAGCCTTTAAATAAAAAATAATATCAAATATAAATATATATTATTTAAGTACACATTTTTTAAATAAACGTTTTCTTAACTGTTATAATGAGCATTTAAAAGACCAAATTAAACAATTATTTTTTCACGGGAATGCGATGGTATAGTTATTAATTATTATAATTATAAATACTTGATGATTATAAACAATTTACTGTATAGGTGTATAGCTTAAAATAAGTGAATCGAACACTCGATTGCCTTAATAACAATTTTTTTTTTCAACATTAACTCAATTTAATAGGCCTTTTTAGTTCTATTATAGAACAGCTTAAACAATTTTTTTTTTAAACTTAATACATGTACTTAATATTAATAATTACTTTAAATCACTGTGAATAAAATATTTCACGTCATATTAAACTAATTGAAAATATATTTATTTGTTGTGGAAATGGCTCATAAAAAACAATTATTTTAATTTGGATTTAAATTCTTGAAAAAAAAAATAAGACACTCAAGACATTTGCTAACCCAACAAATAAAATGAATACATATTATGAAGACCAATAAACGATAAAACAAAATATTTATTCATTCGTTTTCAAGGTATAACATCATAGAAAATAATTTCTACGTATTTTTGTTGACTTCTCATAACATACACAAATAAGTATATATGTACTCTTATATGGTTTTAAATATGTCCATTTACACATATTACGCGTTTAAATAATAATTTAAAGCAACGCGTATGACACATTTTATTATTTTAACACCAGAGTTAATATTATAATACTAATGCAATAATGAACTCATGGGCATCTTTAAGGGGTCAGGGGAGGTGAATATAATATTAAGTTATGTTAATGTACTATTTAAATTATACATTCCATAAAAAGCTATAGCATTGTAATTTGTAGGTACATAGAATCTTTTAGGATGATCAATTAAATAATTATTGATTATTAATTATAATAGGTACTTTTTTTTGTTATTAAAGGATTTTTATTCAATCTGTTACAATAAAATAGAACAATAAGAACAATTGATGAATTAATAAAAATAAAATAAATAAAAAATAAATAAATAACGACAGATTAGACTGAGTGTAGAGGCCTCCCAGCGGAGGTACTACGGTCTACGACCTAATAGGTACTAGTTTTAAAATATTTATTGTTAATAATAATTATTAATAATAATAATTTATTATGATTTTAGTAACTAGTAAGTAACATAATATCGAATACTAAGAACCACTACACATAGACACTGGTTAGAGTTTTTCGTAGGTTACTCGCCATTGCGTTGCTGTCCCGAGAAATGTACACTACTACATTTTTAAATTTTTGTTCCTATTCTGGCAATAAACTATTTTCAAGGACAGTGTATTATTTTACAAAATTTATTGTACTAATATTTTTAAAATCTACATTATAATATTATTATGAGTTATTTTTATAATTATGACTAATAACTAATAAGTTATAATAGAAATAAATCAAGACTTGGTATAAAATATCGACTGTGCCTACAACAAGAAACTCGTGAATAATATCTTATTAGATCTTTTACCTTTCCCAGCACGTGTGTAATCCTTGGGAAATGTTTCATACAAACGGGTTAACGGCAATTAGCAATTGATAATATACACACTGTACAACTAAAATAACGTTAAAACTCCGCCACACACGACTTCGCGAAAACTTATTAGGTACGGTTAGAAATAGGATAGCTCTGCAGATATGCAAAAAATGACTTCTCAAAAATATATGAATATCGGAATATACGATAATATTATACTGACCGATGACAGAAAATACCGCGGTCGAAAAATAGACAACAGTCACCAAATTTTAACCACTGTAGTGTGCGTATAACGATGAGCTTAGAACCTCACTGGATTTAACCCACAGACATCTAATACTCAAATATAGTACAGGTATCGAGTACATATATATATATATATTATAACATATAAATATATCTGTGGTATCGAGTTTAGGTGTGTTCAACGCATCGTGTTCCATGACGTATTCAATACACATAAGTATAATATTATGTTGGTACGCGTTGCCTTACAATCATTGAATATACTTGAATATAATACTTATTGATATAATATATTTTAGACGAGAATTGCATTGACTATTGAGTTCATCCCCTTTCCCCGCCTACAAACACACTCGCCTGTTGAGAGGACTTGGAAATCTATTAAATTTGAACACATTACTATAATATCATGTCAATATAAATGCTTCATTATAATTTATAAACCAGACCTGCACAAAGTATTTTAATTTCATGAACTAATTCGATTTAATTTTTATACTATCAATATTATGTTTTTAAAAAAGGATAATTACTTAAATTACTTAATTTAATGTTTAATGGGCGTGAAAAAATAAATAACTAGTCGAAATAATAATCATTAGGTACACAATTTTAATTTACTTTATTTCGTATATTATATTATTATAGGTATATAGTTGATTTAAGTTATATAATAATGTAATACAATTTCATTTCATAGGTTACATATATAACAATAATTTAAAACATATCGTAACCGTATCCTTATAATTTCTCCGGCCTGAAATAAAAAAGTTCTAATTCTTAAATTAGTGAAATAAAAAAAAAAAAATTATCAAATTAACCCTTGTATAATTTAACGACACATATTTTTGTCTGAAGTTAATTAAAAATTATCCATTATTAAAATAAATGCACAAAGAAAAATAATTCTTATCATTAAAAAATATGTTTTGTTGAATGGAACTATATTTTAATAATTAGTTTAAAAAAAAATGTATGAAATGAAAGCATGGTATTTTATTGAACCTGCATTGATATATTTAACAGTGTTCATTAGTATGAACATTAACACTTGTCAAGTACTAAAGTAAAATTATTCAAACAAATTTTAAACACTCAAATACATAATTTAAATACTTTTGAAGAAGCACACAAAGTATTTTTATTACTTTCTCATTGTATCTATGTATTTAAAAATGGATGTGTTAGTATTTGTATTAAAGGATATAGGTATCATTAAATACGAAAAAAGATTCTGAGCTGAGACATTTGTTACATTATATCGCTAATTAAATTATTTTTAAAAAAAATGATTTATTTTTTTCAAAAATATTATATTTATTATATTATTAGTAATTAATTATTATAATAATATATAACTCCACAATATTATATAATTGTTATTACATTTTGAATCAACACCACCTTATTGTAACATAGAGTTCATGGTATAAATTGTATGCAATAGTATAAAATTAATCAATATACTTACTTTGAATATTTCATTGCGTATAATAAAAATAATAATATGTTCCAAGAAAAAAAACAGCACTTTAAACTCAATAAATTCATTACTCTGCTCAGAATCTAAAAAATAAAACTGAGAATATAAAACGATATGTTTTATTTAGGTATATGACTTAAACGTTACCAAAATTCAAAATTCAGATACCTTGATAAATATGATTAGTTACTTATATTTAGGTACACCAAATGAAACGATATACCTACAATTTTCTATAAGATCAATTAACAAAAAACAGGGAAGTGCAAAAAAAAATTAGTTCAGTTGATTTATAAGGTAAAAAAACTAGGTACATTTATTTTAGCTCTATGTTTAGTTTTCTTTTTCAAATTCTTAAAAGTTAGTTTTTTAGTTAACTTTATAATTTATTATGCTTAGGTGCATTTAATTATATTTTCAATGAATGCATTACATAACAGTATTTTATATCTAGCTTTAGCTTTATTTTTTTCATAAAAATCAAGAAAATAAAACTAAATATTTTTGGCGCCTTGGATAAATATGACAAAACAAGTAGTAAGTACACATAGAATAGTAAGTAATAAATCTATCAAAGTAGTATTGTACCCTATATTAGGTTGTAGGATTGTGTGCTGTAATGAAAAAATAGTAATTTACGCGAACGATTAAAAATTAAGAAATATTTTGTAACAATAATAAGAAACGCAATTCATGTGTTGTTATAGCCAAGAGTTTTATTGAATAAAACTGACGCAATAAAATATCATACTAAAATAATACACCAAGTGCGTTAATAAAATTTAATTTGGGAACAAGAGACAATTAACATACATATCACATGTATCTAGATTCTAGAGGAGAAAAAAATGGTTTTTGAAATCTTATACTTGCTAGTCTTTTTTACAACCAACCGGAAATTTACGGGTTTGTCAGTCGTTACATACTTAAATATCATAATGGACCAGTAGTCGTTGAGAGCTTGTTTACCGCTACCGAATGATGGAATTCGACTATACTGTTTACGATCGTAAAAATACATTTTTACACTAGTTATTTAATTATTATTATTATTATTTATCAAAATTGTTTGATCACAGTCCAAAGTCGTAGTACGCGTTTCATTTTTAATCAGTCTATGCTACTAAGCAACGAAATCCGGTCAAAGCTCGCTTTGCAAATAGTTAAGATTATTATTTCCCTTTTATACAAGGATCAAGAGAGTGAAATGAAACGCATCAGTCTGCAGTACCTTTAGTTAAAGTTTGGCATTGATAAATTAAAAAATTTAAAAAGAAGTTACATAACGATTTACTTAAAAAAAAAAACCTAATTTCGTACTTTATGAGCTAATTTTTGTGCTAATATAAGCTTTACAAATTTAAAATATATTTTATTTTATAAAAAAAATAATTTAATAATCAAAAATATCAATTATAGCTTTATAATTTATAATATTTAGTTCGTAAGCTCTAAATTTTACACTGTTGAAATGTTAAATATACAGTTTTTGTACTTCAATAGTGATTAAAATAACGTATGTAGGTACCTAAATATAACTCAATTTTATAAAAATTTCTATGGAAAATTACAATTTAAGTCCCAACACGTTAATTTAGAATTTCTCAAAAATAACACTGCAAAATAAACTTAATGATATGTCTGAGCCATGACCTCTTAAAAATAAAACTAACCATAAAATTAAACTAATTAATTAATAACTAACTTCTGTTAGCATAATGGGGTTCTATCAATGGATGGCCTTCTTTTTAGTTTATTTTTCTGTAAATACTCTTGTATAATATATATTGTTTTTTTTATTTGCACATAATGCAATAATTTACTTTTATAAAATTGTATTGTGATTTTGGAATACATTCAGCTTTCAAATAAAAATTAACTATTAATTTTAAATTAAACTTATATTTTCTAATAACAACTTAACGAGCTTTAATTAATTTGGCCAGCCTTTTAACACAGTGTACAACTACAGATGGTGAGTTCATTGTAATATCTCTTCTGAATCGCATTGTACTCGACTTCAGAATTATTTAGCTCTTTACACTTTTTTTCCAGTTTGCGTCCCATACAGGCATTGACGAAGAGACTTAATCAAATTTTGAAGAGGGGAAACATCTTGTGTTTTTTAAATTGCACAGCGATATCGAAGTACAATATAATCTATTATTATTATTATTCTGTAAATTCAATAATATTGACGGTGGTAAAAAAAGCGTATATTTTTAAGCGCGTTAATATTTAAGACCGAAATACCATCACGAAAATAATTACCTGGTTTAGACTCAAATTTGATTTGCTGGATTCATGTGGCAAACACCGATGTTATAGTGTTCGATCTAGGTGGGTTCCACGTGCACTGATGTAAATGCGTTGGTCTGTACAACTGCCGTTTTGCGAATAAATATTTGATTATAGTTAGTACTTAGTACACCTATAATAGTTATTGTAAACAATTATATTATTTATTTGACATGTCGTCCGAAACGCGGACAAGTCGACCCCGTCGAGCACAGGAGTAAATCGTTGTGTTGATATTATTTTGGTAATGGACATTTTTTTTTTCACTTTTCCAGAACAATTTATAGTAAATTAAAGTTCGTCATGGAGTGTTAGTCGTTGCCTATGTGTTACCCCTTGCAAGCCGTTTGATTTTCGTTCGTCCGACTGCACAATATAATTATAATACACTCATTACTATCCGAAAATACAGTGCGATAAGGATAAGGGCGTAGGTAGGCATTGTTCAAGTGAAACACAGTACAATTTGATGAACGAAACGGAACGGAACAGTTAAAACAAAACAAAATAATTCATAATATAGGTAAACACAAACATTTTATTGTTATTCTTCTATAAATCCAAACGTAAAAATACATACAATAACGAGACGATATAATATAATAGTATAAATTATTTCTCTCGATATCATATTATTATTATTAGTAAACAGTAATAAAATATAAATCCAATATAAGCATATGTTTTTTTCATAACTATTGAAACATAAGTTATAATTTAGAAATGTTTTTTTTTATAAAAGTAGTATAAACGTGAGTAAAAACGAAAAATCAATTAAAAAAAATTTCAATTAAGTATACAATTTAAAAATATTATAATTATGTATAATAATAATAATAATAATAACACTGAGCTCACGGCGGAAGTGCAGGTCACTTGATTTTTAAAACGTTATAGAATAAAGTTTGTGTTTCGTATAATATATTAATTTTATTAATACAGCAATAATTATTATAATAATATAGTTCGTTCGATTTGAATGTATAATATAATATAATAACACAATGCGTAGGCGGAATTATCATGACTGACGTTAATGATTGTACTATGCCCATAGCGCGTGGTTCATACATCGATATTAAAGTAATATTATTATCAAATTATTGTATATGGTAATAGTAATATGAATTGTATATAAGTATTATATTACACTGTATTGCATTTGCGCACTGTACATTTTTGCGATACTGATTATTTACATACTAATACATCGAGCGGCAGCAGCTATTCGCACAACTAGAGGCCGTGATCTTATAATAGGAACACGCAGATTATTTACATAAAACCATTATATTATAATATATATAATATAAATATAAAAAAAACAAACAAACAATAAGTAAACAATAATCATAGTACGGTTAATATGTTATTGGTCTTTACGACAAAACGTTAAAATATATAGCAACGGGATATATTATAATATTAATGTGTGGCAATCTTTTTTCTGTTACTCGTAAATCGTAATATCGATATATATGTGTACACATGCCATGTAAAATACATAGGCATATACGTACATGTATATAGGATTTTTATACGCTATACTTGCTACTAATACGGCTATAAATTATTTACGCAGTTGAAGCTGAAACTATAAACAAAACGCATGTGATTGAAGTAAAATATAAAACACAAGTATAATATTATAATAATGATATTATTCTACGGACGTTAATATGGCAACAAAAATACAATACTAATAATAATAATAATAATAATAATAATAAGTACTAACTAATGAATAAACTAGTGCCAAAATACTGAATAAAAACTTTATTTTTTTTAAAGGATAAAAATAATATATTAATTGAACGGCGTGGGATGTGAATAATTATAAAATATTTAGCGTAAAATGAAAATATAATAATACGAGTAAGTATTATGATGGTCGGAAAAGGCGCAGCCGCGTAGGTATACTCATTCAGAAAAACCTGTGGTACCACTGTGTTGGGGGTGCTGGGACAATCGTCGTGGTCGACGTAGTTTTTGGAAGTCTGGACCCAAATTCCCAGAGCCGGACGTCCTGTTTCTGCTGAGGCAGGTGATGCTGTAGCCGGTGCTGCTGCTGCACCGAGTCGTCGGGGTACTGCTGTTGTTGTTGCTGCTGATTCGGCCATCCCGTTGGCCACCACGTGGGATGCCTGCTGCTCTCGTACATCTTGTTGGTGGTCCTATATGGGGCTGGTCCGGGGAACCTGATCAGGTTCGCGCTGTCAGCCACCGTCGCCGACACTGGGTCTTCGTCTCCTGGGAACCGCACTTGCACGCCCCCGCCGACGGCCGGGCGCTTGACCAACTCGGTGGCCATGTGATTGTGCTGTTGTTGTTGATAGAACTGCTGCTGCTGTTGCTGATACAGCTGTTGCTGCTGCTGGTGTTGCTGGAGCAGCTGCTGCTGCTGTTGGAGCTGTTCAAACTGCTGCTGCTGCCGAAAACCCGCGCACGCCGCGTAATACCGATAAGCATTCGGAGCCGAACAATCCGGTTCCGGCGAGGACGTTGGCTCTTCCGGTTGATCATCGTAGTACTCAGGCGTAACTGTGTCTGTGACCGATGATTGAGTCCTTCCACCCGTTGTGTACGGCAACCGCGTGGTACTAACCGGTCTACTACTACCGCTGTCAGCGGCAGCCACAGCTAGTACGGTTACTACGTCCTCTTCTTCGGTTTCTGGCGGAGTTGCGGCCGTCACCGGATTGTCAGTCTCCGTCGCATCAACCGCAGTAGTGGTAACTACGGGTGACGAATACGAAGATGAAAGCGACGCACTGGCAGTCGTCTTGAAGGTTTGTTGAGGTGGGTCTTCCGTCCCGGCGATGGTCGTTGTACTGCTATCTGCGTACCTGAGAAAACAAAAAAAAAATTATGAAATTAATTAGGTGTGTATAAATGCCAGCTGGTGTGATAGCGTGATACTACTATGATAGTGTAAGCGATTGGGAGACTAAAGTGTGAACAATTTTGGCGGTTGCTTATACTATAGGATACTCAGGGATAATATAGATTTTAATAACTAAATATTATATGGTTCTGTTTAGTATAAATATTAATATTCTTAAAATAAAAATAAAAAAAGCGGGTAAGTGAGTATCGCTCTGCTGTACATTAGGGGGTGGGATGGACCTCGGACTAGGGTAGGTTAAGTTTGAATGCAATGATAGGTATCATTGTATACGAAAAACGATTCTGAACGGAGATGATTTGTCAGTCTAGGATATGTTAATATATTATATTAAAATATTGTCATATATTCTATTTTGAAACAAATTCAAACATTTAAGTAAAAGTTTTAAGATCTTACGTTTGATAATGTTTTAAAAATAACAAAAATCGAAAATTATTTATTAGTAAAACGTTATTTTACACGTGTATTTTTGATTTCAAATTAAAATTAAAACTTTAAACACTCGTAAAATTTTTTAAATTTAATGAACATCAAACTTTTTTATAATTATTCTAAGCTTAACTTATGGACAGCATAGTATTAAATTTTCAATTCTTAGCTTTTGATAGAAAAATATTTATAAATTTTTAACTACCAAATAGTGAAAAATATTCATGATTTTGACGAATTTTTGTCAATATTTGAACTTCAAATGCTAATAAAAAAAAATTGTGCCTATGTATTTTTATAATTTTTGAATGAGAGTTAGACCAAGTTATGTAGACCCTTCAATTAAATTTTCAAGTAATTTGTCCCAGCTAAATTTTTTTTATCAACATTTATAAAAAAAAAATAAAAAAAAATTGAAAATTTCAATTGTCTATAAATAGCTCAAAAAAAGTCAAAATATTTTGAAAATCAAATCACATAAAGAAAATGGCAATCTAAATAACTGGTAAAATTTTCAAGTATTTACGACTTATACTATTTGAATAACAACAAATATTAAAAATCGTTCGAGGCTAAACCGTTATTTAACGCGGTTTTGTAATAATTTAAATTTCAATCACTCATAAAAATTTTTTGTTTTAGTCCGGTAGAGTTTTTTTTGCAGATATTTGAAGAAAATTTTATGGAGAACCTTGTACCAAATTTTCAAATCTTAGTTATAAAAGAAAAAATTTTTACGATTTTTTAACCACAAAATTACTTGCCAATTTTCGCAATTTTGACATATTTCGTATAAATTCGAACTTTAAGCACTCATAAAAAAAAATTGTGACTAACGATTTCGGATTTTTTTTTATAACTTTAAGAACAACTTATAAGAAACCTTGTATTAAATTTTCAAGATTTTCTGGCCGGCCAAAAAATTTTTATCGTTATTTTAAAAAAAAATACTTAAAAAAATTGAAAATTTCAACTGTCTATAAATAGCTCAAAAAAAGTCAAAATTCTTTGAAAATTTAACTGTGTATGGAGAACGCTAATATAAATGTTTTGTGAAAATTTCAAGTGAATACATCGATTAGTTTTTGAGTTATAGCAAAATAAATAATTCGATTTTGTCGAAAACTGGTTTTGCGTAAAAATTCCCGTTTTTCTGTAATTTTTTTTTTGTTTTTCTCGATTTTTTTGAAAATTGTTGGAAAATGTTTACTTTTCACCTCTATAATGCACCAAGGATATCCACTTTGCCATCGGAAACCACCCCCAAAGTTTGAAATTGAAGTATTATTTCGACTAGTTATGCTGTACACAGACACAAAAAAAAAAAAAAAAAAAAAAAAAAAAAAAAAAAAAAAAAAAAAAACACACATCATTGTAAAATCAATACATTCATCACTCCGTTCAGAATCTAAAATGTATATTTGGTTAAAGGATTTCATCACTATAGGACTTCCATCAATCGTGAAAATGAAAATTTCATCTTGTTCACGTTTGTTATATTTTATCTTTATTGTTTATTGTATTATCATAAAATTTACTTATTGTGTTAAAGAAATCTGAAATATAGATTGTAATTTTTTTTTCTTTAAATAAACAAAATAAATACGTATGTGGTCCGTTTCACACCCTTTTCTTTTTTTAGCCGCACAGATATTATAGAGTCACGGACAACATTATGCACTATACATTTCATTTAAATTAAATAAATGCAACTATTTAAAGTGAGAGAAATGGATGGTATACCTCTACTATATATTAAGTTAATGCGGTAATATTTGTTATATGAATCATACTTATGATGATTGAAATCAAAGTTACAAATTTATGAAATACAATATATACGACTATGCCAATAAATTGTATTATTTATATTATTAGGTATACTATCTCAATAGTAAAATTCAAAGTATTATGATTTAACTTCATTAAGGTTAATGAAAATACACATCAAAGATATTGATACGCATCACTTTACGACTAAATTTTTTTTCTTTTAAAATATTGTTAAAGCATTCACACATCTTCAAGAAATATAATTTTCATTCGCTTAATGGTATAGGTACTATAAACAAATAAAACCTAACGATAAGTAACAAATATATTATATAAGTTTATAACTCTTTATAGATTGTTTAATAGTTTAATTTTATGTCAAGACTAATCGAAACTATAAGCATCTGATTAATTATAACTCTCGGACGTCAAGTTAAATTATTCTATGTGTATGGAGTAGACTATCGTGTTTTTTTATAATTGTCCAGTATAAGCTAACACTGGAAGATACGTTGGTTCATCCTGTATAATGAATGTACAAAAACTAGTTTTACAGACCACATTGAAGGTTTCAAAATCGCAAAAAAGTATATACAGCTACGATATGTGACACAATTCTTCAAGTTTTTCACCATATAGATATGTAAATATTATGCTAAACGCGGAACAGTCATATATAAACGTTAAGCTGCTCGTTAACGCCACAGCTTCTCTGTATTGATACAAAAATGAGAGAAATTTAAATTAAAATATTCCTAAATGTATACAAAATCATTAAATTGTTTTCAATGTTATGCGTTACGTTTAATTGAATAATAAAGAAGAATTTATTATTTTTTAACCATGAAGTTTTGTTTTCTACTTCCATCGACGTGGTATTAAAAAATATTTTATAAGTGCGGGAACTAAAATCATTTACATTTTTTACATTAGATATTTATATATCCACTGGGCCATGATTGAGTTGAGTAGCTGGATGTAACATTAGGCATATTCACTTTCACAGAAAAATAATTTAGAGATTAGCTCAGCATTTTGAGTATTTGAGTGTGGAACGTACAAATCGTCATAAAAAAATTCAAACAGAACATACAAAAAATTAGTTAGGCACTATACCCACATTTTTCGATTAATTAGTCGTACATTATAATAATTGCAACATGTAAAGAATAGTACAAAACCATTCATTCAATAACTCAAAAGCTACATAAAACTAATTGAAAAATAATAAATATACCTATGTATATGGCAGCAGTAATAAATTTGATTTTTGTCACTTTTTGATATAATATTTTGTACCTACACTATAAAGTTGACTTATTTACTTTATTATAAAATATTAATAGGTATAACGGGTAAATTTTAGTTTAGTATAATAATATTAAAAAAAAAAAAAAACTTATACATTATAAAATTTAGTCGTGTTATTATACATTGTTGTCCAAGTATTCATATTTCTGCAGTGGTGAATTTTATTAGTTATCAATTATTTTTTTTATCATTATTGTTTTGGTATAAAATTTCTTATATTACAACGAGATAATACAATAATATTTTTATGAATCTGTGATAAACCACGATATCATCGACTAAGCTTTAAACTATGAGCCAAGACTGGTGATTCATACAACAGCTATGGGTATAATAATAATTATTGGAAATTTTTATTATGCTATTAAAACTCTGTCAACGTTTTAACACTAATATTGTTTAATTTTGAGATTTAAGGGTCGTAAATAGATTTTCTTTTGCATATTCTAGATCCCGTTGAATTAATATTAATAAAAACTATAAAAAGTCACTACATGGAACACGTAGCAAAAGATGGATTTAAAAACTAAAGCTACAGAAGCGTATATACATTATTATAGAAAACTGTTTGACTTACTTTGTTTTAGCGTACGTCACGGTGGTAGTCGAATCGTAAGAAAGCGGAGTGACAGTGATGGCGTCCTCAGCATGCGTCGTCTGGTAACGGTTGCGGTAAGGTCGCGGTCTGGCGGTATCCGCCGTATCTGTCGTGACAGCGGTCGCAGTAACAGTCGCGGTAGTACGGTCGTCGGGGTCGCCGTCAACCGTGGTCGTAACGAGACGGTCGGTGGTGGCGACGTCGTTTTCATCCTCGACGGTCGTGGAGGTGACGGTAGTAGAAGTAGTAGTAGTAGTAGTAGTAATAGTAGTTGGATTGGTTGTAGTGGGCACGGCCGCCGTAGTGGTAGTGCCAGTAGTGAGTTCGTCCACGGGGTCCATCGTTTGGTTGTCCACATCACTGACACTGACGCCACCCAACGGTATGTTCAATTGGAACGGTCCAGGGCTGTCGGTCTTCTGAGATGGCGGTTCTGTAGTCGTGGTTGTGGCCGGCTGATATGCAGAGGCGCCCGGCAACATCGGGAATCCTCCGCCGTTTGCTCCGGCGCCGTACATAGAGTTCAGCTGCTTGATCAAAAAGTCCCATTGGGCCGCCTGGTTGATCTTGACCACCTTGACGCATCGTCCCATGCTGTCGGGCCGATAACCGTCCGAACACTTGTTGAACGACGGCGCGACGAACACCGACTTAGGCGTGATCCGCCGACCAGCCACGCTACCACCACTGACGCCACCGCCAGTGGTGCCCACGCCGCCGGTGGCCAGCAGTTCGTCCCTAGACGGTGGCACTAGCTGTTCCTCGATGATGACCCAGCTGCGGACGAACTCGTCCTCGCCTTTCTCGAGGTCCGCGGACGCCCAGCGGGACAGCAACAGCAACAGCAGAGCGCTCAGACGCAACGATCCGGTCATGCCTCCTAACCTAACCGACCGGGAGTCGTCTCTGCAATTCCTCCATATAACCACGGATGCCTGTGGACATAAAAATATTTGTATTTTACATTTTTGATATTAGTTAAAGGTATATAATTAGGTAAAGGAACACTATATAAAATTATAATACAATTAATACCGTTGATATAATATCACAGTGGTATTTAGAACCCACTAATATGCGCGCTGTGTGCGCAAGTTGTTTGGGTAAATTAACATTACGAAAATCTAAAAGAACTTGATTGATTAAACCTGCATGCAGAGATAAGTCTAATACGTTTTAGAAATAAATAAAAAATGAACACTTATACGATTACTAAAATAAAATCAGATAAAAATTATAAACTTCCTAAATAGCGAATATTTGTAAAAAAACTTAAAAATAATTCACTCAAAATCCAATTTTAAGTAACTTCGATAAATTTCATTCATTGAATTTTGCGCCGAATGTCAAAAAAAAAAAATACGATAAATATAATTGACGTCATACTCATCGAATAAATTGTTTTGTGTCGTGGACGAAGCGCGTAAAATTTATTGGTTCACATAGATAATATTACATAATAATTGCACATTATGTGCGCTGTTAAAAATATAAGATTTCATTTTCGTTTTATTGAATAAAATATGTTCTACTATAATAACTGAAGCGAATAATTGTTGTTTTTAAAACTTTATACGGAATAATAGTATAATAATTATAATTTAACTAAAAACACTCGAGTGATAACGATACAATTATTATCTAATGGACCGAATGAGTCTTACATTTTTATATAGCGAATGCATAATATAATGAGAACATTGAGAATCAATAACTAGGTTCGACGAAGTATAATAAAAAAAAACACCAGAAAGTAATTATCTATTTCTTTTATTCCTCGTTTTCTACGCTGTTTATTATATTGTAACAATATCACTATATACGATAAAACATGTAGTGATGTAATATATCATTCTGTTTGCAGAGAACTCAACGAGCCCCCGAAACATAATTTTACGGTCAAAACGATTATTGTTTTATTATTATCATCGAACAACCGCCGGCGAGCGGTGTTGTTGACACGATTTCTCGTAGGTACATCGTCTGCAAGGGGAAATTTAGGGGAAAAAATATAAAAATCAACTAAAATAGAAGGATACCGGAAGGTTAAGCAAGCACAGCCACTGGGTGCAATATATATCAGGTATATATTATAATGTATACAATATAACACATTATAGCTTTTCAAGGACATGTTTTCTTATCTCGTGGACGCATACATTCTTATATATAATATAAATAAATAAACACTAGTATTAATATGATACGGACTTGTATATTGTTTAACACGCCCTTAAAACACGTTTATAACGAGAACTGTATAATACGTTAACATCGAAAAAGGTTATTTGGTTGTGCATATTATATATTCACAAACATCTATCGTAGGAATCACCTACCCAGGTTATACTACACCTTTAATATGGCGGCTATACGACGCGCGTTATTATATGTTATTTCACAAGATCGGAATTTGACATGGAATTTACACCAATACGATCGTAATTTCGTGCGCAAACCCTTCAAAAGTCCGCCAATAAGCCAACACCACACAAACTTTTATTCTTGACGTATTTAAAATTAAATTTACGCATTCATTTTGTTCGATGTTAATATATTAAAAAAACGAAATGACATGTAAATAGTTACCCGTATAAAAACACCACTCAACTGTAATTATCGACTTATACCTAAATACAAATTATTATTTATATTCAAATATATCTCTAAGTTATCTATTATACCGAAATTATTTTCACACTTAATTTCCTCAAAATTATCAAACTACTGTTCTTCCTTACTATCAAATCATCAATATGGATTTACTCCCAAGCGATCTTCTTGTAATAATTTAGGTGTGGTAAAAAACATAATCCTTAATTCTTTTGAATTAAATGCACAAACTGATATTATTTATACCGATTTTTCTAAGGTATTTGACCAGGTAAATCATGTAATTCTTATTAGAAAGTTACAAATATTTGGTTTTTCAGGTTCTCTACTAAATTGGTTTCAATCATTCCTATCCGAACGTCAGCAAATCGTTAAATATCTAAATTTTACCTCTACACAGTTTAATATACCTCCCGGTGTTCCTCAAGGTGACCACTTGTCAACTTTTTTTTTAAATATATATTTTATAAATGATCTTTCTAATTTTATCACTAATTCTAATATCTTTCTATTTGCCGATGATGCAAAATTAATAAAAATTATTAAATCAGAAGAAGACGCTATTAATTTGCAATTAGACATTAATAACCTTATTTTGTGGTGTAATGAAAATAATCTATTTTTAAATATACAAAAATGTAAATTTACGAAATTTCACCTAATCAAAAATCCCGTTAACTCTCAATACTCAATTTCTGGTACAAATGTCGAGCTTGTTAATCAATTTAAAGATTTGGGTATAATTTTTGATCGTAAATTAAATTTTTCTCTTCATACTGAAATGATTAAAAATAAAGCTTTTTGTAACTTAGAGTTTATTAAACGTACTTGTGCTGCATTTTCAGATCCTATTCCCTTAAAAATCCTCTACTTCTCTCTTGTCCGTTCTAATCTAGAGTACTGCACCCTCATATGGATAAATAGTACGTCGAAACAAGCTCTTACACTGGAATCTGTCCAAAATAATTTTTTACGTCTTATCTCTTTTAAATTTTCTTAATATTTCTCTACTCTCTGACCGTCGTACACTTTTACTCTCTAAATTTTTACAAAAACTAATATTAGGTTCAATAGATTGTCCTGAAATTCTCTCTTTAATCCGTTTTAAAATTAATCACCATAATTCTAGAGATCCAAAACCCTTTTATCCACTTTTTTCAACAAAAAATTATAGCTTGAACGCTCCCGCTAACCTTCTTATGACTGCAGTAATACTTTTGTTTTTGATTATATTTGAATAATAATTTTTATATTTGATTTATATTCTATATCTACTTTAGCATTATTATTTTATTCATTCTCTAATTTTAAGTATAAACTATAATTATGTTTTACGTATTAATGTGTTCTTTCACACACAATGTTAATATCAATATTATTATGTTTTAGGACTCACGTCCGTTTATATTAAATAAATAAATAAATATAATGTATAATATATTTTATTATATATCCCTAAATCTATAGTAAAATATTACATGATGGTAGTGTCATATTATAAGGTAGGTACAACATTTGTACCACATATACATTTTCTATAGAAAAATATAAAAATTCCTATCATTTGTGTTTACATTAGTTAATGTATCTTAAAAATAATATTTTTAGTAATTTTTACAACTTTAATTTCAAAAATGTATTTACTTATAGCATTCTTATACTTGATTTAGCAGACTTGGTAATTGGTATAGTTTCGGGGATCTAAGTGCTAATTTATGATCCCTCCCTATTTACACCAATTTAAACACCAATATTTGCATAACTTATAGTGATGTACTATAGATATGTAAAAATAAGGCATCTTTTCTGATAAATATCAGCTGCCAGCCGGTTAGTCGTATATTTATAATATTGAAAACGGATACCTTTAACTATTGTTTTAATTATATATAGGTATACTGTTTGTCATTATTTCATTTACAACGCATAAGGGGGAAAAAATGTCAATCGAAACCCGGTCCCAAGTCTGTACGTTTCTTCTATACAATGTGTATACTTAAGATTAAATCTCACCTCTTGCAGCACTATAAATCACGTTTAATCCGGACAGTGGAGCGAAAAACTCACTGAACGCTACCGTGCACATACGCACACACAACACGATTTTCACACTCTCATTAAACTATTAAATATATACTTAATAGGTATAATACGTAATATAATATTTTTCCGTTTAATCTGCTATCATACGTTAAAATCTGGTTTCATTGTATTAAAACTATTATATTGTCATCGTGATAGGTAAGCGTAGGTGCGTCTATGATAAAAATAATAACTGCTAGTGTACCACAAACGTAAAAAAAAAAACATTAGTACGCGCAAATTATATTTTTTTATTATTACAGCCGACACAATTGGGGTAACGTGTAAAAAAATAGAGTGAGAACAGCGAGAACAACTTCACAGTACTTATATTTTTTTTCTCCAAAGAAAAACAATCAGTCGGAAAACTTATTGCATAGGACTAGGAAAAAATCGTCTCCAACAACAGCGATAACAACGACGGCCGGATAACATTTGACCATACCCGGAATCACTCATACGTCAATCAATAGCAATCGCCTACGTCGTTATTTATGTAACATGCATAACAATACAAATTAAGTGTATACTGTGTTGCATATAGCCATGTAGTAGATCCATTTAAAAATAATAAGATGAACTGTATCGATATCACACCTTACGCAATCAATTTTTATTTTTACTTCTTATACAATTTGAGTTGTGAGTATGTGACCAACATAATAATTAATCATAATATACGAGTATATTATTATGATGTTTTGGTAGGCAGGCAAAAATATGTCAGCAACTTTAATTTTTACAAACGTATCATTCGGGTGTCTTTAGACGTCTTTCTTTCGAAACGTCCAAACTCTCGAGTCTCGATGCTTATAGTTTAAGAGGACGTTTATAGAAGTGAATTTATACCTACTATTATTAAACTTTAACTTTAGAATATTATCTGTTTAAACGATAATCTTTTACAATTTGAATTTTTAAACAATTTATGAGCTTATAATACATAACTCATTTAAAAATTTAAATATTGTAATGTACCTAAGTGTCTTAAGTCCTAAATAAGCATGTAATTGAAAATAATAACTTGGTTTGTAACATTTTTTTTAAAACTTTATGTACAGGATCAACTTTGTTCTGTGCGATTTTTTTGAGTTTTTTTTATGAAAGGACGCTGATTTCAAAATAACGTGAAATAATGGTATAGTGGAATAAAATCAATTGAATCTAACAATAAATCAGTTATTGTTATAGATTTTATAATAATTTAACCATCAAAAAAAGCCTCGGTAGAGTATAATAGATAAACACTTCCTAAGTAATTTTTATAATAGGTCACGGTTTTCTGATTTCATCGGTTCGTATATAAAATTAAAAATGAAAAAAAAAACAGCGATTTCGCTGTACAGTTCATAGGTACCCACGTATGTTTGACAGCGACAAGCCGACAACATAATACGTTTGGCTGACATCCTCCCAATAATAATCAAAACACGCGATCCATCGGCGGTCACGCGCGTCTCGGCCCAGCGTTGAAGTAATAATAATTAATAAATGATAAATAATAAATAATAATAGTGCACGCCCGGGTCGTCGTCGTGTGGACGAATACGAATCGGAAAGAAAGAAATACCCATTGCTCATACATGTTACTGTGACTCGCGTCCGGGTGTTATGTCAACGGACTGCACACCGCACGACTTATGCTTTAGGGTTCGTATCCAACCGCCGCCCAAGTTCACACAATATTATATCATGACAACCGTAAAAATAATACGCGATAGTGATAATAAACTACAATAATATGTAGCGAAATGGCCATGAGAATTCCGCGTCCGCCGCCGTCATTTCCATAATAATATTACGCAAGTCTAAATATGTCCTTTTGAATTTCTCTCTCTAGATCCGTCTCTCCCATCTGTCCGAGAAAGAACCCATCATTATTCGATACGGATACACCCGGATCTATAAATACAAGTACAGAATATTTTTTTCTATTATTCTTATTAGTTTTTTTTTTAGATTTGAAAGTAAATTCGATTTCCGATTGTTTATATAATTTAATAATTATCTAAGTAAAGTATTAACCTACCTATGGCGAGCTGAGTGGCGCGCCAAAAATGTACACGATCTCCCCACTTACTACGGCATTCAATTCCACTCATATAGACTTTAAATGCCCATAGATAATCAACTGTTAATAGAACGAAGGTTATGTGAGGTTTATTCATCAAAGTTCTCAGAAAAGTATTCTACTTTTCGAATATGAATTTCAAAAAAATAGTCTTGATAGTCTATAAGTCGTATAATAGAAAGCTAAAATTATATCATTAAATAACTAATATTTACCACCCCGGTCGGATGATAAAATACAAATCACCCTATGTATCTAATAAATAAACAAGCACGAAAGGTCAAGTTAATAAAGCCCAATTATGATATCACAGGTAGTTTTCAACAGTTCGACACGATGATGATTAGTTAAAACTATAAGTCTTCAATTTCACTACGTTGACTGTTCCTATTTTTTGATAGATATCTAATTTATACTGCAGGTTTACGTACTTTACAAAAAAAATTGTTTTAGAATCCTAAGAAGTAATTCCTCATTTTGGGCTTATTCGTTTTGTGAACTTTCATCTCCTGAGCTCATCTTTAGATAAATCGCTTATTACTATTGTCCGCTGTACACAGGTTACATTAATAAGTTTATCCAAAATAATAGATAAACTGTGATAATATTAGTAGTACAAATCTTTTATATAAATATACTCTCACTACCCAAAGATATTTCGATAATAATAATTATATATAAGCTTTAATATTATAATAAAATAAGGTAAAGAAAGTCTACGTTCCAAGCCTAATAATAATTATAAAGTGCTTGATTGTAACATCCTATAGCAACGCTAGCCCCTATTTTTGTATTACTATAAAAGATTAAATAAATAAAATAAAAAAACCACCCATGCACACCTAGTGTAATGTAATATATAATATATATTTATGTAATATATTACATACAAATACTTGTACTATCTCTAATAATATATTTAAAGAAAAGTACTTCTACAGATAAAGTGTAGGTATATATGTGTGTATAAGTACTGCCGATCAATTATTAATTTATAACGATCTCGCGCTCGACATATTTGGCTCAATGACCCTCCTCTTTTTCCGTCGCACTAATAATATCATTAAAGCGATTTTTAGAGAGACTGTCTATATGCATGTGTATATAGATGCATGTAAACGCACACGCAACGATGGACACGAAACAGTAGGTGCGAAGGTCTTACGCCGCGAGCACGATATTATTATAATATTTTTATTTATTATTATTATTAGTATTATACATGCACAGAGGCACCACCTTTCGCCCGTCAATAACAATATTTTATACACATACGTTGCAGCTGCGGCATTGTGTGTCGCGTTGACGAGTTTTTGGCACAAATTTTCACTGTTTTCTCAAGGTTAGGTCTTTTGGGACCGTATGTTTTTAAGGTTATCGTTTCGACCGTTGTGTCTATTATACGCAAACTTGAAACTATATCATTTCAGTAATTTATTTCGAAAGCCCGTTATATATACATATATGTATTCGTGCATATTATATTATATAAAAGCACTCGTGGAGGTTCACGATAAAACATTTTGCAATTGTTTCCGAGTAGATTATTAGATTATCATGGGAAATAAGAAAAAATTCTAACGGATGGCAAATCGAGTAAAAATATAAAATACATTTAGCATATTAAGTACCTACTATTTACAACACACTATATATACGAGTACACAAAAATGAATAGAAACGTTATTACCGATAAAGTCGTTGTACAGCATAAAAGTGAACGTTTTTCACAGTTATAATTCGTAATTATTATGATAAAAATGTTCAAATACGTATATATAATAATAATGTAGGTATATACTTATCCCGAATTTGACATTCGTTCAATAAATAATTGGCGTGAAAAATTACTGGATGTGATGATGGAATTACTATTTAGTATTTATTATTATAATACACGTTATTTCTTTATTGTTTTTTTTTTTAGCTAAAAAGCAAAAAACTTAAAATGTCGACATGTCTCCATAGAAATAGTACTGATGATATCCGCCACGATATAACTATATACTAGATATGATAAAAACGTTAAAAATTAAATACAACCCTAAACTATATAATTATCAATTAAATTTCGTCACACGAAAGTATACAGAGGAATAATTTTTATTTAGAATAAATAAATAAAAACTGTTAAAAATTAATAGTATATCAATTTAACTGGATCAGGCAAAACACGGGTGACAGTTTAGATACCGTGGATGGTTAATTATCAGTCAGCGGCATTCGAATTTCAACGCGTCATTTAAAATGAGTTTCTAGAATTTGAATAAATATAATGATTAAACTCAAGTTTAAAAAGTTGATTAATATTTAGAATTTTTATCACAAGAACCGCAAACGTTCGTTAATATAAATTGGTATGCAAGAAGTACAAAATTAATTTACATAATTAACAATAATAATATGATGATTGTTTTTAAAAATAAACCGTAAATTCACACCAAAAGTTGCTATTATTGTTTATTATGTGCAATATGCTACACTTTGTTTTTACCAATTGATGATGATTCTCTCGGGAGTTCACGGTATACCCACCCACAGACTCACCACCCCATATAAATCTTATGCGTACACACAATAACAATATTTTATACAACAAATACATCATACAATACCTACCTACTCGTTGGTGGTCGTACACCTTTCGCAGGAATTCAGTTTCTTCAATATACGTTTATAATAATGTTTTGTTATTGTTATATTGCTGTTTATGAAACACAAACGTATTTCAAAAACACCGCATTTCCGTCTATCCCGTATAAAATGCACCAGATGACGCATACGTGAGCCGACTATGTTGACATAATGTATTAGGTACATTTTTGTTTCGTGTACTGTGGCGTGTGTATTGTGCATTTTATTTTCTATTCTTTATTTTCCGTTTTTGACATAATAATACCAATTTTTCGGACAGAAATTCAAGACGAACAACCCTCGTCATCGTGCCCTTAAAAATTATACCGTTTATACGTCATACGCGCCAACGAGATTTTATCACGACGATCAGCACACTCGATTTCGAGCCAAATAATACATTATACGTTGTACATACAATGTCCGAGCACCAATATTATATAAGTATAATAATTACGATTGAGAATTATATAATGACCCAAAACCAAACTAAAAAGTATCAACTAAATATGACCATTTAAGAAAACTTAAACAAAACGTTTTTCTATTTTTGAAATGTTTAGCATTATGTAAGCTATAAAAATATTCAAAACCCTATAATAGACTTAATTAAATTGTATGTTCGTTATTATTATACCTCGAAATACGTTTTAGTATATACAGTATACGCTATATTGTTATACTATAGTCTATATTCCAGCAATTTTTTAAATCAACCAATTTAAAAACATATTATAAACATCTAATTGTTATATATATTATATAAAATGATAATTGTTTAGAGTTAGGTACCTATTTTCGACATTTTATGGTGGAAATACACATACGTCAACATGTCTTATAATATATTACGAGCAAAGTAAAAAATCGAACATTGTGCACAGTCAAAGTAAGGAAAAATATATCTATTTAGAATTTTACATACATTTTCTTTAAATTCCCACCAAACCCGTAACATATTATGCACAAATATAATAAGTAGGTATATAGGTACACGTTCAAACCTATATTTCAACGGTGTGAAAATGATGAGTATATAATATTATATTTGTCAGTCGGAAGAACGTCACACGATACATGACGATCGGAGAAGAAAACAATTCTTTACCAATTTAAACGTATATATATGTTACGGTGGCAATCAAAAAATAAGAAACAATAATGGCGCGATACGAATTAATCGTGATAAGATCATGGTTCAAACCAAACAAATAGTTGCAGAATACGGATAACTATATAAATTATATGTATGATATTTTTTCGGCGGCTAAGAATACTAAGAATATCCATCACCCCAAATAAACGGTAAAAATTAATAATGGTGATAATAATAAAAACTGTAGTTTAAATGAATAAGCAACATATTTTATATTATATTATTAAAAATACATTTGTATATTTTCTTTATTTCAGGGCGATATAAGCAGGATACGGCAGCTGGAAGTATGATGGGCAGCTGGGACGAATGAAAAAAAACAGATGCTAATTTGAGCGATCCGATTACGGTTAAATTATTGCCGAACACTATTTATACATTCATGTACATTACATAAATACATTGTATAAGTGCATGTGTGAGTGTTAAGTATACGCAATCATGATATTTCGCGTGTTTCTGTTTATTTGTTTGTAATTTTCGTATTATTCTGAGTTGATGACCTTCAAATAATATACGTTTTATAAATGTATAACCCCGGTCATTTGCGAGTATTCGATCGAAAACAGAAAAACCGACGGGACACGAGCAATGTGTAACGAAAACGACAATATTGAATTTATTCGCACAGACTATTCAAGTCCATGTACCTATCTACCTATAATAACGACAATAAGGTAAATCTGTAATAATAAACTGCAGATATGCGATAATTTATCCTCAGACTCTAGGATATTGTTGTAATATATTATTCACAAAAAACGCGTAAATATAGTCACGAAGGAAGGGAGAAGAGACAAGTTCTAGTATGTTAATTTTTCGGGACATTTCAGCTAATATGGGTTTACTACTATTAATATACGACAATCAAACTGCAGAACTTGCAGCCTATATGGCCGATCTAATAATCTCTATACCTATAAGCCTTAGGCCGGCTAGTTGACGATAATTTATAACATTTCATACACAATTAAATACATCATCCGATTATCGTGCCTAATATTTGTATACATATATATATATATAATATACTACGTTTTTACAGACCGTGTTCGAGTCTTGCTTGTTTTACCGTATTCAAAACACGTGTAAAACGGATCGTTGACATTTGCATACGAAATTACAAAAGACGACGTTATAGCAAAGTTCACACCGCGTCACCGCCAACACAAGCCCCTACAATTATAATATATATATATATATGTGTAATGTGTATAGACTACATAAATTGCATAGATCACTCCCTCTATATTAATATAATAAATGTGGCCGTGAAACGGGTTCGACGTGCTAAATTTTATTGAACGATCTTATAACTATATATGTACTATTACCTATTAACTACATACGTATGCACGTACATAATTTATTATTAAATATATATTATATATGTTATATGATTACAAGACTAATTAATTATTTTGGAGCTGCTACAAATATAGTATGCCAAATCTACCTGCTATATAGTTATGTACTTTAAAACTATAAAACGTGTTCGTCATATAAACTTTAAGAAATATAATTAAACTCGTATGACGTTTAATATAAATATATATCTAATTCACTCATTTTGAAAAATGTATATTGTACATACTGTAAAAACTTTTTTTAAACAAAATCAAAGTCTAAAAACTGCATCACACATTCATCACAGGTTATTAGGATATAATATGTAAGTATCTATACTTAAAGTAGGTAGGTATGTATAGATATATTATATCTAATATTATTTATGACTTACCTAACAACAAATATGTGCAAAAATTTTTATTTTGAACATGAGAATCTAGGATTGTTATATATATAGTTTGCCTATTCGTATATATTTTATTCGTCATGACTAATGTTTCCATTAATACATTTTTGTCCGCGAATTCTTATTCGCCTTGAACTGCCTTGAACAGTTGAATACAGTTCATATATTATCTCATTTTAAAGTATTTTGTAAGTTCACACGAATCATTATCTTAAACTATTTTTATTAAATTATATACATTTTTGTTTTTTATACAAATATAGTATCTACCTAAATACACAAATAATAAAGATATTCTGATATCTGGTTAAATTGTTGTGTTCATAAATTACAATTACACTTATGATGATTGATTTAAATGTGTTTATGTTATAATATTAATTTGTTGGTTTTGATATATATTATATATATATGACTGAACTTAATTATATTATATTGAAATTTAAGCTGAAAATCAAATATATAAAGTATAAATAAAAAGTTGTATACACAATATATGGTTTTTCCTTAGACGTATTTCACTAAAGACCTTTGTGAGTTTAAGCTATTGTTAAAACATTTTTAACCGCAATTTCGTATTGTTACACAAAACAATTTTGACAAACAGTCAATTTATTTGCAGATATTACAATTCGAGAAAAATACGTGAAAAATAGTTTTAATTTTTTAACCAAACATATAATAAATATACGCATACAAGACCTAATAAACCTACCTATACGTAAACAGTAGGTATCAAATAACAATGAGTTAAAAACTAAAATTATAGAAAATTTTATTTATTACATTGCAGTATTAATGAGATGAACGCACTTTAAAAACGAATGTTAGAATTAATTAAATATAAAAAAATTATTCGATTATAATGATTATAATTTATAACTGATTAAAATTTGTATTCTGTTATAATTAGTATAACTAATTATAATTTGCATTAATTTTCAAATTTTTAATTTTTAAATTAATACTTTGATGAAAAAATATCATTGTTACACTTAATAATATTATATTGCAAGTATTTGCTGTTATATTGTTTCCTGATAAATGTATTAGGGCAGAGCTATACACAACGTTTTCTGTCATCATAATACATAGTACTTACCTCTAACCCATCCTAATTTAACACGATATAAAATTAGGAGTTTGTATTTATATTATTTCGGCCTTCGTCTGCAGAAATGCGGGTTTACCAGCGTTTTTTTCTGCGGATAAAAACATTATAATGTGTATAGCTGCATCCGTTATTGAGTATTGCTACTCTATCCAGTAAAAAACAATGAATTTTGAATTCGACAGAAAATGCCGTGCAATACACGGTGAAAAACACTGTTACTCTGGTCCTAAATTTGTAAATCGTAATATTTTTAGCATAGCTGTATGTTTAAGTTCTGTCTATTCATTACTTCATTAGTCATAATGCATTGACATAATAATATAATAAAGTATTACGTACAATAGCAATATTATTTGGATTTTACTTACAATTTTCACAATGAAGTATTATGGATTTCTGTCAATATTATCTGGTGTCTCTCCCATCCTCAATCTAAATGCGTCACGGTTGAATCGAAAACTACTAGAAAATACTACCGTACATTCAGCTAAATTCACAAATGATGGTGAAAAAAATTGCGCGGGTGGGCCGGACAAGACAACGGTCGGCGATCAAATACACGACGTCGGTGGCCGAGGAAATGCGCGGGAAAAACTATACACGCATATAAGCAGTTATAGAGCCCATGGTCTTCTAGATTACCGGTCGAACAGGTGAGAAAAAAAGAAGTATTATACGTATTTATACCCGAAACCTACGGCGATGAGGCTACACGTCGCGCGTTGCGCAATAAATATGATATAATAGTATCAGGATGACACCGCGGTGTTCGCATTGTGTTAGAGCGTGAAAAGGATAATAAATAATAATCAGTGGTGTAGTGGAGGGTATACGCGGGTATACGGCGTATACCCAAAACGCTCAAATTCTTAAATGCGTATAGGAAAGAAAATAAAACAAATACGCGGGTATACGGTCGTAGCCTTTTGAATGATAACCATATTACCACAATTTATTATTAATATACATATGATTTGAACATTTCTGATTTTTTTCAAAATCATAGACTATAAACATTGAATACTACGTAAACATAATTATTAGATTTATATTTTATAATATATAAAATATATATTTTATTAAATTAGACAGGTAGTAGATACTAGGTAATATAGATACTGATAAGTGATAATACATGTTTGTCATTTATTACATTTAATTTAATAAAACAAAAATATTTTAAAATTAAATTAATATTATGAATTGTGACGACGGCAATATGGTATATATAAGACACGGGGAAAATGAAATACTACAACAATGGGCCGTAGATTTTTATTCAATACATCTGTACTAGTACAAGGAATGAGAAACTTAATTCATAATAATACAATGAATGAAGAAATACAGGAATTAAATATACTAATGTGAACGGGGATTTAGTTTAATGTTCAGATCTAAATTGACAATAAGAAATATAACAAATCTTATGTTTATTAATATAAATGGGCTACCTCTTAGTATAGGGAACCCAACCAAATATGTTGGAAGCTAGCTGTTGCAGCACAGATCAGCCGATGATAATCTTCAAGGAAAGTGGAGCCATTAGAAAAACAAAGTGGATAATTTTATAAATTATAAATAATAAATAAGTACATTTTCTATAATGGAATTATATATTATGTATTTAAATATATTTATAATTGATAAATTTAAGTTAATTAGTATTATACGAGGGGTGTGGGGGCAGAGCCCCCACGTATTACATATTTCTCATTTTAGGTGTATACCCAAAAAAATATTTACGACTACACCACTGATAATAATATGTGAACTGCGTCAGTTGAGATGCGTTTCAGGATCCTATAACCCCGCCGGGTTCGAGATCCGCACTGCGAAGCATTACACGTTATTGCGTTAAGCGTATAGGTATATTATCCACATTTTGCGAGGCAAATATATACGCACGAGTATTATATTATGTAATCGTGATGCGTGCAAAATCATTTTGATATAGTATTATATATAATATTATTTTATTATTTACACATTGCTTATAAAACAGTATATCTAATATCCGAGCCTGCATGCAACCTCTCATCGTCGATTTACGATATGAAGTATCGTATTTTCACCGTGATTCTAGATCCTTATAGATCTGTAATAAGGGAGCATACCTAATACATTTAATCTTGATTGATTGTATGTATATATTTATAGATAAACCAATATGCGATTTCAGTTTTATCAAAATAGACACTTTTTTACGACCTACTTGGTTTTTCTCAAAAAAAATAATGATAAGGAATTCCAATATCATGGTTGATAAGATGAAAATCACAAAAAATTAATGAACAAGTTATCTTCTATATTTATTTTATCTATACAGATGACTAGCGTCCGTAACAAGTGTTATAATAATAATATATCGTATAGAGACAGCTAAAGTTCCTCTAAATCCAAAGTGCGAGTAAAACAAAAATAATACACCTGCGTTTTAAAGAACACAATACCAAGATAAAGTTTTTAAGAATGACTAAAAAGTAAAAATGATTGATATAAATTTAAACAAACAAATATAATATATTACTATAGGTACATTGTAATAATAATAATAATATTAAAGAAAATAGTTATCAAAACATTGATATTATTATCCAACAATTTCATCATAATATTTTAAATTATGAATACTGAATGATTTATAAATATTATGTAATATAGCAGATAACTCTACAAGTAATCGTAATAAATAATAATTTTATTATTAATTAACAGTTCTTTTTATTACAATTTAAATTTTTTTTTTGCGTTCCATTTTAATTTTAATTTTTATAAAAATAAAATAATAATTTATTGCATTATTAAAACTAACTAAATTTAATTTAAACTTGCTAGTTATTAACTTATTGCTACTCAACCTTACAGTACATTATATTAATAGCATAATAGAAATAATTTGGACCTTATATGATATTTAAATAATTTATGATAAAGTTGTATTCGAATCACTCTTAACGTTTTGGGTCGGAATAGCGAGAAATATTTCGTTACCGATTATTAATGAGAAATCCAGTGCTTAATTCAAGAATAAACAGCAGCGACGAATGAACTATAATAATAGAACGCATATAATTTAAAATGTATAGTATCTAATCGAAATTATTCTTTGATGTGACGTGTTGCTTCGTTTTATCTGCATAGGTGAAATATATATATCTCATGTACCTATGCCCAAAGACTATATACTAATACTACGAAATACGATTGGCGTCAAACCAAATTACCGAATTAGGTAGTAATATTTATGTACGAATCTACTGCCATATTATGCGTTAACGTGCCAGTGATGACAACGAGTTCGCGGTCGGCAACAGTATACAGACGTTTTAAATATGAGGACCGGTCTAGAAAATGGTGGAAAAGGACGCCGCGTGCTCGTCGACGAACCAGAGCATGACGGCCGGTCGTCGTCATAAAACGCTCCATCGAGTTTAGAAACGACGACGACGACGAGTGGCAACCGCCGACCTAACTATACATAATATAATAAGTCTCCGACCACGATCCTTCTTCCTTTATTTTTTCCAGCTTTGTTGCCGCGGGTTATCGTCAAGGGCAAGTTCGCATTTCTTCTCCACGACCTCTCGCCAGCCGGTGATACGAAGCACGAATATTTTTACTATCATTAATATTTTACGACATAGTATTATTACGTTATTGTTCTGTGTATCTTGTATCTGTGTCACTTCCGACGAAATGATGCGATGGTTAGAACCTGCTGTTAATGCATCAAACGCTATTTTGTCCTCTCCTTTATTCTTTCCCAATAAAATCATCGATTTCGTTTTCGACGAAACAAAAAATAATACAATAATAATAGCGACGTTGCATACGTGCACCTGTCCTATACTGTCCGTTCTAAGGCGTACTCGACGAATTCTAAACAATCGAGAGTATTCAATATAATATTATTATTATTAATCCGTTTCTATTTTTTCGATTTATTTCTTTTATATTAATTTAAAGCCACCTACAAAAATCATATATTATATACCTTAACGTACATTTTTCAATTATCGACGTTTTACTATAATTAATATTATCATATTTATATTACCAATTATAATATAGAGTAAAAAATATTGAGTGTTACATGACAATGAATAAACGCATCATAGCCTATATAGACACATATTTTATATTACATTCAATGAGATATGCGCCTATTAATAATTAATGGTTTTAAATTGAAAATGAAATAACATATTTTTCAAAATGTACACAAAATTAATATTTATACGTAATTTTGAATAATCCAGAAAACTTTCGATAAACAAATTACACATAGAATATTAATTAATTATAGATAATCTAGTTCAATGAAAAATAAAAATGTTATAATTTAGTTATTGCCAATACCCTTAAGCAAAAACAAGGTTAGTAATTTAGGAACATGCACAATTGTTAGTGGTATAGAATTTCATTATTAAAACTAGAACAAACTATAAAACTTATTTTTATAAAAAAAATTCATCACATAAGCGTGTTTACGGGTCTTGCCTGTCTTGCACAGGCATGACCTGCGAAATTTGATCTAACTTACATTATAAATTGTGATGCATAATATAACCTTATTTTTTTCTCAGTTTCTGATTTTATTTTCATATAATTTTTTTAAATTTTCATTATATGGACTTGTAACGTTTATAAGACTACAAAAATTGATAATTCTAGTGCAGTAACTCCATCTTCCTGGATATGCCACTGTTGTGCATGACCTGCGAATAAGGCCTAGACTTAATTAGTCTAGACTAATTACTAAGTAATTTGTAATTAGTCTACTAAACTAGACTTAAGGCCTTAATAATTTTTATTAAATTTATCGTGACAAAAATTGACAGAATAAACACATAAAAAAAAATCATTCATCACAAATTCTTAAGTTTTAAAATTAATTTTAAGAAAATTAAATCATAATTTGATTATTAAAGCTCAAATATTGTCACTCTGTTTTTGTTTTATACAAGTACATTTTAAATTTATTCATGTTAAATATTCTTTAATTTATCAAATCAACTTCGTGGAAATTAGTTAGGTTTAATATTTGCTGTCTAAACATAGTGCATGTGTTTTATTAATGTATATATAAATGAATAATTATCAAAAGTATGAGTGGACAACTATTATTGTTTATTATCAATACGCATATATTGCGTTTATATCTTGTGAAATTTAATGTAAAAATTCAAAAAGTCATTAAGTATTCTATGATTTTAACGCTCGTGTAATAACTTAAAATAGTTCATGATTTAAAAATTTGTTTTATAGTCATGTAGCTATAATATGGCTATATTTAAATAAATTCTATATAAAAGCTAAAGATTAAATTGTATCTCGACAATTCAAAGAACATATTATAAAAATTTGACAAATATAACAGATATAAATCACAGCTCAACAACATCAAAAAATAAATGTAAAAACTATAGACTTACTATTTAGACTTAAAGTAGGTACATAGGTCGTTGGTGTACCTTATAATAATGTGATGTGTAGGTAAATATGCACGGACGACAGAGACTGTGAAGATCAACGGTGGAAGACGTCAACGTCTTCGAGGCCGATGTATATAACTGTCGTGGGTGCTCGTTTGTCAGGAATCTCAGGAGAATAATCCCAAACGTTGTCTCAGGACCCCAATTTTTTTTTAACAAATCAATTATCGAGTAGATTATGTAGGTAAACGGATTACATGATGTACAATACAATGTATAGGTATATAAAGTGATTAGTGACGATGATTCATCTTTGCGGCGGCCGTGCAACGATCGTTGGTGGACGGTAATAATAAAAAAAATAAAAATAATAATAAACAAGTTTGAAGTCAACGACACGCCCATCTACCCTTCTCTTCACTTTCTATCCTGCTCGAAAACCTCTTATGAATCACACCTGTTTGATCAACCCCCTAATAGCAATGTATCGAGATCCGCCACGCGCGATGAATCATCTTGTCAGCCGCAACAATGCGGCACTGCAAGACGACAACTCGAGCGCGGTCAACCGATTTAAAGATACGATCTACCACTATACTAATCACTATACACAAATGAATCATTCGGACGGGAACTGTTGTTTTCACGGGAAATAAACAAAATATATAGTTATCTGTATAGTAACGCATTGACGAATGATACCATGACCACACAGTGGAGTGACGATTGCAGGATTTATAGGTATTCTCCGACTGACGTATATAATAATCAATACAAAACCTGAAACTCTACAACGAAATTAAAATCCGAAGGCATTATATGAGTATCATTGTATAATACGCATATATATAATAGTAGGTCTTTAAATAATTGCGCATTATTCCACAGGGCGATTGTCAACTCTCCCAATGGTAGAGGGTTACCCGTTAGCGCCAAAATTTACCTGCGTATAAACATTTTACATTAACGACTTGGTTAATTCATATATTTAAAAGACATCGTCGTGGGCTATGATTATACTCAAAATATAAATAAAATAAAAATATATAAATTTAATTTTAATGATAATATCAATATGAACATACAGATTTCAAAAAATTTAAATTATCTATTGTTTATGATATGGTTATTTCTATAGTTTTATTATGACTGTTTTTACTAATTTTATTGTATTTATTGCAACTTTGAAATTGTATGTATACCTACTTTAGTTTGAAAATCTGGCTCACTAATTTATAATGTAGCAATAATATTTAAAACAACTGGGGAGAACTTACCACAGCCCATTCCGCAACCATAATATCAGATAGAGATAGGTATAATAAGTACATATTAATTAATGGTATATCTTGGAGATATGACAATTGTACATTAAAAATACTCATTTGAATGTGTCAGATCATTGTGAATTTGTGATATTGTAATATTTGTAATATTTGTATATTATCTTCAATGCGCGCTATAATAAATACATTTTGTAAAGAAATTATTATAAATTATAATTAATAATATGTCTGTCATTATTTTCGAAAAAAATATCTAATGTGATTCATAAGCTCATTATAACCAACGTGTTCTGCCCAAATTATATTCCATTGCGTAATTCGAAAAATAATAATTCTAAATATCTATAATACTTACATTTTTATTGATTAGGAGTTTAATTTTAAAAAAAAGTTTATTATAAACGAGATAGGTACCTATTACGGTTTAATACTGTTTGCTATATGAACATAAAGCCAGTATCTTCAATAAACGTTTATTGAAGATATTTTCTTTAACATCATTGGTTTATCATATTTATTTTTTAACTATTGTATTCAATTATTCAAGACTTACAAATATTACAATACTTCAATATTTTGCAATTATAATTCACAGGTCAAAAAGTCAAATATTAACAAAAGCGACATGGTTATACTATAAAACATGGTTAAAAACGACACATATACTATGTTTAAATTAATATAGATTATAATATGTGTTGAGACGGGTGAGTATTATAGACTATAACCCGTTTATCTACTCAAAGAACAATGACCTAGAGTTTAAATCTTCTAAATGTGTTATTTTTCGGTCGAAGCCTATATAACTACTTGACCTGATTCTTATTTCTATTTTGCGTGCACAAAACAAATAAGATGAGTCCTTCGAAAAGTAAAAAATTGTACCCAGAATAGAAGCCAAAAGACCTCGTCGCGTACACTGCACACACACAAACACCAATACAACAACATAACAACGACAACAACATAAAAGCCCATGGACGACGGATAATTAAATTAACGACATTGTGAACGCGCGCAAACATATTCTCTAGAAAATAATCCAGTAATGACCTAATGCATGCAGTTCGGAACCCAATGAACCCTCAAGATGAGAGAGAGAGATAGTTAAAGACTGGGAAGGTGAAAAGATAATAATAACTATACATCCTTTACGATGGCGTGCGCATCAAGTTATATGTATTATAATTGCATAACCTAAAAAAAATGTTAAGTACACCAGACTATCCTAATAATAATTGACGGCGTAATGAGACGCATTAGCTGCCGCCGATTCAAAATTACACATCACAGGTGGCGCATCTGCAGTCATTATAACGACGACGACCTTTACAATCGAACTCATTATTTGATCATGTACATTTATATTACTAGAAGCGATACTTACCCCCATCAGGACCAGATGAGGTCATCCACATTTAAGTTAAAAAGACGCCAGCCGCCCACACCCACATGTGTTATCTCCGTATTACAAACATACAACATACCACATTTTAAGTTCACAATATTTCATTTTATTTGATTATTTCTAAAATTAGAGTGAATTGATCTATTACATTATAAAATATAGAATTACGATTATTGAAATGCATTAATTTATATTTTAATTTTGAGAAAAGTTATGATCATTTCAAAACGTATAAACAATATAGGTATAGTTTTAAAACGCACATAACTTGTTTTGTAATTTAAATACCAATATAAGCCTGAAATAATAATCTTACCTCTAAAATTTTTAATAGTAACTACATTCACTTAAGCGAATCCACTCAAATTTAAAAATAAAAAAAATAGAGAGAATTATTTTGGACATAAAATTTGGTATATTGTACGTTTGTAAGACGGACATAAGACATTGCGGGCCCATGTCATTCCGAAATAACTCCTCTTATAATTGATGATCATTACGACAAAGTGAGGTATGATAAAAATAGGAACCGCCGAAAGAAAACAACTGTCCATCTGATCGAACACATCGAACACGCATATAAATCGACTTAATGCAATACACATTATGATTTACGAGTACTTAAAATAGCGTGACAAATACAAGAATAGACGTCATCGTCGAGTGTTTTCAAATTATGATTTCAAATCCGATAAGATCGCTGGACATCGATTAATTTACGAGTATTTACCGTGGAAAATCGCGTGAAATTTGTCGTCGGTAGCTGCTATGTTATATACATATTATATCGTTTGGATATTATTATTATTATGACAGCCGATCGATCGCGCCGAAGTATGATATTTATGACGAAAAGAAAACCACACACTCCTATAATATTTTTTTTTTGTTATATATCTCAATGAACTACAAAGTAATTATATTTCATATGAATAATATTCTTTAACATTCACGTATATACATTACACATCTCCTTTGAATTATATGTCGTATTCGATTAATGGAAGTTGCAGCCTAAGACTATATATGCCTAATATTATTATCAATAAATATAAAATTGTGTCATTATTGTAATGGTATTTTTTTCGCTTTATATATGATTACGCACTTCATTTATTCCTTTTACTATATTTTTAAACATTTATAAGGTAAAAACATCCTAATTTACGTTTTATTATTATGCATATAAGTACTTAGGTACTATATATCAAATTCAAAATTATTAAATAATTTAAATAAAAAAAAAATCTTTGAGATCCTGTATTTGATTTGAAAACAATAAAAATGCGCAAACGGATTTTTTTTACTATTTTCATTATCAAATATCAATATTATTTTAATTTAACAATTTTGAAAATAATTTAGAGATTATTCACAAGTACCATATTATGTTTTAATACAAACGTCTGATTGTTAAATATAAATGTATTATAAATTAATTTTATCAAAATTCAAAGCCTAAAATAAATTAAAACAGCCATTATTAACGTAATGATCTAAATATTGTTTGAATTCAGTATCAGCAATATGTTCCGTGTGTTCAGAAGTTTTACAAAACATCACCAAGCATTATGAAACTTTACTGTTTGCATTTGTTAATTTACCTCATTCCATTGGCTAAATCAGATAATAGTAGCATCCAAGATATACCACTAATATTAAATGGTCACTATATATTATGGCCGTCAATCTAGACAAAAAAAAATTCATTAATGAAAAACGGTGTATACCAAAAATATAATTTATACAAGATTTTAAGTGTGTTGGTCGAGTCTTTCTGGCCGCCCCTCGTTACAAGTAAGGCATTTCAGGTTTAGCACGCTCTAAAATACGACTTAACTTTGTCGTTATGTTTAATATAAAATTTATATAAATATATGCAATATGCATACGGAAAAGTATTGAACACACCGTTGTTACCATGTGTTTTTTGTTCAGTAAATTTGAAAAACCAAAATCGAATAGGTATATTATAATAATTTTTCATACGCAATTAAACGTGTTGATATCTCTTATGTATATTTTTTAAATTTAAATTATTTTTTTTTTATAACTTAATATGACTTAAGACGGGGAGTACCATTCACATTGAGTTGCACAGAATTTACACACAAAGAGAAGTGTTAAGTGTTACAATTATGTAAGTCCGTTTTGGACTTAAGACGTACTTATCGAGTCAAGACATTTTCTGGGGCCGGACCAAAGACCTACAGAAACGCATGAACTCCAAGTGAATAGTCAACATGGGTAAGGTAGAGGTAGGTTCGATAGATTTAAATATGTATATAATATATTAAATAATAAATATGCTATATTACTAAACTAGCTGTCCCCGTGCACTTTGTTGTCCGTACAAAATGCACCCGTGTTAAGTTTGGTTGCCTAATACTAACATTTAGCGTGAGGATAAATACTATTTTTGGTCGACGAATAGTCAATGTCCGACTTACATTCAAACGCAAGGCGAAAAAGTGATGCACGTGTCAATGCGAGATACACTTACAAACGCTGTTTGTTTTTATTTTCATTAACACGTGTGATTGCAGTCTAGTTTCTTAAATTTGAATTGTCCGACAATTAATTGTCTGCTGATCTATTTAACCGACGGTTAGAACTAATTATGAATTCAGAGTCTGTTGACCGATATTTCCTCCTCGTCCACGAAGACGTGGCAATGTTTTATAATGTCTAATCTATCTATGTACAAAATTTCATTTAAATCGGTTCAATAGTTTCGGAACCTATTCAATACAAACAAAAATCAATTTTTTTCCTCTTTATAATATTATTAGTATTAGTGTTAGTATAGATTAATATGTACGGCAATGTTTTTACGGTCAATATCAAATACGTATAACAATAACACGATTTCGAATGGGACGCTTTCAGACAAGAATCCGTGTAAAATGGTGTTTTTAGGCATGGGTTATGGGTCAGTTCTTTACTTCCAGATCGAGAACCAGAATCACTTGTACATCTGGGACACGAAGCAATGTTTTCTCGAAGAGAACTTCATGATTGTACCAAAGAGTAGAAACTGTCGACTGATAACAAACGTGGACGTGGATAGCAAAGACGTCCTGTAGGTTTTGGAAAGTAACACATAGGACTTTATCATCGACCACGTGGATTGTTACGTGCCCAGTATGATGTTGACGCCCGTATTCGAGAACCTTATCCCGGTTATAAACGACGTTGACAACACTTACAATTCACTACCACCTAAGTAAACACATCCACAACCATCCTAATTTTCCGATTATATTTTCGTTTGATTCTGATTTTGTCAAGGATTTCGATTTTTCTATACTTTAAGTTAACATATATATGTATAAATGTTACAATATTAAATAATGAATTGTTAAATCAAGTACATACTTATAATTTATTACATATAATATTTATGAACACGATTGTTTTTTTTATAAATTATTCATCATAGTAAATGTATAGATACTGCATATATACATTAAACAAGTACAGAACCAACTCGATGACAGTTATTTTTTACAAAAATAAATATATGTGGACAAGGCAACATTTGTAATTATATTTTTATACGAATAATCATAAAATATTATATCTATGATAATCGTCACTGACACGATATTAGTAATAATGATACTTGAACGCAACTTCCTTACCTACGATATATACTATATTCGTATATATATTGACTTTCTCCCATGTGCTTTATTCAGGCTAAATTGATTTCACTTATCACGGTGTCGTTATGTTTGGAACCGATAAAAGACTATATTTTTAACTCTTCCAATCGTTCGACAAGGCCGCTGCCGTTGTTGCCGTCTATCCGGGTACCTCCTACAGCAACTTAACAATAAGTATTTAGTTGCAGATGTTAATCGCGTAGAGTGCGAACAAAGGGAATTTGTTGATTGCCACTTCCGAAAGCGACGAGTCATTTAAAAAAAGTACGTAGTTATATGTGTATATAATATATATATTTAACTCATGCTCATCTCAGATAGGGAGAAGCGTCGTATTATGGTATGACAATATGCTTTATTAAACTCCCATCGTCAATTTTGTTGCGGCACGATGAGCTCAAAGTAGGTGAACTCAATATAAAGGTTCAATCGATCGAGTGTTTATACATTTAATACCGGAAATACGACGATTTTGATATCATTATTATAATTATGAAACCTATTTGATCGAAATAAAAAAATTTTTTATAAGTAAACTGCATTGAAAGAGAAAAAAATCAGTTATGGCAAGCCGTGACCTAGGTGTGCATAATTTTGTAATCCTTCGTAAACGGGACTACTATTATTCACTAGCTGTTGTTAAAAATAAAATATTGTATAAATCGTTATTATACTATCAAAAACATAATAATATATTAATATGTAGGTACTACACACACATACATAATATTATTATTGCAAATTATATAACATGGCGGAAAATATGAAAACTACAAAAAATTGTTCATAAAAGTCTTTCTTAAGATTCACTTTCACTGTCACTATACACATATATCGATTGTTTCGTCGCTATTATTATTAGTATCATTATTATTTTATGGACACTATTACATATACGTAAAGGAACCTGGTGTGTGGCGACAACAATGCCGCCGTTCGACAGACAAGAAAATATCTAACGTAACGCAATTTCGTGCAGTTTTTCATAATTTAGTTCTAACAATTTGTACCCTCTTCCACCTATATTCATAATAATACGTATAATAAGTTTTTATTATATATATGCAAGTATACAATAATAATAATAATAATTGTCACATCGTTTCCGGATCGATTTGCTAAACACCGACATTAGATTTTCTCTTTTAGAGCAACAAATTAATAATAATTTGCAAATCAGTTATAATAACATACAACAGATACTACGTGACATTAAAATAAACAATTCATAAAATAGTTTTAATAAAACATTTTAAGCACACGATACCAAAGCTGTTAATATATTATTATTTATTATAATATATAGGTATAAGATTAATTATTTTCTATGAGTTATTTCAAAAGATCCTTGAGCTCAAGTTCAAAAATAATTCATTTTCATAAAAATAAAAAACTGTGTTTACAATAAATGTTTGTAAAATGAAATACCATAATATTTTGTTCTACAAATTATTCAGTATTTTATCAAGGTTATACTAGTCATGGTACTTGTGCTAAATTATTTGTATTAAATTAAACTCCGAACAATAAATTAAAAATCAAACTGATCTCAAATGTCTATTGTTGAACAGATTATGGTAAAAAATTAAGTCAACGCGATTAAACTTTGATTTTGCACTACTAAACAAAATATACTCATTCGTGTTATGAACACAACAATATAATGTTCCAATTTTTTATGTTTAACTATATACATTATACAATTTAGTATTATAAGTAATCAAGTAACATAGATTACACTGGTTGATTTAATAAAATAAGAATAAAAAAATGTGTACTTAAAATACACAACTATTACTATTACAAAAAAATATATACTTCCCTAAAATAACAAGTATATTATAATTTGAAAAATATATTAACAAACAAATTCATATTAAGAACATAACTTATAAGAACACTTTAGATAATAGATTAAAATTAGAAAGTATACATTTGCAATTTCTAAAAATGTATATTATATGGTAAAAATATGACCTAATTTAATTCATGATTGATATCTAGGTAGATACTTAATTAAATCATATTATAAACCTTGCACTTACACAACAAGTTTTAAATTGATTCAATCACACATTCATTAACCAAACTCGGTATTTTAAATTATATTCTAAGACAAAATTATGCGTAAATAGATACAGGCCATACTGTACATCTAGCCTACTGTTCATATGAATGAGTGGCAGTTTTAAAAGATACATGAATATATTATAATACATAGGTACTAATTTTTTTCTTGATAGTAGATTTATTTTCGGTTAATTATTTGAAAAGGACTACCGTAAAATAGCAATATTTTTCAGAACAATAAAAAATCAATTAGTAAACTAAATGTGGTACATTATATAGAGGTCAACTGCCTTATTAGACGATTAAGATAAGAGTGTGCACTGTGCATTGAGTTGGTATTATTAAATGGAACCCGTATGTATTATACATGCGCAGTTGCTATATTATGCACTTGTTATAATATTTTATATTATTATTATTTATTTGCATTATAATATGCCATTGTACCTCAGTGCAAATCGACACAACTCAATACCTTTTTCTATAAATGATTCAAATGATTGAATAGCATTTTATTTTAATTTGTATATACCATAATTTTACAATAATATGAAAATATTACTTGAATATCAATATTGAATGAAATAAATATAAATTGTATTTACAGCATAAAAATATAATACGCGTCACGCGATATACCAATACATTATTATAAAGAAATTATAATTAATTATCCAAGTATTTTTTGTTTAAAATTATATTACGTTAATACGAGTATAATGAATGAGTTTAATTTTTTTAATTTTTTAAACTAAGTATATTTCGAAAATAATTTAAATTGTATTACAGTTTTAAATCTTTTTTCATAGTGATTTTATTCACAGTTTCTCAATTGATTTACACAAGTAGCTTTTTTTGAAAATATTTTTTTTTTTTAAAGTAGGTATACTTTTTTTTATTTAAACGATTATGCATAGATTTTTATACTACATGTATTCATTTTTTTGGTTTTATTTTACGTGTATATATATTTTGTACCTAACTTCAAACCGATTTTCTAGTTAAAATCAGAATAAATTTTAGGTATATAAATGATAATTAGTATGAGAACTATTCAAATTATTAAGATTATAATAAAATATAATGTTGAACATATTTTATTATTGATATAATATCAGATAATTTCAATTTATTACCTAATTTACTTAAAAATACTTAAGATTAAGATTTACAATATGGCATTAAGTTAACACGGTTAATATGTGATTTGTCATTAAAACCAAAACTATATAACTATGCGTACCTATTAGGTATAATAAGGAGAGAATTTACAAATTGTAATTACCTTCTTAAGAGATAAAACTTAAATTCATGTATATTTTTTCATAATATTTAAATTGAAATATTTTTGATAAAGATTTAAAAATGTATTTCATAAGAATTAAGATAGTTTAATTTTATTGACATACATATAATAATGTACCTAATAGGTTCAAACCTACAATATTATTATAACATAGTAATATATATCAATACAGTAATCCACTAATGCTGAACTGTAAAATTATTTGTATACCCTGCAGTTAATACGGGCGATTGGGCAAAATACTATAATTCGTGTGAAACGGGTACAATAAATCAATAACTGCACAGCGTGATGGCTAGTAAAGAGTTCACTAAAATTAAACCAAATATATTTGAAAATTATAATTTTTTTTTTTTTCACAAAAATAAGTACAACCTGTACTCCACAATAATAATATGTAATAAAAATAAAAAATATTTTGACTATAGAATGGACATTCAATTTTTATTTAAATTTTCATTAATTTGACTTACGACCAACGTACATAATACATAAAATAACGACGTTTTTTACATAAAGCTGATCTATAAAAGTCAGCGACTATTTGACAATCCTTGTATCTAAGTATCTAACAAATCATATAGGAGGTTTTTATTATTTAATCGTGAACATTACGATTATTTTCAATCGCTAAGTCACTTTTTAACTTTTGGCTGGTTCCTACAGATTGTCTGTTAACGCGGACGAGTCAAAGTAATTAATTAAATTAATTTATTTACTTCAAACAAAAAGAGATTGCCATTACTTTTTGAATAAAATAATAAAATATGAAATAAATTTTATCAAATAAAGTTGTTTAAACTTTATTATGTTTTTTCTTACAAATATTAGAACTAATAGTGTAAATGTGTAATTTTATATTAACTTAAATTAGTTTTTATTTAAAAAAAAAATATTATTGATAGTATTGCAAAATATGAGTAGATGAATGATGTAGCGATAAATTTACCTATAAGTATTTAGATACTTACAATTTTTTGCCCCCCCCCCCTGAACTATATTTCTGCGGGCGTCCCTGCTTTCCGTGACTATCAAAATATTATTCAGGTGCCTACTACCTATCAAGTATTAATTTAATATAATTGTCATAACTCATTGCAAAATAAATAAACTCATCTCCGTCCAGTCCATAATAATTTGTTTAGGTTATTTTATTTTTAAGACAAATTGATTACCTAATTACTTTTAAAATGCACTATTTATTAATAATATAACATAATTTAAAAGAATTCTACATTTCTATGGATACGCATAAAATATATTTAATATAAGGGTCACTGAAACCGATCTCATCAGTTTGAAAACGATTTTCAAATTTGTCCGCCAGTGTTCTCGGAGGGAAAATTACGCTTGTTTTGACCGAGTATACACAATGCGAAGATATAGCTACAATTTGAAAACAATAAAGCAATCATGCGATCACCGCATTCCAGAGCGATGCGATTCTTATGGACGTATTATATATTTATTGCGCCGCCGGTAAAGTGTTCTTAAAGCCGGGTGGCAAAATGGAATAACAGATTAAAAAAAATAAATAAAATAATCGAATAATTGACGCACGCGAGGCGGACAAATGAAGATATTAAAATTATATTAATACGTTTGTTTGTGTGTATTGAAAATAGAAAAAATGGAATAAATGCAAACGCACAGATACAGGCACAGTACACAATGGAACTGACGTTAATTGAGATCGTGGCGATCGCGACGGGTGGCCTTTGACAAAACCACGAAATGCCGGACCGCATTGTACGACCTTGCTCCACACTCACGGGGGGCGAATACATAATAATAATAATAATAATAATAATAATAATAATATACACGCGCATACATAATGCAGTACGTAATATTTTTTTTAAAAAAAGCATATTCATACTCGATTTCGCAATAATAATTTCAAATAATATATTATGGATTACATTTTTATCAAAATCCCACGACTAATTTTGGGCTACTGAAAAAAATAGAATACATCTTTATGTAATAAAGTTATATCTTATAAGTGGTAAGTGTTCCTATGTATAATCAATAATAGACTTGATTTTTGAACTGTTAGTTCAACTATTGGCTACGCACAGTTTAAAAATTGGTCAATGAGATTAAAATGTAAAATGCAAAAATTTAAAGTTAAAAAAAAATTCTCCTTAAACGCAGAAAACTATTAGTAAATTATAATGTTCCGGAACGCTGTAAATACGCAAGCACGAGGCAATTCATTCAATTATTCTCTGATATCGCCTCCCAATGGGGATATTATTATCATTAACATTATGTAACACAATGGCAACATTATATTATTTTTACAACCCATAAATTGTGATTATATGATCAAACGATTTATGAGATTTTATTCGCTTAAACCATAATTAAACGATTAAAGTATTAAAAAAGCGGGTAAGTGGGTATCGCTCTGCTGTATATTAGGGGGTGGGGTGGACCTCAGACTATGGTAGGTTAAATTTGAATGCAATGATAGGTATCATTGTATACGAAAAACGATTCTGAACGAAGATGATTTGTCAGTTTAGGATATATTATATTTAAATATTGTCATATATTCTATTTTGAAACAAATAGTATAGTTACTATATGTTACTATAGTTACTTTATAGTATCTGTTTATTAATAAAAAAAAGTATTTGGCAACATACGCATAATGAGAGTATGAAATTTAATTTAAATTTTGACATATTTCGTAATTATTCGAACTTTAAGCACTTATAAAAAAAAATTGTGACTAACGATTTCGGATTTTTTTTTATCACTTTAAGAACAACTTATAAGAAACCTTGTATTAAATTTTCAAGATTTTCTGGTCACCCAAAAAATTTTTATCGGCATTTGAAGAAAAAAACTTAGAAAAGTCGAAAATTTTAATTGTCTATAAGTAGCTTAAAAAGGGTCAAAATATTTTGAAAATTTAACTGTAAAGAGATAACCATAATATAAACATTTGGTGAAAATTTCAAGTATTTACAATGATTCGTTTTTGAGTTACAGCAAAATCAAAAAAAAGCGGGTAAGTGAGTATCGCTCTGCTGTACATTAGGGGGTGGGATGGACCTCGGACTAGGGAAGGTTAAATTTGAATGCAATGATAGGTATCATTGTATACGAAAAACGATTCTGAACGGAGATGATTTGTCAGTCTAGGATATATAATATTTAAATATTGTAATATATTCTACTTTGAAACTAATTCAAACATTTAAGTAAAAGTTTCAAGATCTTACGTTTAGTAATTTTTTAAAAATAACAAAAATCGAAAATTATTTATTAGTAAAACGTTATTTTACACGTGTATTTTTGATTTCAAATTAAAATTAAAACTTTAAACACTCGTAAAATTTTTTAAATTTAATGAACATCAAACTTTTTTATAATTATTCTAAGCTTAACTTATGGACAGCATAGTATTAAATTTTCAATTCTTAGCTTTTAATAGAAAAATATTTATAAATTTTTAACTACCAAATAGTGAAAAATATTCATGATTTTGACGAATTTTTGTCAATATTTGAACTTCAAATGCTAATAAAAAAAAATTGTGCCTATGTATTTTTATAATTTTTGAATGAGAGTTAGAACAAGTTATGTGGACCCTTCAATTAAATTTTCAAGTATATTGTCCCAGCTAATTTTTTTTTATCAACATTTATAAAAAAAAAATTGAAAAAAATTGAAAATTTCAATTGTCTATAAATAGCTCAAAAAAAGTCAAAATGTTTTGAAAATAAAATCACGTAAAGAAAATGGCAATCTAAATAACTGGTAAAATTTTCAAGTATTTACGACTTATACTGTTTGAATAACAACAAATATCAAAAATCGTTTGAGGCTAAACCGTTATTTAACGCGGTATTGTAAAAATTTAAATTTCAAACACTCATAAAAATTTTTTGTCTGAATCCAGTTGAGTTTTTTTTACAGATAATCGAAGAAAAATGTATGGAGAACCTTGCATCAAATTTTCAAAACTTAGTTATAAAAGAAAAAAATTTTACGATTTTTCAACCACAAAATTACTTGCAAATTTTCGCAATTTTGACATATTTCGTATAAATTCGAATTTTAAGCACTTACAAAAAAAAATTGTGACTAACGATTTCGGATTTTTTTTTATCACCTTAAGAACAACTTATAAGAAACCTTGTATTAAATTTTCAAGATTTTCTGGCCGGCCAAAAAATTTTTATCGTTATTTTAAAAAAAAATACTAAAAAAAATTAAAAATTTCAATTGTCTATAAATAGCACAAAAAAAGTCTAAATTCTTTGAAAATTTAACTGTGCATGGAGAACGCTAATATAAACATTTGGTGAAAATTTCAAGTATTTACATCTATTAGTTTTTGAGTTATAGCAAAATAAAAAATTCGATTTTGTCGAAAACTGATTTTGCGTAAAAAATCCCGTTTTTCCCTCATTTTTTTAGGGTTTTTCCCGACTCATTTAAAAAATATTGAAAATTTTTAACTTTTGACCCCCCAAAGTACCAACTAGATTCAATTTCCTTTTCAAAGAGGGGCTGAAGTCCAAAATCGAAGCATTTTTACTGCTCCAAATGTTGTCGTCAGACACAAAAAAAAAAAAATAAAAAAAAAAAAAACACACATCATTGTAAAATCAATACATTCATCACTCCGTTCAGAATCTAAAATCGATTTTTTCGAAAAGTGGTTTTTCGTAAAATTGAAGTTTTTATGTCATTTTTTTTTTGTTTTTCTCGATTTTCTTGAAAACTATTTGAAAACGTTTACTTTTGACCCCCCCAAAGTACCAACTAGATGAATTTTCCTATTCAAAGAGGGGCAGAAGTCAAAAATCGGAGCATTATTACTGCTCCAAATGTTGTCGTCAGACACAAAAAAAAAACACACATCATTGTAAAATCAATACATTCGTCACTCCGTTCAGAATCTAAAAAGGATAATATTATATTAAATATTTATTGAAGTCAGTGCATTTATATGGAATTCCGTGGACCCGACGCTGTTCACAACGGTAACGTTTCCCATACGGAACAACAACTGTACAATAATAATAATGTGAATAATATTAATAATAATAGTAACTACGCGACTGCGGTTACGAGTGTTACGACCCGTGTACAGGATTTTAGGTGGGGTGTAAAAAATGGTGAACAAGTTTTTACCGCGTAAATAGCATTAAAAAAATGAAAAAAACAATAAACTATTATGATTGCAAAAAAACAGGAATGAAATCTTTTAAGTTTTTATCGACAAATATAAAGATATTGATACATTACTCTTATCATTTTTTGTAACGCCTTTTTTCCAAGCATCAAACGCAACAATAATAATATTATATGCATATTCCGAGAAACTTTATCGCACGCGCCTAACCTAACGCTTTGAACACCTTTTACATTACGCCAGTTTATTTCGATTTATCATGCGCCTATCAGTGTGCTTTTATTCATTGCAATCGGCTCCCGTTAGATGTGTGAAATAATATAATATCATAGTATAATGATATAATAATTATAATAACGATAAGATGTTTACTTATCTGCATCAGGCAACTATTTTTACAACAGCAGTGTGATTTACATCTATCATCAACCAATACGAATTTTATACACTGCGATGTCAATATTTTCAATAGAAATATGTATAATGCGTATAACAACAATAATATTATAACTGTAAAATCATATTATATACGTACATAATCTAGTATAGTTTGGTAATATTTTCGACTGATCGCCGTCGTCTATAACCTATCCACGCCTATTGCATTTTTTATAACGCGCATTTAACGCAATATAACTTGTTTTTTTGAACCTCGACTGATATTATCGTTATTGATTTTACGTATTTTCAGCAATAATATTGTTATTATCGATAGAATTTTTAATAAATTAAAAAACAAATTGTTAACACAAAACTTCCAAATGTAGATAGTAACCTGTATAATATATATACGCCAATAATAAACAATTATAAAAACAACTGTCCGTGAACCACCGGGATTGATACAAAGCTGCTGTTAACAGAAAAGTATAAGTACATAGCATATCGCAAACTAATATATAAAATGATTCTCCACCTCTATTTTTTTTCAAGATAACAAATATTCAAAATCTCATTTTTGGAATTTTTAAATTTACTTAAAAATACACTATTTTTAAATTGGTGAGATGTTTTGTACTACCTAAGGAGAGCCCCGTGGAGTTAAAAACTATTCTGTATTATAAACGAGAACAATCTTTGTCTACTGTTACTACATTATTAAACGCATTTTTTCTGAAAACTTTGACTTATCAGAACCAAAATTCGAACTAGTAGTTTTTGAGTTATTTAATTTTGTATACTACAAGGATAATGGGTCCGTGGTAAAAGATTTAGAAGATAAAGGAGACATAGAGTTTTAAATATTTTAATTTAATTTAGATTAGTTAAGTATTAATCTATCAACATGAATAAATATTAAAAATGGTTCAAACATAATAAATACTAGATCCAATACAACCGAGAAACTACTTATTCGAATTTATAATTAGGTACTTATTAAATCAATATTTTCAATAAAATTATTCAGTAAATAATTTGAAAGTAAAAAATAAAAGGGAGAGCTCTGATTTTAAAATCAAACATTTGTATAATAATAGAAACACACCATAAGTATTACCAAATAAATCACGTTTTAAAATATGATTTTTTAGTATACTTAAAAATTACCACAGACAGAATTTGAATAAATTGTTTTTTTTTTATTATTCAATATTATTTGTTATAAGTTAAATTAAATTAAGTTAAGTTAAACATTAAACATTAAACAAAAAAAGAAGGTTATAAAAAGATACCTTATAGTATGTGTACTTTTAGTCTTGGATTAGTAGTTAAATTGCCAATTTTAAAGCAAAATGTTCTTTCTGTTTTGTTAAGCCTTTCATGGAAGTTTTTGAATTGGTTTATTATTCTGACAGTGCCGGATTAACGTATAGGCAGGGTAGGCATGTGCTTAGGGCTCAGAGGGGGGCTATTTTTTTTTTAATAGTGACACTGTGGAAGTCCGTGCCACTTCGAGGTGAATGTCTTAAATATTAATATGGTTTTTTTGATTTTTCGAAAAAGTGCGATTCACCGCAGCAGTGCAGCTGGTTTTGATAATAATTGATACTGTTTATGATAATTGTCATAGCTGATTTAATAAATGACTTCTGCTCTAAAAAAGCAAGAAAAAACCTGTAAAATAAATAAATCTAACCATTTTTATAATTTTGTTTTTTTTTTTTTTTTTTTTTTTTTACAATGGGCTATAAAAAAATGATTTGCCTAGGGCTATGATCGGTCTTAATCCGGTACTTATTCATATTAACAGATGAGGTATTCCTGTGTCATTATATAATTATTCATTTCGCATGAACCAAGGGACTTAAATTCCTATTCTTAAGAATTCATTTTGAATAGTTTTTAATTTTTGTTCAGGATGCGACTGCAGCCTACACTGATCATGCATAGGTTATTAGTTGTCATATTTTTGCCATGTTTAATAATAAGGAGAATTTCGTCTGTAGAGTTGAACTGTAGTTTAGCAATGGTAATAGGATTTTTTAATTTAGTATACCATTACCCTTACTTTATTTTTTTGTTTATATGTATTTTCCAACTTAGTTTTTCATCAAGGTATAGCCCTAAGTATTTCACTGAGTCATTTTTTTGTTCTATTGAATTTCTTGGTTGGTCATTTGTATTAAGATTAGATTTATATATTTTCTTGGTGTTAATGAATAAATATTTTTATTTCATTTTTAGTGGGATTTAGCGTGAGTTTCCATTTTGAGAACCTTCGAGAAAATGAGTTGAAAGTTTTGCTGCAAAAGGTCTTTTATTGTGGGTTCTAGGATTTTATTTTACGTAATTATTGCTATGGTAAATGGTAATGCTACATCAAAGCAATAGATATTAAATTACGTTAGTCCTATAACTTGTCCTTGAGGAACATCCGCCTTTATTCGTTGTATTTGTGAGATGTCGGTTCCTATTCTGTCCTAGAAGTTACGATTGGTAATAAATGACAAGAGTGTATAATATGTTGACAAGTTTAGGATTCTTATTTTTAAAATAAATCATTTGTGCCATACTTCATCAAATGCCTGTGATAGGTACATCAAAGATTGATGCAGTGGTGTATTTTTTTGTTTTCAAATACGTTTACCAAGATTTTGGAGATCCTTTATAGTTAATGAATTGCTAAATTGAAGAATTTGAATCCAAACTAATAAAGAATTATAATTTTTAAGAATGATTTTATTCTGTAAAACATAACTCTTTCGAAGAGATTCAACAGAGTTGAAAACTCTATTTAGACTTATATTGGTCTATAACTTTTGTATGAGCTTTGAATAAATACATTATTATAGAAAAAATGGGGGTAAGTATGCTCTACGAATCACCCTGTATAAATGTATGTATAAGTATATATAATATTATATACTTTTTGTATATTGTGACTGAAACTTATTTCTAAAAAGGGATAAGTCAAGCTCAAAATAAAAGAAACGCGATATAGTTTTTGTGTTGTAAATAGCATTATATATTTATAGTTTATACAGTATACAAAGAATATAAGTAAATAGATCAACTCGATATTAACTCGCATTGATCTGCAGACTATAACGTCCATTTTAAATCAATCTGAGCTGAGTAGAAGTATCTGTGTTCAGTACATATAGATACGTTTCCGTGACACAACTATAACATTTTCACATTCAACTACTTAACATAATACATATTATATATGTATATTATATTCATTGTAATCATATTATTCAAGTATACCGCCGTTATTATTATACTCGGGAACATAATACGAAATTATGTATAATTAAGTCTTATACGTCGAATTCGACATCTATACGTGCAAAAAGGATTGAACGTGGTTCGATTATAAGCAGACGATGATGCGCATATTGTGTATAAAAAAGTTTTATACTTAACGCGATTCGTTGAGTCGATATATATATAAATGTTTTATATATGTATTATGCATAGTACACCATCATACATTATAGCATTATACAATACTATATTAGCGAAGATGTACATAACTAGGCAGTCGTGGTGTCTTCATTATAACGATGTAATAATATTATAAGACCGAAAATCGTTTATCGTTAAAAGCTTTAAGGAATGTATTAATGATTGGCAAATCGCAATGATTTAAAATAACGATTACGACATTGCAGAAAAACAAAAATGAAAATAACTGGCCAGACGCGCCCCAGATGCGAATTTTTACGTTGAAATATACCAAATGCCATCATAAATAACAATTTGCAGCCAGAACATAAATTGCGCATTTTTAATTTCTCGTTTATCATTCGCCTTCGCTTATACGGTATTTTGGCTGCAGATAATAAAAATATTTATTTTCAAATTTGCCGTTTTTATCGTTATCCATTTACCAACAGTATTTTACGCCATATAAATTTATAATAACACGCAACAATAGCGGAATTCGATGTTGTGTACTCAAGATAAACAAAAAAACATCGCAAAAGGAATTTTAAATTTAAAAACAAAATCGAAATAATCAGAATATGTTGTAGGAAAACTAAGTGTAACGCAGAAAAAGCTCGTTGAAAAAATAGCGTTTATCATAATGGATTTGTTGACTGACAATAAATCACAATCGATCATATAAACGCAAGTCTCCTTAAAGTTTTTATCATAGGTACATAGTATTTTCAGTAAAATACTTTTGACATTATTGAAAATAGATATATTCGAATGTTTTGGAACATGATTATTGTAATTTGCATAATGATACTATAGAATCTATAGTGTAGATAATTGCTAGTCGGTATCTAATTAGTAATTATATAATTGTATAATTTCTATATTAGATTGTCCAAATAATATTATTGTTTCAAAAAAAAAAATAAACAATAACATACCTACATTTAGCCAAATATAATTTTTGGTACGCTGATGACGATCATGATACGCAGTCGAACAAGTAGTGATTAAAAAAATAACCAGATCTTTAGAAGTATTTATTTTCTTGGGATAATAACTACTTTTGAACAGTATTCTAAATATTTTTCCAACTTCAGAATGCTACTCAGGTATTATTGTTTTCATACGGTTGTTTGATCTTGTTCGCAAGTCGCAACACGCTCTTTTTAACAAAAACGAACGTGTTTCATGTTACAATACAATCGTTATTTACTGTGACGACCACTATATTAAATGGGAGGTATAATATACAATCGTGTGACCTGATGACGTAATATACGACCGTCGTAATAATGATAATGATAATAATAAATAATAATAATATACATTCTGGAAGAGTAGGTATATAAGTACAAAATACGGCTGTCGACCAATGCAGCGGCGGCAGGACAGCAGCGCAGATTCAGGCGATTTATATTTCGGTCGTGTATCTGTACCGTACATATTCGCGCGCGCGATTCTCTGTCATGCCGCGCGAGAATTCGTGATCGTGTTAAAGGACCCACCATCGTAGAACGAACGCACGCACATACATTATTATAATATTATTAAATTATTCATGTAATATAACAATAATAATAATAATAATAATAATTATTATTATTATTATTGTTACTATCATTCGTGACTGCATTGTCATCGGTACGACAATTAAATTACTGCGGGCCGTTAATTTTTGACACAGTCACATCGGCCGCATCGCCCCGCAATCACACAATAATTATTATTATTACTATTCTATCGTTATAATTCATACAAATATTATTCGGACGTTACGAAAAATATAACTGCTACACAAACGTCGCGCGTATGTGTACAGTGTACTGATGGATTTTTTCCTGTCGTTCTCATAATATTTTTCGCGTTCGCTCCATGTTATTATTACTTCGCCCTTTTCTCCTCTCGCGTCCACTGGACGAATATTATTAATATTATTATACCATAACCATATTAAAACATGTGTATTATACACGTCGTGAAATACGCGCAGTGGGCACTTTTTGCGTTTTTGTTTTTCACGTCTCAAACGCCCAGAGTTCGTTGCTCTTCGCTCAAATCACTGTTACAACACGCCGACGCCGGCGCTGGCAGCAGCAGCGTTATAAACACAAATAAGTTTCAATATGACACTTCGACCACGATCAACGATGCGTTAAGTACACGCGCGCGCACACACACACACAAATACACAAATATATAAAATATACATATACGTTATACGTACTAACCTAAAGAGATGGGAACCGTACAAAAGGTATACGTCGGCAACGTCAGCGGAAGAATGATGTTCTTCGCTCACGACAATAATATTATAACATTACAAGGCACACATTAAATAACCGCTGCGGTCGTCGACGAAATCATTATTACAATAAGATTCCATATATATACACACAATAATACCTATAGGTAGCTACTTAGGAGGTCTTCGCGCTTCATCGTGTCGTTGTGTTTTAACACGTTACTTAAACAAGTCGTATATACTATATATTATATATATATATATATATATATATATATATATCGATTATATTACGAAACGATGAAGTGTGAAGGTATCTCTTAAACGTACTACCTACATTTCATATTATATACTATATACGGTTTACCCGCGAAATATTATCTGTAGCCGCGGTGTCAGAGACGCGACAACGTAACGTCTATAATATTATATATTATGATCGTGTTCACACGCACTGGCGTGTACAACAGCCCGTCCGTCGACGATATCGAACGATTGTTCTCGTCGATCGTTGCACGGTTTAAACTGTTAGCCTACATCATATATATATTTATATAATATATATAACAACCACGTATTGACGCGTATAACATGACAATATGTATGGGTAAATGCACGGACGTCGGTTACGAAATATCGTGCGGAAACCCGTCGAAATGTCCGAGACACCAAACGCATTCATAGATATTTTGAGAAAAAACCTAGCGAACGTTGCATATACGTGTTAATGCGGACAATTTCACAAATATGCGAATAATGAAATGAAAGCAAATTTTGTTCGGACAAAGTTATATCATTATACCCATTTTAAATTATTTTTTTTATATTTTACTTTCCACCGTTGTAAATATGTTTGTAATTGGCCATACAGTGGCTTCGTTTTTTTTCATTTTATTTTTTTTACTTTTACAACACAGGTCGTTGCGCTGGGAAATTAACCAGATGTCAGGTGGTTTTTTTTCGGTAGCCATAAAATTATTTTTGCAACTCTCAAAACGTGAAAAAAGTCAAAGTTAGAGTACATCGACCTACTCATTTAGCTACCGCATAAAAGTGTATATAATTGAATTCTTAATCTAGTCATATGACTAGATACAGGTACCTGTACATTATAAGATATAAAACATAAACGAGATAAAAATACATTATGTAGTTTAGATTTTACTACCTTCTTATTAAACACACACACACACATATATATATATATATATATATTATATTCAATATTTCACACAATCACACAGCAATAAGGTATCGTAATATAAGCACATAATTATTTCTGAATAACTTGTCACATAAATTGCACACAGTTTATTGCGCTAAATAATTAGGAAATTGTTAACGGGCGTATTTTCTACACAATATTGAAGCCATTCAAGACGTAAATCAATCAAACAGTTTTTTTTAAATTAGGAAATATGTACCCACTAATAGATTTTATTGGTCATGTTTTTCATTCCTCGTATATTTGTGAGTGTGTAGGTGTATTCAATACTTGTAGGTTGCAGCTCTATCCGAGATTAATGTATACAAGCGTATTATATATTACATAAAGTCGCAACTTGATCGTTGAAATTGGATGCTAAATATAAATCTAAGCCTATTGCACATATCATTACAAGTAACAAATGTGTATTTTGTCGTAGAATTCTAATGCGCGACTGAAGTAGGTGGGAGACGATTATACATTTTTTATTAGTTTTGACGAAAAAGAGATAAATTATTAGTGAACAAAATTCGTTCACAAATGCATGTATAACGGAAACCAGGGTATGGACGGTTTCCAGAATATTGTCATAATACGTGGCCGAGTTCCAAATATTATACTACAACACCATCGTTATAAGTATAATATAAGAACCTATACATTATAATATATTATACATGTCAGGGAAAAAAATTAATAGAACACGGACGTAAGTTAAAACATTTATCCTCGAGAGCTGATAATTATTTTGTCAAAAACCGATGAGTCTGCTTTAACACGACTAATCCTCAACACAATAATACATAATATATTGTTGGTGGTTAAGAAATACAATAAAATATCGTGTATTGGAACAATAATAAATAACATTAGGTAATCGTTTTACCATTGCATTTTACGCAGCAGCTATTGCAGTCAGCCAACTAATACGTTTTTAATGTTACTCAAAAGTGTTTTTCCTCGCGGTAAGCCCATAACTAATTATAAGGCTATATTTTTTTTATTGAGAAAATTGACTTGTTTATTTGCATCAATTTGGCTTTACCACGCTCGTGAATTTGATCATTATATATTGGTTGACATTTTACAACTAAAAACCTATCAAACTATCAAAATTTGTGACAAAATATAATATGGCGTACTTAGAGTTATAGTTCATAATGATACACTATGAATATATTCTTGTGAAACCACACTTCATACATTAATGTTATATATATTAATAAATTATAAAAGACAATAACCCTTGCGATCGCGTCCAACCGCAAACAGTTATACGGGAAAATGGCGTAGATATCGATTGGGAATTATTGGTCACAGAAATTCGTGATTTCTTATCATATTTTCATCATAGTAGGACTGAAATAAATTAAACCCTTAGATATGAGGTAGGAGATATACATGGAAATTGGAAATATGCCTATACTACAAGTATACAATCACCAAAGGCATAACGATGTCAAACGGTGTATATAGCGGATAGCGGTAATGATAATAATATGTTTGCGTATAGAAAAATATAAAAATTGTATATTGCTCCAGGATCAACCTATTTAAATATATTAATCTTGTATTCTATAATGTACATTGTATAAACACTATTAAATATTTAAAATATCAACAAGATATACCGAGGAAAAAACTGATAAAATATCAAACCCTCAGTAATTCAGAATGTACCGACAACCTTATTGAAAATATATGGTAAAATGTCGATCGTTACATTTATTTAGTTATAACATCTTTGATGTAGATAGCAATACTAATTTTTAAACAGATAACAATATGACACCACTAAGAAATACTTATTGCAAACGTCGAATAAGGAATAAGGATATCATATTGCGTGTATGCGTGTATGTGTGTAGAAAGTGTGCCACCGTCGCCCGCGATGTTACGAAACTCATCCGGACGGGCACAGTGGCGTGGCGTCGGTGCGGCTGGCCAGTTGAGAAGAGGTTCATCCGAAAAATACGACCGGAAGATGTATAATAATATTGCAAAGAGACCACTGGTGATCATTAAAACGTTTCAGAACCTATTACAATACGGATGTGTATGACGTGACGAGTTTTTGCGGCACGAAATGGATAGGCGATGAAAGTTGTTTGCAGTGCGGGGTAAAATCGATTCAAATAATCTAAATACATGAATCATTCTCAATTATTTTTCTAAATATTTGAAAAAATTTGGCCACCGACCCCCCATAAAAAAAAACAAGTCAACAAAACAAACGTAATTGGGCGCAGACAACAAGAGTATAATATTGTTATTAATCAATCATGAATTGATGAATACGATTTTCCTTTAGTTCAAAGCGTAAGATCAAGGTAACGCGGGACACAAAATTTAAATATCATGCATGGACTATATCACCTAGGCGACTATACGTTTAATTTGGAGAATATTAGAATATTGCTTGTTTAAATATAAAAAATTTGGCTATACTATACAAGATTGTTGGAATGTCTCTGAGGTGGGTGCAATTTGTTTCTCTCCCAACATAAGTTTGTGTTTAATAAATACAACTGTAGCAGTCGATATTATATGAATGTTACATCCAAACAAACAATTTTTGAACATAAGTAATTTGCGTTTTTCATAGGTGGTTTTTTTTTTATTCTTAACGTTGAATAGTGCGACTCGTGTGGCCTCTTCAACGTGGGTCGGCAAAATTTCAAAATTGAAACGGAACAGACGAATACGATGAGACGAGCGATCGACGTATTATACTGTACCGGCAGTGTTGCCCTTGATCCACTTTCACGGCGACGGTCCGGTTTGTGCCTGCGCGCGTAAAATGACCGCCATTTCGGTTGTTGATATAATTACGAATGGACAGCTGTAGCCACCGATGGGTTGGGTTCATATAATTGATAAGGTATTATCTATTGCAGGTACGCATCTCCCACGCGTAAATATATTCTGACATCTAGCCGAAGTGATAATAGCTAGGTCAGTCAAATCGCCTCCAGATATAATAATATACCCGTCACCTTTAATCAGTGGTTCACAATAATTATCTACTTTTACCAATTTTCAAAAAACTTCGATTTTAGGTAAAAAAACATTAATACCCAACAATACTTTATAATTAGTTACGAACCTATTTCATGTACGTTTTATTTTTAAATACAATAAGCCATTTTATTTTTTGAAACATTTAATAATTATTTGATTATTCAATATATATTATGCAGAGAACAGCTATTATAGAAAAGGTCTTATTCTCTTTATTGTTGTCTATCTGGTGCAATGTCGATTATTTTATGTTTTAAGATCATAATATTATAATAACGATATTTTTATGGTGTAATAAAAACACGCATAGAATATAATTTACACAATATAATTATTTATTATCGATCATTAGCCAGTTTTCTGGTTAATAATATATATATATAATATTACCTATCACGAAATATGCGAAGGGGTTAAACTTTGATAGTTTATTAGATTGTTGGTCCTATAAATGAGTATTTTATTGAAATGAATTCGCAGTCAGTATTTCGATAACTAGAACTTAGAAGAACTCAAAATGATATAAATTGATAGGTTAACTATATAAATGCGATAGGTATTATACTTTCATTTTTTCAGTAGAACTAAAAAGTGCCCACTTTTTTTTTGAAAAAAAGTTAGTTGAAAGAACAATTCAAATTGTGTAGATACGTTATCGTACACAGACAAGTACCTATATACTATAAATACATGTTACTATAGTATATTATACCGTTGGTAATCGTAAGTGATTTATCTGCAAGATGACGCGTTAAAGCAAACACCGGTTGCGGAAAATAATATATTTTATTTATTAAATTTCAGTTTCTATTAGGTATAGCATACAAAACTTCTTAGTTTTAAAATGTTTTTATTCAATTATGTTAATAATTAACGAATAACCAGTAATCTAAGTTTAACATGACTGGCACCCTTGTACGAACAGTAACAATTTTTTAGCACCATCCTTCACCTTTTTACTTACAATATATTTGATTTACAGTATTTTAAAATAATTATTAATATTTAAAAAATTGTTTCTATTCAAACTCTCGTCAAAATTAAATAGGTTATCATTTTTCATCAAATATAATAAAATATACATTATGATAATATAACTATAACAGTTATTCAATGATTTAATTACAACGATTTATATTATTTATGGCAATATTCAATTAAAACTGATAATAATCAGCATCAGTGATATTTACTATTAAAGTACGTAAGAAAACTTATGAATTATGATGGAAACTATTTTAATAAATTAGTAGAAGGAGACTCTGCTACTGGCTTTAAATTTAAATATATTTGCTTACGTATACTGCAGTTGAATAATGATACGTCTATAATATAACTAGTACCTTTTAATAGACCACCCAGTTATTTTTATAAGTCTATAGCTAAATCTTAAATTATCATATACGAATTTTGAATACATGGTTAAGGATTTATTATTATGGGTTACCTAATTGTCCATAGAGAAATAAGTATTGAGACAGTCTTAGTTTTAAAAACTCAAAAAATAACATATTATGTATATGATTGAAATAATTATTAAAAAGCTTATTGATCTTGTTAAATACTTATTAAAAATAAAATATTATACATTTCCGGTGGATTTTGAATTTTGAATCTAATTTTCAAAGCAGAGTACATTTAATGAAAATAGCTACTCGTACAAGAGTTGACGGAAAATTGTTATTAAAAATCAAATTGAAAAAAAAGAATATTGTTTTCAAGTTTTGCCGACGATTGCTAACGTAATATTTCATATAATCACTGCCGGATACAACATGAATCAATAACCGATAACACAATTCTGACGTCGACATTCGTACTTGTATATATCATAGCTATCTATATAGTAGATAACCGTGCTATATAGTACACGCACGTTGGTTGCGGATATATTATGTTTCGCATATTATGGATGTTGGCCACACAGCCTCCTACTCTTTAAACAACGAGTTTTGACTTTCAAACGCACGCAAGATGCATCGGCAAAAAAAGAACATATTATTTAGTAGGTTAGACAATAGCCGTACGCGATGCTCATATATACGTTGATGTAGGTTATTAATTTATTATATACGTTAAGTAGAAGCGCGGTGTTCATGACGTGTAAGTATGTATAATAATAACACGTGCGTTGTATGTAATGGTGAGTACTTTATGAACTCTGATAAGAATTAAATTGTGCAATTATTATTATGTGGAAGTTTATTACTTTAAAAAAAAAAGTACAAGCACGTTACGCGGTAAGCTACATTCGTTTAAACTGTGGTCGCGTATACATAGTGACATAACTCATTCGAAGGTGCTTCGCTAGTCAACGTAAAGTTGACTAGCGTATTAAAGTCTCGTTGAGTATAAACATGCAGTTTAATAATATTATAGGTACTATATCGTTGCGCAAAATGAAAACTTGTTTCATAACGGTTGTAGAGTGAAGTTAAGTTTATAAATACGTCATTTATATGGTCTAATCCCATATATAACTGCAAACTACAGCATAATACATTTACTCAATGTATATAAATATACATTTTTACTCGAGGATATCGTTTTATTATTTGTGATATTAATGAATAAACCTAATTTGATTTCAGAACTAACAACTAAAATAACCCTTTTGAATTTTCAAAATAAATAATAATTAATATTAAACTTTTATTGTTTTCTTAATAGATATCAGGTACATAAATTATAACTATCCTAATAAATTGTTAAAAATATGAATTTACCTAATTAAGTCATAAAAAAGTAATTTTACTAGTCTAATAACAGTTTTAGTATCTAATAGGTAATAACCAATAAGTTAGAACACGTAAAAGTACCGTTAAAACAATTCACCCGCGTTGCACAACCACATCCTTCGTTCTATTAATTTTCGGTACCACACTGTTTACCGGTTAGTTACACGTGACCTTTATGAAGCCATATATATAATATATAGGGTTAACGAGGCTACTAAGTAGATCGTAAGTATATATGTTCACTAGTGTGTGCACGTGTCCATGTGTGTGCCACTAGACCTACAGGCACCTGACTTGCCCATTACCAGTCTAAATGGAAGCGCCTGTTGAATCATAAATAAAATAAAACTATTCGAAAAAAATTACGCTATAAAAAGGAAGTCTAGCCTCAAGAAAACAAACTCAACATAAGATGGTATAAAAATAACTACTAGTTTTAGATTCTGAACGAAGTGATGAATGTATTGCATTTACAATGATGTGTGTTTTTTTTTTTTTTTTTTTTGTGTCTGACTCCAACATTTGGAGCAGTAATAATGCTCCGATTTTTGACTTCAGCCCCTCTTTGAATAGGGAATTGAATCTAGTTGGTACTTTAGGGGGGTCAAAATTAAAATTTTCTAATAGTTTTCAAAAACATCGAGAAAAACAAAAAAAAAATGACAGAAAAATGGCAATTTTACGGAAAAACCACTTTTCGACAAAATCGATTTTTTGATTTTGCTGTAACTCAAAAACGAATTATTGTAAATACTTGAAATTTTCACCAAATGTTTATATTATGGTTATCTCTTTACAGTTAAATTTTCAAAATATTTTGACCATTTTTAAGCTACTAATAGACAATTGAAATTTTCGACTTTTCTAAGTTTTTTTTTCTTCAAATGCCGATAAAAATTTTTTGGGTGGCCAGAAAATCTTGAAAATTTAATACAAGGTTTCTTATAAGTTGTTCTTAAAGTGATGAAAAAAAATCCGAAATCGTTAGTCACAATTTTTTTTTATAAGTGTTTAAAGTTCGAATTTATACGAAATATGTCAAAATTTAAATTAAATTTCATACGCTCATAATGCGAATGTTGGCCATAGTAACCATAGTAACATATAAAAACTATACTATTTGTTTCAAAATAGAATATTTGACAATATTTAATTATAATATATCCTAAACTGACAAATCATCTTCGTTCAGAATCGTTTTTCGTATACAATGATACCTATCATTGCATTCAAATTTAACCTACCATAGTCTGAGGTCCACCCCACCCCCTAATATACAGCAGAGCGATACCTACTTACCCGCTTTTTTTTTTTTTGCTTTTACATCGAAGCACGAAAGAAAAAAAGCATCAAAAATAATAATATATTTTTATAAGTAGGTACAAAACTTTCTTAATATTATCAGTCATATCAGATAAATATATTACACAATACTGATAATAACAACTAGAGGTATATAGATATAACAAGAACATATTGGAAAATAAATGTTTATATTCCTCCGTCATCACAAAACCGTAAAAAAGAGACTTACAAATCGTACAATTGTGTTTTTCGCCCAATCATAAAAATCGCCATTAAACTATGAAAAATTCATCGTGATCAACATTTCACGCAACTTACTACTATATGAAAAATACTTTTATTTGATATACATTCAAAATAGCTTATGGTACAAAAAAGTAATAATTATCGTATAAATGTGCGCAATATGCACAGCAACTGTACAGCAGTATAATAATAATGTAATTTGGAAGATATGACATTGTAATCTTGAATATGAAAGGGCGAAGGTCACACGATAATAATAATATGCGTATTATTCAGCTGTGATTTATGCGTGATTCGTACAACTGGCCTCTTTCAAAATCGTTTAATTTCCCTGCACTTTTTCCAACACTTGTGATTCATGTTTGTACGTTGAAATCACCAGAAGTTCTTAGGGTAGAACGACATGTGCGATATGTGACCGATTATATGGTCATTTGACCTCAATCAAGAATTGCACTCAACAGTGGCTGATATACGACCCAATTCTAAGAATATACACAATATTTCGGTCACTTTAAAATGCTCGAAAATACATAGGTACACAGGACAGTATTATCACAGTTATTGTCGACCTAAAATCTTTTAATCGTACGTAGCGAGTATGCTTTTGGCCGTGACGTAAAATTATTTTTGAAAAAAAAATAGTCTAATTTATTGCTTTCTCTTGACTGTAAAAAATAAAACAGCACAATGTGAACTATGCGATCAAAGTTTTTTCACTGTATTTAACCTGCTTATTTTTACAACCTGAAACGTGGAAAATTCTCCGTGCAACCCATTTTTTTCTTTTTCTTTTTTAATTACCTATCTCCATAATTGTACATAACTTAATTTAAAGTGTTGTAAGTATTATTCATTGTTAAAATTGGAAAATAGTACCTATATTTTGGTAATCCAAAATAGGTATTTTTTTAGAAGCGACTGATGTTTGATCTTATCCAATCGTGTAATTCATTAATTGTGTATGTTAAGTCTTGTGTTAAGCTAATTAGTACTCCATTGGTCTGTTACTAACTGTTTTCATGAGTTTTCAAAAAATAAAACGTCATTTAATTTATCCAAAATAAAGGATATTTATTAAATGTGATTTGGTATACCTATATAAGTTTAACAACTCGGCTCAAAAGCATTTTGTTATTGTAACATAATACATTTTTATATTTTAATTTTTCATAAACGATATACGTATTTAAACAAATTATGCTTATTTTGAATAATTATATAATGGTTACCAAAAGATATTTTAATTACATGTTATAATCTATTACATAATGTATTATTTACATTCATTTAAATTATATTCCTAATAACAAAAGAACTATTATATTAATAAGTAATAATAATTAATTCACTTTTATAGCCATATAAAATAATTAACTGCAATCTTATACCTATTTGTTTAATTTCATTTTCATACTTTTACTTTTTTTCTCCTATACCTATATTTACTGCAATATATTTAAAAATACTACAACGTTGCTTATTATGAGCTAATAAATATGATAATCGTAATTTTCGGATTTGTAATATCATTATAACAATTAAAAATTAGTATGACAATAACAAACTACTACGAAATTAATGTAAGACAATTTTAATTAAATAATACACACAAAACTCGATGGAATTTAATCAATATATACTAGTATATTTTTAATATAACTTAAAAGGTGAAAGTTTTATTCTTGATATATAATGTATATTATTTATAAACATTATAATTAAGGCTAAGAAATTGTATAATTTGCAATTTTTTTCATAATATTCCAAGAAATATCTCATCAAAAACAAAATTCAATTCATACATCAGAGTTGAGACATACAACTTTTCTTATGATATTTGTGAATAAAGCATTTTAGTATTTTTGTGTCAGTTTTTTAGCTTTTATATTTAGTTTTTGTTAATTACCTTTTTATGCATATTCGATTTTTTTAGAAAATGTAGGAACGTATTTATCAATTTAAAGTAAAATAACTATAAATATATTTTTTTACCTAGTAAAATGTTATCACCTTATCGGTAAATATTTCTGAAAAGTGAAAAAATACAATATAAAGCAAATTATACATTATTTGTTATTGAGTACCTATTTATATTAATTTATACAATAAACTGGCACCTAAAATTTAATAAAACCGTTTTTAATTTATTGTTTTACAGAAATATTAAATTCTATTTAGATGTTCTAAAAATTATTTTCAGCTGTACTTTTGCATTTTCATTTCATTTTTAGTAGCTTTTTTATGATAAAATGCACTTTTTTGTAGCATTATTGGTAAATTTTTAATGCCTTTACTGTAGGTCTTCATTGCATTGGTTTTCCTAGCCTTAATAATAAATAATAATATTCATAATATAATTATTCATGCGGATTGCGAATATAAGATACACACCAAACTGATAACTGACCATATAATATAGATATACATTAATAAATACAATTTACTTTCGCTACTTTTTATACATAATATTTAATGCTTATAGAAATTCAATTAGATTTAACAGATTGTGTGAAACGAATATTATTACTGTTAATTTCTTTAAAAATAATAGTTATTATTTGCAAAAACTTATTTTTTTATTGACCTTGATATACGCTAATAGGGAAGTTAAAATATAGCTTAAGACTGACAATTTGTAAAAAAAACATAGGTACAGGCTTATATTATACATTATACGGTTTAAAACTAGTTGAAAATGTCTTAGGTATAATTTTTTACCACATGAAAATGGCATAATATAACAAATAAAAAAACGATTATCCGAATAAAATTCAAAATACTGTCAGGAGCTATCTCTCTCTCTCTCTCTCTCTCTTTTAGATATTATTTGTTGAGTAGTTATTTGCATATCCAATCCATACCTACAACACATAATAAGAGACAACAATTATCATAACCTAGTAACATTGAAAATCACAATTGCATAACGCTACACACAATACCGTTGTAAACATATTGCAATTATAAATAACTGTTTATTACTATGCGTCATTACTGTGATGATACACATTAAAACGACCAAATTATACGGGTGCCTACTTTTTAACAAATTATTAATAATTGTGAAATCATATTTTTTATTTTTTATGAATATAAATAATATATAAAACAAATTACATGTTGAAATATAAATAATATGAAATATTGTGGCATAAAATAAAATAAAATAAGTACAATTCAAATAGGTAAAGAAACGGCACCAGATTTAAATCTTAAGATATGATCCATAACTATAAGTACAACATAATACATCGGCAGATTGATAAAAAGAAAATATACAAAATCTATGATCTCAAATAGCAAATCAACAAAGAAATACGAATCTAAATTAACAAAACAAAATAGAAAAAAAGCGGGTAAGTGAGTATCGCTCTGCTGTACATTAGGGGGTGGGATGGACCTCGGACTAGGGTAGGTTAAATTTGAATGCAATGATAGGTATCATTGTATACGAAAAACGATTCTGAACGGAGATGATTTGTCAGTCTAGAATATATTATAAAAAAATCGAAAATTATTTATTAGTAAAACGTTATTTTACACGTGTATTTTTGATTTCAAATTAAAATTAAAACTTTAAACACTCGTAAAATTTTTTTAATTGAATAATCCTCAAACTTTTTTATAATTATTCTAAGCTTAACTTATGGACAGCATAGTATTAAATTTTCAATTCTTAGCTTTTGATAGAAAAATATTTATAAATTTTTAACTACCAAATAGTGAAAATATTCATGATTTTGACGAATTTTTATCAATATTTGAACTTCAAATGCTAATAAAAAAAAATTGTGCCTATGTATTTTTATAATTTTTGAATGAGAGTTAGAACAAGTTATGTGGACCCTTCAATTAAATTTTCAAGTAATTTGTTCCAGCTAAATTTTTTTTATTAACATTTATAAAAAAAAAATAAAAAAAATTGAAAATTTCAATTGTCTATAAATAGCTCAAAAAAAGTCAAAATGTTTTGAAAATCAAATCACGTAAAGAAAATGGCAATCTAAATAACTGGTAAAATTTTCAAGTATTTACGATTTATACTGTTTGAATAACAACAAATATCAAAAATCGTTTGAGGCTAAACCGTTATTTAACGCGGTTTTGTAAAAATTTAAATTTCAAACACTCCTAAAAATTTTTTGACTTAGTCCGGTAGAGTTTTTTTTACAGATATTTGAAGAAAAATGTATGGAGCACCTTGTACCAAATTTTCAATACTTAGTTATAAAAGAAAAAAATTTTACGATTTTTCAACCACAAAATTACTTGCAAATTTTCGCAATTTTGACATATTTCGTATAAATTCGAACTTTAAGCACTTATAAAAAAAAATTGTGACTAACGATTTCGGATTTTTTTTTATCACTTTAAGAACAACTTATAAGAAACCTTGTATTAAATTTTCAAGATTTTCTGGCCGGCCAAAAAAATTTTATCGTTATTTTAAAAAAAAATACTAAAAAAAATTAAAAATTTCAATTGTCTATAAATAGCTCAAAAAAGTCAAAATTCTTTGAAAATTTAACTGTGTATGGAGAACGCTAATATAAACATTTGGTGAAAATTTCAAGTGTGTACATCGATTAGTTGTTGAGTTATAGCAAAATAAAAAATTCGATTTTGTCGAAAACTGGTTTTGCGTAAAAAATCCCGTTTTTCTGTCATTTTTTTTCTGTTTTTCTTGATTTTTTTGAAAACTGTTGGAAAATGTTTACTTTTCACCTCTATAATGCACCAAGGATATCCACTTTGCCATCGGAAACCACCCCCAAAGTTTGAAATTGAAGTATTATTTCGACTAGTTATGCTGTACACAGACACAAAAAAAAAAAAAAAACACACATCATTGTAAAATCAATACATTCATCACTCCGTTCAGAATCTAAAAATGGAACAGTACCGCGTATATTAAGAATAGCGATAATATCGTAAAATGTTTTAGAATAAACTATAAATGGCTGAAATAATTAAATAGCAATACTTATTAATAAGAATTTTGCAACATGCTAAATACTATAAAACAATCTTACTAAATGGTTCATACTCAAATACAACTTAAATCTAGAGGACATTAACTTATTTCGTTGTTTTTAAAAGATCTACTAAGTAACAATATTGCATTATTATTATATAGGTACTATAACTATATTATTGAATAAGTGGAAGTTGTAAAAATATGTGTAATAATAGACACTTATAGAGATGCCAACTTTTAAAGCGTATGTTAAGAAATTTACAGAAATTTTTCTATGAGTATAATATTTACGGTTATATTTAATACAATACATTAGCTGAATGATTGGAAATATTTTTGAAGAAAAAGTAAATGTGTTTTCATGGTTATAAACTTATAAAATAACCCCAAAAGTAGAAACATGACATAGGTACGTGTTATAAATATTACATGTTATATATTATATACATACATTTCAATGAGTTTGTATGAAAGTTGAGTTATTATTCACAGTCGCATATAGCACTGCAAATATTAATAGGTAGATACGTATTATGTGTACACGGCACACAGGTATATCATATCTATTAATTTCTTTATCGATGACAATGTAAACACATTGCAGTTTTGAAACAAATAACGATAACTAACTATATACATATATTATATTGCCAATAAATATTACAAATGTGTAGGTACTTTCTTTTTTTTCGATTCATCACTGGCCGCGGAGGCATTCGCCAAACGCGTTACACAATTTTGCGCATTGCCCGCGCTCTGCAGTGCGTACGTACAACATATGTTATTGCATAAAACAGACGGTCTGCGATGGTGGCAACGATGGTTGTCGGTTTAATGTAAATTTTACGAATATTGTCAGTTTTTGTTTAAAGTGTACAGTCTACCAACACACCTTCCTACAACTATATACAGGATGTCTTAACGTACTTAATATCATACCCACCAGCTAACTATATAATATACTACACTAAACCTCCCCTATCTAAACCATTTAAAAAATTAATTCGTGGAAATAATTTATTCGTTTTTCAAAATACATAATATATAAATTAGTTACCTCAGATGTTTAGGAAACACAAAAACAAATATTTTAATTTTATTATACTGAGTGTACGAGTAAGTATACTAAAAACTACTGTAAGTTATAATATTTGAAATTTATGATTCTCCAATAACCAAACTGAAGTCATGTTTCAAAAGCATTATTTAATCAAAGTTATCGACTGAGACAAACAACACGATGTGACACCCTATATATATATATATATATATACCACAAACAAGCATCTATTTATTTATATATCTTAAAATTTACATTATATATTATACATGTATAATACGCTTGTGCAGACACCGACCTGCAGCAGCAAATATCCAGTCTGTGAGCATTGTGAAAACTGGAACTCGTGCGCAGCCCGTTTGTAGGCCTAGGTCATCCGGCCAACTGTGGTATCAAGTTCAAAGCAATATAATAATGCATAGCCGATAGACAGCAGCAGCGATGGCAGGATATGCAAATGTCCTCTCAGAAACTAAAAACAATGTATTTTAAGATATTCGATTCTTATACCACATATACTCCTGCATAGACCACTGCCCGTGCTCTAACGATAAATTTCCCGAACTCTCATTTAAAAATGCATAAAATTGGCCAACCCGGTTTTACAAGCAATTATTTTTATTCTCACGTCTGTGTGACCAGTAATTTTCGTTTCTATAATATGCCGACGCTACATCACCGTGAACGGTATAGGTAGGTACTGCTGTAGACGCTTTATTTTCCACAAATAAACAGTATCGTTTTTCTTTCTTATTAAAAATACCTTCAAGAATCAATGTCAACATAATGTATTAGACCCTGTGTTTTGAACATGCATGGTGTATGTGTGTGTGTGTGTGTGTGTGTGTGTTCAGAATATAAAATGTATGTTTATTACACATATTTGCGAGAAAAAATTACACAATAATATTGTGTATTATGAACTTTTACACAATTCAGTCAATACTAAAATATTTTTGAATACTTCACAGATATAATTTTCACAAAAAAATCAGATATTGACGCAGGATCGTATAATATGGTTGTACATCTCACTTTGTGTATTTACCACTACCTATTTGGACATATAATAAATTAAAGAATAATGAAAATGAAATATCACATGTGATACAGTGATACATTTATGTTTGTACAAAATATAAAACATTGATACCAACCAATTTTTAAAAAATTTTAAAAAAATTCTCAATCAGCACGTATGTTAAAAAACTTTCTAAGTAATAATACAATTCCGATGGAGATTTGTTAAGCCAATAATAAATTATATTTAATCTTGAGTTTGCAAGAATCCTGCAGAATTGAAAAAACCCTATTATAAAAATAAAATATACATATACAAATGTACAATTTTACATTTTCAAAATTATTATACTTAATTTAATAAAAAAAACTACATTTTAATTTTTATTTATCAACAAATATTCAAATATTATATTTGTTATGCCTTAGGTATAATAATAATATTTTAAAATTTGTTAATTATCATTTATAAAATTAAGTAAGAAAATTGATTTTTCTTAGTTTTTGAAACATCATATCAAAACCTTTTTTGAAATCAATAAACACTTTTTCATTAATATCCAATATTGTTAACACCAACAAACATCAACAGACGGTTATTAAAATTACATAAAATTAGGAAAAATAAAATAATAAGTTATATTAGAAAATTTAAGTACTCCTTTCTACACGAGAATGCCATCTCTCAATAATTAACGTGAACGCTTCCAATAGGTATACCCTAACCATGATTATCAAACTACGCGAAAGATAGTGTGATAATACTACAGTAAATAAATAAATTATTTTTACTTATAACGGATCTAAATAGGTATCTAAAATTTATTACCTATTTTCAATTTTTGTAAATAAAATGTATTAATTTGTAATTAAAATTTACTGAATACTATAAAATATAAATTACTATTGTTATAAATGTATTGAAATTTGTAATAGTTCTATTTTTAGTCATATACGTGGCACGAGACTGCGTAATATACATGAATGCGATGAAGCGATGAAAAACTTTGAAATCTTTGACTATTTGAAATAAACAATAATAGGGTGCAGAATATTTTTAATAAATGAATTATTAACCTATGTCCTATAAGAACATAAAGCTTTTATGGTTGTTTTAAGAGATAACACCTTATCAAATTTGCTGGGATTTGCCTACCAGCATATTATTAATTCAGTAGAGTCGATGTAAAATTCAACAAGATTTTAAAATGGTTAATACTCAGTATAAAATACTTATGAAAAAATACAATGTATTAAAATGTATTTATCAATTAGGTATCACTAAATATATATTGTTATTAGCTAAATACAGGAAATACATGAGCAATTAAAAAACACTCTATTATTAAAAGCACCAGTTATTTAGAATTATGAAGATTATAAAAAAAAATTTGATCCCACATACCTCCTCCCTCTCAAGAGAACCTCGATTAATTATCATATTAATTTAACTAGTCATTCTGTATAATAAAGTTTCATAAAATTAATTAAAATGTAATACAGAAGTACATATTATAAGTACATAAATCTACAAAACAGTCTATAGGCTAACGTTCTATAAAATATATAGTAATAACAATATAATTTATACTTATAATTATTAAAGCCCGGAAGTTTATTTGCATGATTTTACTAAGTACATCAAAAGTTGTTGGATTAGCTAAAAATTTAAGTCACAACTTAACAAATTCAAAAATGAAATTTTAGTTTGCATATTTTGAAGTTTTGAGTTAAACACACATATTTTTAAATAAAATTAAATTTTACTACATATTATTATTATTATTATTATTATTATTATTAATATTTCATGAAAATTACGGAGTGAGCATAATTTCAAAATATATTCGTTGAAAAATATGTCTTTATAAAATGTATTGTCTATGTTAAATAAAAATCTGCTTAAAATTAGTATATTATGTAGGTTGTAGGTACTATATAATATTATCGAGAATATTATGTAATTTCTATCCAGATAATACTTTGGATAAAATTCTGGGTTAAAAATAAATTAAAGTTTTAATATACGTTAAAATTTATGACTTATACCTATAGGCTATAACTATCTAAAATTTCAAAAATCATGTTAGGAGAGGAAACGACAATAAACGGCCTTATAGGTCACAAAATTTTTTTAATTAATGATTTCATACATTTTAAATATCCGCAAATTTGTTTAGTTGATGTAGAACGAAGCTTTTCTCTCATCTCTCAAAAATATGCTGTTCGATAACCAACATTAAAAATCTGTCAAAATCACTAATTATAAATTACAATTTATAATAATTTCATATTAATTGAATTGTGCATCTTTTTTCCCTTCTTTTCATTATTATTCTACTAACTTAAAAAAAAATAATTAAATGCATACTTAACGCATATTTTAGTAATTTTTAATATATGAACTAACAATAAATATTATAACTTCAAGAAGATACACAAATACTGCAAAGGTTTAAATTAATTTAGTTTAATGCAATGTAAATTAAAACTATATGCACTCCATAATTTAATAAAATGTATAGGTCAAGGTATACCTATACCTAAATAAACGTACCGCTTGTGATTTTTCTAAATTACATTTTAAAAATGTACCTAATCTTAAGGAACGCATATTTTTTTAATTTCTTTACAACTACATTTTTGTGATACAAACCAGATTTTAAAATCTTATAAAATTTTTTTTTTAAAATACCAAATTTGAAACAAGTATTCACTAAAATTTAAAAATTTAATGTTAAACAACCTCTTTATTATCTCAAAAGTACTTATATTAAAAAACAAAGCATTCGAAAGTTAGCGTATTTAACATAAGTGTTTAAATAGCCATGAATATAAAAAATAAAACTCTCAAAGTATGCTAGTTATGTAAGTAAATGAAAACAAACAATAATGTTGTAGAAAATAGTACTTAATAAGGGTAATTGAGTTATTTGAAGATTATCCCGAAAAGGATACTAAATAAAGAGATAAACTGTCAAAACGTAATCAAATCAGATTTATTAGAATAATCGACCATACATCATTGGAAAGCGATTTTTAAAACTTTAACATCTATTAATTAAATAATATGTTATCAATAATATCTCGGGGACATTAATCCTAGTATGATTTTTTTATAATTTCATAACAAAAGTAAAATAGTTAAATATATATTTTATGTTTCATTTAATGTATTCACATTTAATATACTTGAGAAAAAGGTACATATTTTTTTGCTTAAGGGTTGTATACATAAATGTAGCTGATTAAATTCTAAAACTACTATAAAATAGTATAATAATAACTTAATATCGATCTACGTGATGTACATTTGTACAACTGTTCGTCTATCAAATACCTAACTAAATTAAACCAATGAGTCCTTATTATTCAGATTTTATTGTTTAATAATATCATAACTTTAACAATTCTTATTACCATTAAAATATAGTTGTGTAGAAACTAGAAAGAATAAACCGTATGAATTACTGGACATTCTCCGAAACACATCCGACAAGAAGGCGACAGATTATTGTTTTTTACGCATCTCGCTGCAGTAATTTAACAGTGTATCTACAACAGCAAGCCGACGAAAGAGAAAGTGATGATGATTTAGTCTGTAAGCTGTGTAAACGCATTTTTTAGTGTAATTTCAGTGTTATGTACATATACATAATTATAATGGTCACTCCGCATCATTATTTTGAATGTTCTTTAGATATTTTCGAATTCTATCGGTTTTTCTCATGTTTATGGTTCCGGATAGGTCGTAAAGAATTCACCGGTCCAGATCATCAAAAGACACGTGGGTTAGTAAATAATACAAAAAGTAATAATAATGATGTGTGTTTGAACCCGGATCAGTATTTATGAATATGTACGTAAGCCAATAACAACAACAAGCAAGCATAAATGCGCGTGAAAATAATTTGATAATTCAATAAAAAAAAAACTTATTATATATACGTGTATCGTATAGGTAAATGTCATAAAAACAACGCCATAACCCTATGAAACAGTCAGTTTCAAAGTCAAGATTTCAATTATTATATTCGGGTTTAAATGAAATCTATTTCACGCAAGCACCATGTTATCTTGAAGATGAGTTGATTGGCCGATAAAATTAATTTTACACAATAGCCTTGATGTTTCTTTTAAAATATTATTATCTATATTGATTTATACACCTTATAGAAATTTAAATAGCTCCAAACTTCAACTCCAATTTTAAATCTATCTTAACCAAGTTCAAAAATAAACTATATAAATTAATATATCATTTTTAGAAGAAATGAAGGATTTTTTTCAATGATTTTTCACGGATTAACGTAGGTATAGAAACGAAATAAAAGTTTAATTTCTTCGTGGGAATTAAAAACATAAAATATGTCCCTGAACTTGACCGCTTAGAGAATTCTATACATTTTTTTTTTTTATTGTGTATTTAAATAAGAAATTAACAGAGCGTAACATTTTGTCTTATTCGAATCTTCAAGAAAAACTAATTTGTAAAATATACAACATTTTATATCGTATTTAATTCCTAAACTAGAATATTATTATTACACAAAAAATAAAAATAATAATAATTGTAACATTATAAAAAACTAATAACAAACTATTAATGAATAATATAAAATTAAATCATATTATTATAGAATGAAATGAATTAAAATTTAACATTTTTATAAGCGTTTGAAGTTAGTTTTTTTTTTAAATTCGCAAATTATTTTATAGTTAAAAGCACATAAATACTATTAAAATTCATATCTAAAATTCAAAAATTTAAGTGAATTAAGGTTTCACATAAGTCTTTATAACTGGAATTTAAAAAATAAGTAGAGCGTAATTTCACAAGATAAAATTTTGACGTAATTAGATATTCACGCAACTAAAAAATGATTTCTCATCAAACAATTTTCTTATTTGATTGTAATAATTCAAAAATATTATTCACAAGGACTTAAATCTTGTTTATATACATAATATTTTATATACACAATAATCAATGACATTTTGATTAATTGTATGCTATTTCCTATTTATATACCTCAAACCTATTCACACATTTTGCTTAATTATTAGTATTATTAGTAATGTAGGCTAACATGCCATCTTTAGTCAGAATCATTCTATTTTTTTTTTTTTTTTGAGCATTTTTTGTATGTAATAATTTATCATTGAATTAAAATCAAAATGTTTGAATAATCATATAAATAACTAAAAATTAACTTAAATAAAAACTTTAATTTTAAAATAATAAATATTAGATCAAATTGTCAGCCTTGAACTTGATTATATACTCACAAAAAATAACATTCATTGTAAAACTAATATATATCTCTCATATCTAAAAAATTACCTTAAAATTTTTTAAAGTATTGTTTTAAGCCAAAGGTACAAAATACAGTATTCCCTATACGAAAAAAAAAGTTTAGAGTTAACTTATAATATGTTGTTCAATCTATTAGATTACAACCTCCTTAGTGTATGACTGCAAATAATTAAATACATAACACTGTTCATTGTAGATGGAATTATGTAAATGAAAACATCCCATTAAAAATAGATAGGTTACTCTAATTATTTTATGTTAATATCAAGTCGTAGTATCAAGTTTTTTGACAAGTATCACTAAGCCTTACTTACTATGATTCCGTATTAATGTATTTGATTATTTGTAGAACTTTTATAGTTAATATTTACAAATTGTACTAATTTAATTGATGTTTATAAATATGATTACAATTTAAGTATCTATTACCTACTTTAATTTTATGATAGTGTTTAATTGTATAAACCGATTTTATAATATTGGTGATACTCGTTTGAAAATATAAATACATATTCATTGTTTTTGTATGAAATAAAAACGTAGGTATATATATAGACTAGTAATTCTTTTAAGATCTACAAAATTATATGCGTTTAAAAGATCTTTATCTTTGTTTTCAAAAATACTTTTCCCATTATGACTATGCAAATTTATTTTATGATCTATAAAATAATAGTATAGTGCAACCAAACTAAAATTTTTAATTTAGAAAAAAATATATTTAAATTTTATAATCGTTTGGTTGAGTAATAATGTAATGAATGATTATAACATAACGATGCTAGTTATATTTTAAAAATTAATTTAACTAAAAATGTTATCAAATTTATTATATAACTACAACAGCTGAATAATATTTATTCAACAAAGTACTTTTTTTGTAAACTTAAAATAGTCTAAATAAAAGATACACCACAAATTATTTAGATAGTTTATTCTATATTAAATCTTATCCAAAAACATTTCCTAACTAAATTACTTAAAATCTATCAAATATATTTATATAATCATATTCATCAAGACGTAACTTTATAGATACTTAATATACGACATTCAAACTTTGAAACACTGACTGAATAATTGAGGTCAAGTTATTCACTGTAGGCTAACTGACTACTACATGAAAAACTAAATCAAGCTATTTTTCAAGTATGCATAGGATAATATATTAATAATATATTATATCCTTCACTAGTGACATTAAGCTGAAAGCTGCAAACGTGTGACAAATAAGAGATAAACGTAAACCATCGTCATACAAGCATAATTATGACTTGCAAACACGGGGATGAGTCGCTAAAAATGATTTTTTTTCATTTAAAATATAAACTAACACCGTAGCCAACAGACAAACGGCAACAGTTAACAACATTGGGTTAATGTTCCTTCACTTTACAATGATAGCAGTCTCGTTTTACTTGTATAAACGCAAAGTAGCTACATTATGGTCTGCAAAGTTAAAAAAAAAAAACCAGTAGCTACCATCACCACAACGCCACCTTCCAATTAGTACAGTCATCTATATTATTATTATTATTATTATTATTATTACATATGATAAACATAATATCAAATTCGCGTTGATCATTTTGGGCCTATATAGTAGGTTAAGTGCGTGTAGATACATTGATTGCACGGCGAGTGAAAATAGAGAGAGGGGATAGCGTGCATAAACACTAAACACTATTAATATATACATATATAATACATTATACACATAATATTGTATTGGCGCCATGTCTACAGGAAAGATAAAAAACAACTACAGTTGCGCAATTGCCTACGGGCAATTTAATAACGCTTTTGCTCTTCATAACAAAACGCATATAATATGGTAATTACCCTAGGATTGTACACAAATGAAAAAAAAACCACTAAAATATCAAGGGTGAAATCCAAATGAAATCCTAGAAATTATGGAGGAGGACAGTGATCATTTTTTCGACCACCCGTATTCATAAACATAAAAAAAAAAATCATTTTTGTCATGTTATCGGTTGTGTGCTACTGATCAGATACCATAATATAATAAAGTGACAATCCTGTTTGGCTTCAAAAAAAAACAGTCACAATTTCAGTGAATATTTAAATTGAACTGCAGTGTCCTAATGCATGCCAGTTACAAACAATAATGACGACGCTGACAGCGAATGAACTATAATAATGAAAAACTGATATAAATATGAATCTCTCCACAAGATCATACATATATATATATATAATTCATAAATATTATTGAATTAAGTATACGTGCATTTTTCAACACAATTCTTAGTAATCAAATGTTATGCCAGAATTCTTATAACATACGTACAATAATATCTACATGATAATTCATTATAATATAAATTATATGTTCATACAACTAATAATACTACCTAGATTTATCATTTTAGAAATGTTCTACTCGATTACAATGTGCTTTTAAATACCAAAACATTTAAACATTTAAAAAAATCCATTTTAGTTAATTAACTAAATAAAATAAATAATAACTTGAAAGACATGTTTAATATATCACTATACAATAATTATGAATAATTATTTAAAAAACTTATGCAAAGCCTAAGTTCCTAAAAGAATACATTCCACTTTTAAGGATATTATAGACGTTTATAATTTTCAATGAATATTAAATACCTATTATCTCGGGTTTATTATAATATACCTATTACCTAAACTTTGTTTTAGTGTTAAATGTTATATACCTAACTAAAAATCACCAGTTTAAACGATCTTTATTTATTTAAACAAAAGAACTTGTAGATAAATTCATAAAAATTTATCAATAAATAATATAATTAAAGTTACAAGTGTACATTAATTTTCTGAGTTAATGTATAACATGTATTACATTATTTTATTGCGTGTATACTTACTTGTATACATATATTTTTAAAATTTAAAGTAGGTAAGTATACCCAAAACGAATAAATTATATAAATTATATTTATATTATGCTACTAATTATGATTACTAAGAATTATATAATAAGTTTATTTGCATACCTAAATTAAAAACCTTATTATAGACAATTTACCTAAAAAATTAAATACCTATTATTGTTTTATAATTTATTTAAATAGAACTCTGATCTATATCAGACTTATATGTGTAAATTTGTCAAGTTTGCAAAAAAAAATAAGATATCATCATTAAATGAATACTACTAGAATTTACTTTTAAATACTATAAAAATGTATTTAATCCATCAAAAATATTTATAATTTACAAAATACGCACCAATTTTTATCTATTATCTATTTGTACTTATAATTTAAACAAAAACTATTAAATCGTTTTAATCATTCAACAAATATTAGGCCTTGGATTTAAACAAAATATTGGATAATGTCCATGTACTTAAAAAATATAATAAAATATATATTTTTCGTTTAAACTATAATAATTTTAATTTGTTTGAAATATTCATCATAGGTTTATTTTTTATTATTTTTTTTTTTTTTAGTAAAAACTGCATGATATACATGTAAAATAATCGAAATAAACAGCAGTTCGGGTGCAATCCCAAATTTAAATGAAGGTCTCCACGGTCAGTTCATTTCATAGACAGGTGGAACCTTGACTTCAGATACACTAGAATTTATATTTTTAGTTAACAAATACATAACACATAGGGACAATTATATTTCTTTATTTCTTTTTTATTAATATTTTATGATAACATACTAACCTAAGTATATTTTCTTCGTATAAATAAATTAAAACAACATGATTGAGTAAGTTTATAGTAATTGAAAATATTAAGTAAATATATTTAATATTTATACTTTATAGGTATTAACGCACAATGGGACATTTTCTGTTCTACTAAATATTAAGATAATCAACATAAAACAGTTTTTCTACTGCCTTATCGACACACAATTTGTTTTTGATAATTTATGCTTCTACAATATATAATGTATAGGAATATCTAATAATTTTTAATTTTTTAACGAGATTAATTTCTAAATGACGTATTGTTATAGTTTTAGAATTAAATCAATCGACCATATTAGAATATAGATAATATCAAGAAAAATATGTAAATATAGTTAAAACAATTATATTATACATTAAATCCTAAAAATGTTGTTTAGGTTTAACGGTCATTTTATAGAAGAAAATAACTGTTATAATATTGTTATCACACTATAGGTACATTATAATTCATAATATTATGCTTGGATATTTAGATGATAATAATTATAAAGGTCTCCGAAGGTTGAAAAATCGCCCTACAAACCATATTGCACGATCGATTTGACGTTATTAATAATTCATTAAAAACCAAACGTAAAATCGGAACAATGACTAGTTATTTTTCGCTCAGTATATTATATTGTCGTCGTAGACAATATTATTTTAAACGTGTCCTGCGATGCGTGTAGCGGTGTCTCGTATAGTGTTATATTATTATGGTCGTTTACATGTGTTGAAACAAAAAGAGAAGTGAATAACTGGTAGGTTGGTTTATAATATACAACGCTGAATGGCGTACACTTGTACCGGTACAGTTTTTCATACAAATCGAGTTTCCCAATTAAATCGGCCTTACAAAATAATTATTGCGTCTTTCGTAGAACGTTTTTCGAAACATATAGGTAATAAGTACTGTAATCAGACATAAAACCAGTTTTAAAAAATCACATCGCCAGCAGAAGCTTTTAACTTACTCTGCCATGCGACCTTAAAAATCGTTGATGTTCTGTTTCCTATAATATAATATCAAAACCAACAAAATGATATTTCCTGTTTTTTAACGATGAATTGACAATAAAAGCCGCCAAAACGCAACACATGATCAAATAATATTACATCTGGTAACAAAATATATTGTATGAATGATTATCGTACGTAATCGACTAGATTACTAGAAGGTAAAAAATACTTCTCGGAGACAGGAGACAATAATTCTCACGTTAATAATATTATTGTACCAACTATTTAAAATACAATTTTCTTCCAAAGATTGTATCACATATATACCACCGAAAAAGACACCAGCTGCTAAGTAAGAATAAGTTTAACTTGTGGTTTTCGAAGATATAATATATTCTGAGTATTTATTATAATAATAATAGTGATAGGTTAACTACCTGCATACTACAATATAATAATAATATTGTTATGTAACAACATGATAATATTATGACGTACCTACCGTTTATTATACTTATATCATTTATTTAATAATATATTAATACACCCTGTATTGAGTATTTTGGTATAATTATGTAGTAAAAATAAAACTCACGTTTCTTCGACGGGGTTTATAGCTCGTCCCGCGCACCGAGTGCAGTTGTGGTATTATCCAAAACGTCTACAGGTAAATGCACCGAACGGGTAATGGAAACAACGGCAACACGGATGGTCGACGGTCGTAGGTAATTAACGATCGCTATAGACAGTCGATAATATTATTTCGCACAGCCGACCGACCACTAACTCATCGGAGGGGTGGAAAATCGATAAGAACCGGTTGAACTTTTCGACAACGGGTAAATTTAAAATATTATCGTTCTATATAATTATTATCGTGTTAAGTTGTCTGTACGCAAGTGACATTTGGAAAACTATATACTGCGACGGGCACTGAAATTCGAATCTAATCGAATCTAACCCGCGTGGGCACGTGACCAAAAAGACTAAATAAACGAGACACTGAACGCGAAAAATTCTCTCGGTCAACAAACCCTGTGAAAGGGACAAAATATTCTAATTACGATTTATTATAATATTATATCACACAATATACGATATATGGGCAGTGCGTGCGTGCGCGCGTGTGTTCAAACCAGCCGGTCGCGATACGTATCGGTGTGCGCACTGACTGTCGTCTGAGTGCGTGTGTGAGTCGGCCGGCAAGCAAACGTTTTGGCCAGAAGGTCAGCTGATTAGAAAGAAAGTACCTGCCGCCGCAGTGGTGGGAGTCACGCGACGTCGATCGCGTATCGCGCCGTACACGTACATTATTATATTATTATATATTTTATTATTATGGTACCTACCATTTAGTGAAATGTTATTATTATTGTTATACCTATTATTTGTTATTGTTATTATGTTATTGGATATTAGAGCTTCACCTCCCTCTCCGGCGGATTCGTACGCGTTTGCTTATTTTTTTTTTCCGGTCCATCTACGATGTGCCGAGTGAGCACGTTCTTCGTTTGACAGCCGCAACCTCAAACGAATTCAAAATAGGAACCGTTCAATAATGAATTTAAAATTCGCGGTATTCTATTTTAGCGAAGTATTGTGTTGCTCGCAGGGATGATAATACGTACACAATATAGTATTAGTTAAAGTAACCGTGGTATAATACACAGGACCTCCCCCAAACGGCTATACGTACCACGTGGGTATTTATACACAATCTTTGTATGGAAACCGTGGTTATAAACTAAATAGATTTGTACAACAATTTATTGGGTAAGTGGTGACTCGTCGTTTTTATATAGTATCCCACTGAATTACCCTACCCATTTATAATTCTTATTTATACTTACACTTCACAATACCGCTGGACGTTGGCTACTGCAGATCTATAATATACATTTTAAAATAATTTAGCTTGTCTATCACAAATTAACGGAAACGTAGCGTGCTACTTGATATTTTTTTTTTTTTGATGAACGGAAATACATTGAATCATAGATAATATGTTTTTGCGGGTCCTTGTAGCACATATTAACGGTTCAATATTTTTTCCGTGCTACAGCTGAGAACTTAACGTAGCTTGCAAGCTTGCTGTACTTTATTTCTATTGTTATAATATGTCAACCACAAAATTGTCTATGGAACAAAAATATGGACATTTTTCAATGGAAAGAAATACAAATTAAATTTATCATAAGCATTTGAAATGATAATTTCATTACAAGTTAAATTTATTAGGTACCTATGTATCTTCATAGTTCATAATAAAATTACTTCGAAAATTAGTACCTATCATTAAAAGTTAATTATAAGTAATATTCTGATATGTAATTATTGTAAAATATAAATATTAAAATTAGTAGTATCCAGTAGGTTAGAAGTTACTATTATCTGTTATCTTATATTATATGCTGATACTTAATATGATGTAACCAATATTGCAAGTTTGTATATAATGAAATAACTTACTGATAACTAATAAACGATAAGGTTCATACAATGATTAATTCAATAATGTATAGTATACTGATATGTATTAATAATTTACCATGTTCAACTTACTGTAGTAATATTTCATTCATAATACCTTTGGTGGAAAAACATGTGATAGGTACAAACACACTTTATATCGACCTGTAAAATATAAAATAATAATTAATTATTATAAAATACAATAATAGCCTGTGATAACTAATATACTGAGGAGGCTGATGTGCATCTTACCATTCTTAACATTCATACCTTGACACGACGTTTGGCATTTATATACAGGAAACAATAGTAATGGTATAACTAAAATGTTTGACCCTTTCGTGCTGCACCAACTATATAATCCTTACAGACGGTTTTGGAAAACGATTCAATTTAGAAATGTTGCTGAAACCAGAGGGCGTGACAGACATGAAAAAAATTACCGGTTGCCACAATCTGTTTTCCTAGAAAAAAAATATTGATCATTTTCTTGACAGAGAATGTTCGTACGCAGGGACCAGGGATTGTTAATTGCCGCTGATTGAGGTGATTATATTAGGTAAGACAAACTAATGGTTTGTTCGTGTAACCACAAAAGTCACGACTCACGATAGAAACAATTGTCGTGGATGGCAAAAACAGTTGGTTGCAACTTTACAAGGACGAAATTCGCAGCCGCAATGTCGTCACACTACCCCTACACGTATTAATTGCTTATATAGACTAGTATAATGGTAACCGGACAATTTCCCTCAGCCATACCCCCCCCTAAAACTGTTTTTAGCGTAGTAGGATATTTTCCTCCGGAAAAATGTTTCAATGCGGACATTTCCCCCCATTTTTTAAAAATTAAATTTTTTTTATAAATATAATAAATTATAACTGTAATTAATGTAATTTTATAAATATATTTACATAAAATATGATTAATAACTAATAAAAATGACTAATTTTTTTTTCACAAATATAATTAAATGTAAAAAATTTGTAAATAAGTAAAATAGGTTGAAAAATATTTATAAAATAAGGTCTAAATATTTCGACATAAAAATAAAATATTTTGTAAAAAAACATTTAGTTTCTAATTCTATTGTTATATCTAAGGTTTTGTAACCTTAGTTCATATTTATTTTATTTTTTTTTTTGTAAAAAAAACCAAACCTGCATGTTTTAATTTTTAATAATTTATTACAATTGCCACTGAATTTGAGTTTAATAATGCAGCTTTAATGAACATCCAAATATTTGAATAGATAGTTTTTGACAACCCAGTAAGTGATTGGGTTTTAGATACAATTTTAATTTCAATGTTACTAGCTAGTATGCTATATAGTATGCTAGTACTATTTTTTTATTGTTAAAAGTAGTTGAATTTATCAAAAATATACATCTATACTATAATAGATAATTATAATATAATTGATTTATGAAAAAAAAATAATAATTTCTTATTAAATAATAAATAATATTATATTATTAAATAGTAAACTTAAAAAAGCGGGTAAGTGAGTATCGCTCTGCTGTACATTAGGGGGTGGGGTGGACCTCGGACTAAGGTAGGTTAAATTTGAATGCAATGATAGGTATCATTGTATACGAAAAACGATTCTGAACGGAGATGATTTGTCAGTCTAGGATATATTATACTTAAATATTGTAATATATTCTACTTTGAAACTAATTCAAACATTTAAGTAAGAGTTTCAAGATCTTACGTTTAGTATTTTTTTTAAAATAACAAAAATCGAAAATTATTTATTAGTAAAACGTTATTTTACACGTGTATTTTTGATTTCAAATTAAAATTAAAACTTTAAACACTCGTAAAATTTTTTAAATTGAATAAACATCAAACTTTTTTATAATTATTCTAAGCTTAACTTATGGACAGCATAGTATTAAATTTTCAATTCTTAGCTTTTGATAGTAAAATATTTATAAATTTTTAACTACCAAATAGTGAAAAATATTCATGATTTTGACGAATTTTTGTCAATATTTGAACTTCAAATAATAATAAAATAAAATTGTGCCTATGTATTTTTATAATTTTTGAATGGGAGTTAGAACAAGTTATGTGGACCCTTCAATTAAATTTTCAAGTAATTTGTCCCAGCTTAATTTTTTTTATCAACATTTATAAAAAAAAAATAAAAAAAATTGAAAATTTCAATTGTCTATAAATAGCTCAAAAAAAGTCAAAATATTTTGAAAATCAAAACACGTAAAGAAAATGCTAATATAAATAACTGGTAAAATTTTCAAGTATTTACGACTTATACAGTTTGAATTACAACAAATATTAAAAATCGTTTGAGGCTAAACCGTTATTTAACGTGGTTTTGTAAAAATTTAAATTTCAAACACTCATAAAAATTTTTTGTCTGAATCCGGTCGAGTTTTTTTTACAGATAATTGAAGAAAAATGTATGGAGAACCTTGTACCAAATTTTCAAAACTTAATTATAAAAGAAAAAAATTTTACGATTTTTCAACCACAAAATTACTTGCAAATTTTCGCAATTTTGACATATTTCGTATAAATTCGAACTTTAAGCACTAATAAAAAAAAATCGTGATTAACGATTTCGGATTTTTTTTTATCACTTTAAGAACAACTTATAAGAAACCTTGCATTAAATTTTCAAGATTTTCTGGCCGGCCAAAAAATTTTTATCGTTATTTTAAAAAAAAATACTAAAAAAAATTAAAAATTTCAATTGTCTATAAATAGCTCAAAAAAAGTCTAAATTCTTTGAAAATTTAACTGTGTATGAAAAACTCTAATATAAACATTTTGTGAAAATTTCAAGTATTTACATCTATTAGTTTTTGAGTTATAGCAAAATAAAAAATTCGATTTGGTCGAAAACTGGTTTTGCGTAAAAATTCCCGTTTTTCTGTCATTTTTTTAGGGTTTTTCCCGACTCATTTAAAAAATATTGAAAATTTTTAACTTTTGACCCCCCAAAGTACCAACTAGATTCAATTTCCTTTTCAAAGAGGGGCTGAAGTAAAAAATCGAAGCATTTTTACTGCTCCAAATGTTGTCGTCAGACACAAAAAAAAAAAAAAAAACACACATCATTGTAAAATCATCACTTCGTTCAGAATCTAAAAAAATGGGGGAAAAACGTCCGGGGGGGGGGGGGGGAATTGTACGCCATTCTTAATGTATACCATTTTATTTTAGACGCACTTGTGAACGAATTCGCAAAAATGGTTTGTTTGACTGTAACATGGCGCTTATCCTTTCAATAGCACCTACCTTTTTTTTACCTTTTTAAAACAATCATAATAGGTCTTGATATAATGTGAAAATGGTTGCATATATTCGTAGACTAAAGACTTAGTTTATACAATGGTCGTTTCAAAGGAGCTTTTACTACGGTTTACAAGTTTAGAACTTCACCAAATTTTATGAACGCTCTATATATGGACGCTCTGTATGGTATGATTGTGGACAAATCAGTTAGATACTACAGGGGTAACAATCACTGTATCAGCATATTCATCATTACTTTGGTACTTTATTACTATATCTATAACTTAGTAATTTTCATATTTATTTTCTTTAGAATCTAATACTATAATATATTTATATTTTTTATGCTATCTATACTTAATATGTATAGTTATCGGAGACACTGTGACAGTATAAATAGCATATTATTTCGTGGTTAACAGTAAGGGTAACCTATTCGCGAGTACTACAGACTACAGTAGTTATTAGTTATATAATAATAATATACACAATACAGATTGTCGACCGTCGTGTACTGCCAAGATTATATTTAGGGCTACGCATCAAAGTAAGACGCACATTAGTCACCAGCTACAGAACATTATTCACTGGAGAATATTACACCTTGAAGGGGATAATAAACTTTAATAGGTATAGGCTTTGTGCGTAAAAAAAATCCATATATCCTGCACCAAATTGTTAATTGCGCCATACGTCATATATTTGAGTGACACGGACCAGTGGTAGACTGCTAGGTATGGTGTAGCTGGTAATTTCCCGCCAACAACGATAGCGCGACGATTACGATGAAAAAATATCGTAATAAACACTAGTCACGAAATTAAGACAAATATACTACTGTGTCTGTCAATAACGTCGAAATAAAAAATGCAGGTAGGTATCAACGACAACAAAAATTATAAAAATAATATGTTATCGTTCCACGATCTCTGAACCAACGGCAATATAATACATCGACCGTATTGTTACACATACTATTTTATGTAGTATGCACCCCTGTAAAATGCGTTATGAAAGGTACCTGGGTATATACTATATATAAGTATAATGACTAAAGATAATGACAAATATTTTAATAGAGATCGAATTAGGTTTTTACCAATGATAAAATGATGAATCATTGTCAACTGATTGGTTCACAATGCCCATTGTTTTTTTTTGTACTTTGAACGAAATCGAACGCATTTAAGTAAACAAAATAGGCCTAAAGGTTTTTTATATATATTTTTTTTTTTTTGAAAAACCATGTCTTACTATTTAATACTTAATTTTATTTTTATTACTGAAACGATTTAAACACATGTAGTCAACAAAAGAATGTATTCCAAACAAACTACAAACGAAATAAATGGTGCCAATTGTTTCGTTACATTTAAAAAAATATAAAAAATAAAATGAAAAGAATAATAAAAAAATTACAATATACTATTACTTTTCTCAGTATTTCTTAATTGATAAAACACTTAAAAAGACGTTCTAATTACTTGATAATTTTTAATTATATAATTAAATTATACATTTAAATATTTAACTTTGCCTTAGATTAATTCAGTTTGTCAAGCCACATATTATGTTTTTTTTAAACGTAAATATGGATCGTGTTAATTCTGGAAATAGTCATACGTTATTCTTTGCAGTAATTATTTTAAATATTTATGTTATATCTATATTTATTATTAATTGTTTATATATTTTATAAGATAAATTATGTAGAATTGCCTTGGAATTTAATATTATTATGTTTAAAATTTACTCATTATTCAAATATTCAAATAATTAATCTTACTTTTAAAATCGGAAATACTTGTCGTTAATTTGTTTTGTCTACATTTATTTATAATTTTTAGTAAATTAACATAATTAATATAATAAATATAATTAATGTTATAGACGTTATAAATATAGGTCTACAGCACCTATAAAATTCTTTGTTAATTGCCAGTACTTGTAATAGTTTTAATGATTATATTAAAAATAAATATTTACCTTTAAAATATAATATACTCGTAGAATTAATTTTAACTGTCTACTGCTGTGTGTATTTATTTAAATAATATATATTAAGATGTATAGTATATATGTAATAAATACTCATGTAAAAAAGTAAAATTACACTCAAGTAAAAAATATGTGAAATTTTTATAGAAAATAATAAATTGTACTTTATATGACTATATGCATAATTTTCAGTCGCTACCTATATTTAGAATAACAATTTTAAAATTACAAAATAAATCAATTATTTATTCATGCAAAAATAGGGATCCCATACGTCCCGTATTTTACGGGATTGTCCCGTATTTGAAAGAAGTGTCCCGGTGTCCCGACAAAAGTTTAATAATAACACTTTTGTCCCGTATTTTGGGTAATTCGTCCCGTATGTACCTTATTTTAATATTTGTTTTTAATTTTAATTATAATTTATATTTGTTTCTACTAATCTACTAGGCATCTAATATTATGTTTTACTTTATTTAATAGTACCTATATTAAATATTTAGTAACTGAGAAAAATTAAATGTTACGTCTAAGCCAAATGATCCAAATGTAATTTTAGCTAGGTACCAAATAAAAAAAATTAAAAAAAATTATATAAAAATTACATCATATGTTAATTTGCCAACATAAGTCCCCCCCTCCTCAAATAAACACCAATGAAAATGCAAATTACAAATATTGAAGTAAAGATATGATTTTTAAAAAATGTCCCGTATTTTTACAAAATAAATCTGGGATCCCTATGCAAAAAATGTCTTACATTTTTTAATATTATGCAAAGTATAACTTAATAGGTAAGTATTATTTATAATGAAGTTAATAATATTGTAATAATTTTAAATTCTGAACAAATTCGGAACACAAATTATGCCGAATGATAATAAAACAATTTTTTTCTCATTACTTGAAATTATTTCAGGAGGGGGACCCCAAACACCCCCCTGTATACGTGCCTGGTTGTGATGATGTTTAATTTTACAGAGCACGGGAAACTAAAATCATTGTCTAACATTAATAGTTTTTGCATTTTGAAAATTAACAACGAACAATTTAATTACCTTCACAAGGTTAACAGTAACTTATTAGGTTTATTCTCATTTATAATTTTAAGCAATTAAGTAATTGATGCGTTAAACCATACATCTTTCAATCATAGTTCCTGTTCTACTGTAATCTATTGATTGCTTTTTACTTTATTATTTCAATCTAACAACTAGTTTTATTTATTATTTTTGTTTTGTTAATTAAATTAATAAATACTACTATTATTCTAAATGTAACGATGTTCACAAATGTGGAAATCAATAAATGACAAAATAATATATTACCCTGTCAGTTGTCACTGTACAATGTACAAAAATAATTGTACATTGATAACGAACCAAATTGAAACCGATTATTTAAAAAAAAAACTTTTGAAAAAAAATCAAAATGAAATGTTTATTTTGGTTATAACTTATAAATATATGATATAGTACATTGAAGTATGAAATGATATTTAATTATCTTCCTTACATCATGACGACCGTGAAAATACTGTATAACTGTAAAACTATTCATATAAGTATGGTAACTATCTCAGGTGTTTTTTTATAAAGATAAATAAGCAAAGTAGGTATACAAAAGAATGTTATAATATTAATAACTTTTATTAGAACATTAACCTTTACTTAATATATAGCTTAACCACATTGACACATTAGAAACATTGATAACAAAAATAGTTATTTTATCTGTAATAATTTATAGAAAATAATATAATCCAGTAAAATAATGAGGCATAGATTGGGTTTTAAGTTTATTTTATAACCTAAACAGTGTATCTATATTCTATACTCAGTGCCGTCAAAGCAATCTGGCAGCTGTCAAGGGACTCTTACCTTTTCGGGACATAAACCCCCGAAAAAAGGGCGCTTCTTAAGTAGCTGCCTAGGAGCCCAGAGGGCTAGGACCCTTAAGTTTGGCACTGTCTATACTTATTATATAATTATATGATTATTATATTATTTAAATTCGAACGAATTTTATATGATATGAGAAAACTAAAATTCTCAATTCCAAATATTATCAACTATTAATGTATATTATTTATTTATTATTTTTTATATCTAGAGATGGTTGTAATTTATATGGGCAAATTAAAGATAAAAACTTCAGAAATATTGAAAAAATTGAACAATTACATATATGACAATCCTTTTATTTTTTTTATCTTATACAGATATTAAATTGGGTTCTTAATTGAGTTATTAGTTGTTTTTATTATTACGTGTTATTTTTGAATGAAGAACCTTATATTAAATGTTTATGATTTTTCAACATTAAAATGGTTTATAAAATTTAATTTATTCAATGTTTTATTATAATTTATTATGTAACATATTGATTTTATAAAAAAATGTTTTCAGATCAAGATAAATTAAATAATTTATTTTATTTGTATAATATAATAATATGATGATGATACGTAATTAATGAAAAATAATATGTCTAATGTAGTAGGTATTTATCTAAAACTTTTGTTATAAATGTATAGATTATTCGAGGAAGTCATGTACTCATGGACTCTTTTATACAACACTAACTGTTTTTTCACGGCGTTGCCCTGCATGTATTAGATTCGTTAATAATATGTGAAGCTCATGTCGATCAAACGGTTTCCAAAACGTATTCGAATAAATACGTGTTTAACAGCCGCAAGATGCAATGGAAGTGAAGTACGTCAGACGGCAGAGGCGTTATTATTTAAAATGTATTATATATTTATTAGTTTAATAAAAAATTCCAGTCGACCCTATCCAATAGATGCATGTATTTTTATGACTCCACAAAGGAAAAACATATTCTTATTTCTCACTGTAACTTTATCAAAATGTTTGGCGATCCCTGGACTCTAAAGTAGTTTGACATATTTTTAGTATCCTAGCAACCGCTTATAGAAGAAATAACAAACACTTATTAAACAATTAATAGAAGCATATATCTATAGCTATATAAAAAAACCCTTTTACCCCCTTAGAGGTCGAATTTTGAAAAATCCTTTCTTAGTGCGCTGCTATATTGTTTAAGGAACCTCTGTAAAAATTTTCAAGTCTCTAGACCCAGCGGTTCGGTCTGGGCGTTGATTATTATAAAGTACACTTTCCTTTATATATAGAGATTATATATTTTTTTTATTTCAATAATTATTATGTAAATGGAAAATCGTGATAGACAATAAATATTTATGTAAATATTAATATTTTCAATTTTTATACTTGGGAAAAAAATAATGAATGAATAATAAATTTAGGAAACTGTTTATTAATAAAAACATAACCTTTAGATAATCCTTGAACTTAATTCAACGTGATAAATTTTTTTTTTTTTGCAAGAATACCTAGGCTATTTTTATTTGTATTTCTTCAGATTACAAATTATTTCATTTTCTCATCTGTTATATGAACAACAATAATAATATCACCATTATAAATCTAACCATAATAGGTAATTGGAATTATATTTTTTTCATATTAATAAATACTTTATGAATTTATTTATACGTTATGAATATATTTTACACAATGTATCTTAAATAATCACTAAGTACATTTATTTTTCAAATACAAGCTGATTTTGATTCCCGAAGCTTAGGGATTAAATATTCAGACCGGTGCTACAAAAACCACAGGAATGAAGTTCACCAGTAAATAAGGCCAGAGATTTCCATTCGAATTTTCTAATTACATGTTTATATAACAACAAACATTTTGATATCAATTATTAATACCTAGTAACAGAGATTAGTAAATTGGGTCCCGCAAATAATATATAGTAGATAAGTAGAGTCCTGGAAAAAAATGTAGTACCTACGTAAATTTTTATAGTTATGATATGAATATTGTATAAATGGTATACATTAAAATATATATGATAGATTTTATATTATGTTCTCGGTAAAAACTTTAATGATAAAGATTTAAAAATTCAAATCGGGATTCAGATTAATAGTATATTTTTTCATTTGTTCCCTTAATATTATTATTTGTTTTTAATGTTTGTTTATCTGTCGATGCGTAGACTTAATTTGTGTCCGAGCGGTGTACCACAATATGCTCCCGGCCCGAACATTATAACAGAATTATTCAAAAATAAATTGTATAAATAAAGAATATTTATGTTTTAAGTTTTTAATATTTTAGGCCTAGTTTCACCAATGGTTTACAGCCGGAACCTAACTTACCACTTTCAAAATATACACAAATTACCGCGGACCCAATATTTACCTAGCCCCCTAATAAAATTTATTCTTTAAAATAATTTTCAAAAAGAAAATTTCAGAATTTCACCTAGATTTGTGAATAACACTTTTATTGAATCATCCCACTTTAATCTTCTAATGTTTCATGATAAACTTTAAGTTGTTTTTTAATTTTAACGTTTAAGTTATTGCACTAGTTAATAAAAATATCAAAAATAGGATTCTAGGCATCTCAGTAAATATAGTTTTAATGCAATGTTTCATACCTTACACGACCCGTCTGACATCTCGCAATCATATAGGTATCATTAGGTTTATAATTCTTACATTATCTCATCTACGATATTCATTTTCATATCAAGATCCTGCAAAAGTAATCACTATTATGCTAATGATATACTATATAGAATATAGATATACCATATCGTCGATGGGTGACTAATAAGTCGCATCTAAAAAAAAGTCGAAAAAAATAACATATGTATTATATATTTATATTATGTCTCATATTATGTTATTTTTCATTTCATTTTTTTCTCACATAGTATAAATATATTTAAATTTATTAGATTCTTATCGGAGCTGTAAATGTGTTGGTTTTATAATGATGTGTGAATTTTCTTTTTTTTTCTAAATATACTATTTATAGCAGACAAATTTCTTTGATCTTCAACTTTGAGGAAAGTAGAAAATTGGATTTAGTGTTACTTTGAGTGATGAAAATATAAATTTTCCAGAAACTTCGAAAATGATCAGGAAGAACAAAAAAATAGGACTATTTGCGTTAAATCAGTTATAATATTTATAAATAACTTACGTCGGTATTTGAAATAAGATTTTATAAAGATCTTGACTTTTTTCAAACTATTTATAGCTGAAATTATCAACTTTCTTAGTTTTTATTCTACCTATGTATGGTGACATTTTTATTTGCGAATAAATACATTATTGTTCATAATAATATTTTTTAATTGTAATAGTTTTATTTATAGTATAGTCGTTATTTAATATTTCAAATAAGTTTTAAAAAAATTATGAATTGAATATATATAATATTATTTTTATTGCACAATCTATTTAAAAAAAAAAAAATTTTTTACATTGAGCATAAATGAAGATGAAGAGAGATGTTATGAATTGACATGGGCCACCTATTTGGAGTACTTCGATGAATCGAATAAATTACATTATTACATTTTTAATACAATAATTTCATTGTTACTTACTCAATATCCTCAGTAATTATGGTTAAAATAGTTACATAATTCATAAAAAAAACTTAAAACATTTTGACTTTACTATAATTTATTAATCATTGTAATCATTATATATATATTTGATTTTGACATTTATTTTTGATCTTCCTTATTCCGTTCTATACATAAACATTTATTATATTATTAAAGATATTATATCTGAATTTTCACATGTTATATAATTTGATTTTTCTTTAGTTCCTAACATATTAATGAGTAAGTAATACAACAAAAATATAAAAATATAAATGTTAAAATTGTGTTAAGCTCACAAGCCTTTTTATGCGGAAGCTAAAAAAAATATAATCAGGGACTTAACGATTTTCATATTGTAATTTATCCTATCTTACATTGTCTCTAATTAATGTAATATAATAACCTTTAAATATTATTACTGTAAATAAAAATAAAAATAATCATATTTTTTCTACATAATATTATGAATCATTTATTATTCCAATAAGTATAAATTATGATTATTATTTGTAAGTATATGTTGTATGTAGGTACATACAAAGAACATATGTATGTATATGTATCATTTATTATTTTTCTAATTGATAATTGATAACATTTTTATTATACATCACTACATAGGTTTTATATTATTATATAGTCAGCAAAAAAGTCACTCGTACTTATTACAAAGCAGTTCCTCAAGAAATATCTCTGTGTTTTCTTAAAAAATACATTTTTTCTAATTTTCTTATTGGTCATAATCGTTAGACTTGTTTTCCAACGCGTCGTTGACGTAAAAAAAAAATACAAATAAACCTCGACGGGCACACCTTAAACGCTGTAAATTTAAATTTTTTTATTTGCTACTATATTGCTTATATTGTCGCGCGCACAAGAAAATGACAAGCGTTTGGTTTTGTCAATATACAATGTTAAATGTGCCGTGACATGCTCGTTGACCTAAATACATATAAGGAGTCCGCGAACAGCATCGAAAAGTCTTGAGATGCTTCATTCAATATTATAATTCGAGTACGTATATTATAACTTATATTTATTTTTCCTAATCAAAAGTACTGCTTTAATTCGTATACATCGCACTTTAAGGTCACATTGCACGGTATTTTAATTAGCACTATATAATACAGTAATGCCACATAAGTATTATGATGATGTGTAGTGTGGTGATAAAGGAATTGCAGCTTAACACGATTCCAAGGACAATAATAATTAAATTGTATTGAAAAGTTAGTGTAAGTATTTGAAACACCCAACTATCGTTGTTTTCTCGATAAAACATTGGAATCAGTAATTTGACAAAATCCATAGGGATCATGATCAATACATTTCAAAATATAACATGGTTGTAATATACAAGAACGTTATTATTAGGTAGCTTATTATTGTGCATCTTAAAATTGATATTTTATAGTAGTCTACTATAGTATAATAATAATATTAACTTTCGGCTGTGTAAAATTGAACAAATCCAAAACCATTCTCAAAAGTTTTAAAAATCTACATTCATTTTATATAGACGAAAATTAATTATGAGAATATTAAATTTATCGTGTTTGTTGTGCGTTAAATATTACACGTATCACGTATGCGTTAATCAAACGCCTCGCAGAGAAACTTAGACCATATAGTAGTAAGTTATGACTTGTGGTCATGTAAATTGCATTTTTGACACCAAAGACCGCAGTGAATGAAAAGCGCACAATTATTTGTCAATTGATAGTTTCCTAAAACAATGTACGAATTACATAGAAATAGAATCTAGGATTGAAAGTAATAGCTTATAGAGAATATAGAAATTGTGCTCCAATTTATAAGAAAATGCAATGTTAACTTTTCCGAGGAAATAAATATCCTGACAATCGATTATTTGTTCTTATATATTATTATCTGACTTAAAATATATTATTACTTCTTTAAGTTAATATATCCGATAATATTACTACGACAATAGACAATATAAATTATTTTATTAATAACCATATATATGATGGTATTTAGACTTCAATATATTTTAATAATTTACTATATGTTATGACGTCTGTACGACTATACATAGCTCGACAAAACAATTTACTACAAAATATATGAATATAATATTTTACTTATATAGAACCATATTTAAAGTTATGTATTTCTTCTCATATAACCAATATGTACATAAGCAATGGGTGGTACATTTATTGAATAACACCATTATTTCAAAATATTAAAGCGTTTCTGAAAACAATATTTTTACTTAATTTCTATTGATATTGAAATAGTAAATGTTGTTCGATAAAATAATCGCCCTGTACATGTTACATAAAAGTATGTATGTTATTATTTTAATATTATTATCATTAACTTACCTATCACATCTATTAAATATTTTATTTCATCATTTTAGATTAAACACTTACCTATGCTAAGCAAAATTACTCGGATTATAATTATGTATTGGATATAGGTAAATTAAATAACAATATTGTTTTTATGCATACACTGTGAATATATAATGTATGTCGATATTTTAGTTTATATTATTAATTATAAAATTGAACTTCATCAAGTCACTGATTTTTAACTCTATAATATTGTATTAATAAGTTTTAATAGTTACATTTAAATAACTTATTTGCAGAAATTAATTGTTTAATATTTATATGCTTACACATTATAACCATTTAAAACAGTTAAAACACATTTATTAATTTGTAAAATAATTATACTGATTAGTGATAACTAATATGTAATAACAAATAATGGAGAACAAAGTACCTACTGTAATTTAATATTTTATTTCATTGATATGTTCTCAATTTTTATATTATTTAATACCAATTTAAAATACCTAAGGTATTAATCTACGTATAAATTGTAATATTTTTTTCGGAAATAAAAAATATATAATAAAATAATATAATCTCAACAACCCTGCATCCCAGCAGTTATAGTTCATTATTAAATTTTATTATTCAATAGACATTTGTAAATATCCTTGAAAAAAATACTATCTAATACTGATACAACAATAAAACAAAAGTTTTATCGCTTAAATTGATAAAAATATCGTTTTACCAGTTTTTTTTTTGTCGTGTGATGTACAAACGTTTCCTATACTTGCTCATATTGTATTTAATCGAATTCTTTGATTAGCTTCATTTTACGACTTTCGCGTATAATTATCCATTTATGAAACATGTTGATATTGAACGAGAAATGTTAAAGTGTAAATGTTGTATGATAAAATTTTTTTTTGCTTTATTAACAGAACTTTTGTATATAATAGGATATTATGATATTAATATAATGTTTAATTTATTTTCCAGTTCAATTAAACTTTTGTAGATACCTATTTCAATTTTCAAGCGTGGTCATTATTTTTAATCTTTAAAATAAAAGTTCATTGTAAGCTCATTCAATTAAACGAGATTACCTATTTATTTAAAACTACATAACAGTTTTATTCTAAAATAGTAAAATGTATTATTTTTATTACCTAATCACATCCGACATAATTCATTGGCTTTAAATAAGAATATAAATAAATGCATCATATCCTAAAATATTATTTTAAAAGTTTATCATACATTTTATTTTTGGTCCAAAAACAGAATATTAATACAAAAAAATATTAATATTTTATGTATAATAAAAATAATGTCTAATCCTAATTTATTATTATTCAATGAAAAAAATCAGCATTATTCAACTATAGTATATTTAAAGTATTTATGATAATAAAGGATAGAATTTCTGTATTCTTTTTATAAATACATACATTTTTTTATGATTAATTTATTAAAAACCAAAAAAAAATGCATTCATATTTATGCAGAATATTATAATATATATATATATATATGTATTAATATACAAAAACTATGTATTTGTGGTATATATGGTATTATTATCTTTCGTTAGTCAACTTTTTTATACTTAAATTTTATGTGACTTTTAGAATTTTTAAAATTCCTATTTTTATAAAAATTATTAGTAAAACAATATAGAATGTTGTAAAACGTAATAAATATATTACGAAAGAAAAAATTGTTAATAAAAAAAATAACTTAGGTATAGCAACCATTGTGTCAAATAAATAATAATTATACCCAACCGCAATTTAGCTCGAAGCAGAGGTGGATATAAATTTTGTTGGTAAAAGTAGACCTACAATCATTTTTTCTCAGAAGAATATTTAATCAAATCATTTTAAAATAATTGTCAATAGGAATTTTAATTTACATGAATATTTTCATTAGATTTTTCATAGATTAATTATTATATTCACAGATTAATTTACAATTTGTCATACGTAACTGTGTCGATTTCAAGTAAATGATTAAAATTGATATAAGAATCGAATTATTATTTTGTTTCTTATTATTAATTCTACATAAAATAAATACCAAAAAAAAAACTATAATTATTACTTTATGTCATATATAACTACTACTAGGTAAGTATCTAAAATTAATATAGCTTTTTAGTCTATACGTATATCGATTAGGTATATTATACCTTTATCTATTTTTAAGTTGAAATAATATTTTCAAGATACAACCCGCCAACTAAAAAGAAAATGGTCCAAAGATCTTTTAACCTAATTATTATAAAAACCTAGTCAATATTATAACTAAAAAAAAAAATTGAACTTAGATAATATTATCCAAAAACTTCTTGTACAAATATTACTTATTAGTTATTACTAATCATTTGTATAGTAATATTAATGAATATTTTTACTGATCATGTAAACTTTATATTATTTTTTTTCTCTAATCAAATTAACTTATTGTATTATTACATTACTACAATGACTGTACAAAAGATTGTACATAAAAATAATTTAATAAAAAAAAAACACACTTTACATACCTTCCTAACTTTGTATTAAATCTACAAATATTATTGCATGAGTATTTGAATTTATATTTTTAAGTTGGTACGAAGTTCCATTAAACAGTATGGATATTTTAATAATTAAAATTAATTATTTATGTTATAATAAATTTATTAAAAACATAAGTCTGGTGAGTAGTGAGAGTATGTATTATAAGTGTACTAAGTGTAGTAAGTTTTCCCGTGTAATTTTGGCTATTGTCCAATGACCTTAATCGACGACCGAGATATGGTTTTGAGACGGATCTTCTAAAATAAGTATCTATATAATAATACGTAAAAAAAATCATTATATTAGTGCAATATTCGATAGAAAACTGGTATGTCATTGCAATATTTCATAATATTTTATCTATTACAATACAATGTATAATACATATTACATATTTACATATAGTTGCTATTTTGAGTAATTTACTTAAATAATTCTTAATAATCCCATGATTAATGCGATACGTTTAAGTTTTCTTATAAATTAATGTAAATGTTAATAGTTACTTGTTAGCTTTAAGACAAATTACTACTATTTATTTCCTAAGATTTAAATTACATATATATATATACTAAATTAAAATTAAAGTAACAACATTAAAGTAAAAATAAGTATAAATAATAGCTTTTTAGTTTTTATAATGCTTTCATCAAAATTACATAGTTCATACTTTCTTTCAAAATGTTACATATTATTTTTAATTTGTGATTAAGATCACTATAAATTATTTGAGGAGAAGAATGTGGTTATTAGTAAAAAATATTAAATATTTTGGAAAAATCATTTCCGTTAATTAAAGGTTATTTACTATGCATATTGTTATTTTATTTTAGTTTATTATAGGAGTATTATTATTATTACCTTTCTAGAACGTGGTAGGTATGTACAATAATAATACATTTCCAGAGGTATACTCCAAGGGCATAACGGAACGAAACGGAACATGAATGCTACTAAACGCGGTAATCATAATCCAAAATGTATACATATATACAATACACATATACTTTTAAATTGTTTATGTCCGATTCACCATGACCTAAGATGCACAATACACTAATTTAATTACTATCCGTACAAAGTTAGTGAATAGCTATTCGTTTATAACTTTATAAGAATGTAAACTTGAAGATTTTAATGAAATATTTTATTTTTAGGCAGATAGATATTATAGTTCATTGAAAAATTAAATCTCGTACAAAATATATATAATTATAAATTATAATCCTTGTTAGGTATGTATACTTTAAACTTATAATTATTAACGATTTATTTTTTGTAATATTTTCTTTAGATAATTTTTAAAATTAAAATATCATTTAATTTGTTTTATTAAAGTTCCTCCTAATAGAATTTAGAATAGTACTTATAATATGCTATTAGTATAAGAAGTGCACAAGTGCGAAAGCATTCGTGGTTCTGCATTTATTCTTTTCAGACTTTCAAAGCAAATTAAATTTGGTGTTATTATTTTAAATTTAAAAATCACAATAAACTATTCTATTCAAATCGATAAATCTAAATTTTGCTCAATTTATAGTGATGGGTTTAGGATATTTAAAATGTACACGATCTACTGAATCTAACCTAGACATTGTGCCTACTTTTAAAACTACGCAATTATTTGTTGCATAACATAGTAGTTAAGGCACTAATATTTATATATATTATAGTGCATAGTTATTAAATTAAATCTGACGATTAAAAATGTGCTTGGTGTAAACTAGTAAACTATGAATACTAATATTGTTATATTAATCAACATCAATTTTGCTTTTAAATAAATACCTAACAACAACAATAACAACATATTATGTTAAAAATTCATGAATATAGTAGTATTATGTAATATATTTGTCAGTTATTTTATTAGTCTTAGTGAAAATAATAATTTCAAGGAGGACAATTAATTATTAATTTAAAACTTAATAATAAAAAAATGTATAAACGTATTTTTATTTATACTAACCCTGTAAATGTATGTAAATAACTACTAATTTATTTATTATATATGTATATATCTAACGAACACATTTTACCAAACATTTATTAAATAGTTGGGATTCTCAGGATACATTACGTACATTTAGGTACGTTATATAAATAACGAAGCTTAGGGCTTACTAGCAAAATAGTAGTGTCAAAATGTCAAATAATCCGATCTGGAATGTAAAGAATCTAAATCCAAAATTTTATTTTGCATATTTCAAAGTTATATTTATTAGAGCATATTTACAAATTATCTATCTTATTATTGTATTATCATAATTATAATTATTAACCCTAATTAAAGATGAAAAAAAACATTATTGCGTCAAAGTATTAGGTACATTATAATAATACAGAAATCATACAAATTTGCATTTTTATTGTTTAAAATAGTAATTTTAAATATTTTCAGAAAAATGTATTAAGTATAGCCAGTATAGGTATGTGGTATGTCATTCAAATTTATAAATATTATGGTTTTTTTTGCAAATGATAAACTTTTTTCTTTTATAAGATTCTGATCGAAATTATGAATGCATTTATTTTAATGTAGATATTGTGTCGTTTGTTTAAATTTAATACGAGATTCCTCATAAGTTATTACTTATATAATTAATACTAAAATTATAAAATTAACTTTCAGTTCATAGTAATTTTTTTATAAGCATTTGAAATTATAATTTTTACAAAATTTGTTAAAATCGCTAAAATTAAAAAATTATTTTGTAGTTGAAAATTTATAATCATAAAATTTTAAAATTCATAGAATTAATTATACTTAAATTTAGAAAATGTAATACAATAAGGTTCATCATAAGTTTGTTCTAACGGAAGTAAAACCTACTTTTTTGTGAATGATTTACTTAACTTTAAATTTTGAAGACATGATGTTATCCATTCATTCTTCAAGGCGGTTTTTATGTCTTGCTCCGTCAGTGCTATAATATAATATAGTTAGTTCCAAAGGCGTAACGAATGCTAGGGCTTGAGTGGGATTCACCTCCACCAGAATTTTTTGTAAATGTATGTATTTATAACAATATTAGTATTAAATGTTTACCTAAAATATAAAAAATATAATGTTTCATATAAACGAATAATCATTCAAGTCAGTTATAAACACCAATAAAAACAATAAATAATAATCAAATTAAAAAAAAATTGCAATAAAACATTTTTATGATCTATCCCCCTTTAGGTTAGGTACAAAAAGGACTAATTACGCCTATGGTTCATTAGTTTAAAACATTTTACATTATTTTAAGCCTCAAAATTTTAAATTTAACATTATAAATCATTCAACAAACTAACGATGCAATGTTTACTAACTGTCGATATTTATACTATATCATACCTAACCTATTTATAATCAATAATACTATTAATATTTGACTGTAGATTACTAGATTGTCATATTCATAATTTCTACATGAAAATTATTTTTGTTTTCTGTGAAATTACGATCTGTTTACAAATTGGAACTTTTTCTATCAGAGACCGGTTTATGCGTCGGCGAAACGAGTAACCGTCTGACAATCTCTAATCTCAATTGACTTATGATGTTGACGATGTTGTGTATCCTTTTATTAAAGGATTAGATAATATTGAAATGACAGCGATATTATTATAAAAAAAGAGAAAAATTAATAACGTATACTCGTATAATTATTAAAAAATAACAATTTCAATAATTCAGTCAACATTTTTTGTTTTAGTTCATGTTTGTTCATTTTTTATTCAGCATATATGTTTATTTTTTTTAAATCTTTAAGCTCCTAACCTATAATATACTTATTTTTAATGACAATTGTCGTTTTTAGTTTTAAGTTTATAATTTATGAAATTTATGAAATAATAACATTTTGAGAAACCACGTGTTGTACTAAACCGTGAACACAAGTTGGTTGTTGCAAAGTATAGGTATCTTCCTTTTTAGGGATGGGAATTCATACACATCCCCTTTAATATAAAATACATATATTTTAAAATTTCTTATTAAAAATTTACTCAATAATATTAAAATAATTTAGTTTGGAAAGTTATACAAAAATGGTTATTTATTGATGAAAATAAGAAAACTATTAATAATATTATAAAAAAATAATATATATTCACATTGTTTTTATAACATATAATTTTAAAGTAACATTTTATTATTATAGATACTTATTGATATATTATACTACAGATTATTAAAAAAAAAAAACTTAATATCTAAATTCTTAATCCAATAATTCCTAAATATGAACGTTAATAAATTATAATAAATATACAATTCAGAGTACTTAATTGTATAAAAAAAAAACGAAAAAGATTAAACGATATATCTTACAGTATTTCATTCGAATATTCTGCATATTATGTATATTTTGATTGTGTATACTGTGTATATATATATATATATATATATATATAAGTGAGAAAGGAGAAAAACGAATAAGGATAAAATAAAACCCTTGAAAAATCATTGGGGAGTAATAACGATGTTATGTAAATCGTACTATATGCGTACCAACCAAAATTCTACCAGTTATACCCACCTATACAAGTGCATGCGGTGCACTCATATGTAACAGGGTCACGAATCGCGAATACGCCTTGGGTATTATGTACTATATGCATAAATGTAATGTGTATAATTTATTATATCATCTACAGTACTGATGTACGTATAGTGAACAATTTGCCTGTGTATTCCAAAAATGTTATACATAATAAGTATATATTCATGAAATAAACGGGTAATTATGAATTTTGTTAAATTTTCACAGTGATTTTACCGTTTTTCGCAATTCGTCGATGGTGACCTCTGGACTCTACAACCGTGTAACGTACTAAATGTGTAAATGCGACCTCCGGCATAGAATGAAGTTTATAAAATAAAAGAATTCGTATAAATTATTATCAATATAGTCAGTACCTACCTATAATAAGTTATATGTATTACATTAACAATCAACACTATATTATAATATATTATAAATAATTTTATGTATGAAAACATATTTATGGAAACGATTTCATCGACTATAATAATAATAATATTCAGAATGATTCACCAATATACTCATACTCTCACATTTTATTTTAATAATTTAACGAATTTATTTAAATCCCAATATTTGAATTTTCAACTTTCAAGTATATATAATATATTTAAGGATTTAAAATAATGTCTTAGTAACGAATTTCATTAATTTAAATTTATCAAAGGTCTAAAATCAGAATTTGAATAATTTCATTACGAAACACGAGAGTGATCACTTATCATGCTCGCGGTGAATTATCACGTAAAATGATCTTATTATATTATTATACCTTTACGTAGTACCTATAGGTCGATATATTTGCACATATGAATTTTCGTTAATATTGGGTTTACAATAATTATTATTTTTATTATTGCTTAGGTAAAAAACCATAAAAATATAGTGCGTAATATACTTACTAATAAGAAGTTTTCTTTGCGTTTCAAAAATAATTTTATTTTACACAATTTTTTTGTTTCATATTATTATGACGCAACAAGTCAAAATGTCATATGCCCATACGGATATAACATAATTGTACTAATAATGTTGAACGAACTATACATCAACTTTAAGTTCAAACCCTTCAATGATTGCATGATAACAATTTTTTTTTTTCAATTTGACTGACCTATTAATATTTGCAAATTTAAATTATACTGTTGTTGCCGCTGCCATTATTATTTATTTTGTTATTTAAAAATGAAAATGAGACTACATTGCAATAATTTATAGTTGTAACTATTGTAACGTGCATAGTTCGCAATTATTATTATTTATTAACCATTGTATTATTACATAAAATATGTTAAATGTCAATAGGAAAAATATATGGGTACAGTTATTTAACGATTCGTAATAAAAATAATAATAATTGTTTATTTAAACGATGAAATCTAACAAATCCGTTTGAAAACTCGGATGGGATGTCTTATGAATTATATATTTATATCTATCTAAACCGTGAATGTTTTGAAAGTTAATAAACTTTTATTTCGAAATTTGTGTCATTCCGCATAATTCATCTATCCTTGACAATTACTTGAGAATAAAAGAATATTTAATGTTTATAAACTGCCGCCGACTCTTCGAATTTATCAACGCGTAGCATGCGGCGTATACAACGAGACCGGTACTATATCGACATCCATTATAATAATATATACAGCGTAATTTGTGTGTACGAGGATCTACAAATAATTCCTTTTTTTTTTTTTAATGATCAGTAATAATTTATTTACTATGTATAAATTATATTAAACGGAACGTGATTGATTGTTTTTCCAATGCACAAGTGCACTGCGCAAAGACAGCTTAAAAGAGATTTTTGTTTGTATTCGACATTGCCTGTATTTTTTGCCTAGCCGTCTAAAGCGAATACATATTATTTATATAGATATTTTATATATATAATAAACATCATAGCATATTATACATACTTAATGTTTATACATCAGTATCATCACCCTTTTTAACATTTAAAAACATTTTTACGTATATGATTATTTAATTAAATGAAATTATGCAAGTTGTTATCATTTACCTAATATATATCTATAAATATAAACAGGGCGATTCTTGTATCGAACACTTATTATTTAAAAAACTATTAATGTTTTTGAAAAAATTTTTTATATAATTTCCATTTAAAATAAAACAAATATTTTTAAATTATATTTTTATCGTTATAATTTTTTACTTTTTTGAATGATTAACATACATTTTTAGTATTATATTCTAAAACAAATTATTTTCCGGAGTACTTTGATACATAAAAATTTAAATTCGAATAAGTAGTTTGTGAGTAGTTTAATTAAAAAATGTTGTCTTTTTTCGACTGTAAACTATAAAAAAAAATATTCAAAAACATTAATAGATTTTGAAATAAAAAGGTGTTGTTTGATAAAATAATCACTCAGTATATAATAATGAATATAGTTTATATTTAGAACCATAATATATACACTGTAATACTATACAGGTTCGTGAATAATTGAATTTTCTAGTTATGTTTACTACTTTTCTACATTCTACAAATTCAAATAAGTACGTATTTAACTTTTAATTAGTCAGTTTTCATATTAGCTAAGCAGTTTAAATATTGTTTCATTTCTAAAATTGTACTATATATGATGCATAAGTTAATTTTCAAAATAATTATACCTACAGCGAGTGTCAAACGAAAATTAATTACTTATTTAAGTATATATGTAAAGTTTTTAAAGATATTAAAAACTACTATGTACATATTATACACATACTTTAAAATATTTGTAGTATTCGTAGCATACTCTGCAGTCTGCACATCTATATAATATCTACTATATACATTACACAATAATACATTATACCCTTTTATTTGTGATTCAAAGATAAACTTAGCTTTGTGTTTAAATTATCAAGAGCTATAATATTATGACATCTTCAATACTGAGCATATCGCGTTACTATAACAATGTTAAACCTAAATGAAAAATCAATTGTTCGTATTACTGTGGCCTAAATGATAACACATTACAATGGCAGTTCGAGACGTCGACCGTTGTTAATTATTTATCGTAGGTATGTACACGATACACATTTGGACTGTTGACCGATCAACACTGCGGTAGACACGGAACTGTAATCTTCGTAGAGGCTTGTATTTCAATGACACGTATACACAATAATACATTTCTCACAATGTGATGTTATCCACGGCTATCCATCAATTTGGGTTGTACACATACCTCGGGCATTACATTATTTGTATTATTGTGTTACCATGTTATTCGATCGAACATCAAAATTATTAGTTTAATTTACTTTAACAGTTTAATGTACTATCCTGCAAATATCAATATTGGTTGATCGATTACACATTAATATACAATTACAACATTTTGGCTTTGTGATGACACTGATTGAAATTAAATACATAATACGCGTGTCATAAAATATAAGCAGTTCATATTTAGACACCGGATTAAAATAATCAACCCGTTGCCAAAAGTACTTACGCATATATTATAGGTGTTTCGATTAGACGCGGAATCAGTACGATCCTGGGCACGACAACATACGGCCAACCGGAAGTATTATGCCTGCGTATAGCAGGTACCTACCGGCCTCGTCACGACCGGACGTTATATCATATAATTATTGCTTCCGTTCAAGGATGCGTCCTGTGCGGTGCTCGTGCTCGTATATTAATCGAGCCCCGTCCGATGACCACTACAGCTCAAGACATGTGTTATGGTCTAAGAAAAAACTTTGGTAAGATCGGCATTGGATGTGTACTTAATAGGGTGATCGCTAATCATATTTGAATATAAAAATAAGACAAAAGATTTTGGGTAATACCTAAAAAAATCCTCTAAAAATTGTAGTGGTTTTTATACTTTTAATGATATTTTAGAAATAACGTTCGACTGTGTATGTGGTGAAGATGCCCTGACTGTTATGGGGGGGTGCATGATACTACACTGTGCAATACACCATATAAAGGAGTAAAGAACATTTCGATGACAGTTATTATTCCAGGCTCGGTTTATAAAAACTGTTGTTTATAAGTTATAGCTTTTAATTGTGGATTTTAAAACTAATTACTGAACAACAAGCCAGTTATAATATTATTTTTTCGTGTACACATTTTTTTTACACGCATATATATCTATCTCGTATAAGTATATAATAATATGGAAATAATGTTATTAAAACGAGATTATTTACTAAAAACGGGACAAGAGGACATTGGACAGGATGCTTAAAAAAAAGAAAACATAGAGAACCTTTCATGTCCATTTTGCTGCACTATGCACAATATACCAGAAATAGGTTTATTTATATTAAATTACTCATAATAATACGTAAAATCTGTGGTGGAACCTAAAAACGAGCGTGGAATGAACTGAAATTCGATCACTTCATATAATATTAACATTTTTATTGTTATATTAAGTGGCTGATAGTCAACAAAATATTGTTTTGGTTTCATAATATTATTAAATTTAATGACACTGGATAAGATGGACAAATCGATGGACGATTGATTATGGTATACCCTAAATATACAATGTAAATCTTAACTATAATTAACAATCACAATGGCTGATATATATGATTGTGTCATATTACGTCCATTCGAATAAATTGGAGGGGGGAAAGTGCAGGAGAATAGCATTTGTGTGCAGTGGAAACAGATGCATTTAGAATTTCATTATAATATACATACATCTTAATACAACAAACAAGATTATCTTAAAATGCAACATCGTGTACACTGTATGTTGTATTATGGTATGTGTGTACATCATCATATAATGTGTGTGTGCGTATCTTTCTCTTAGTATGATATTATTGTTTTAAAATATTTAATATAAGTGAGCAAAGCTATAATTTACAGTTATAAGTATTTATGATAATATTTAACCTATAGGTCGTGTCATTAGGTACTCATTAAGTTTTTTTTTTTTTTTATAACATTCTTAAATTTATGACGTTATGATATTAAGTTATAAATTATAATATGTGTGTATTAATTAACCAAGTAAATATTTGTATTATATAATGAATAAATGAACATATTAATTATTGTACAATGATACAGAAAACAATTTTAAATGCTATATAATAATATAAACCCGTTATTTGAGTGTTGATATTATTAATTACTGTGTTAAATTAATTGAACATGAACTATTGTTAAACATCATTCGTATTTTATTGACCACTTATGAGTTTATATACGTACGAATGTACGACCTATGTTTAACCAGGAGCTGACGGTTGTATCAATTATTTTTTATGATTACCGCTGTTAAATATTAATGAGGCACAATATTAATGGTATAATATTGTATGACGTATTATAAAATGAGTTATAACAAAAAATATGTAAACTGAAAAATAGTTAAATTATATTATTATTATTTATATACGCCTAACTGCAATTTTCAAGAATACAAATTAGCTAATACAACAACAAGATAACGTTGTTAATAATTAACTTAACATGATAATACAGTTAATAAGAGAACACAATTTATATTTATATGTATTTAACATTAAAAACATTTGTAGATACAAAGTGAAAAGGAGAACTTAATATTAATTTTATAATACAATTATAAAACGATGAAAAATTAACTGCAAATCTATAAAAATTATTCTCGAACTACCTAATCTTGCAGTCTTAAGTTTTAAATTCTTAATTTAATGTAGGATATGGAGGAAGTCCATTATAGTAATAATATAATACTAATAATTTATAATAATAAATAATAATAATTTATGATAATAAATAATAATAATTTATAATTTATAATTCATAATAATTTATAAATAAAGAAGCGATGTCTGTCTGATTTTATATTATGTCTATTCGCAAAATTATTTTTTCAAAATATATTTTGTACACTGAAATTTGAATGTAACATTTAATGAACATAATTTACATATTGCCTACTCATTATAGTGTTATTATATTTGAATTTATTATAATAGCGCAGTAGCGCATTACTATCCTGCGTCAGAATGAGTTTATAGTTATAGGCAAGTATAGATACTTGACACCTGCAAGTCTATATAAAATATTAATCGTTTTATATAGATATATGAATATATATGCATATAAATTAAATACTTACTTTTAACTTTCAAGGAACTTTTTTTATAATTAAATACCATTATCTTGTTGCTTGATTAGTTATCGTAGAAATCTAGACGACAAAGGTATATTAAATTAAATTAAAATGATAAATATGAAATATCGCAGTATATACTACTATATAGTATTATATTATAAATTAAAAATAATAGTATTAAGTCATTATACTTATGTACACTAATGCAGATGACAAAAAATAAAAATAAATTAATACTTTAAATCATGATCATAATAAAACATACATGAGACATACAGAGTAAATACAAATATAAATGAACTTACAATCTACAATTTACAATTACATTTTCAGCTTTACTCTTGTCAAGGAGAATTCACGTTCAATATCAATAGATTTATGAGTTTTTAAATGTTTTAGAATTTTGTAAATTTACAACAAAACAATCATAATAAATTATTTTAAGACTATTAATGAAATAAATGATAATCTTTCTATAGTAGGTATAATTATTAATTATGTGTTTTATTTCCAAATCACATAATGTCATAACACTCATAACTGTCATAATAAATACATGGATAATTTTTGAAACTAAAAAAATGTATTTAGCTGTATAAATTACTAAAAATTTGTTTTATTAAATTTATCAAGACCATTCCTTTATAATGTGTTCAGTGACGTCATATCTGTATTTCTATATTTATTATTAGAGGTTAGAGCACTCATTTGTGTAATCATGATTGAATCCCAAATTTAATTTTAATTCATGACATAAGATTATTCTTAATTATATATATAAATATTAATTTACTGTATCATAATACTAGGGGCAGGTGAAACTCGATTTCGGTGTGTAGAAGCCGCTTAGCCGCCTTCGAGGTTGTTGAGTGAAAATCGTTTCTTCGGAAAATCAGTAGGGAATGGTGATCGGATGTATTTAAGATTATTTACGCAAAAATATTAAAAAGCCATCAGGGAAAAACAAATGGAATAAATATAGATAACATTACAAAACAATTAGAATCATCCCAAAAAGAATAGTTTGTATCACTGTTTATTGAATCAAAAACTAAAAATGTATTTAAATAAATTTTACATTATTTTTTATTTTTTTATTTAACTACCTATAAATAAAATAATTAACATTAAATATTGCTATTATTATTATTTTTTAGGATCCTTTAGACACAAATCATGTACTTCGATTACGTCATAGATTATTAGAACAAAACAAATCAAATGCGTCATTCTCAAGTATAAATTAACTCGTTAAATACTCATAATCAGTTATTAATTTTCTATATTTTACAGATAATAAGTCAGAATACAAGTCAATCAACATTTTGGACAACAAACACAATTTAAAGTTGACAAACGAAATCGAAATGAAACCTAATTGCCATACGGTTTGTTTGAGGATAAAAATGATGATTGTTTTACTTTGCCAGCAAATTAATTTTTTAACAGGTAAATCATTATATATAATTGTATTTAGGTGCAAAGAAAATATTATTCATTATACAGTGTGTAGTGTGTACTATTAAATATTTAAGCTGATTAACTTGGATTAAAACGGGGATTTTCAGGAAGTGAAAGGGAGTACTTAAATAATAATATTTATTTTTAGTAATTCAACAAACAGAACACAAATATTCGTATAATACATATATATATATATACAGAACATATAATATTAAAAATATATGCATCTCCCCTAAAAGCATAGCTTGTGTTGGAGAGTTTTAATTGAATTGTAATGTATCTAATAAGATTTACATTTAATTCTAATCATAATTTATAAGTAAAATCGTAATTTTCAAGTACAACTTAAGTGCATTTATATTATTTAATTTATTTATATTAATTTCAAATATTCTATTTAGCCTAATTGTTATACTTTTAGATATAGCATATAGAGGTTTTTATACAACGAAAATTCTAAAAACTAATGCATTAAAAATTTGTTTACATTATTTTGTTATTTAATAAACATCAATGTTTACTTGCATATTCATTGTCTATGTATAAATAATAATTTCACTATGTCGGGATTATATCAATCATCTACTATAAAATAAACATGGTAAAAAATTGACTAAAAACAGATTTTTGAAAATTTCAACTTAAACTAGCTTTTAATCTTAAAAATAGAAAATAATTTTTAAAAAAATAAGTTACCGGAATTTGTAATAAAATTGCCTTATTCTAAAAAAAAGTATGTATACCTATCTAAGTTATTTATTTCATGTTTTTAACCACCAAAGAATTTAAAATTTGTATTTGGAACTCAATTTCAATCCAAGGTGAACTAGCTAAAATATTTAATAGTACCTAATTAGCGTAGTACACTGTATATTTTAATTCTTTAAAACATAATAATTTAAGCACTATTTTATTTAGTAATACAATTTCTACAAGAACTACTTTTAAATCAATATGGCCAAGACATTAAATGGCTTAAATCGGACAAAGAAACCGCGTGCATAACAATTCCAAATTTAGAATTTGTGTTAAAACAAGTCAATGAACTTGGACGTCTGCATAAAATTATCAAAGACTACATAAACAACGACAGCGAACACAACGGTATAGTGAAGCCAAAGCTTTAAGATTTAGTTTACAAGAGAAACTGAATTCATATTACGTATAAGTAAATAATTGGATAAGTAATATTTTTGTTGTGAATATTCAACTGAAATCCAGTCTAATAAATGATTATTATTTTGCAGTTACGTACCAATTTTGAGGTGTTAGAGCATTCTAAGGACTACTTGACTAGGACTACTACACTGCATGTTTATTCCTTTAGACCATAATGTATTGATAATGTTCAAATGTCTAGCGAAAGTTGTAAACAGTGCTAAAGGCAAGAGTGGCTACAATTTAATATCGTCAGTGATTCACTCCAGAATTTGTGAGATTGAAAATAAAATGTTTAATGAGGTAATGTTTTTTAGGGATTTTATTTATTGAATGATACATTTCTGTTTTTAGATCACCAAGCCCATACAGGCGATGATTCTCCGTTGGATAATAGATGGTGAATTAGAAGATGAACATGGTGAATTTTTTATAATAGAAAACCCGTCTAAAAATTATTGAAATAACAACCACGTATTAAGGTTAGTGAAAAATGTCATGAAAATTATTCAAAAATCTATATTTTATGTGTATAAGCTATATGAATTGTTATAGTTCCATTAACACGTTAGATTTTCTCGACGAATATCAGGTAACCGAAATTTATCAAACTGAAAAAAAAACATGAAATTACTGTAAAAAATGTTTAGTTCAAAAATAAAAACAAAAAATAATGAACTTAGAGAAAAATGAGAAAATATCAAAATTCTAGCTTCTAGTAAAGGTAATTGGCGATTTGATGTAAATAACTAAAATGTTAAATTTAATTTACATGTGTTTTTAGACGGACTCAATATTATTATGTCGTCTGACAAATGTAGTAAAACATCAAAAACAATAGTTGACTCGTGTGACCAATCGTCTGCTTTATTAATGGAAGTGTTAAATGGTGATTATGATTTGTATCAACACTTCGAAGGATTTCAAAATTACATGTTACTTGGTTGTAGAGATTTTTACACTTATGTAATACACGAGTTAGAGTAAAATTTTAATCTAAATTGTTTTAAAACTAAATAATATTAAATATATTTTTTATTTTAAACCATGTTTTGGAAATAACGAGATACATAATTATCAATTGAAAGATATTATAAAAAATGTAGAGTTTTAACATCTGCTGGAAATGATAGTAAGAAGCTGTTTAATAACCTGAAATATAGAATCGAAATAACCAAAAAGATGATCTGGGATTGTATCAAATTTGAGTACAAGACTGACAACCTTTAAATCAAGTAAATCTCATCACAGCTGTAGTGGTAATTATAAAAATAACACTAAACTAATTATAGTGTGTTAACATTGCAGGTATTCGGCCCTTGCCTTAAATTACTATACGAAAGTTTTTCAATTCCTATGACGACTGAAAAATGTAGATTGGATAACACATAAAATTTGGCAGGAACTTGCCAATTTTGTAAAAATATCATACAACAAGATTGGTGAATTCATAATTAATTAAAAATGTTTAAACATAGATAATACACATAAACAATATAAAATTATTTTCTAATTTCTAGTAAGTTTTATACTAATACTTAAAAAATTATAAATAACTACATAAATATATTTTTAATTAAATACAAACGAATAGTAATATAACTGCTTCATAACTCACTATACCTAATACATATATACCTACATCCACTTTTACGTAAAAAACTTTCATACTCGTTAAGTTTTAGTTTTAAATACTTACACGCATTTTGACAAATAGAACTGAAATCAATTTTGAGAAACATAGACGCATTTCTACCAGACATGATGAGCTGCGTAAACGAAATTCAAAGCTTTATGTTTGAAATGATTAACGACGAATGGGAACAGTTCAAAAATGAAACCCATCGAGCTACTTGTGTCAAAATAGTTATGGATGCTCATACGTGATACGTCGTTCTTAGAATCAATTACGCAATGTTTCGACGACGGATCCTTGGTAAGTAATACTACAATAGTTTAAAAAATTTCTTTTGAATACTTTAAATTTTATCAAGAATAAAATATTTTTCCTTGTACGAGCATTACGATGATAGATACATTTTTGTGTTTTACGTTATAACTTTATTATTACCTCTTTATGAAATTTAAATTAATACTTATTATTATGCATGTTTATTGTTTATAGAATATAGACAATATATAAATATATATTAATTATTATTATTGTTATTATTGTAGATTAGTTACAGATATATTTATTAATAAATAACATTATATTCATAAATGTTTCTGTCTTTTTTTCTAATTTTTAAAATAAATTTTTTTAATACTTAAACACTAACCTGTAATTAAAAAAAAAAAAAAAAAATATTGACTTGTTTGTTTTGTTATATTGTTAAAGTTGTAAGGTGATTATTTTTTAATAAACCTGCGGGTAATATCCAAAACATATTAAAAAGTACCCAAAAAGTACTTATTCTATACTTATCATTATTGGTTTGCAGTGTTTTTTATAGATATTAAAATAGCAGTTGGGAACTCAAATCTACCGTTTTTATAGTGACGTTTTTTTTTTTAATTTACTAAATCTTTACTATAGGCAGCTCTCGTGCTAAATATGACTTTAATCTAATAGCGACATAAGTTATTCAACATTTTTTTAATCTAGTAAAACCAATTTGCCTACACTTCTAATTAAATTTCAAAATTTTTTCAGTCAAAAATGGTGTCTCCTTTTACATTCCACTATCCATTACAAACTATAAGTCGAATGAATTTATTAAACACATATTGTTCATCGCCAATGTTTTAAAAAGCTTTTATTTGCTTTTTAAATGTTATTGAATTAAATTTGTTTGTACCACATGTTAGTATACTTAAATATCTACAACTTAATATTGATCGATTTTATGTTATATTTAATTGTGTTTGAACTTGTATTTATATCCAAAAGGCTATAAGTCTGCTTACTCATGATAAATAAATATTCTATAAAGTACCTATTAGAAATAAAATTTTTTATAAATATAAAAAAGTACTTTTGTTTTGTTTTTTGAATCAGTTCGTAATATTCGTATGATATTTGAGATTTTCTATTATAAGCAAAAAGTTTAAAAGACGTTTTTTATCAATCTTTGAAATTTAAATTTATCCATTATAACTTATAAGTTTATAACGATACAATCTGATTAATGCTTTTGTTAGTATAAATTAAATTATTAAGTTTACAATGTTAACACTGACAACTTTTGAACTTTGATCAATCATTATTCCGTCAAACTTCAGATAAAAAGTTAAAATAGTAATATAATAAATTAAATTTGTGTGAATTTATTACACATAATATAACAGTGAACTGTATACTTTTTAAAGATGTTTGATACTTTTATGATAATAATATTCGATTTTTATTTTAATCTGAAATATTTGTAAAGTTAAAACCTGTAAAGTATCTACTTTGGCTTTGAAACAAAATATTGATCTATACTGACTTTAAGTTATATCGACTTAACTTAGTCCTTGGAAGTGTCTTTCAGGCTATTGTGTATGAGCAACAGTCCATGAACTTTGTTGAAATATTAATGTGGGTAAGTATATAATATTATTGTTTTTAGTCTTTGGGCGCGTTGAATCTTTGAAAATACCTACACGTCAAAAGGTTTTCTAATATTTTCCGTTGTTTCATTATTGATACGACGGAATCATTGTCCGGAGACCCGAAAACCAAAAAGTACGGCGAAAATCACGAAGAAATTATAAATACATTTATGGAAAATTTCAGAGATGTAAAAATACAATTTAAGATGACAAAATAAAACATTCGTATGAAATCATAATAGAATATTTATAAACAAAAATATAGACATATAATTCGATTGGAATAATGTATGATATTTATAATTTATCATGAGCTCTATTACGCACCATCTGTGAATGTAAATAAAATATGATGTTTCGGATATAGCGGAAAACCAAACTGATATCATGACGCTTGGGAATTGCATTTTTAAGTGTATAAAATATTTACCCTAATTAACTATTTATTATTCTATATTGAATTAGTCGAGCACAATTAAAATATTAATTATCTAAAGACCTATCAAGACAATACGAAGACGCAGGGTAGGCCACGCGTTAAAAATGTCCATTATTTTAGTTCAATTATATTTCATAATGATTTAAAATAATTATTATTATTACTATTTAGTCCTTATCTAGTATGTATATTATAATAATTATAATATAATAATGTATAACTTTGTGGGAATATTTTTTCGTGTAAAATTAGAAAAATTATAAAAATAATTTTTTTTCATATATATAATGTTTTATCGCTGGCTAATTAAATCTAATAAAAGTAATAAACCTTATGATTTAAGAAGTACATGCCCTATGTATAATTTACGATACATAACGTATAAATTCCCAATATTAATATTAAATACCTATATATATAAATCAGGGCTTGCAAACGTTATAATAACGTTATAATTATAACGTTATACTCGACATAAAACGATTGAAATTTGAAACGTAATTATAACGAAAAACGATAAACAAAAAAGATAAAATACCATAATACAAAACATAACAATTAACAAAATATTGAATATATCGTTATACAAAACATAACGGTAAACGTAAAAATATATAGAATATCATATTAAACGAAAATTAATGCAAAACGAAATAATTTAAAAAACATTTATTTATAAGTATGAACTATGAAGTAAGTTATAATTTTGGTTTCATAGAACTATAAATGTATTTTTCCACGTGATTAGAATATTAGAACATTTTAGGTGACATAACGTTTTAATTCAAAATAACGATAAACGCAAAACTTGGATAACGTTTTAATTCTGAATAACGATAAACGCAAAAACTGTGTAACGTTTTAATTGTAAATAACATAAAACAGAATTTTTTTTTCAAATGCAAGCCCTGATATAAATACAATTTTAATTATGAAACATAGCTAGTTTTCTATTTTAAAATTATTATATAATGATATATCATGGTTTTCTAAAAAAAAAAATAATTATAAATAAAAATATAAAATTTATTTTATAATTATTTATGAAGTGAACTTAGCAAACTTTTTAGTTTGAAATTGATTAAACAACGACAAAAGAATGTGTATATAATATTATCTAAATAATTAGCGTGCAGTTGAAACTAGGACATTGCCACAGCTATCGTAATTAATTTATTTATCGATCTAATAATTTTATCGCTAACTCCTTATAAAACGCTTTTGTAAAGTATCTATCTTCCCGGAAACTTAAAAATAAAAAAAAACCTTTGTAAAAGAATAAGATTGAAAGATTATCGGCGACGTTTTCAAACAAAACTATTTATTTACAAGAAATGTCCAAAAGGATTTAAAGTTGTTATTTGTTTTTCAGATAGAACTCTGCGACTTTTTGATAAAACCTAAGGGTAGTACAATACAAGGTATAGGAACACTAACCTTGAAGATTAACTTTAACGGCTATTACTCGTCCAACGATACAGAAATAAGATATACTATAACATTTATCTGTTGCACGCTTTTCACATAAAAATATCAAAGAGGTATATTATAATAATACGATTTTTTTATTTTCAGCGAGTTTCATATATTGGACAGGCCGTATGTAACTATGGATTGATCGCGAGTAGTAGCCTGGTACCAACGCCTATGTCCTATACAATATTGTTGTTTAATTTTTTGTGGGGATAGTTCGATAAATAGCAGTGTCAAATAATCCGATTTGGAATGTAAAGAATCTTAATCTAAAATTTTATTTTGTATATTTCAAAATTATATTTTATAGAAATTGTCTAGCTTTTTATTGTATTTTCATAATTATTATGCAATAAAATTGTTTATAAAAATTTAAATGCCTAATTATGTCCGTGGCTTAGCGATTAGCTGACGATTTATACGTATTACTTATAATAAAAAATTATAAGTATAAGGAATAACATAAGTAAATTATTTGTAAAGATTACGAACATTGTTTAAATCAACTATTTATAATTTATGAACTATTTAAATCTTATGCTATGCTTCTTTTTTCAAAATGCGTCAACGTTTTAGGCACATTATAATATAGAAATCATACAACTTTGTATTTTTAATTAAGTTCTTCTTAAATCTTACCCCATATATTTTTTTTTAATTTATAATAATAATCCTTTTAATATTAAGGTTTACAATTATTACACGTTATTTTTGATATTCATGACCATGCTCATACAAAATTTCAAGATTTTTTAATAATGTTAATATCATTCAAACCTTAAATTTGTCAATTTACCACACTTTCTCCTTCCTACCTATATGTAATAATGATAAATATAACATAATAAAATAATAAATGAGTATTGTAGGAGGATTTTATTGCAATTTAAGGTGAAGCTGGAGAACTACTTATTTAATACTTTAAGCATTAATATACTTGCAAGTTGCAGTGTAAAAAAGTCCAAGTGTCAAAGTGTGTCCAAAAAAAAGTCTAACGTATAGGTAGGTACATATTACTATAATAGTAATACAGTCTACACAGTTTAGGGATAGACAAATTTGCAATCACGTATACGTATTTTAGATTCTGAACGAAGTGAAGAATGTATTGATTTTACTATGATGTGTGCTTTTTTTTTTTGTGTCTGACGACAACATTTGGAGCAGTAATAATGCTCCGATTTTTTACTTAAATCCCTCTTTGAATAGGAAAATTCATCTAGTTGGTACTTTGGGGGGGAGGGTCAAAAGTAAAATTTTCAAATAGTTTTCAAAAAAATCGAGAAAAACAAAAAAAAAGTGTCAGAAAAACGACAATTTTACGAAAAACCACTTTTCGACAAAATCGATTTTTTGATTTTGCTGTAACTCAAAAACGAATTATTGTAAATACTTGAAATTTTCACCAAATGTTTATATTATGGTTATCTCTTTAAAGTTAAATTTTCAAAATATTTTGACCATTTTTAATCTACTTATAGACAATTGAAATTTTCGACTTTTCTAAGTTTTTTTTCTTCAAATGCCGATAAAAATTTTTTGGGTGGCCAGAAATCTTAAAAATTTAATACAAGGTTTCTTATAAGTTGTTCTTAAAGTGATAAAAAAAAATCCGAAATCGTTAGTCACAATTTTTTTTTATAAGTGCTTAAAGTTCGGATTTATACGAAATATTTCAAAATTTAAATTAAATTTCATACTCTCATTATGCGTATGTTGCCTAATACTTTTTTTTATTAATAAAAAGATACTATAAAGTAACTATAGTAACATATAAAAACTATACTATTTGTTTCAAAATAGAATATATGACAATATTTAAGTATAATATATCCTAAACTGACAAATCATCTTCGTTCAGAATCGTTTTTCGTATACAATGATACCTATCATTGCATTCAAATTTAACCTACCATAGTCTGAGGTCCACCTCACCCCCTAATATACAGCAGAGCGATACCCACTTACCCGCTTTTTTAAGGTTTTACTTATAGCTAATGTTGTACCTATTCATACCTAATCATATTAGGTACTAAGTAGGTATGTCATATGTATCTACATATAATACAATATACAAATACATAAAATACATACAATCAACCAGAAATTAAAATTATAAACCATTTTATAGTATTATTTATAGCTAGATAAAGGTCTAGCTAACTAGATTAGCTAGTATTTATAAGGATACAATATTGGTGTACCTAATTTTTATTAAAGTTTCGAGTGGGACTCAAATACGTGCAAAAATAAGAAATCAAGGCAACCCATTGGCTATTTGTGACACGTAACAGGGTAAAAAAACTAAAGAGGGGCAATAGTGCAATACCTATTATTTATTTATTAGACTAATTTTTTTTCTCTTAAAACTCATTTTATTTGAGTTGAAAATAAATTATAAATAGCATTGTTTTTAAATAATATAACTATTGTGTAGGAACTTATAAGAATTCATAAAAAATATACAATAATCTAAGAATAACATTTTTTCATCTTATGAATGTATGTTAAATGAATAGCATTATTTTTTTGGTATAGAGGATTTATAATATTTCTACAGTTGGCATGTCTAGAGTGGCAAAGGGTAAATACTCACCCCTTCTCCAGCACACATACACACACACTCAAATACACCACTGAGCCCTGTAATATATGTAGAGACTAGAATTATGGTGTATAATGCCATAAAATAAATCACCATACACCGGCGATAGACTACTAAAAGTACGTACTTTTTCTTTCAATGCGTTTAGCTGACTTCAAATCCGGGGAGCCATTTGTGTGCGGCGATATCACTGATGCCTAGCTATCTACACGAAAACGCATTGACTTTTAATGAGTCAGGATCTAAATGCTAGTTAATAATATTTTAAAACGTTTAATTATATAATATGAATATTAATGACCGAGAACTGAAGAGGAATGAAAATAATGCTTTACCTGCAGTATATAATATAATTATAATTTTATCGATAACATATTATTATATTATGTTTCGTTGTACCTATTGTTTGGAATATGGGTGGATATTGTGTAGCGTATGCGTATATAATATACATATATTTATAAAGCGATTTACTTTGATAAACTTATTACACGTATGCGATTATAATATTAAAAAAATATACCTATATGATAATTGGAATTTACAGTATTAAAATTATAATTCAAAGCATTCGTATATCTTAAACTTTTCAATATCTTAACATGTAAGTACTATAAAGTACACATGCATTTTTAAAGACTGAACAATATTGCAAAAATCTTGCCAATTAACTACTTATATTATAAAAACAACATATCCTAAGACCTAAGCGGGGTCTTTCTAAAATATTAAATTCATATATTTTCATCAATCACCAACATTATTCTTACAGGATCCAGGACATTAATTTTCCAAATACAAATGAATTTTGAACATTAATAGGTACACGTAAATTTCAATAAACTAAGATATTTTATTAAAATATATTTAAATCATGGGCCTAACTTGATGTAAATATTATTGAAGTCAAACTTGAAGTATTATGAAAATAGAAATTTCTAAATAAACCATAATCCTATGTTAACTTATTAGTTATTACTAACCTGATATTTATCTTATTTCACAGTAACATGTAACATGTAAGCTGAATCAATTCTTTCAATTTAATTTAAGTACAATAACTTAATGTATCATATAAATAATTAAAATAAATAATTTTTTTTTTTTTTTTTCAAATATTTTACTTATAATTTTACAGTATTTTCCCTTCCTTTTTGTCATTGTTTTAATGTATAGAAAGTTTTAATACAACATTTGTACACATACTAAAGCTATGAAAACGGATAACATTCTTATGCCTCTTATAACATTGAAATCATAGAAAATACACTATTTTATTTGTATAATCATTGTGATAAATCGTTGATTAAATACTTTTGAGATACTTTGTATTTATCATCCTAGCGCAATATATTTAAATTAATAGTATTTTTTTTTTTTGTAGTTAACTAAAAAGGTAATAAGTAAATAGGTATTGGGAATAATTATACTACCAAAATCTGTCCATTATAATTTATCAAATAGTATGGTCAATCGGTTGCCTAATTCCAAAATAAAGACGAGTATTGCTCCACTAAAGATCCTATAAAGTAAATTAAAATAGTATTTGACTCAAAAATGAATACAATAACAACTTAAATTCTAATTAATATACTTAATTTCTATAAGCTTAATTACATAGTAAAATTTAGGCTTACATAATATGGAACAATTAATTTCCATATCTTTCTTATTCATTTATAAGTTATTTAATACTTGTCTTAATGATCAGTAACAATATTTTAAAAAATTGTTTACATTGTAGTTGTAAGTTGCAATCAAAATAATAAGAAATAACTTGATGTTGATATTTTAGTATTTTTTATTTTTAATACGTCATTCAAATATGAGATAATTAAATTAGGTTAAACAACATCATATTAAAATTTTTATAAAAACAAGATAGTCATACATCACACATCTCTAAAAACTACTCAATAACGATGCAGTCTTGTCTTTAAAATATATAAATCAGCAATTCTAGACTAACTTATAACAAAATTATTATTATTATGGTACATATTAATTTTAAATTGTTGCGATAATTTTTCTTATGTAAGCACACATATCATATATGTTATACAATAATATATAGTATGTATTAATAATTAATTTAAAAAAATGATTACAACAAATTAAAGAAAGTGAAATATAACCATTGTTTAAATTTTAAAAATTCTATTTTAGTATTTTCTTTCCATTTCTGTACATGTCATACATATTTTACTGCATTGTATTGAGTTGTTTCAAAACATTAACAATATTTTGTAAGTAGCCAACTCACAAAATTTGAAAAATATTTTATGAAGTAATAAAATTGTGAATTTAAGATTCACAATTTTTTTATATATAAATTTTGGTAAGTGCTGTAGTAATATATAAATAAATATATATAACAATGAAAAAAATGTATGGTATCAACATGGCATTTACAAGAAATTGGAACACATTCAATAAATTAAATGCTTCTAACGTCTGGTTAACCATGATGCAAATTTAAAAACCACATAACTGCATACCAATGTGACAATTAATTTTTTTTCTCTGACATAAAAAGGCAGTGAAGCTGTATGTTCTAATTCAATAACTCGGCGTGACACGCGGCCCATCTGTTGGCGTAAGTGAGCTAATTCTTCAGATATTGTCATTGGTTCACTCATACTCGTATTGAAAAAGCTCATACTTAAAAAAAAAAATAAAAAATATATAATATAATCTTCTTCCAAAGCATTTTTCTAAATTTTGAATACCAAAATAACACATATACCATTGCACATTAATTAGATTATATTAACATAAGATGACACTATACTGATATTTACTATCATCTCTCTAAAAAATAACATTCCTATAATATCTCATTTAAATTAAATTTACTTAACAAAGAAGAGAGCTTTCTTTATAGTAAAACGTTTCATCGAACTATAAATATTTTAATTATAAATAAGTTACAAACATATATATGTAGGTATATATTTTTTAATACAATTAAATAATTAAAAACTATTTTTTTTTTAAATTAAAATAAAACATTTAAAAAAAAATGATGTATTATAGGTAAGGTTCTCTCTTTTTTGTTAGATAATAAACACTTTATTTTAATTATAAACATTATGCATATAGCCATTATCTGCAATAATTGAATTATGGGATACAAATAATTGTACATAAATTCAATTTTCAGTATAGTGTCATTATATAGAGATGTGTATCTTGTTTTATTAACAGTAAAACATTCATAATACTTTGGATTTATTTGCACAGCATTAGTCACTGGTTCAGTATTGTTCGGGATTGATTCTTCAGTTTGTTCAGTATTCATAGACTTTACTTCGAAGTCATCCAACACAGAAGGGAAATAATGTCTCGACATGGTAATTTTTTGCGGCGGAGTCTAAAATTTATATTTTTTATAACAGTTAATAATATTATTATAGTATATGAATATAACAATTACACATACCTGAACACGAATAAATTCTTCAGCGGGTGGCTGTGGAATAATCAAATCATCAATTGCAAATTCTCTTGGTTTTGATGAAGATCCCTTATGCTGATTATTACCTACATAATAGTATATAATTATATTTTTGATTTCTTATAGAATGTTAATTATGTATTGTTAAGTTAATTATTTATAATAATTTAAATTCAAAATCAATGAAACTATATAATGTTAACTACCAATTTCAATAAATAAAAAGTTGTTTTAATCTATGACATTCTAACATTGAAAATTTTAGAATAGAAAATTAAAAGCATGACTTTTTATAACTAAAATATTATGTAGTGGAATGTATTTAAACTTTAACAAAATGCAAAAATGTATTAGTATATTAAATGATTTACAATTTACATCAAACTATTATAGCATATATATATATATATATATATACTATAGAAGTTTTTATAAGATCTGAATCTAATTTTATTATGATCAGTTTTAATTTGATACTGAATTAATTTGAAATATAACCAAAATACCAGTTTTCTATCATTACTTTAAAAGAATGTACAACTAAATACAAATAAATAAATTGATGAACTATTGGCTTCAAAATTAATTAGAATTGATAAATAATTCTAATGGTTATATATATATTGAACATATATTTGGTACTACTATATATAAATAAAATTAATTATTCAGTAGAAGTTATTTCAAATTGAATACTAAGTATGTTAAGTACTTAAGTCCATATCTGGGTATTATATAATTACTATACTTAGATTCTATTTAGAGGTTTTATATTTTATATGTCTATAAATGATGCATATAATAAGTTATGCTGTTTATATAGTGCTTAGTATGTTAAGTTTATTAAAATGCATAGAACCTGTTCAAAGATAGTGACTGCGTATATTTGAATACTGTAGCAAAAATACAAATTTAACTCCATGTTAAAATATTTTTGTTTATGTATAAAAAAGTAAACACAATTTTTAAATTCAAAAATCAATATTAGTCATAATTATTAAAACATAAAAGATATAAATTACCAATTCTTTAAAATTGTATTTTAATGAATAAACACCATGAAAAATTAAAAATTAATAAAATTAAAGTAATTTTTCATAATTTAAACGACTTAATAAACATGGTTGGTGTTATTTTCGCTTTTTAATGTAAAAACTATAAAATAAAATGTCATACTAATAAATAAAAATGTGTACCTATGTATCTACTATTTAGGTACTTCAAATTATAATACCAGAACTATGATGCAAGTTACACAAACTTCCAAAAAAAAGAGAATCATAGTGAAATTTACCTATAAGAACAATTTTTTCTGGAACATTCATATCAAAATTGTCACCAAATCGGCTGTTATCATCAGTGTAATAGTTTGACGACCGATAATTAGAAACATCTCCATTAACTCGAATACTCTTCGGCACTTGCATCTTATTGTTAATCTCTTCGGTGAAGTTAACATCATAAATGTGGTGGTCGTCCATCGCAAATAAATCTACACAAAAATGATTAAACATAAAAGTATTTTAAGATTTAAATCATTGTTATCGTCAAAAACGACAGACTATAATATAAGTTATAGTTATAGTTAACCTGGATAGGTAGTAGATAATAACTTGTTCAATAACCCACTTTAGCTAGTTACAATAAATTCTTTTTTAATAAAAGATTAAATTACGAAACTACGAAAATCTTAGCCCTTAGCTTTTGTAAGTTGTAGATCACTGTGAATAAATGAACAATAACAATAATCTCATGATAAGAAAAACATCCGTTAAAACAAAATGATAAAAAAAATTTTCTTTTGGATTGCTTTCTCGACCGGAAGTACTATACAAAAGAGCGATCAATTTTAAAAGTATAGGTAACAAAAAAACACAAAAGTCATAATTATTTTTTATTAATTAATAATAAAATAGAAAGTTTAAATAATAAGTTTAGTTTGCTGTTTAGTATACATATGAGATATGCTTATTTAAATGCGTATTGTTATTTGTTAGGCTTTAGGCACATAGGCGTGCTCACAGGGTGTGCCGAGTGTACCCAGTCACGCCCAGTGATTTTTCATGGGCCAAAGATCCCTAAGCCTCAATCTACCTTAATAATTAAATTCATTTAATTTTAGATAATTTTTTTAAAGCAAATTTTGAAAGAAATTGAATAATTCATTATGATTAATTTAAGATTTAATCAGGATAAATTTGTCTTGGATGATGCTATGGAATCCACGTTAAACATGAATATAACTCAAAATACTACAAAAATGTTGTTAACATTTTTCAAGGTTTCAAAAGAAGATTTATTTATTGAACTGAAACTTTTAATTTTATCAAAATTTTATGAAACTAAATGGTGTTACTACCATTATACTAGTGTATTTGTTTATACATATTAAATGGATTCGTTGGTTGAAAAAAAAACTGGAAATTCCACAGTAGGTCATGGGCGCCGGGTTTTCTAATTTTAATGGGGTGCCCAAAATCCAAAATTATAAGCAAAATGAACAAAAATATTCAACAAAGGATTACATAAAAATGATCATTCATATATTTTATATTTCTATACATGTATAATATTAATGTATTGAATATTTATGTTTTATTTATTTCATGGGGTGCTCCAGCACCGTAGCACCCCAATAGTCGGCGCCCATGCAGTAGGTACCTATTAACCTAGTATATACTTGTGTTTTAAAAATTTTAAAAATGTTTACAATCACACTTGTAACCACGGTTGTAGATAGAATAGAAAAAAATTCTATCTACAACCGTGCTTGTAACTAGGTAGTTGTACGCGTGAACGCGTTTTTTAAAAATTAGCCCTAGTAAAAAACAAATTTAAACAATAAACAATCAAATTATGCAATAGGGTAGGTACAATATAGATCATGAACGTTTGGAGTCGTTGTTACTGCTTTTGAACAAGAAATATGGTACCTATCGAAAGTAGATTTAAATGCAGTAATATATGAATTCAACAATATTGCTAATATTCAAAAATGTCTCATCTCTAAGTACACAAAATGCATTTATGATTGTTAGTTATGTAATTCATAATTATTATTTATTATACTTGTTGGATAGGTAATTATAATTTATCTTAATTTACTAGTACCTACCTGTTTAGTATAAAGTATTTAAAATAATATTTTAATATAAAATTACATTATACCTACGTAAGAAAAGGGGGTTATAAAACGGTTGATCAGACATCAGAAGGCCAATAATAAATATGGGCATTACCTGCTTTTAAAGTCTGCGCACAGTGCACGCCTATGGTTAGGCACTGAAATTGAGTGTTTGAAAAACTGTTTCTGTTTTAGATTCTGAGCGGAGGAAAAATAATTAAATGGTTTTTTTTTATTCGAGGACACTTTTAGAATATGAAAAATACTTTAATATTCAACTTCGAAAGAGGTTACTTCTGTAATTCTGTTATTAGTAGTAAATTGGATTTAGATTTTAGAACATCTAGTTTGTAATAACCTCCATACCTCAAAACACTTTTCAGAAAAAACGAAAATTCACTCAAATCCAGTTTTTAACGAAAAAGATTAATCGATTTGAGAAAAGAAACTTAAATTATTTAACATTTTTTCTTTTACATATTAATATAGAAAATTTCTCATTTTTAATATCTACTAAGTTATACTTCTACTAAGGTACCTATACAAACTATCTATAGTCTATACATAGTAATAAAATAAATGTAATTCACAATTTAAATTGTATTTAGGTTGTGTTTATTTTTTCTTATTATTATTTTCAATATATTCTTTTAAATAAATAGTTACCTACCTATTATTTTATTATTAGATTAAAAAATATATAGTATATACCTACAAGTACTCTTGTCTTATGAAGTTACGAACAACTCAGTGACGTAGCAAGGTTTTTTTCGGGAAGGGCTGATCAATATTTGTTAAGTACAATTTAAGATTTTTGTAGCGATTTTTATTAACCATTAAAAATTAAAATAATTTTTAAATTTTCTTGATAGTTCAGGAGAAAGCTACAGCCTTTTCAGTCCTCCTCTGGGTACGCCATTGGAACAACTGGAACAAGTTTTGATTTAAGGAGACGAACTTACTGTTTCTTGTATAAAAATTGCTTTCTTGATGTACAGACTTAAAGAATAAAAATAAAATTATCATTATTTGTCACATTAATAATTACTCAATGATGAATTGTTTTATTTGTATTCAATTCTTTGACCTACATTTTTTTAGTCACACAAAAAGAACATCAGTTTAGCACAATACTTTTTTTCTTATAAATATTATGCGAAAATGATTATGCTCTCCATTGTCCCCATTTAGCATTTATCTATTCCCGTCTATTCCATACCTATAAACCATAGCTTTGAAAAGTAATTTGATTTATTTATTGCTATATTCGCTTTTTAATTTCTGTAAAACTAAACAATTTGTTCATGTTAATTTTTAACCGAGTTGCTATAATTGTCTTATCTATCTAATTAGAAAATAATGTCAGAAATAAAGCAATTTATAAGTTTACGTTTTGTCGTTTTGTACCAACCAACCATTCATATTAGGTAATTTAAGATCTAAAATTTTTTTTTCCACATTTGTGTTTTAATTTTAGATTCTGAACGAAGTGATGTTAGATTCTGAACGAAGTGATGAATGTATTGCATTTACTATGATGTGTTTTTTTTTTTTTTTTTTTTGTGTCTGACTCCAACATTTGGAGCAGTAATAATGCTTCGATTTTTGACTTCAGCCCCTCTTTGAATAGGGAATTGAATCTAGTTGGTACTTTAGGGGGGTCAAAATTAAAATTTTCTAATAGTTTTCAAAAAAATCGAGAAAAACAAAAAAAAAATGACAGAAAAATGGAAATTTTACGGAAAAACCACTTTTCGACAAAATCGATTTTTTGATTTTGCTGTAACTCAAAAACGAATTATTGTAAATACTTGAAATTTTCACCAAATGTTTATATTATGGTTATCTCTTTACAGTTAAATTTTCAAAATATTTTGACCATTTTTAAGCTACTAATAGACAATTGAAATTTTCGACTTTTCTAAGTTTTTTTTTCTTCAAATGCCGATAAAAATTTTTTGGGTGGCCAGAAAATCTTGAAAATTTAATACAAGGTTTCTTATAAGTTGTTCTTAAAGTGATAAAAAAAAATCCGAAATCGTTAGTCACAATTTTTTTTATAAGTGTTTAAAGTTCGAATTTATACGAAATATGTCAAAATTTAAATTAAATTTCATACGCTCATAATGCGAATGTTGGCCATAGTAACCATAGTAACATATAAAAACTATACTATTTGTTTCAAAATAGAATATTTGACAATATTTAAATATAATATATCCTAAACTGACAAATCATCTTCGTTCAGAATCGTTTTTCGTATACAATGATACCTATCATTGCATTCAAATTTAACCTACCATAGTCTGAGGTCCACCCCACCCCCTAATATACAGCAGAGCGATACCTACTTACCCGCTTTTTTCAAATTGTATGTAATAGGTATTACTTGTTCTATTTTATTTTATTAGGCAACATTAAAATATGCTCCGTATTATATAATAATAAAAAAAATAGTATAATAATACTTATCAAGTAACAAATAATAAATAAATATTATACACATTATACAGCCATCAAAACCAAGAGTTAACAAAATATTATGAAACTTTATAAATGTATAATTAACATTTCACATTATATGAACTAAGTTTAAACTTATAACATATTTCAATAATAACTCTGTGATTAGCAAAATATAATTTACATAGTTTTTACTATTATCATAACTCATATGTAATATATTATATGCTAAACAGCATAATTTTTATAACTTAACAATTATTAAGATTGTTTCTATACAAATATTACTCAAAAACTATTAAATAGGGTATCCAAGGATCACCAATTACTCATTGTAGAAGGCCACTTTGGCAATTGGGAAGTTTTCAGATGCCATTACAATTTAATGTATTTGCTTATCTAAAGAAAAAGAAAGTAAAATTAAAAACTAAAGAACTCCATTTAATTTACCTTCAAAAACCAAATAATTTAAAAAGTAAATTTCACCCAAAGATCTGCCATATGGTGATTCCTGGTTTAAACTATAAAAAACCCTATTTTAAAATTTGCTTCTTCTTAAATTGCTGAAAAATAGCTTATATGTAATAATTTAATATACTAGTTAATTAGTTACAATTTGATTCTATTGAATACTAGAACAAAAATATTTAATAAAATAAATTTATAGTATTTAGGAATCAAAATTATAACATCATTTTTAAAGTGGTCACCAGCATTGATTACACAATACACATGCCTTATAATATAAAATGCACAATCTCTAATAATGATATATGTTATTTATTTTGTTTATAAATGTTTTACAACTAAATCTCTAAAAATAAAATACAATTGTACAGTTTATTTCTTTGATTTGTAGTACTAGATCCTAATATTGATTTGTATTTGTTCAATAATATCAATAAATAACAGTTTCAATATAAATAATTTAGGCCATTTAAAAGGCTTTAAAGAGTTTTTAATTTTAATTTCATATTTTGTTTAAATAGCTATATACAAAATAAAAATTAAGCACTAATAATACATTTTCATCCAGCAATTACAATATTGAAATTGACGTTTATTATCAGTTTTTGAATTAGTATAATATTTTATTAAAGGTATATAACTTAAAAAATGTGTATTTAATAGTGTTTGAAATAATATTTTATTTGAATAATCGATTGCTTGTGTAGTTGTTTTATAAATATTAATAATAGTAATAATAAAAAATGTGTACATTTATAATACTAAGTTCTTATTAATGTTATTTATATTACATACTTGGAAATTAATGTACTAAGAATTTGACATTATCCAAATAGTTTTAAGGAACAAATTACAAATAAATAATACACAATAAAACAGCAATAAACTGGTATTTGTTAAATGTGACAGATTTTTATGAATTTATATTTTATATACCTTTTAAAATAATTAATGGGTATAAGAAACACACTCAAAAAAAAAAAAAAATATACATATTTTAATAGCTAAATACAAGTAAAAATGAGCAACAAAAATAAGCAAATACTAACTTAATATTAATGAATCACACAACAATGACGTATATTTTGAATTGGCCCCTGGGAATAAATTAAAATTTAAAATAAACAAATAAAATGTAGTTAACTTAGTTTACTAAGTAAATTACTGTAATTAGATTTTTATTAAATATCTAAAGAATTATTTCATTATTAGAAATTTAATTTATATTCTTAACAAAATAATCCATCTGGTTACTTAAAGCTAAAATGTTTATTTTTATGCCTACAAATGGCTAAAATAGGAAACATGATGTCAACAAATTCTTATAAATATAATATGTTCATTACTAGTTAAAAAAATTAACATAAATAGATGAACACTAAGTTAAAGTAATAATATAGTCAAACTAAGTTGACATATTATTATAATATGATGTTATACTATGAGGGACTATAGTTGGTAAATATTTTAATTTTAGGGAATAACAAAATATTTATTACGTATTATTTAAATTTAAATTATTATTGACCGTGACGATGAACCCTTTCAACATGTAGGTCAAATAATAATTTATTGCTTTCATAATAATAAGGATTTTGATCAGAAGTCAGATCTGGATCATATTGTAAATCTTGTGGGTCGTCGACTGTGTTTTGTTGATGATTTACATCAGGATGACTATAATCAGTGGCCGTTTGCTGGCTATATTGTGTTGATGTAGATGCATTCTATAAATCGATTTTTAAAGATAGTAACAATTAGAATTATAAGATATTAAGGTGCGTCTCCACTGCATCGGCTTTCTTTGATGTTTACCGACAACCATCGGGAACCCGCGGCTTCGGCCGATCGGCTACAAAAGCCGCGCGGCTTAGCCGCACGCCAGTGGGGACGCACCTTTATATAGCAGTTAACTGCAGTATACTTAAAATGATGAATTATTGACTAAAACATTAAATATTATTTATAATATATATATATATATAGTACAATAGTACATAAATAAACAGATTTGTGATAATCATATTTTAGTGTTGTGAGCTATATATAGAAAATTAATTTTACTAAGAAATCTGATAGTGATTATATTTAATTTGATATTTGATGGATTTATTGTAATATTTTCACATGAATCAAAATCAGAATTTTAATGACTAAAATAACAACATTATCTAACTTAAATTGTTCAATAGTAATACATAGTAAAATTTTTTTTTTTTAAAGGCTACTTAATAGTTCTTATTCCAACATATTGAGTTAAAAAATGTATGTTAAATATTCTCATTTTGCCATAAAAATATTGAAAAATATAAGTATTTCTAATAGAATTTTCACTTTAAAATATTATAATTTATAATTAAGCAAAAACTATTTACTTTTAATAATTATACTATCTACTTAAATAAAATATTAAATTAATTTTTATATATTTTTTTAACAACCTCAAATAAATATTTAGATTAAAAGTTATTATGTACAAATCAAAATATGGTTTACCTAATTATTAAATAAAAATAATAAATAAATATAAGTAAACAAGTATATATTGATATTACACTGATGGTTAATAACCATTCTTTAACATTAACCTTGAAATATTCTTTGTAAACCTTAAATTACAATTTCAATATAATTTATTAAGTAATACACAATTATATTGTAGTGATGAATTAAAAAAAATTAATTGATAATGTATTATTTTATGTTCAAAGTTGATAATTATTCTATACACAAATAAAGATTTCCATTAAAGGACATTCAAATATAAATAAAAATACTTACACCGTAGGCGTTTGTGATAGCCAAATGGTTTTCAGTGGCAAGTGGACCATCTTTCAAGTACATACTGTGCATTCGTTTGGACAAAGGTTTGTATTCATCATCATATTCTTCTAATGATCTTTTCCTAAACATCATGATTATTTTATAAAGATATTCAAAATTCAAGTAAATAATGCTATTTAAATTGATGAAAGTTCAGTTAATATTTTACCTTAAAACACGCAGAGTATCGGCAGCCATTTCAATTTTTTAATGAGAACTAAAAGAAGTTAAAGGAATTGAAACTATTTTAAATATTTGTTAGAGAACTTTAAATGATATATACCTACTCTTATATTTTTTTTGTCGTCTTAAATACACGTTAACGGGGCGATTTTTTTTAAGTTGAGTAGTTTATTCTAAACTGAAGAATACATTTTTATTTTTTTACAAACAAAATAGTCGGAATCAGACAGTTAGTTTTTAGGTGAAGAAACATATTTAATACGTAAAAAGAATTACCCACGTTCACGAGTACCTAACGAGACATTTACGATCTACAAGAGAGTTCGATACAATCTTCGATTACTTCGACTTAAAAAATAAATAGTAAATACACACGATAATGAAAATCATATGCTCAGTAATCAGTGATTACTTTGTGGTGATAACGCAGGATAATAATATCGTGTTAAAAATGGTGGTCAGCTGATGGTTTAAACTACGATACTTTAAACCATGGTCATAACTTTAGTACTTTACTCTTTTGTTTTTTCAAATGGATCGCGGAATATTTGAAAATTGCGGTTGTGTCAATACTCAATATTAATATTATACTTGGACAATTGGCCGAAAATAAAATTCACAGGTGTCACAAATATGTGATCTTCCGTCATTAACATTTTAACTAGGTACCTACCTTGTTATAAAAGTGACGATTTAAGGTTTCAAAGATATTTTTCAATTTCAATGATAGTACTTATCTTTATTTTATGTACATTAGGAACTTTCACCATTCCTTCCGAAGCAACCGCTGCTCAGTTAGTAGTTACTGAGCCCTAGCGAGCAAAATTGAAGCATCGTTGATTTGAATTTCGCATTGGGTTTTCGGCTTAATGTATTGACATTTTACGCACCTTACAAAGTCACACTAATTCCATTATAACTGTATCAAACTTTTTTTCTTGCAGAACTATAGGTTTGTCAACTTTTTTGTCACATATTAAGGATACGATTTTTTTTAAAGCTTTTCATCATATTGAGGTAATAACTGCTGTATGTTTCGCAAACATTTGACACACAAATACACAATAATACACTATAAATAATGTCCCTATGACCCTATAGAGATATTCAATTGTAGAAGTCATTTTTATTTTTTACCGAATGATGCACAAAGGTTATAAAATCGCAATGATTATTTAATTTTTTTTATAAAATATTAGCCTTGAACCTACGTTCATCGCACAATACCCGTAAACACAAACAGTTATGATAACTGTTTACCATTTTCTCAGATAATTGTTTTCATATATTTTATCAGCTTTCAATTTGTTAATTTGTAATAGTTTATAGATTAAATTTTAAAGAACGTCATACCTGTGTCTGTGTGTGTTGTCTCCGTCTTACTAACGCATACACAACATTAAAGTATAATATATCTATACGTTCAGCTGCAGTTCTAATTGTGTTTGTTTATATTATAATGAAATGACTGGTTATCAAACTTAAAGATAAGAACATTATCCGTGTTCTCTCGTCGGTTTTTTCGATTTTTTTATTTTTAAGTGAATTATAATAAGCATTTTTAAATAAAGTAAATAAAGTTAATAAGTATTAATGTTTTACATATTTTTACGCATAACTCGCTTAAAAATTAATATTTGCTAAGAAATAGACGAAGGGACACAAATGATCTTCTTACCACTAGGTTTTACAACAGGTAATTTAACACTACCTAATATTTAAGCTAAATACCCAAATTGGGACCGTGAATGTATATTTTGATGTGGTATATGCGTAAGTGTTATAGTATAAGACGGAGACAACATTACAAGTTCGCGTCCGACGTCTATTAATGCGAACACATTAGCCGATATTAATAACCTTATTTGCAATTATTGGAAATTTAATTTCATAAAATAATATTATTGGTATAATACTATGGTCTATGAATATTAATCTAGTTGGTGAATTTCGATGGTAGGTCACATAATGGACCACAGCCATTAACGGCATAGACGCCGAAATCCTGCATATTAATCCATTTATGGTCTTGTTATCTGTTGAGTGTTGACTCAATAGCTCCTAATACTCCAATAGGGAGGAGAGAGCATAGTCGTACTAGTCAGATACCAGAGTCATATTAGAGTAATAATAGACTACTTGAATTTGTACACTGGTAGACTACTATTTATTATTATTATATTATTTTATATTATTGTTATTTCTAATCTACCTACCTAATTATCAAGGATGGAAAATTTCAAGGATAATCACGTACATTTTTCATATGGCCCGTATTACATTTTCAAATTATGTACCTACTACATTTTAGCGATTATTCGTATTTTCTCTCTTACTAACGTTGTAAAAACAAACGACTACCCTTAAGTGCCTCCAATGGTTGGCTTATTATCTCCTGTCACTCAATCCATGTTACCTTCAACACATATACGCTTATTGTAAAATAATAATTTCAGATGACAGATTGTGTATTAAACTTATTGCCAGTACGCTTCCATCTTAAAAATACGTATATTTAGTTCTTTAGGTGAAAGCCGGCGAAAAATGAATAGGGCCATGGCCGGCCGTAATGTAAAATAAAAATCTCGATTATTTCGTGTTTTTTTGCACGAAAACTCTTTCGGCAACTCGTCTTACGATTCGTGTAAAGTTTCAGAGTTGAAAAATAAATCGTTCACCGCAAAAACTTGCATACGAGTTTTTTTTCAAAAAAGTGGTTTTTACTGTATTTAGGTGGTTAATATTTGGATTTCGAGATTTTTTTGATTTAGAAAGAATGTCCAACAGTGCCTCATGAACGCTACAACGTTTTTTTAAAAATAATACATTTTAAAAAGCAAAAAAAAATATATTCGTATTTTATTTTATTGCGTTTTTCGTGAAATATAGATATTAGTTCTTATCTAGTTTTGAATTGCAGTTAATTTATTAAACGTCTAAGTATATATTATTCATAGAATTATAGCTAGCATGGCTAATAGGTACTTATTATATATAATTTTATTAGCTTAGTCGTATTTATCGTGTCCCGCTGGCCAAGAGCGTTGATTATTACTGATGTTTATTATTTTCGTATTTTATAGTACTTCAAAAAGGTCGCTAAAAAATGAAAATTCGATGATGAAAATACTAATAATTATCAGTTGAAAAATTTGAATTTCTATGAAATTTTGCATTTAAAATGTTATCCATGTTTCAAACTACTTACATATTATGTGAGTTTACATTTTCTACAACGAAGGATATACAAGGAAAAAATCACCCAACAGATGAAACCCTAGGATATTTATTAAGAGTTTCAACTATAGAAATAGAAGTCAATTCTGCTCGATTGTCATCTGTAACTACACATCCTTAAATCTCACATTTAAACAGGTTATAATTATAATTAAATGTTAATACATTTTAATGACCATTTTTTTACTTAGCTTTCAGCATAGAAATTTATGCTATCTGTCGTGTCTGGCTCGCTAAATTTTATAAAATTTTAAAAATCAGCCTTCTATAACTATTGCAACTTCAAGTTACTTATCGCTGACCCCCGTCCTATATTATGCATAATTCTTATCATAATATTATGATTTATAATAAAATATTAAAAATTTAAGACTATGACGTATTTTCGTAAAAACGCCTGAGGAATTTAGGTGCAATATGGTTACTAAAAACATAACAAATATATTCTATATTGCAGGATCAGTTTTATCTTCGATAGTCTTATGTTACGTACCTACTTATAGCTATAAATAAAATATATATGGATCCAAATATATTATATCGGGGATTATTTTGCATTTTCAGGGGCCGTATAAAAGCTTAAAACACAATACTTACACTTTTTATGGAGGTATATTTTTAAGTATTAGTCTCGTATGTTCTGCTTTATATTTCAAAATGTTTTGTGAGTTACTGAGTGAAAAATAGTATGTAATAGTTAAAACGAATCACATTTTATTCTTCATGTACATAACACTGATAAAATAACTGACAATAAAATACTGTTTATTTGTTTATTTTTAAATGTTTGTTATGATTACTAGGTATATTATAATATTATTAACACTATATTGACAATTCATAGCAATTATTTATTGTTATAACTTATAATATTCAATTAAAGTTTAATTATTCAACATCAAATGTTAACAATAACATTATTGATAAAATTATTTAAATTATTGTGTTTTCATATATTTAAGTTACCAGTAATTATGTTATGGCGGTGTGGGCGGAGGGGACAGTAACATATACACAATACACACCTAGTTTATACTTTATCCTAACACCAATTAAATTAGAAATACTTTTAGTTATTATTCTACTATAAGTCGTCAAATAAAATGTAAATAACAAGATATGTTCATAATAAACAATAAAAAAAAAACCGTGTATATATAGTGCTGTATAGACAATGATAACTAAAAAGTATATTACTATAGACAATAATAATAATATTGTATGTTCTCACTACAGAGGTGCCGCTAAATTAACTATATTATATTATAAAACGTCGTAGTATTATATTTACTATTTCGTATAATATAACCAGTTATACGCATCAGTATACGTATATATAGTGAATGCAATATATAGCAACGGCCGGCATCCGAAGTGTAAATGATCGCCATTTTGGCAACGTTAACGTAAACAGCGTGGAATTGCACAAAGATACCATGTCGCTGTTGACGAACCGACGGCGTACGTAAAATTGTGGTTCTCAGGTGAAACCTTCGCACATGGCGACTGCAGCGATGCAGGATCGGGAGTACGAAAAAGAGGAGGCACTACGGAGTTTGGCGACAAATCATCAGCGTACGTTCTCCGGTACCCCGTCGTGTGACGAGTTCAATTATAGGGTGTCGCACGCTCGGATATAGACGCGCGTTGACCCACTCTGCATGGCGGACAGCCGAACGGCACTCGCCTTTTACGATCGCGCGGTCCGGCGGCGACGGCGACACCGTGGCCAGCGGTACCGGAGCGGACAGCGATGTTGCCTCGATGACACCAATACGGCAGTTATGGCAATCGTTTACGACAGCTCAAGCGGTGTAGAGAAGTTGGCGTGCGGCGATGGAACAACCGGCGAAAAAGACGGACAACAATGATAAAAATATTAAACACGTACTGAAGCGTTTAACACCGAGTCGGTTACCGCGAAGTGGGTGGTGCACTCGGACGCACGTCAATATAAAAACGGCCAGGTGGTGACGACGTTTACGCGTCGCAACTCGATCGGAGGCTGACGAACGGCCGAACGGAATCGGGAACGCATAAAAATAATACGGTGACCGATAAAGAAGGTATTATGCGATCGTACAAAAAAACAATGTCGGTGTGTAGGACGTAGGAGACGTCTCACCAAGATATATTATAAAAGTAAAAAACAGAAATAAATCAAATATCGTTTGATATGGGATTACGGAAACTCACGACCAATGGTCAGCAGGTTTGTGAGTGCTGCAGTGACGATGGCTAATTGCGGTGACACGAGTACACGACAGTACTGAACGATATCCATAATATATGCATATATATATATTATATATATTCCGACTGTGGCTGTGGCCTCACCGGCCTGTAATTTGATTTGGATTGCCGTTGACCACCGTCCACCGCAACGCTGACCTGTGAAAAATTTTCGCTGCCGTCATAACGTGCCACTATCGGCACTATATCACTGTTATATTTGATACTGTAGTCGGGCGGCGTCTTTTACTGCAACGCTTTTACAGCTAACCACCATGCCACCAAAGTCTTTGGGTGGCCGAATAAAGTGTGTAGTAGACCAAAACGATATATGATTTCAAGTGTACTAATATACTCGTCACTCAATTAACACTAACTAATTTTTAATTATGTATATTATTATTTTTTTTTTTTAATACTTATAAAAATATAAAAATTTTTAACGATAATAATCTTCTAACAAAAAAGAACATAATTAGTACCTATAAGACCTAACATTATTTTTCAAAAGACTTTTAAATAAAAATAGCCATTCAGCTATATATTATTATGTTCTCAACTAACGGTATACTACACCGAGTGTCAAGCTTAAGTGCAGATAGTATTATGTTAAAAGAACACTTCGATTAGACATTGTAATATTATAATATTATTATCATTAATGATGTGTTGCTCTACGCATAAATTAGTGAAATTGTCTGTATAATGCACCGGACAAGCCGAGTAATGCGATACACATAATGTATATTATTATTAGGTACCTATATATCGTATATATTACTTGATCATTTTAGCTTTAAATACTGCAGGCATTATTCGTTATAGATAGTTACTATCATTGATTTGAAAATACAGAAAGTCAACCACCGCACCGGTTCCGATACAGAATGATTATCGCCCCGTCGGTTATGTCTGCATATTCTGTAAATTATTTTTAAGTTATACAAATAGTGCTAAAATCACCAATTGATTAATCTGTACAATATGCAAATTACATGAATAATTGTAATATGCACTATTACGCGTGCACAAAGTAATTTATTAAATAAACTTAATTTATTATTCTTAAAACAATTGAATACCTATTTGCTTTACTTTACATATACTTTACTAACATATCATCCACATTTCACATATCATTGAATTTATAAATAAAACTCCTATGTGTTTTAATTGTTCCTATTAACTTATTCATTTTAAATAATCAACTATATTAATATTCGTTATACATTAACCAAAAAATTAAAGTGATAATTTCTAAACTGCTATGTATAACATTGCACAATTATTATATTGAAATAAATATGAATATTATATAGGTATTATCTCAATAAGCTTCATCACAAAGTTTTCACTTTTATAACGCCATTTGTGATGTTTCAAATTAAATTTTATAAACAATTCGTATAATGTTTTATCTTTGTACTTTTCTTCGGATCATCCAGTCGTCCTCACGAACCCCGTGGTAAACTCGTTGTCATGTTAACCTAAATAATGATAAATTTGTTCATTCATTTCGTTTCTATACTTTATTATTGTTGATTAAACGATATTTGTGTTAAAGCTATTTTATTTTTACGAAAAATTTATAAGCCATTATGGGTATACCCTATAAATTTCTACAACTTTAACAAAGACACGTGAAAATTAAAATCAACTTATAGTTTTAATAAATAAAACGGTATAAATATTTTAACTATTTCTATATTTCCAAACATTTTGCACTTATTAGAAACATATATAGAAATCCAACAATCTCGCCATATCAACATTATTATACATGTGTATAAACTATAAAGAGAATAGCCACTGCAAACATCAAAGATGACATTGTTACGTCTTATTAAATAATAAGACTAGATATAATGTTAAAAATAGTAAAGTTTTAAAATGAATTTCAAATTTTATACAAAGTCGGAATGTGCAGAGGCTAATTCTGTCATGTCCGTTGATTATATGTCCGTAAGCTTATTACCGTATTGTTTGGGGATTCTGGTCGTTTCTTGGATTCTATTCGGCACAATTAATATGATTGTGAAAGACTCCTTGAGGTTTTCGAGGATGACTCATGTACTATGCACATCGTTCACGGATACTATTCGTCGAAAACCCGTTGAATAATAGGATAATGACAAACGGCCGAGTTCTCTGCCGGTACGATCAAGTGAATCGAATCCTTGACCGGATACCGCCGAACGTCTTCAACATTCTTTTTGATTAATTTGTAAGATCGACTTGACGCCTGTAGTGAATTTCTATAACGTACAAATCTACAAAATTGAATACAAAATTAAAAGTTTTCTGTGTTGTTAATTTAATAAAATAAAAATTCCGTTATATATTGTCGTATGAAATATGAATATTTTAATGTTTTATTTGTTGGTTGTATATGGATAAACAGAAATTGTATAAGATTACTGATTATCGTATTAATATTATTATTGTAAAAAAAATTTAAGATTATTTCTGAGAAAAAAGTTTTAACAAAAATATTTATATAGTTTACGGAAACAATGAAAAATAATTAGCAGTTACATATTTAGTAGAATGGCGTTTTATCGACTTAAATATTATATTCGTATAGGTACATAAGATAAAATGCTTTCCTTCACACGCGGGGCTTATGTAATATTTATAAATTGTGTAATATAATATAATTTTAGTTCATATTAAGCTCGATCTAAGCGGAATTTGCCTGCACTGTGTAGCTAATACTAATTAGCAGGGCCGGATTTAGGGGAGGGCAACCGGGGCGATAGCCCCGGGGCCTCCACAATAGTGACTTCGGAAAAAAAAAATCTTTCAAATTACAAATGCACCGTCACCCCGCCACGCGCCGTCCCGTCGAAAGTGGCCAATAGAATAAAAATAAATTTAAAACTGATTGCCGATGGGTAATTCCGTGAAATTTTATGTCGCCAGCAAGTTTGTTTATCAGTAAATCCGGTGCGTCCTAAACCCCACCACTACCACCACCGCCTATAACGATTGACACGAACTCGCAAACGCTATACTCACAATAATAATATTATTCGATTTTCCTTTTTCTATGTATGAGTTATATTTGTTAAATATTAATAAAAGAAAAATAATCAACTTTTGAAAAAAAAAAGCTCATTTTATTTGTAAAATAATTTGGGGCCAGGGGGCCCCCACTCCTTTGAAGCCCCGAGGCCTCCACTCCTCTAAATCCGGCCCTGCTAATTAGTCCGCAAAACCATTTTTACTCATTTTCATAATTATTATACGAATCGGGTATACAAGCGTAGACGTTTAAAACAAGTATTATTGGCACACTTTGAATCATCGTGAAACCCGATCTGATCACTGTAGAGTGTAGACGAAAAAATTCAGACCGTCACATGAAATGATATTCGTTACGTGTGTTGCACTAGATATGTATAAATTTGGATTTGCCTAAAAAATAATCCCGGAAATTTAGTCCCTGAAAAAATAACCCCGCGAAAAAATAACCACAGAAAAAATAACCCCATATGCGATTTTGTAAGATTTTAAATAATAATAATTGTCTAATATTCAAAACTAAAATGTATATTCTAATAAATACGCGTATATGAATATTTTATAAAATATTTTAATTATTAAGTGAATTATGAGCATTTTCAAATATTTAATATTTTTCATATTTATAACTCACCTAAAAATTAAAATATCGTAAAAATCAGATTATAACAGATTATGCTCTTACTTAAAAGTTAAATAAAAGCACACTAGATATATTGAAAATATTGACAATTTGTTTAAAATTATTTACATTTTTTTTAATTTATATATTATTGGTATTGGTTATTTTATTATTATTTTATTATATTATTAGTAACTAGGCGAGAAGTAACATTGGCAGATTAGGAAGTCTATATTTTAACAATGCAAATATAAATATAGGATGACTTATAGATATTAAGATATATACCATATCTTAAGAGGATGTTGCGCCCGCAATATATCTAGTGTGCTTTTATTTAACTTTTAGGTAAGAGCATAATCTGTTATATAATCTGATTTTTACGATATTTTAATTTTTAGGTGAGTTATAAGTATGAAAAATATTAAATATTTGAAAATGCTCATAATTCACTTAATAATTAAAATATTTTATTATTCATATACGCGTATTTATTAGAATATACATTTTAGTTTTAAATATTAGACAATTATTATTATTTAAAATCTTACAAAATCACATATGAGGTTATTTTTTCTGTGGTTATTTTTTCGGGGTTTTTTTTTCGGGGACTAAATTTCCGGGGTTATTTTTTCGCGGTACAATAAATTTGTGTTAGATCAAAACAGCAGAATGAAACCTGCAATCATAAATCATAATGTTGTATCGCGATGTTAATTTTTAAGTTAAGTTGCGTTGAATGAATATCGTGGTATCGCGATGAAAGTAAACTTTTGCTCGTTGTAGACTCTACAACGAGCAAAAGTCTACAAATCATCTACAATGTAGACTCTTGTAAATTACACGCACAGAGAAAAGAATGAGCGTTCGTGGTCTACAGACATGCTGTGTAGTGAAATACTTCACCTACGATATATAATTATTAGTATTAATAGGTACCTATATAATAAAATACAAGACATTAGTAGTGTAAAACTCAGGTGTCCCAAAGCGAAACACGAACGATATGTGATGGGTGATTGATTTAGAAATAATATTATTATACGGTAAATTCGAGTTCATTTGCATTTCAACAGTCCAAAACGTTCAACACCATTACTATTTTTTCTCCACATAGAATCACATATTAATATCATACAAAAAATGGCTCTTTACACAGTACTCTGCTTTATAAAATTCGACTAAATTAATAACGGCTTTGGCATCATCCATGACGACGATGTATCTAATCAGTTGGTACGTGTTATAAATATTATTCAAAGAATGATGTTAATACGCATGCAGAAAAACAACTGATGGGTGGGTATAACAATACGGTAAACGAACACTTTGTACTACCTATTGTTTGAGTTGCATACTCCGGTCACTTTGTACGGTTACAATTAATTGGTAGAACAAAATTGGTACACTTTGTACAATATGAATAAACCGGAAAATATATTTCACAAGATAAGATTAAATTAAATTACTGAAAACTTTAGATCGTGAATCGTGATTGAAATATTAGTATAAGACATGGGTTTGGCGATGACACAGTAGAGCATAACATTTACACTCTGAAATACGAGTACACTATGAAATAAAAATAAACAACCATAAACTAAATTATTAAATATGGTTATGATTAGGGCTCGGATTTTGTAGCAAATGCTTCTTTTGAGGGAAGTGTGATAGAAAGATAATTCTTTTATATAAATACGTTTTGAATCGTTCTGATTTTAATGAAGTAAACTTTTTTTTGCTTTTTTCCACAAAATCTGCTTTTTATTGCTTTTCCCCTATTTGGTTATTTTTTCTTGATTTTTATATATTTTTCTTGAAAACTTAGCTTATTTTTATGTATATTATACGTCTTGGACTATATAAGTATTATCAGAAATTATAAAACCAGTGAAAAAACCAGTAATAAATATATGACTGGTAAAATAACTGTCGTTATTGTCCGAAATAGTTTTATCTACAATTATCTATAGTTGTATTTACGACTCAAGGAAAGGGAAAATTATCTGAATTATACCTACGTATTTTTATAGCACGTGCTAATACTTTAGTTGGCCGGTAAATATCAATCGACAATCAGTGAGGTATAAACGTATAGTGTTCTAAATAATTTTTAGAATTAAATTAATAAATGCTTTTTTTGGCTTTTTTTGGCTACTTAAAATGCTTTTTTAAGGATTTATTTTGCTACAAAATCCGAGCCCTAGTTATGATTATACCATTTTAAGAATAAATAAATCAGATATTCGTTGGAAGTGTTCGAAAGTAACTTGTACAGGTAAAGTACTACAAACCCTTATGGACCGGTAAGTTATAATAAATCATATATTATTTTATAACATAAGAAATTACAATATTAAATTATTAAATTAATATACATACATATAGGTACTTGTGTAAAATGTAACAGCCAACAGGTATATTTTACAATCGTTGAATATATATATATATATATATATATGTTTATAATATAATGTATTAATATTGATATTGATTAATATAAATCGGTTAGTGTTGAATGTTGATCGAGTAATGAGTGAATATTGGCACACTCGAAAGTCAAAACCATGTATCGTTTTATTGGTGCGTAAAATTCATAGCCGCCCGACGATGCACTATTCATTTTGGTGTTCGCAATGATTTTTCATCACCAATATTATACCGATCGTTTGTGCGTAGGCCGGGCTTTTTTATCGGCGACACATCAGTTTCGTTGTCAATACGGCCACACGTATAGGTACATATTATATGCACTTTTTCCGGACGACGGCCTCACGCCTAAATCACGCGTCATAACAGTGCAAACTCGTCACCTGTTTAGTCCGTGACACGATGTCAGTGATGTAATTTTATGTCACTACAATATTTTGATATATAATAAATAAATATATATCGTCATCACCGCTAAAGTTAAGAGTATATATAATATACATGGATTTCGTTCAGTACCGTCATGCCACCGGAACTAGACGTCACTGCAACACTCAAAAACATGCTGATGACCGTTGGTCGTGACTTTGTGGGTATCTGTAATCCCATTATATCACACGATATTTGATTTATTTTTATTTGTTTACTTAATACCATTTGCGATTTCGATCGGCTTCTTTGTCGGTCGCCGTATGATCTGCGTCCCCGATTGCGTTCGGCCATTCGTCAGCGTTATACGTCGTATACCGGCCCGTTTTTATATATTATTATGACGTGCATCCGAGTGTGCCACCACTTCATGGTACCTATCCGGTGTTAAACGCTTCAGTAATTTTATCATTGTCGTCCGGCTTCTTCGCCGGTTGCTCCATCGCCGCACGCCAACTTCTCTACCGTTTTTCGTTACCTATGTACACGCAATGCAGTCTCGCTCTTACTCTACCGTTGTTTATGACGTTTCGTGACCATCATAAGCAGTCGGTCGCGTTGTTTCGTAACGATTAATCGTCGAGCTCTCGCCGTAAATCAGTAACGATAGCCATAACTGCTATTAGTGTCGTCGCGGCAGCATCGTCGTCCACTTCGGTCCCGCTCGTCGCCGAGCCACGCGATTGTAAACGGCGGGTGTCGTTCGGCTGGCCGCCATACAGAGGAGATGTAACGCGTCCACAGTCGAGCGTACGGCTATCGTGAATTCGTCACACGACGGGGTGACGTGCGTTGGTGATTTATCGCCAAACTCCGTATAGTGTCTCCTCTTTTTCGTACCCTCGGACCTCGATCCCGCATCGCTACAGTCGTCTTATGCGACGTCTTCTCCTGAGAACCACAATTTTACGTCCGTCGTCGGTTCGTCAACTACTTTATCGTCGACAACGACTTATTGCGTCTTTGTATAATTCCACGCTGTTTATGCCGTTATCGAAAAATACCATAATTTACACTTCGGATGATGCCGGCCGGTGCTATATCTCAGTCACCACATACACTGATACTAACTGATTATACGTATATTGTGTGCGTACGTCTCCGATCGCTGGTGTAGCACAGGTTGTTGTTCGGTCGCCTCCCGCAAACGCAAATCGAATTTAAATATATGTATATATTATACTCGCGTCTATACCTTTGTATGCATGCAATGTTTCTACGATATCGTATTCATTAATTAAACCAACGTCCAAAGCCGTTGTGATGTTTTTTGTGTGTTAGCGATTACCATTTGATTGATATGGCTGCTGGCCGCCGTCCCCGTTAGTACACGGACCATCACCAATAAACGTGCGGAAGTCACTTGTAATCATATTCCGTTCCTGCTGTTTCTGAGTTATTTCTCATACATAGTGTGGACAATGTGGTGTCTCGTAAACTAATAATTTAAAGCTTATCATGCGACAAAGATCGCTGTAAATTCATCACAATGTCAACTATTTATCATGGATAATTTTACAACCACCGACATTGTTCATATAGTCAATTGATTAAATCAAGTTGATTTAACATTTTAACCCAATAACTAGTATCAAACTTATACGTACGAATATTATCTACAGAATTTATTAGACTTTAATTTTTATTTAAATTTTTACACGAATTGTGACCATTATGAAGTTATGATATTTCACATGGACATGTAATTAGTATTCTACGTCTTATAGTTATAGATACTAAATAGTACTAACAGTAGGGTTGTTATATGTAATCGATTATTAACAATTCAGAAATAATTGAAAATTTCGATTAATCAAAAATTTTTATTAAGAGTACAGTATTCGGTTGTTGAAATACGCGCTTTAATCGAAAATTAAGTTAATTGAGATTTACATAGGTAATTTCTTTTAAAGATAAACACATATTTTATCAACAAAAATTATGTTTTTATTATTTTATTAACATCTTCTAAGTTTTTTACTTTTTTGAATAAAATCATCATTATTATTATCATTTTTATTTCATACTTCAAACTTCTGGAGTAGAATATTTTCTAAAATAAAAATAGAAAACAAATAATGGTTTAATTCCTGTCCTTACATTCAATATTTTTTTCCAAAATATATAATCACTTAAAATTCTATTTCCAAACACTAAAAAAAATTAAAATGAACGTACTACTGTACTAGTATAACAACTTTATTTATATATATACCTAAATAGTAGATAAATACGTTATTATATATTTAATAAATTAATAACTACTTATCCGCTTAGTATTGAGTTAATAAATTATATTTACCATTATGACTAATATGACTATAAGTTAAACTTATCTGCTTATATACTATACGCGCTGATATTCTTATTAAAGTATCTTATTATTAATCTATCTATTAAGTTATCTAAAAGTGGTTTGAGATAATTAAAATGAATACTTTTGTATTAAAATATAATCATTGTAGTTAATTATTACTAAAAAATAATGTTAAGCATATAGAGATAGCATTATATTACTTAATTTATTATTATACATACATTACTATTGAGGTACTTTGAGTCACTAAGACGACCAGATTGTTTACATTTACACCAGTTGGTGGTACATAATGTATTGCAAATACACCAGAATACTCTTGAGTCTGACTACCCAATTAAAAACTTTTTTGGCCACTTCATTTTTAAAGAAATTTGTATTGGTGGTATTTTATTAGCCTAGATAAACACCTCTTTGTATATCATAAATAACAATAGTGTTCGCGCAATAAAGTATTATGTGTTTATATGATTGTTAAGATTACGGATCGGTTCATATTATTATCGGTTATGAGTGTCTCGTACCAATAAAATATCCAAGTATAGTTTTCTAGTGTTATTGTTATGTATAAATGCTATTCGATATAAATGTGTACAACGCTCTTGTATTTAATTTACTTTGCCCACTTGAATTGAGGAAAGGTACACTTTTCTCGGGAAATCTTGTACAATTCCAATATTAATATTGTAACATTATTTATATCATACAATATTTTATATAGTTATTTTAGTAATTTCTATTTTTCACCTTTTTAACTGTAATAACTGATTTAAAATAATAATCACTGTTAAGTTTGAACAAAAAATATTTAGGTGGGCATATCTGCAAAATTATACCCATGCGAAATTATTTATGTATATGTGTTACGGGCAAAGTAAGATGTGCACATTGCCCGATTTTCAAGGACAAAGTTGGAATAAGTTAATATTGTTCGGGTACTGTACACAGTAACCAATTTGATTTGAGCACTGTATAGGTTAAATATTGAATATATTAAAAATATGTAAAAAATCTTACATGGTACTTAAATAATCATAAAAAAAGTCTAAAATAGACGCTTTATAAAATATTTTTATGACAGTTTAATTAAAACTATTATGATTATTATATTCTACAATTATTATGAACTATAACACACACAATTGCCGTTATCTAGTCTAGGCACACGCTCCCCGTATTGGTCAGAGACGACGGGTGGTGACAGTGATGGGCTCGAGCGTCTACTCGGTGAAGATACTATAATGTCGATCGATGACAGACAGCGGTGATCACGTGGATGGATGACATATATACAATGTGAGCTTCAACGGAAACTGTCGAAAATATTCACGAACAAACTCATCTCGAGCTCAACGAGTTCGAGCACTGCGACAACTGCAGCTACCAATCACTACCGAGGAAACATCTTCACTGTTCTCATCATAACGACTGCATCGCGTTCCGTCGTCATCCGCACGCTCAACGGATAAAGATCTTTCCGATTCTTCGTAGTCGACCAGCCGACTTCAAAGCGGAAACCAAATACATTCACGCCGGAAATACCAGACCATCCGCGGAATACAGCCGGCTATTGGAACTGCGGCGACTACGATTGCGCTGTTCTAAGCGCCGCTGTCCAGTTCGGACATATTATATTATTATTGACTATTGGCTCGATGACCTGTCTCGTCGATGTATACCGATTACCGTCTGGATCCTGTTCCTACGGCGACAGCGTATGTTTACATCCTCCGTATATAACTGAATTATCGATCACATCGTGGTTGAAATCAGTGATGGTTCGGACAGTTTTTTTACACCGAGTTTGGTACCAGGTGCTTATAAGACATATGATAAATGATGTGTGTACGTATCTTAACATTTTTAAATTTATTACACATTAGTACACATTTAATTAAAAACAAAATACAAATAATAATAATAATAATAATAATAATATAATAACATTATATTTAATTTATTTTAATTTTATCTATAAATATCGATATAACAGATTTGTGTGAGGGGCAACTCGGTGTGACGGTCCGTGGTGGGTCGATACTCGATAGCGTAATAGTTTATGTCAACAGGTAATATTGTCTTCTATCGGCCGATCGATTGTGGTTAGTAGTTACTACTCGTCTTGGAACACTACTGGCACTAGTTGTGCGATGATAGTGGACTGTAATTCTTATATTTTTATGTGACACGGAATGGAAGAAGAATATGGGGTATAGAAAATATTATAAACAGTATACCAAAATAAAAAAATGTATCGATAATAGCGGGATAGATAAACAATTCCGACAATAAAATCAAAATAATAATAAGTAGTCGTGATACGATGTAGTGATAATGAATAATGAAAATTATTTAAAACTAAATGTTAATAACAATTTACAATAGTATGATAATATACTTAAAAGGTTAGTTTAGTGATTATTCTCTATCAATATTATGGGTAAGGTCGATTTGCACTCATTTTAGTTTGATTGTAATCAAGCAAGACTTAAGGGGTAGGTGACATAGGTCCACGCATAGAAAGGCATTTAAAATGTTTGTATCATAGATTTTATGAAGTATTTACATGTAAGGTGCGATTAAACTCAAGTTTGATAAGTGTGTTTACTGTTTAAACTCTTGAGCCGGGCATCATAGTTAGTATTCAAAGGATTTTATTTTATGCGGAAGGGAAAATGATAGTGTTTTACAAAGTTTAAATTAAAATTCTTTTTTTGCACATCTGCTTTTAACCCAATTGCTGTTCTATAATTTTACATATTTTTTACCCAAATACAATTCAACCATTTTATTTAGGTTGAAAGTGCAATTCGTCTATCTCGAATATTATAACAACACTAATCAGCCGAACAAAAAAAAAGTAATACAAAGTATAATATTATGTAATAGAGCGGTAACGACCGGCAACGACAATACAAAATGATATCTATGACCTATCTTTTACGTGGGATTCGGGCTCATGGCCTTGATCATGGGCAGAAACAAAAATAGATTTGATGTAGAACTTTAGATGGCTGATGGTTGGTGAATTTTCGAAGGGAAATGGCCCCAAAAACACGTGAAACAGCACGTATTACTACCACAATTAGAGGAAAGTTCAAAGTATGAATACCTAAGTGTCCGTGGTTATAAGTTACAGATACTTTCAGCAAGTATGATTACGTCTATTACAACCGAAAATGGATGACAAAGCTTGAGCATAACACATTAATACCATATGGCGGCGAGACTCGCGTTGGCGGTCAGAACTGAGAGGCTGCGAGGAAGATTAATTAAATATAAGATGCTAGGGTTATGTTAGTTACCTAAAATAGTTAAGTTTGTTTAATTATTGATTTTACAAGAAATTTTATTTTAATTACCTCAATTTTAACATCTAAAATAATTATGTTTTTAATTATTATTAAAAATATTAGATGTTCTGAAGAAAGATTATTTAAAAGCCGTAAATTAGATTTGGTGTCAGTTATATATTTATATGTAATATGTAGTATAAAGAATACTTAAAAATTCTTTTACATTATAATTTGTTGCTATAAGACAAAAAATGCCATGGTTGTTACACGACGTTTATAGTATGTTAACCCAGTTAATTTTATTTAATAATCAATAATATTATCTTTTATTTTAATTTAAGTCACAATATATATATATATATATACATATACCAAGGTATTAGATATATTTTATATATTTTAAGTAGGTAGTACATATTTTTTAAATTAATAATTTATAAATTAAAATTTGTGAATCAACAAAAAATGCCATTTATATTGTTATATTATTTAAAATATTATAAACAATTAGTATATTTGGTACTTATTAATATATGTTTTGATCGAGGTTTTGATGTTTAATAATGTATAACTGTTTCTTTTTAAAAATACGAAAACTATTTTTCATGAATTTTTATAGAATTATTATTTTATTTTACCATTTAAAACTGTTATTCCAACTTATTTTTAATACATTCTGTATAATAAATGTAATGGTTTGGCAACTGAAAACATGTCGGCAGTTTAATCAACTAACTTCATAGTTTGTAATGGTTTACCTTATCTAGTATTATAAAGAAGTCTGTGAAAATGTTTTATAAAAATGCATAATTTTTATTTAGGTACAATATAAAAAAAAATAATTCTCATTACCTATTATACAATAAAACTTCCATTTAACGATATTTTATGTTTAACGATTTATTTTTGAAAACCATGACTTTCATTATTAACTATGAATAAAAAAAAGACCCAAAAAAACAACACGATTACGTAGGATTGTCTGTGCAATGTTGCCATTTAATATTTATTTCAATTCGTTTAATTTTCTTACATTATAACATTATAAACAAATTGTAAAAACTAAAAATGTAAAAATAAAATAAAGTAATAATTAAGTGTAAAAATAATTATAATTTATACCTTGGTATTTGTTAAAAATACTTGAAATACTTAACAAATATTTTATTATATTTTTATAAATCAAACATTCGTTATATTCGTTGATTGTGTGATCTAAACGTTGTTTGTCGGCTAAGGTCATTTTATTGAAACACTTTTTAGATGCTAATCTTATTTTTGTGGCATTTGCGCAGTTTTCTTCTTGTGTTTCCTTCAGAACTGATATAACCAAATGAATAAAAGGGTGTGGACTATGAAACTGGACATTATATAAAACACTAAACAGACGACCGGATTTACAGTCCGATTTTTTATATAAAGAGTTAGATTGTGGTAAGTTGACAGTGTTGTTTTTCGCCGGAATCGTTAATTTCACTCAGTACGCCGGGCGCCGTCTTCGGCATACTGCACTTGGAGGAATATGGTGACCGGCCGGCAAAATCTGATCGTCTGTTTGGTACGCGAAACGTACGTAGAACGCTATAACTAAATTAAATAGTCAAATACCTACGGAACCTTATGGAAATCTGGCAACATTACACTATATGCTCTTGAGTACAAAACGTACGGAATGGTGTGTCTTAAAATGTGCACAATTCCGTACGCTGATAATTACCGTACGGAATCGTGTTTTACCAAAATTTATATCTGTTTAAAGAATCTGATGTTTCTACATAACAAATAAACTATTTGATAACAACCCGTTTTTGTAAACGAAATCGAAACATTTTACGAAAAAAGTACAATTTATAAAAATAATAAACAAACGAGACTTAGGTTGTAATAAATTAAATAGATAATATATGTATTTTATGTTTATTTTTAATACAATATATATAGATTTGAAATACCTATGTAATTCTATTTAACGAATTCCTTTATATTACATTTTTTTGTTACTCATGCGACTTCGTTTTATGGAATAAATATTTTATATAATAATAATACATAATATATATAGTTCTCCTGTACGTATGCATGTCACTGAACTCCTCCTAAGCGGCTGGACCGATTTTGAATGAATTTTTTGTATGCATTTGGGTGACGCCCTGGATGGTTTAGATTCACAAATCAGCCCGATAAAGTTAATTATTAGTGCGCCCCTACATTGCTTAAGGAAATTTTGTACCCAATTTCAAGTATTAAATTAAGTTTAATAATTGTTTGTTATTTTTGCTAAGCAGTTGCTAGGATACTAAAAAAAAATATAAAAAAATAAAAATAAAAAACATAGATAGATTTATGTGCATGTTTGACATATTAATTATTAAAGATTTTTAATGTTAATATGACATTAGAATATTTAAAAGTGAATACGGCAATTATCTTGTTACTTATATAAAATAATGAAATAATTTATTTTTACGCGTGCTCTGGTTAAAAAATATTAAAATTACCAAAATGTTTAGCCCGTGTACCTAGCTCAACAAGAATAATAATATAATGTTTATTATATAATATATTACTATATAATATCAGGGGTAGCCAAACTTTTTTTGGCCGCGATCTACTAACATTATACTTGACCTTTGAGGATCGACTTCCATAAAAAATCTAACTATCGTGATTAATTTTCGTGTGTGTAACCTACAAATAAATTCCAACACGATCGACTTTAATATCGTTTGCGATCGACCGGTATTGTTTGATTATTTGATTTAGTTGTTTCGGTATACCTACAGCATAAATAAAATAAAATCCTATATATTTTTGAATAAATAATACATTTGTATATACAGTCAGTAGCTACCGTCTAACGTATATATTATCAAGTTGAAATAACATTGTATTGTGATCCTACATTAGGATTAGGCTATAGCCTATAGTTGACAGAGTGTTTGCTGTTCTATATTCTTTGCGAGTATAGAATTGCGTCGTTTTCAATCTAATTTTAAGATTTGTAAGTCACTCCTTCCACTACAAAATTAAAAGAATATGTAACCTGAAAATTGTACAATTATCAAGATTGCAAGTTGTAAGTTTGTAATTCTTGGTATCTACATATTATAATGGTTTTATCGAGTATATAATTAAAACACTATATAATGATATACCGTTAAAATCACAGACTTATAAAATAGTCTATAGTTAACTTGTACCGCTATTTAGGTTACGTGCAAAATATTTTAAATGTATTCCTGCATGCCACGGAAAAAACTGTATGGTTATCAATACCATTTAAATGGTTATACTAACCAAATTCAATGGTAGGTATAGGGACTACGAAAAATGGACTTGTGATCTATACACGTATACTTTTTATGCTTATTTTTTTATTTTGAGAGCAATAAATTGTAATTTTTATTAAAATGTTATATTATATTGTCATAGGAGAATCAAAAAATATTACATTATATTATTATAATGTATAATAATATTATAGCGGCACAGCGCATTGATATATTGTGGACCACCGATGAGATTTTGTTCAAATCATACAGCCACTGGTCACATCGATATATATATGTTACGGGCAATGTGGAATACCGGGAAATGTAAATCACGAATTTTTTTTTAATCAACTAATATTATTTTTTATTATTATTATAAATTATAATTATTACCTATTTATATTATTGATTTTTTTTAAAAAATAATGATTACTAATTTTATTCGTGTATCATAATATTAAAAATTTATAAATATAAAGTAACAAAAATAAGTTTATAGTGTTCAAAAAATTCATAGTTTATTTTAAAATTCTAAATAATTGCAATTTTAATTTAATTTATTATAAAAATAAAATGATGATACATACTTGATAATTTGTTTTGTTATTCCATCAAAATATTTTTAATATTATGATACATGAATAAAATTAATAATCATTGTTTTAAAAAAAAATCAATACTATAAATGGGTAATAATTATAGTTTATAATAATAATAAAAAATAATATAAGTTGATTAAAAAAAAATTCGTGATTTACATTGCCCTGGCAATGCATACAATATTGCCCGTAACATATATATATATATATATACATACATACAGTAGAATCCGCTTATTTGGGACACCACACAAAGGGGACAACCGCTTAATAGGGACAGATTACATAGTCCCGAACGAATGTATCAGTGTATTAGTTATTTGGTTAATCGGGACAGTCGGATAATGGAGACAATAGGTCACCGCCCAATGTGTCCCAATTAAGCGGATTCTACTGTATTACGCCTTGGCTGAAATTTTCCACGAGTACGCTTAATTTTATTATACGTGTGTTTTGATCTCAACGTACAGGCACGGCGAACAGCTGATGTACCTATATAGTTTTCGACCACGGCGAATACACGTGTAAATTACTGCGGACAGGACTTTGTAGTTTGCAGCAGACAGCCACCGCAAAGGTTCTGATACTGTGTAACCATCGTCCTATTGGCTGTCGGCTGTCTGTATCCGATCGCCGTCGATCTCGCGCACCTGCACAGGCTCCACCGTACACGGAAACAGCAGCGGAGTCGACACTGCTGACATTTTTATTCCATGCAACTCAATCCGTACGGTCTTTGCCATCAATACGTCGTCGCTAACGTAGTCATTATTATTGGGCCCAAGTCGTGGTCCACTTTTTATCAATAGTCGCTGTATGGTCCGTCGTCACGATGCGATAGCGATAGCCACTGTGTAGCGTCGCGGTAATCCAAACGGCTTCAAGTGTACATCGCCACCGTTCTTCTAATGCACTTATGTGTGACCAATAAAATAATAATCCCAACGATTATTACGACTGCATATCATACATGTGCGTCGTTACATTCCAAAGGTCAATAATGATTATTAACCGTGTGTCATATTTTATAGTAATCGTTAATTTATCATATTGATTTAATTTTTGTTGTATATTTGCAGATTTCTCTATCGGTGATGACAGATACATAATATATATATATATATCATATATTGTGTACGCGAATTGTTGAAATGCATTAGGAAGTCATAAAACTATTTCGGGTCTGTGTTCTGAAGAATAGAAACAGTTGTTAATTTAAAATTTTTAAAGTTAAAAAGAGTCATGGAAAACTTTTAGAAGTTATAAATAAGAACAGTAATCAAAGAAAAATAAATATTATTTATGAAAATAAAAACTAAAAATGTTTGAAAAATATTTTTTGAACGAAATAAAAAATAATAAAAAAGTAATTAATTAGTATTTTATATATATTAAAAGAAAATTAATAACAAACATTATTTATGTAGCAAAATATTATTTTATTTCTATTTATTATAAATTATAATATAAAACACGAATAAATTTAGTTTACGTTTTAAATTATGTCTATAGCGTCTATAGCCAACATACAATAAAAATAAATAACACTAACTACTAAAGCATTATAAGTATTAAATAGGTATACAGCTAGAGGTGTAGTAACGGTATTGCGAAATGAGCCTACAAAAGTAGTATTTTTATTCTATTATCAAAACGACAATTTATTCATTATAGGTACATGCATTTTAAAATATTTTTTTATTTATACATATTAATATACAATGTGTGAATTTAATAATGGAATTAAGAAAATGAGACATCAGTGTTTCATTAATTATTGTTATTAACGCGTACATTACGTACATTTGTCAATTTTTTTAATTGGTAAAAAGTGCTTTTTTCAAGATTCCCAGAGGCACTAAAGAATTTTCTTCCGCTATTGCCAACATTTTTCTCAAGTTAAAGTAGTTTAACACATTTTTACTCTCTTAAAAATACATAAAATTAGTTTTTTTTCAAACCGCCAAAAGGTGTCCATGGTAATGAATGATTAATAAATAATTGATATTGTTTAGTAACCATGTATAGCTAATAACACCTGGATTTAAAGCTAAAATGATCAAATAAATATAAATATATTAGTAATACATTATGTATATCACATTACTCGTCTTGTCCGGCGCATTGTACAGACAATTTGACTACATTTATGCGTAGAGTAACTTATTAATGATAATGTAATACCTATTATAATGTCTAATCGACATTTTATTCTATCTACAAAAAGACTTTTTTTTTATTATACAATTTGTTTATTTATGCACACTACGTGTGAACTTTCAGCTGAATGATGAATCTATGAATACGGATATCAGCATCTCTTAACCCACAAAAACATTCAACGACATATTTATTTTAACAATTATTATCATTATATATTTTTAAATTTGTATACTATCAATTTTCTTTAATATTCATTGAATAACTATTTTTGTAAAATATAATCAGTTATATGTATAAGTATACGTATATAATATTATGGTGAGTGATATAACAACGGCCGGCATCCGAAGTATAAAAAATTACCATCTTGACAGCGTTAACGTAAACACTAAACAGTGTATAATTACACAAAGATACAATGTCGCCGTTGACAAACTGACGGCATACGTAAAAGGCTGCATACTACTTGCGTCCCCAAAAAAGGTATATTTTTTAGGTAGTAAATACAACAGGTAACTTGCGTCCCGTTTTGTGGACGCAACTCGACTATATTATTCTTCTTACCTGCTATAATAGTCGTAACCGAGTTGCGTCCAAGATAAATAACATAAAATATTTTCAGCATTTGCACACTTTATACAAGAGATAATATTATAGCGTGTTAGTGTAAGTGTGATAAAATTGAATACACACCATGGCGATGTTCGGTTGTCACCAAAAGATTTCAGGGTTACCAAAAAATTGACTATTTAAATAAAGAAATAAAAAAATTAAGAGAAAAATCAAATTCTGCTCTTATATATACCTATTTAAAAAACGTTTCACTAAAATTTCAGCCGACATTACTTTAATTAAGTAATAAATTATTTTTATACTTCAATAATTTTCGTACTACATTTTTTAGTTAACTCTTTTTATTTTGTAGATAATTTTGACGATTTTATTAATGAAAATTAATAATATACCTACCTACATTATTATTTTTAAATTTTTTTAATATGTTTATTTACATAATATGTAAATAATTTGTATAATCGTATTTATTTAAATGTGATATGGTAACGTAATGCAATATAATCCAATGTATATAGTGGAATCATACATGTAATTAATATATATATATATATTATAATATCTAGACTGTAATACTTAATTTATGCTATTAAAAAAATATTTTCTATAGTTCAATAATTTTTGTATTTATGTATTTAATATTTTTGAGCTTTATGTACAATACATGTTTTAGTTAATTATTTTTATTTTATTGTTAATTTTGACGATTTTATTGATATAAATTAATAACTATTATTTTTATATTTTTTAATCATGCATAATTTTTTTAATATATTTATTTACATCATTTAGTATAATTTTATCTATTTAAACGTGATGTGATAATGTAATGCGATATAATCAAATGTACCTATTTAGTGGAATATATAATTCACTATATAAATAGAATCATATGTAAATGTAATCAATATAATATTCTGATTTATAATAGTCTGTAATATTTAATTTATGCTATTAAACTGGGACGCAACTAGGTTGTGTAAAAAGATACTGTTGGACGCAAAAACCCTTTTTGAGCCATTTTTGATGGGACGCAACTCACCTATACTAATAATAATCTCGGACGCAAGTAGCATGACATGCACCGACGTAAAATTTTGCTACTCGGGTGAAACCATGTTTTCATACTTTCAAGGTACCAGTAATTAGGTTAGGTGTTTGTGACGGCGTGGGCGGAGGGGACAATAATATACACACCCATCCAAACACCAATTAAATTAGAAATAATGTATTGTTTACTTTTAATTATTATCCTACTATTATAAGTTGTCAAATAAAATGTAAATCACAAGGTATAAAACAATAAAAATTGTGTATAGTATATATATAGACAATAATAAGTATATTACTATAAATAATAATAATAATAATAATAATATTGTATCTGCTCACTACAGAGGTGCCGCTAAATTATCTATATAAAACGTCGTAGCATTATATTTTACTATTGTCTATTTCGTATAATATAATCAGTTATACGCATCAGTATACGTATATATAGTGAATGGTATAGCAACGACCGGCATCCGAAGTGTAAATGATTACCATTTTGGTAACGTTAACGTAAACAGCGTGGAATTACACAAAGATACGATGTCGCTGTTGACGAACCGACGGCGTACGTAAAATTGTGGTTCTCATGTGAAACCTTCGCACATGGCGATTGCAGCGATGCAGGATCGGGAGTACTACGGCACTACGGAGTTTGGCGACAAATCATCAGCGTACGTTCTCCGGTACCCCATCGTGTGACGAGTTCAATAGGGTGTCGCACGCTCGGATATAGACGCGCGTTGACCTCCTCTGCATGGCGGACAGCCGAACTACACTCGCCTTTTACGATCGCGCGGTCCGGCGGCGACGGCGACACCGTGGACAGTGGTACCGGAGCGGACAGCGATGTTGCCTCGATGACACCAATACGGCAGTTATGGCGATCGTTTACGACAGCTCAAGCGGTATAGAGAAGTTGGCGTGCGGCGATGGAACAACCGGCGAAAAAGCCGGACAACAATGATAAAAATATTAAAAACGTACTGAAGCGTTTAACACCGAGTCGGTTACCGCGAAGTGGTGGCGCACTCGGTCGCACGTCAATATAAAAACGGCCCGGTGGTGTACGACGTTTACGCATCGCAACTCGATCGGAGGCTGACGAACAGCTGAACGGAATCGGGGACGCATAAAAATAATACGGTGACCGATAAAGAAGGTATTTAAGGATAAAAAGGTATTATGCGATCGTACAAAAATACAATGTCGGTGTGTAGGACGTAGGAGACGTCTCACCAAGATATATTATAAAAGTAAAAAAATAGAAATAAATCAAATATCGTTTGATATGGGATTACGGAAACTCACGACCAATGGTCAGCAGGTTTGTGAGTGCTGCAGTGACGATGGCTAATTGCGGTGGCACGACAGTACTGAACGATATCCATAATATATCCATACATATATATATATTATATATATTCTGACTGTGGCTGTGGCCTCACCGGCCTGTAATTTGATTTGGATTGCCGTTGACCACCGTCCACCACAACGCTGACCTGTGAAAAATTTTCGCCGCCGTCATAACGTACCACTATCGGCACTATCACTGTAATATTTGGTACTGTAGTGGGATGGCGTTTTTAACCGCGCTTGCACGGTTATAAGTTTATAACCACCATGCCACCAAAGTCTTTGGGTGTCCGAATAAAGTGCGTAGTTGACTTATATGTATCGACATAATAAGCTTATATTTATTGTAGTGGCGTCATTTACGTTTACCGCGCAGGGTATACATTAGCTTATTTAAAATCCAATACTATAGTAATTAGACCTACTTTATAAATTAATTTGCTTGAAAAATTGTTAGTATTTTGCGCTTAAAGTGGCCTTTTTTATACGCCATGTGTAGAAAAAAAGTTTAATTGACGCCACTGACTTAATGCAGTATTTTATCCATGTTGCAGTTATCCTGTTCAACGATAACACACGATGTCGATACACAGACGATTAGTATTATACATTTATACATGTGATTGCAATGATAATTACATACCAAGATGAATTTTTAATTGTTAGGCTGCTAGACATTTTACGTACCAAAACGATATATGATTTTAAGTGTACCAATACACTCGTCACTCAATCAACACTAACTAATTTTTAATTATGTATATTATCATTTATTTTTTGAATAATTATAAAATTTTGAAACCATAATAATCTTTTAACAAAAAAAGAATATAATTAGTACCTATGAGACTTAACATTATTTTTCAAAAGACTTTTAGCTAAAAATATCCATTTAGCTATATATTTTTATGTTCTCGACTAACGGTATACTACACCGAGTGTCAAGTTAAAGTGCAGATATTATGTTAAAACGACATTGTTATATTATATTTTTATCATTAATGTGTTGCTCTACGAATAAATATAGTGAAATTGTCCGTAATGCGATACACATAATGTACGAGTATATTATTATTATACTTAATACTTATATTATTTGATCATTTTATTATCGATGCAGACTAACTTTTGCACGTCGTATATACTCGTAAATTACACGCACAGACAAAATAATGAACATTCGTGCAGGTCTACAGATATGCTGTGTAGTGAAATACTTCATACCTACGATGTATATTATTAGTATTATTTTATTAATACCTATTTAATAGAATACAAGACATTATAGTAGTGTAAAAAACTTTGATGTCCCAAAGCAAAACACGAACGATGCGTAGGTGGTCGATTTAAAATTAATATTATAATATGGTAAATATTGATAGATCTCTGTAAACCTGAATTATCATATTACATTCGTACAATACATTATATGCGGTTTTAAATGAAAAGATAAAACAAAAAAATAATCACATAATCATCTACGTCATTACATATTAGGTTTAGAAATTAAAAATCGTGAGTAATTTTTTTAAAATTTAAATACTTTCCTAAATAAACAAACAACAACATCATATTATATTTTGTTTATATCCAACATACGATTTTAATATTGTTATATATGTCTAAATAAACTTTTAATTTAATTCGCTTCGTGTTTTTAGTAAATATTCTAGTAAAAACAAAGTTTATATTTATTTACAAATTAATACTATACAGACATTTTACAGTAGTAGATACACAATGTAAAATGCAAATATTGTAATATTGTAACACAAAACCAGTCATCATTCTCCTTTTAATCTATAATTCATGTATTTTAAGTTAGTTTGGTCCGTCGAAATCGCGTGCACTATACGTACGATCACTGCTATTTTAAATATTACGGCATAAGAAAGTTCACAGACCCTATTAAACATACTGACTATTAGATTCTGAACAGAGTGATGAATGTATTGATTTTACAATGATGTGTGTGTTTTTTTTTTGTGTCTGTCATTACGTTTTGGAGTCGTAATAATGCTTTGATTTTTGACTTCAGCCTCTCTTTGAATAGTAAAATTCATCTAGTTGGTACTTTGGAGTTTGGAGGATTAAAAGTAAAAAATTTCCAGTTGTTTTCAAAAGCGTCGGGAAAAACCTTTAAAAAATAACGGAAAAACGAGAACTTTTACGCATGACCACTTTTCGACAAAATCGATTTTTGATTTTGCTGTAACTCAAAAACGAATCATTGTAAATACTTGAAATTTTCACCAAATGTTAATATTATGGTTATCTATTTACGGTTAAATTTTCAAAATATTTAAGCTACTTATAGACAGTTGAAATTTTCTACTTTTCTAAATTTTTTTTAGATTCTGAACGGAGTGATGAATGTATTGATTTTACAATGATGTGTGTTTTTTTTTTTTTTTTTTTGTGTCTGTGTACAGCATAACTAGTCGAAATAATGCTTCAATTTCAAACTTTGGGGGTGGTTTCCGATGGCAAAGTGGATATCCTTGGTGCATTATAGAGGTGAAAAGTAATTATTTTCCACCAGTTTTCAAAAAAATCGAGAAAAACATAAAAAAAATGACAGAAAAACGGGAATTTTTACGCAAAAACAGTTTTCGACAAAATCGAATTTTTTATTTTGCTATAACTCAAAAACTAATAGATTTAAATACTTGAAATTTTCACCAAATGTTTATATTAGCGTTCTCCATACACAGTTAAATTTTCAAAGAATTTAGACTTTTTTTGAACTATTTATAGACAATTGAAATTTTTAATTTTTCTAAGTATTTTTTTTTTAAATAACGATAAAAATTTTTTGGCCGGCCAGAAAATCTTGAAAATTTAATACAAGGTTTCTTATAAGTTGTTCTTAAAGTGATAAAAAAAAATCCGAAATCGTTAGTCACAATTTTTTTTTATAAGTGCTTAAATTTCGAATTTATACGAAATATGTCAAAATTGCGAAAATTGGCAAGTAATTTTGTGGTTGAAAATTCGTAAAATTTTTTTCTTTTATAACTAAGTTTTGAAAATTTGATACAAGGTTCTCCATACATTTTTCTTCAATTATCTGTAAAAAAAACTCTACCACACTAAGACAAAAAATTTTTATGAGTGTTTGAAATTTAATTTTTTACGAAATCGCGTAAAATAACGATATATTACAATTAAAATACAGGTAATAATATAATATATCCAACTAATTATCATTGACTGACAAATCATCTCCGTTCAGAATCGTTTTTCGTATACAATGATACCCGTCATTGCATTCAAATTTAACACATCCATTATAGTGACCAGTGACCTACTCTCCATCTCTACTATACAGCAGAGCGATACTCAACTTGCCCACTTTTTTTGTTTAGTTTTACTTAATAAAAATATTTCTGAACTTATTTAAGTCGATGCAATTGATTATGTGGGTGTAGTGGCTCAGATGTCAGGCAATGTTGACGATGGTACATTATCGTGCTACCTTAGTAATAAGTAATAACGAAGGCGTTGAATTGGTTGTGGATATGTATTACGATTTGGAAACTCTAGATAACTTCTCTCGGGATTATTCTGATGAAGTTTCGAACGATGAGTTTATTTTTGCAGCGAACGATGTAGACTAAGTAAGTACGGTACAGTAGTATTAGTATATTCTATATAATACTAGACAGTAATTATCAGTATCTAACAATTCATAAAAGAAATTCAGCTATATAACCTAATTTAAGTCACACAACAACATAAGTTAAACATACCTGTAATCTAATCTTAAGTTAATGTCAAACTAATGGCCAAAGAAACCGATGTTTTTAGATCAATAAAAAATAAAAATAAAATACTACTATAGACAGTATTAACTTGGCTATTAATTTATCATTGTAGTTTATAAATATGATTTTTTTTCTCAATCTTCAATAAATACATTTTTTTAACAAAAAATCACAAAATCACAAAATACTTTAGGTAAACATTATTCAACCGTATAGTGTACTGAATATTTGGAAAATATGATCGCTTGGAATAATATTGTGATCCTACGGTTCCTTATATACATAATATATCGTTGGTATAATGAAGAAAGTGTTTTGTGCGATGACTGAGATGATGATATTGGCATCATAATAGCTAGATCTTACCATAGACGATGACATAATAAATTACCATTGTGCAAAACTATATAATTCTTATAGGTTATTGTGCGAGAGGCAGCACAAGAAGCTTGCGGACGAGTGGACTGTATATATGAGGTTTGTTCAAATAAATGTATTTATTTACATGATCGATATTGAGTGCGACGTCCTCAAGATAGTAAGATGTCAATAACAATGTTTAATAGAAAAAGATAAGAACAAATTTATTGATGTTCCACAATTAATAAAATATCTTATAACTAATGTTAATTAATGGTATAGCACAATCACAACCCGATCGGTAAGATTACATAAATATAAAATATAAATATATGCCATACCACACTGGTGACGAAACAGAATAATAATAATAAAAACAAATAATAAACAAAAATATTTTTGTACGACCTGATAACAGCTGATAGCAAGCGTTGGTGATGACTGTGGCTGTTGTTGCCGTTGTCCCGGCACATCGATGGAACAGCAAGCAGGGACCGACCAGACGGCGACACTCCACCGAACGTCGCGGTTGGACAACACGGGTCAACGACCACGTACGCGTACGGAGGGTTTTAAACAAACACAACTATACAACAAAACTATACACAATATTAAAATAGGTGAATGCGATTGACCGGATTCCGACGTTAAATGGTATAATACGACGAAAACAATAATCAATCGTGTTCGCTCTTCGTCGAACAAACGGAAAGCACTTAGTCGCGAACGGCTTCGGTCGCAATGCGAGAATTCGGACGGGCGATGGCACGAAACGAAAAAGGCTATTTGCTTGGCGCAAAAGCCAGAACAAAATAAAAAATAATAGATCGTGGGCACGGGACGTGTGCGGCACTACGACGATGAGCGCGAGAGCTCGCGGATGCGCGTAAACCAAGTGCGGAATGCGACGATGGCGCAACGGTTTTACGACAACGGACGAAGACAGAGGGACTGCTCCGCTAGACGGACGGTAAAACTGTAAAAGAAAAATGACACGGCGGCGGCGGGCACCAACGGTACGGTCCCGCTCCGGAGCGACAAAGTTTACATGGAGCGGTGTTTGCTGTACATCGCCAGGGTAGCAAACGTTACGACGCAGGCTCAATAATATTTGTTAATTTGTTATTAATTTTCTTTTAATAAATATATAAGAAACTAATAAACCTATTAAACTGTTTATTTCTTATTATTGTTTTTATTTTTTTGGTTTTGTTCACTAATTTACATCAGTTTTTATTTTCATAAATAATATTTATGTTTCTTCGATTACTTTTCTTATAAATAATTTCTTACACTTTCCGCGACTCTTTTTAACTTTCCTTGATTCTTTTTGTTCAAGTAGAATTTGTTTTTTTTTTTATTCTAAATATAAATCATCACATCGTTTTAGCTTCATAGATGCATACATCAACAATGAATTTAATTTTAAATTGCAAACAGCGGTTCCTATTCTTCAGAAAACAGATCCGGAATAGTTTTATGTACCTACCTCAATGTTACATATTAATACTTAATAGTTGAACGTACATTGTAGAAAAATAATTGCGAGTCCATGTGATGGTAAGAAAATTTATTTTACTTTTATATAAGTCTTGGTAGGGTCGGACGGACTCGACGACTTACTGAGTAAACTCGATTGGCCGCTACAATGTTGGGGCCTCTCAAGTCACGAGGAGCTAGTGACTGAAAATATATTAAGTGTAATAACTCGAAGAATTGGAGATTAAAAGTTTTGGACTTGCACAGACCATATAGTTGTTTAAGTTGTTGATATTATAACTCAGAAGCTTGATGAACCGAATTTGTACAATCCGGCCTTGAGTCTTGATCAATACAGCTAACAGGTAAGTTTAACTAGCTATTTTGTATATATTAATATATTATATAAATGCATACTGTATATTATGTATAAGGACTTAGTGCATAGACTTATTATATATTTTTTTTTTTATGTATTGTAGTTGTAAAGATGTAGTAGGTATATAATAAATAAGTATTTATTACTTTACACATATTTAATATAGTTACTGACGTTAATACGTTATTATATTAATAATGTTTATATAGTTCTCACCGCTTATTACCTCTTATCCACTCATCCAACATCCAACACATTGACTATTGCCGGCTGGCAACATATATATTATTATTATACACATTACCCGTTTTAGAAGCTTGTAATATAGCTAAAATCGTATTTTTAATTTTTATTTCTAGGTTTCTTTATTGAACTAATTTATATTGTATTATTGATACCTACATAGTTTAAGTTGTATATTTTTTTAATTATTTGAATGCATTAATATTTCATATGATGTAAGCAAAACATCAAAAAATTTATTGTATTTTTTATAAGGCGTATGTTGTACACAATTATTACCTACATATCTGTAAAATAACTGTTATAAATTATAATATAATGTCTAATATCTTGTTCGTCAGTTTTTTTTTAATATTATACCTATATATAAGAATAGGTGGTCTAAAATAGTATCACACGAACTAGTTGACCAGTCTGCGATCCATAAAACATTTATACATCATTTTGTGTAGGTAATATTTATTTATTTTAGTAAGTTATACTATTATAAACTAAAAATTAAATTAGAAAATTAGTCTATAATGTCTTGTAATTTTAATAGTTCAGCTACAGTAGATGTCTATCTCTAATTTAAATATTTACATTGATTTATATAGTATATCATATACCTTTTATTATATAATAATATTTATATAATATTAAGTATAATTCTAGAATTATAAAAGTGTTGAATTTAAATAATAGTAACCGGAGAATGGATATTATATTTTATGTAACTTGATTACTTTTTTTTTAAATAACAATTTTTTTCTACAAATTGTATATTTGTATTTTACTTACACAATATACTTGCGATGTATGCATTCAAATATGTTAACTATTTATAGTCCTACACCTTTGGTTATTAATGTTTTAAAATGAATGTTATTATTATATCATAATGAAACTGAACTAATAATACGATGTGACTAATAATTCCTCGGCATCTGCAGTCTCACTTATCACTTAAGTGATAATCACTTTATATGTTAAGACACGTATTTAAATTCAACACTAGTAAGCTGGGAATGGGCGAATACCGTGCTATGACAAAACTATAATTATAAGTTAAAACCAATTAGCACATTATTAAAAATGTTTATTTATTTATTAATATTTAATTTTTAAATTTATTTATATTTCCTATATATTATATTTATTAATTATATTGATGTATAAGACGTATTCTATTACGAGAAATTGCAGTTACTATTCCTGCTAGGGGGAAGTCGGAGATTTATCCCCGATTGTATAATTTTCGTGGGCGTATTTTAAAGGTTTTAAATTTTAAAATTTAAAATTAACTTTGAAATAAAAATCATAACTACAAAATAATATTTTAAAATAAATGTGTAAAAATGGGTATGTGAATAAAATAATATTATTTTATTTTTAGTTTTAACAAGTAAGATTAGTAACAACATAAAATGGACAAATAGGTACGCATTGCAGTGAAAATAACCGTCCGCTATTGCCAGCGGGATTGACTGTCGCTTCCGATCTAATAATAAAATATAAATTATTCAAATAAGGTCGGGGCTATACATGATGTATTCCGCCGCGTTTTTTGTCGAATTCAAGATTCATTGTCTTATATAAGAATACTGAATAGGTAAACAAACAAATAAATAAATAAATAGATATAAATATCGTTGAATTTCATTTTATTATCTATGTATGTGCTTCGTTGATTCGTGTGTCCGTGCGTTAATGAGTTTTATTAAATTTTAAAGCTATAAGCAGTAAGCACGCATTATTTTATTTTTATACAATTATATTATGAATTAAGTTTTCATTTACAATTATTGGACTATTTGCAACGTAATTAATAATAACAATACCTCAATATTTATTATATAAATTAATAATTATCTACCTAATGTAATATTAATATGATACCAACAATAGTCCATATTATGATGCAGTCTTATATGTTATTGCAATTAGTGATCTTTTTTTTATGCTTCTTACAACAATCATTTGTTTCAATGAAGTTTCAATCAAATATTCATATCCAATCAGATTTATAAATTAGATACAAGCAAATAGTAATTTTAATAATATAAAAGTACGTCAAATTTCTAGCATTAAATGGATCACCCCGTGTAGTACAAAATATTAACATTATATAACATTACATAATATTAATATTATGTATATTTGATAATCGTAGATAGTATAATAATATCTGGTTTGAATAATATACATAAATGGATGGAATTAATTATTTTTGATTTAATTTTTTTTTATTAGCAATACCTATAAATATTTTCATGGCAGTTTCATTAAAACTATTATGATTATCGTATTCTACAATGATTATGTACCAGGGACGTCCGCAGAAATGCAGTTCAGGGGGGGCAAAAAAAATTGTAAGTACCTAAATACTTATAGGTAAATTTACCGCTACATCTTTTATCTACTCATATTTTGCAATACTATCAATATTATAATATTTTTTAAAAATCAAAACTAATTTAAGTTAATATAAAATTACACATTTACACTATTAGTTCTAATATTTGTAAGAAAAAACATAACAAAGTTTAAACAAAAACTTAAGTTTAAACAATTTTATTTGATAAAATTTATTTCATATTTTCTTATTTTATTCAAAAAGTAATGGCAATCTCCTTTTGTTTGAAGTAAATAAATTAATTTAATTAATTACTTTGACTCGTCCGCGTTAACAGACAATCTGTAGGAACGTACCAAAAGTTAAAAAGTGACTTAGCGATTGAAAATAATCGTAATGTCTTTTTCACGATTATATAATAAATACCTCCTATATGACTTGTTAGATACTTAGATACAAGGATTGTCTAATAGTTGCTGACTATTATAGATCAGCTTTATGTAAAAAACTTCCAATTTTGTAAATGACACGAAAAATCTCAGGGGAGGCAATGGCCCCCACTGGCCCCCCCTTCCGGGCGTCCCTGTTATGTACTATAACACACGCAATTGTCGTTGTCTAGTCTAGGCATACGCTCCCCGTATTGGTCAGGGACGACTGGTGGTGACGGCGATGGGCTCGAACGTCTACTCGGTGAAGATACTATAATGTCGATCGATGACAGACAGCGGTGATCACGTGGATGGATGACATATATACAATGTGAGCTTCAACGGAAACTGTCGAAAATATTCACGAACAAACTCATCTCGAGCTCAACGAGTTCGAGCACTGCGACAACTGCAGCTACCAACCACTGCCGAGGAAACATCTTCACTGTTCTCATCATAACGACTGCATCGCGTTCCGTCGTCATCCGCACGCTCAACGGATAAAGATCTTTCCGATTCTTCGTAGTCGACCAGCCGGCTTCAAAGCGGAAACCAAATACATTCACGCCGGAAATACCAGACCATCCGCGGAATACAGCCGGCGATTGGATCTGCGGCGACTAAGATTGCGCTGTTCTATGCGCCGCTGTCCAGTTCGGACATATTATATTATTGACTATTGGCTCGATGACCTGTCTCGTCGATGTATACCGATTACCGTCTGGATCTTATTCCTACGGCGACAGCGTAGTTTACATCCTCCGTATATAACTGAATTATCGATCTCATTGTGGTTGAAATCAGTGATGGTTCGGACAGTTTTTTTACACCGAGTTTGGTACCAGGTGCTTATAAGACATATGATAAATGATGTGTGTACGTATCTTAACATTTTTAAATTTATTACACATTAGTACACATTTAATTAAAAACAAAATACAAATAATAATAATAATAATAATAATAATAATAATAATATAATAACATTATATTTAATTTATTTTAATTTTATCTATAAATATCGATATAACAGATTTGTGTGAGAGGCAACCCGGTGTGACTGTCCGTGGTGGGTCGATGGCGTAATATTTTTTGTCAACAGGTAATATTGTCTGCTATCGGCCGATCGATTGTGGTTAGTAGTTACTACTCGTCTTGGAACACTACTGGCACTAGTTGTGCGATGATAGTGGACTGTAATTCTTATATTTTTATGTTACACGGAATGGAAGGAGAATACGGAGTATAGAAAATATTATAAACAGTATACCAAAATAAAAAAATGTATCGAGAATAGCGGTTACGTTACATACGTTAGATACGTACATCTTAACATATTTAAATTTATTATTCGTACACATTTAATTAAAAACAAAATACAAATAATACCTAATAATAATAATAATAATATAATAACATTATATTTAATTTATTTTAATTTTATCTATAAATATCGATATAACAGATTTGTGTGAGGGGCAACTCGGTGTGACGGTCCGTGGTGGGTCGATACTCGATAGCGTAATAGTTTATGTCAACAGGTAATATTGTCTGCTATCGGCCGATCGATTGTGGTTAGTAGTTACTACTCGTCTTGGAACAGTACTGGCGTCTGGCACTAGCTGTGCGCCGTGCAGAGACATATTGAACTATAATAATTTATAACGTATTTATGAGATATGGAATGGAAGAAAAATTTGGAGTATAGAAAATATTATAAACAGTATACCAAAATAAAAAAAATGTATCGATAATAGCGGGATAGATAAACAATTCCGACAGTAAAATCAAAATCAAAATAAATAGTCGTGATACGATATATTGATAATGAATAATGAAAATTATTCAAAACTAAATGATAATAACAATTTACAATAGTATGATTATATATACTTAAAAGGTTAGGTTAGTGATTATCTTTTATCAATGTTATGGGTAATGTCGATTTGCACTTATTTTAGTTCGATTGTACTCAAGCAAGACTCAAGGAGTAGGCGAAATAGGCCCACACATAGGGCGGCATTTAAAATTTTTGTATTATAGATTTTATGAAGTATTTACATGTAAGGTGCGGCAAAACTCAAGTTTGATAGGTGTGTTTATACACTTGAGCCGGGCATTATAATTAGTATTCAAAGGATTTTATTTTAAGCGAAAGGGAAAATTATAGCTTAAATTAACATTTTTTTTTTTTGGCACATCTGCATTTAACCAGATTGCGGTTCTATCATTTTACATATTTTTTTACCCAAATGCAATTCAACCATTTTATTTAGGATGAAAGTGCAATTCGTCCATCTCGATTATTATAACAACGCTAATCAGCCGAACAATAAAAAAGTAATACAAAGTACCTATAACATATTGTAATAGAGCGGTAACCACCGGCAACGAAAATATCTAAATATCTATGACCTATCTTTTACGCGGGATTCGGGCTCATGGCTTGACCATGGGCAAAAACATAAATATACTTGATTTAGAACCGTAAATGGTTGATGGATATTCGAAGGGAAATGGTCACAAAAACACGTGAAACAACACGTATTACGACCGCAAGTAGGGGAAAGTGCGTGCGTAGACAGTACGAATAAGTGCCCGAGGCTATAAGTCACAGACACTTTCAGCTAGTAATGTTACGGCTATTACAACAGAAAATGGTTGGCAAAGCTTGAGCATAACACATTAACACCATATAGCGGCGAGATTCGCGGTGGCGGATCGAAACCAGTCAGAACTGAGAGGCTGCAAGGGATGGCACATATTTAAATATAATGAGTATAATTATAATCATAAATATAAGTATTCAATTTGATTAGATGTATGAAATAAAGGAATATTGATTAAATATTAAAATGCTAAGGTTGGGTTAGGTACTTAACATAGTTCGGTTTGTTTAGTTATTGATTTTACAAGAAATTTTACTATAATTACATCACTTTTAACATCTAAAATAATAATGTTTTTAATTATTATTAAAAATATTAGATGTTTTAAAAAAATTTATTTGATAGCTATAAATTAGATTTGGTGTCAATTATATATATTCTATATGTAATATGTAAAGAATATTTAAAACCAGTCGTCAGGAATATAATACTATATAAAATTTAAAACTGAATTCACCTTTACAAATTTACTAAATTGTCTATATTGATTAGTATTTCTTTTGTTTAATTTAAGTTAAGATTCCATAATTAATTTAAATGATTGCATTTATTTTTAAATGGTAATTATACAAGAAGGAACACAGTTAGTGTTAATAATAATAAAATAAAAAATTTCTAAACTGAGAGTTGAATAATTATTATATGTTTTTTTGTAATACGTTTTACATTTTTATAGAGCATTTTCCTCAGGATAGAGCAAATTGGGAAAATATTTTTGGCAAGTTAAGTGACTACCTAAGTATAAATAGTATAATATTATACAAATTATTATTTATAGTATAGTATTTATATTATAGTGTTTTGGCAACCCGTCTTATGATTCGTGTAAAGTTTTACAGAGTTGAAAAATAAATTCTTCACCATGAAAACATCCATGCGAATATGCGATGAATGGTTTTACTTCGTTCTTTTTATTTTCGCATATATAGGATCACAGATGCCGATCGATGTACGTGATATTTATTCTATTGTTATTGCTTAAATGTACGCGTATATAATATACGTTTGACTCGAAGGCCATTTGTCGATGTACAATACTGTTTTTTTTTATTCAATAAATTGCATCATATATTTGTATTATTTTTTTTGTTCTCGGTAGCTAAACTTTTTCGTCATACTTTTATCTTCAACCACGAGTTGTGCTGTATACCATAAAAGCGTTTCTTGACGACGTTTATGTCGCACAATACTGTATTCATATACATGGGTGTAATTGGTGTATATATGTTATAATACATGATAAGTTTTTTGTAGGTGTATTAATGAGTTATTTTAATAACATGTTATATATCTTTATATATCGTAATTTAAATTATAATGTCATTGGATGATGTGTTATAAACAAATAAGTGTTTTTTTTATTTCAAAATATTTTTATATTATAAATTTAATGATTTTTGGGGATTATGGGTGGAAGAGTGAAGGTGATGTGGGAGGCTTTGCTTCGCACAGTAATGTGATATTGAATTTTATGTGGAACGCTCGTTCATCCATCGTCCACTGAGTTCCGCTTCTATAGTGGTTTTCCAAATAAAACACTGATCGCCTCCCGTATAAACCGAATTTAGATATTATGACTATATAAGTTAAACTTATAGTTTATATGCGCTATTATTTTTATTAAGTTATCTTATTATTAACCCGTTAGAGAATTTATTTGATTAACCTACCTCAAACGGTATTAAACATTATGTCTTGCCAAAGACTGTGGTAAACGTACAAGTTATTTCGTCAGGTAAAATAAATAAATAAATAAATAAATAAATAAATAAATAAATAAATAAATCTATAAACCGTAATAATTATTTTATACTCGCTTCTTTTGGCGCAATTGACATATACTATATATTATGTGTACTATTTAAATCAGTAAGGTTGTTTTGTTCCTACGATTTGATAGTATCACGATCACCAATTTTTTCAATGAAAATATACGAATATGCACCAACGTATTTTAAACATAATATACACCAAAAATACACGTATTATCGACGTTATTTAAACACAATTTTTACACCTTTTATTTACCTATATGTATCACCGTATTTTAAACCTAATATATTCGTGTATTCTTACACATAAATTTATTTAAATTCGATCAATTATTATACTTATACACCAAAAATACACGAATTATCGACATTAATTAAACACATTTTTTACACCGAAAATTTACCTATATGCATCAATATATTTTAAATCTTATATATTTGTGTATTCTTACACATAAATTGACTTATGTTGGACCAACTATTATAATTATACACCAAAAATACACGTATTATCGACGTTAATTTTATTAAACGCATTTTTCCACCAAAAATATACGAATATGCATCAATGTATGTTAAACCTATTATAATATATTCGTGTATTCTAACACATATATTTATTTAAATTCGATCAATTATTACAGTTTAACAGTTATACACCAAAAATATTATATATAATATATAATAATATATATTATAATAATTTTTCCGCCAAATATATATGAAAATATCGACCAACTACCTATTATACTTATACGCCAAAAATACATGTATTATCGACGTTAATTAAACGCAATTTTTCCAACGAAAATATACAAAATGCACCAATAACGTATTTTAAACCTAATATATTCGTGTATTCTTACATGCAAATCTTTTTAAACCTTATTATTTATACAATTGAATATGTAGTTAATACGGCCATATAAATAAGTTTGGCATCTCTACAGTTAAGTATTTGTAGATGGTCATGATGTGCTGTTATTGTAGTCACATCGGGGGAATTCTAAGTAGCGCTATCTACATTCATAATATAACTATCTATGTATTACACGCTTTCTGTATTGGTAAGATAGATGGCAAAATAATCATATTATACAAGCTACAATAATATTATAGGGAATCCGGTATAGTATAATCACATATCCATACTGTATTTAAAAATATTAAATAATATAATATAATAATAAATAATAATAATATTATTATAGTATATAATATCTGATTTAATGGGAAAATTAACTGGTAGTATACAGTTTATCTAGTACCTACTCTAGTTTCAAGCTATTGAAAATAATTATTTTTAAAATGCCTAGAATAGGTATGTTTAGTATGGAAAAAAATAATTGAACACAAATATCCTATTACAAATCATATTATTTGTACAGTACTACAGTGAGTACTGAGTATATTTTTAATGGAATAATAATAAAGTATGTTATATGCAATTATATAGGCAATAATCACCAAAAGCAGCAGATATTTGTTAAAATGTATTTTACTTATTTTCACTATGCTTTAAATTTTAGTATCAAGTTTAATACGGTAGTCATTCCCCCTAATAAATAAATAATATATTTTAATGTATCATATTTTGGTATTTTAAAAATAACATAACACAATATATTTTATTTTAAGATAAATACATAATTATTGTTATTATTAGTATGGATAGTTAATCTAAATGTATGTAACTATATTATTTATTTAATTTTTTTTAACTTTTAATTACTGATATAAATTTTGAAAGAGACAACTCTAAGTAAGACCCTATTGAAACCTAACACTGTTCCTATTCTTGGAGTTAACAATTATAGTGGAACATATGAAACTAATGATACCCAACCAAATACAGTTAAGGTTAGATTTTTTTTTTTTTTTAAACCCCTGTAAATAAGATTTATTAAATTATATCATTTTTTTATTGTAGCTTCTGGATCAATTTATATATATCTAAATGGCCGTGGTAGTAAATATGGTTATTTTGATTCATTCAGTTGGTTCTACTGTGGAACTGCTTTCCGAATAATCATTTTATAATCTTATCATTTTTCGAACAAGTGCTTATCACAATATTATGGCATCAACGTGCTTTTGTTTTGATTTTTCTAATTTTTCGTTTTTCTGTTTATCTTAATTCTTAATTAAATGTTTATTTATATTTATGTATAATGGCACGCAAGTTTAAAAGTAAAAAACAAAAAAAAGTAAAAGACGTATTTGAACAAATTTCCAAACGAAATGAAGAGTAAGTCAGACACAGTAAATTAATTAAAATTTCGTATTTAATCAACAACTATAATAAATAATAATATACGTACCTACCCGTTTCTTTAAATTCTCTATGAAAAAATTGAAAACGCTAAATTGTAAAAATGCTGAATAGTATATTTCAATAACTTATAATATTTAAAATCATTAATGAATCTATTCATACTAACATTAGTATATACTGACTTACTATAGTTCTATCAGATATCTGTGCCACAAGTTGGGCACTGCAGGCCTAGGTGCAGGTTACATTTTATATGTATTAATATAATTTAGTGTCGAAGTCTTAGAGCCCCTCTTATGAAATGATGAAGTTTCAACACCACCGCTAGTTGTGACACTGAGTGTTATTGGCTATAATTTTATTATATTATGAATAAATGGCAATGTATTAATTCACTGTGAACATATTTTATGAATATTATCTATACATTATGAGATCATTTACTTATTAGTTGTCATATTAATTTGAAATACAAAATGTATCGTCTACTACTTATTAGAGCTTACAAAAAATGAACAATTAGTGTTGAATCATTAGGTGACATTTTCTTAATATGTATTGTTCTACAATGTTTTACATACATAGTATAGTAATAATAATCATTGATTTCATAAACAATTTTTTCAATCACTTTTAAAACATTCAGTGATTACCTAAATACTTCTTTAAAATATATTTTTTTGTTATAAAATTTATAATAAAATATACCTAAGCTAACATAGTGACATTTATAAATCTGATCAGAATATATGAGTTACTAAATTTAAAATTATTTCACTTCTGCTCGAGCTTTATTTTTGATTACACACTATTTTAGGATGTTTATAATTATTATGATTTGGTATAAACTATCAATTTTTTACTGAATACAGGTTAAAAGGAAAAACTAATGAGCCTCCCAAAGATCCTAAACGTCAAGATATACCTCGGAGCTTACGTGAATTTATGCAACTAAAAAAATTAGCTAAACGTGGTCTTAAAAATAAAAGTCAACCATACATTGATATAGGAAATAGATTAACAAAAAATAATCAAAAATGTGCATTTGAACTAGAAGAAAAACCTGAACAAACACATGTTATTCGGGAAAGCGGAGTTGTTGTTACTGAAGCCACAGCTGTTCAGACTGCAAAAGAAAAATTAGTACAAGCTAAACGAAAAAGACAATTAAAAACTAAACTAAAAAGAGATAAAAAAAAAGAGAAAAAAAAACAAAAACTTGACGAAGAAATACAAAATAAAGAAGAACATGCAATTGAATATATTAAAGACAATATTGAATTTGGGGAAACTGTACATTGTCCTCCAACTTTGACTGTAAAACCTAGAAAAGCAGTTATTAATGATTTTGAAAATAGAGTAAGTAAAAAATCATAATCTGTTATTATTTGTGTTTATTATTGGACTTACTGATTATTAATTATATTTATTTTTAGCCTGGTCGAAAAGATGACTTGTTCTTGAAATCCATGTTAACAGATACTGTCAACTCTGTAAAAGCAAAGAAAATAAATGATGTCATTTTAAAAAAACCTAGTAAAAGTGCAATTCAACGAAAAGCATTTACTGGCAAACGTAAAGCATTGTCTTTATCTGATCGGAGGATAATAGAAAAAGAAAGAGATTCAGCTGTGTTAGCATACAGACAGTTAAAAAAAAATTTAACCAATAAAACTGAATAAAGTTAGTAATATTTACATTAAAAAATGTTTCTTTTATTTATTTTAAATAGTTTATTACATTAATATTATTTGATGAATTTAAATTTAATTTAATTTTTGAAACATGAATGCGTTTTTAATCTGTTTTTATAAACAATAAAGAGACATAAAAAATATATTATAAACTGATTATTTTGTTATAATAAATGTTTTTCTTAAGTTTCAAAATAATCAAGGTTCATATTATTTTAATCGGTGAAAGTTTATTTTTTTAATTTAAAAGATGAAAATATTTATACTTGATACCTATTATAATATACATAAAAAAATTTTTTTAACCATTTTTATTACACCAAAATGAATATTATAATATTATAGCTACCCACTAAATTTGAATGCTGATTTAGTATTATACATATATAACTTGTAACTACATTACTGCACGTTTGTACTAAATAATTTATAATACATTATAATAATTTATAATGGTAGAAAAAGCTCACATGTTCATAATATATATATGCTGGATGTTTGCATGTTATTCAATAAAAATATATGATGTCATTAATTTAATTAATAGCTATCCAACTGTTGTAGGATGTTGATATTACAGAACAATTAGTTGGAATGTATACTTCTACAAAAATTAACTACACAACTCGGGCAATGCATACGCTCATAATTTAAATTATAATGGAAAATGCAGTCATAATATAAACTTAACTTGTACCATAAATCTTAATAAATTAGCTATTCTGTGCTAATTAATAATAAATAGTAAACACTAAGCAATATGTTTATGTTTAAATCAATTAATTCAATTCAAAGGGAAGTGATGAAAATATATTATTAGTCATACAGTAAAAACAATCATAATTAAATAAGATATTTGTCTCATCATTTAATATTACTGATGTATTATATTATGAAGGCATATTTAAACTAAAAATCTGTATAATAGATAGTACACTTACTACACTTCTTTCATATGACCTACATCATGGATCACCAAATGGTGAACCGCGAGCTGCATACGGCCTGCGAACACATTTTATTCAGCTTGCAGACAAAGAATAAATAACACATATTATGAAAACATTATGTGTGTTATTATTTTTGTTAAATATTATTGGTTTTTAAATAATGTAAATATGTACTCAGAATTTTGATGGCCCTCAAAAAGTTCAGATTACTAATGTTGCCCTTTACAAATATTAACAATGACACCTGACCTATTACATGATTTATAAGTTTATAGATTAATTAACATTGAATCGTGGAAAATAAGTAACTTTGATAATTATAAAAAAAATATTACTGACAAGAATATTTTATGAATTGGATATTTAGTTTTTGGAATATTTTGGTTACCTATCTATGTTTACTGTTTAGTGGCTATCTATAATGTTTATGGTACATGGTATACCTATAAAACTACACGAAGTTAAATTCTCTTTTTACGGGCGACGTCACTCATGGCGGACTATCACAACATTGAACATCTCACCCTGTAGCAACATAATGATTACTTGAACTTTTGGTTTTAAACATTACCGTGTGATTAATGATTTTAACTTAGTCAAGAAACTAGAAAAGAATACATACACGTAAGTTTAGGTTATTTTTGAAAAAAAAATTAGTTTTATATAGGTATCGGTATATCCGCGTGATAGGATCGTGTATATATATTTTTAACTATTTATGTAAAATAGTACTCTTCTAGATGTAATTTTATTTGATGGATTGAACGAAAGTCAGTAATTTTTTTGAAACGTTTAAAAAAATTGAATTGAACTCGTAAAAATTAAATCTCCAAGGTTCTTATTTAAAATCGCAGTGCAGCAATTTTTTGGGTTCAAAACCTATCGGCTTATCTTATGTTATTTATTTCTGTATCCATCTTGATTAGTCTTAAATCTATTATTGCGTCCATACGGTTTTTTATTTGTGATTTACCTAATATAGGTACATTTTTATGTTTTATCAATAGACTGATATTTTTAGTGTTTAAAATTGGACTATGCTTGTCAAACTCTTTATACTCTATGATAGATGTAATGCTTGACAACGTGTTGACGTATTGATTTCTTTGGTGTGAAACTGACTATGTTTCTCCGATTTTTCATAAGTTCTTTTACGTCTTTCTTCAATAATTTTTAATTGTTTTTCAGCTCTTTTTTTCTTATTAGTTATTCTTAGATCAATCTCCAATATGATTCTAGGGCAGAGGTTGGTAACCTGCGGCTCTTTCGATCTTAAGTTGCGGATCTCTAGCTAAGTCTACACGAAAAAATAATTATTTTATTATGTATATTATTTTATATTACATACCTATTTGCTGTTTTTAAGAATATTATGAAATACCTGCACAGGCCATCATCATAATCAACTAAAATTAAAAGTGTGCACCAAACTTTCCAAATGAATACAAAGCCAATGCTCCCATTGATGTAACGATATAACTATCTATTATTCAACAAATGTATTATTTATTATTATGGGTAAAAATATACTTGAATATGTTTAGTACTGAAAATATTTGTATGTTTTTACATGAATACATATTATTTCATGTTTAAATTCGTTTATTTTAAATCGAAAATCAATTACGTACTTATCTATAAACAAATACCTACTAAAATATTGAAACAAAAAATTTTCGTGGCTATTTAAAAACTGGAAAATAATGTAAATTGTAACTTTTGGCTCCACTGTCTCAAAAGATTGCGGACCCCTGCTCTAGGGCTATCGGTGTCCAGAGTCCCCACTGTCCCACTATATTACACATTTTCTTATGTCAACAAATATTTTAGCACTGGTTTAATACTCTAATATTAATAAATAAATACTTTTCAACATTAAAAACCTTAACTTGCCTTTCCAATACAACTATTATAGTCGGCCGCGAAGATTTTACAAGAAAATAGATATAAGCAACTTCATCAGTTCTTTTGTAGGACGGGCCAATTTTTTCAAATTGAATTGAAACTTTTTGTTCATTACTTTTAAATATATTTAAACAAAGTTGAAGAGTATTATTCAAGAAAAGATAACATTAGAAAATCGTACCTAATATACTTTAATTTTAATGGGGTCTAGGATTACTCTACTCTATACCTAATTTACATGCTAAAATATTCAAATTTAAATTTATAAACATTTCAAATTTATTGATTGTAAAGACAATTACGGGGATTGGAAACGTTGATTTTCTGTCTTTGTCTTACACACGTGGAATATAGGAAAAATAGCTATACGCGCCTGGCAAAAATTAAGGTACTTCTAGTTGTTCGATTTAAAATATGTAAAGATGATTGAATTGGTAGGTATACAAGTTTACTTTGCATCGCTCGAAGTATATTTTTAATCTTTTCAATATATATTTAATAAAAAAAATTGAAAAATTTATTAAATTTAAAATATTTATTCTTATCAAAATATTTATTTTAAACAATAAAACAATCGAAAAAGTGCTTCGACCGATGCAAAGTAAACTTGTATACCAATTCAATCATCTTTACATATTTTAAATCGAACAACTAGAAGTACCTTAATTTTTGTTAGGCACGTATAGCTATAATTTTCCTATATTCCATGTGTGTAAGACAAAGACAGAAAATCAACGCTTCCAATCCCCTTAATGGCCCAAACATTCGGCCATTAACGTAAATTTTTCAAAAATCTCTTCAAAAAATTTTGGTTTCCAAAAGGTCTATCGTGTTTGTATAGGTATTTCATTCATTCAATGGTCGCAAAATTCAATAATATATTTATTGACGTGACTGATTCTTTCATTGTCCCAATTTAAATTTTACTAGGCGATTGATTTAATGAATAAATGGAATATATATATAACTATCATCTGCTACTTGTATAGCCATTAGATCATTTTATTTGTACAAACTAATAGGCAGTTTAATTTGAGTCTTATGACGCACTCGATTACAATCATAATTTATAATACTCTAGCTAATTGACGTTTATTTTTATATTTTGAAATTGTAATTAATTAGATTGGTTTTTGTAATGATGATTTTGTTATGGATAATGATGAATGATATTTTGTTGAATGACATTGTCGTTCATTTTGTATAAATATTTATAAGTATATTTTGTTTATGACTTATCACTGAAAATCTAACTTAATAGTATACGTATTTAACTTTAAAATGAAACCAATAACCTACTCTGAATACAACAATCAATGTAATTAGGTAAACTTTAATTTTTAACTATAAATAAGTACCTATACTTACATGCTACATTGTATTGTATCGAGTTGCCAGTTACAAGGTGCGTTACGTAGTATGTAGGTAGTATTTATTTTCGATTAGTATCCAATTATCGTGCTCAATTCTAGAAGAGTTTTAGAATATTAGCAGAATTTGATTCCTATATAAAAAAAAAAAAATCATAAATTGCGCTATTTACATATTTTATAAAATTGTTGCTATGCGAGTCGCAGAACATTGATATTAATATATTATAGGTACTTATTAATTATTTATATTGGTAGTGTGAATTTTTTTTTTTTTTTTTTTTTTTTTTTTTTTTCAACCCGAAGGTTGGTTTACAACTCCAATTCTCCATTCTAACCGATTTCTCGTCTTTTCTTTGAGTTCTTTGAAGGTTTTGACTTTTGCATCGATTTTAATTTGTCCTATATACGAGTTCCGCGGGCGTCCTGCAGTTTTCTTTCCTTCTATCATACCTTCCAGTATTATATTATGCAATTCTTCCGGGTGTCTCAGAGCATGTCCAACCATTTTCCAGCGTCTTTCTCTAATCGCATCTATGAGTGTACGTTTTTCTCCCACTCTTCTAAGTACTTCTTCATTCGTTTTCCGTTCTATCCAACTTATCCTTTCCATACGCCTCCAGCACCACATTTCGAACGCTTCTAATTTTTTCTTTTCGGTATCATTTATTACCCAAGTTTCACATCCATATGTTGCAACACTCCATACATATGTTTTTATAAGTCTCTTCTTGATATTAAGATGTATCCTTTTTGAAGTGAGCAACTTTTGTTTTTTACTAAAGGCAATTTTTGCTAGTGCTATGCGTTGTTTAATCTCGTGGACACTCTTGCCATCAGATGTGATTTTACTCCCTAGGTATACCATTTCTTCTACCTGTTCCAGTTTTTGATTACCAATGTATACATCAGCTTTTACTTTTGGGTCTCTGGCACAGACTAAGATCTTCGTTTTTGTACTATTTATTTTCATTTCTGATGTTAATATATTTAGGGAATATAATTAGGGGTCTCCTCCCTAATAAAAGTAAGTCTAACTATACGTCCTTGTACTTATATATTATTTAAAGCCATTCGTCATATAGGTCTAAAAAATGGATCGTTCACCGTTCTTTTTAATACCTAGGTACGTACTTGTAACTATTAATAACTAATAAAGCAGTTTGGTTTTTATAATAATAATAAACTTCTCTGATTTATAATAAACCCTTTCATTATGCAATTAAAATAATAGATACCTAAATTATTATTATTATGTTTATTATATATATATATTACATAACAAATAATGTATTTTTACATCGTACCTACCTTGTAATTTATTTTATTATTTTCCATTTTTCGTGACGACTGGTTGTACGCAAGGTCTGCAATGCACTCAGAAGCTTTCAATATTTAATTTGTGATTTTCATTTTGTAATTCAAATAAATTCAAAAAACCTTAATATAATTGTATCCAAAATTGTATAGGGATCCATTAGTTATGAACTGTTTCCATAGAATTGAAAAAAAATAATATTATAAAGAAAAATATTTTAAGAATAAGAGCTCTTGTACACTTTTATAAATGAATAGATATTTAAAATTATTTGAAAAATGTTTACAATTTATTTATATTTTTATTTAAATGTATTTATATTAAGTAGGTAGGTACTCGTTGAAAATACATTTAAATATTTTTGTATTACAATATTTAATTTAATTTATTTTAAAAGTATTTTTTAACCATTATGAATTAGAGTGAATGCAATGATCACTGGTTTTGGGTGGGGATGCCTTATAATAACTTCTTATATACGAGATGCTGCTCTGGTAATTAAACTTGAAATTAAAAAAAAAAAAACCTTCTGCCAATGTACGATTAATTTCATGCGGTTTTTTTTTAATCAAACACAAATTAAAGTAGCAGTCTACTCGTACTGTCACTGGACAACTGGACGTTGGAAACAATTGTATTTTCTTCCCTTGTTTTTCATCTTCGACACTGTGCAGTGGCCAAATAACATATTATATTTATCTATCGCATACGCGTCTTATCGGGCGTGCGCTAACAAAACAGGTACGATTAAAAAACATTACATATTATTATATCAATAAGATATATTACAAATTCATACTAACAATATTTGAAAAATTAATTAAATTTGGTTTAAATTTTACTTTATAAACAAAACCAAAATGGCGGAGAAAACAAAAAAAAAATATTATATTTTAGTCAATATTTTAAGAAAGGTAAGTATAACTTATACATTTATAATCAACTATATTTTGGCATAAATACATTTTTAAAATATTAAATATTTTTATGTTTCTTAAATAATGTAAAAAATAGCAGAGATCGCTCTATTGTATATAATAGATTTCGAGTGCATACAGGAACTACGTTATTGAATTGGTCACTGTAATGGATGTGTTTAATTTTGAATTCGATGATAAATTGATATGTACGAAAAATTATTTTGAGTGGGCAGTGTAAGAATATCAGCTTTTAATTTCTAAGGATATTTTTTTAGTTTATTTTTCTACTGGTAGGTAGTATAGTAGGCTTATAAGCACATAGATGAAGTCAAACTAGTGCAATTGATGAACAAATTTTGATTACGCTCACGCTACAGACGCTTTTATGTACCTAACAGTGAACAGATAGGTATTTATTAATTATTTTAAAAATATTACATACCAGTTAATTGGCTGATTTTATTGACATTTTAAATGTTTTTTTTATTATTTCTGAGAAAGATGAGTGACTAGAGAATAATACAATTTCAACTCTTAAATTGACCAAAAGGGAATTTCATAAATTTTAATGATAAAATATCGTTCTATAATCCGTTGTTACGAGGATAAACTATAAATATAAATTGTATCGAATATTAGACGACGCAGTCATTTAATAATTTACGAGTACTTAATCCTTTTGGATGCTTAAAAACTATTTTATTTAAAGCTAGTTTCATTTAGTTCCGTGTAGCAATTCTCCTATCTTCGCCTATGGGTTGTTGAACTATTTTTTCTGAAAACATTACATCATTTACATATATTTTATTGTTGTTAATAACTATTATAAGTTAATATCAACGTAGACAGTTATTACTTACAGTCAAACGATGTAAACGATATAATTAGCTCTTCAAGATCAGTCGAAATATTTCGTTTATTTAATTGATTTATTTCATATGAATAATATGATGAAAATTAGAAGCTATTTGAGTTTAATGAAACGCAAAAATTCGAAATTCTGAAAGTTACTGTATATTTTTACAAATGTCTTTCCTATTACGATTATTACGTATATATACTATGTAATATTAGGTACTGATATGATATCGTGCACGAACATATTAAAATAATAATGTAATATGTTTTTATATTTTTACTGTTCATTGTTCGTGGACTTGTTTTTGTCCGTAAAAACGTATAACTTTGTAGGTTATCGTTCCAGTGCAAATAAAATATCTACTATCTTCTAAGCTTGAACTAGACTTTTTTTAATTCCGTAGTCGTAAACTCGCGAATAATAAGTATTTTTGGGCGATTGTGTGACATAATAATATAAGCTGTATGTATGTATGTATGTATGTATGTATGTATGTATGTATGCGCATTGTGTATTTTTGTGTTACAATAGTAAGATGTATGGTATTGTATATACGCATTCCGTGAACTATGTCAACGTATAAAATATGCGTGTTCGATAATATTGTAAAACAGCTAGAGATATAACATTATTATCCCAGTTACTGTTGCATGCTTGTATCACTTACTACTTATACGATTTTCTCACACCCTTGAATGGCGACGATAACCGGACAAAGTAATACTATAATCGACAAATTAATAATTTCTAAGATTATCAAAATGCTTGTCTGGTCTTATACCTAGGATTTGGCGTGGTGTAAAATAATGACCTTATAAGTCTACAAATAATAAACGTTTCCATAAGCAATCTGTCCACGGCTGATCATGGTTCACGGTAATTTTTGTATAGATTTTATTAAAACTAATAATTTTAAGTCAGTGGCGTATTTGAGGGGGGCATTTATAGGGGCGTCCCCCGTGAGGACCTAAACTCGTTTTTTTTACTGTTTTGTGGAAGCTGTAATTATAAATTAAATTCCATTATTATGATTATTATGACTAGGGTGGATGTGGCTTTACTAAATATTCATAGACACATGGGAATTCAAATAAATTAGGTCAATGACATGTTTGCTGCTACGAAAAAAAGATATATAGACCTTATAATACAATTATTTTATGACTACCTATAACTATAGACTATATATTATATTAATATTTAAACTTTTGAGCAATAAATAAGGTGCTTTTTATTTTGTTGAATTTATTTAGGATTAGGTAATTGAATTATAACTGAACAAGTTTGAACCAGTGTTAAAACCCTAACTAAATAAAAAAAAATAAACTATTGTATTAAAATTTACTTATATTTTAACAGCTGAGAGATTGATTTAATTAAACTATATAGCTAAGCTGTATTGATAAGATAAAATATGTCATAAATCATATAGCAACTCACAAAGTGAGTAGTCCACTTATTTTTTTATTAAATAAAGTTTTTTATTTTTGAATTGTATAATATATATTATTATACTTATACGGTAGCTATTTATTAGGTATTGGCGATTTCGCATTATGAGCAACGAGGTAACCGCCTACGGTCGGCGAGAGTAATCAGCACGTCTGACTACTCTCGCCGACCGCGAACGGTTACCTCGTTGCTCATAACGCGAAATCGCCAATACATTTTGATACAAAACGACACCTTAGATGTATACTAATTTAAAGCAAAAAATGACAATAATATACGAAATGTTATTTATTACTTAAATTAGTGGATGATCATGATCCCCTTGATTAAGCAACTAGTGAATGTTATAGGTATCTGTTATATGCAATATTATTATATCAATTTGTTGTATAATTCATAATTTATTTTTATTTGTTTAGGTATTTATATTTTATTGATCTTAATTACAATTTCACTTTCTGAATGGTCATTATTAGTCATACTTTCAGTTTATTTTTTTCTCGCAGATAAATTTTAATTTGATAAAAAAAAAAAAAAAAAAAAATTAACGTTTTTATGTTGTCTTTTGGTTCTATTCCGTGTACATCATATAGGTCAGGAGATTTCAACCTTTTGAGACAGAGAGCCACCTATTATTTTAAAAATATTTCGTGGATTACATTCGTAATAAAAAATATGTATTCAATTATTAAAAATATGTTAAAAATACATGCTATGCTAAAAATGTATGCGTCAGGCTCAAACATTGAAAAGGCGGATTATGGGTAGATGACTATGAGGTGGTGTTCTAACCATATTTATAGAATTATAGTTAATGAAAAGGAAAACGCTAAGTGTTTCAGAGGGTTAAAAATGCATTATTATTGTTATTAAAATGTACAGATACCTAGATAGTATTAAATTATTTAAATATAACATCTCAAAAGTTTATGCTTGTGTTTAAGGAGAGTGAATATAATTAAAGTTTATACCTACAACCAACTAATTATTGTGGTACATGATTAAACTCGAACTTAAAAATATAATATATTACTATATAAGTATGTGTTGCATATAAATATTAAATTATATTTAATCTGATCATATAAATAAATTATTAAAATAGATATCAATAATAAATTTATCCTACATTTTAAAACTAAGTAAAATGTGTTTAATTTATAGGTAATTAATGCGAAATTAAACTAATTTATATTTAGGACTTAATTGTTTAAATTTAAGATATCGTTTTTATTTTATGAATAATGACATTAAATTTTATAAGCATTAAATTAGTAATTACTCATTCACCAATAATAAAAAAACATATAATAATTATTCCTTCTATTGATAAAAGTTTTTACTGTTTACAGAAAAACATAGTTTTAAGAAAACATCAATTTAAAACCAATGTATAGGTATAGGAACATTTTTCATGTATATTTGTGTAAGTACCTGATACTTAATGATTTACAAATAACGAAAGCATTCTTGTCTTCGTCCTTATCAGTTATGCGAGTTGATTTGAAACCCGTTATGACTTATGAGATGATCATTATATGATAAATAGCAGTTATAGCAAAATATATGGTAATTATAACGATAAATAATATTTAACGAGATTTATTTTTGTTTTATCAGATCAGTTATTTTTGAGTATATTCTAATAGGTATCGATTATTTAAACAATATTCAGTTGCAGTTGTATTTATATATAAAAATATTTGATTTTTGAACTATGCAGTAACCATACAACTTAAATACACTTCCCATAGTAAAATTATTTTATTATATTATATATATATTATATTTTCGTTATTCCAATAGTTGTTATGATATAGCTATATATAGGTATCTATTATTTTCAATTATTGTGTGTTACTGTTTCCGTGTTGTTTAATGACCGTAAGATTTTATAACGTAATAGAGGAAATAGTCGTTTACTGGTTAAATTCTCTCAAATATTTATAAATCCTAAGAAAAAATGTGCATAGAATATGAATTACAATTATTGGTGAATCGTACAATATTGTATAATAGGTATCTACTATGATGTTTTGTCATTTTTGATATATAGGTAACACAAATATAATATAAGAACATATTATTTTTTCGGTCAGAAAGAGTCGACCGTGGATTATTTTTCAATAACATACAATTAACAAGTATTTCAATTACAATTATATACTAATATATAGCCATGGTCACTGTACATTATATTGTATATAAGTATATAAAGGTGGTAACAAGTAAGTGACGGTCATGTGATCGTTTATAAATTTGAAGTCACCTAAACATGAATTATTAATATTTTTTTACATTTAAACAAATGTAACCGTTTATGATGTTCAAAAGTTGGATAGCTGACACACCTAATGGTCTCTGAACATTATTCTGAGTACTAACACGACTAAATATTATTGTGTTTTAAGCACCTGGGAATAGTAAAACGAGTTTATTTAAAGCACACCATACGTTTGATTAGTGCGTGTTTTGTAAACAGCCTTTTCTTTTTTAATTATTATTTATATTATTAATTATTATAAATTATATATACGCAATGCGACAATGGCAAATGCCATTGTCTAATGTCTAATGCTATTAGACAACCCACCGTTCGCGTGATAGTTTACGGACAATCGTTAAATGATAACACTATTAATGCTAATGAGTGTGGAATGTATATACGCAGATAAACGTATAGATGTGTAAACGATGCAACCATACGAATTATAAATTATAAGCATCACCCTTACGCGCGCGTATACGCAACAGTGTAATAATAATAATAATAATAATAATATAATGGTCATACTGTACGATAGTCGGTCGTTAGTGTAATGTTAGAGACTCGACAGTGTCCATACGCGTAAAATAATACAATATAATATAATATTATATGCATAAAGTCATTCAAGTTTATATATCTTCTATACTATATAATATACCGGAATATATGTTTGTGTAATATACATCGCGATCTATAGTGCATTGTATCGTGCACATGCTATAACCACAGCTAATATAATATATTATCATCATTACAATTTAATTTTTTTTTTTTAGTGACTTTTAGGTTTTATTTTTTCGTGTCCAGTCGTTGTTTACAATATCGATTCGATTAGCATAATTGACAATCGTTATGATTTGTACATAACGATCATAGAAATACGAAAACTATACATTATTACCAACTCAATTTATTCTATATAATATAAAGTTTTTGGACTTGGAGTCTCTCGAATAAGTAAGTACCACTCGATTTTATATAAAAAAAAAATTCATACGCGATAAACTGTTGTGTAATAGATAATAGACGATTAAGCCGTTCAATTTATACCAACTGGAAAATATTTTAATGAAAACCTATATAAAATAGATTGCATTGTAAAAATGTTTACGCATACAATAATACAATGGTTAACTTATTAATTATTACTGAATCACATATATATTAAATTATGAGTTATAAGTATTTAAAGTTTTGATTCGCGGAGTGGAGTGATAGATACGGAGTTACTCTGCAAATGTTTGTCAACTACTCCGCTTGTCTAAACTTTAAATATGTAGAACTCATAAACTGCTCGCCCCAAATTCGATTTTTAACTATAAAAAATGTAATATATTTAATATGATACGTAAGTATCTCTCAAATTAAAGTCTCTTATGAACATTTTTAAATATTATGATATACAAGGTAATTAGCCAAACATGCTCACGCCCATTTTTAATTTAATAATGAATTTATTTAAATTCGAATTTTATAAATTATTTATATACTTAAGAATCGTATTTATATACCAATTAAAGAGTGAATTGTAGTCAACTTAATATAGATTCTGACCGTAGCAAAGAATCTATTTATTTTACAGTGATGTGTGTTTTTTAATTTTTTTGTCTTTGAAGACACTTTTTTTGTAGAATGCTCTGATCATTGACTTTGATCTAGCTAAAAATTGGTTTTAGTTGATGTTTTTGAATGATAAAAATTAAAAGTTATCTTAACCTCCGGGAGGGGGGGGATACGGACATTTGTTAAAATAGTAATATTATTACTAAAATAATTGCTTAATTGTTTGGTAACCTCAGTTATTATAGATTTTATTAGTTTATTGTTTACAATGATATATTTTTAGATTCATATTCAACATGTTCATTAGTCTTTTAAGTGCTTAATTAATGACGAGTTACACCTAGCAATAATATTATACAGCAGAATAGTTATCTAAATGACGGATTTTTTTTTCTTATTTTTATTTTTTTTTCAAATGAGAACTTTTTTTTGTACATTTTAAAACGTTAAATGTAACTAAATCAAAATTTAAACAGTGGTTTTTTATTTATTTATTTTTATATATTAATAATAGGTCTGTGATTATAAGTTTGGAAAATATGGGCACTATAATAATTTGAAAATTATTGTAAACAATATTAATACATCAACATTTTATAATTTGTAAAAATTGCCATAGTATAATAATTAATACAAAACTTAGATCTTATTTTTTTTATACATATATATAAAACCATTTTTAAGAACTAATATTCTTATAGTATAAACATTTTAATAACTCAGAACTACTCATTCAAATTTTGAAATAGAATTATCAAAACCTCTAAAAAAAAAAATCATCAGCTTATCATATAACAATAGAATATGTTGATTTTTTTTTGAAAAAAGAAGTTTATATCAATATTGAAATTGAAAATATTCCATCAAGTAAATAGTATAAACCAACTTAAAAGTTCATTGTTAAAGGAAACATGGGGAACATTAATAGTGAATTCCCTTTAATTATGTTATTGTAAAATGATGATAAAGGATAATTGATATGTTTGGGTACCTACCGTCGAATATTGGAACAATGATAATTGTTAACGCTACGCATATTAACCAATACCTATTTAACTTAACTGTTATATTTATAAGTTGCAATGTTCAATACTTTTTAATTATTTGTAAATTAGAATATATTAAATATATTAATAATCTATTTTGTGTTTACCTGTATGTACTTTAAAAATTATTAAACATGACTATGTACATTTTAAATCTTGATTATTATTATTCCATAAATGTTATCATATAATTCAAGTTAATACATAATTTTAGTAATTTAACAAAAAAAATTATATTTTTTGTAGAACTCAAAACTAAAATGAAAGTTGGTATTTTTCGATAATAAGTGATAGTAATAATCATTATTATTACCTAATATAGTAGTAATACTTATTGTTTTATATTCTTATAAGGTCTATGCAGTTGTATATAAGTATAAATATACAATTCTAGAAAATACTGACAAACCCAGAGCAATTCACCAAGTATGATCACTTCACTCTTTTTTTTCTTTTAAAATGTAATTAAAAAAAAAATGTTGATATTTAGAATTTTTTTATCATACCAAAGACCATATTTTTAAACAATACGATTTTTTTTCCTTTTTTTTAGTCTTTTGGTGATATAAAATTTTTTTCCAATTAAGAATAATCATTTTTACTGTAAATTTTTAAGCAAACTCATTTTTTAAAGATTATAACGCATTTGAGTCGAAATTTGAACGAGTAGTTTCTATATGTTATTCGACTTAATGTAGGTACTAACTAATAAGGATAATAATCCTTATCAATAGTTTTAAATTAATTGAAAGATAGATGTTATGTTCTAGATTGTTTCTAGTTTTTTTAAATTCAGACAATTTTAATAAATTATAAAATGGTGATAAGTTAATACTGAGTGATATAATTTTTTAATCATCTTTTTAATATGTCTATTACAAATATACTATAACCTAACCATTTTTTAATCAATTCACTATTGTATACTATCCTTAAAACATAAAAGTTTTATCATTTAAGAAATAAATAATTAATAATTCTTTTAAAAAAAAAAATACCTAGTAAGTTTTGGAAGAAGATACGCAGTTATATATATCTAATAACTAAATGATTCATTTAAAACTATGAATTATATATCTTATCGTATTATGTACCTACGTAGGTAATATTATATAATTTATTTAATAGCTGATACAAATAGTTTACTATTAATTTAAAATAATAATTTATATAAATATATTTTGTACATAATCTTAATTTGTTAACTTATGTTATACAACTTATTAAATTATAATTCGTTACAATATGAAATCGATTTTTAAGTAAAAAGTACATTTACTAATTATTGTACTCAATTAATAAAATTAACAATTTACTTTCACATTGTTAGATACGCAGATATGAATTTATACATGTGATAAACAAATATATTCAGTAATTTAGAAAATAAAACCATATGTAAAGGTCTCTAGTCGTTTGATTGTGAGTTGTCGTAAGATTTATGTGATATGTGGACTAAAATTATTTAAGACAAAAACAAATCAAGGTTCCAATTAATAATGATATTTTCAAATTATTTAATCTTAAACTAGGTAAAAACTAAAAGCAGAATAGGTAACAATTTCTAAAATAAAAAACGAATACAAAATGTTTATTTATATAATAATGTAAAAAAATAAAAAAGCGGGTAAGTGGGTATCGCTCTGCTGTATATTAGGGGGTGAGGTGGACCTCAGACTATGGTAGGTTAAATTTGAATGCAATGATAGGTATCATTGTATACGAAAAACGATTCTGAACGAAGATGATTTGTCAGTTTAGGATATATTATACTTAAATATTGTCATATATTCTATTTTGAAACAAATAGTATAGTTACTATATGTTACTATAGTTACTTTATAGTATCTGTTTATTAATAAAAAAAGTATTTGGCAACATACGCATAATGAGAGTATGAAATTTAATTTAAATTTTGACATATTTCGTAATAATTCGAAATTTAAACACTTATAAAAAAAAATTGTGACTAACGATTTCGGATTTTTTTTTATCTCTTTAAGAAAAACGTATAAGAAACCTTGTATTAAATTTTCAAGATTTTCTGGCCACCCAAAAAATTTTTATCGGCATTTGAAGAAAAAAAACTTAGAAAAGTCGAAAATTTCAACTATCTATAAGTAGCTTAAAAATGGTCAAAATATTTTGAAAATTCAACTTTAAAGAGGTAACCATAATATAAACATTTGGTGAAAATTTCAAGTATTTACAATAATTCGTTTTTGAGTTACAGCAAAATCAAAAAATCGATTTTGTCGAAAAGTGATTTTTCATAAAATTGCCGTTTTTTTGTCACCTTTTTTTTTGTTTTTCTCGATTTTCTTGAAAACTATTTGAAAACGTTTACTTTTGACCCCCCAAAGTACCAACTAGATGAATTTTCCTATTCAAAGAGGGGCAGAAGTCAAAAATCGGAGCATTATTACTGCTCCAAATGTTGTCGTCAGACACAAAAAAAAAAAACACACATCATTGTAAAATCAATACATTCATCACTCCGTTCAGAATCTAAAATATAAGCCAAAATAAGGAGGGAAAGTTCTTAAGTTAATTACTGTAATATGTATGTGTTCAATTTTATGACAAATATATGTAATAAAAACGATTCTGAGTAAAGGCGGTCTCTCGGTGTGAATAAGTTTAAGGTATAGATAGGCAATAGTATGAAATAAATCTAAATGTTTTGAAAATATAATAATATACATAAAAGTCTCCATGGATAATATTTTTGAATTACAATAAAATAACCAAATTCGATATTTTTTTAATTTAAATAGATATGTAATTTTGATCAAATTTAACTTCAAATGTCTATGAAAAAAATTGCGTTTAATTATTTTTTAGATTGTTTAGATAAGAAAAGTTTGTAGGGAACCTTGCATTAAATGTTCATGTCTTGATCACAAAAATTTAACATAATATACATTTTAAATTTCAAAATTACTTTCATATTTTCATGATTATGACAAATTTTGTAAAAATTTGAACTTTTTATTGGTACGTATAAAAAACCTACACCTATATATTTTTAATATTTTTAAATAGTTATACTAACTTTTGAGGAACCTTGTATTCAGATCTTAAATTTTTTGAAATTGCAGACTGTATATGCTTCATTTTTCAGTTTTCATTTGCATCGTTATTTATTACGACAAAAATTATCAAAACCATTACTGCCATGGTTTATGGCAGTATAAAGACGCAGTCATATAACAACAATAATCAATTTTCAACCAATTGAAATAATATCTTATATCTAATATCTATAATAAGCCGTCTCTCATCAATTCGTTTATTTTTCCGTTAATAAAAAAGAAAAAAACCTCGAGTGCTCAGTGCCCGTACGGTGCCGTTGATTTATTAATTGTTTGCGCTAGATGGACATATTTTGTCACACACACGCTCCATATTTCTTATACAATTATTTATTAATCATTAACGTGTGTACAGTTGTTGATAAAATAATGTGCGTTGTCTAATTTTAATGGATCCTAGCTATACATGGCCCGTAATATTCAGACATTGACCTGTGGATGCCAATAGTAAACTAACAATTATTGGTCCCCCAGTCCACGTGAAATAAAATTTTTGATTGGTCAAAGGGATAATTTTGAGTAGGAACTACTTATAAATTATAATAGGTACATCTATAATATTCGAATTGTAGCACTTTTCATAAGCGTTTCATAATTTTACATACGTTAAAAAAAATAATTTTAAATAAATTAAAGTTAAATAAATTATTTTTAACACTAAGAGTTATTTCTATTTTGTATAATATTATATAGTAGTTTTCACTTATTTAATTAAAAATTTATTTAGGGTACTTAATAAGTATTATAATATTCAGAATATATAACATGGGATATATTATGCATTTTTAAATAATATAAAACATAAAAAAATATTAAAGGTCTTTTTCTTGGAGTTTACTCAATAAATAAAAAATTACGACCATTAATTGAATTATTTTTTAAATAATTTAGAAAAGCCTAAATTATTGGATGACATATATCATATGATATTTTAACGCAAAATGTAATGATAATAAAAATCATAAGTAAAAACCAATACGTCTATGATAAATAATTGTGCGAATAGTACATTTAAAACGTATGTGGAGATGGAATTAGAAATTTGATAAACGGGTAATTTTTTGGCTATATCAAAATGTTTCTGTGTCAGAATACTCAGAATAGCTCGCAACCAAAATTGTTCCCGGTGAAATGTCCACAGTAATTATAAAAATAATAGTTATATTTAATACTATAATATTATTTATGTATAGAAAATTATCGTGTAACATACCAGCTACTCTTAACTTAAACTTATTAAAAAAAAAATTAATACACACGAAAAAAATATACTTATAAATTATTACTATTTTTAATGATTTAATTTTCAGATTTATCTAAATGACCATTACTAATGATGATAACGATCGGCACCAAAATCGATGTGAAAAAATGGAGGTAAACGAAAATGTAAGATCTCAATACACAATAGGAAGCAACGACTTTATACGTGAGTAAATACGAATCATGTTAAAATGTGTTAAAAAAATCAATTGATATATTTTATTAAACAATATACTATAGTCTGTCCAGCGAGAGAAACGGCGTGTTTCTGCGCATCCCCTCGCGTCACCATGCTATCAAAACTGGTTCGCTTATGGCTGGGTATCATTAGGGAATGCGCAGAAATACTGATTTTGGTCGGTTTACGGTTTGTTCTCTCTCTCTGGACAAAATACAGTATACGTTTTATTATTTATGATTATTACTGATTTTTTTAACTCTTAAGATTTGCAATAAAAGCTCATAAAAACAAATTTTGAATTGATATAATATACTAATATTAATTAACAATTTTTAATAAAATACGGTAACTAATTAATACAAAGCAACACATTGAATTAGAAGAAATTTATGTTAAATAAGTTTCACAGTTGTAGACGAAGTTGGTGAAAGACCTAAGAAAAATGTTAAGGAAAAATTACACGAATTCTCATCATGTCTAAACAGTAATTCTAAGACAGTATTTACGTACAAAACAATCACCAAAAGACTACCGATTTTACAATGGTGGCCGACGTATTCCTCAGCAGACTGTATCGGAGATCTGTTGGCAGGCATTACGGTTGGTCTGACGCTCATACCACAGTCAATGGCCTATTCTGCTCTAGCTGGACTACCGCCACAAGTAAATAAACGTTTTTTTTTCATTTTGTTCGGTTATATTTTTACTATTTTATACTTACTGCATTTGATCGTTTTCAGCAAGGTCTTTACGGTTCGTTCGTCGGTAGTTTGATGTACGTCTTTCTCGGGACTTGTAAAGAAGTACCTATGGGACCGACGGCTATTATATCTCTAATGACATACAACACGCTCCACGGACTCGGACCCGTATATGGCACTTTGCTGTGTTTCTTAACAGGTGTCATCCAATTGATAATGGGTTTAGTGGGACTAGGTAAACATCCAATGTACATTAGTTTAAACACGATTTTTAACTATTATACTTTTCGATAATGTCATAGGCTTTTTGATCGATTTTATTTCTGGACCGGTAAACTCAGGGTTTACATCAGCCGTCGCGATACTCATCGTCGCATCACAAATCAAAGACTTGATTGGTGTAAAAGCTGCGGGTACAACACTAGTGGATATGATAATATCGATATCCAAAGATATTAGTCATTATCAACTGGGCGACACATGGCTTGGGATAATTTGCATCGTTGTTATTCTTCTGTTGAGGGTAAGTAGGTATAAAAAAATGGGTTACGGAATTCAATCGGTTGTATTCATTTTACAACCTACTACCGCATATACCGATCGGCTGTATTTTATGTTCACTGTTTTAAAAAATTTAAGAGGATGGCTCTGTGTCAAATCGGACCTAAGGACGTGAAAGAGCAAACCATGTTTCACAAGATTATGAACCGATCTATGTGGTTGATTGGTACATTCAGAAATTCGATAGTAGTTATTGTTAGCAGTTACGTGGGTTACATGTACATAACTGCGACTGGACACGACGTGACCTCTAAAGAAATACCACCGATACCATTCAAAGTGGTGGGTAAGTAGAAACGAACACTGTTGTAGACCATCACGACTACCACTATGGTAGAAAACCACTATCTATTGAGTCGTGGTTATGGTGGGTAGCGGGTATACACGGTACCAACTGAAAATTATAATGTGTTTCAGGTAAAATACCATCGGGCTTGCCAGAGTTTGACCTGCCAAAGTTTAGTATCCCGAGAGATAATGGAACTACAATAGGATTCTTTGAAATGGTCTCGAACATGGGCTCTGGAGTTATAGTGTTACCTATAATTGCGCTGATTGAAACCATTTCTATATGTAAAACGTTCGGTCAGTTATATAATGCAATATAGTAGTAGAAAGTCAGTTTTATAAAGAGCTGTGTTAAAAGAGTGGTTGAGATACTACACATTTGTTAGTTTCGTAACAATATAATATAGGTGTGACATTTAAAAACATCTCTTGGCCCCATATTTTTAAAAAATATTTAATTTAAAACTCTACTCTTCACTTTGTTACAAATATAATACATTAATACCTATATACATAGACACATAGTCAATTTAAAGTATATTGTAGAAATTTTAATTGATTATATTTAAATACTATATTACTAATATTATAATTGATGATATTGTACTTTGGTTTTACACGTAAGTATTTTATTTAATAATAATAATCAATGTTTTAGTACGTATATGTATAGTTTTTGATTATTGGATTAACGATAAACATTATATTGACTCAGTAGAAATAGTCTTATAAATTAAAATATTTCAAAAAAAGTAATTTATATACTAAATGTCTAAGTTATAGTGGTTACAATCATTGAAGACATAACTATCTTTTATTATATTAAATTTACTTGCTGGTTATTGATATATGCTTTTAAAATGTACATATCTACAGTAGAACCTCGATTATCCCAACCCTCTATTATCCGAACTGCAATTATCGTATCCGAACATTAAAACTCGTATCCGCGACTCGGCTGCAGAAAAGCGCGTTGTAGCTCATCGTCAAATAAAAATCGATAATTTTCTCAAAAAAATATAACAAATATTATCTTATATGTATGTAATGTATTTCAAATAATGTAATGTACTAATGTATGTAGTTCTAATAAAATATTAATAATAACAAATATGTATGTACATATTATAAAAATATAAAATATTTAACTGTTTTAAATTTTTTTTTTTTTTAATTTCCAATATCCGAACTTTTGCATATCCGAACTAGGTGCGGTCCCAATTAGTTCGGATAATCGAGATTCTACTGTATTAACTATCATGAATATTAAAATATCAGAATTGAATATTATTGGTTAAAAACCGAATATAAAATGAAACAAAACTTCTCGACATATCATTACTTGTACCTATATTTAGTGTACTAGTGTACATGATTCGTAATAAAAAGTTACCTACTTATTCAGGTTATAATAAATTTAAAGTTCAATTATTTAAATTTTTGAATCAATCGTTTAAATTTATACTTTAAATTTTTACCTCTATAATAGTCAGCGGGGTGGAACCTTTAACCTTTTTACATGGCTCCGAATTTCATATAGTTTCTGAGTTTTGTGTTATTGCTTATGATGATTAATTAATGACTACTTAATTTATTTCTCAGCTGATGGTAAGCCCGTCGATGCCACTCAGGAGTTATTGGCGACCGGTCTGTGCAACATAGGTAATTCGTTTTTCCACGCGTACCCTGGCACGGGGTCTTTCTCCAGGAGCGCCGTGAATGCAGCTAGCGGAGTTCGAACTCCGATGGAGGGTTTATACGCCGGTTAGAATGTAGTACTTACGAAACCTAATCACATATTTCGAATCGTACAACATCGTCATTGTTTTTGAATGTTAGTTTGTATTAAACCAAGAAATTATTAATATTTTTTTAGGTATTTTGGTTATTGTCGCCTTGCTTTTTTGTACGCCCTATTTATACTATATACCAAAAGCGGCTCTCGCGGCGATTATTATTGCCGCGGTTATATTCATGGTTGAAGTGCGCGTGGTCAGGCCCATTTATAGATCGAAAAGTAAGTATATGATTTTTACATTTATGTATATTTATGAGAATTATGGTGAAATTCATTAAGTTTACATTCGTGTATACAGCGAATGGTAATGTCGAGCATGCTCACCTCCATTTATTCCGTAAATAATGAATTTATTCAAATTCTGAATTTTGGAATTTTTAAGTAGATAGGTATACTTAAGATATTTTTAAATATTTAGATTTTTATACCATAGTATCTAATGTACCAAGTATCTAGTGGCACACCAATTATTTTTTTTAAATGAAAACCGATATCTTTTTATTGAAAATCGTTATTTAAGGGATTATTTTTGAAAATTTTGATTTATCTAAATTAATCTTTAAACGAATAGTTATTGAGATATTAAAATATAGGTATAGTATAAAGATACTTATACTCATATGTAAAAGGATAATAATCCTTAAAAAATTTTTTACACAAATGTAAGATTTATCATAAAACATGCAATATATTTTAATTGAGTACCTTTTTATTAATAGCTATTAATTTGTTATATAATCAGACATTTTTATAAATTATAGAATGTAAATAGATTATTATAAGTAAGAAATAAGTTATTACATTATTAACATAATAATGTTGAGAAATTTTTGAATTTTATTTTAGATTCTGAACGGAGTGATGAATGTATTGATTTTACAATGATGTGTGTTTTTTCGTTTTTTTGTTTTTGTGTCTGTGTACAGCATTACTAGTCAAAATAATGCTTCAATTTCAAACTTTGGGGGTGGTTTCCGATGGCAAAATGGATATCCTTGGTGCATTATAGAAGAGAAAAGTAAACATTTTCCAACAGTTTTCAAAAAAATCGAGAAAAACAAAAAAAAATGACAGAAAAACGGGAAATTTTACGCAAAACCAGTTTTCGACAAAATCAAATTTTTTATTTTGCTATAATTCAAAAACTAATTGATGTAAACACTTGAAATTTTCATCAAATGTTTATATTAGCGTTCTCCAAACACAGTTAAATTTTCAAAAAATTTTGAATTTTTTTGAGTTATTTATAGACAATTGAAATTTTTAATTTTTTTTAGTATTTTTTTTTTAAATAACGATAAAAATTTTTTGGCCGGCCAGAAAATCTTGAAAATTTAATACAAAGTTTCTTATAAGTTGTTCTTAAAGTGATAAAAAAAATCCGAAATCTCATTCGAAAATTATAAAAATATATAGGCACAATTTTTTTTTATTAGCATTTGAAGTACAAATATTGACAAAAATTCGTCAAAATCGTGAATATTTTTCAATATTTGGTAGTTAAAAATTTATAAATATTTTAATATCAAAAGCTAAGAATTGAAAATTTAATACTATGCTGTCCATAAGTTAAGCTTAGAATAATTATAAAAAAGTTTGAGGATTATTCAATTTAAAAAATTTTACGAGTGTTTAAAGTTTTAATTTTAATTTTAAATCAAAAATACACGTGTAAAATAACTTTTTACTACTAAATAATTTTCGATTTTTGTTATTTTGAAAAAATTACTAAACGTAAGATCTTGAAACTTTTACTTAAATATTTCAATTTGTTTCAAAATAGAATATATGACAATATTTAAATTTTAAATATAATATATCCTAGACCAGTGGTTCCCAACCTTTTATGAGCGTGACCCTTAGCTTTAAAATTTAAATTTTCGCGACCACAAAAAAAATCATGATTGCAAATATACATTTTATTTGTTAATTTAAAATTGGTAAATATATATTATAAATATCTAATATTAAATTAATATTATATTATTATTAATAATTTATATTTATTATATTATATTAATTATTATATTATTAAATAAATTAAAAAAATTATAAATAAAAAAACTGATCAATTTATGACTAACAATATTAAGGGTATGACGAAAGCGAAAAGACTGATCGATAAACAAAGATACTAGAAATAAAATAACACATCAATACAAAATAATAAATATATTACAATCAATATATACGATATACGTATTGCGTATCTATACAATAAAAACGATAAGGACGCATCGCCACTCGCCGTGGTAATAGGGAAATAATATTATTAATAAAAATATAAATTATAAATTTTTACTATGCTATGTGGGTACAACCGTGCACAGCACACTCCAAATCATTTATCTCATCTATTTTTTTTATATTTAAAATTATGTTCTCCGTCCATCATTATATTATCAGAAGATTTCGTAATTTTTTTCTCTTGAAAATGAAATTAAAAAAATATAATATATAAAATTTGCATAGTAGGTAATGTTTTCGCGACCCACCGTAAAATCTTCCGTGACCCTAATTTGGGTCGCGACCCGGGGTTGGGAACCACTGTCCTAGACTGACAAATCATCTCCGTTCAGAATTGTTTTTCGTATACAATGATACTTGTCATTGCATTTAAATTTAACCTACCCTAGCCCGAGGTCCACCCCACCCCCTAATGTACAGCAGAGCGATACTCACTTACCCGCTTTTTTATTTTTATGTTTAATTTTTTTTTTTAGAAAGTGATCTCATACCAGGTTTGGCGACATTTTTCGCTTGTTTGGTTTTACCTCTAGAAATAGGAGTTTTAATAGGTATTGGGTTGAATTTGGTTTCGATTTTATATCACGCAGCAAGACCAAAACTGTTGATTGAAGTGCATAAAGTATGCAAACGTAAAATTTAAATGCAGTTTAATAATTTGTCCTGAAAAAAAATCATGATTACAGACACGGGATGGCATAAACTATTTGATGGTCACACCAGACAGATGTTTGGTTTTCCCGTCGGTCGATTACGTGAGAAATTTGGTGATGAAACAGAGTTTGAAACGAGAACTTCCCGTTGTCATCGACTGTTCACACATATATGGTGCGGACTTTACCGCAGCAAAGGTTCGACAGATATTTACGTCATTAATAAAATATATATAAATAGATACCGGGTATTGATTTTTGTACATTTCATTCAAGGTTATCGAGATGTTAACACAAGACTTCTCAAAAAGAGGTCAAGCTCTGTTTTTCTATAATTTAAAACCTAGCGTGGTAGCTGTATTCGAAGGAGTCCAACCTAAAGGATTCATAACGTATTATCATAGACATGATTTAGATCAGTTGTTCCAAAAATGGAAGTCAGTATTCATACCGAATAGTTGTGTTGAAATACCTTTAATATAAATAAAAACTATTATTTTTTAGACAACAGCGTCAACAAATCGAACATGCGCCGGCAGAATAATATTCAGAGTTCAAAATCAGCAAAGCGCATATTATTTCTGTTAAACAATAATTAAATTTAAAAATTGATGAAGATCTTATGAATTATATTTATAATTTTAATATTTGTTCACGATTATATATATTTACTCATGATTTAATTCCATTGACAACATTGGTATATTTATGTGTACCTATTTATACTAATTTATCATTCTGTAGTGAATTTTAATATTTTATTTGTATCTTGTATGATTTGTTTGATTTATTTTTACTAGAAAATATAAATCATTATTTTTAAGCAGACGACATACCTATGCATTTTTAATATTTTGAAACTAGATAATAAGATTTACAACGCTATGGATTTTATTTATTTATATTAAAATTATTACACTAGAAATCAGTTGCAATTTTATACTTAATTTAGTGTTAATTTATTTTAATAATGTAATTAGAAAAATATTTATAATTTAAGAAAAAAAAATCATAATATTATAATACACACAAAGAGAGCAAGAGAGAGAGAGAGCTTTAGTCATTTTGATTTTTAACAAACTTGTTATTAAATAATATTTTTTTAGAATGTGTGTGTAAGTGTAACATATATAAAATAGAAATATTATGTGTATTTTGTATTGCAACATCGCAACGTCAAATAGTGTATTGACATAGTATCTATTAAGCAATGTGCTTTTATAAATTACAATATTATGCTCTTAATAGTATTGTAAAACTCAATAAATCATTGATATTATAATTAGTTATTGATTAAATTATTTACTTTTCATCAAATAATTGGTTATTAGTGTTATTACATTATTTTGTGTTTGTTTTATTTTGTTATGAATACAAATTTTAACAAATGTCTTTAATATCTTAAAATTGGTTAGAACTGAAAACTAATAATGATATATCTATGTTATCTATGCATATAGGTATTATTGTTGTTTTTAGAACCATACATGATACATGTATGTATTTATATGTACCACCTGTTTTATTTCCAAAACTCATAACTATAAGTAGGTATTAAAATATTATATATTTAATGTAAATTTGGCAATGACATAGAAATTAATTATATTTTATAATTAGCTGAATTGCCCATCGTTGCCGGGTATTAAAAATATAAAATATGACCTTCCGCTATTATATTTATAGATTATCAATTTTATCTTTCAGATAACTCAGAATTACTATCCGCATGCTGAAGATAATAATTATTATATTATATAGTGGATGTAACCCAATATAATTCTATAATATTTGTGCTTAACCACGCACGGACTAATGTAGGTAATTCAAACTTATAACTTGTTTTTTCTATTACAAACAATCGACTGAAATTATTAAATTATTTAAGAAATTCAGCATAACTTAACATAGTATGTCAGTATACTTAAAGTATAATACTGTAATGGTAATAGCCAATAGGTACATAATATAGGTGAACTTAAGTATTTGTATACGAGATCAACTCTTGAATGTGTCATTACTAACAGATTTTAAAAATCCAACTAAAAAATAATGTTTTCTACTAAGAAAACCCTTTTTAATCTATTTAGGGACTGAATAATGGAAAATTAGATACTTAGAAAATAGATATTTTATTATTTGTATTACTGATGTAAAATGTAAATAATTGTACTTCAATATTATGTGTGCTGTTTCAAAAAAATTCGACCAAAAAATATCTTTTTCAATTTTTACTCTTTTTAACCCCCTTAAGGGTTGAATTTCACAAAACCCGTTCGCAGAAGACATCTTCTACTTATATACTATTTACCTATTAAATTTAAGCTTCACTGGTCGAGTAGTTTTCGATATATCGTGTACAAATTGAAAATACCCAATTTTTTTTTATACCTACTTATAGATAGATAACAACTAAATATCAATAATTGAATAATACAATAAATACAATATTTTAAGAAATAATAATTGTACTAATCTACCGTAATACTTAACGTAAAATTAATTACTTTAATAATGTATTATTATAAATATTTAACATTTGATATTTGTACGACTATCATTACATATTAGGACTGTTGTAAAATGTACAACACGCGACTTCAAACTTTCATTCCCTATTTCAACCTTTTCAACCCTTTTATCGCATCAAGAGGTAGAATATTAAGTTCTTCTCGCGTTTCCAAGTTCTAATTTTTTTCTGTACCAAATTTAATTAAAATGGGTTCAGCGGTTTAAGCGTGAAAGCATAACATACAGACAGAGTTTACTTTCGCATTTATAATACCTATTAAGGGATAGGGATATAGGGATTAATATTAATATTATATATAATGAAATAAAGATGTATGCAGGATTATATATTTTTCGACATAGTATGATAAATTGCGTAAGCCGATAATAATAAAAATTTAAGTATCCATTGACACTGGCATGCAAAATAAAGAAATTATGGAACTAGGTATATTATAATATTTAAAAATAAAATATTGCCTAACACCTACTCAATAATTTTATGTTTAATGTGTTTTAAATGGATTAATGAAATTGCTTTGGCTTATTTTTCATTAATATAGTATACTATAACATAACTCATATGTGTTTTTCAAGTGTCAATTAAACAAGAAAATAAATGAAATATGTACTGTAATTTTAAATTTGGCTTTATACAAACTAAATATGTATATATTGTATATATATGTACATTGTACATATATTATATATTATTCCCGTCAATAAAATGCATAATTTTTACGTAATAGTGTAAGGAACCTATAAAAGGTTATTAGTATAATCTTATAATTATATCGTATAATATGCTATAAGATGTCATTGCTCAAAACAAAAACTTATACCTGCCAGACCTGCCTTGAAATTATTATTTATTCGAAAAGTATAAAAGATGGAGAATGTAACGTGTAAATATTATTATAAAAATAAATTTAAAAAAAACTATGTTTTGTGCTTTCTATACTATTTATAGGTATGTGTTATACATTTTAAATTAATTTTTGTAATACAATTTTTTTATTTTGTTACCAACAAAAATTTTTACAGCGGTGAATAGGGTTTTAAAATTTCATGAAATTTATTTTCTTGAAATATTTCATTGCAATGAAAAATAAAATATAAATTATTATATCTTAAAGTTTATAATCACGTCAACTTGCAAGTGAAAATTTTCAAAAGTTGGTTTATTGTGTGAAACAAAGAAAATATGTATAATAAATAATGATAATATTAACCAATAAGGACCCAATTAATAATACAAGTGATAAATATAAAAAATGTATAGCGCATATTTTTGCATATTTACTATCAATATTTTCTGTATATAATTAATATATTATTTCTAATCAACTATAACCGAATACATTTAAAAAAAGAAAAAATATTTTTCAATATTTCAATTGAAACATTTCAAGTGAAGTGAATAAGTAATAACTATATGACTAATTTTCTGTTTAAGGACTCCATTTAATAGCACCTTTGTGCACTACAGTTTGAATTTGTGTGTAGTAAAATTTAAAATATAATAATTAATATTCGTACCACAGGTAAATTTGTAATTTACCATTTGAACTTAAATAGTACATTTGGATGACAACACATCACATGTGGAATGAGAATTAGGTATTGTGCGCATCATGATCAATAAATAATAATAATATCATAAACATTTTTATGATCGCCTTCGTGCGTTGTCATTTTATCCGTTGCTTACAATAGCATTGACGAATAGTATAAACGTATTTAAATATACAGGATGAATCACCAAACACGACCATCCTAACTTCATTATATAATAATACATTTTTTTAAATTCTAATTTTCGAAATATTTGAAATTTACTTTAAGATCACATTTTCGAATTATTATGATTTTTTGTATTAGTTAATATTTTGTGACATAACAAACTTCTATTTTTCAAATGAGAACCCTTCTTTTTTAGTGTAAATTATTTGATGGATCTATTTTTTGAACATTTCGTTTTGTGTCTACTTTTAATTCAAAATGTTAACGAATAGTTTCTCAGTTATTACTAATGATAATAATTCTTAAAAATGGTTTTTACAAAAATATAAAATTAATATTATGTTGACTACTTAAGTCTATCGCTTATTAGTATGCTTGGACTATTTTTACAAATTATATAAATGTTGATAGATTAATATTAATCACTAACATTTTTAAATGATCATAAATAATTTATAATAGAAAAGAAGAGTTCTTATTTGAAAGCAGAAATTTGTATATCCACAGGATACTTCTTTAAAACTGCATAAGAATTTTAAAATACAGTATTTAAACTTATTTAAAAATTTCGAAAATTAGATTTTGAATAATTGCATTTGAAGTAGTAAAGGGGAGCGAGAATGCTCCTTAGTGATTCGCTCTGTATATACATTGTACTTATGTTAATCACATCAAACTAATTCGTCAGAATTGATACCACTTGTGTTTTACTCGATCTCGGTGTAATATAAACGATGATGATAACGATTTGACAACCATTCTCATTGGACATATCTAAAATATACGAATTGCCGTCGAACCACTTTATAATGATACATAATAGAAGCAGTATACCTAGTGTTACTTTACTATTCAAACGTCATAAGTCATAATTTAGTATTTATATTCTGTTATTTATTTATTGTTATTACCTCGCTATATCGCGTACCGATGTTACACGCGTGAACGATGTAGTTTTTCGTCCGCAACAAACTCGACACCTTTGGCGCGCACTATTTTACTACTTATAAATAGGAAAATAAACGTCAAAGATCTAAATAAACATGCCCCCCAGTCCTCGTAGTTCGCAGAACAATCCGCTGCCGGATATTACGGAGAATTCAGCGGACATATTGGTCTACGACCGTGAGATATTAAATATTGGAAGTTCTGACTTCATCCGTAAGTATATACATGTGACAGCCTATAGAATAACGCCATAGTCAGACCACCGTTATAATACGAATAGAGTCAAGTATTATAATATTTTACATAATTCGTGAATAATGTCCTTCGTGCTTTCTACTACTGTAAAATAGGCTTTTCATTTTCTTAGGTAGTTGTTACACCATAAGCGTTGTGACGGGTCTAGTCGATTCCACGGCTCGACCCACTGTGCCCACCAATACACAATTTTTTTTTGTGACTATTATAGTGTTATCTAAATTGTTGTTGATGAAAGAAAACAATTTGACGCCTATAACAATATTAAATAATAATAATATACTACCTACCTATACGTATTGTATTGTAAAAATCATAAATATATATATATATAGTTGAATAGTTGATATATTATTATATTTTATTCTTTCGACGATTTTAACTCTGTTGAAAGACAAATCGCACATGTGTTTTGCGTTTGGTTTTGGTCGTTTATTAATGTATGAGTATTTGTGGTTATTATAGGTATATTATAGGCATAATAATAATAAAAATGTATGATGCCTATATAAATATTATTGTAATCCATGACACGTCGTATATAATTTATTATAGTGATAGACGAAGTGAGCGATAACGAGGAAAAAAATTTAAAGACTTATTGCACACAAATAACGGACAAGACTAAATCGGCATTCCAGCGCAAAAACATACCTAAACGGTTACCATTTCTGCAATGGTTGCCGATTTACACGAAGGAAGACTGTATTGGAGACATTCTAGCTGGCATCACAGTTGGTCTAACACTCATACCACAATCCATGTCATTCGCGGCTCTTGCTGGTCTACCACCTCAAGTAAGTAAATATCCAAAAGAATGGCTTGTAAAAGTTCGATAATTTTTGTATGCGTGTTCGTCAGTTATGCCTTAAAAATATAATATAATAATTAATAATTAATAAATAAATAATTTGTCAAATTTATATTTTATGCAATGTAAAAACGTATATAAATACTTAAGTTTAAACGAAAAATTAAATATATTATATTACGAAAAAAATGTCGTTATTAAATTAAATAATATAAAAAGAACCAATTTAAACTCATATAAATTCAAACACTAAATCAATATTCGAAGAACAGTATGAACATATTATTTTATACACAAATGTTTTAAAAATGTTTGTACAAACCTTCGTTTTATCCCCAAATAATCTATTTATAAATGTTTCGCTAACGTAACAAGGTCGTGAAGGTCGTAAACAAATAGTAAGAATTCTTATTAATCAATTCTTATTTTCTTAATGTTGTATGAATCGTAAATAAATCGTAATAAATGATCATAACTCTTATTAGTCATATTAATATGATTTATAAACAATAAGCAATTAAAGAAATTGAGTCAAAACATATATTAAGCCTATCCCAAAAGCATTAAGCATATTAATATTTATTTTACTTATTTATCAATAGAAAATATGCACAAAATACAATAACAAACTATATAATTTGAAATAAAAAAGTGCAAAATTCCAATAGCCATATGGATGTTTAACAATTTGACATATTATTTGACTACAGTTTTGAGAAGTTTTATACAAAGAAATCAATTTTCCCACGACATATAAAAATCCAAAAATTTGTTTTGAGTTAATTTAAATTCACAGGTCTGGTGCATTGCCAGAGTGGCTAGACTTACACATGTCTGCGCCAGTGACGATAGTACTGACAGATGACAGTATGTAGTATCTTAAAATTATTTTAAAAATAGAAGATTGTATGAACATTGTATCAAAATTGCATGCCAGAATTAAAATAATAAAGTTGCATACAATCTATCGTTTTGAAAAACAGTAAACATTTAAATTAACCACTCAACATTTTGAATTATGGTTTGTTTTTCGAACTTAAAGTTTAAACACACTAAATAAATACAATTATACTAAGTAAAAAAGTAAAAATTACATAATATTATACAATATACATAACACATACTATTATAAATAATATATAGGCTATAGCCTATATAACCGATTATGGTATGCAACTTTCAACTATGAAACAACATTTTAACTTTTAAGAGATGGCATGTAATTCGGATGCGATGACAGCATCGTTTATCGACGGAGGTACTATCCACTTCATATTATGTATATACTTAATTACCAAAGCTCATACCTTATATTATCTACTTGTTTTCAGTACGGTCTATACAGTTCGTTCGTCGGAAGTTTGATGTACGTCTTTATAGGGACTTGCAAAGAAGTTCCTATGGGTCCGACAGCCATCGTGTCGCTAATGACTTATAATACGCTCAACGGAAGAGGGCCAGTGTATGGCACGCTGCTGTGCTTTTTGACGGGAGTCATTCAACTGATCATGGGAATAGTGGGATTAGGTATGTCTGTACACATCGTATAGATTTGAAGACAATCATAATAGTAATGTTTTTCATCGAATAATTCCCAATATCTCGTACACAGGGTTCTTGATCGATTTCATTTCCGGGCCGGTAAACGCGGGATTCACGTCAGCCGTCGCCATACTCATCGTCGTGTCCCAAGTCAAAGACATAATCGGCATACGCGCTGTGGGTTCGACTCTGCTCGACATAGTTATATCTCTGTCTAAAGACATAGGTAACTTTCGAATTGGAGACATAGTACTTGGATCGGTGTGTATCGTTGTGATTTTGTTGTTAAGAGTAAGTGAAAAAAATCTAAATTTAATATATTCTATGTTCAAATTTATCTATACTAAGTGATTTACCAAGCATATTTATTTTACCCCCCATATTCTTTTTAAAAATACATTTATTCAAATTTATATTCTCGACATTTTTAAACATACACTTTATTCGAAAAATAAAAGTTTCTATAACCACAAAACAAATCTTAAGTGATGTGTACAAAAAAATTTTTAAATATTTTAAAATGTGATCTTTAAGTGTATTTAAAAGCTCCAAAATATCAGATTTTTAAGAACTACATTACTAAAGAAAAAAGAGTGGCGAGCATACTTGGTGAATCACTTAGAAAAATTGTACTTTAAAGTACCGATTGTAAGTAGGTATTTCAAATTTACAAATAGATAAAAATAACAACAAATTTCAAATTCAATAAAATAAATACTAACTATTCACTATCGTTATCTCGTTATTATAATTACGAACTATAATTCAATTTATGTTTATTAATTATTACGATATTGATTGATCTATATTCACTATTTTTGAGATGTTAGCTCTGATTCACGTGGGCCCTAAAGAAGACAGCGAAAGGACAAAAGTTCAGCGATTTATCAACCGAAGCATGTGGTTGATTGGCACTTTTAGGAATTCAATCGTTATCATCGTGACCACGTTAATTGGATTTATTTACGTGAATTCGTCGGGCCACGATGTGACATCTAATGAATTTCCACCTATACCGTTTAAAGTGATCGGTAAATATGACATATAACATTGGAACCGCGATTGTTAATTTATACTGATACTGTAAACAGGTCAATTTATATAATATAATATTACAGGAAAAATTCCACCGGGTTTGCCGAATTTCGATTTCCCAAAGTTTAGCATTACGAGAGACAACGGAACCACGGCCGGATTCTTTGAGATGGTTTCAGACATGGGTTCTGGAGTTATTGTCTTATCAATAATAGCATTAATTGAAAACTTATCCATATGCAAGACATTTTGTCAGTATAACTGAAACAAAAAATTAAATATTTGCTTACTGTGAATCTATGAATTATTTATTTATTTATTTATTTATTTTTGTAGCTTTGGGAAAACCTATTGATGCTACACAAGAGTTGGTGGCAATTGGTTTGTGTAATATTGGTAATTCGTTTTTTCATGCATTACCAGGTTCGGGTTCTTTCTCTAGAAGTGCTGTGAATGCCGCCAGTGGTGTACGAACACCAATGGGAGGTTTATATTCTGGTGAGAAATTTTTTTTCAAATCAATCGAATATTACCAATATCTTGTGTTTTATGGGTGTTGTCTAATTTTTAAAAATCATCATTTTTATTTTCAGGAATTTTGGTTATTGTAGCTTTATTATTCTGTACACCTTATTTTTACTATATACCGAAATCGGCTCTTGCGGCGATTATTATTGCTGCGGTCATATTCATGGTGGAAATTCGTGTTGTTAAACCAATTTATCGATCAAAAAGTAATGTTATTTATTTGTTTATTTTATATTTATATGATTGTCACAAGACAATATTCATGAAAATCTAACATAATTCAATTATTTACCTAATATCACATTCAAAAACACTTGTAACTAAATTATTTCAAATATGTTCTGTAATAATTGTTAAGTGTAATAATTGTTTTAGTACCTAATTATTTAACCTGGTGGATTATGGAGTAGGTAGTAAAATTTAATTACATGCTGTTTTTATAGGATCTTTAGTTAACTAAAATACATAAGTACATGTTATTGTGTTGACTATTATATTTGTATTTAATAAATGTAACTACTTTCAGAAACGATATGTTAATGTTTCATAAATATCCATTTAACTCTACGGAACATTATTAAGCTTTTGAGTATACATTATTTTTAAATTTACCTTTAAAATTGTATGCATATATCCATTGTATTTTTATATTGTTTTAAAAATATAAACAATGAACATTTTCTTTTTAGAATTTTCCGAGGTTCGAAAGTTTTGAAGATTAAAACAGATTTTACTTTATACAAAATATGATTTAATATATAAACGTTTAACATTTTATTGTATTTTCTTTGAATATTTTATACTGAATACCATTTTCTAGAATTTATAAATTATAGCTACAAATCAAATCGTTTTTAGAATGAATATCAATAATGTTATTGAATCACATATTATGTGTATTGTTAATTTTCAATTTGGAGCGGAAAATGAATGTATTGATTTTATAACGATTTGGTTTTTTATCTGTCATTAATTTTTGTCTTTTGACACGATAAAAATGCTTTAATTTTTAATTGAAAATATAAATTACTTATAAGAGTGAAAATTACAAATTTTTAATAAAATATTCTTAGAAAAACAAGCTAATCAACTGTGCGTTTCTACTTGTAATAGATTTTTTTTTTTTTTACAGCGTCGACTTCGTAGTACTTAGTTTATTATTGTTTTATGAGTATTTTGGAAAATTTCAATTTTTTTACTTGTTAATAAATGTTTTTTTATTTATTTTTAGAAAGCGATCTCATACCCGGTCTAGGAACGTTTTTCGCCTGCTTGTTATTGCACATGGAAATAGGGATTTTAATCGGCGTTGGCTTAAATTTGATATCGATTCTTTACCACGCGGCAAGACCTAAACTTTCAATTAGAGTAAACACGGTAAGGAAGTTGGCTAAATTTATTCTTTGGTACAACTGCAAACAATAAAATAGAGTATATGTCATAAGCAAATAGTCAAAGACATTTTAATCAAATGCCTATTTCAAATCAAATTATAAAAATGAAACATTTTGTATTATTTTAAAAATTTAACTATATTTCCTTATTAATTATTTACCTATTGCTATTCTATATGAAAAAATCTATGTATTATTTAAATACATAAATAAATAAAGGTAATATGTGTAAATGTTCCATCAAATGTCCCCAAATCATAACGTGTAACAATAAATAATAACTAGAATTTAACAAAAATGACAAATGTGTAACTATAACATAATCTTTTTATTCGTTTTTTATATTCGTACTATCACATGCAATAAGTAGTTATCTATACTTATTTATAATTTAAGTCCTAACCGAAGGACAGGAAATTAAAAATATTTCATATACTTATGTATTTTACATTTTAATAAACAATACATAGTTTTTTTTTTTTTAATAACATTTTTACAAAATATACTTAAATTTTTAAAACAATACAAAATGTTTCATTTTTATAAATTGCCTGACTTCAAATAGACTAAATTTAACTTTATGTCTTGGTGGATAGTAAAATTGCATAAAAATTAAATTCTTTAGCTATTTGCATAGGAAATCTAAAATATTTTTGTATCATTTTATTACAGACTAGGAGCGGAATTAATTATCTAATGATGACTCCAGACAGATGCTTGATATTTCCATCAGTCGATTATGTGAGAAACATTATCATTAAGCACAGCTTGAAACAAAATTTACCAGTAGTCATTGATTGTTCACATATATACGGAGCAGATTTTACTGCTGCCAAGGTTTTTATCAGTTACCTTCCATTCTCCCCCTTATTTACAATAATAATAATTAATATTATTTATACGTTTCGTTTTCAGGTCATAGAATTGTTAACTATAGATTTTTCACGGAGAGGTCAGTTGTTATTTTTTTATAACCTGAAACCAAGCTTAGTCAATGTTTTTGAGGGAGTTCGTCCAAAAGACTTCAACATTCGATTATTCTACGAGAGTCGAGAAATCGATCAACTGTTACACAAACATATGACAGTAAACAGCAATTCGGAGGATTGAGAATTATTTAAATAACTTCAATACAAGATAATTGTGTATGTTACATGTACAGAATTAATTATTATAAAGATAAAATAAAAGTATTTGCTAAGTATTAAATATAATATATTAATATATATTGTAGTGAAAAAAATAACTCAGGACAGTAATTGTCACCTACTCTTAAGGAATCTTCCGCTCTCCTTAGCTTGTAGAGTAAAATCACTAAAAATCAATTATTTTCAATTTTTAATTCGAACAGTTTCAAAATTTTTAAGATAAATTTATTTTTTATTACAACACTAAATAATTAAAACTGATTGAGGAAAAATAATTTTAACTTTAATTTCATATAAAATAATATGTTTATGTATTTTTAACATTTTAAGACATTTTTTAATTACTATAAGAAAAACGTATGAGGGTGTTTGTATTAAGCTTACAAATTTTTTGACTGAAAAATAAAAATGTAATCAATATAAATCGAAAAAAGTAAAAATGCCAAATATGTAAATGTTTAAAATAATTTTCTTAAAAATAGCTAAAATATTTTTAAAACTATATAATTTACAGACTATAATTTACTTCTTTAAAAAATTGCTGAAATTAAGGCTATACGGTTGCTCCTTTTTTAATTACAACTAAAATCACGATTAGGTAACAAAAATATATAAAAACACTCACATTATTGAAAAATCAATTCATTTCTCTCTTCGATCAAAATTGCAAATATAATTATTTATTTTTTTAGCCTACAATTCGTTGACATAGTTGTCATTATAATATTTTGTATTGATTATACAGAGACTACATAAAAATTATTAAATAATTGGCGTACACAGTATATATATATAAATGTATACACGCAATGTAAATAAATAATTTTCTTATATTTAAATTTTTAGTATCTTTAACTTACTTTATCTTTAAACTTATTAGTTTTTTATAGTAGCTATGTTATTTTTTTTTAACAATAGTGATTTTTATTAATAATATTTTAACTTAATCCCCTATCCTCTATTTCAGGCATTTTAAAATCATGTAATAATAGCAAATTAAAATCTAAAAAAACGCTTTTCATTTCATTATTAATTTATTGAGTACGTTAAATCAATTAGGACTAAAATTCCTAAGCTCAAATATTGATCGATTTATTATGACTGCATGAAAAATGATATCATTATTCATTGGTATTCATGAATAATTGACGATAATCATTTAATGGATGTTTCGAAATGAAAATATATTACACAACTTGCAACTACGATTTCACCATACCGTCCTACGGTAAGTGAGTACATCGTTGATAGAATGTGTCGATTTCATTTGAAAAATTGTATTCAGTCAGGTTTGCATCCTGACCTGTTTTTTAAATCCATATTTTCATGTAACAATGTGTAAATGACGTGCACAAACGTTTTTACGCTTGTCCTTTGTATAATAACATTAATAACACATTTAAAAATACGGAGAAACTGAACAGTTTCCCTGTATAGTTCATACATCGTATTATTACGACAAAAATGTAAGAAATATTTAGTAAGAATTCAGCTGTAGAATTGAGTATTTAAAATCATATAATAAAATTAGTTCTTTTTGTACTCTATTTTTAATTTTTTTTTTTTTTTATCAATAAGGAAACTACAGGCTACAGCTGCAAATTAGGGATGACAGGTTTAGATCAATTTTGAAACCAATGAACTTTCTATAGGTTGCGTCTAAGTCCTATATTATTATTATTATTATTATATCGACAAGCGTAACAATGATTGGGATAAGAATAATAGACGGTTATTAAATAAAAACGGTACAACGCGAAAATCGCTTTTTCGCCGCAGAATATAGTGTAATTGTGTGTAATGATGTACGCCGGATATCCAACTGACATCTGGCGTTAGGATATTCGGTGCAATCTGCATCTATTCCATTTGATGGTTCCCAAGCGCCGAGTTGTCTAAATGTCTTAGAACACACTGATCATGCAGTCTAAGTGGCGTTTATTCGCCGATATCTCTTTTACACTATACGTTTTTCTTAAGTCATAACCAGTCGAATTGGTCACTTAGGTGGTTGTTTTTGGAATTTTCTAGTACTGTAAAAATGATAAAAAAGAACGAAAACCGATAAACACGGCTTCACTCGGGATTCTTTTTGAACTGAATAATTAAAGTTATCATGTCACGCTTTTAACTGACATAATATTTACACTGTTTTTGTATTAAATTCTGGATTATATAAATTCGAACCATTCATATAAATAATATGATTACATATAGCTTCAGCGGTCTCAGCTAGACGGTTTTTGCTATTTTTAAACTTTTCAACCCTTTTAACCATCTTTAGAGGTTGTTTAATTTCACAAAATAAAGTTTATTGACAATGTTTATTTGTGTTATAGAAATATAGAGTATGTATACTTAATTTCAAAAAAATCGGAACAAAAAAAAAAACATTTTTAATTTTTATCCCCTTTACTCCTTTTTAATCTCTTTAAGAGTTAATTTTTCAAAAATTCTTTCTTGTAGATGTCCACGTCATAATAGTTATTTGTTTGCCAAATTTTAGCCTGATCTGTCTAATAGTTTGAGCTGTGCGTTGATAGATCGGTCACTCAGCTTACTGTTTTATATATTATATATTATATATAGAATACAGAATACTACAGATACAGATTATGATTTATGTCTACATACCTACAGTTTCGATAATCTTTATTAATATTTAATATTCGTTCAAAAGACTTCAATAACACACGCGTATTTAACAACGCTCGATGTATTGATACATGATAGGTACGATGATTGTAAACAGTAATAAATTACTAAATTAGGATCTGGGTGATCTGACTGAGGGTTAGATAACTTCAATTTAAGATTAATTCGTATGTTTTCAACCTATACTCAATAATCTTGAATATAAATGACGACTGATAATCATTTAAAACAAATTAAAAAATTGTTTTTAAGTTAAATATAATCTGTATGTTATATACAAAATGAAAAATTCCTGACTAACTAATTTATAATTATTTTACCTATGGCTAAAACAAATATTACTATAGAGACTTTAAATGTTCACGGGTACTTTCGTAGTTTCATACCATTTACTAAAAAAGGGTGCATTAAGAAAGTGTTCTTTAAAATTCGAATTTTAAAAAGAGGCTCGCCACTGGGATTTATTGGATAATGAGAAACGAATATTTTTTTGTTTATATAGAGACGTACAGTCGCGTAATATTTATAGTTGAAGAAAACAAAATAGTTTTTATTAGAACTCGATTATAAAAAGCCTAAAAATACAAAAAAAAAATGCCTCCTCCCAAAAAAATAATAAACCTATATTAAATAATTTTTCTTTTTTCAAAGAACAAAAATTGTTACTATTTACTATGTTTATATTTCAATAAAGTTAATTTTTTTAGTCATAATACAAGAAGTAGATCAAACATTTCTTATAAATTAAAAAAATGCATTGAAATCTGAGCTCTAAATATTATAATTGGCTATAATTTTAAACTTGAAATTTATATTTGGTTGAAAATTGTAACCACCCAAATTACTCTAGGTAAAATCTGTGTGGTAATTTAATAGAGTTTAAAACGGGGCAAATTCATGGGTGTTGATTAACTTGTTAAGGGAAATGACATGCAGTTGTATATTTTAATAAAGTAAGTTAAACTGACTGTTAATAACCTCTTATGAGATCTATCCTTCTCCAAAACTGTTAAAGAAAAATCTTAAGGAAATAGATAATCTATTCTCACTGTTTCTGAATATACTTATGTCTACATACAGTTTCGAATTTGGATTATCTTAATTGATATTTAATACGTAAAATTTCAGAGTTTAGACTCTCAGTTGATGTTTCTCGTAGGTAATTATTATTATCCGTAATTAATACGAGTTTAATATATTTTTGTTTTTGTTTATTATATTATACACTTGTTGGATAAACGCGGATTCAATAATAAAAATATTTCGCAAATACGTCATTCATTTTTTATAGCTCCAATTATTAATTTATTCATTGATAAAAAAACTGCAGTTAAGTTCTTAATAACCCATCAAACGAAAATTTGAATAGGGATTTCGCCTTGTAATCTGTATTATACATTTTATGGTGCTATATAAAACGATGAGACGTTTATTACATTCAGCGTCGAACGTCAAGGTATTAATCATTATTAAATGTCATGCATCAATATGTTAACGAATTCAGAGTTCAAAGTACATATAAATAACACGACTAGTTTCCTTATTGACAATAATATGTACTTATATTGTTATGTAATATATTTATAATTATTACTAAATGTTACAAGAAAATTAGAAACACACACACACACATATATATCGAATAATAGTATATATATAATATAGAAAAATGAATAAGTGGTAATCGACACAAATTACTAATTAGTAAATGTTCTAAATGTTCTATACATTTTCATACCGTCTAAACATCTGATAACACAGTCGTCAGTGTTTATTTGAAAGTGACTGTTGGTGCTTCGAAAAACAACAATATCAAATCGCTGCCGTGCTAGACATATAATATTATAATAATATACTAATCAATTTAACCGTCTAGTCGCTAAACGCACGCTGCGTGCCTGCGTGTACTCATAAGTGAGAGTCGTCGATATCGACAAATTAAATGTATCGTATTTTTACTCTTATTTGTGTAATTAAAACTACACACACACACACACATACACAGATATGATGATCATCGAGATCGCAGATTTGACTGTAAAACCCGGCATTATATAGCGATAATATTAATATATTATAATGAGCGGGACGTAAAATCAATGTCCCAAATATTATTTTAATCAAACTAATTAAAAATCTGTACGTTAACCACATCGTTTATTCGAATGGCCTATATTAATAAATAAGCCCTGTTTTGACTTATTGATCTTTATTTTTATTAATTTATCAAGACCAAGAATTCGCTTCGTGGTGCCAATTGATTACTGCATTGTGTAATTATTTTGTTTTCTAATAATGACGGGTAAATTGAAACAGTTAGTTCACGCTATTGTAGTACGTACTTATAGTTAGAAGTGGCATTCATTATCAATGGTTGATGTTTAAAAATTTGGATATTCAACAGGTCTACACGTTAAAAAATATACAGAAAATTAATATACATTATAATAATTATACACCGATAGTTATATATGTGAGTACTATTTGTTCTTTTGTTATATAAAAACACACTTATCAATTTATCATGGTAGTAATTATGTGATTCTATCAAACAGTTATACAGGGTGTCCCGCCAGGATTTACCCATTGCGATATCTCCTAAAATAATGCAGATATCATAATTCTGGTTTTTTAATAAGATTCATAGGAACAAGAACTACAAAAATTTCATGTTTTAATTTATTTTTATGTTTTTGTAAGAAAGTTAAAAAATGTATTTTTTTATTTAATTATTAAAAAAAAATTGAAGATTTTTTTGAGTTTTTTTTCTGAAAATATTGATGTTAATTGATGAAAACCCACCGTTTTAACATTTTAATTTCATCATTTTCTTGATTTTTAATATTTTTTCTAGTATCGAAAAAAACTGTGAATTATTTAATACGATAGTGGTATCACTGTATCAAACATGTAGCCCGCGTGCTCGTGCGGCTGGTGAACGGGTTTTTTCGAAACTAAAAAAAATATTAAAAATCAGGAAATTGATGAAATTAAAATGTTAAAACGTCAATATTTTCAGAAAAAAAAATTACAATATGGCTATCATCAATTTTTTTTTAAATAATCAAATAAAAAAATACATTTTTTAACTTTTTTACCAAAACATAAAAATAAATTAAAACATGAAATATTTGTAGTTCTTGTTCCTGTGAATCTTATTAAAAAACCAGAATTATGATATTTTCATTATTTCAGGAGATATTGCTATGGGTAAATCCTCGCAGGACACCCTGTATAGGTATTTTATATTTATATTAAATACCGGATGATCCATACAATGTAAAACATTTATTATTTAAAAAATACAAATGTTTTTGAAATAATTTTTTTCCCATACCTAATTTTAAGTCTTCAAAAACATAATTTTTCTAAAAAAAAAATAATATTATTACCATTTTTTCTCATCATAATTGTATTATGACAACTAGAGTACTTCGATACACAAACATTTTGAACGGATAATCTATGAGTTATAAATACTTAAAGTTTAGATTAGTGGAGTAGAGTGATCACTCTGCAACATACGCACTGACTAAACTTAAAAATTAAAATACTTATATAAACTATACTTATATAATAAACTACAAATACAACATTTTATTTTTACAGATTGTTTAAATTAAAATACTCCGAATAATATTTTATTACAAAATAGTGGCGTAGCCAGGATTTTTTTTTGGGGGGGGGGGGTTTTTTTTTTAGTAATAAAATAAAATAAATTTACAATTGTATTGAAATAATAAAATAATTGAATGATAATGATTATTATCACCAGTGCAGTCGATAACGTGAATACAGCATAACAGAATACATTTCACCACGAATAAATGATTGTATTTCTATATTATAAAATTTATATTTTTGATAAAAATACGGCCTAAGGGGGGGTTTCAATCCCCAAAATCCTCCCCTGGCTACGCCACTGTTACAAAATATGAAATTAAAAATGTATATCGTCATACAAAAGGGTGAATAATAACAATACAAATTGTAAAAAAATATTGTTTTGTAATGATTTAAATTTTAAAATGATGTAAGAGAAATATTTTCAAACGTCTTCTGAAATAATGAGTGACTAACGTCAAATGGATCACTCCGTAGAGTTTCTCGGAAATAGACTAAATATTTCGTTAAGTATACCCACGTTGCGGACTGTAAATACTTATACATAGATAGATATAGTTACAACAATATAGAAATTAATATACACAATGTTAAAAACGTTCGAGTTTTAAAATTCATATTAGGATACCTGTTCAATATGTACGGTTCAAATTTTCTAGTTATTTTATTACGTCATATAAATTTTATGTACGGCATATCATAATTATTTTTATTATTATTAATATTTTTCAACAATAATCATCAATATTATTGGTGGCTTATTTTGTCATCCAAAAAAATCGAGTTATGATTAATGCAATAATAGTTCTTGATTATGCACAGTAGAAATATTAACACACAAAGTTATTAAATACATATTAGTGGTTAATATCATGTATATATATATATATATATATATATATTATATTTATATGCACTTTTACTATATATCTTTACCTAATTCGATTTGTTTCGTAATAAAATCAACATTTTAGAAAATATACGCATACAATGTCGGAATTATGATATGTTACATGGATCACGTTTTATCGCAATATAAAATATACTATTATCACGGATAATGACTAATGAGTTATCACTTTATCAGTCATATTAAGTGTAAACGTATATGTATGTAATACTATTAACAATTTTAATACAAAGAAACACTGTTCTGTAGTTTTTTAAATCTTTTTTTTTTGTTTCGTCTAACATAATAATTTTAAATTGAAACGTAAGGTTACGTGACATACGACATATAAATTTAACTAATTTAATTATATTCTACAATACAAATAGATTACAATATAATTCAGGTGTATCTACCTGCGTAACTATATATATAATATTATACAATTTATCAATTGAGAAATATTTTAGTACCAACTACCAGTGTCATTACGATAACTCAAACGATGTAAGTAATTTTAAATCGAATAAATGACGATGATAAAAATTAAAACATCTTAACGTTTGGTAAACATTATAGTATTGTATGTGTGTATGTTATATTACTATACAGTTGTACACTCGTACACAGTAGATAGGTAGGTACGCTTCTAAACAAATCAAACATTTAACAGAAAAATAAACGACGCGATTATTTAGATAGTTTCGTTAACAAGACCCGTTGTGCCAAATAAGACATCTGCACGTCATATCGCTACGACTTGCGTTTCGAGCAAAATTGTCGATCGTCTTTCGAAATAAATCCTTGAAAGTTCGCTTCTTACACTACCTAATTTTCTCTACTTATATTGACACAGTTTTATTTCCGAAACGTTTACACTCGTATTTTTTGTTTTTATACTTAACGTTATAATTTTTATAGGTAACCTACTACCTCTTATAGTATAGGAGGTGTCCTATACCGTCGAATTCAAATTCAACAATCTCTTATAAACTAGTCACCAAACCGCTCGTCATAGTTTTACTATTCATTCATGATACATTAATACCTAATAAAAAGATTAAAATTTTTATTACGTTAAACCGTAATTATTTGTTCTTATTTAAATATTTGTGTCTACTCAACAATCTCTCGTGTATTTATATGATAGTCTCACATTCAAATGCTTTTATCACTGTTTTACAATAGTGTTGTAGCTATAATATATATAATATATGTTATTGGATATTATGTGCTTATAATTTGTAAGTAAATGGACAACCCAAAGTATCAACACGACAATGGCCAACAACAAAATTCAGCCGTTAACAATTGCAATATACAGTTAAATTATGATACAGCCACCAATAATGTTATCTGTAAGTATCGCATAAAATACTAAGCTACTTAAATCTGAAATTAACTGACATTTTCGAAAATTGATTACAACTATATAGTATTATAGTCACTTTAGATTAGTAGATTAAATTTGTTCTAATTAAATTATTAATACTTAATAATATCATTTAAAGTACTAAAATAGGTTGAGAGAAGTTAATTTGACTTCAATATTAGTAAACTGTTAGGTACACAAACTATTTTACCTAAAAAACGTAAAATGATATTTTATTTTTGAAAATATTACAAGTTTAAGATAGATGAAGTAGTATGAATAAAGCTATTATAGTATTTTATATATCACTGTTATTTGACAAGTGCAGTCACGTAGACAATAATTTCGGTGCATTTTTTAGTTCTCTCATAATTTTAGTCTTGGTAATTTATTTTATCCTTAGTCTTTAACCTACTGCTCTAGTAATAATATAGGTATATTACTATAATATGATAGAAACTTAGTTAATTGCTATATATTTTTGTTATGTACCAATAATTTGTAATAAGTTATAAAAAAATCATAATTTTCCAAAATACCAAGAATGTACGGTTTGAGTACATAGAATAGGATTCTAAATTTATTTAACTTTACATTTACGATTATAAATATTTATGGTATATTAAAATATGTGCTCAGTAATTATTTTATTGAAGTCTACTATTTTTATTGGATCAAAATGGTGTACAAAGTTTAAGAAAAAAATAAAATATTATAACAACTTATTTATAATATGAATACATTTTTATTTTTCTTAGTGGCGGTGGATGACGTAGAATCGTCAAAACTTGCTTCTAACCAGAAGAAGAAATTTACCCAACATACTAAAGACGTCTGTCTAAAAAATCTAACCAATTTTATCAAAAGAAAACTATTTATATTACAATGGATCCCCGTTTACTCGAGCGAAGATTTTCTTGGCGATCTCTTAGCCGGCATTACGATCGGTTTAACTGTAATACCTCAATCAATGGCATTGGCCAGTATAGTCGGAATACCAGCTCAGGTACATAAAAATTAGGTCCACTGCAATATCACGTTTTAGTATAATAATAATATAATAATTTGTAATTAATTCATCGTTGTACATAGATAACATAACTGTAATGATGTTTTAAATAAAACGAAATAAATATAAAATCTTATATAATACTTCGGTATAAATCGTAGTTGTTATTATATCTTGCCGTAATGATATTTAATTGTAAAAATAAATTGTGATTTATCACATACTTTGTAGCTTTTTATATTTTAATGTATGAAAAAAAATTTATTTTCCAGTATGGTCTTTATAGTTCCTTTGTAGGAACTTTTATTTACCTACTGTTTGGCACAAGTAAAGTAGTCCCGATGGGACCCACCGCCATTGTGGCGCTGTTGATTAACAACACAATCGGGACCAGGGGACCGGCATATGCAACGCTGTTGTGCTTCCTGACGGGTATCATCCAGATATTAATGAGCTTTGCGGGCTTGGGGATCATCATCAATTTTATATCCGTACCGGTGTGCTCTGGGTTCACGTCAGCTTCAGCCATTCTTATCATTACTTCCCAAGTAAAAGACCTGATCGGCGTCAAGGGTGGCGGCGGAAACCTATTGAAAATGTGCCGAATCGTATTGGAGCACATCGGTAGTATCAGCATAGGAGACACGATCATGGGATTTGCGTGCATAGGGACGGTGATGCTCTTAAAGGTATACGATATTATATAATAATGTATGGTAGAAATTAATAATTAATATATAATTGTACTATACACAAATTAAATATCACGTTAGGTTATAAGTAGGTAAGTAATTGGAAGAGGTGATAAATAACTGGTTTAAGTATCACATTGAATTAATGAGGTATATTGTTTAAATTTAAAATAGTTTTACACATATACACAGGCACTTGGTACACCTATACAGCTTACATGTATAATATAATGATAATATTATAATTGAAATTAAATTTTAAATTATCAAAAGTATATAATATTATAAGATAATATACACAATACATATTTATTTTATCATGCAGTAATAAAGAATGTTATTATCTATGCATTGTGTATGATACCATTGCTTATACCTGTATATATATATATATTTATGTATAAATAAGTAAACTCAATAAGTGAACTATTATAAGAATATTATTATCTGTTAGCACTTACAGTTAAATGTTATTTGTTACACACATTTTATAGATCATCAACGCCCATCATATATATGATTTTATCAAAACTTAAATATTTATTTCTGAACAAGACATTTAAAAAATAGGTAATGTACCCGGTGGAGAACGATTCCGAGAATTTACGGAATCGTGTTGATTTTATAGCCAATATACCTACATGAAAAATGTATCTTCTTCATTTTTGACATATTAAAAAGAACATTTCTTTTGTCACTTCTATTATCTCTCTCCAATGGACAGTCTTCATTGTTCTCTGTCTGTTTTTATGCCTATGCCGAGTATGGTATTTATTCTTGTTACATCTCTCTCCGTCGTATTTAACAATGGTTTTACAATGCAGATCTTTCTATGCATCTTTTTCTGCGTTGGATTTCCAGCATGATTTTTTATAAGGTATCATTCTGCAAGCTACACGTAATTCCAACCGATATTTTATTATAAATGTATAACAATGAATAATTTTATTTTTATTTTAACTATAGGCGTTCAGTACTACGCGGATAGGTCCAAAAGAAGAAGAACTACAAAATGTATGGCAAAAAAATGTAAACAAGCTCATCTGGGCCATCGGTGCATTTAGAAATTCATTTGTAGTAATCGTATGTAGTATAATCTGTTATTGGTGTGTACATAAAACAAATCACGATATCACATCTGATTGGGCACCACCAATTCCGTTTAAAATCATCGGTATGTAAATTATCAATCTTTATTTTATACATTTTATAATATAATATATAAAACTGAATGTAGTTTAGTAGGTACGTACAATGTGATAAAAATATAAGTATGAAATCACAACAATCAACTAATTGACAACATAAAAGTTATAAAAGTATTCAATAAAAAAATTGTTTGGAAAATAATTTTAAATTAGAAAATGAATTATTTTTAAGAATTACTCGCATGCATAATATTTGTAAATCTTTGTAATTAAATTTAGTATTCATCAGATTTTATAAAAATAGCAAGCTATTATAAACAATAGATAATCTACATAATAAATTATATTCAATACTTTAAAATATTAAACTGTACGCAATGCATCTGTTTTACCATTATAATGTTAAAAATATTATACAAACAAATTTTCATTATTTTTATAACTGATTTGCAAAAAAATGATCTTAAACTAAATATTTATATAAATTAAAAAGGTACTTACTAGTAGATAAAATTGTTCTTTAATATTTAGAGCAGGGGAGCCAACCTTTTTCTATATCATGCCAAATAAAAAAATACAAAATTGAGAATGTGCCATAAAAAATTAATATTTAAATTTACATTACAATAATATAATTACAATATATTATATAATATATAAATTTTATGCCATTTAATTATGTCAAATGTACCACAAAAGGCACGTGTGCCACAGGTCAGATCTAGAGATAAGTACCTAACAATTTCCACGTGCATCTATCTCAAGAGCTTCAATTAAATAATGTAAATAATTGTAAATAATATAAATTATAATAAAATAGTATTTAAATAGTTGGTCAAATTATTACTCTATCGATTAACAATAATTGTTCTATCGAATCTTATACTATAATTAGATATTGAACTCTAGATTTTTCTAATTCCGTCGAAGCTTATTAAAACTAAAACATACGTTTATTTCAAAATAGTTCACATATTATCGATTATATACAATGTACAGTTTACATAGTTTATAATTGAAAATCAAGTTTACTATTATACACACTTAATTTTAAGATATTGTGAGCTCTCTAGTGGTTAAAATATAATTATGACCTATTCTAATTTCTAAGTCGTTCCTGTGAATTTTTCAAGGCAAAATACCACATGGATTGCCACATTTCCAGTGGCCAGAGTTTAGCAACACTAACGAAAGTTTCTTCGACATCATTTTCTTTATGGGTTCAGGCATTATTGTGATACCACTCATATCATTACTCGAAAACATATCCCTTTGCAGAACTTTTGGTAAGTCTTATATTACAATATACATTTGCTGTTATTAGTTGTATAAAAAATGTAAAAAATAACTAATTTTGATAGTAAAATATATAATATACATTTTAATGTATCAATTTTTATTACATTTAAAGTTTTCTAATTGAAGAAGGAGATCTCAAAAATAAATTACTAATTTTAGTTGAAAATAACAAACTAAGTATTAGAAATGCAAACATATTATTTATTTTACATTTTATTAGACTAATAATTATAAATACCCTTAATACTATACCCATCCAACAGGTCCGTTCATGACTCAACTATTATCAATACACTTTTTGAATAACTTCGTATTAAGCACGTAGTTAATCTAAAAAGAATACATTAGTTATTAATAGTATATTTTTAGTTGACATAATTAACTTGAGAAATTGTGGTATACCTATTATTCATTATTATATTTTTATATTTTACACAATTTGGTGAATTTTTAATATTGCATTTCCAATCTAATTTTGTTCGAATATATTTTAAAAATTTTCTGAATTCAAACTAACCTGATGTGCATATTTTAGCGGAGGGAAAGCCAATAGACACGGACCAAGAGCTATTGGGAATCGGTATGGCGAACCTTGGTAATTCGTTCTTTCACGGTTTTACCGGGGCTGGGGCTATCGCTAGAGGAGCACTCAACTATTCAAGCGGCGTGCGCACGCCCCTCGGAGGTCTGTACACAGGTACATTTTTTTTTAATGATCAATTTATGTTAAAATATGTTGTTATACCACCACATGTTTGCCAAAAAATTGTAATGGAATTTAAAGTTTAGGACTTACTGTTATGGCGGCATTGGTGTTTTTGACACCATATTTCTATTACATCCCGAAGACTGCGCTAGCTGCCGTTATAATCTCCGCCTCATTTATGATGGTCGATGTCAAGATGATCAAGCACGTTTACAAGTCAAAAAGTACGTATATTATGTAAATTTTACGATCATACATTATAATTACACAGTACACATATATAATGATATTAGATCGTACAAAATAGAATAGTGAGAAGAAAATTTATTAGTAACCTGCAGTTGCAGTATGAAAATACCTAGTACTTATGATATAAAATTAGTGCGCGGATAGTCAATTATTTATTATTTACTAATAAATATTATAAATGATTATAACTATGCTCCTGTCTCCTCTAATAAATAAGTTATAAATAAAAATAAAATTTAACACTTTTTTACTTTTGGTAAAAATGTGAGAAAGGGTACTCCAAAAAAACAATAAAAAAATTTGACCAAAATATTTATATTATATATTATCAATAAATAGCAAATCCTACGCCCATGTGAGTACTTCAATTTAGGAAAAAATTAACGAAAAATTGTTATTAAAACAATTTCCAGAAAAAAAATGTTCAAGGCAACTATAATTAATAATATGAAAAGTAAATAACCAAAGCCACCATATATAGGTATTTAATAGATAATAGGTATATTATTAAAAATAATAATAGGTATAGACAATAAAGTAATTTATAAATTTAACCAACATTATTAAAACTAATGGTCACGGTCATGAACTGGTATTAATAAAATACACAGGTACACGTCATACTAAAAATATATTAAAGTCCATATTTTTAATATACCTACGTAAATTTAATACTCGTGTTTTTAATACACATGTATTTATTATTACCCATGACCCGTGTATTGTATATTAATAAATTTATACTTTAAAATATAAATACATATAATAATCTTATAATTACGTGCTAATAACTATTATAAATCAGTAATTAATAAATAATATAAATAATATTATTTTTATAACTTTTTACCAATATATTTTGTATTGTAAAAATGTTTTATTTTACTCAAATGTATGAGTAGTATTCAACGTATAAATATTTAGATACACAGGCCTTAATCGCGTCTTGGGCAAGAACACGGTTACCCGACAGTTCATTATAAACTTGTAATAACAACCTCTTATTAAAACTAATATTTAAAAAATGCATAAAACATAATCTGCAAGTGATATTTTGGTTTAGCTGTTTAAGTTATAGATAATAAACTGATATTATTTAAGTCTTACAAATGTTCTTGATTTATCTTTATCAGTTTAAGTGTAAAATATACTTCAAAATAGTTGATCAGCTATACAAAAATAAAACGCTAACCATTATGTACAAAAATAATGCCTCGTCGTGATTCAAATTAAGTTCTTTAATTAATACTTACCATATAGAAATAAAAAATCGATAATTATAACGAATTTGAGAATATGATTTTAAAGTGTATTTAAAAATGTTAAAAATCAGAATTTGAAGAATTTCATTATTAAACAGAAATTAGGGGTTAGCAAATTTAGTAAATCATTATGTAGAGGAACTGCTACTTTCTGACACAGTGGAATGGCGTTTTTTCACGCGTCGATCATTACCTATCGTATTATACGATATCTAAAAACGAAAAAATACGATATTATAACATATATTAATATTATATAAATATTATTATTAATTACATCTATTATTTCGCAATTAATGCTGTCCGCAGAAAAAGATTTGGTGCTTATGTTGATCACGTTTTTCGCATGCTTATTTCTTCCATTGGAATACGGAGTGCTCATCGGCATCGTTGTCAACGTCGGATTCATAATGTGCAGTGCGGCCAAGCCAAAAATATCTATCCAAGTTCAAAAGGTTAGATATCCGTTGTCTACGTCAATATTATAATATTATTAATGTTAATTATTTTACATCAACTTGTTATTTTTATTTTTTTCATAGAACCGCGACGGGATCAAATATCTATTGTTGACACCCGATAGATATTTGCTATTCCCTTCGATGGAATACGTACGGCAAACGATAACCAAACACGGCCTTGCTCTTGGGATCCCAGTGGTTATCGATGGTTCCAGTGTATTCGAGGCAGATTTCACAACAGCAAACGTACGTATACCATATATACTATGTTGTGATAGACGGGAGCAAAGGGTATGCACGAGACGCAGTGTTTATGTAGCTGCTACCTCGAAGGCATTTCTTTTAAGAGATCTAAAAGATAAATAAGACAAATCGTTATAACTTTTGGCCTTGATGCTCGGAAAAATATATAAATAAATAAGAACAAAGATATGAAGCGGTTTTTAGAGAGACTAGAGAGAAAGACCGCTAAATAGTATGAAAGAGACGGCAAATAAAATATTTGTGTATACCTACTTATCTACTAGCATTTCAAACGCTTAAAATGACGTTCAATGGACCATCCACACAATTCGCTACAATTAATTCACCGTGCAGCAAATAACCGTGGATAATTTTATACATAATATCGCACACTAAATTGATATTTATTAATTAATTCTGTCGAAGGGTCGCATGGAAAGTATTTCATCTACGTTAAATGTAATTCATCCTTGAATTTGAAATTTATTGAGAAGTTTAAAAAAGAAGAATTATTAAACAATAAATAAATTCTTGTTGAACAATATTATAATATATTAAATTATACATTCCATGGTTGTAAAAAGAAAATCCAAGTTCTTCAATGAAAGATTACAAAAAAAGTTTGTAACGACTATAAAAATAGATAAATAAATAAAAGATTAAAACAGTATGGAAACATATATGCATAAGCTGCTAATATATATTATATATATATTTTTATTAATTTATATTTAATGAACAATTTAATTTTTAACACACAATACATTTTTATAGGCCAAATATTTAAATATTTAATATGTATCATTTTACTATAAACAATTAATAGATTAATAAATTAAAATAAACAATTTCGTGCGACGAACTGAATCTGTGATGAATCGTACACGCGGTAAGAATATTTTAGAATTAATTTTTGGTCACCATTAGTATATTATAATATATTATAATTTATTATATATGTATTGAATAATGATTGTAATAGAAAATTAATTAAAATATTACGGTTGAATTTTAAAACGAGCTTTCACGAATATAATTTTTTTAGCTATACAGACTTTGCATTTTTCGTTATCTGTGCATAGATTAGTCTATCAGCTAACAAGTCTCGGATGGAATATCCAAATTGTTTCTACAAACGGTTGACAGCCTATTTAACTCAATATTGTAGTATTTAAATAATTTTCAATATTTATTCTTTTATTCTCAATGAGACAAATGGTAATAATTTCAGTGTGACAGTTATTCTAATTAAATGTATCGATTCCTCTCCCTCTGAACTGATTTTTAACTATGATAGCTAATTACCTACTATAAGTCGAACATAACTTTTTCTTATCATTAAATTTTATAATTTTTTAATGATTTACAGGTATTTTCTATGATGTCACAGGACTTTTCAAAAAAAGGTCAATACTTATATTTGTATGATCTAAAGCCCAGTGTAGCTAATGTCTTTAAAGGAATAAAAAACTGTAATATTTTTATATGTGCAAATAAAGACGAATTGGATGTACAACTAATAAATCATTTGTAAGCTTTTTCAATTCTTTATATAACACTATAACACCCATGCTTAGCGATATTTTATTTAATCGAAATATGTATTATTATTTTTTAGTGGACCGTCACAAATTCAAGAACAATATCAAAACGAAACAATTTGGACTTCAAAAATGTAAACTCAGATTGAATGATCTCTAAATCTTTAAATAAAATACAATATATTTAAATCGATTAAATTAGAAGGATGTGTTTGACAATTTAAAACTTAGATGTTATGATAACAAAACGAGTTGGATGTAATTATTTGATTGAGATGTATCATGTATAAATATGATACAACATATTCTAGACCCTAAAATTAAACTTATAAGCCGACGTTTTTATTAAATTATACACAGAATTATTTTTAGTTATGTACAAATTGTTATCAAGTGGTGTTTTTTGTTATTTTGTATTATATTATATTAATAAAATAAATAGATCAATATTATTATAATATTTAATTGAGCTTATCACTGTCGTCATAACAACAATTCTATAATTGTTTTAAATAAAATTGAAACCGCTATAGTTTGTACATTCAAAACATTTTAAATATTAATGACTCACCCATTTAGTTATCAAAATGCAATGTGGTGTAGTAGGTACATTAGATAACATTTTAATTATTAGGTTTCAATAATTTATTTAGAATTAGAAATCCAACTATATTTTTTTTTAACTTAAATAATTATACTTGAAAATAAATATTCGTAATATTTACCTTATTATATTTAAAATAAGATGTTGTTTCTCAGTATCTCGTAGAGTCGCGAGTCATTGACCCCAACTATCTCATTTGTTTAAGTTATACACCAAGACAGTTTTCCCGATGCGTTTAACCGTATTAACTATAATGAAAAATAGTTATTGAATGAATATTGAAGAAAATTGATAGTATAACAATTTAAAAATATATAATAATAATTAAATTTTATAATTATACTAATATTAATTGTTAAAATAAATACGTCGTGTACCTATGTTAATTATAACCTGTATTTAAATTTAAAAGTAAAAAATGAACTATATGAAACTTATTATATATTTTATTGTTTATATTATTACTTATTAGTAACATACTAACATAGTAAACTTTTATTTGCAAAAAAAAAGGTGAATGAATGACCATTGATTATAAATAGGTACTAGTATTTTTTGTGACTGATTTTAAAATTTTGGCGGAACACTTATTCCAAGTCCACGGAATACCGGTTAACAGCCACTGTTTGTAGCGTAAAACGTACGGTTTCGATACCGCCATCCTACAATACAAATATACAACAAAAATGAAATTAATATGATAAACTAATGATTACTATAAAGGATGACATACGGTTAACAATCCTTATTGATGTTTGGAATGTAACGAAGCGCATATGTGATATGCAATAATAATAATCGTTATGATTATTATTTTATTGGTCAGTGGTCACATATAAGTAGGTACATTAGAAGAACGGTGGCGATGTACACTTGAAGCCGTTTGGATTACCGCGACGCTACACAGTGGATATGATCGGTATCGCATCATGACGGACCATACAGCGACTATTGATAAAAAGTGGACCACGACTTGGACCCAATAATAATGACTACGTTAGCGACGACGTATTGATGGCAAAGACGGTACGAGTTGAGTTGCTTGAAATAAAAATGTTAGCAGTGTCGACTCAGCTGCTGTTTCCGTGTACGGTAGAGCCCGTGCAGGTGCGCGAGATCGACAGCCGGCGACCGGATACAGACAGCCGACAGCCAACAGGACGATAGTTACACAGTATCAGGACCTGTGCGGTGGCTGTCCGCAGACTACGAGTCCTGTCCGCAGTAATTTACACGTACATTCGCCGTCGTCGAACACTATAATATACATCAGCTGTTCGTCGTGCCCGTACGTTAAGATTAAAACGTACGTATAATTAAGCGTGCTCGTGGCAATTTTCAGCTAAGGCGTAATATATATCTATATATATATTTATATATATTATATATATATGCGACCAGTGGCTGTATAATTTGTACAAAATCTCATCGGTGTTCCATAGTATGTCAATAATGCGCTGTGGTGTTGTAATAATTAATAATAAATAATAATAAAATATTATTATTAATAATTAATTATTATAATAATATAATGTAATATTTTCGGATTTTCCTATAACAATACAATATAATATTTTAATAAAAATTACAATTTATTTCTCCCAAAATAAAAAAATAAGCATAAAAAGTATACGTGTATTTACATCACAAGTTCATTTTTCATAGACCCTGCGGGAATGCATTTAAAATATTTTGCACGTGACCAAAAAAGTGGTCCAATATTTAACTTTAGACTATTTTATAAGTCTATGATTTTAATGGTATATCATTATAATAGTGTTCTAATTATACATTTGATAAATACATTATAATATGTAATTACCGAGAATTACGAACTTACAACTTGCAATCGTGATAATAGTATTAATTGCAGGTTACATATTATTATTTTAATTTTTTAGTGGAAGAATTGATGTACAAATCTTAAAAATAGGTTGAGAACGACGCAATTATATACTCGTAAAGAATATAGAATTGCAAACATTTTGTCAACTATAGCCGGATCTTAATGTAGGAGCACAATACAATGTTATTTAAACATGATAATATATACATTGGACTTTAGCTACTGACTGTATACAATACCCCCATAGTAATTATAGAAAAACAAATGTATTATTTATTCAAAAATGAATAGGATTTTATTTTGTTTATGCTGTATACCGAAACAGCTAAATCAAAAGTAAGAACAACCACAATTTAGAAACGTGTTGAACTGTTTCCGAACAGTTAGTGTACACCAATATAGTAACAAACTAATAAATAACATTTACATATAAATATAATAATTCATAAGAATAATTTTCAAATAAAAATGCTTTGTCACATTTATATATATATTATATATTATATATTTGAGACACAAAATCCAATCATAACTAACAAAACTATAATAATATTAATCATACAACGAATTAAATCAATACTAATTTATTATGCACACTTATTGGCTATATCGAAATGGCGTTATGAAAATTATTATAAAATCTAGTCAAATCTCACATAAGTAGTTATTAGAATATAATTTATGTATGACGAAAAATCGACTGCAGAGTAGAAAAAAGTTACCGACGGTGAAAATAAAGCGAGAAAATGTTGCGCTATTGAGAGACGTACAACAATGAATGTATGGATGCAGATCCTACGACCACCATCTCCGAGATAAATCAAATATATAAAATATATTAAGGCGGCAAAATCGGTACCGCGAAGTCAGTTTAAATGTCATTATTACATCTATACTTATGTGATTTGTATTCGTATGTTATTTACTGATCAAAAATTATACATAAGTCACTTGAAAAAATGTTCCTGTAATGTTCGTATTCTAATAGTTGTTGACTTGTTGTGTACGTATTTTTTGAAGAATATTAATATAATAGGTCTTACTTGTCAGGATGCTGACAAGCTACATACCGATTTGAGATAACTGACTACTAATAAGTATTTATAGTGCTATTAATGATTTAGCTGTATAGGTATACCTAACCAATATTTTATTATGTATATTATAATTTATATAATAGTATTATATCAAATCACCATAATAAGCATTAAACTCATACTATTATTTATTATTGTTGTACTCAATTTTCATGTACAATATAGGTATTTATTATTATTATTATTATAAAAAGAATATCAACAATCTGTGTTTTAAGACATAATTATCAGATAAGATTTCTCTTACGAGGAACATTGAGGAATCATAGATATGCTTTTGGATATGAACCATAAACCGTATAAATTCTACGCCATCACTAATAAATTTTAAATTAATGTTTATATCACTGCCAAGAATGATGTATATATTTAGTCGCTGTAGTAACAAAATTCAATAAATATTAAATAACCTACACTTATACACGAAATCAATTACGTGTAATTGTTTAAAAAAAAATAGTTTCTGTATTCATCCAAAAAACATATCTAAGTAAAAAACAAAAACGATTACTAATTAATTTAAAAAAAAACACACAATTCTTATCCTTAATTTCCTGTAATTTCTGAATTTGAAAACAACAAGTTTACAAAATTCAATTGAATAAGTTTTATGAATTGTTATGTGTGTATTCGTGATAGAATAAAAATCTTTCATACTAAAGTACCAAATGTTATTTCATGATTTGCGTATTTATGACAAAATATTGTTCGACTTCCCCAATCTTCATCTAAAAATAAAAATAACTGTTTATTGATTTAGGTATAATACAGTGATATTGGTTAAAAGTACATAGTACTATTATACGCATAGAATAAGTTTTATATTATTTTTGCAATTTATGTAATATTAAATATTACATCGATAACGTACTGGACATTCCAATCGTTTTCGCATTCCTTATAAAACTTTTTACTGGATTTGTTAACGATTTGAATTTAATTAAAGTAAGTATTCAATGTTATTTAATTAGTGTCTAGTGATACATATTATCTTTACATAATTAAAAAAAGTCATAAATATATATTTATAGTAAATGCTTTAAATTGTAAATATTTTATTGATTAAAAAATAATGTTATAATTAAAAATAATGATTGTTATAGAAGATTGAAGTTAATAAATTACCACCAAAAATTGCTTGGATTTAAAATTAATTAAGTAATATACCTAATATAAATAAAATAAATTAATATAAATTTACGATGAATTAGTTCACCGTTTACTGATACAAAATTATAGTATAATTATTTATACTAGTATCATTGTAAAAATTGGACTTCAGTCATAAAATGCTTCCAAAAAGTATAGTTGGCTGTTCTGGAATAGTTTTATTAGGCCACTTTATATACTAAATATTTTTTCAATTTGCTTTATCCTGAGGAAAATGCTCTATGAAAAGGTAAAATGTATCATAAAAAAATATATAATAATTATTCAACTCTCAGTTTAGAACTTTTTTTATTTCATTATAATTAACACTAACTGTGTACCTACTTATATAATAATCACAATTTAAAAATAAATGCAATCATTTAAGTAATTTATGGAATTTTAACTTTAATTAAACAAAAAAAATACTAATCAATATAGTCAATTTGCAAAGGCGATTTCAGTTTTAAATCGTATATAATCTATAATGCAAACAAATTTTTAAGTATTCTTTACATATTACATATAAAAATATTATTGACACCAAATCTAATTTATGGCTATCAAATAAACTTTCTTCAGAACATCTAATATTTTTAATAAAAATTAAAAACATAATTATTTTAGATGTTAAAGGCGAGGTAATTAAAGTAAAATTTCTTGTAAAATCAGTAAGTAAACCAATCGAATTATTTTAGGTACCTAACCTAACCCTAGCATCTTGATATTTAATTAATCTTCCTCTATCTTACATCTAATCAAATTGAATACTTATATTTGTGATTATAATTATGCTCATTATATTTAAATATGTGCCATCTCTCACAGCCTCTCAGTTCTGACTGGTTTCGCTCCGTCACCGCAAGTCTCGCCACCGTATGGTGTTAATGTATTATGCTTAAGCTCTGCAAACCTTTTTTGGTTGAAGTAGCCATAATCTTACTTGCTGAAGGTGTCTGTGACTTATAACCGGGGGAACTTATTCGTACTAACTACGCACCCATATTCCTCTACTTGCGGTAATAATACGTGTTTTCAGGGTCATTTCCCTTCGAAAATCCACCAGCAATCAGCCATCTACAGTTCTAAAACAAACCTATTTCTGTTTCTGCCCATGGTCAAGCCAGGAGCCCGAGTCCCACGTAAAATATAGGTCATTGTTATTTATTGATTAATTACCACTTATTATATCATTGTATATTGTCGTTTCCGGTCGTTATACCGCTCTATTAAATAATATTCTACTTTAAATTATCTTTTTTCTTGTTCGGCTGATTAGCATTGTTATATTATTCGGGATAGACGAATTGCACTTTTTAACTAAATAAAATGGTGGAATTACACTTAGGTAAAAATATGTATAATAATAGAACCGCAATCTGGTTAAATGCAGATGTGCCAAAAAAAAAATGTTAATTTAAACTATTATTTTCCCTTTCGCTTAAAATATATAATCATTGGCATATTAATTATTATTTTTTATACTTTTTAATTATTTATAATATTATAATGTATGTTACAAGTATATAATATTTAATGAAATTATAAGAAACTGTGTTATGACATAATATTATATAAAATTACATTGCTTTTTGAACCCTAGTGTAGTTCGATCTTTACTTTTTTTTTTTTAAATGAGTGCAGTTAAACGATTACCTTTATTAACTAAGTACAATCAGGCCCGGCTCAAGTGTTTAAATACACTTATCAAACTTAAGTTTTTCCGCACCTTACATGTAAATACTTCAAAATATCTATAATGCAAAAATGTTAAATACCGCCCTATGTGTGGGCCTATTTCGCCTACTCTTTGAGTCTTGCTTGAGTGCAATCGAACTAAAATGAGTGCAAATCGACATTACCCATAACATTGATATAAGATAATCACTAACCTAACCTTTTAATTGTATTATTATATTAGGTATCGTAAATTATTATTATCATTTAGTTTTGAATAATTTTTATTATTCATTATCAATACATTGTATCACGACTACTTATTTTTATTTTTATTTTACTGTCGGAATTGTTTATCTATCCCGCTATTATCGATACATTTTTTTTATTTTGGTATAGGTACTGTTTATAATATTTTCTATACTCCATATTCTCCTTCCATTCCGTGTCACATAAAAATATAAGAATTACAGTCCACTATCATCGCACAACTAGTGCCAGTAGTGTTCCAAGACGAGTAGTAACTACTGACCACAATCGATCGGCCGATAGCAGACAATATTACCTGTTGACATAAACTATTACGCCATCGACCCACCACGGACAGTCACACCGGGTTGCCTCTCACACAAATCTGTTATATCGATATTTATAGATAAAATTAAAATAAATTAAATATAATGTTATTATATTATTATTATTATTATTATTATTTGTATTTTGTTTTTAATTAAATGTGTACTAATGTGTAATAAATTCAAAAATGTTAAGATACGTACACACATCATTTATCATATGTCTTATAAGCACCTGGTACCAAACTCGGTGTAAAAAAACCTGATTTCACTGATTTCAACCACGATGTGATCGATAATTCAGTTATATACGGAGGATGTAAACATACGCTGTCGCCGTAGGAACAGGATCCAGACGGTAATCGGTATATATCGACGAGACAGGTCATCGAGCCAATAGTCAATAATAATATAATATGTCCAAACTGGACAGCGGCGTGTAGAACAGCGCAATTCTAGTCGCTACAGTTCCAATCGCCGGCTGTATTCCGGATGTCTGGTATTTCCGACACGAATGTATTTGGTTTCCGCTCTGAAGCCGACTGGTCGACTACGAAAAAGCGGAAAGATCTTTACCCCTTGAATATGGACGACAACGGAACGCGACACAGCCGTTATGATGAGAACAGTGAAGATGTTTCCTCGGTAGTGGTCATGGCTGTAGTTGTCGCAGTGCTCAAACTCATTGAGCTTGAGATGAGTTTGTTCGTGAATATTTTCGACAGTTTCCGTTGAAGTTTGCATTGCATATAATATGTCATCCATCCACGAGATCACCGCCGTCTGTAGACGATGCGACAGTAAACGCTCGAGCCCATCGCCGTCACCTCCCGTCTACCCTGTTAGATTTTTTATGTATATTTAATATATTCAAAATTTAACCGACATTGCTCAAATCGAACAATACTCGGGCAATGTTAACTTATTCCAACTTTGCCTTTGGAAATCGGGCATTGTGCACTTCTTACTTTGTCCGTAACATATATAAGTAAATAAATGCGCATAAGTATAATTTTGTAGAGAAATGCCCACCGAAATATTTTTTATTCAAAATGAACAGTGATTAATATTTTGAATCAGTTGTTACAATAAAAAAAAATTGAAAAACAGAATTTACTAAAATTACTGTAATATAAAATATTGTATGATTTAATAATAATGTTACAATATTAAGATTGGCATTGTACAAGATTGCCCGGAAAAAGTGTACTGTTCTCAGATTGAAGTGGGAAAAGTAAATTAAATATAAAGCGCTGCACACATTTATAATATCGAATAGCATTTATACATAACAATAACACTAGAAAACTATACTTGGATATTTTATTCGTTTAAGACACTCATAACCGATAATAATATGAACCTACCCGTAATATTAACAATAAAGTGATCACAATACTATATTGCGCTAACACTATTGCCATTCATGATATGCAAAGATGGGTTAATCCAGGCTAATGAGTAATGAGGTACAACCAGTACAAATTTTTTTAAAAATGAAATGGTAAGAAAAGTTCTAAATTGGGTAGTTAGACTCAAGAGTATGCTAGGTGTACTTGCATACATTATATACCACCAACTGGTGTAAATATAATAAATTTGATCGACTTTGCAACTCAATGCAACCACAAGAGTGATGTACCTACGTAATAATAAATTAAGTAAAATAATCCTATCTCTATGTGTTTAACATTATTTTTTAGTAATAATTAACTATAAAGATTATATATTACTATATCAGTACTAAAAAGTATTCATTTTAATCATGTCAAACCACTTTTAGATAATAATATTAACTCTTCAGTTGTATGAACCTAATTGGATACCTATAGACAGGGGCGCTATTTGGGGTATCGCAGGGTATACATTGGCGGCCCTATTTTTTCTTTATTTCTTATAACATATTGGCCTGCCTTAATTTTTTACTGCGCCGGTACAGCTAAAATGTAATAAATAAACTATTATAATAATTTTTGAAAAATATTTTGTAAATAATAGGTATATTATTTTAATCTTTATTGTAATTAACATTTCTTGACAGTTGTAAGATTATAATCAATGGATCAAAATTAAAAAATATATTTATCTGTTTTAAATAAACATTAGCTTTTTAAGATTGAGATATAAATATAAATTATTAAAAATTTGTAAAGATCAATCTTACGTTATTCATTTTGCTAATTATTTAAAAACTCTTAATTTCAAACCTCAAATAATTTAATGATACAAATAACTGCATGCTAATAGCTTACGTTGATTTTTTTATAATATATTGATTACAGCTTTATTTGTATAATCAAAAGAACGGGTAAGTGAGTATCGCTCTGCTGTACATTAGGGGGTGGGGTGGACCTCGGACTAGGGCAGGTTAAATTTGAATGCAATGATAGGTATCATTGTATACGAAAAACGATTCTGAACGGAGATGATTTGTCAGTCTAGGATATATTATATTTAAAATTTAAATATTGTCATATATTCTATTTTGAAACAAATTGAAACATTTAAATATAAAAGTTTCAAGATCTTACGTCAAGTAATTTTTTAAAAATAACAAAAATCGAAAATTATTTATTAGTAAAACGTTATTTTACACGTGTATTTTTGATTTCAAATTAAAATTAAAACTTTAAACACTCGTAAAATTTTTTAAATTGAATAATCCTCAAACATTTTTATAATTATTCTAAGCTTAACTTATGGACAGCATAGTATTAAATTTTCAATTCTTAGCTTTTGATAGTAAAATATTTATAAATTTTTAACTACCAAATAGTGAAAAATATTCATGATATTGACGAATTTTTGTCAATATATGAACTTCAAATGCTAATAAAAAAAAATTGTGCCTATGTATTTTTATAATTTTTGAATGAGAGTTAGAACAAGTTATGTGGACCCTTCAATTAAATTTTCAATTGATTTGTCCCAGCTAAATTTTTTTTATCAACATTTATAAAAAAAAAAATTGAAAATTTCAATTGTCTATAAATAGCTCAAAAAAAGTCAAAATATTTTGAAAATCAAATCACGTAAAGAAAATGGCAATCTAAATAACTGGTAAAATTTTCAAGTATTTACGACTTATACTGTTTGAATAACAACAAATATCAAAAATCGTTCGAGGCTAAACCGTTATTTAACGTGGTTTTGTAAAAATTTAAATTTCAAACCCTCATAAAAATTTTTTGTCTGAATCCGGTAGAGTTTTTTTTACAGATATTTGAAGAAAAATGTATGGAGAACCTTGTACCAACTTTTCAAAACTTAGTTATAAAAGAAAAAAATTTTACGATTTTTCAACCACAAAATTACTTGCAAATTTTCGCAATTTTGACATATTTCGTATAAATTCAAACTTTAAGCACTTATAAAAAAAAATTGTGACTAACGATTTCGGATTTTTTTTTAATCACTTTAAGAACAACCTATAAGAAACCTTGTATTAAATTTTCAAGATTTTCTGGCCACCCAAAAAATTTTTATCGTTATTTTTAAAAAAAATACTAAAAAAAATTAAAAATTTCAATTGTCTATAAATAGCTCAAAAAAAGTCTAAATTCTTTGAAAATTTAACTGTGTATGGAAAACGCTAATATAAACATTTGGTGAAAATTTCAAGTATTTACATCTATTAGTTTTTGAGTTATTGTAAAATAAAAAATTCGATTTGGTCGAAAACTGGTTTTGCGTAAAAATTCCCATTTTTCTGTCATTTTTTTAGGGTTTTTCCCGACTCATTTAAAAAATATTGAAAATTTTTAACTTTTGACCCCCCAAAGTACCAACTAGATTCAATTTCCTTTTCAAAGAGGGGCTGAAGTCCAAAATCGAAGCATTTTTACTGCTCCAAATGTTGTCGTCAGACACACAAAAAAAAAACACACATCATTGTAAAATCAATACATTCATCACTCCGTTCAGAATCTAAAATTTGATTTGAATGATAATAAGTCATAATTATTCATTATAAATTGCTTAAGTTAAATGTATGAATTATATTAATAGATAATGACAGTATAATCAAGATTTGAAGTAAGAGTGTGTAGGCTGGTTGTGAGACTTCTACAAATAGGCTAAAATGTATAAAGAATATCGCGCGCCCTATCTTTTAAGACAGTAATAATATATTTCAATATTTTTACTATATTCTGATATGGTGGGCAAATTTGGCCTGCTTAATAATTTGGCAGCCCTATTTTAAAACTGAATTGGCGCCCCTGCCTATAGATAATAGATTTAAAAACTAATATTTGAAGAGTCTAATTTAGATTTTTTAAGATTATTTATGTACCTGGTAAGATTTTTTATTTAATTTTAAATATATTCAATATTTAACCTACAGTGATCATATCGAATTGAGCACTGTATATAATACCCGTACAATGTTAACTTATTTCAAATTTACCTTTGATAATCAGGTGAAGTGCACAGTGACCGGGCACATCGGTTACAATAGTTTTCCGGTTTATTCTTACAAGTAGTATTCTCTTCCGGCGTTTACTAGTTGGATCCGGAAGACCCTTATTTAACCTAGTTAGGTCCCGGTGTTTTTCAGGTACAAAACTAATTGGGTCCGGGATATTTTAGGGAAATATACTAGTTGGGTCCGTACAAAAAAACATTTCCCATATCATTTTTACAGACTTAGAACTGTCAGTGATCTATAAATTAGAACTCAGGTATGATTAAAAATATTTTTTCGCGGTTCTATATATATATTTTTTTAAGTTTAGTAAAAAATGTGATTATTAGTAGGTATATAGTATAAAATTTAAAAAAATATCATTAGGTATAAATAGTAAAAAATGTTAAAATGTACATATAAATTAATTGGTTTATTCATTATAATATTGGTCACCCGCTCCTTGTACGACAGTTTATTACATACTTCTTAGCTTGCCAAACGCCTTACGTAGGAGCCTAGTGGTACAATTTTTATAACGGGTCCCAATTAGTGTGTTACCTAAAATATTATAAGATTGGGCGAAGCACGTTTGGGTACATTAAATGATGGTTTTATATCTCTCATGGCCAATGCACCACTCAATGTTGAACATTTTACCGATTATATTGTAGACACGTTTATTGATGAAAATAGTTTATTCCCACCTCATTTTTGGGCAGGTGAGCCATCTATGGATCCTAGGACAACAAACGGACCTGAAGCTTTTCATAGAGATTTTAACAGTCAATTTTATATTTGTCATCCTAACTGTTTTGCAATAATAAATATTTTATTAGAAGTTAAAAAAGAATCGTACTTAAAAATAGGTAGCATTAAACGAAATGTACAAAACAAAAAAAGAAAAGAAGACATGGATAATATTACATATGTATTAAACAAATTTGAGGAATACAAAGTCGATAAAGATGTTGCAAAATATTTATCCCTAATTGGTCCAATATTTACCGGTAAAAACATTATATAATTATAAAATATATAATAATAATATAATAATATATAATATACAAAGACTTAATAAATAAATAATAATGGTATAATTGTATATAATATAACAAATAATAATTTAAAAATTATGACAAGTAATTAAACATTATACTAAAATATTTTTGGGAGACTAAATAGAGCCAACCTCCTCGTGGTGTCTCCTGGATAACGCTAATAAGCTCTAAAAATTTAAAATTAATGATTAAATATTAAAGTGTTATTTTTCTAGGTGTTTCTAAATGTTATATTAATACCTACCTATGTCCTATGTACCCAAACGTGTTATTTTTTTAGAGATATGGTGTACCCAAACGGTGTATTCATTTGTACCCAAACGTGTTACGGCCATCAGTCTACAACTCATTGTTACAAGATACGCATATGTACAATCGATAATCTTATGGCACATATGCGTATCTTGTAACAATGAGTTGTAGACTGATAAACTGATAAGTAATTTTATTCGGGAACCAATAAAATTCGAATACCTAGTTGTATACTGGAAAGTTTTTTTTCGGGAACCAATTCGTACACAATTAATTGACCCGAGAACCAATTCCACGTTGCCACATAAACCGTTTTTATAGTCGGACCCAATTAGTGTGTTACCGTTTTTATAGACGGATCTAATTAGTTGTTTATCTTTATCACAAATGTTATCTCGGATCCAACTCGGATACGTTCGACAGTTCGAACTACTAACTATTGAACCTATTTCACTGCCACTTTTAGATTCTGAACGGAGTGATGAATGTATTGATTTTACAATGATGTGTGTATTTATTTTTTATTTTTTTAGTTTTGTGTCTGACGATAACATTTGGAGCAGTAAAAATGGTTCGATTTTTGACTTCAGCCCCTCTGAAAAGGAAATTGAATCTAGTTGGTACTTTGGTGGGGTCAAAAGTTAAAAATTTTTAATATTTTTTAAATGAGTCGGGAAAAAACCCTAAAAAAATGAGGGAAAAACGGGATTTTTACGCAAAACCAGTTTTCGACAAAATCGAATTTTTTATTTTTCTATAAGTTATAACTAAAAACTAATCGATGTAAATACTTGTAATTTTCACCAAATGTTTATATTAGCGTTATCTATACACAATTGAAATTTTAAATTTTTCTAAGTATTTTTTTTTAAAATAATGATAAAAATTTTTTGGCCGGCCAGAAAATCTTGAAAATTTAATACAAGGTTACTTATAAGTTGTTCTTAAAGTGATAAAAAAAAATCCAAAATCGTTGATCACATTTTTTTTTATAACTGCTTAAAGTTCGAATTTATACGAAATATGTCAAAATTGAGAACATTTACAAGTAATTTTGTGGTTGAAAAATCGTAAAAATGTTTTCTTTTATAACTATGCTTTGAAAATTTGGTACAAGGTTCTCCATAAATTTTTCTTCAAATATCTGTAAAAAAATCTCTACCGGATTTAGACAAAAAATTTTTATGAGGGTTTGAAATTTAAATTTTTACAAAACCGCATTAAATAACGGTTTAGCCTTAAACGATTTTTTATATTTGTTGTACTTCAAATAGTATAAGTCGTAAATACTTGAAAATTTTACCAGTTATTTAGATCGCCATTTGCTTTACGTGATTTAATACAAAGTTTCTTATAAGTTGTTCATAAAGTGATAAAAAAAAATCCGAAATCTAATTCGAAAATTATAAAAATATATAGGCACAATTTTTTTTTTATTAGCATTTGAAGTTCAAATATTGACAAAAATTCGTCAAAATCATGAATATTTTTCACTATTTGGTAGTTAAAAATTTATAAATATTTTACTATCAAAAGCTAAGAATTGAAAATTTAATACTATGCTGTCCATAAGTTAAGCTTAGAATAATTATAAAAAAGTTTGAGGATTATTCAATTAAAAAAATTTTACCAGTGTTTAAAGTTTTAATTTTAATTTGAAATCAAAACTACATGTGTAAAATAACGTTTTACTAATAAATAACTTTCGATTTTTGTTATTTTTAAAAAATTACTAAACGTAAGATCTTGAAGCTTTTACCTAAATGTTTGAATTTGTTTCAAAATAGAATATATGACAATATTTAAGTATAATATATCCTAGACCAGGGGTCACCAATTAATATTTTTGAAGGGCCACATAAGGAATCTAAAAAATTTTCGCGGGCCATCAAGATCCTAAGTACATATTTACATTATATAAAAACTAATAATATTAAACAAAAATAATAATTTACAATTATAACACATATAATTTTGTCGTAATAGTCTAGGACCTAGACTGACAAATCATCTCCGTTCAGAATCGTTTTTCGTATACAATGATACCTATTATTGCATTCAAATTTAACCTACCCTAGTCCGAAGTCCACCCCACCCCCTAATGTACAGCGGAGCGATACTCACTTACCCGCTTTTTTTCAATATCTCTTGCAATAAGAATCGAATATTTTTTAACGATAGATTTATATACAGTATAATTCATTGCGTAAATATGATTTTCAATTTATTGATGTTTTAATAACAAATCAAGGTATATAATTGATACAAATAAAAATAAATTAATAATATAATAAAAAAAGTTTGCATAAAAAGCTAATAACATTATAAATTTTGATTTAAAAAAAACTTTCTGGAAGAGCTATCAATAATGTAACATATTTTGGTAAGAAAAAAAATACAGGCTAACAGTAAATATAAAATATTTTGATAAATTAAACAGTGTACAAAATGGTATCGACAATTTTGATAAGTAGCAAAGTGAAATAAATGAAATAAAAAAAAACTCGCTAGATTAGCTAACTGAGTAGGTAAAATACATTTTCATAAATAAAACAATGTATATGAATGAAAAAAATATATTTTATTATAAGAATAATAAGAAAACAACTATAACTATGATAATAAGAAAACAATGACAATAAAAAAGGAAAACAAAAAAAAAAACCTCGGACTAGGGAAGGTTAAATTTGAATGCAATGATAGGTATCATTGTATACGAAAAACGATTCTGAACGGAGATGATTTGTCAGTCTAGTATGTATTATACTTAAATATTGGAATATATTCTATTTTGAAACTAATTCAAACATTTAAGTAAAAGTTTCAAGATCTTACGTTTAGTAATTTTTTAAAAATAACAAAAATCGAAAATTATTTAGTAGTAAAACGTTATTTTTACACGTGTATTTTTGATTTCAAATTAAAATTAAAACTTTAAACACACGTAAAATTTTTTAAATTGAACAATCCTCAAACTTTTTTATAATTATTCTAAGCTTAACTTATGGACAGCATAGTGTTAAATTTTCAATTCTTAGCTTTTGATAGAAAAATATTTATAAATTTTTAACTACCAAACAGTGAAAATAATCAAGATTTTGACGAATTTTTGTCAATATTTGAACTTCAAATGCTAATAAAAAAAAATTGTGCCTATGTATTTTTATAATTTTTGAATGAGAGTTAGAACAAGTTATGTGGGCCCTTCAATTAAATTTTCAAGTAATTTGTCCCAGCTAAATTTTTTTTATCAACATTTAAAAAAAACAATAAAAAAAATATGAAAATTTCAACTGTCTATAAATAGCTCAAAAAAAGTCAAAATGTTTTGAAAATCAAATCACGTAAAGAAAATGCCAATATAAATAACTGGTAAAATTTTCAAGTATTTACGACTTATACTGTTTGAATAACAACAAATATCAAAAATCGTTTGAGGCTAAACCGTTATTTAACGCGGTTTTGTAAAAATTTAAATTTCAAACACTCATAAAAATTTTTGTCTGAATCCGGTGGAGTTTTTTTTACAGATATTTGAAGAAAAATGTATGGAGAACTTTGTATCAAATTTTCAAAACTTAGTTATAAAAGAAAAAATTTTACGATTTTTCAACCACAAAATTACTTGCCAATTTTCGCAATTTTGACATATTTCGTATAAATTCTAACTTTAAGCACTTATAAAAAAAAATTGTGACTAACGAGTTCGGATTTTTTTTTATCACTTTAAGAACAACTTATAAGAAACCTTGTATTAAATTTTCAAGATTTTCTGGCCGGCCAAAAAATTTTTATCGTTATTTAAAAAAAAAATACTAAAAAAAATTAAAAATTTCAATTGTCTATAAATAGTTCAAAAAAAAGTCAAAATTCTTTGAAAATTTAACTGTGTATGGAGAACGCTAATATAAACATTTGGTGAAAATTTTAAGTATTTACATCGATTAGTTTTTGAGTTTTAGCAAAATAAAAATTTGATTTTGACGAAAACTGGTTTTGCGTAAAAAAATCCCGTTTTTCCGTCATTTTTTTAAGGTTTTTTCCGACTCACTTAAAAAATATTGAAAATTTTTAACTTTTGACCCCCCAAAGTACCAACTAGATCCGATTTCCTTTTCAAAGAGGGGCTGAAGTCAAAAATCGAAGCATTTTTACTGCCCCAAATGTTGTCGACAGACACAAAAAAAAACAAAAAAAAAAAAAAAAAACACACATCATTGTAAAATCAATACATTCTTCACTCCGTTCAGAATCTAATATCGGTAGAACGATATGAAACTAGACGAGGGGGGAGGATACGAGATGGCGATTTGGTGCAAAAAAGCAATGTGTTACAGACAACTGGTCGCCTCCGCAACGTTTTCCGACCGGCACACAAACAGACGAGTGTCACGAAATCATTCGTTCGTTCACACGATACGGCGACCACAAAACGGCAAAATGAGGCCCGACAGCTTTAGCCGCGGGAGCAATGACAAGCGGCTAGTGCGCGATATCATGCGCGCGTCAGACGGTGGTGCAAATGACGACTTATGGACGAGTGACGGAGACCAAAACGGCACAGGACGAATGAAGAAGATGTGACCCATTGGAATCGGCAGCCACAAAAATTGGACACGCCCCGGCCGGTTTCGGTTCGCCTCGCGACGAAAAAGAGAGTTATGCTCTCCCCCTCGCCACTGGCGTGTCACATTGTTGGCCGCGTCTGTCAACCGTGGTAGTAGCCGGAGTAACGCCTTGCCGGACCCTATGAAAGGCATAGTTTCTATGGGTCCGGCGCCTCTGTCGTCCGTGTTCCTGGCTCAGAACAATATATCGTCACTCACCTAAATGCAAAAAGTCTCAGTCGTAACGAGTCGTCACCTGCGCCGCCGTCTGATGGATGTTTTAATTTTTAATTATAATATTTCACTTCTTTCAATTGAACTTTAGGTACATAGAAACATTTTATATCACGCTAATAATAACTAAATTAACTTCACAAACTTTAACTTATATAGTTATGTAGAGACGTAGAGTCAGTAAGTTTAATATATTATACGCGTTTGTACGTCGGATATTCCCAAGAACTGTATAATAATAGATATACAATAAATTATTATATCGTATGTGAGCTATTTCCAATCGATTGATTGGCTACAAAAATAAATATCATTACAACGCGAATGTTTTGATGTCGTTATTGTTTGTTTATTTAGCAAATTATTTTAATTTCGAAAAATTACCGACGATTTTGAATTTCTTAACCTAATATGTATATGACGTAGATAATTTTATGATTTTTTATTATTTTATATTTTTACACATTTCACCGTTTTTCACCTAAAAAACTAAATATATTAATTTAAATGATGGAAGCGTCCACGCGATGGACTTAAAAACGTTGTAGTGTGCATGAGGAACCGTCGGACTTTGTTTCTATATCAAAAAATCTGGAAAATCCAAATATAGTTAACCAACTTAGATATTATTTCAATTTTAAATTTAAAAATATTTTCTCGTAGCTATTACGACTATCAAACAAGCTGCGGGTAAACTTTAGTAAGCTCACAACGATTCATTTAGAACCCGTCCATCAAACGCTATTCAATATTACCATTTCACAGGTAAGTGTATGTTATCACATCAATGATTGTTGTAAAAAGTATAGAAAAATGATCACTAATTTCAATAACATACAAGACAGCATCATAATATGGACTAGTGTTGGTATCATATTACATTTAATAATTTATTACTATAAAAGAATTATTTTTATTTATTGATATACGTAATAATATGTATAAGTATAAAATATATACCAACCACCCGACGTACTTATATTACCGACCATTAGATATGATTAATTGTTTACACCTAATTCAATTTAGATAGCTTTAACAAAGTATTATTATTTATTATTTTACAACAATTATACATTATTATATTGAAATAAGCCAATATTGTGTAATTAGTAAGTATTTATTTAATTAATTAATTAATTAAATTATTTATTTATTTAATTAGTAAGTCGTATTGTTGAACATTAAAAATTATTTCACATGCAGACAAAATTAATTATTCTCGACATCATAAATTTTAAATTTGTCACACATTACACACATATAATATACGTAACTACATACAGATCTCTCGAGTCTCGTCCCTTAACTATATTCTTGACATAATTCTCAATATTTACAATTGAGATTTATGTAATAAAACTATAGGTAACGTAGCCCGTGTTATAGGTAACAAATCAATACACATTTATCAAGAATTGTATTAATACAATTTAATATTTATTGTATTTACGTTTATAGTTTTATACGAAGTATTATTGCCATTATAATAAAAAATATATACGTTAATATTATATAATATTATGAAGTATTATAAGTTAACAAGTATTGTAGTTTTTTCTTTTTTAAAACTAATTTATGTAAAATGTAAATGTTACAGTGTTGCTGAGTTCGCTGTTGTAAATATCGTTTTCTAATTTTATCGTGATACTAATTAATCGTAGGAACACAACAACTTTACTGATTTAAATAGCACACATAAATATAGTATATTATATAAATTGCGCCAAAAGAAGTGAGTATAAAATAATTATTTTACCAGACGGAATAACTTGTATGTTTACCACAGTCTTTGGCAAGGCATAATGTTTAGGTAATACCGTTTGAGGTAGGTTAATCAAATAAATTCTTTAACGGGTTAATAATAAGATAACTTAATAAAAATAACAGCGCATATAAACTATAAGTTTAACTTATAGTCATAATATCTAAATTCGGTTTATGCTTACGGGAGGTGATCAGTGTTTTATTTAGAAAAACACTATAGAAGCGGAACTCAATGGACGATGGATGAACGAGCGTTCCACATAAAATTCAATATCACATTACTGTGCGGAACAAAGCCTCCCACATCACCTTCACTCATCAACCACCCATAATTCCCAAAAACCATTAAATTTATAATATAAAAATATTTTGAAATAAAGAAACACTTATTTGTTATAACACATCATCCAATGACATTATAATTTAAATTACGATATATAAAGATATATAACATGTTATTATAATAACTCATTAATACACCTACAAAAAACTTATCATGTATTATAATATATATACACCAATTACACCCATGTACATGAATACAGTATTGTGTTACATAAACGTTGTCAAGAAACGCTTTTATGGTATACAGCACAACTCGTGGTTAAAGATAAAAGTATGACGTAAAAGTTGAATAAAAAAAAAACAGTATTGTACATCGACAAATGGGCTTCGAGTCAAACTTATATTATATACGTATACATTTAAGAAATAACAATAGAATAAATAACGCACGTACATCGATCGACATTCGCGATCCTATATGCGAAAATAAAAAGAACAAATAAAAACGTCCGGGGGATTGTTACGTGTCGTCGGCTGTCGTACTCGCTACCGCTATAATACCTATAAAAGCAATCGGCGAAAAAATCGTATATCACACGGCTTTCAAAAGACGCAAACTACGCGAATACAAAAAGAACGGGTTGGGAACTCTGAAAAAGTCTAAAACCCCGTGAAAAATTGGTACATAATAAATAATGGTTAAATATTTTACTTTTAATATTTGAACGAGAGGGGGGAATTTTCCGTTCGGTGTGGAGGGGATGCACCGATAAGTTCTAGATTCTTCTTTTCTTTTTTATTATTCTTATTCCTCATCTTATAGTTCTTATTAGAATTACTATTTTCATTATTATTCTTAAAATAACTTTTATTTAAATTGTTCGTATATCAGTGATTGCACTATAGGGATTTATACGGCTTCTTATTATCAGTCACAGGAAACGAAACCGGTTCAGTGAAATCGCAAGTGAAACAGGTATAAAAGGCCCGGCAAAACGACCAACATTCACATTCACTGTTTATTCTCAGTCGTAACAAGACCCACCCCGGACAGACTTGCGCGATTTGGAAAAGGATATGGTAGGTACCTGTATTTTTTTTATCTTTAACATATTATGTTGCCAGCACATTATATTGCTTGTGCTCGTATTATTAAAAAGTGATTTTAAACATAACTATTTGCAGCTCTAATATATCCTTAGATCAAAAAAATGTGGAAAATCCAAATATAAAGCATCTAAGTACAGTAAAAACCACTTTTTTGATAAAAACTCACAAGCAAGATTTCGCGGTGAAAGATATATTTTTCAATACTCAAACATTACACATAGCAAAAGACTAGTGTCTGAAAAAGTTTTCACACAACAAAACAGTGAATAATCAAGATTTTAATTTTACATTAGGGCCGGCACGACACCTGTAAACATTTCGCCGTTTTTCACCAAAAAAAACTAAATAAACGGATATTTAAGATGGAAGCGTACCCGTGATGGTCCTAAAAACGTTGTAGCGTGAATGAAGCACCGCCGGACATTCATTCTATATCAAAAAAATGTGTGAATTCAAAATATAAAACATCTAACTACAGTAAAAACCACTTTTTTGAAAAAAACTCGTGTGCAAGTTTTCATGGTGAAAGATTTATTTTTTAACACTCAAACATTAGACAAAGTAAAAGACTGGTGTCTGAAACAGTTTTCGCACAACAAAACAATGAATAATCAAAATTTTAATTTTACATTACGACCGGCCACGGCACCTGTTAACATTTCACCGTTTTTCACCAAAAAAACTAAATAAACGGATATTTAAGATGGAAGCGTACCAGTGACGGTCCTAAAAACGTTGTAGCGTGAATGAAGCTCCGCCGGACATTTTTTCTATTTCAAAAAAATTTGGAGAATCCAAATATAAAGCATCTAAGTACAGTAAAAACAACTTTTTTTAAAAAAACTCGTGTGCAAGTTTTCGCAGTGAAGGATTTATTATTCAACTCTGAAACATTACACATAGTAAAAGACTGGTGTCTGAAACAGTATTCGCACAACACAACACTGAATAATCAAAATTTTAATTTTACATTACGACACCTTTTATTATTTCACCGTTTCTCACCAAAAAAACTAAATAAACGGATATTTAAGATGGAAGCGTACCCGTGACGGTCCTAAAATCGTTGTAGCATGAATGAAGCACCGCCGGACATTCCTTCTATATCAAAAAAAAGTGTAAATTCAAAATATAAAGCATCTAAGTACAGTAAAAACAACTTTTTTGAAAAAAACTCGTGTGCAAGTTTTCGTGGTGAAGGATTTATTTTTCAACACTTAAACATTACACATAGCAAAAGACTGGTGTCTGAAACAGATTTCGCACAACATAACACTGAATAATCAAAATTTTAATTTTACATTACGACCGGCTACGGCACCTGTTATCATTTCACCGTTTTTCACCAAAAAAACTAAATAAACGGATATTGATGATGGAAGAGTACCCGTGACCGTCCTAAAAACGTTGTAGCGTGAATGAAGCACCGTCGGTCATTCTTTCTATATCAAAAAAATATGGAAAATCCAAATATAAAGCACCTAACTACAGTAAAAACTACTTTTTTGAAAAAAACTCGATTGCAAGTTTTCGCGGTGAAGGATTTATTTTTCAACACTCAAACATCCCACATAGCAAAAGACTGGTGTCTGAAACAGTTTCGCACAACAAAACACTGAATAATCAAAATTTTAATTTTACATTACGACCGGCCTCGGCACCTGTTAACATTTCACCGTTTTTCACCAAAAAAACTAAATAAACGGATATTTAAGATGGAAGCGTACCCGTGACGGTCCTTAAAACGTTGTAGCCTGAATTAAGCTCCTCCGGACATTTTTTCTATATCAAAAAATTTGGCAAATCCAAATATAAATCATCTAAGTACAGTTAAAACCACTCTTTTGAAAAAAACTCGATTGCAAGTTTTTATGGTGAAAGACTTATTTTTTAACACTCAAACATTAGACATAGTAAAAGACTGGTGTCTGAAACAGTATTCACACAACAAAACACAGAATAATCAAAATTTTAATTTTACATTACGATTTACGACCGGCCACGGCACCTGTTAACATTTCACCGTTTTTCACCAAAAAAACTAAATAAACGGATATTTAAGATTGAAGCGTACCCGTGACGGTCCTAAACACGTTGTAGCGTGAATGAAGCACCGCCGGACATTCTTTCTATATCACAAAAATATGGAAAATCCAAATATAAAGCACCTAACTACAGTAAAAACCAATTTTTTGAAAAAAACTGGTGTGCAAGTTTTCATGGTGAAAGATTTATTTTTTAACACTCAAACATTAGACAAAGTAAAAGACTGGTGTCTGAAACAGTTTTCGCACAACAAAACAATGAATAATCAAAATTTTAATTTTACATTACGACCGGCTACGGCACCTGTTATCATTTCACCGTTTTTCACCAAAAAAACTAAATAAACGGATATTTAAGATGGAAGCGTACCAGTGACGGTCCTAAAAACGTTGTAGCGTGAATGAAGCTCCGCCGGACATTTTTTCTATTTCAAAAAAATTTGGAAAATCCAAATATAAAGCATCTAAGTACAGTAAAAACCACTTTTTTTAAAAAAACTCGTGTGCAAGTTTTCGCAGTGAAGGATTTATTATTCAACTCTGAAACATTACACATAGTAAAAGACTGGTGTCTGAAACAGTTTTCGCACAACACAACACTGAATAATCAAAATTTTAATTTTACATTACGACACCTTTTATTATTTCACCGTTTCTCACCAAAATAACTAAATAAACGGATATTTAAGATGGAAGCGTACCCGTGACGGTCCTAAAAACGTTGTAGCGTGAATGAAGCACCGCCGGACATTCTTTCTATATAAAAAAAAAGTGTAAATTCAAAATATAAAGCATCTAAGTACAGTAAAAACCATTTTTTGAAAAAAACTCGATTGCAAGTTTTCGTAGTGAAGGATTTATTTTTCAACACTCAAACATTACACATAGTAAAAGACTGGTGTCTGAAAGAGTTTTCGCACAACAAAACACTGAATAATCAATATTTTAATTTTACATTACGACCGGCCACGGCACCTGTTAACATTTCACCGTTTTTCACCAAAAAAACTAAATAATCGGATATTTAAGATGGAAGCGTACCCGTGACGGTCCTAAAAACGTTGTAGCGTGAATGAAGCACCGCCAGACATTCTTTCATATCAAAAAAATTTGGAAAATCCAAATATAAAGCATCTAAGTACAGTAAAAACCACTTTTTTGAAAAAAACTCGCGTTTAAGTTTTCGCAGTGAAGGATTTATTTTTCAAGTCTGAAACATTACACATAGTAAAAGACTGGTGTCTGAAAGAGTTTTCGCACAACAAAACACTGAATAATCAAAATTTTAATTTTACATTACGACCGGCCACGGTACCTGATAACATTTCACCGTTTTTCACAATAAAAACTAAATAATCGGATATTTAAGATGGAAGCGTACCCGTGACGGTCCTAAAAACGTTGTAGCGTGAATGAAGCACCGCCGGACATTTTTTCTATATCAAAAAAATTTGGAAAATCCAAGTATAAAGCATCTAAGTACAGTAAAAACCACTTTTTTTAAAAAAACTCGTGTGCAAGTTTTCGCAGTGAAGGATTTATTATTCAACTCTGAAACATTACACATAGTTAAAGACTGGTGTCTGAAACAGTTTTCGCACAACAATGCACTGAATAATCAAAATTTTAATTTTACATTACGACCGGCCACGGTACCTGATAACATTTCACCGTTTTTCACAATAAAAACTAAATAATCGGAAATTTAAGATGGAAGCGTACCCGTGACGGTCCTAAAAACGTTGTAGCGTGAATGAAGCACCGCCGGACATTTTTTCTATATCAAAAAAATTTGGAAAATCCAAATATAAAGCATCTAAGTACAGTAAAAACTACTTTTTTGAAAAAAACTCGATTGCAAGTTTTCGCGGTGAAGGATTTATTTTTCAACACTCAAACATCCCACATAGCAAAAGACTGGTGTCTGAAACAGTTTCGCACAACAATGCACTGAATAATCAAAATTTTAATTTTACATTACGACCGGCTACGGCACCTGTTATCATTTCACCGTTTTTCACCAAAAAAACTAAATAAACGGATATTTAAGATGGAAGCGTACCCGTGACGGTCCTAACAACGTTGTAGCGTGAATTGAAGCACCGCCGGACATTCTTTCTATATCAAAAAAATTTGGAAAACCCAAATATAAAGTATCTAAGTACAGTAAAAACCACTTTTTTGAAAAAAACTCGATTGCAAGTTTTCGCGGTGAAGGATTTATTTTTCAACACTCAAACATTACACATAGCAAATACTGGTGGCTGAAACAGTTTTCGCAAAACAAAACACTGAATAATCAATATTCTAATTTTACATTACGATTTACGAACGGCCTCGGCACCTGTTAAAAGTTCACCGTTTTTCACCAAAAAAACTAAATAAACGGATATTTAAGATGGAAACGTACCCGTGAAGGTCCTAACAACGTTGTAGCGTGAATGAAGCACCGCCGGACATTCTTTCTATATCAAAAAAAAGTGTAAATTCAAAATATAAAGCATCTAAGTACAGTAAAAACCACTTTTTTGAAAAAAACTCGCTTGCAAGTTTTCGCGGTGAAGGATTTATTTTTCTACACTCAAACATTACACATAGCAAATGACTGGTGTCTGAAACAGTTTTCGCACAACAAAACACTGAATAATCTAAATTTTAATTTTACATTACGACCGGCCACGGCACCTGTTAACATTTCACCGTTTTTCACCAAAAAAACTAAATAATCGGATATTTATGATGGAAGCGTAACCGTGACGGTCCTAAAAACGTTGTAGCGTGAATGAAGTACCGCCGGACATTCTTTCTATATCAAAAAAATGTGTAAATTCAAAATATAAAGCATCTAAGTACAGTAAAAACCACTTTTTTGAAAAAAACTCGATTGCAAGTTTTTCGCGGTGAAGGATTTATTTTACAACACTCAAAAATTACATATAGCAAAAGACTGGTGGCTGAAACAGTTTTCGCAAAACAAAACACTGAATAATCAAAATTCTAATTTTACATTACGATTTACGAACGGCCCCGGCACCTGTTAACATTTCACCGTTTTTCACCAAAAAAACTAAATAAACGGATATTTAAGATGGAAGCGTACCCGTGAAGGTCCTAAAAACGTTGTAGCGTGAATGAAGCACCGCCGGACATTCTTTCTATATCAAAAAAAATTGGAAAATCCAAATAAAAAGCATTTAAGTACAGTAAAAACCACTTTTTTGAAAAAAACTCGATTGCAAGTTTTCATGGTGAAAGATTTATTTTTTAATACTCAAACATTACACATAGTAAAAGACTGGTGTCTGAAACAGTTTTCGCACAACAAAACACTGAATAATCAAAATTTTAATTTTACATTACGATTTACGAACGGCCACGGCACCTGTTAACATTTCACCATTTTTCACCAAATAAACTAAATAAACGGATATTTAAGATGGACGCGTACCCGTGACGGTCCTAAAAACAATGTAGCGTGAATGAAGCACCTCCGGACGTTCTTTCTATATCAAAAAAATTTGGAAAATCCAAATATAAAGCATCTAAGTACAGTAAAAACCACTTTTTTGAAAAAAACTCGATTGCAAGTTTTCGCAGTGAAGTGAATTCAACTCTGAAACATTACACATAGAAAAAGACTGGCATCTGATACAGTTTTCGCACAACAAAACACTGAATAATCAAAATTTTAATTTTACATTAAGACCGGCCTCGGCACCTGTAAAAATTTCACCGTTTTTCACCAAAAAAACTAAATAAACGGATATTTAAGATGGAAGCGTACCCGTGACGGTCCTAAAAACGTTGTAGCGTGAATGAAGTACCGCCGAACATTCTTTCTATATCAAAAAAAATGGTAAATTCAAAATATAAAGCATCTAAGTACAGTAAAAACCAATTTTTTGAAAAAAAACTCTTGTGCAAGTTTTCGCAGTGAAGAATTTATTATTCAACTCTGAAACATTACACATAGTAAAAGACTGGTCTCTGAATCAGTTATCGCACATCAAAACACTGAATAATCAAAATTTTAATTTTACATTACGACCGGCCACGGCACCTGTTAACATTTCACCATTTTTCACCAAATAAACTAAATAAACGGATATTTAAGATGGAAGCGTACCCGTGACGGTCCTAAAAATGTTGTAGCGTGAATGAAGAACCGCCGGACATTCTTTCTATATCAAAAAAATTTGGAAAATCAAAATATAAAGCATCTAAGTACAGTAAAAACAAATTTTTTGAAAAAAACTTGCATGCAAGTTTTCGCAGTGTAGGATTTATTTTTTAACACTCAAACATTACACATAGAAAAAGACTGGTGTCTGAAACAGTTCTCGCACAATAAAACACTGAATAATCAAAATTTTAATTTTACATTACGACACCTGTTAACATTTCACCGTTTTTCACCAAAAAAATTAAATAAACGGATATTTAAGATGGAAGCGTACCCGTGACGGTCCTAAAAATGTTGTAGCGTGAATGAAGCACCGCCGGACATTCTTTCTATATCAAAAAAATTTGGAAAATCAAAATATAAAGCATCTAAGTACAGTAAAAACAAATTTTTTGAAAAAAACTTGCATGCAAGTTTTCGCAGTGAAGGATTTATTTTTTAACACTCAAACATTACACATAGAAAAAGACTGGTGTCTGAAACAGTTCTCGCACAATAAAACACTGAATAATCAAAATTTTAATTTTACATTACGACACCTGTTAACATTTCACCGTTTTTCACCAAAAAAACTAAATAATCGGATTTTTATTATGGAAGCGTACCCGTGAAGGTCCTAAAAACGTTGTAGCGTGAATGAAGCACCGCCGGACATTCTTTCTATATCAAAAAAAATGGTAAATTCAAAATATAAAGCATCTAAGTACAGTAAAAACCACTTTTTTGAAAAAAAACTCCTGTGCAAGTTTTCGCAGTGAAGAATTTATTATTCAACTCTGAAACATTACACATAGTAAAAGACTGGTCTCTGAATCAGTTATCGCACATCAAAACACTGAATAATCAAAATTTTAATTTTACATTACGACCGGCCACGGCACCTGTTAACATTTCACCATTTTTCACCAAAAAAACTAAATAATCGGATTTTTATGATGGAAGCGTACCCGTGAAGGTCCTAAAAACGTTGTAGCGTGAATGAAGCACCGCCGGACATTCTTTCTATATCAAAAAAAATGGTAAATTCAAAATATAAAGCAACTAACTACAGTAAAAACCACTTTTTTGAAAAAAACTCGATTGCAAGTTTTCGCGGTGAAGGATTTATTTTTCAACACTCAAACATTACACATAGCAAAAGTATGGTGTCTGAAACAGTTTTCGCACAACAAAACACTGAATAATCAAAATTTTAATTTTACATTACGACACCTGTTAACATTTCACCGTTTTTCACCAAAAAAACTAAATAAACGGATATTTATGATGGAAGCGTACCCGTGAAGGTCCAAAAAACGTTGTAGCGTGAATGAAGCACCGCCGGACATTCTTTCTATATCAAAAAAATTTGGAAAATCCAAATATAAAGCATCTAAGTACAGTAAAAACCACTTTTTTGAAAAAAACTCGATTGCAAGTTTTCGCGGTGAAGGATTTATTTTTCAACACTCAAACATTACACATAGCAAAAGACTTGTTTCTGAAACAGTATTCCAACAACATAACACTGAATAATCAAAATTTTAATTTTACATTACGACCGGCCACGGCACCTGTTAACATTTCACCGTTTTTCACCAAAAAAACTAAATAAACGGATATTTATGATGGAAGCGTACACGTGACGGTCCTAAAAACGTTGTAGCGTGAATGAAGTACCGCCAGACATTCTTTCTATATCAAAAAAATATGGAAAATCCATATATAAAGCACCTAACTACAGTAAAAACCACTTTTTTGAAAAAAACTCGATTGCAAGTTTTCGCGGTGAAGGATTTATTTTTCAACACTCAAACATTACACATAGCAAAAGACTTGTGTTTGAAACAGTATACGCACGACAAAACACTGAATAATCAAAATTTAAATTTTAAATTACGACCGGCAACGGCACCTGTTAACATTTCACCGTTTTTCACCAAAAAAACTAAATAAACGGATATTTAAGATGGAAGCGTACCCGTGACGATCCTAAAAACGTTGTAGCGTGAATGAAGCACCGCCGGACATTCTTTCTATAACAAAAAAATATGGAAAATACATTTATAAAGCACCTAACTACAGTAAAAACCACTTTTTTGAAAAAAACTCGATTGCAAGTTTTCATGGTGAAAGATTAATTTTTTAACACTCAAATATTACACATAGCAAAAGACTTGTGTTTGAAACAGTATACGCACGACAAAACACTGAATAATCAAAATTTAAATTTTACATTACGACCGGCCACGGCACCTGTTAGCATTTCACCGTTTTTCACCAAAAAAACTAAATAAACGGATATTTAAGATGGAAGCGTACCCGTGACGGTCCTAACAACGTTGTAGCGTGAATGAAGCACCGCCGGACATTCTTTCTATATCAAAAAAATTTGGAAAACCCAAATATAAAGTATCTAAGTACAGTAAAAACCACTTTTTTGAAAAAAACTCGATTGCAAGTTTTCATGGTGAAATATTTAGTTTTTAACACTCAAACATTACACATAGTCAAAGACTTGTGTCTGAAACAGTATTCGCACGACAAAACACTGAATAATCAAATTTTTAATTTTACATTACGACCGGCTACGGCAACTGTTATCATTTCACGATTTTTACCAAAAAAACTAAATAAACGGATATTGTTGGAAGCGTACCCGTGAAGGTCCTAAAAACGTTGTAGCGTCAATGAAGCACCGCCGGACATTCTTTCTATATCAAAAAAATTTGGAAAATCCAAATATAAAGTATCTAAGTACAGTAAAAACCACTTTTTTGAAAAAAACTCGATTGCAAGTTTTCATGGTGAAATATTTAGTTTTTAACACTCAAACATTACACATAGTAAAAGACTTGTGTCTGAAACAGTATTCGCACGACAAAACACTGAATAATCAAAATTTTAATTTTACATTACGACCGGCCACGGCACCTGTTAACATTTCACCGTTTTTCACCAAAAAAACTAAATAAACGGATATTTAAGATGGAAGCGTACTTGTGACGGTCCTAAAAACGTTGTAGCGTGAATGATGCACCGCCGGACATTCTTTCTATATCAAAAAAAAGTGTAAATTCAAAATATAAAGCATCTAAGTACAGTAAAAACCACTTTTTTGAAAAAAACTCGCTTGCAAGTTTTTCGCAGTGAAGAATTTATTATTCAACTCTGAAACACTACACATACTAAAAGACTGGTGTCTGAAACAGTATTCGCACGACAAAACACTGAATAATCAAATTTTTAATTTTACATTACGACACCTGTTAACATTTCACCGTTTTTCACCAAAAAAACTAAATAATCGGATTTTTAAGATGGAAGCGTACCCGTGACGGTCCTAAAAACGTTGTAGCGTGAATGAAGCACCGCCGGACATTCTTTCTATATCAAAAAAATTTGGAAAATCCAAATATAAAGCATCTAAGTACAGTAAAAACCACTTTTTTGAAAAAAACTCGATTGCAAGTTTTCGCAGTGAAGTGAATTCAACTCTGAAACCTTACACATAGAAAAAGACTGGCGTCTGATACAGTTTTCGCACAACAAAACACTGAATAATCAAAATTTTAATTTTACATTACGACCGGCCACGGCACCTGTTAACATTTCACCGTTTTTCACCAAAAAAACTAAATAAACGGATATTTAAGATGAAAGCGTACCCGTGAAGGTCCTAAAAACGTTGTAGCTTGAATGAAGCACCGCCGGACATTCTTTCTATATCAAAAAAATTTGGAAAATCCAAATAAAAAGCATCTAAGTACAGTAAAAACCACTTTTTTGAAAAAAACTCGATTGCAAGTTTTCATGGTGAAAGATTTATTTTTTAATACTCAAACATTACACATAGTAAAAGACTGGTGTCTGAAACAGTTTTCGCACAACAAAAAACTGAATAATCAAAATTTTAATTTTACATTACGATTTACGAACGGCCACGGCACCTGTTAACATTTCACCGTTTTTCACCAAAAAAATTAAATAAACGGATATTTAAGATGGCAGCGTACCCGTGACGGTCCTAAAAATGTTGTAGCGTGAATGAAGCACCGCCGGACATTCTTTCTATATCAATAAAATTTGGAAAATCAAAATATAAAGCATCTAAGTACAGTAAAAACAAATTTTTTGAAAAAAACTTGCATGCAAGTTTTCGCAGTGAAGGATTTATTTTTTAACACTCAAACATTACACATAGAAAAAGACTGGTGTCTGAAACAGTTCTCGCACAATAAAACACTGAATAATCAAAATTTTAATTTTACATTACGACCGGCCACGGCACCTGTTAACATTTCACCGTTTTTCACCAAAAAATCTAAATAATCGGATTTTTAAGATGGAAGCGTACCCGTGAAGGTCCTAAAAACGTTGTAGCGTGAATGAAGTACCGCCGAACATTCTTTCTATATCAAAAAAAATGGTAAATTCAAAATATAAAGCATCTAAGTACAGTAAAAACCACTTTTTTGAAAAAAAACTCTTGTGCAAGATTTCGCAGTGAAGAATTTATTATTCAACTCTGAAACATTACACATAGTAAAAGACTGGTCTCTGAATCAGTTATCGCACATCAAAACACTGAATAATCAAAATTTTAATTTTACATTACGACCGGCCACGGCACCTGTTAACATTTCACCATTTTTCACCAAAAAATCTAAATAAACGGATATTTAAGATGGAAGCGTACACGTGACGGTCCTAAAAACGTTGTAGCGTGAATGATGCACCGCCGGACATTCTTTCTATATCAAAAAAATGGTAAATTCAAAATATAAAGCATCTAAGTACAGTAAAAACCACTTTTTTGCAAAAAACTCGATTACAAGTTTTCGCAGTGAAGTGAATTCAACTCTGAAACATTACACATAGAAAAAGACTGGCGTCTGATACAGTTTTCGCACAACAAAACACTGAATAATCAAAATTTTAATTTTACATTACGACCGGCCACGGCACCTGTTAACATTTCACCGTTTTTCACCAAAAAAACTAAATAAACGGATATTTAAGATGGAAGCGTACTTGTGACGGTCCTAAAAACGTTGTAGCGTGAATGATGCACCGCCGGACATTCTTTCTATATCAAAAAAAAGTGTAAATTCAAAATATAAAGCATCTAAGTACAGTAAAAACCACTTTTTTGAAAAAAACTCGCTTGCAAGTTTCCTCGGTGAAGGATTTATTTTTCAACACTCAAACATTACACATATCAAATACTGGTCTCTGAATCAGTTATCGCACATCAAAACACTGAATAATCAAAATTTTAATTTTACATTACGACCGGCCACGGCACCTGTTAACATTTCACCATTTTTCACCAAAAAAACTAAATAAACAGATATTTAAGATGGAAGCGTACCCGTGACGGTCCTAAAAACGTTGTAGCGTGAATGAAGCACCGCCGGACATTCTTTCTATATCAAAAACATTTGGAAAACCCAAATATAAAGCATCTAAGTACAGTAAAAACCACTTTTTTGAAAAAAACTCGATTGCAAGTTTTCGCAGTGAAGTGAATTCAACTCTGAAACATTACACATAGAAAAAGACTGGCGTCTGATACAGTTTTCGCACAACAAAACACTGAATAATCAAAATTTTAATTTTACATTACGACCGGCCACGGCACCTGTTAACATTTCACCGTTTTTCACCAAAAAAACTAAATAAACGGATATTTAAGATGGAAGCGTACTTGTGACGGTCCTAAAAACGTTGTAGCGTGAATGATGCACCGCCGGACATTCTTTCTATATCAAAAAAAAGTGTAAATTCAAAATATAAAGCATCTAAGTACAGTAAAAACCACTTTTTTGAAAAAAACTCGCTTGCAAGTTTCCTCGGTGAAGGATTTATTTTTCAACACTCAAACATTACACATATCAAATACTGGTGGCTGAAACAGTTTTCGCACAACAAAACACTGAATAATCAAAATTTTAATTTTACATTACGACACCTGTTAACATTTCACCGTTTTTCACCAAAAAAACTAAATAATCGGATTTTTAAGATGGAAGCGTACCCGTGACGTTCCTAAAAACGTTGTAGCGTGAATGAAGCACCGCCGGACATTCTTTCTATATCAAAAAAATTTGGAAAATCCAAATATAAAGCATCTAAGTACAGTAAAAACCACTTTTTAGAAAAAAACTCGATTGCAAGTTTTCGCAGTGAAGTGAATTCAACTCTGAAACCTTACACATAGAAAAAGACTGGCGTCTGATACAGTTTTCGCACAACAAAACACTGAATAATCAAAATTTTAATTTTACATTACGACCGGCCACGGCACCTGTTAACATTTCACCGTTTTTCACCAAAAAAACTAAATAAACGGATATTTAAGATGAAAGCGTACCCGTGAAGGTCCTAAAAACGTTGTAGCTTGAATGAAGCACCGCCGGACATTCTTTCTATATCAAAAAAATTTGGAAAATCCAATTATAAAGCATCTAAGTACAGTAAAAACCACTTTTTTGAAAAAAACTCGATTGCAAGTTTTCGCAGTGAAGTGAATTCAACTCTGAAACATTACACATAGCAAATACTGGTGGCTGAAACAGTTTTCGCACAACAAAACACTGAATAATCAAAATTTTAATTTTACATTACGACCGGCCAATGCACCTGTTAACATTTCACCGGTTTTCACCAAAAAAACTAAATAAACGGATATTTAAGATGGAAGCGTACCCGTGACGGTCCTAAAAACGTTGTAGCGTGAATGAAGTACCGCCGAACATTCTTTCTATATCAAAAAAAATGGTAAATTCAAAATATAAAGCATCTAAGTACAGTAAAAACCACTTTTTTGAAAAAAAACTCTTGTGCAAGTTTTCGCAGTGAAGAATTTATTATTCAACTCTGAAACATTACACATAGTAAAAGACTGGTCTCTGAATCAGTTATCGCACATCAAAACACTGAATAATCAAAATTTTAATTTTACATTACGACCGGCCACGGCACCTGTTAACATTTCACCATTTTTCACCAAAAAATCTAAATAAACGGATATTTAAGATGGAAGCGTACCCGTGACGGTCCTAAAAACGTTGTAGCGTGAATGAAGTACCGCCGAACATTCTTTCTATATCAAAAAAAATGGTAAATTCAAAATATAAAGCATCTAAGTACAGTAAAAACCACTTTTTTGAAAAAAAAACTCTTGTGCAAGTTTTCGCAGTGAAGAATTTATTATTCAACTCTGAAACATTACACATAGTAAAAGACTGGTCTCTGAATCAGTTATCGCACATCAAAACACTGAATAATCAAAATTTTAATTTTACATTACGACCGGCCACGGCACCTGTTAACATTTCACCATTTTTCACCAAAAAATCTAAATAAACGGATATTTAAGATGGAAGCGTACCCGTGACGGTCCTAAAAACGTTGTAGCGTGAATGAAGCACCGCCGGACATTCTTTCTATATCAAAAACATTTGGAAAACCCAAATATAAAGCATCTAAGTACAGTAAAAACCACTTTTTTGAAAAAAACTCGATTGCAAGTTTTCGCAGTGAAGTGAATTCAACTCTGAAACATTACACATAGAAAAAGACTGGCGTCTGATACAGTTTTCGCACAACAAAACACTGAATAATCAAAATTTTAATTTTACATTACGACCGTCCACGGCACCTGTTAACATTTCACCGTTTTTCACCAAAAAAACTAAATAAACGGATATTTAAGATGGAAGCGTACCCGTGACGGTCCTAAAAACGTTGTAGCGTGAATGAAGCACCGCCGGACATTCTTTCTATATCAAAAACATTTGGAAAACCCAAATATAAAGCATCTAAGTACAGTAAAAACCACTTTTTTGAAAAAAACTCGATTGCAAGTTTTCGCAGTGAAGTGAATTCAACTCTGAAACATTACACATAGAAAAAGACTGGTCTCTGAATCAGTTATCGCACAACAAAACACTGAATAATCAAAATTTTAATTTTACATTACGACCGGCCACGGCACCTGTTAACATTTCACCGTTTTTCACCAAAAAAATTAAATAAACGGATATTTAAGATGGCAGCGTACCCGTGACGGTCCTAAAAATGTTGTAGCGTGAATGAAGCACCGCCGGACATTCTTTCTATATCAATAAAATTTGGAAAATCAAAATATAAAGCATCTAAGTACAGTAAAAACAAATTTTTTGAAAAAAACTTGCATGCAAGTTTTCGCAGTGAAGGATTTATTTTTTAACACTCAAACATTACACATAGAAAAAGACTGGTGTCTGAAACAGTTCTCGCACAATAAAACACTGAATAATCAAAATTTTAATTTTACATTACGACCGGCCACGGCACCTGTTAACATTTCACCGTTTTTCACCAAAAAATCTAAATAATCGGATTTTTAAGATGGAAGCGTACCCGTGAAGGTCCTAAAAACGTTGTAGCGTGAATGAAGTACCGCCGAACATTCTTTCTATATCAAAAAAAATGGTAAATTCAAAATATAAAGCATCTAAGTACAGTAAAAACCACTTTTTTGAAAAAAACTCGATTGCAAGTTTTCGCAGTGAAGTGAATTCAACTCTGAAACATTACACATAGAAAAAGACTGGCGTCTGATACAGTTTTCGCACAACAAAACACTGAATAATCAAAATTTTAATTTTACATTACGACACCTGTTAACATTTCACCGTTTTTCACCAAAAAAACTAAATAATCGGATTTTTAAGATGGAAGCGTACCTGTGACGGTCCTAAAAACGTTGTAGCGTGAATGATGCACCGCCGGACATTCTTTCTATATCAAAAAAAAGTGTAAATTCAAAATATAAAGCATCTAAGTACAGTAAAAACCACTTTTTTGAAAAAAACTCGCTTGCAAGTTTCCTCGGTGAAGGATTTATTTTTCAACACTCAAACATTACACATATCAAATACTGGTGGCTGAAACAGTTTTCGCACAACAAAACACTGAATAATCAAAATTTTAATTTTACATTACGACACCTGTTAACATTTCACCGTTTTTCACCAAAAAAACTAAATAATCGGATATTTAAGATGGAAGCGTACCCGTGACGGTCCTAAAAACGTTGTAGCGTGAATGAAGTACCGCCGAACATTCTTTCTATATCAAAAAAAATGGTAAATTCAAAATATAAAGCATCTAAGTACAGTAAAAACCACTTTTTTGAAAAAAAACTCTTGTGCAAGTTTTCGCAGTGAAGAATTTATTATTCAACTCTGAAACATTACACATAGTAAAAGACTGGTCTCTGAATCAGTTATCGCACATCAAAACACTGAATAATCAAAATTTTAATTTTACATTACGACCGGCCACGGCACCTGTTAACATTTCACCATTTTTCACCAAAAAATCTAAATAAACGGATATTTAAGATGGAAGCGTACCCGTGACGGTCCTAAAAACGTTGTAGCGTGAATGAAGTACCGCCGAACATTCTTTCTATATCAAAAAAAATGGTAAATTCAAAATATAAAGCATCTAAGTACAGTAAAAACCACTTTTTTGAAAAAAAAACTCTTGTGCAAGTTTTCGCAGTGAAGAATTTATTATTCAACTCTGAAACATTACACATAGTAAAAGACTGGTCTCTGAATCAGTTATCGCACATCAAAACACTGAATAATCAAAATTTTAATTTTACATTACGACCGGCCACGGCACCTGTTAACATTTCACCATTTTTCACCAAAAAAACTAAATAAACAGATATTTAAGATGGAAGCGTACCCGTGACGGTCCTAAAAACGTTGTAGCGTGAATGAAGCACCGCCGGACATTCTTTCTATATCAAAAACATTTGGAAAACCCAAATATAAAGCATCTAAGTACAGTAAAAACCACTTTTTTGAAAAAAACTCGATTGCAAGTTTTCGCAGTGAAGTGAATTCAACTCTGAAACATTACACATAGAAAAAGACTGGCGTCTGATACAGTTTTCGCACAACAAAACACTGAATAATCAAAATTTTAATTTTACATTACGACCGTCCACGGCACCTGTTAACATTTCACCGTTTTTCACCAAAAAAACTAAATAAACGGATATTTAAGATGGAAGCGTACCCGTGACGGTCCTAAAAACGTTGTAGCGTGAATGAAGCACCGCCGGACATTCTTTCTATATCAAAAACATTTGGAAAACCCAAATATAAAGCATCTAAGTACAGTAAAAACCACTTTTTTGAAAAAAACTCGATTGCAAGTTTTCGCAGTGAAGTGAATTCAACTCTGAAACATTACACATAGAAAAAGACTGGTCTCTGAATCAGTTATCGCACAACAAAACACTGAATAATCAAAATTTTAATTTTACATTACGACCGGCCACGGCACCTGTTAAAATTTCACCGTTTTTCACCAAAAAAATTAAATAAACGGATATTTAAGATGGCAGCGTACCCGTGACGGTCCTAAAAATGTTGTAGCGTGAATGAAGCACCGCCGGACATTCTTTCTATATCAATAAAATTTGGAAAATCAAAATATAAAGCATCTAAGTACAGTAAAAACAAATTTTTTGAAAAAAACTTGCATGCAAGTTTTCGCAGTGAAGGATTTATTTTTTAACACTCAAACATTACACATAGAAAAAGACTGATGTCTGAAACAGTTCTCGCACAATAAAACACTGAATAATCAAAATTTTAATTTTACATTACGACCGGCCACGGCACCTGTTAACATTTCACCGTTTTTCACCAAAAAATCTAAATAATCGGATTTTTAAGATGGAAGCGTACCCGTGAAGGTCCTAAAAACGTTGTAGCGTGAATGAAGTACCGCCGAACATTCTTTCTATATCAAAAAAAATGGTAAATTCAAAATATAAAGCATCTAAGTACAGTAAAAACCACTTTTTTGAAAAAAACTCGATTGCAAGTTTTCGCAGTGAAGTGAATTCAACTCTGAAACATTACACATAGAAAAAGACTGGCGTCTGATACAGTTTTCGCACAACAAAACACTGAATAATCAAAATTTTAATTTTACATTACGACACCTGTTAACATTTCACCGTTTTTCACCAAAAAAACTAAATAATCGGATTTTTAAGATGGAAGCGTACCTGTGACGGTCCTAAAAACGTTGTAGCGTGAATGATGCACCGCCGGACATTCTTTCTATATCAAAAAAAAGTGTAAATTCAAAATATAAAGCATCTAAGTACAGTAAAAACCACTTTTTTGAAAAAAACTCGCTTGCAAGTTTCCTCGGTGAAGGATTTATTTTTCAACACTCAAACATTACACATATCAAATACTGGTGGCTGAAACAGTTTTCGCACAACAAAACACTGAATAATCAAAATTTTAATTTTACATTACGACACCTGTTAACATTTCACCGTTTTTCACCAAAAAAACTAAATAATCGGATTTTTAAGATGGAAGCGTACCCGTGACGGTCCTAAAAACGTTGTAGCGTGAATGAAGCACCGCCGGACATTCTTTCTATATCAAAAAAATTTGGAAAATCCAAATATAAAGCATCTAAGTACAGTAAAAACCACTTTTTTGAAAAAAACTCGATTGCAAGTTTTCGCAGTGAAGTGAATTCAACTCTGAAACATTACACATAGAAAAAGACTGGCGTCTGATACAGTTTTCGCACAACAAAACACTGAATAATCAAAATTTTAATTTTACATTACGACCGGCCAATGCACCTGTTAACATTTCACCGGTTTTCACCAAAAAAACTAAATAAACGGATATTTAAGATGGAAGCGTACCCGTGACGGTCCTAAAAACGTTGTAGCGTGAATGAAGTACCGCCGAACATTCTTTCTATATCAAAAAAAATGGTAAATTCAAAATATAAAGCATCTAAGTACAGTAAAAACCACTTTTTTGAAAAAAAACTCTTGTGCAAGTTTTCGCAGTGAAGAATTTATTATTCAACTCTGAAACATTACACATAGTAAAAGACTGGTCTCTGAATCAGTTATCGCACATCAAAACACTGAATAATCAAAATTTTAATTTTACATTACGACCGGCCACGGCACCTGTTAACATTTCACCATTTTTCACCAAAAAATCTAAATAAACGGATATTTAAGATGGAAGCGTACCCGTGACGGTCCTAAAAACGTTGTAGCGTGAATGAAGCACCACTGGACATTCTTTCTATATCAAAAAAATGTGTAACTTCAAAATATAAAGCATCTAAGTACAGTAAAAACCACTTTTTTGAAAAAAAACTCGCTTGCAAGTTTCCTCGGTGAAGGATTTATTTTTCAACACTCAAACATTACACATAGCAAATACTGGTGGCTGAAACAGTTTTCGCACAACAAAACACTGAATAATCAAAATTTTAATTTTACATTACGACCGGCCAATGCACCTGTTAACATTTCACCGGTTTTCACCAAAAAAACTAAATAAACGGATATTTAAGATGGAAGCGTACCCGTGACGGTCCTAAAAACGTTGTAGCGTGAATGAAGTACCGCCGAACATTCTTTCTATATCAAAAAAAATGGTAAATTCAAAATATAAAGCATCTAAGTACAGTAAAAACCACTTTTTTGAAAAAAAACTCTTGTGCAAGTTTTCGCAGTGAAGAATTTATTATTCAACTCTGAAACATTACACATAGTAAAAGACTGGTCTCTGAATCAGTTATCGCACATCAAAACACTGAATAATCAAAATTTTAATTTTACATTACGACCGGCCACGGCACCTGTTAACATTTCACCATTTTTCACCAAAAAATCTAAATAAACGGATATTTAAGATGGAAGCGTACCCGTGACGGTCCTAAAAACGTTGTAGCGTGAATGAAGCACCACTGGACATTCTTTCTATATCAAAAAAATGTGTAACTTCAAAATATAAAGCATCTAAGTACAGTAAAAACCACTTTTTTGAAAAAAAACTCGCTTGCAAGTTTCCTCGGTGAAGGATTTATTTTTCAACACTCAAACATTACACATAGCAAATACTGGTGGCTGAAACAGTTTTCGCACAACAAAACACTGAATAATCAAAATTTTAATTTTACATTACGACCGGCCAATGCACCTGTTAACATTTCACCGGTTTTCACCAAAAAAACTAAATAAACGGATATTTAAGATGGAAGCGTACCCGTGACGGTCCTAAAAACGTTGTAGCGTGAATGAAGTACCGCCGAACATTCTTTCTATATCAAAAAAAATGGTAAATTCAAAATATAAAGCATCTAAGTACAGTAAAAACCACTTTTTTGAAAAAAAACTCTTGTGCAAGTTTTCGCAGTGAAGAATTTATTATTCAACTCTGAAACATTACACATAGTAAAAGACTGGTCTCTGAATCAGTTATCGCACATCAAAACACTGAATAATCAAAATTTTAATTTTACATTACGACCGGCCACGGCACCTGTTAACATTTCACCATTTTTCACCAAAAAATCTAAATAAACGGATATTTAAGATGGAAGCGTACCCGTGACGGTCCTAAAAACGTTGTAGCGTGAATGATGCACCGCCGGACATTCTTTCTATATCAAAAAAAAGTGTAAATTCAAAATATAAAGCATCTAAGTACAGTAAAAACCACTTTTTTGAAAAAAAACTCGCTTGCAAGTTTCCTCGGTGAAGGATTTATTTTTCAACACTCAAACATTACACATAGCAAATACTGGTGGCTGAAACAGTTTTCGCACAACAAAACACTGAATAATCAAAATTTTAATTTTACATTACGACCGGCCAATGCACCTGTTAACATTTCACCGGTTTTCACCAAAAAAACTAAATAAACGGATATTTAAGATGGAAGCGTACCCGTGACGGTCCTAAAAACGTTGTAGCGTGAATGAAGTACCGCCGAACATTCTTTCTATATCAAAAAAAATGGTAAATTCAAAATATAAAGCATCTAAGTACAGTAAAAACCACTTTTTTGAAAAAAAACTCTTGTGCAAGATTTCGCAGTGAAGAATTTATTATTCAACTCTGAAACATTACACATAGTAAAAGACTGGTCTCTGAATCAGTTATCGCACATCAAAACACTGAATAATCAAAATTTTAATTTTACATTACGACCGGCCACGGCACCTGTTAACATTTCACCATTTTTCACCAAAAAATCTAAATAAACGGATATTTAAGATGGAAGCGTACCCGTGACGGTCCTAAAAACGTTGTAGCGTGAATGATGCACCGCCGGACATTCTTTCTATATCAAAAAAAAGTGTAAATTCAAAATATAAAGCATCTAAGTACAGTAAAAACCACTTTTTTGAAAAAAACTCGCTTGCAAGTTTCCTCGGTGAAGGATTTATTTTTCAACACTCAAACATTACACATATCAAATACTGGTCTCTGAATCAGTTATCGCACATCAAAACACTGAATAATCAAAATTTTAATTTTACATTACGACCGGCCACGGCACCTGTTAACATTTCACCGTTTTTCACCAAAAAAACTAAATAATCGGATTTTTAAGATGGAAGCGTACCCGTGACGGTCCTAAAAACGTTGTAGCGTGAATGAAGCACCGCCGGACATTCTTTCTATATCAAAAAAATTTGGAAAATCCAAATATAAAGCATCTAAGTACAGTAAAAACCACTTTTTTGAAAAAAACTCGATTGCAAGTTTTCGCAGTGAAGTGAATTCAACTCTGAAACATTACACATAGCAAATACTGGTGGCTGAAACAGTTTTCGCACAACAAAACACTGAATAATCAAAATTTTAATTTTACATTACGACCGGCCACGGCACCTGTTAACATTTCACCATTTTTCACCAAATAAACTAAATAAACGGATATTTAAGATGGACGCGTACCCGTGAAGGTCCTAAAAACGTTGTAGCTTGAATGAAGCACCGCCGGACATTCTTTCTATATCAAAAAAATTTGGAAAATCCAATTATAAAGCATCTAAGTACAGTAAAAACCACTTTTTTGAAAAAAACTCGATTGCAAGTTTTCGCAGTGAAGTGAATTCAACTCTGAAACATTACACATAGCAAATACTGGTGGCTGAAACAGTTTTCGCACAACAAAACACTGAATAATCAAAATTTTAATTTTACATTACGACCGGCCAATGCACCTGTTAACATTTCACCGGTTTTCACCAAAAAAACTAAATAAACGGATATTTAAGATGGAAGCGTACCCGTGACGGTCCTAAAAACGTTGTAGCGTGAATGAAGTACCGCCGAACATTCTTTCTATATCAAAAAAAATGGTAAATTCAAAATATAAAGCATCTAAGTACAGTAAAAACCACTTTTTTGAAAAAAAACTCTTGTGCAAGTTTTCGCAGTGAAGAATTTATTATTCAACTCTGAAACATTACACATAGTAAAAGACTGGTCTCTGAATCAGTTATCGCACATCAAAACACTGAATAATCAAAATTTTAATTTTACATTACGACCGGCCACGGCACCTGTTAACATTTCACCATTTTTCACCAAAAAATCTAAATAAACGGATATTTAAGATGGAAGCGTACCCGTGACGGTCCTAAAAACGTTGTAGCGTGAATGAAGTACCGCCGAACATTCTTTCTATATAAAAAAAAATGGTAAATTCAAAATATAAAGCATCTAAGTACAGTAAAAACCACTTTTTTGAAAAAAACTCGATTGCAAGTTTCCTCGGTGAAGGATTTATTTTTCAACACTCAAACATTACACATAGCAAATACTGGTGGCTGAAACAGTTTTCGCACAACAAAACACTGAATAATCAAAATTTTAATTTTACATTACGACCGGCCAATGCACCTGTTAACATTTCACCGGTTTTCACCAAAAAAACTAAATAAACGGATATTTAAGATGGAAGCGTACCCGTGACGGTCCTAAAAACGTTGTAGCGTGAATGAAGTACCGCCGAACATTCTTTCTATATCAAAAAAAATGGTAAATTCAAAATATAAAGCATCTAAGTACAGTAAAAACCACTTTTTTGAAAAAAAACTCTTGTGCAAGATTTCGCAGTGAAGAATTTATTATTCAACTCTGAAACATTACACATAGTAAAAGACTGGTCTCTGAATCAGTTATCGCACATCAAAACACTGAATAATCAAAATTTTAATTTTACATTACGACCGGCCACGGCACCTGTTAACATTTCACCATTTTTCACCAAAAAATCTAAATAAACGGATATTTAAGATGGAAGCGTACCCGTGACGGTCCTAAAAACGTTGTAGCGTGAATGATGCACCGCCGGACATTCTTTCTATATCAAAAAAAAGTGTAAATTCAAAATATAAAGCATCTAAGTACAGTAAAAACCACTTTTTTGAAAAAAACTCGCTTGCAAGTTTCCTCGGTGAAGGATTTATTTTTCAACACTCAAACATTACACATATCAAATACTGGTCTCTGAATCAGTTATCGCACATCAAAACACTGAATAATCAAAATTTTAATTTTACATTACGACCGGCCACGGCACCTGTTAACATTTCACCATTTTTCACCAAAAAAACTAAATAAACAGATATTTAAGATGGAAGCGTACCCGTGACGGTCCTAAAAACGTTGTAGCGTGAATGAAGCACCGCCGGACATTCTTTCTATATCAAAAACATTTGGAAAACCCAAATATAAAGCATCTAAGTACAGTAAAAACCACTTTTTTGAAAAAAACTCGATTGCAAGTTTTCGCAGTGAAGTGAATTCAACTCTGAAACATTACACATAGAAAAAGACTGGCGTCTGATACAGTTTTCGCACAACAAAACACTGAATAATCAAAATTTTAATTTTACATTACGACCGGCCACGGCACCTGTTAACATTTCACCGTTTTTCACCAAAAAAACTAAATAAACGGATATTTAAGATGGAAGCGTACCTGTGACGGTCCTAAAAACGTTGTAGCGTGAATGATGCACCGCCGGACATTCTTTCTATATCAAAAAAAAGTGTAAATTCAAAATATAAAGCATCTAAGTACAGTAAAAACCACTTTTTTGAAAAAAACTCGCTTGCAAGTTTCCTCGGTGAAGGATTTATTTTTCAACACTCAAACATTACACATATCAAATACTGGTGGCTGAAACAGTTTTCGCACAACAAAACACTGAATAATCAAAATTTTAATTTTACATTACGACACCTGTTAACATTTCACCGTTTTTCACCAAAAAAACTAAATAATCGGATTTTTAAGATGGAAGCGTACCCGTGACGGTCCTAAAAACGTTGTAGCGTGAATGAAGCACCGCCGGACATTCTTTCTATATCAAAAAAATTTGGAAAATCCAAATATAAAGCATCTAAGTACAGTAAAAACCACTTTTTTGAAAAAAACTCGATTGCAAGTTTTCGCAGTGAAGTGAATTCAACTCTGAAACATTACACATAGCAAATACTGGTGGCTGAAACAGTTTTCGCACAACAAAACACTGAATAATCAAAATTTTAATTTTACATTACGACCGGCCACGGCACCTGTTAACATTTCACCATTTTTCACCAAATAAACTAAATAAACGGATATTTAAGATGGACGCGTACCCGTGACGGTCCTAAAAACGTTGTAGCGTGAATGAAGTACCGCCGAACATTCTTTCTATATCAAAAAAAATGGTAAATTCAAAATATAAAGCATCTAAGTACAGTAAAAACCACTTTTTTGAAAAAAAACTCTTGTGCAAGTTTTCGCAGTGAAGAATTTATTATTCAACTCTGAAACATTACACATAGTAAAAGACTGGTCTCTGAATCAGTTATCGCACATCAAAACACTGAATAATCAAAATTTTAATTTTACATTACGACCGGCCACGGCACCTGTTAACATTTCACCATTTTTCACCAAAAAATCTAAATAAACGGATATTTAAGATGGAAGCGTACCCGTGACGGTCCTAAAAACGTTGTAGCGTGAATGAAGTACCGCCGAACATTCTTTCTATATCAAAAAAAATGGTAAATTCAAAATATAAAGCATCTAAGTACAGTAAAAAACACTTTTTTGAAAAAAAAACTCTTGTGCAAGTTTTCGCAGTGAAGAATTTATTATTCAACTCTGAAACATTACACATAGTAAAAGACTGGTCTCTGAATCAGTTATCGCACATCAAAACACTGAATAATCAAAATTTTAATTTTACATTACGACCGGCCACGGCACCTGTTAACATTTCACCATTTTTCACCAAAAAAACTAAATAAACGGATAATTAAGATGGAAGCGTACCCGTGACGGTCCTAAAAACGTTGTAGCGTGAATGAAGTACCGCCGAACATTCTTTCTATATCAAAAAAATGTGTAACTTCAAAATATAAAGCATCTAAGTACAGTAAAAACCACTTTTTTGAAAAAAAACTCGCTTGCAAGTTTCCTCGGTGAAGGATTTATTATTCAACTCTGAAACATTACACATAGTAAAAGACTGGTCTCTGAATCAGTTATCGCACATCAAAACACTGAATAATCAAAATTTTAATTTTACATTACGACCGGCCACGGCACCTGTTAACATTTCACCATTTTTCACCAAAAAATCTAAATGAACGGATATTTAAGATGGAAGCGTACCCGTGACGGTCCTAAAAACGTTGTAGCGTGAATGAAGTACCGCCGAACATTCTTTCTATATCAAAAAAAATGGTAAATTCAAAATATAAAGCATCTAAGTACAGTAAAAACCACTTTTTTGAAAAAAAAACTCTTGTGCAAGTTTTCGCAGTGAAGAATTTATTATTCAACTCTGAAACATTACACATAGTAAAAGACTGGTCTCTGAATCAGTTATCGCACATCAAAACACTGAATAATCAAAATTTTAATTTTACATTACGACCGGCCACGGCACCTGTTAACATTTCACCATTTTTCACCAAAAAAACTAAATAATCAGATATTTAAGATGGAAGCGTACCCGTGACGGTCCTAAAAACGTTGTAGCGTGAATGAAGCACCGCCGGACATTCTTTCTATATCAAAAACATTTGGAAAACCCAAATATAAAGCATCTAAGTACAGTAAAAACCACTTTTTTGAAAAAAACTCGATTGCAAGTTTTCGCAGTGAAGTGAATTCAACTCTGAAACATTACACATAGAAAAAGACTGGCGTCTGATACAGTTTTCGCACAACAAAACACTGAATAATCAAAATTTTAATTTTACATTACGACCGTCCACGGCACCTGTTAACATTTCACCGGTTTTCACCAAAAAAACTAAATAATCGGATTTTTAAGATGGAAGCGTACCCGTGAAGGTCCTAAAAACGTTGTAGCGTGAATGAAGCACCACTGGACATTCTTTCTATATCAAAAAAATGTGTAACTTCAAAATATAAAGCATCTAAGTACAGTAAAAACCACTTTTTTGAAAAAAACTCGCTTGCAAGTTTCCTCGGTGAAGGATTTATTTTTCAACACTCAAACATTACACATAGCAAATACTGGTGGCTGAAACAGTTTTCGCACAACAAAACACTGAATAATCAAAATTTTAATTTTACATTACGACCGGCCAATGCACCTGTTAACATTTCACCGGTTTTCACCAAAAAAACTAAATAAACGGATATTTAAGATGGAAGCGTACCCGTGACGGTCCTAAAAACGTTGTAGCGTGAATGAAGTACCGCCGAACATTCTTTCTATATCAAAAAAAATGGTAAATTCAAAATATAAAGCATCTAAGTACAGTAAAAACCACTTTTTTGAAAAAAAACTCTTGTGCAAGATTTCGCAGTGAAGAATTTATTATTCAACTCTGAAACATTACACATAGTAAAAGACTGGTCTCTGAATCAGTTATCGCACATCAAAACACTGAATAATCAAAATTTTAATTTTACATTACGACCGGCCACGGCACCTGTTAACATTTCACCATTTTTCACCAAAAAATCTAAATAAACGGATATTTAAGATGGAAGCGTACCCGTGACGGTCCTAAAAACGTTGTAGCTTGAATGAAGCACCGCCGGACATTCTTTCTATATCAAAAAAATTTGGAAAATCCAATTATAAAGCATCTAAGTACAGTAAAAACCACTTTTTTGAAAAAAACTCGATTGCAAGTTTTCGCAGTGAAGTGAATTCAACTCTGAAACATTACACATAGCAAATACTGGTGGCTGAAACAGTTTTCGCACAACAAAACACTGAATAATCAAAATTTTAATTTTACATTACGACCGGCCAATGCACCTGTTAACATTTCACCGGTTTTCACCAAAAAAACTAAATAAACGGATATTTAAGATGGAAGCGTACCCGTGACGGTCCTAAAAACGTTGTAGCGTGAATGAAGTACCGCCGAACATTCTTTCTATATCAAAAAAAATGGTAAATTCAAAATATAAAGCATCTAAGTACAGTAAAAACCACTTTTTTGAAAAAAAACTCTTGTGCAAGTTTTCGCAGTGAAGAATTTATTATTCAACTCTGAAACATTACACATAGTAAAAGACTGGTCTCTGAATCAGTTATCGCACATCAAAACACTGAATAATCAAAATTTTAATTTTACATTACGACCGGCCACGGCACCTGTTAACATTTCACCATTTTTCACCAAAAAATCTAAATAAACGGATATTTAAGATGGAAGCGTACCCGTGACGGTCCTAAAAACGTTGTAGCGTGAATGAAGTACCGCCGAACATTCTTTCTATATCAAAAAAAATGGTAAATTCAAAATATAAAGCATCTAAGTACAGTAAAAAACACTTTTTTGAAAAAAAAACTCTTGTGCAAGTTTTCGCAGTGAAGAATTTATTATTCAACTCTGAAACATTACACATAGTAAAAGACTGGTCTCTGAATCAGTTATCGCACATCAAAACACTGAATAATCAAAATTTTAATTTTACATTACGACCGGCCACGGCACCTGTTAACATTTCACCATTTTTCACCAAAAAAACTAAATAAACGGATATTTAAGATGGAAGCGTACCCGTGACGGTCCTAAAAACGTTGTAGCGTGAATGAAGTACCGCCGAACATTCTTTCTATATCAAAAAAAATGGTAAATTCAAAATATAAAGCATCTAAGTACAGTAAAAACCACTTTTTTGAAAAAAACTCGATTGCAAGTTTTCGCAGTGAAGTAAATTCAACTCTGAAACATTACACATAGAAAAAGACTGGCGTCTGATACAGTTTTTGCACAACAAAACACTGAATAATCAAAATTTTAATTTTACATTACGACCGGCCATGGCACCTGTTAACATTTCATCGTTTTTCACCAAAAAAACTAAATAAACGGATATTTAAGATGGAAGCGTACCCGTGACGGTCCTAAAACCGTTGTAGCGTGAATGAAGCACCGCCGGACATTCTTTCTATATCAAAAAAATTTGGAAAATCCAAATAAAAAGCATCTAAGTACAGTAAAAACAAATTTTTTGAAAAAAACTTGCATGCAAGTTTTCATGGTGAAAGATTTATTTTTTAATACTCAAACATTACACATAGTAAAAGACTGGTGTCTGAAACAGTTTTCGCACAACAAAAAACTGAATAATCAAAATTTTAATTTTACATTACGATTTACGAACGGCCACGGCACCTGTTAACATTTCACCGTTTTTCACCAAAAAAACTAAATAAACGGATATTTAAGATGGAAGCGTACCTGTGACGGTCCTAAAAACGTTGTAGCGTGAATGAAGCACCGCCGGACATTCTTTCTATATCAAAAAAAAGTGTAAATTCAAAATATAAAGCATCTAAGTACAGTAAAAACCACTTTTTTGAAAAAACTCGCTTGCAAGTTTCCTCGTTGAAGGATTTATTTTTCAACACTCAAACATTACACATATCAAATACTGGTGGCTGAAACAGTTTTCGCACAACAAAACACTGAATAATCAAAATTTTAATTTTACATTACGAACGGCCAATGCACCTGTTAACATTTCACCGTTTTTCACCAAGAAAAATAAATAAACGGATATTTAAGATGGAAGCGTACCCGTGACGGTCCTAAAAACGTTGTAGCGTGAATGAAGTACCGCCGAACATTCTTTCTATATAAAAAAAAATGGTAAATTCAAAATATAAAGCATCTAAGTGCAGTAAAAACCACTTTTTTGAAAAAAAACTCTTGTGCAACTTTTCGCAGTGAAGAATTTATTATTCAACTCTGAAACATTACACATAGTAAAAGACTGGTCTCTGAATCAGTTATCGTACATCAAAACACTGAATAATCAAAATTTTAATTTTACATTACGACCGGCCACGGCACCTGTAAACATTTCACCATTTTTCACCAAATAAACTAAATAAACGGATATTTAAGATGGACGCATACCCGTGACGGTCCTAAAAACGTTGTAGCGTGAATGAAGCACCGCCGGACATTCTTTCTATATCAAAAAAATTTGGAAAATCCAAATATAAAGCATCTAAGTACAGTAAAAACCACTTTTTTGAAAAAAACTCGATTGCAAGTTTTCGCAGTGAAGTGAATTCAACTCTGAAACATTACACATAGAAAAAGACTGGCGTCTGATACAGTTTTCGCAAAACAAAACACTGAATAATCAAAATTTTAATTTTACATTACGACCGGCCATGGCACCTGTTAACATTTCATCGTATTTCACCAAAAAAACTAAATAAACGGATATTTAAGATGGAAGCGTACCCGTGAAGGTCCTAAAAACTTTGTAGCGTGAATGAAGCACCGCCGGACATTCTTTCTATATCAAAAAAAAGTGTTAATTCAAAATATAAAGCATCTAAGTACAGTAAAAACCACTTTTTTGAAAAAAACTCGCTTGCAAGTTTCCTCGGTGAAGGATTTATTTTTCAACACTCAAACATTACACATATCAAATACTGGTGGCTGAAACAGTTTTCGCACAACAAAACACTGAATAATCAAAATTTTAATTTTACATTACGACCGGCCAATGCACCTGTTAACATTTCACCGTTTTTCACCAAAAAAACTAAATAAACGGATATTTAAGATGGAAGCGTACCTGTGACGGTCCTAAAAACGTTGTAGCGTGAATGAAGCACCGCCGGACATTCTTACTATATCAAAAAAATTTGGAAAATCAAAATATAAAGCATCTAAGTACAGTAAAAACAAATTTTTTGAAAAAAACTCGATTGCAAGTTTTCGCAGTGAAGTGAATTCAACTCTGAAACATTACACATAGAAAAAGTCTGGCGTCTGATACAGTTTTCGCACAGCAAAACACTGAATAATCAAAATTTTAATTTTACATTACGACCGGCCACGGCACCTGTTAACATTTCACAATTTTTCACCAAATAAACTAAATAAACGGATATTTAAGATGGACGCGTACCCGTGACGGTCCTAAAAACGTTGTAGCGTGAATGAAGCACCGCCGGACATTCTTTCTATATCAAAAAAATTTGGAAAATCCAAATATAAAGCATCTAAGTACAGTAAAAACCACTTTTTTGAAAAAAACTCGATTGCAAGTTTTCGCAGTGAAGTAAATTCAACTCTGAAACATTACACATAGAAAAAGACTGGCGTCTGATACAGTTTTTGCACAACAAAACACTGAATAATCAAAATTTTAATTTTACATTACGACCGGCCACGGCACCTGTTAACATTTCACCGTTTTTCACCAAAAAAACTAAATAAACGGATATTTAAGATGGAAGCGTACCCGTGACGGTCCTAAAAACGTTGTAGCGTGAATGAAGCACCGCCGGACATTCTTTCTATATCAAAAAAAAGTGTAAATTCAAAATATAAAGCATCTAAGTACAGTAAAAACCACTTTTTTGAAAAAAACTCGCTTGCAAGTTTCCTCGGTGAAGGATTTATTTTTCAACACTCAAACATTACACATATCAAATACTGGTGGCTGAAACAGTTTTCGCACAACAAAACACTGAATAATCAAAATTTTAATTTTACATTACGACCGGCCAATGCACCTGTTAACATTTCACCGTTTTTCACCAAAAAAACTAAATAAACGGATATTTAAGATGGAAGCGTACCCGTGACGGTCCTAAAAATGTTGTAGCGTGAATGAAGCACCGCCGGACATTCTTACTATATCAAAAAATTTTGGAAAATCAAAATATAAAGCATCTAAGTACAGTAAAAACAAATTTTTTGAAAAAAACTCGATTGCAAGTTCTCGCAGTGAAGTGAATTCAACTCTGAAACATTACACATAGAAAAAGTCTGGCGTCTGATACAGTTTTCGCACACTAAAACACTGAATAATCAAAATTTTAATTTTACATTACGACCGGCCACGGCACCTGTTAACATTTCACAATTTTTCACCAAATAAACTAAATAAACGGATATTTAAGATGGACGCGTACCCGTGACGGTCCTAAAAACGTTGTAGCGTGAATGAAGCTCCGCCGGACATTCTTTCTATATCAAAAAAATTTGGAAAATCCAAATAAAAAGCATCTAAGTACAGTAAAAACAAATTTTTTGAAAAAAACTCGATTGCAGGTTTTTCGCGGTGAAGGATTTATTTTTTAACACTCAAACATTACACATAGAAAAAGACTGGTGTCTGAAACAGTTCTCGCACAATAAAACACTGAATAATCAAAATTTTAATTTTACATTACGACACCTGTTAACATTTCACCGTTTTTCACCAAAAAAACTAAATAATCGGATTTTTAAGATGGAAGCGTACCCGTGAAGGTCCTAAAAACGTTGTAGCGTGAATGAAGCACCGCCGGACATTCTTTCTATATCAAAAAAATTTGGAAAATCCAAATAAAAAGCATCTAAGTACAGTAAAAACAAATTTTTTGAAAAAAACTTGCATGCAAGTTTTCGCAGTGAAGGATTTATTTTTTAACACTCAAACATTACACATAGAAAAAGACTGGTGTCTGAAACAGTTTTCGCACGACAAAACACTGAATAATCAAAATTTTAATTTTACATTACGACCGGCCATGGCACCTGTTAACATTTCATCGTTTTTCACCAAAAAAACTAAATAAACGGATATTTAAGATGGAAGCGTACCTGTGACGGTCCTAAAAACGTTGTAGCGTGAATGAAGCACCGCCGGACATTCTTTCTATATCAAAAAAATTTGGAAAATCCAAATATAAAGCATCTAAGTACAGTAAAAACCACTTTTTTGAAAAAAAACTCGATTGCAAGTTTTCGCAGTGAAGTGAATTCAACTCTGAAACATTATACATAGAAAAAGATTGGCGTCTGATACAGTTTTCGCACAACAAAACACTGAATAATCAAAATTTTAATTTTACATTACGACCGGCCACGGCACCTGTTAACATTTCACCGTTTTTCACCAAAAAAACTAAATAAACGGATATTTAAGATGATAGCGTACCCGTGAAGGTCCTAAAAACGTTGTAGCGTGAATGAAGCACCGCCGGACATTCTTTTTATGTCAAAAAAATTTGGAAAATCCAATTATAAAGCATCTAAGTACAGTAAAAACAGCTTTTTTGAAAAAAAAACTCGATTGTAAGTTTTCGCAGTGAAGTGAATTCAACTCTGAAACATTACACATAGAAAAAGACTGGTCTCTGAATCAGTTATCGCACAACAAAACACTGAATAATCAAAATTTTAATTTTACATTACGACCGGCCACGGCACCTGTTAACATTTCACCATTTTTCACCAAATAAACTAAATAAACGTATATTTAAGATGGACGCGTACCCGTGACGGTCCTAAAAACGTTGTAGCGTGAATGAAGCACCGCCGGACATTCTTTCTATATCAAAAAAATTTGGAAAATCCAAATTTAAAGCATCTAAGTACAGTAAAAACCACTTTTTTGAAAAAAACTCGATTGCAAGTTTTCGCGGTGAAGGATTTATTTTTCAACACTCAAACATTACACATAGCAAATACTGAAGGCTGAAACAGTTTTCGCAAAACAAAACACTGAATAATCAAAATTCTAATTTTACATTACGATTTACGAATGGCCACGGCACCTGTTAACATTTCACCGTTTTTCACCAAAAAAACTAAATAAACGGATATTTAAGATGGAAGCGTACCTGTGACGGTCCTAAAAACGTTGTAGCGTGAATGATGCACCGCCGGACATTCTTTCTATATCAAAAAAAAGTGTAAATTCAAAATATAAAGCATCTAAGTACAGTAAAAACCACTTTTTTGAAAAAAACTCGCTTGCAAGTTTCCTCGGTGAAGGATTTATTTTTCAACACTCAAACATTACACATATCAAATACTGGTGGCTGAAACAGTTTTCGCACAACAAAACACTGAATAATCAAAATTTTAATTTTACATTACGACCGGCCAATGCACCTGTTAACATTTCACCGTTTTTCACCAAAAAAACTAAATAAACGGATATTTAAGATGGAAGCGTACCCATTACGGTCCTAAAAACGTTGTAGCGTGAATGAAGCACCGCCGGACATTCTTTCTATATCAAAAAAATTTGGAAAATCCAAATATAAAGCATCTAAGTACAGTAAAAACCACTTTTTTGAAAAAAACTCTCGTGCAAGTTTTCGCAGTGAAGGATTTATTTTTCAAGTCTGAAGCATTACACATAGTAAAAGACATGTGTCTGAAACAGTTTTCGCACAACAAAACACTGAATAATCAAAATTTTAATTTTACATTACGACCGGCCACGGCACCTGTTAACATTTCACCGTTTTTCACCAAATAAACTAAATAAACGGATATTTAAGATGGAAGCGTACCTGTGACGGTCCTAAAAACGTTGTAGCGTGAATGATGCACCGCCGGACATTCTTTCTATATCAAAAAAAAGTGTAAATTCAAAATATAAAGCATCTAAGTACAGTAAAAACCACTTTTTTGAAAAAAACTCGATTGCAAGTTTTTCGCGGTGAAGGATTTATTTTACAACACTCAAAAATTACATATAGCAAAAGACTGGTGTCTGAAACAGTTCTCGCACAATAAAACACTGAATAATCAAAATTTTAATTTTACATTACGACACCTGTTAACATTTCACCGTTTTTCACCAAAAAAACTAAATAAACGGATATTTAAGATGGAAGCGTACCCATTACGGTCCTAAAAACGTTGTAGCGTGAATGAAGCACCGCCGGACATTCTTTCTATATCAAAAAAAAGTGTAAAATCAAAATATAAAGCATCTAAGTACAGTAAAAACAAATTTTTTGAAAAAAACTTGCATGCAAGTTTTCGCAGTGAAGGATTTATTTTTTAACACTCAAACATTACACATAGAAAAAGACTGGTGTCTGAAACAGTTTTCGCACGACAAAACACTGAATAATCAAAATTTTAATTTTACATTACGACCGGCCATGGCACCTGTTAACATTTCATCGTTTTTCACCAAAAAAACTAAATAAACGGATATTTAAGATGGAAGCGTACCTGTGACGGTCCTAAAAACGTTGTAGCGTGAATGAAGCACCGCCGGACATTCTTTCTATATCAAAAAAAAGTGTAAATTCAAAATATAAAGCATCTAAGTACAGTAAAAACCACTTTTTTGAAAAAAACTCGATTGCAAGTTTTCGCAGTGAAGTGAATTCAACTCTGAAACATTACACATAGAAAAAGACTGGCGTCTGATACAGTTTTCGCACAACAAAACACTGAATAATCAAAATTTTAATTTTACATTACGACCGGCCACGGCACCTGTTAACATTTCACCGTTTTTCACCAAATAAACTAAATAAACGGATATTTAAGATGGAAGCCAAACCGTGAAGGTCCCAAAAACCTTGTAGCGTGAATGAAGCACCGCCGGACATTCTTTCTATATTCAAAAAATTTGGAAAATCCAATTATAAAGCATCTAAGTACAGTAAAAACCACTTTTTTGAAAAAAACTCGATTGCAAGTTTTCGCAGTGAAGTGAATTCAACTCTGAAACATTACACATAGAAAAAGACTGGTCTCTGAATCAGTTATCGCACAACAAAACACTGAATAATCAAAATTTTAATTTTACATTACGACCGGCCACGGCACCTGTTAACATTTCACCGTTTTTCACCAAAAAAATTAAATAAACGGATATTTAAGATGGAAGCGTACCCGTGACGGTCCTAAAAATGTTGTAGCGTGAATGAAGCACCGCCGGACATTCTTTCTATATCAAAAAAATTTGGAAAATCAAAATATAAAGCATCTAAGTACAGTAAAAACAAATTTTTTGAAAAAAACTTGCATGCAAGTTTTCGCAGTGAAGGATTTATTTTTTAACACTCAAACATTACACATAGAAAAAGACTGGTGTCTGAAACAGTTTTCGCACGACAAAACACTGAATAATCAAAATTTTAATTTTACATTACGACCGGCCATGGCACCTGTTAACATTTCATCGTTTTTCACCAAAAAAACTAAATAAACGGATATTTAAGATGGAAGCGTACCTGTGACGGTCCTAAAAACGTTGTAGCGTGAATGAAGCACCGCCGGACATTCTTTCTATATCAAAAAAAAATGTAAATTCAAAATATAAAGCATCTAAGTACAGTAAAAACCACTTTTTTGAAAAAAACTCGCTTGCAAGTTTCCTTGGTGAAGGATTTATTTTTCAACACTCAAACATTACACATAGCAAATACTGGTGGCTGAAACAGTTTTCGCACAACAAAACACTGAATAATCAAAATTTTAATTTTACATTACGACCGGCCAATGCACCTGTTAACATTTCACCGTTTTTCACCAAAAAAACTAAATAAACGGATATTTAAGATGGAAGCGTACCCGTGACGGTCCTAAAAACGTTGTAGCGTGAATGAAGTACCGCCGAACATTCTTTCTATATCAAAAAAAATGGTAAATTCAAAATATAAAGCATCTAAGTACAGTAAAAACCACTTTTTTGAAAAAAAACTCTTGTGCAAGTTTTCGCTGTGAAGAATTTATTATTCAACTCTGAAACATTACACATAGTAAAAGACTGGTCTCTGAATCAGTTATCGCACATCAAAACACTGAATAATCAAAATTTTAATTTTACATTACGACCGGCCACGGCACCTGTTAACATTTCACCATTTTTCACCAAATAAACTAAATAAACGGATATTTAAGATGGACGCGTACCCGTGACGGTCCTAAAAACGTTGTAGCGTGAATGAAGCACCGCCGGACATTCTTTCTATATCAAAAAAATTTGGAAAATCCAAATATAAAGCATCTAAGTACAGTAAAAACCACTTTTTTGAAAAAAACTCGATTGCAAGTTTTCGCAGTGAAGTGAATTCAACTCTGAAACATTACACATAGAAAAAGACTGGCGTCTGATACAGTTTTCGCACAACAAAACACTGAATAATCAAAATTTTAATTTTACATTACGACCGGCCACGGCACCTGTTAACATTTCACCGTTTTTCACCAAAAAAACTAAATAAACGGATATTTAAGATGGAAGCGTACCCATTACGGTCCTAAAAACGTTGTAGCGTGAATGAAGTACCGCCGAACATTCTTTCTATATCAAAAAAAATGGTAAATTCAAAATATAAAGCATCTAAGTACAGTAAAAACAAATTTTTTGAAAAAAACTTGCATGCAAGTTTTCGCAGTGAAGGATTTATTTTTTAACACTCAAACATTACACATAGAAAAAGACTGGTGTCTGAAAAAGTTTTCGCACGACAAAACACTGAATAATCAAAATTTTAATTTTACATTACGACCGGCCACGGCACCTGTTAACATTTCACCGTTTTTCACCAAATAAACTAAATAAACGGATATTTAAGATGGAGGCGTACCCGGGACGGTCCTAAAAACGTTGTAGCGTGTATGAAGCACCGCCGGTCATTCTTTCTATTTCAAAAAAATTTGGAAAATCAAAATATAAAGCATCTAAGTACAGTAAAAACCACTTTTTTGAAAAAAACTCGATTGCAAGTTTTCGCAGTGAAGTGAATTCAACTCTGAAACATTACACATAGAAAAAGACTGGTCTCTGAATCAGTTATCGCACAACAAAACACTGAATAATCAAAATTTTAATTTTACATTACGACCGCCCACGGCACCTGTTAACATTTCACCGTTTTTCACCAAATAAACTAAATAAACGGATATTTAAGATGGAAGCGAAACCGTGAAGGTCCTAAAAACCTTGTAGCGTGAATGAAGCACCGCCGGACATTCTTTCTATATTCAAAAAATTTGGAAAATCCAATTATAAAGCATCTAAGTACAGTAAAAACCACTTTTTTGAAAAAAACTCGATTGCAAGTTTTCGCAGTGAAGTGAATTCAACTCTGAAACATTACACATAGTAAAAGACTGGTGTCTGAAAAAGTTTTCGCACGACAAAACACTGAATAATCAAAATTTTAATTTTACATTACGACCGGCCAATGCACCTGTTAACATTTCACCGTTTTTCACCAAAAAAACTAAATAAACGGATATTTAAGATGGAAGCGTACCCGTGACGGTCCTAAAAACGTTGTAGCGTGAATGAAGTACCGCCGAACATTCTTTCTATATCAAAAAAAATGGTAAATTCAAAATATAAAGCATCTAAGTACAGTAAAAACCACTTTTTTGAAAAAAAACTCTTGTGCAAGTTTTCGCAGTGAAGAATTTATTATTCAACTCTGAAACATTACACATAGTAAAAGACTGGTCTCTGAATCAGTTATCGCACATCAAAACACTGAATAATCAAAATTTTAATTTTACATTACGACCGGCCACGGCACCTGTTAACATTTCACCATTTTTCACCAAATAAACTAAATAAACGGATATTTAAGATGGACGCGTACCCGTGACGGTCCTAAAAACGTTGTAGCGTGAATGAAGCACCGCCGGACATTCTTTCTATATCAAAAAAATTTGGAAAATCCAAATATAAAGCATCTAAGTACAGTAAAAACAACTTTTTTGAAAAAAACTCTCGTGCAAGTTTTCGCAGTGAAGGATTTATTTTTCAAGTCTGAAGCTTTACACATAGTAAAAGACATGTGTCTGAAACAGTTTTCGCACAACAAAACACTGAATAATCAAAATTTTAATTTTACATTACGATTTACGACCGGCCCCGGCACCCGTTAACATTTCACCGTTTTTCACCAAAAAAACTAAATAAACGGATATTGAAGATGGAAGCGTACCCGGGACGGTCCTAAAAACGTTGTAGAGTGTATGAAGCACCGCCGGTCATTCTTTCTATTTCAAAAAAATTTGGAAAATCAAAATATAAAGCATCTAAGTACAGTAAAAACCACTTTTTTGAAAAAAACTCGATTGCAAGTTTTCGCAGTGAAGTGAATTCAACTCTGAAACATTACACATAGAAAAAGACTGGTCTCTGAATCAGTTATCGCACAACAAAACACTGAATAATCAAAATTTTAATTTTACATTACGACCGCCCACGGCACCTGTTAACATTTCACCGTTTTTCACCAAATAAACTAAATAAACGGATATTTAAGATGGAAGCGAAACCGTGAAGGTCCTAAAAACCTTGTAGCGTGAATGAAGCACCGCCGGACATTCTTTCTATATTCAAAAAATTTGGAAAATCCAATTATAAAGCATCTAAGTACAGTAAAAACCACTTTTTTGAAAAAAACTCGATTGCAAGTTTTCGCAGTGAAGTGAATTCAACTCTGAAACATTACACATAGTAAAAGACTGGTGTCTGAAAAAGTTTTCGCACGACAAAACACTGAATAATCAAAATTTTAATTTTACATTACGACCGGCCAATGCACCTGTTAACATTTCACCGTTTTTCACCAAAAAAACTAAATAAACGGATATTTAAGATGGAAGCGTACCCGAGACGGTCCTAAAAACGTTGTAGCGTGAATGAAGTACCGCCGAACATTCTTTCTATATCAAAAAAAATGGTAAATTCAAAATATAAAGCATCTAAGTACAGTAAAAACCACTTTTTTGAAAAAAAACTCTTGTGCAAGTTTTCGCAGTGAAGAATTTATTATTCAACTCTGAAACATTACACATAGTAAAAGACTGGTCTCTGAATCAGTTATCGCACATCAAAACACTGAATAATCAAAATTTTAATTTTACATTACGACCGGCCACGGCACCTGTTAACATTTCACCATTTTTCACCAAATAAACTAAATAAACGGATATTTAAGATGGACGCGTACCCGTGACGGTCCTAAAAACGTTGTAGCGTGAATGAAGCACCGCCGGACATTCTTTCTATATCAAAAAAATTTGGAAAATCCAAATATAAAGCATCTAAGTACAGTAAAAACAACTTTTTTGAAAAAAACTCTCGTGCAAGTTTTCGCAGTGAAGGATTTATTTTTCAAGTCTGAAGCTTTACACATAGTAAAAGACATGTGTCTGAAACAGTTTTCGCACAACAAAACACTGAATAATCAAAATTTTAATTTTACATTACGATTTACGACCGGCCCCGGCACCCGTTAACATTTCACCGTTTTTCACCAAAAAAACTAAATAAACGGATATTGAAGATGGAAGCGTACCCGGGACGGTCCTAAAAACGTTGTAGAGTGTATGAAGCACCGCCGGTCATTCTTTCTATTTCAAAAAAATTTGGAAAATCAAAATATAAAGCATCTAAGTACAGTAAAAACCACTTTTTTGAAAAAAACTCGATTGCAAGTTTTCGCAGTGAAGTGAATTCAACTCTGAAACATTACACATAGAAAAAGACTGGTCTCTGAATCAGTTATCGCACAACAAAACACTGAATAATCAAAATTTTAATTTTACATTACGACCGGCCACGGCACCTGTTAACATTTCACCGTTTTTCACCAAAAAAATTAAATAAACGGATATTTAAGATGGAAGCGTACCCGTGACGGTCCTAAAAATGTTGTAGCGTGAATGAAGCACCGCCGGACATTCTTTCTATATCAAAAAAATTTGGAAAATCAAAATATAAAGCATCTAAGTACAGTAAAAACAAATTTTTTGAAAAAAACTTGCATGCAAGTTTTCGCATTAAAGGATTTATTTTTTAACACTCAAACATTACACATAGAAAAAGACTGGTGTCTGAAACAGTTTTCGCACGACAAAACACTGAATAATCAAAATTTTAATTTTACATTACGATTTACGACCGGCTCCGGCACCCGTTAACATTTCACCGTTTTTCACCAAAAAAACTAAATAAACGGATATTTAAGATGGAAGCGTACCTGTGACGGTCCTAAAAACGTTGTAGCGTGAATGAAGCACCGCCGGACATTCTTTCTATATCAAAAAAAAATGTAAATTCAAAATATAAAGCATCTAAGTACAGTAAAAACCACTTTTTTGAAAAAAACTCGCTTGCAAGTTTCCTCGGTGAAGGATTTATTTTTCAACACTCAAACATTACACATAGCAAATACTGGTGGCTGAAACAGTTTTCGCACAACAAAACACTGAATAATCAAAATTTTAATTTTACATTACGACCGGCCAATGCACCTGTTAACATTTCACCGTTTTTCACCAAAAAAACTAAATAAACGGATATTTAAGATGGAAGCGTACCCGTGACGGTCCTAAAAACGTTGTAGCGTGAATGAAGTACCGCCGAACATTCTTTCTATATCAAAAAAAATGGTAAATTCAAAATATAAAGCATCTAAGTACAGTAAAAACCACTTTTTTGAAAAAAAACTCTTGTGCAAGTTTTCGCAGTGAAGAATTTATTATTCAACTCTGAAACATTACACATAGTAAAAGACCGGTCTCTGATACAGTTTTCGCACAACAAAACACTGAATAATCAAAATTATAATTTTACATTACGACCGGCCACGGCACCTGTTAACATTTTACCGTTTTTCACCAAAAAAACTAAATAAACGGATATTTAAGATGGAAGCGAAACCGTGAAGGTCCTAAAAACCTTGTAGCGTGAATGAAGCACCGCCGGACATTCTTTCTATATCAAAAAAATTTGGAAAATCAAAATATAAAGCATCTAAGTACAGTAAAAACCACTTTTTTGAAAAAAACTCGATTGCAAGTTTTCGCAGTGAAGTGAATTCAACTCTGAAACATTACACATAGAAAAAGACTGGCGTCTGATACAGTTTTCGCACAACAAACCACTGAATAATCAAAATTTTAATTTTACATTACGACCGGCCACGGCACCTGTTAACATTTCACCGTTTTTCACCAAAAAAAATAAATAAACGGATATTTAAGATGAAAGCGTACCCGTGAAGGTCCTAAAAACGTTGTAGCGTGAATGAAGCACCGCCGGACATTCTTTCTATATCAAAAAAATTTGGAAAATCAAAATATAAAGCATCTAAGTACAGTAAAAACAAATTTTTTGAAAAAAACTTGCATGCAAGTTTTCGCAGTGAAGGATTTATTTTTTAACACTCAAACATTACACATAGAAAAAGACTGGTGTCTGAAACAGTTTTCGCACGACAAAACACTGAATAATCAAAATTTTAATTTTACATTACGACCGGCCATGGCACCTGTTAACATTTCATCGTTTTTCACCAAAAAAACTAAATAAACGGATATTTAAGATGGAAGCGTACCTGTGACGGTCCTAAAAACGTTGTAGCGTGAATGAAGCACCGCCGGACATTCTTTCTATATCAAAAAAAAGTGTAAATTCAAAATATAAAGCATCTAAGTACAGTAAAAACCACTTTTTTGAAAAAAAACTCTTGTGCAAGTTTTCGCAGTGAAGAATTTATTATTCAACTCTGAAACATTACACATAGTAAAAGACTGGTCTCTGAATCAGTTATCGCACATCAAAACACTGAATAATCAAAATTTTAATTTTACATTACGACCGGCCACGGCACCTGTTAACATTTCACCATTTTTCACCAAATAAACTAAATAAACGGATATTGAAGATGGAAGCGTACGCGGGACGGTCCTAAAAACGTTGTAGCGTGTATGAAGCACCGCCGGTCATTCTTTCTATTTCAAAAAAATTTGGAAAATCAAAATATAAAGCATCTAAGTACAGTAAAAACCACTTTTTTGAAAAAAAACTCTTGTGCAAGTTTTCGCAGTGAAGAATTTATTATTCAACTCTGACACATTACACATAGTAAAAGACTGGTCTCTGAATCAGTTATCGCACATCAAAACACTGAATAATCAAAATTTTAATTTTACATTACGACCGGCCACGGCACCTGTTAACATTTCACCATTTTTCACCAAATAAACTAAATAAACGGATATTTAAGATGGAAGCGTACCCATTACGGTCCTAAAAACGTTGTAGCGTGAATGAAGCACCGCCGGACATTCTTTCTATATCAAAAAAATTTGGAAAATCCAAATATAAAGCATCTAAGTACAGTAAAAACCACTTTTTTGAAAAAAACTCGATTGCAAGTTTTCGCAGTGAAGTGAATTCAACTCTGAAACATTACACATAGAAAAAGACTGGCGTCTGATACAGTTTTCGCACAACAAAATACTGAATAATCAAAATTTTAATTTTACATTACGACCGGCCACGGCACCTGTTAACATTTCACCGTTTTTCACCAAAAAAACTAAATAAACGGATATTTAAGATGGAAGCGTACCCATTACGGTCCTAAAAACGTTGTAGCGTGAATGAAGCACCGCCGGACATTCTTTCTATATCAAAAAAATTTGGAAAATCCAAATATAAAGCATCTAAGTACAGTAAAAACCACTTTCTTGAAAAAAACTCTCGTGCAAGTTTTCGCAGTGAAGGATTTATTTTTCAAGTCTGAAGTATTACACATAGTAAAAGACATGTGTCTGAAACAGTTTTCGCACAACAAAACACTGAATAATCAAAATTTTAATTTTACATTACGATTTACGACCGGCCCCGGCACCTGTTAACATTTCACCGTTTTTCACCAAAAAAACTAAATAAACGGATATTGAAGATGGAAGCGTACCTGGGACGGTCCTAAAAACGTTGTAGCGTGTATGAAGCACCGCCGGTCATTCTTTCTATTTCAAAAAAATTTGGAAAATCAAAATATAAAGCATCTAAGTACAGTAAAAACCACTTTTTTGAAAAAAACTCGATTGCAAGTTTTCATGGTGAAAGATTTATTTTTTAACACACAAACATTACACATAGTAAAAGAATGGTGTCTGAAACAGTTTTCGCACAACAAAACACTGAATAATCAAAATTTTAATTTTACCTTACGACCGGCCACGGCACCTGTTAACATTTCACCGTTTTTCACCAAAAAAACTAAATAAACGGATATTTAAGATGGAAGCGTACCCGTGAAGGTCCTAAAAACGTTGTAGCGTGAATGAAGCACCGCCGGACATTCTTTCTATATCAAAAAAATTTGGAAAATCAAAATATAAAGCATCTAAGTACAGTAAAAACCACTTTTTTGAAAAAAACTCGATTGCAAGTTTTCGCAGTGAAGTGAATTCAACTCTGAAACATTACACATAGAAAAAGACTGGCGTCTGATACAGTTTTCGCACAACAAAACACTGAATAATCAAAATTTTAATTTTACATTACGACCGGCCACGGCACCTGTTAACATTTCACCGTTTTTCACCAAAAAAACTAAATAAACGGATATTTAAGATGGAAGCGTACCCATTACGGTCCTAAAAACGTTGTAGCGTGAATGAAGCACCGCCGGACATTCTTTCTATATCAAAAAAATTTGGAAAATCCAAATATAAAGCATCTAAGTACAGTAAAAACCACTTTTTTGAAAAAAACTCTCGTGCAAGTTTTCGCAGTTAAGGATTTATTTTTCAAGTCTGAAGCATTACACATAGTAAAAGACATGTGTCTGAAACAGTTTTCGCACAACAAAACACTGAATAATCAAAATTTTAATTTTACATTACGACCGGCCACGGCACCTGTTAACATTTCACCATTTTTCGCCAAATAAACTAAATAAACGGATATTTAAGATGGAAGCGTACCCATTACGGTCCTAAAAACGTTGTAGCGTGAATGAAGCACCGCCGGACATTCTTTCTATATCAAAAAAATTTGGAAAATCCAAATATAAAGCATCTAAGTACAGTAAAAACCACTTTTTTGAAAAAAACTCGATTGCAAGTTTTCGCAGTGAAGTGAATTCAACTCTGAAACATTACACATAGAAAAAGACTGGCGTCTGATACAGTTTTCGCACAACAAAACACTGAATAATCAAAATTATAATTTTACATTACGACCGGCCACGGCACCTGTTAACATTTCACCGTTTTTCACCAAAAAAACTAAATAAACGGATATTTAAGATGGAAGCGTACCCATTACGGTCCTAAAAACGTTGTAGCGTGAATGAAGCACCGCCGGACATTCTTTCTATATCAAAAAAATTTGGAAAATCCAAATATAAAGCATCTAAGTACAGTAAAAACCACTTTTTTGAAAAAAACTCTCGTGCAAGTTTTCGCAGTGAAGGATTTATTTTTCAAGTCTGAAGTATTACACATAGTAAAAGACATGTGTCTGAAACAGTTTTCGCACAACAAAACACTGAATAATCAAAATTTTAATTTTACATTACGATTTACGACCGGCCCCGGCACCTGTTAACATTTCACCGTTTTTCACCAAAAAAACTAAATAAACGGATATTTAAGATGGAAGCGTACCCATTACGGTCCTAAAAACGTTGTAGCGTGAATGAAGCACCGCCGGACATTCTTTCTATATCAAAAAAATTTGGAAAATCCAAATATAAAGCATCTAAGTACAGTAAAAACCACTTTTATGAAAAAAACTCGATTGCAAGTTTTCATGGTGAAAGATTTATTTTTTAACACACAAACATTACACATAGTAAAAGAATGGTGTCTGAAACAGTTTTCGCACAACAAAACACTGAATAATCAAAATTTTAATTTTACCTTACGACCGGCCACGGCACCTGTTAACATTTCACCGTTTTTCACCAAAAAAACTAAATAAACGGATATTTAAGATGGAAGCGTACCCGTGAAGGTCCTAAAAACGTTGTAGCGTGAATGAAGCACCGCCGGACATTCTTTCTATATCAAAAAAATTTGGAAAATCAAAATATAAAGCATCTAAGTACAGTAAAAACCACTTTTTTGAAAAAAACTCGATTGCAAGTTTTCGCAGTGAAGTGAATTCAACTCTGAAACATTACACATAGAAAAAGACTGGCGTCTGATACAGTTTTCGCACAACAAAACACTGAATAATCAAAATTATAATTTTACATTACGACCGGCCACGGCACCTGTTAACATTTCACCGTTTTTCACCAAAAAAACTAAATAAACGGATATTTAAGATGGAAGCGTACCCATTACGGTCTTAAAAACGTTGTAGCGTGAATGAAGCACCGCCGGACATTCTTTCTATATCAAAAAAATTTGGAAAATCCAAATATAAAGCATCTAAGTACAGTAAAAACCACTTTTTTGAAAAAAACTCGATTGCAAGTTTTCATGGTGAAAGATTTATTTTTTAACACACAAACATTACACATAGTAAAAGAATGGTGTCTGAAACAGTTTTCGCACAACAAAACACTGAATAATCAAAATTTTAATTTTACCTTACGACCGGCCACGGCACCTGTTAACATTTCACCGTTTTTCACCAAAAAAACTAAATAAACGGATATTTAAGATGGAAGCGTACCCGTGAAGGTCCTAAAAACGTTGTAGCGTGAATGAAGCACCGCCGGACATTCTTTCTATATCAAAAAAATTTGGAAAATCAAAATATAAAGCATCTAAGTACAGTAAAAACCACTTTTTTGAAAAAAACTCGATTGCAAGTTTTCGCAGTGAAGTGAATTCAACTCTGAAACATTACACATAGAAAAAGACTGGCGTCTGATACAGTTTTCGCACAACAAAACACTGAATAATCAAAATTTTAATTTTACATTACGACCGGCCACGGCACCTGTTAACATTTCACCATTTTTCACCAAATAAACTAAATAAACGGATATTTAAGATGGAAGCGTACCCATTACGGTCCTAAAAACGTTGTAGCGTGAATGAAGCACCGCCGGACATTCTTTCTATATCAAAAAAATTTGGAAAATCCAAATATAAAGCATCTAAGTACAGTAAAAACCACTTTTTTGAAAAAACTCGATTGCAAGTTTTCGCAGTGAAGTGAATTCAACTCTGAAACATTACACATAGAAAAAGACTGGCGTCTGATACAGTTTTCACACAACAAAATACTGAATAATCAAAATTTTAATTTTACATTACGACCGGCCACGGCACCTGTTAACATTTCACCGTTTTTCACCAAAAAAACTAAATAAACGGATATTTAAGATGGAAGCGTACCCATTACGGTCCTAAAAACGTTGTAGCGTGAATGAAGCACCGCCGGACATTCTTTCTATATCAAAAAAATTTGGAAAATCCAAATATAAAGCATCTAAGTACAGTAAAAACCACTTTTTTGAAAAAAACTCTCGTGCAAGTTTTCGCAGTGAAGGATTTATTTTTCAAGTCTGAAGTATTACACATAGTAAAAGACATGTGTCTGAAACAGTTTTCGCACAACAAAACACTGAATAATCAAAATTTTAATTTTACATTACGATTTACGACCGGCCCCGGCACCTGTTAACATTTCACCGTTTTTCACCAAAAAAACTAAATAAACGGATATTGAAGATGGAAGCGTACCCGTGAAGGTCCTAAAAACGTTGAAGCGTGAATGAAGCACCGCCGGACATTCTTTCTATATCAAAAAAATTTGGAAAATCAAAATATAAAGCATCTAAGTACAGTAAAAACCACTTTTTTGAAAAAAACTCAATTGCAAGTTTTCGCAGTGAAGTGAATTCAACTTTGAAACATTACACATAGAAAATGACTGGCGTCTGATACAGTTTTCGCACAACAAAACACTGAATAATCAAAATTATAATTTTACATTACGACCGGCCACGGCACCTGTTAACATTTCACCGTTTTTCACCAAAAAAAATAAATAAACGGATATTTAAGATGAAAGCGTACCCGTGAAGGTCCTAAAAACGTTGTAGCGTGAATGAAGCATTGCCGGACATTCTTTCTATATCAAAAAAATTTGGAAAATCAAAATATAAAGCATCTAAGTACAGTAAAAACAAATTTTTTGAAAAAAACTTGCATGCAAGTTTTCGCAGTGAAGGATTTATTTTTTAACACTCAAACATTACACATAGAAAAAGACTGGTGTCTGAAAAAGTTTTCGCACGACAAAACACTGAATAATCAAAATTTTAATTTTACATTACGACCGGCCACGGCACCTCTTAACATTTCACCGTTTTTCACCAAAAAAACTAAATAAACGGATATTTAAGATGGAAGCGAAACCGTGAAGGTCCTAAAAACCTTGTAGCGTGAATGAAGCACCGCCGGACATTCTTTCTATATCAAAAAAATTTGGAAAATCCAAATATAAAGCATCTAAGTACAGTAAAAACCACTTTTTTGAAAAAAACTCTCGTGCAAGTTTTCGCAGTGAAGGATTTATTAATCAACTCTGAAACATTACACATAGTAAAAGACTGGTGTCTGAAACAGTTTTCGCACAACAAAACACTGAATAATCAAAATTATAATTTTACATTACGACCGGCCACGGCACCTGTTAACATTTCACCGTTTTTCACCAAAAAAACTAAATAAACGGATATTTAAGATGGAAGCGTACCCATTACGGTCCTAAAAACGTTGTAGCGTGAATGAAGCACCGCCGGACATTCTTTCTATATCAAAAAAATTTGGAAAATCCAAATATAAAGCATCTAAGTACAGTAAAAACCACTTTTTTGAAAAAAACTCTCGTGCAAGTTTTCGCAGTGAAGGATTTATTTTTCAAGTCTGATGTATTACACATAGTAAAAGACATGTGTCTGAAACAGTTTTCGTACAACAAAACACTGAATAATCAAAATTTTAATTTTACATTACGATTTACGACCGGCCCCGGCACCTGTTAACATTTCACCGTTTTTCACCAAAAAAACTAAATAAACGGATATTTAAGATGGAAGCGTACCCGTGAAGGTCCTAAAAACGTTGTAGCGTGAATGAAGCACCGCCGGACATTCTTTCTATATCAAAAAAATTTGGAAAATCAAAATATAAAGCATCTAAGTACAGTAAAAACCACTTTTTTGAAAAAAACTCGATTGCAAGTTTTCGCAGTGAAGGATTTATTTTTCAAGTCTGATGTATTACACATAGTAAAAGACATGTGTCTGAAACAGTTTTCGTACAACAAAACACTGAATAATCAAAATTTTAATTTTACATTACGATTTACGACCGGCCCCGGCACCTGTTAACATTTCACCGTTTTTCACCAAAAAAACTAAATAAACGGATATTGAAGATGGAAGCGTACCCGGGACGGTCCTAAAAACGTTGTAGCGTGTATGAAGCACCGCCGGTCATTCTTTCTATTTCAAAAAAATTTGGAAAATCAAAATATAAAGCATCTAAGTACAGTAAAAACCACTTTTTTGAAAAAAACTCGATTGCAAGTTTTCATGGTGAAAGATTTATTTTTTAACACACAAACATTACACATAGTAAAAGAATGGTGTCTGAAACAGTTTTCGCACAACAAAACACTGAATAATCAAAATTTTAATTTTACCTTACGACCGGCCACGGCACCTGTTAACATTTCACCGTTTTTCACCAAAAAAACTAAATAAACGGATATTTAAGATGGAAGCGTACCCGTGAAGGTCCTAAAAACGTTGTAGCGTGAATGAAGCACCGCCGGACATTCTTTCTATATCAAAAAAATTTGGAAAATCAAAATATAAAGCATCTAAGTACAGTAAAAACCACTTTTTTGAAAAAAACTCAATTGCAAGTTTTCGCAGTGAAGTGAATTCAACTCTGAAACATTACACATAGAAAATGACTGGCGTCTGATACAGTTTTCGCTCAACAAAACACTGAATAATCAAAATTATAATTTTACATTACGACCGGCCACGGCACCTGTTAACATTTCACCGTTTTTCACCAAAAAAAATAAATAAACGGATATTTAAGATGAAAGCGTACCCGTGAAGGTCCTAAAAACGTTGTAGCGTGAATGAAGCATTGCCGGACATTCTTTCTATATCAAAAAAATTTGGAAAATCAAAATATAAAGCATCTAAGTACAGTAAAAACAAATTTTTTGAAAAAAACTTGCATGCAAGTTTTCGCAGTGAAGGATTTATTTTTTAACACTCAAACATTACACATAGAAAAAGACTGGTGTCTGAAAAAGTTTTCGCACGACAAAATACTGAATAATCAAAATTTTAATTTTACATTACGACCGGCCACGGCACCTGTTAACATTTCACCGTTTTTCACCAAAAAAACTAAATAAACGGATATTTAAGATGGAAGCGAAACCGTGAAGGTCCTAAAAACCTTGTAGCGTGAATGAAGCACCGCCGGACATTCTTTCTATATCAAAAAAATTTGGAAAATCCAAATATAAAGCATCTAAGTACAGTAAAAACCACTTTTTTGAAAAAAACTCTCGTGCAAGTTTTCGCAGTGAAGGATTTATTAATCAACTCTGAAACATTACACATAGTAAAAGACTGGTGTCTGAAACAGTTTTCGCACAACAAAACACTGAATAATCAAAATTATAATTTTACATTACGACCGGCCACGGCACCTGTTAACATTTCACCGTTTTTCACCAAAAAAACTAAATAAACGGATATTTAAGATGGAAGCGTACCCATTACGGTCCTAAAAACGTTGTAGCGTGAATGAAGCACCGCCGGACATTCTTTCTATATCAAAAAAATTTGGAAAATCCAAATATAAAGCATCTAAGTACAGTAAAAACCACTTTTTTGAAAAAAACTCTCGTGCAAGTTTTCGCAGTGAAGGATTTATTTTTCAAGTCTGATGTATTACACATAGTAAAAGACATGTGTCTGAAACAGTTTTCGTACAACAAAACACTGAATAATCAAAATTTTAATTTTACATTACGATTTACGACCGGCCCCGGCACCTGTTAACATTTCACCGTTTTTCACCAAAAAAACTAAATAAACGGATATTTAAGATGGAAGCGTACCCGTGAAGGTCCTAAAAACGTTGTAGCGTGAATGAAGCACCGCCGGACATTCTTTCTATATCAAAAAAATTTGGAAAATCAAAATATAAAGCATCTAAGTACAGTAAAAACCACTTTTTTGAAAAAAACTCGATTGCAAGTTTTCGCAGTGAAGGATTTATTTTTCAAGTCTGATGTATTACACATAGTAAAAGACATGTGTCTGAAACAGTTTTCGTACAACAAAACACTGAATAATCAAAATTTTAATTTTACATTACGATTTACGACCGGCCCCGGCACCTGTTAACATTTCACCGTTTTTCACCAAAAAAACTAAATAAACGGATATTGAAGATGGAAGCGTACCCGGGACGGTCCTAAAAACGTTGTAGCGTGTATGAAGCACCGCCGGTCATTCTTTCTATATCAAAAAAATTTGGAAAATCAAAATATAAAGCATCTAAGTACAGTAAAAACAAATTTTTTGAAAAAAACTTGCATGCGAGTTTTCGCAGTGAAGGATTTATTTTTTAACACTCAAACATTACACATAGAAAAAGACTGGTGTCTGAAACAGTTTTCGCACGACAAAACACTGAATAATCAAAATTTTAATTTTACATTACGACCGGCCACGGCACCTGTTAACATTTCACCGATTTTCACCAAAAAAACTAAATAAACGGATATTTAAGATGGAAGCATACCCATTACGGTCCTAAAAACGTTGTAGCGTGAATGAAGCACCGCCGGACATTCTTTCTATATCAAAAAAATTTGGAAAATCCAAATATAAAGCATCTAAGTACAGTAAAAACCACTTTTTTGAAAAAAACTCTCGTGCAAGTTTTCGCAGTGAAGGATTTATTAATCAACTCTGAAACATTACACATAGTAAAAGACTGGTGTCTGAAACAGTTTTCGCACAACAAAACACTGAATAATCAAAATTTTAATTTTACATTACGATTTACGACCGGCTCCGGCACCTGTTAACATTTCACCGTTTTTCACCAAAAAAACTAAATAAACGGATATTTAAGATGGACGCGTACCCGTGAAGGTCCTAAAAACGTTGTAGCGTGAATGAAGCACCGCCGGACATTCTTTCTATATCAAAAAAATTTGGAAAATCAAAATATAAAGCATCTAAGTACAGTAAAAACCACTTTTTTGAAAAAAACTCAATTGCAAGTTTTCGCAGTGAAGTGAATTCAACTCTGAAACATTACACATAGAAAATGACTGGCGTCTGATACAGTTTTCGCACAACAAAACACTGAATAATCAAAATTATAATTTTACATTACGACCGGCCACGGCACCTGTTAACATTTCACCGTTTTTCACCAAAAAAACTAAATAAACGGATATTTAAGATGGAAGCGAAACCGTGAAGGTCCTAAAAACCTTGTAGCGTGAATGAAGCACCGCCGGACATTCTTTCTATATCAAAAAAATTTGGAAAATCAAAATATAAAGCATCTAAGTACAGTAAAAACCACTTTTTTGAAAAAAACTCGATTGCAAGTTTTCATGGTGAAAGATTTATTTTTTAACACACAAACATTACACATAGTAAAAGAATGGTGTCTGAAACAGTTTTCGCACAACAAAACACTGAATAATCAAAATTTTAATTTTACCTTACGACCGGCCACGGCACCTGTTAACATTTCACCGTTTTTCACCAAAAAAACTAAATAAACGGATATTTAAGATGGAAGCGTACCCGTGAAGGTCCTAAAAACGTTGTAGCGTGAATGAAGCACCGCCGGACATTCTTTCTATATCAAAAAAATTTGGAAAATCAAAATATAAAGCATCTAAGTACAGTAAAAACCACTTTTTTGAAAAAAACTCAATTGCAAGTTTTCGCAGTGAAGTGAATTCAACTCTGAAACATTACACATAGAAAATGACTGGCGTCTGATACAGTTTTCGCACAACAAAACACTGAATAATCAAAATTATAATTTTACATAACGACCGGCCACGGCACCTGTTAACATTTCACCGTTTTTCACCAAAAAAAATAAATAAACGGATATTTAAGATGAAAGCGTACCCGTGAAGGTCCTAAAACGTTGTAGCGTGAATGAAGCATTGCCGGACATTCTTTCTATATCAAAAAAATTTGGAAAATCAAAATATAAAGCATCTAAGTACAGTAAAAACAAATTTTTTGAAAAAAACTTGCATGCAAGTTTTCGCAGTGAAGGATTTATTTTTTAACACTCAAACATTACACATAGAAAAAGACTGGTGTCTGAAAAAGTTTTCGCACGACAAAACACTGAATAATCAAAATTTTAATTTTACATTACGACCGGCCACGGCACCTGTTAACATTTCACCGTTTTTCACCAAAAAAACTAAATAAACGGATATTTAAGATGGAAGCGAAACCGTGAAGGTCCTAAAAACCTTGTAGCGTGAATGAAGCACCGCCGGACATTCTTTCTATATCAAAAAAATTTGGAAAATCAAAATATAAAGCATCTAAGTACAGTAAAAACAAATTTTTTGAAAAAAACTTGCATGCGAGTTTTCGCAGTGAAGGATTTATTTTTTAACACTCAAACATTACACATAGAAAAAGACTGGTGTCTGAAACAGTTTTCGCACGACAAAACACTGAATAATCAAAATTTTAATTTTACCTTACGACCGGCCACGGCACCTGTTAACATTTCACCGATTTTCACCAAAAAAACTAAATAAACGGATATTTAAGATGGAAGCATACCCATTACGGTCCTAAAAACGTTGTAGCGTGAATGAAGCACCGCCGGACATTCTTTCTATATCAAAAAAATTTGGAAAATCCAAATATAAAGCATCTAAGTACAGTAAAAACCACTTTTTTGAAAAAAACTCTCGTGCAAGTTTTCGCAGTGAAGGATTTATTAATCAACTCTGAAACATTACACATAGTAAAAGACTGGTGTCTGAAACAGTTTTCGCACAACAAAACACTGAATAATCAAAATTTTAATTTTACATTACGATTTACGACCGGCTCCGGCACCTGTTAACATTTCACCGTTTTTCACCAAAAAAACTAAATAAACGGATATTTAAGATGGACGCGTACCCGTGAAGGTCCTAAAAACGTTGTAGCGTGAATGAAGCACCGCCGGACATTCTTTCTATATCAAAAAAATTTGGAAAATCAAAATATAAAGCATCTAAGTACAGTAAAAACCACTTTTTTGAAAAAAACTCAATTGCAAGTTTTCGCAGTGAAGTGAATTCAACTCTGAAACATTACACATAGAAAATGACTGGCGTCTGATACAGTTTTCGCACAACAAAACACTGAATAATCAAAATTATAATTTTACATTACGACCGGCCACGGCACCTGTTAACATTTCACCGTTTTTCACCAAAAAAACTAAATAAACGGATATTTAAGATGGAAGCGAAACCGTGAAGGTCCTAAAAACCTTGTAGCGTGAATGAAGCACCGCCGGACATTCTTTCTATATCAAAAAAATTTGGAAAATCAAAATATAAAGCATCTAAGTACAGTAAAAACAAATTTTTTGAAAAAAACTTGCATGCGAGTTTTCGCAGTGAAGGATTTATTTTTTAACACTCAAACATTACACATAGAAAAAGACTGGTGTCTGAAACAGTTTTCGCACGACAAAACACTGAATAATCAAAATTTTAATTTTACATTACGACCGGCCACGGCACCTGTTAACATTTCACCGATTTTCACCAAAAAAACTAAATAAACGGATATTTAAGATGGAAGCATACCCATTACGGTCCTAAAAACGTTGTAGCGTGAATGAAGCACCGCCGGACATTCTTTCTATATCAAAAAAATTTGGAAAATCCAAATATAAAGCATCTAAGTACAGTAAAAACCACTTTTTTGAAAAAAACTCTCGTGCAAGTTTTCGCAGTGAAGGATTTATTAATCAACTCTGAAACATTACACATAGTAAAAGACTGGTGTCTGAAACAGTTTTCGCACAACAAAACACTGAATAATCAAAATTTTAATTTTACATTACGATTTACGACCGGCTCCGGCACCTGTTAACATTTCACCGTTTTTCATCAAAAAAACTAAATAAACGGATATTTAAGATGGACGCGTACCCGTGAAGGTCCTAAAAACGTTGTAGCGTGTATGACGCACCGCCGGACATCCTTTCTATTTCAAAAAAATTTGGAAAATCAAAATATAAAGCATCTTAGTACAGTAAAAACCACTTTTTTGAAAAAAACTCGATTGCAAGTTTTCGCAGTGACGTGAATTCAACTCTGAAACATTACACATAGAAAAAGACTGGCGTCTGATACAGTTTTCGCACAACAAAACACTGAATAATCAAAATTTTAATTTTACATTACGACCGGCCACGGCACCTGTTAACATTTCACCGTTTTTCACCAAAAAAACTAAATAAACGGATTAATTTTACATTACGATTTACGACCGGCCCCGGCACCTGTTAACATTTCACCGTTTTTCACCAAAAAAACTAAATAAACGGATATTGAAGATGGAAGCGTACCCGTGAAGGTCCTAAAAACCTTGTAGCGTGAATGAAGCACCGCCGGACATTCTTTCTATATCAAAAAAATTTGGAAAATCAAAATATAAAGCATCTAAGTACAGTAAAAACAAATTTTTTGAAAAAAACTTGCATGCGAGTTTTCGCAGTGAAGGATTTATTTTTTAACACTCAAACATTACACATAGAAAAAGACTGGTGTCTGAAACAGTTTTCGCACGACAAAACACTGAATAATCAAAATTTTAATTTTACCTTACGACCGGCCACGGCACCTGTTAACATTTCACCGATTTTCACCAAAAAAACTAAATAAACGGATATTTAAGATGGAAGCATACCCATTACGGTCCTAAAAACGTTGTAGCGTGAATGAAGCACCGCCGGACATTCTTTCTATATCAAAAAAATTTGGAAAATCCAAATATAAAGCATCTAAGTACAGTAAAAACCACTTTTTTGAAAAAAACTCTCGTGCAAGTTTTCGCAGTGAAGGATTTATTAATCAACTCTGAAACATTACACATAGTAAAAGACTGGTGTCTGAAACAGTTTTCGCACAACAAAACACTGAATAATCAAAATTTTAATTTTACATTACGATTTACGACCGGCTCCGGCACCTGTTAACATTTCACCGTTTTTCACCAAAAAAACTAAATAAACGGATATTTAAGATGGACGCGTACCCGTGAAGGTCCTAAAAACGTTGTAGCGTGAATGAAGCACCGCCGGACATTCTTTCTATATCAAAAAAATTTGGAAAATCAAAATATAAAGCATCTAAGTACAGTAAAAACCACTTTTTTGAAAAAAACTCAATTGCAAGTTTTCGCAGTGAAGTGAATTCAACTCTGAAACATTACACATAGAAAATGACTGGCGTCTGATACAGTTTTCGCACAACAAAACACTGAATAATCAAAATTATAATTTTACATTACGACCGGCCACGGCACCTGTTAACATTTCACCGTTTTTCACCAAAAAAACTAAATAAACGGATATTTAAGATGGAAGCGAAACCGTGAAGGTCCTAAAAACCTTGTAGCGTGAATGAAGCACCGCCGGACATTCTTTCTATATCAAAAAAATTTGGAAAATCAAAATATAAAGCATCTAAGTACAGTAAAAACAAATTTTTTGAAAAAAACTTGCATGCGAGTTTTCGCAGTGAAGGATTTATTTTTTAACACTCAAACATTACACATAGAAAAAGACTGGTGTCTGAAACAGTTTTCGCACGACAAAACACTGAATAATCAAAATTTTAATTTTACATTACGACCGGCCACGGCACCTGTTAACATTTCACCGATTTTCACCAAAAAAACTAAATAAACGGATATTTAAGATGGAAGCATACCCATTACGGTCCTAAAAACGTTGTAGCGTGAATGAAGCACCGCCGGACATTCTTTCTATATCAAAAAAATTTGGAAAATCCAAATATAAAGCATCTAAGTACAGTAAAAACCACTTTTTTGAAAAAAACTCTCGTGCAAGTTTTCGCAGTGAAGG